>OX465421.1:7702667-9102586 GCA_950005045.1 Agrotis exclamationis
TTTTAATATTTTTAATCGTTCCTCCAAGCGCTCCTTTTGGGAGCGCTTCGATGAACAAAACGGGAGCGCTTAGATGGGAGCGTTTCAAAACGGGAGCGCTACGAGGAATACCTCAGTTTATTTGTTCAGGCTCAGTAGCGCTTATGAATAAAGCCGATATCAGTTTGTCCGATCTAGGAATTAAAGTGTTAGGACCTTATTCTCTCAAGGCTCGGTTGACGCAGTGGCTAAGCCATCGGCTGCTACGTTGTCTGTCGTCTGCTCGTTCGTAAGGAATACATATTTCTATGACCTACAGATAAGTTGTTCCGGGTCTGACTGTTTGTGTATTTGAGTTTAAACGCACCTATGACATAGGAATTCACCAAGATCGGGCAGTAACAATAATAATTATGAAGTATTTTTCACGGATTCTAATTTTTCGAAAATTTTCTTTAATTAAATTTTGTATGTCACACGCAATTGCTTAGCGAATGGACTGCTGATGCTGCGATTCCCACACGGAGCAAAAAAAAATATTTACAAGTAGATGTTCCGTATCGGGGCGTTTGTGTATGTGGGTTCAAATGATTGAAATGAAATCTAAGATACAGAAGAAACTCTTAGTATGGGGCAATGTTTAAAAAAATATTAACAAAAATAATTATCCATTTTTGTGCAGTCGTTCGATCTTGGTTAATACGATGTTTTAAATAATATGATTTTTAATTAATATTGTCAGTTAACGACTAAGCAAGTAGGAAGTTTTGCAAATTAAAACGTGGCGTACTCACTTTAGTATCTAACCGTAATTAGTTATGTTCAATTAATTTTATAGTTCCTATCTATTTATATGCGCGTAAATTGTTAGTTGCTATAGCTAACTACCTGTTTTATGTATATTATTAAGCTAATATACCTAAGATATAAAATAATTAGAGGAAATATTTTCCTTATACTTAGGTGGGTTATGAGTTTTAATTATGAATTATGCTGTGCAATCAATGCAATCATCTCATTAAAAATGTCTTGATTTTTAAGTTAGAAACTAAAATAATTAATTTTTAATTAAATAAGGGCACGATTTACAAAACACTAACTGTTATCAGAGGGTTCGCCCCCAAACCCCATAGTAACATCATCTTCATCATCATCTCAGCCATAGGACGTCCACTGCTGAACATAGGCCTCCCCTTTAGATCTCCACATATACCGGTTGGAAGCGACCTGCATCCAGCGTCTTCCGGCGACCTTTAGTAACATATAAAAATTAAATTCTATGTGTTAATACAAGTTATAAACTATCTCTGTACGAAATAACATCCAAATCAGTTCAGTATTTTTTGCGTGAATAAATCACAAACATCCCTACATCCTCAGAAAATTTTGCATTTATAATATTACAAGTTACATTAATGAAGTCGGTTAAAAACATATATAAACTCATACAACTAACATTGTCTCTATCAATTAACATGAAACTAGTGTTGTGCGTATAAATTACATTGGTATGGAGGCTAGTGGGGCGACTAAACAACCCGGGAACTCGATCCCGTATCCCGTGACGTAGGCTCGGTCCCCTGATAAGAATTAATCAAGCCAGACCCGTCCTGCCAGTCAATGAACGCGTTTGAGTGGAAAATAAAAATAGCCCTACAAATTACTTGTCTATTTGTAGACTGTATTTCTTTGCGTTTTATTTTGACTGGCGAAATAAGGGGTGGGACTTCTTCATTTTTTATCGATTATGATCCCAACACTAACGATATAATATTATAATCGATAAACTTACACAACTATTAAGAATGAAAAAAAAAACATGGAATATTAAATAAGTACTGAAAATCGCAGCCTGACAGTGTGACAGACATTGTATTATTATCTCTACTGATTAAAAAAAAAATTGTGTAAAACATCCATTGAGTCCCTCCTGGGTAGAGCAGAAAGGGACTTTCAGACTCGTACTGACCAAAAATAATCATGTTCTTTCAGTTGCCCTTTGGGTTCCCGGTCGGCGGTACCCACAAGACAGTCCCGCGAGTACTTATTTAACCTTCCATTAAAACTATAACATACAACTACAAAACCTCAAACGAACACGTGTGAAAAAACCTTCCAAAAAATATCCCAGTTTTTCATCAAGCGAAATGCATTCGATCGCGGCATATCAAGCAGAGTCCGTCCATTAACGGCACAAGTTTACAAAACACAAAACAGGCGAAGCTGTGCGAGAGAGACGACAAGAGAAACCACTTCCGCAATGAGATGGCGCACTTCCTGTGATTGAGGGCGCCCAACGCCGCCGCGCCGTCCTGACCGGATCGCGGCGTTCGTGGCCCTACACTTGGGAAACTTTCTCTAATGTGAAATTAGCTGTAGGAGAAAATTGCGTGCTGGATTGTGGAGCTGAACTTTTGAGGGTCTTGTTAGTGAAGGTGGATGAGGTGATCTTTAGAGCTTGGAAAATCTTTCAGGTGTTTGGTAATGAGCGTAGAAAAAAGCAGCTTTCGGAAAAGTAAACTTTGACAGTAGGTCATTCGAAATACGACATAAGATTTAAACAAACGTGTCTACGATATTTAGGTACTTTTCGACCAATAATGCTTTTATATTTTTTAGAAGAGCAATAATTACTCTAGGATCTCTAAATACTTGATTATCTTTTGGAATACCAAACATCTCATCTTCGTAATTATAAGTGATATTCATGGATGGAGTTCTGTTTTATCATCCACTATATCTATGGTCTGATTAAAATATAAGCATGGACAATATTAAACACTAATAACCCTTGCTTGTACGGGTCTTAACTGCGTAAATTTAGTCGCACATTTGGCAAATGCAATGGGTACATATTGTGCAGTAAACGAAGGCACGCATAGCAGAACACTGGCTCGCCGTGTAATTTCCAGTGCATCCCGTTCTCATCTCTCTCGCTCAGCTAAGTAATGACTTAGATCCATTCCCGGATAAATAGCAAATTGAATGTGTGCCCCTCGTAGTGTGGTGTACACCGCCACCCCGTCTGCGAGCGCCGCCACCTGTGTGTGCGACTGTGCCAGTGTGTGTGTCCACTGATAATGCAAGCTGTATATTCTGGTGATTAGTGGCGCACGACTATTAATTCCACCAGACTACGGTAGTTTTTGAGAAGGTGCTTCAACTTTATTTTCCAAGAGAGTGCAGATATTTGCCAAAACATTAACCCGACTAATTTTCGGTGCATACTTAAACTATGTTTTAAAAACTAATTCCACAGCAAGTATGGCTCCACCGATAACCCGCTACTATTTACAATGTTTTTCGTTGGTCGTATTTTTTGGCTTGTTTTACGGTCGGCGAATATGAAAAGTTTTGAGGAGCTCTCGCCGAAAGGCGTAAAGGCGGTTTACGACGCGTCTTCGTGTTGAATGCGCCACATGTTAGCGTGTTCCACTGAATTTCCTCGCGGTATAACCACATTACACGTGCTCCATGACCTGACCATGAAAATTTTAAACGTCTCGCTTCAAACTAACAGGCTCATTCTCGCCGCCGTAAGTTGTTAGACGGGTGCATAATGTAGCACCCGTATTTGTTGAAGCAAACACTTTGGGGGTTTGGTTAAAACCGACGTCTTTTTAAACATTGCACAATGCAATCCCGACTGGGCCAGCTGCAAAAACTCCCGCTCCGGGACAACAAAGAGATGTCCTTATAAATTCTCGATTAAATTTTGGATACGAGCTCCAATGAACACAAATTCCTAGAGTCGGTCCAATAAAGGACGCCGTGCAGCCGCGTTAGGAGGCCATAAACGAACGTATTATCCATGTAAGGCGGAATAGCCGTTGCACAATTAATTGTTTCATTTTGGGAAACAATTCCCGCTCCTCATTCAATTAAGAGCGGCGACTAAGGGGAGTGGGGGCGGGGGTGTGCGGGGTGCGGGCTACCCCGCCCGCTCATGAGACGGACGTATTAATAGCGCCTGCAATATTGATATACTCGTATCGTATCCCACGTACCGCGTTCGAATACGATATTGTTTGTTAGCGAATTCGATTTGTGTCGATCATAAATCTTGCGCCTTATGTTGAATTTGGAGTTGATTGAATTCGCACCGAGGAACGCAAGACGAAGGAACGAGTGTCGCGAGACGCGGAATAAAGAGCACGCGTTTACGTTTTAATTAGTGTTTCTGGATGAATAATAGATTAACGAAGCGAGTGATGAGGAGCGCGCAGCTCAGGGCTCACGCGGTGCTCAGGTGATACCGAAGCGGGACTCAATTAGCAAAAACACACAGAATTAAGAGAGACAAACATGTCGGGCGGGACACATGACGAGGCGCCCTCCTCAATCCGAATTTTATATTGCGCCATTCATTATTCATTGTGTTTGTCAAGAAAATTACTGTGGACCTTTTAATATAACTTCCCGAGTCGCACAAACGGAGCTACAAATTGGAGTTGTGAACAAGTTTGCTGGAAGTCGTGACTTAACCTTGGCGATTACTAGTCGCGTGTCGAGCTGTCAAACAAATTTAATTAGGTGCTAAATTCACGAGGATCATTGGGCGTATTTAGTGGTTTAGTTAAATTAAGTTTTGCCGTAATATTATGAGCATAAGTTCGGAAGGTTCGTGTAGCTATTACGCTAATGTAAGGAGAGTATTTAATTTAAAAGATAGCTACGTCTCAGGGCAGAGCTTTCAAATCAGTGCCGTTGGCTGAAGATTTGAGAGCAATCTGTTAGATTGGTTCATTACGGCCTCCATTAGTGGAGTAATGAGTCGCGATGCATGCCGAAGCGAGTGGCGTTCAGACGGACGGGAAAAACACGCTGGAAATGCCGTCTTTCTCATGTCTTACTACTGTCACCGCAAGTACTATGGTCAAGTGCAAATACTAAATGCATTTTCTTCTATATGATGAATAATAATGGCTAAATGTGATGCTAAACGCATAGCTGCTATAACGGCTGGAACAATTTGGCTGTTTGAATGAAAATTTCTACTTTTATTCACCTGGTATTTTTTTTAAGTGTTTTGCAACCAAGCAAAGCCAAGACTGGTTGCTAGTAAAAATATATAATAAAATAAAAAAATCACATCTATTCATTATATTATAGAAGGCAAGAAAAGTCCTTGGGTAACAAATCATTAAATAATATATTTATTACTAAATAACTTAATAATAGGAAGAGGTTGTATTATAGTAGTTTATGAAACTGGTACATAATGAGGGGGTATTATACACGAGTGTGAGTTTAAAAAACGAGCGAAGCGAGTTTTTTTAAAAGTATCACACGAGTGTATAATACCTAGTTATGTACAGTTTCATACACTACTTTATCTACTTTCATTGAACACGAATTTATCAAATAAAAGATAAAGATTGACACAGTATTATGGCGCCATAATTCCCGATATCACCGCGCATGTGCCACAGCGCGCGCAGCCACAGATAAAAAATCAAAAGGATGTATCTATGATCTGTAATCTGTATCGTAATGAAAAAAAAATTTATTATAACATTATTTTGTTAGAGAAATAGTGTCATAATTTAATTTTTTAATTTCATTTCGATATACTGTGTGTAAAGTACGTCATTATAAACTCGTTTTGAGTTTTGTATTTTGAATTTAACGATATGAGAGTAAATAAAAATAATTAATGTCGTGATAGGTTACAAGCTGGCATGGATAGATTTCTATGTTCTGTCATATTGATATAGTGTTTAATTCTTAATTGGTAAAAAAGGGGTTAATATAACGAACAGCTTTTAATATGAAACAAAGATGAAGTTGCGAAAAAAATCAGCATTTCAGTAAATTTTTGTTTGTGTAACCTTGTACTACGAGAGCACAACTATTAGCGTCAAAATCCTAGAAAGAAAACGCAACTTCCCTCACTATCATAAAACCGCGTCAAAAACGCAGCGTTTAAACCGCCAGTTTGCCTCGTCGCAACGTTTAAGCGAAAATTAGCTGCAGCTTGGTGTGGAGGATTTCGAGTATGAATGCAGGTCGGGTTCTGTCCATTAGCCTAATTGGAGACGCGGCAGCACCGCAGCGCCACCTAGGACTCGGCCCTTTGTTATGGCAGACACTAAATTTGACTGGAATCTCCTAATAGACCACTGAGGGTGCGTCCGTGTGGTATATGATTTAATGGGTCTCTTGATTTTAGCAGGGTTGTCAACCTTGTTTTTATACAAGCTGCATTATAAATACAACTTATTTGAAAGCTTTAATGTTTTAGTTTCTTGAATATTAATAAAAGTTCTGCCTAAGTAATCGGAGTTAAGTTGTTAGAAATATTTTAAAATAACTTCAATAATTTGTTAAATCTAAAAATAAATTTCTAGAATATTTTAATTATTTCTTGCACTCTTCGGTACAAAACAGTTACATACAAACTGTTTGAAACTTAATACATGACTAATGAGAAACCCTAAGTTGCGCTTATACTCATAGTATTACGACAAAAGGTAAGGGGCGGGCGGCAGCTCCTTCTAATTAAATGGTAAACTTTCATGAGGTCCCCCCTCGCCTCCCCCTCTCCTACCGCTAATTAATGCGCCCACGGGAAGCTCGGACGTCTCGCCTTTCGACCCTGAGACACTACATCATACGAGGACTCCACTCATTCAAAACCATATCTTATACGTAAGTACTTGTAGTTCTTCCCACTCAATTCGCGTAATCAAATAACATTTTTAAAACCAAAATGGTCGGAAAGTTTCCTCCGATCTCAAGTATCAATGCGAACACGGCAATCCTTTTAGTAAGCGCTAAAAACTACGGCAGAGGAAGTCAATCCGCGGGCAGGTGCCGCCCGAGGCCCGCGGCCCGCGGCCCGCCTGCGCTAAACGTATTGTCGTGTACCGCTTCTGATGTGGTCGAAACTAAACCCCAACTACTTAATTGAAAACCGTAATAGAGAATCCAAATACACGGTATCCCTTTTGATCGTTATATTGGAGGTGCGATGCCAAATTAATTGATCGTCTAGTTAATGTGTCGCGTAATGGAATACGATTGTACTGGATATCCGCTGTAAAATTATACAAGCCACCAACTCAAATTTAAATGTATGAAGTTTTCTCTCTAAATAATTCTGAATTAATTCAAATCACTGTTAGTAATAAACGTCTGCGCTAGCGCCGCAACATCTTCTGGGAGCTCGAAGAATACGGTAAAATGTTCCAAGTTTCTTCAAGCAATCAAGGCTTAATACCGTAGTGAAGTTTCAAGTTGGGAAATTATAGGGCGCAGGGTGAGACGCGGGCGGCGGAGGGGGGCGGACGTCCGCCGCGTGTCATCTCGTAACATCAAAAATGCATTTAAATTCTGCGCAATAAAAAACAGCGGCGGGAAGTTTCACAGCGGCCCGGGGATTGAAGACGCCTGCCTCCAACCCGTGCGCTTTATAGCACTACACAATTCTGTCCACCCGCACTTTACACGATCCCCGATCTACTTACTAATAAAAGTGTTTTATAAAATAAGTGTGATCCGAGCAAGCGGAACAAATATAAGGCTTTCGCCAAGTGCGCCAGGATTGTTAGTACAAGCAATTGCCTCATTGAATCGAAGAGTTCTCCCTACAAGAGACTTTCTGGCGCCCTTATTTGTCGTTGCTTAGCGGTGGCAGTCATAGTTGCGCTTTGTTTAAGTTGTTGGAAAAATTAATTTGATTCCTTTTCTAGATATCATGGGATCTGAAGCGCTTACTAAGACTTATCAGAGATAATAACCTAAAGCCTAACCTTTCTTATTGACAAGACTGGAATAATCGCTTCTTAAATCTAATATAATTTGTTAAAAAATATGCAAGAGCCGCCTCTTGCATATTTTTTTTTAAATTTCAGTAAATTAGCATACATTCGCAGCTGTGTTTATTGAAACTACGGGACGAGACATAACAGGTGATAACTGCTGCGAAAAAATTTAAGGGCAAAATATTTTCCGTGTCCGGGCCGTTGTCGAGCCGGAGTCGGGCCGGGCCGGCCTCCCCTCGGTCGACTTGATGCGATAATTAGCCCGCCCACTGTCGGATAATTGCGGGATCCGATATTGTACCGGACATTTCAAGAATTGTTTACAGACAACGATTTTAAGCGTTCGAGTTTCGACTTTATTTCGAATTTCGGTTTGCAGGTGACATTTTTTGTAGATATGAGTTGTTACAGGGTGTAATGTGATTGATTCGGGTTATAGAAATAAAACTACTTTACTTTTATCTTGTTAAATGTTAGTGAAATTCAACAAGTAATTCCTATTTTATGAAAATTAATTACTCGCGAAATTACCAACCATTAATCAAACCTCTACAAATACAGCCCTTCATTGTTACAATCGGTAATTACAACCACATTCCATTACCGGTTATAAATTGAATAATACAAAGGAATCGTCACAATAACGCACCCGCAGTTACAATAATACCAACTAATTACATTGTGACGGGAATTCTTTCATTAGCAAAATGAAACATGTCCGCCGCTGCGACCTGACCACCCTATCAATTACAAAGCAATGCAATTACATTCGGTACCTAATAAGCCACTTTATGGTACACGTGAAATACGACAATTTAACAGGAAATTAAAGTCGGAGCCGCAAACCACGGACGTCATTTCGCAATAGTTTGTCCAATTTATCAGTGTTGAGAGTCGTTAGGAAATAATCGTAATCGAAGCGAGCTCCGCTGAACAATATGGACCGATGTCGGCCTCTCTAATTGGCCCTTACCTGGAGCGCACTCGAGAATGATAAAGCCCCCATTAGCCGCCCTATTATTTACCTACTCGTCATTAGCGTAGACTTCATTAGGATAACGAGATAACGGAGCCCCGGCTTGAGTACTCAGCCCCTGCAGTATTTTTGGTGTTTTTGAACGAATTTCAAGGAACGACTGGCGAGCTAATACGATTCTGAGAAGACGGGTTATTCCTTGATCTAAGAGGGAAAACTGAACTAAATGATGGGATTTAATTGCTTATATGCGACCAAGAAACCTTGTCACAATACCAAGAAGTATCACTAGGTAGATTATTCATGGCAATCATCTTCAACGCGATGTTTCCCTGAATAATTTGACAAACAAAAGCGGAGTTACAATAACGTAAGGAAAAGCATCATTACCCTGATCAGACGTACTCGTGTAGAAGTGGTATGATAACGAGCCGCGTTCGGAAGAATGAACTAATTATTTCCGAGTATTCTATTTCCCGCGCTCCGATGTAAAGTTAACAACGATGGCGATGTGCGAATAGGCAATAGGGACCACCCGATAGTGGCTGTGTTATTAAGATCGATATCTGAGCCAGGAAAAATGGATGCACCAGCCCCCAGCGCCGCGGCACCACAAAAAACATACCGAATTTATTGTTAATTATAAAACTCCGGCGCGGAACATTAACGCAGAGATGCGATACCCCGATAGCCGCTCGTCTATTTATTTATTATTTAGATATCGGCCGGTGCGGTCACGACTCCATATTGTTTCGCTGTAATGGCATTAATGACCTCGGTTTAAAGTTGAAGTGTTAATTTGATTTAAAATTATGCTCCCGATTACAATCTTCACGTTCAACTTTCGCCCCGAAGCTTTAATTACGGCGGTGATCCCCGATGGAGCCGTGATATGACCCCCGCGTTCATAATAATGCTCGATGCTAATAAAAGCTGGACGTAAACCACATCGGCTAGTAAACCTCGCTGCAATGCAGCTTAATGCACGAGTTGACATTATAAAAGTTAGAATTAATGATTTTAATCTCATTCGCCTTATTGCTGAATGTACGCTTTACCGTGCATGTGTTTAGTGACAAATTATGCAAAGCGTTGGCCGTTTTAATGCAAAGATGCAGAACTATGGACGAGGTAGCTCCTAGATTGTTATCGGAACATTAAAAAACAATTGCATAGCGATGCCTTTTTGTATGTTTACAGTATATTTTCGTTTTAACTGAGTAAGTTCTAAAGTATTTTAAAATAAAAGATTAAGATAAGCGTAATAAACCCTTTATCACGACTGCTATGTAGTTAAGTTAAATGAGCATTTTAAATACAGTTTCTGTTTAACATACAATGGTGACTAAGTTTTCCGAGATGGTTTCCACAGTATACCTTACAATGGCGGAAACATTTTTGATGCAGGGTGTTGACGGCGGCGCTTGAAACACGACACTATTAAAGGGCACCGACGCACTGTGCGTGTTCCTTAGTAATAACTTAACGTATCATTAGGACTACTGCTGAATAAAATAACATGAACGCTGATAACTTAATTGTGAATTCATGACGGACTAATTGCCTTATTTCTTTTCAAATAAAAAAATACGGAAATCTATTTTCAAATATTAAAGAATTGGCATATTTAAAGACGATTATACCAATTAAATTATATGCTTTCGTGAAAAGAAACGTGCAATATTTTTTCCTGGAAAAGAAGAATTGACGTATCGGGAGCGGGCTGCGGGCCGCGGGGCGACCGTCGCGGCCTGAGTTACGACCGCCGGGTACTCGTAAACGTCACATTAATTAGCATGCCCACTAATGAGGAGTTATGGCGCTCTAATGAGAGGACTTGTACTCGACGTATTTATTAACGTACACCCAGCGACGGCCGTTGTTAATCTGATAGATTTACGAAATGAGCACTAGCTACATTTTTTTGAAGAAAAGATTGTTTGAAAGAATGCAGTCTCAGAGTAAATTGTTCAAATAAATCAACCAACAGGTAAGGACGCACTGACAACTTAATAACATAATTAAACGCTTGACACATACCTAATTGCATATAAGTGTGCAGTTTTTTTCTTAATAAACACTCTTGGGTTAGCAAGGTCCCGTCAATGTCGCGGGCTAATTAAAATTCTGTCATAATCACCTCAGATAAGGAAGACGCGGTCCTTCCATACAACCCGTCCGTGATTGAGATAAGTGTGATTCGATGTTATACAAAACCGTGCGAAAGAACAAAGCGCGCGTTACCCCCACAATGGAGGGGTGAAAAAGACGTTAATAATATTCGTCAAAGCACTCTGGTTACATTAAATCAATTTGCCCTTTCCGCGCGGTAAGTAGCGAACGGTGTAATTGATAAGTTGAAACCCTTGTACCGAGAAGGCTACAGTTTGGCACTGCCAACATTCTGGCTGAGTTTCCACGTCACGTGCTTCCATCTCTCTTCTCTTTTATACAAATGAAATCTGTGTCGGTGTATGTTTAGAAATGGGAACTAGTTACGACTAACTGTCCGACTTTAACAGCTGGAATGATCGGAAACTGTACTTGTAAAACTTATATTACAATGACTGTTTTAACGTTTTCGGGTGCTGAAAATTTTAGTGGACTGAAACTTGAACTATTTTAAGGTCTCAAACGACGTTTAACGTTATCAGTGGTATGGAAATGGGCTTTTGGAGCAGGCCGTAACATTCTAAGAATGGTATAAAGACTGTGATTTCCTTGAGAACTTCTATTAATGAGTTTTTGAAGAAGGCAAAGATTAAAATCACACTGTGGTGCTCGTAGCGATCATCATCATCATCAGCCTTTAAATGTTCCCATTACTGGGACACAGGCCTCCACTCTGAGAGAGGGAGTGGGCCATAATCCACCACGCGGGCCCAGTGCGGGTTGGTGGATGTCACATGTCTTCGAATTTTTGGTTCTAGGACATGCCGATTTCCTCACGATGTTTTCCTTCACTGTTTTGAGAGCAGTGGTGATGAAAATAAATTAGGTACACAAAGTAATGCGCCTGGCTGGATTCGAACCCACGACCTACAACTCGTAAGTCAGGGCCGATGGGCCACCACTGCTCTTTGGTGCGATACGGCAACATAATACGGTCAATAAATTGTTGAATGGCAGGTTTTTCAGCTCTAATATTTATCCGATACTAGATTGCAGTTCAAATAAGTACTGAAACAATTTTATAGGGATGTCAAAGTATCGATATCGATATTTCAGAAATATCGGTAAAAGAGCATTTAAAAGTGAAAGCTCCTCTCCAGCCGAGGATTTCCCTCGTTTAAATTAAATCGCAGATTGTTTTCAATGCTCAATATCTGTTATTTGACGTCGGTTTATTTTCACTTCGACACACGAGTGTTGTGAAAAAGTAAACTTTAAACGGGCCGTTAATCGAGGGAGATGGTTCATTAATATTGGGTTCAGAGCAAGTGATTACAGGGTGATGTAATCCTTCATTGTGTCAACGTGCTTTTTACTGGTTTGGATGACTTTCAGTGGCGATTTTCACTTTTGCCCTGCGATTTTAGATCTTATTGGCCGTTATACCAATACGAGTATTATAATGAGGTGAAATTTGTTTGTGTAGTTGATTAATTTTTAGGGTGTAATATTTGAAACTAATGATCCAATTATAATTATCTTTTCTGGTAGGAAGTTACATTATTTATTTATTTATGTATCTTTATTTGCACAGACTATTGAGATTATTGATGTGTGCATCATTATTGTGTATTAAGAGTATAGATTATAAATTATAATGAATTATTCCTGTTTGGATCCCACTTTTAATTAATGAAGTCGCAAACAAAAGCTAGTTTTCTTAACTATTTGGTAAACTACATGTAGGATGTGCGAACAAATATATACGATAAAAATAAAACTTCAAGAACCTTTTAAGACAATCTCATCTTGAAATTCTCTCTAGGTATGTCTATCTTAATAATATAAAAGCTTCAATAAGTACCTTAACAAATAATACCCCCACATCTGTCGATAACGTTATCAAACATCTAATTGAATGTAAAATCCTTAAATCGATATCGTCCCACTCGTTCGCCTACGTTTCAACTTCTAGCTGCAAATGAAGATGGCCCAAGTGGGATATCCTAATTGTATTGCTCTATCAATATTTAATCTGTAATCATTCGTATGTATGTATGAATGGTAGCGTCATAAAGGAGTGCAACGGAACAGATCGTACGACAATATCCTAATTCACTCGCGCGAATGTAATCCATTAGTGTTCCCTCCTCAGGGCGAACCTCCCCCGCAGCCCCCACCCCATCCCGAACCAGTCTGTCATTCATAAACCTCCCATATAATTTGTATTGGCACATGTTTCATATGACTAATGGACGAGGCCACATTAAATATAAAAACGACGTACTGCTTATTGCTGTTTACAAAACTGAAACAATTTTTTTTATTTTGAAATGTAGTAAGAGATGTTGGAGGGAAATTCTCGGTAAGAATGCATTGAATCGAGGCAACCTTAGTATGCTAAAAGGCCTACTCTTTATAATGAAATGTGAGCCTTATTTTATGCCTTTTTCTAACTGCTCATACGCATCTTTAGGATCATTTACTAATGAAGAAAGCTCATTGTGAATGTCATCCCACTAATGTTTTTACTTTTTTTTATTACATCGTCTCATACACCTGTTTTTCGTCCTACAAACTTTTACCTGAATTCTTATGAGAGAGAATAGTTTAGGGCTAGTAAGAAACTGAGGTATATTTTTCTGAAAGATAATTAATTGAATAATAAATATGTAAGATAACAACTTTGATTCGAAATTCAAAAAGGATTATAAGCTCAAAAAACACACCAAAAAAACTTTACATTGCCATTTTAATGATGTACCTAGCCAGTAAAAGGCAGATGTTCTGTTTTTTATACCCATACGAAACTACGAATTACATACTTAATTTAAAAATATATAATAACCATAATTATAATCCTCGTTTTAAACACGTTGGCCCATACCGTGGTGTTTTTATTATGAGCGTTATAATAAAATTAAAACTAATGTGTAGTGCTGGCAATATGAAGGTAGGCAGGTAGTTTTATTAATTATTATTAAATTAAGCCTATTAAGTGCAAGAATTACGACCGCATCGGAAGAAACATCTTGTTTCAGCTCCGTAATGTTATGTTGATCAGAGTAATGACCGCCCTTAATAATCGTGATAATATGTTATTAAATATTTAATTTATTTTTGTTTATAAGTCTTAAAGACAAACGTCTTTATGACTTATGTTAGTTAAGACTAATAAATAAAAATGTGTTGTGTAGAATAACGTATCAAAGATTCAGATAATGTTTATTTAATTTGTCAATTTGTACAAATCGTAAAAATTCTACGTATCTAGGACATTTATTCTGAGTTATAAGATTACAGCCAGATTTTCTAGGAATCTCTTGTTTTGACAATCTGTATCCGATCGTTTTCGTTACAAAGCTTCTGATTCAAGGAAAATAAAAATATACAGAGTATTTCTTGATAGTTTTAAAATACACGAACTGTCTGTCAATCATGGATTTATTCTAAAAAAAAAAAGGATCCATGCATGACCTACATTATTTTGAGCTACGGTGTTTGTGGTTCCACTCTTCCAAAACGGCTCGACCGATTTTAATGTTTTTTTTTTGTTTGAATACTTGGATGGTTATTAGAATAGATCGCAGAAAGTATTCTCCTCAATGTACCCAGAGACGTAAACACAGTAACGGCTACTATATTTATAAAAAAAACAGGAAAATGACAAATTCTCTTAAGTTACAGTTCTACAAAAGCGTGTTTAAAAGATGCAACAGTTAAAACCACGGACGATATTGAATCATAAATGGACAAAGAATATGAAAAAGACATTCGAACGTTCAAACGCTCCTTCAGTATTCGTTAACAAAATAAAGAGTATTTTGTTTAAATTTTCATCCATTAAATGTGTGCTCTTCCCGAAGCTTTAATACACTTAGGTACAGGCTGCGTTTTCAGAAAAATTAAAGAAAGTAATCAGTGAAATTACGGCGGCTACTAAAATATGTATTCGTCATAAAAGTATGCGCCGACTTCTGTCGAGGATAAATATTCATTATGACGGATCGTGTAGCGTTTTAGCGGGATTAAACGCTATTAACCCGCGTCGCTATGCTCTTAGCTAAATCAATCGGGTGGCGTATGTGTTGTGTTATGTATTCTATGTAACATTGTGTTCGCCCACTCTCGAGGCCAATTACTTAAATTCTTCGTGAATTATTTAAGTTTTTTGGACTTTGCGGCTTGTTTCTATGATTAGTTGATTGTATTGATTTGGTATTTGGAGTTTATTTTAATCCATAGCCTGCATACAGACAAACTATCAACAGCTTTAACCTGTAAAAATCAAACACGAATTTACCAGATCAATATATTTTTGCTAAAATTAAGATTCATTCTCAATCTATTATATTTCTGTCAAGTTGTGATTATTATTAGTCATTGACATTGCGATTATCATGTTACCAGACTACCGCGTGAAATCTCTGGTGAAACTCGTTTCTCTTTATTCTGGGTCCTAGCTACTTCGTTTCAAACTTAAAACGAAGTGCCGCCTACCCTATAAATGTTATAAAAATGCGAAAAATACACAAGCTAGATTATAATCTTCTTACTTAGCTATTTTTTAGAGCCTTGTTTGTTATAATGAGCTTATTAGTATTCACGTTTAAATATAAGTCTGGTATAAAACTGGAATGTCTTGGAGACGGAATTTTACGTCACTTTTATTATAAACAAAAATATAAAGTGATGTATGTCTAATCTGTGTTAAGAGCGCATATTCTGAAAGTTGGCAACGTCGCAAATAGTTGTCAAATATTAACAAGTTTAATTAAATTTAGCAATGTTACTGTATGGAAATAAGAAATATGGCTCTGTAGTGCACTCAAAACATTTATATAGAAAAACAATTAAAACACTGAATTTGATGTTGTAACCGTTTCAGGAGTAAAAAAGTTTTTTACATCTAAAACTATATATTCGGTGTTACGATATTAATGATTGCATTCCCTAATCAAGTTTTAGTGCACTACAGAGCCATATTTCTTATTTTCATACAATAAATTTACCAAATTAATTTAAACTTGTTAATATTTGATAACTATTTGCGACGTTGCCAACTTTCTGGTTATGCGCCCTTAAGACATGTCGCGTCGTCACTCACTCAATATGTATGAGAGGCTGTAAACACCAATGCGGGGGTTCGCTTCATCCGGCTGAGAGCTCTCATTCGCCTCTAATTAATTACTCAACTCAGTTTCAATTAAATTAACTCGAGATCGGGGCATCGACACGCAATGAATCGATGCCAGCCGCGATTCAATTAAGATCGTTAATGCCGATCAATTTTACTCGTTACTTATCAATAAAGTTATTAAACGCGGGCCTAGAAGCCCCTACGCAAACATGCAATGCCAGGTGCACGTACTAGCGTTTCATGAAAAAAGGGTAGGTAGGAACGATGATTGGTTCGTGAAGTTGTTAAGTGGGAAATGATTTAGATAAATGATAGGCTGGCATTATTTTGTAGTTGGCAAAAGAATGAAGACATTAAAAATGCATGTTGGGGTGGTTCTGAATTGAAAATGTTGTTGTGACATGATTCCGTGGTGACACGCAATAGGTATGTAGTTACGCAGTCAGTCGCATCAGTTTGCGGATAGCGTGATCCTTCGGTAGTCCGTGACCTGCTGTGACATCAATAATTTGTGACGTCTACGGCTCTTTGCAGTCAAACAAAGGTGAATATTGTATTCTACGCTACGTTAATATCAATTCTTATTACCCTAATTTAAAGTTACTTTTCTCTTTTACTTCATTTGAAAAGCGACAGTATCAACCTTCATACAGGTCTTACAGGTACGGTTTTGGTCGAAATTGGTTCTAGTACTTCTCTTTTCAAAATTCGACAAATGGATCGGTCAGTAAAGGATGCCAGTCAGTAAGCATGCCAGTCATGTCGTGTCACGTCTATCTTGTCTATGACGGCAAATGTTCGCACCCACTGACACGAGTGCTTGACACACTTCGGGCCCACTTCAGGGTTAAATGGCATAAATCTAGTGTCCTTTAAGAAAATGTTCTCGAAAGCTTACTAATGAACTTTGGGGATGGTAGCACAAGGTTTTGAAAAAAAAAACGTTGTGTATTTTTCGGAAAAATCTTTAGACTTTTCAAAAACTTATTGTGGTCGGATCAAGTTAGTTATGGCTAATTACCGGTAGAGAGTAAGCAATACTGTATATGTTAGCAAAGTCTTTGAACTAAACTTAGTTAGTCTAAGCGACAGCAAATAGTAAATGCTGCAATAAAAGCTCGAAACTCATTATAAACGTTACTATGACGCTTTTGATACATCAACTTAAAATTTGTATCTCAAACACGGAGTAACTCTAAAACTAAATTGGCCACTCGAAACTAGTTGAACCGAGTTTAAAACTGCGCCCTTAGCGGGGAGGGGGCGTTTTAATTACGGCGTTTAAGTAAAAGCGACGCTGCGTCTAGTGTAGCTAGCTGCATTACACAGATTCAGCCACCAAAAGCCTTCCACTTAGCTAATGAAACATGTTCGCGTGTAGTGTTTTAAGCGCCGTCGCAGCGGAGCTCTGTGCGGGGTATTGTGAGCCGAGCGGTCGCCAGCTTCGGTGGACTCGTCTCCGCAAATCCTCATTTACTTGCATTATTTTAATGGAACTATTGTGGGCGGATGTCCTTTGTCGCGTGCGGATGCGGATCCGGCGCACCGGGCGATGGGAAATGTGCCGGTGCATAAGTGCATCACCGCTCTGCCCCAAATTGTACCGCCGATCCCAAATTAAATGGCAGAAAGCTCTGTTTCAATTTAGCGGATTTGAATAGACGTTCACGTTGCAACAGGGAACTGGGTTTATTGTACGCGTCTATAAAAATAGAGGAAAGAAACAACAACGTATCCATTTAACTAATTAAGTGGGGCGAGTTGGTTTCGAGGCCACGCACCGCGTCCGCAGAGAAATCCCACGGACCTCTAATAACTGGCTTCCCTAATAAGCTAAGAGGTTGTCTTACTCGTATAAAAATGCAATCGGCGGAGCGAAGGCCCGGCGACGTCGTTCAAACTTTTCAAATTTTCCACCAGCCCGACGGTATTAATTTTAAATTAGAGCCAGAGACGTAAATTGTCTCCACATGTGAACGACTGGCGTTAATTAAAGTTTTCTTTATATTTCATGTTTTATTCTAATGTAGGTATTAGAGGATTAAACTTTTTTATGTCTCCATGAATCCGATTTTCTGGTCCTTTCGGTCGCAACGCTCGTAAATAGTGTAAATAGATCTAGATGAACAAGTAAGCTTTTAGCGTATTAAAGTTAGTTATTACAGAGCTGTCTATGTTGTTACAAAGAAACCAAGATTTAATTTCGATAATGGTGTATTAATTTAGTGTCGTATCCAGCGTTAGAGGCACGCGCTCACTTAGGTCGAGCACACACCGTCGACTGCCACTTAACATGATCAAGTCGTGACTGAATTACGAGCCGTATGGTTCATAATGTGGGTCTCGCGATTGGCCACGAGCGGCGGGCTAGTTTCACACGGCTGACCGTATGATTTTTCTTGATCATAGAGTGCGGGGCGACGGCGAGTGTGCGCTAAGCCTTAGCGTCACGACGTGATTAATTTCTAAACCTCCTGACGCTTTAACTACCTCGTAATAACTAAACTAGACACGAACCCAAGCCCAATGAATAAATTAAATACTAATTTCTTGACATACTTTGTTTGAAGCGGATTGCCTTGCGAGTAATTACGGTTATATTTTTATTAAGGTTCTGTACCTAAAGTGAAAGTAACATTTCATCAAAAATTTAAGACGGGAGTATTTTCATTAATTTTTGGTGCTTTGTTCGGAGTTAAGACTGTGAAATGTTGTTTATCATGTTATCTGCTATTCTGGGAAGACGCTGTATTAAGGTCAAAGAATTTGATTTTGTGTCGACATTAGGTTGACTAGATGCTTCAAGTAAAAAATTTAATATATTCCGCAAAAAGAGTACCTTTACTATTTTAAGATTCCACTTTCGTAGTTACAATATCAGAATGATGATATACCTGAAGCACTCGTAAGAATTGAACTGGTTATTAAAAGAAATTACACGTACTGCAATTATCATACCAACATTTGCTTGAATTGAACTTGGCGTTAAAACAGCGTAATAAAAAAAAACTACAGACATAAATACACACATAACACAGGTATCGATTTAAATTGTTTATTTTTTACAGCGTCAGTTGAAATGAGTAATTAGTGCGGACTGATTAGAGGTGAGAGCAGCTGACCGGCCGCGGCACGCAACGGTAGCGGGTTCGACGCCCGGCCCGCTCCCACGAAGGACGTTCGATAAAACTACCTCCAATAAAAATTGTAATGTAAACAACCCCGACTTACTTTGTGAAGAAAAATTAACGAAGAGTAAATTGGCCGTGATTATTGAAATAACAGAGTGCCGTGTTGGCTCACGGCTTATTGGAGTCATTTCATTTTTATCAAAAATGTTTAAAAAAAAATCATACCAAAGTTTTAAAAGGTAAGGTAACAAAACAGGTTATCGCACCGCTCATCCGCGCGGAAGCGCGGGGCAGCAGGTCTCATATCGTATTGACTTGTAAAAAATTCGTAGATGCCTAACACACGTTAACTAAGGCCGCGCGGAAGAGGGCCATTCACAGTCACTCCATGCTTCGCACTCTCCATTAGCTGCACCGCATCCGCCCGACCGCGCGGACGTACGGTGCTGTATGAGCAACGCCTTAGATACCGAATGTGTAAAAATTGTATGCAAGTTTACATTCAATTATCCTTTCACACAACAGCCTTAGACACTTTAATTGGTATATTTCTAAAAGCATTTCGGGTAGCACGGACTCCTAACAAAAGGTATACAAAACTAGCGTGTCGTGCACAGTGCAAACGACCCCTTACTTCGCGTGCCACAACCGCTTTGAGGCCGATTGAATTAGATAGACAATAGATATCAGTCATCAATCAAAACGTCCCAGAGTTTAATTGTCGAAAGTGAATTGTTTATGATTGAGTACCAACTAGAACCTCTCGCGGTAAACTTGATAAGTACCTATTATCGATAAAAGGTTGAAGATCACAGCATCACCTGTCCACTGCACTACATTGAGATCAGAGGGACCTAGCCCCCAGCAGCCCTTTGTGGAAAGATTCCCGTAGCGCGCGCGAGGGCACTTTGATGTCGAGCCCGCCAGGTAATTTGGAAAAACGTTATTTAATTAACTTTCGACAAGTCGGCGTAATCGTGTTACAAAGCCGCCGGGTGAACGGTCAAGTCTTTGAGCCACCGGCCAGCGGCAGTTTCACCCGGACTTGATTTTTACGCCAAACATACCGACCATAAAGGCGCTGTCATTTTCAGGTGTTTCCCAATTAACATCGCGCCTTTGACCACGTCCGTACAAAGTAATAACAACTACAGCCTTTGTTATTACACGGCTAGTTTTATTAAAGGGTGGCGTGTAATAGAGACGCGCTTTTGAATAATGTGAGAGCGGAATTAATTCAATTTATAGGCTCGCGTATACCGATCACTTTGTTTTACATGTTTTTGACAGGCCCAGCATAGATGGACGTGTGAGAAACTAACCGAGGTGTTGTTCCGTCGAGTGTGTACTACCCACAAACTGTTAGTTCATTAACAAGGCTGGACAATAGTTTTATGAGTTGCCGAAATAAGTTTGGGAATGTTTAAACTTCGGGATTGGTTAGCGGTGCATTTTGTGTGAGCAGAGCCCGTGGCCCGTAACCAAGTCCGGGGCGAGACGAGCCGGCGCCCGCGGCACCGGACGACGTTCCGCTCCACGGCGTAATTAACTGTGCGAACTATCCTCTTGTCCGACAACTACTGCAATTAGAAATTTGCTTTAAAGCGCTAATAAATATCATTAACGTTTGAGCCTAACTGCTGTGCCGTAAGCATGTAACCTTCCTTAGACATGTGTTTAGACCACGGAGTTTTTAATCAATGGAGTGCGTACACTTTTTCCAGAAAAAAAACTAATATCAAAGTCAAGCGGATGCTACGCCGTAGCTGCGTAGCAGCGTAGCTACGAAATTACAAATTGTCAATATTGTCAGTGGAATTTTTTACCATTTTTTTCTGAGGGAAATTCAGTTTATCTGTAGTTGCCAGCACATTAGCACTTCATTTGTTTGCTACGCCGCGTGCAGGTTTATAAAATGTGCTTCGAAGTGCGTTCCGTGCGGGTAACTCCATCACATAAACAAAGGCGCTCTTTGTGCGTTGCTCATTGAACAGCTTAATTGTATTTCTTCGCCACTTCTATTTGCGAGTTCGCATGTCTAATAATTTCAATTAATGAATACATCTCTCAGGAGCGCGGTAACTGTGAAATGTATAAGAGAGATTTTTACATAGTTATTAATGATGACGGAAGATGAAAATGCATCGTAACTTTCAACTGTAAAGTGAAATCCTAGATTTAATTCTACTTACATTTGAGCACTGTACTAATAGTAGTACAGTGCTCAAACAACTTCATCCTTACAAAACTCAGAAGCGGTTCTCTCATAAAGTTTAAGAATACCGTATTCCAAAAACCATACTTTAATAGAATTTCACTCAAAGTTGAAATCAGAGATTTTATTTTAATTTTTGATAGACTAAGCCAGAGTAAATGTTTCCAACATGACGTTTCCACGAAATCGGTTCAATAAAGCTTACAGCCATGTATTTCAGTAATTATGATCGCCACACCGCTCCCCGCTCCAGCGTCCGCTCCGCTACCTAATCCGCTCGCACTGAGTGGTCGCGTCGTGAGTGCAAATGGTTTCCGCCACAGCCCTCACTTCATCCCTCTGTTTCGCTTATGATTCGTGAATTTTTAACATGTCTGAGAGACCGGCTTTCCAGTGTTGCCTTTTAAAATATGGGTATTGGCTTTTAGAAATATGGTGTGTAAAATGTTTTTGATTAGTCTTTTTTTGTCTGTGGTTTAGAAGTCCTTGGACCTTTCGTTTTTTATTGGGAAAAGTGATTAAAGGTTGTTTCAGATGAATGTATGAAAGATTTTTAGAGGTTTGTATTCGTTTTCATTAATAAAAGACATCTAGAACCATGTTTGAGTACAATGGATTTTTAACCTTCAGTTCAGCATTAACAGTTGCTATTCCAATGCAATTTTGTTCAGGCAATAATTTAGGTACGGTATACGGAAGTGTTGTTTGTTATATCAGAGAATCTCATACTAATTGCAAGGTCATTATAAGAAAAGTTTTCTTTACAATATATGTGTGTTATTGTAAAAAAACCAGCTCAGTGTTAATGATGTATAACTACATCCTTTTTTATGAAGAATCCTTATCAAAAAGCCATCGTAAGTACATTATTTAACTTGGAAAAAAAACAGCTGAACCTTTCATATCTGTTACCCCACATACATGACAAAGTACACATGTAACCTCGTATTACAACCGTACTACACTACCCACTACTTGCACCACTTTACGAGCTCAGTTACTCTGTTACTTTTATCTCTACGCCTCAGTTACTGCAATAGACAATAGCAAATTACCCGGTTACACGAAAAACAACTCCTTAATTAAACCGTTACGGGCTAAAATTGCTTTTTATCAACACTTTCCGTTTGTTAAATGTTAATAGGTGAAACTGTTTGTGATCTGGCATAGTTGTGAGGTGATAAGGACGGTAAGGTACATAGGAAAATGTGTAGGATGCATTTAGTATTAGCATGCATGCATAATTGGCCCTTTTTACCTATGCGTAAGAGCAATAGTGGCCTGACTTATGAGTTGTAGGTCGTGGGTTTCGAACCCAGGCAGGTGTATTACTTTGTGTAATTTATTTAATTGCCACTGCTCTCAAAACGGCGAGGAAACCGGCAATCTGACAATCCAAAAATTCGAAGATATGTGTCATCTTACAACCCGCACTGGGCCTGCATGTTGGATTATGGCACACTTCCTCTCACAGAAGATGCTTTTGTCATAGCAGTGGGAACACTCATATGCTGATGATGACTTATGGGTAGCATATGTCTGAGTTACTGGGTTTTGGAGGACAGATAGGAGGTTGCTCCATGTAAAATACTGATATTCAACTGAATCCGGTTAGACTGGAAGCCGACCTCAACGTAGTTGGGAATAGACTAAGGTGATCCTACTTTATTCCCAACTTTGTTATGAGAAGTTGTTGATGAGTTATCATATAATGTTCCCATTGACACTTCTCATAGATAGGTGACTACTGTGTTGGGACACAGTAGTCGCCTATCTACGAGAAGGAGTGCTCTGCAAACCACCACTATTGGTTGATGACATATTTCTTTTTTTTTATTCTGAGACATGCCAGTTTTCTACGTTATGTTTATTTGAACCATTTTGGTGCTGTAAAAAAATACACTAAGTTACGTGGCTGGCTGGGTTTGATTTTGAAACCAAGAAATCGTATGTCGGGGTGATTTTTTTTATTTATTTAACTGATAACAGCCATACGTATGACCGTACACAGGAAAATGTGTAGGAATTATTTAGTTTTGTGACTAATTATTATTTTTAAAACTAATGATGGTGATTGTTTTTATTATATTAGTTGTTTTTTTAATGAATTATTTTCCTTGTGCGTTTTTGTTCGATTTCCGAATTAAAGATAAAAATGGGGATAATGATCGTGCTAAGGGTACGGGTCGCTGAAAATTATTCCCTAGAAATAGTTTACAATCAATTATTCCTGGAAACAACAATTACTTACGAAACTAAAATTGCCTACACAAACATTCCCCAATTACGTCATCAAATTAACGGAAGTACTTACAGAACTGGAAATACCGATTTCTGAATACTCCATTCAATTGGCAATTCACTGTGGTGTCAATAAACGCGGTCACCCGCCCCCCGGTAGACAATAATTAACGCAATTAATTAAGCTTAGGAAATACCTTAATTAATGATCACGCTAGTCACGATGTGTAAGGGTCAATTCACACCGAGACGCGACGCGACGCTGTGTGCACCTTTCAATAGAGCGACACAAATCTAACTTTATTTTCTGCACGTAGACCCCTTTGTCGACGTCGTTCAACGCGACGCAAGTCTCCGATACCTTAGGACTTCGATATACATTGACGTGTGCTTGTCTACGGACCTCGATGCATTTGTATTGCAGAAGTCGTGTTGAAGAAGGGGCTAAAGATACACATTTCCAGTATCGTAGCGTCACGTCGTGTCTCGTCTCTGTGTAAACTGACCCTAAGTGTTTGCTGGCAAAGGTCAAGCGTGAACCCGCCCACGAGTTAAACCTTCAAAGGTTTATTAAAGAATGTTGAGGCGTGCCTCAATGATCGAGTCCGGTAATCGATTTATTGACGATTAATTTAATTATTGTTGATTCGAAATGTTTTTATTTTATTAAATTAATCGATTCTGTTGGAAATTTATAGGGTATGTATTTGGTTATATGATTATGTTCCGGTCGGTATAGTATAGTTCATTTAAAATATCTTATTGATGTATGGAGTTTTAGTTCAGAGAACTTATTTTATTAACTTTATGAAGATCATGATAACAAGAACCCTTTTCAGCATTTAATATAATATATGAAGAAACACTGATAAAGTTCTAAAACCGATAAACTGTTCATCGAGATACGGATGTAATGTAGGTGAACGCTGATGTACGTAAAAGCGACAATGAGTGAATTATATTAGAGAGAATTGCGAAAATCTTTCCACTTTTAAAGGCCTCATACTACCTCTAAATTAAGGAGATAAAATACAGGATCCAGTACATACCTCCTCATAGTCTTTATGCGAGTGTTGTGGCGCCTGCGCGCGCGCAGCCGGCGCTCATTCGCGCGAGCGGCGCGGACGGCCCACTTTGTTCTTGCGCATGGGCGCGCCGGGCGCTCCCGTCGCGTTTGCACTCTTCATCAGCTTTTGCCAATCCTGCTCGCAAACTAGTGCGCCCGCGAGCATATAATACCTGGAGAAGAAATAGCTGATTTAAGAAGCAGCTTTAGTGATCGGTGTAGGATTCTCTGGCCACGATTTTCTTCTTTCTGAAACGTCATCTCAAGCTTATAACAGTCGTTTTTAGCTGATGGTTTTTATTTTTTGTCTTTTGAAAATTAAAAAGTGCCTGTAACTGGCCTACTTGAAATAAATGCTTTGATTTTGATTTTGAATTGCGGTCCTCCATATGAGCACAATCCTCTCTGGATCTTGTATTCCACAGGTACCTACGTGAATAAGCCAACGAATATGTTTTGGATGCTGAAGTTTAAAGCTGTTCGTAAAACCGCTGCTGGCCGCTATCGGCACATGGAGAGTCCAGTTCTAAATTTATATTACATTCTGTAAAGACACCTCCTCTGCAACGACCACGAGGAGTCACATTTGCCGTAA
Source organism: Agrotis exclamationis (assembly GCA_950005045.1). Lineage (NCBI taxonomy): Eukaryota > Metazoa > Arthropoda > Insecta > Lepidoptera > Noctuidae > Agrotis > Agrotis exclamationis. The sequence continues at coordinate 7,727,889 of OX465421.1, forward strand.
GTAGACATGACTTTTCGTACGAACGTTGTTCTAAATAATTGTATACTGACCTATCGCCCTGCATGAGGTGTGATCCGCACTTGGAGCAGGCGAAGCACTTTATATGGAACACGTGAAGCGGCTGCTGTGGCGCGTTCGTCCTCATCACAAATTCGCTGGCGGGGATGGCCTGCCCGCACGCTGCGCACGCGCCGCCCGAGCCGAACATTCTGGAACAAGACAACCTTATTTTAGTTTGATTTTGAAGCTCAAATACCCCAGGCCCAGGGCTTGGGCAAACGCCCAGTGTGGAGACCAAACTGTGGTCTGATCTCCAGAGATTGGGAAAGGATATCATTGGTACTTTTTAGATCGGAATGGTTGGATCTAGCATTGATTACATGAAGAGAGATCAAAATAGGACTCGGTTTGAAGTTTTCACCAATCTGCCTAGCCTTGTCCTAACTATGTTGGGATCGGCTTCTTGTCTAGCAGATTGAATATCAGCATTTTACATGGAGCGATTGCCTATCTGACTTACACAACCCAGTAACTTGGGTAATACGATACCCCTTGGCAAGACTGGTTTTTCATAATTTCTGTCAACGACTGTCAATGATATAAATGACAGCCAGGACCAACGGCTTTACGTGCTTGAAGTTAAAGGGTTGAAGTCTATACGATGAACATAAATTGCCTAACTTTATTGTTAATAACAAATACGAACAGAATTAAAATACCCTTAATCAAACAAAAACGCAATTCAAGACCTACATTCTAGTTGCTAATTAAAACGCGAAATAATTACTAATATTGAAATATGCTCTAATGATGTCGAGAGTATTTTAAACGAACTACTCTACAGAATGTCTAAATTGAAGATTAAAATAATCGACATCAGAAGTACTAGGAGCTAGAAATTTTAACAAGCTAGCTCCAATCCTTTAAAATGCCACGATTATTGGTCGTTAAGCTTTGATAAATGGTTAATAAACTAAAGACGTTGACTATAAATCACTCAAATATACATGCTTATTTGTACTGCTGTTTGAACACTAAATTATTGAGTATATTTATAAAATTATTGCTGGTTGAAACTGGCCAGAAGCTTTGCTTGAAATTGAGGGCAGTGGGCTGAGTGTCGCGCATGTGGACAAGGAGTAATGGGTGACTCGCCGTCCGATCATGGACCATGCCGGGGTCGAAGGCGCGCCGTGTTCCACGAGCGCTTAGAAGACCTGCCTTAGAAGATCGAAGCCTGCCGGGGTCGCGTGACTAGAACGTAAAGGGCTATTGAAGGACACCGTGGATTTTAGTCAGTACAAGTCTGACAGTCTCTCCCGAACTGTCAAATCCTGAACATCATCACACATATTCTTTCAACGCTTTCTTCGGAAAACTTGCATTTAATAACATCAGAGTATGACACGGAATTTCTAAGAAGATCGAGTGTAATAGCGGCCATACACCATACTGCCTATCGTACAATCGGCATGACGCTGCCGATTTGATCAGTTAGATTTGACCGTGTGTGGGCGTGGAATCCATCAAATTGGCATGATCATGCCGATTTGATCAAATCGATTTGATCAAATCGATTTGATCAAATCGGAATGATCAAACTTCAAATCGGCAGCAGTGATACCAACTTAGCAACTTTATAGCTAGATCTAGCTAATATTCGGTAGCTACTTTTTAACCGACGTAAAAAAAAGGAGGAGGTTCTCAATTCGAAACGTTTATTTTTTTGGAACGAAGTTCCTTATGGCGCGTTGCGAAAGGGGGCTAGGCGGAAAAAATTGTCACGACACTTTTTACAGTGGAGTGGAGTGGAAAAAACTGGTTCAAGCGATTTTCGACCTTATTGACATTTAAAATTTAGTTTGTTTTTTCTCACATTCTCGTTAGCTAACATTGCTCCTTCATTAAAATCCGGTGTTTGCATAAATGTCAATAAGGTCGAAAATCGCTTGAAGGTCGGAAAACATTTGCTTAACGATAAGCAAATGTTTTCCGACCTTCACTTGTATTACCAACTGATTCCCACCAGTGGGATAGACCGGTAAAAAAACAAGTCGGTAAAACAGTAGCTAAAAAGTTAAGCCACAACTTTTATAAAATTGTAGCTGTCGGTCACCGAATAATAGCTAGATCTAGCTATAAAGTTGCTAAGCTGGCATCACTGCTGCCGATTTGAAGTTTGATCAAATCGATCGTCATGCCGATTGGACGTTAGGCAGTATGGTGTATGGTGTATATGGACGAACTGCCAATTTGATCAAATCGATCGTCATGCCGATTGTACGATAGGCAGTATGGTGTATGGCCGCTATAAGATTCTTTCCTTTCTTGAATATAAGGCATACAGTTGCGTGAAATTTTAATCATCATCATCATCACCTACTGGGCTCGTCTTATCTTTTAGCAATCTTCTTGTTCTTGAGAACCATAATTATTGTATACATAGGCTTGTTTGTGGGCCAATACATCGGGCCTTTATTTTTCGTTAAAAAAATTTGAAAGGAGTGACGTTGTCTATTCCTAACAACCATAGACCACCGAATACGAATTCAAATAAAACAATTTATCAATCATCATTTCACTGCCATAAATATCTTTTTCTCCTTTAACTTTTTCATCGCTGTATTGTAAAATCAATCATTCGTTCCGTAGTGGTTAATTAATAAGGTTTCAAACCGCCATTTTGAATTGTTTATGACCAATAAAACGTGTGAACACAGTAGATAAGACAAACTTTATTATACCTTTGACGAATGTCATCGTTGTGTTTTATAATTCGCGATAAAAATTAATTACCACATTTGACTCATTTTTTTTATTATTGGTTATATTGGAATATTTGGTGATGTTGTGGAAAACCTTGTGGTTTTTACAATAATTAGGTTAATTCAATTATTTAATCATATGTAATATTAGTATATTATTTGACATTATGTTCCGTTACTATAACTTTATTATCACTAGTTTTTGGATATAAGTTAAGAATAGACTGAAAAATTCAAATAGAGTGTTCTAACTTTTGTAGCTGTTTTATACTTGTACATACTGTTGTGATTCAGGTTTCGGATATAGGGGACCTTGAGCTGTGACACAAATAAACATACAGAAACAATTAAATGCTATATCTGCTGTTATATCAACAAGCCTAAATGTCTACATGACAGTCTAACAACCTCGTTGCAGCTAAATAATTACAATCTGTATTTCATTTCAGTTGAGACATCGCTTGCCAACTGTAATAAAATAAATCTATTATTATTCTGCTTGTTAACTACCATGATTCCGCATAAAGTTTCTAAAACGTTCGCTGTCTACTCCACTGACTGACTCAAGTCCTTGTAAATCATAAACGGAAAACTTGGTTTAAGTTAATGACATGTATCCTCCAAAAAATTGCGGCGGACTGTGAGAACGCTGGGACTGTGGCAGTTTAATAGCCGCATTTAATACTTAATGAGTCATTATTGCAATCGCTATTAGCGTCGCCGGCGAGCTTATTATTTACAACCAGCCTGAATATTAATAAATCGCAATAACAATCCGGCCGAAAGCAATCAAAACTTAATTACCTGCGCTTCTTAACGTTATTCCTTTTGAAATGATTCAACGCCGAACATTGGCAATGGGTTAAAGATAAATTTGAAAGTCTTAAAAGATAAATTCGCTTCAATCACTCGGAGCAAATAGGATTTCGTTTCATTTACTCCGGTAAGAGCGTTTTCAATTAAGGAGCGCCCGACAAACAGTATCGGCGTATGAAGGTAAAATTAATTAAACCGAGCCAAGACAAACATGTACGAATCTATTTGTGTTGGACTCGCGGGTGTGTACGGGAAGATCTGCGGATTATACCCGGGAAAAATACGGGAAACAGCCCAACACTATACATGTGTCGAGTCTCGGGTTCGAACTATACATAAAGTAAAAATATAAGCCGAAAACAAGGTTGACAGACCAATAAATCTCCTCGCTAACCTAAGTGGGTCGAACTCCATGAATACCTAAATAAATCTACTCTTTTTATAAACTAGTCAATTGTGAGCACTTAATTTGTACGAAAGAGATATATTATGTTGTGATTTGCTATTGAAGGTCGGTGGAGCCGTACGTTATATTATAATTAATTAAGAAAATTAATACATTTAATATTTCCTTACGATCCTTTTGAACATACATCGCACATCAATTCTCGGAACGGACTTAATTAAAACGAGGACATTAACACACGCGAAGTTGTTTTATTTATTCGACCGTGTGACTTTAACAAGTTATGTTTGGGTAGAACATTTCTAACTGATAAAGGACGCGTTTAGTTCGATACCTTTCACGGTGATCTGTAATTTTATTAACATAATGTAGTTGAAAGTTGTTAAGAATTTCTAATCGGCAACTTTTAGGTTTCCTTTCATACTCATATTAATTAAGGCGGTGTGTGTTTAGCATGAGTTTAATAAATGCGAAAGTTTCGCGCCGTATACGTTCGTACGGGCGGGTGTGGTGCCTACTCGAAGTTTATTTGCCTTCGTTACTTGTAAAATTGAATACGTCGCCGTGAATCCTCATTAATTTAAGATGTAGACTGTATCTTGACATGTTATTTTATTCATTAAGGGAGCGTCTTGAGTCTCACGGCTGTGTACGTGTCGACTTTGGATTGTTGTAAGGAACATAATTTAAAACCTCTCTACAAGATCATTAGAGCGAGGGTGTGGAGAGTCGCGGAAGGGCTGTTATCGCTTTAAAATATAACGTAGGTGAAGAATAACTTGAAAATGAAAAATACGAGAGATGGGCCGATTATGACTTTGTTCCTCTAGCCGTCCATCTAGCTATCAACCCCTTCTTTGTAAGAGTGTCAATATGCATTTATTATACATATTAACCTTCCTCTTGAATCACTCTGTCTATGATGAAAACCACTTTAAAATTCGTTGCGTAATTTGAAAGATCTTAACGTACTGACGCACGCGGAAACTGACTTTGTTTTAACTATATGCTGAGATAAAGGTTATTATTTCATTTCACAGTTACTGCGTTTTTAGCGACTAGTCGGTTCAATTAAAAATAATAATATCAGCGGATTTTCCGGGAATTTACAGAAAATTATGATTAATATAAATATACAGTGTGTCCGGACACGAGTTAGCGATACTTGAAGGGAATATTATAGACTCATTTTCATCGACAAAACTGCTTTTAAAAAAATTCTTACTCCAACACATCGCGAATGGCGGCCATTTTAGTTTTTTGATTTGTCGAACTGGGGTATGTACAATAAAATGCAAATATCTTTGAATCCAAGAGACCTACATACATGCAAATGACTTTATTACAAAGTTAAATGTTAAGGCTTTTCTAAAACTTGCAAAAGTTTTCTAAATAATATGTAGAAAGAACCAAAAAACGTGGGCAAACATGAAATTGTACACAAAAATTACTGAATATTTTCACATTTTATACTCTAGCTCGAAAAGTACCCCTGTATTTTGCTTAGGTTTTTACATTAAGTTAAAAGTATTTGAGTCAGGCTATAAAATTATATCAAAATTATCACTCTACGTTAAGTATTTTAGGAGTTATTCTCACTTGAACATAACCCTTCCTTAGCGCATGTACCACCAATGTTACAGAAGCTGCATTCTTTGGGCGAGCTAAACCGTTTCAACGTGAATTTATAAGCTGGCATTATTAACCACCATGCAAATGATCCCAACGAATCACCAGAAACCGAAATAATAATTTTTTTGTTTACTTTATGAAAAAAAAATTCTTTGAATAAATTCAAAAATGAGCCATTTCAGTTTATGGGTGATTCGTTGGGATCATTTACATGGTGGTTAATAATGCCAGCTCATAAATTTACACTGAAACGATTTAGCTCGCCCAAAGAATGCGACACCTGTAATATTGGGGTACATTCGCTAAGGAAGGGTTATCTTCAAGTAAGAATAACTCCTAAAGTACTTGACGTAGAGAAATAATTTTGATACCATTTTATAGCCTAACTCAAATACTTTCAATTTAATGCAAACACCTAAGCAAAATACAGGGGTAATTTTCGTGCTAGAGTATAAAATGTGAAAATATTCAGTAATTTTTGTGTACAATTTCGTGTTTGCCCACGTTTTTTGGTTCTTTTTACATATTATTTAGAAAACTTTTGCAAGTTTTTGAAAAGCCTTAACATTTAACTTTGCAATAAAGTCATTTGCATGTATGTAGGTCTCTTGGATTTAAAGATATTTGCATTTTATTGTACATACCCCAGTTTGACAAATCAAAAAACTTAAATGGCCGCCATTCGCGAGGTGTTGGAGTAAGAATTTTTTTAAAAGCAGTTTTGTCGATGAAAATGAATCTATAATATCCCCTTCAAGTATCGCTAACTCGTGTCCGGACACACTGTACAGGGTGATTTGTTATTCGATGCAGTCCTTGAAATGAGTGATACTAGACCTTATTTGCAACAATTTTAGCCCCGACAATATGGGGTCTAAACTGACTGGTTTTAGAGATATCGAACTTTAAAGATTTTTCGAAAAATTTCTACCTCTCCCTCATTAAGTGCTTATTGTTAGAAAGTAACGATAGTCACCACTTAGAATTTATGCTTTTCTGATAGAATATGAACGACTGAATCTAGTGAATACAAGTTTGTTGTAAAAATAATCATATCTTGGGAAATTAAGTGTCATAAAGTTTCTGTTTTGAAGATTTCTGAAAACTTTACTTGTCTTTCAAAGCATATTTTTCAAAATAAATGTATGACACTTGGTGTACAAATTACAGAAAAAACTTCCTTGTCTCATTACCTTTCTAAAATGGTGCCACAGTATCCACTTTTAGTTAGTGTCTTACCAGAAAATTAGGGTTGTTACTAACAAAGTAGTAAATCAAAGAAAATTGGTTATAATGTTTTTTCGACCCAACATTTTTTTTCTGCGGTTTTTGTCCAAACTGCTATCTGATATTAGCTTTTTGAGTTAATGCGCTTAATTTTGGTCGATCGCATCAAGCAAAATCGGTCTTTATCTGGAGTATCTTTACCTATGGACCAGATAGTCAAACCATCAATTTACTTTCATTTGAAACAGCTACTTGAAACACATGTACAGTGACGGAATGTTTAAGAGCTCTGGTTTTGCAAAAAAAAAAACTAAACTGGCGTGCATAAACGTTGGGTCACCCTACTTGTAGGACAGGTAAAAATACTCCGGATAAAGACCGATTTTGCTTGATGCGATCGACCAAAATTAAGCGCATTGACTCAAAAAGCTACACAGCTACATTTATTTTGAAAAATATGCTTTGAAAGACAAGGAAAGTTTTCAGAAATCTTCAAAACAGAAACTTTATGACACTTAATTTCCCAAGATATGATTATTTTTATAACAAACTTGTATTCACTAGATTCAGTCGTTCATATTCTATCAGAAAAGCATAAATTCTAAGTGGTGACTATCGTTAATTTCTAACAATAAGCACTTAATGAGGGAGAGGTGGAAATTTTTCGAAAAATCTTTAAAGTTCGATATCTCTAAAACCAGTCAGTTTAGACCCCATATTGTCGGGGTTAATATTGTTGCAAATAAGGTCTAGTATCACCCATTTCAAGGACTGCATCGAATAACAAATCACCCTGTATACCTATACGAGTCGATAACAACTAGTTATAATGATTTAGGTATAGGTAAATGTACTGACACGGATCAACGTATACAAGTTTAATTAACAATCAGATTTTTCATCTTTCCTTCCTCATTTTATATGTTATTGTCCTTGTTTTGGAATTAAAACAATGATATTTGAAACCTAAACCTAGTTTGCTAATTAAAATGAGTTCGGCTAAACTGATTATGATGCCTAAAATAAAAGTTATTTCTGGAATTTTCCGGAAGTTAAACTTGTAAATTCTACATTATAATATGGTAATTAAACGTTTTCCAGTTCGAGTGAAAACAGATACCTATAAGTAATTATTATAGTGAATTAGGTTTTGACCTAGCTTAGCACGCATCATGGTTTGAGATTACCTCTAATTCGGTGACAGAGTAATTTTTATGACTACTGAAATTATTGACATAATATTACGCCTGTAATCTTTGAAGGTTTACCTAATAGTGTGGTCAGGGACCAGCTTATTTCCATAACAAATCCAGGCTTTGGGGCTTTTAATGGTAAATTCCTGATGGAAAACAATAACACGTAGCCTTAACTGGAAAACGAACTCATAATCTCTTGCTCAGCAGACGATTTTGTGACCACTAGACTAACGAGAAGATAGCATTATCTCTTTAACGATCCGTTGACTACTTTGCCGCTATGAGCGGAGACTTATCGCGGGGCAGAGAGCAGTAAGACCAAATGTATAGAAATGTTTGAAACACGCTACGACGCGCAGATACTAGCGATTTCGCGTACTTACAGGGATTCGCGCCTGTCGTAACGTTCACCTCTTAGACCATGGTCGTGAACGAGCCGTAATGTAGATCCACTATTTTAATATTTACCAAATAAAATCAACTAATGCAACAACAAATCAAAGTGCCATATAATAATGAAGGACGGGCGACATTGTATGAGGGGAGGGAGGGGTCGATTGGCTCAAGACGAATGCCTCTCAATAGAGCCGAGATGCGTCCCAGCCGGTATCACTTGTTGCTTCATCGTGTTTGCTATCAGACTTAAGGAAAGGACCCTAGAAATCTTTAAACGACGCCATTATGAGTCTCAAAGAGGATTATTAAATTTAGCGTCGCCTACTTAAATTTTTATTCCGTTTTATTAACGTGGAGTGCTTATGTCGACTGGGTTTGAGTCAATAATAGGTAATTTGTGTGAACATATCTAAGTACTAGATTTTGATTCTTCTTTTTAGGGTTCCGTAGCCAAATGGCAAAAACGGAACCCTTATAGATTCGTCATGTCTGTCTGTCTGTCTGTCTGTCCGTGTATGTCACAGCCACTTTTTGTCGAAAGTATAAGAGCTATCCTGTTGAAACTTGGTAGAAAGATGTATTATGCGAACCGCATTAGGATTTTCACACAAAAAACAAAACAAAACAAATTTTGGGAGTGCCCCCCATACTTAGAATTGAAACTCAAAAAAATTTTTTTCACCAAACCCATACGTGTGGGGTATCTATGAATAGGTCTTTAAAAATGATATTGAGGTTACTAACATCATTTTTTTCTAAACTGAACAGTTTGCGCGAGAGACACTTCCAAAGTGGTAAAAAGTGTGTCCCCCCCCCGTAACTTCTAAAATAAGAGAATGATAAAACTAAAAAAAATATATAATGTAGACCTCAACAAAAACTTCCAACGAAAATTGGTTTGGATAAGATACAGTTAGCAGTTTTTGAGATATAGTACATTTTCAAAAACCGCAAATATAACTTTGCCATTCATACAAATACTATGAAAAACAAAGTTATTTTTATTTTTTGTGTATATTACTTACTAATCTCAATATAATTATATCTCTAATCTATGCTTGCTGCTACGGAACCCTTCATGGGCGAGTCCAACTCGCACTTGGCCTATAAAACTAAAAAACTAAAAAAAAAAAACTAAAAAAAATATATAATGTAGACCTCAACCAAAACTACCAACGAAAATTGGTTTGGATGAGATACAGTTAGCAGTTTTTGAGATATAGTACATTTTTAAAAACCGCAAATATAACTTTGCCATTCATACAAATACTATGAAAAACAAAGTTATTTTTATTGTTTGTGTATATTACTTACTAATCTCAATATAATTATATCTCTAATCTATGCTTGCTGCTACGGAACCCTTCATGGGCGAGTCCAACTCGCACTTGGCCGGTTTTATATTTTTGATGAAAAATCGTGTAATCCGACCTCTGCCGGGTGGAGCTGAACGGACTGTCAGACTTGACAGACAAGTACGCCTTGTTCCTTCAGTTATTTTTGCGTTCCAGGGCCTCCGAAACCTTTAAAGACAATCCCGTGATACAGGGGGAAATAGGTATGCAATGAAAGGGACGCAGTGTGAAATGGATGCCATCATAGAAATCTAGATTTTTTATGCTAGATTCAAGATATTTCCCTATCCTATCCTATGGGTCTATAAAAGTCACAAAATCATAAAATGCATTGCGATAAAATTCGTAAAATGGAATATTCTATTTCTGCCCTGTTCCTAAACAAGGAAGGACATCGTGTCAAATGGAGTTCCTAACCTAACCTGACGTATGGAAACTATATTGCCATACAGTCTTACTTTCGTAATATGGTATATTAAATACTCCCGGGGTCGCGGGACTGATTCATCAGGTAACCGTGACCCTGGAACGTAAAGGGCTATTGAAGGGTCACCGTGGATTTTTCAGTACAAGTCTGACAGTTGGGTAGGAGGACACATTTGATGATTTTACCACGATTAAAAAAAATGGTATATTATATAATAATTAGAGATTTATTTATAGACGTTAATTGAGTAACGACATAGAAGGGGGCTAGTTCTTGTCATAATATATCTTTAAAAATACTTTCAAAATTAATTGATCGTTTGTGAAAGTTCAAAATAAAAAGCTTACTTTCGCTACTTAGTGTTTGGCCGCGGGCACTAATGCGAGTAATGTCATTTCTAAATTAATTGATCATGTTTTTATTATGTAATTAGTTACAGTTATTACAGCGCTATTTTAGCAAGACGGATCTAAAATTGTAAATTGTTCCAAATAGGATTAACAATTATGTTTTATTTGTAATTATTTATTTAAAATTCAACTTAAATTAACAGTTCAAAACCGCAAAAAGAAATAAAATCCGATCGGTAAATAATTACATATTGTTGCGCTTTGGTGAAGAATTTTATCTGGTCTTAAACTTGCTGTGTTGATTCTCTTATGGTCATAGTAAAACAACTCTTTTACCACTGTGGTGCCCACAATGCGTTTTGACTATACTTTTATTGTGCGCACAGCTGCTGCAAGTCAAGGGTGAACAGGTTACTTCTAGACAAGGGTGCTTCACCGTCGACCACATCTTCGCTTACCATCAGACAAGATAGTGCTCAAACGTGAGCCACCGTTAAATAAAAAAAAAACATATTATCTTCTATCGCTCTTCCTCGATAATTAAGGACCAGTTGTTTGATCATTAGCTAGACTAACAAATAATTAAAATCCTATAGAAATTTTAACCATTTGTTACAAAATGTATGGTGTTTAATAAAGTTTACTTGACTACTAAAGCTTGTTGCGTTGATCCTCTTTATTGATAGTAAAGAACCTTTTTGTCATGGAAATACCATTTTTTATCGTTAAAAATTTCTTCCACGTCGACAATTAAGTCTAGAAACGAAAGACATCGATAGTATGATTGTGTACGATCACAGACCACAGTGCATGCAGTCCTTGGGAGGCGGGACGCACCATCGTCTGTGTATCAAGTTAGCACGTCGTTAGAGCAACTCGTTAGCGGCGCGTGGCGACGACAAGCCAAGAATTTGCTAATGACACATGCTCGCGATAGGGTTGACTAATACAGCCCGTTATAAAACGTACGAGCGTCTATCGTAGCAGACTAATTAATGGGATTAAGATTTTGCATCAAACCGTAGTTTGTGGTTGTGTTGTTTAGAAAATGTTTTGCTACAATGGCATCGTTTAAAGAAAACGCTGCTCTGTTTATTTATACCTACACAGTGAAATCAAATTGTTCCGTCGCTAACCAACTGCTAATGAAACTTTGATTAAATCTAACCAGAGATTACAGATCATAATTTAAAGACACAGTATAAGGCAGAATCTTTTACTCATCAACTTTTTCTACCAGATGATTTTAATCATAATGTAAGAAATATTAATTACTAATTCCATGTCAATACTTTGATCCAAAAATAAGTCAGTCATAATATCAATATCAAAGAAGATCAGTTACTGATGGTAGCCCTGTTGATATTCGCGGTCGCGGCGTCTACGGCTCGTACGCGGATGAATCAAGCGGTTTGACAAATCGGATCGCTTTAATGAATATCATGTTTATTATTCCGAACGAGTCGCATACGATTGAACATAATGACGGAGCATGGTGGTGTCGGCCGCAGTGTTAGGATTACATGGATGATCTAATTGGTGACTTAAGTCTTGTACTTAAGGATGTTTTTGCAAAAGTAGTTTTAGGATAAAAAAATGTAGCGGATTAAATTTTTTTTTAACATGTAGTGTGTGTTAGTATAAAATTTAGTGTCAATAAATTAGACATTAATGCGACAGATTGTCGTCATAAATATTTCTCCGTAAAACAAATTGTTTTCTATACATATTCCGAACAAAATTTTATTTTGAGTTACGTTCGTTAACCGTGAGGCAATCTCGTATTCAAATTGACATAGTAAAACAACAGAGGCTCCGGACCAAGTTCCATAAACTCGTTTCAAACTCCCCTCTACACATTCTATCGGCGATTTTTAATTAAGTCCCTAGCGAGCGGCAAGCGAGCAAAGTAACACCATCAATTCATTATCCTAAACTCTGGCTCGATTGTTCCTCGCTCGCTACTTACGCAAACTTTCATTTTAATCAAGCGTTTAATTAAAAATTATCCGAGAAAAACAAAATAAGCCCGTTAGGGGGCGGTCTGAACTAATTAAGGCGCATGCGATGAGCCGGCCAGGCTGAGGTGAGCGGCCTTTCATTAAACGCCTTGTCCGACTCCAGTGCGGCGCTTAGTGAAACTATTACTAGGTACTAGAGTAGGAAAAACCTGACAAGTGTTAGGGGCGTACTCCAGTGATTGTTAGCTCGTTGGCTCTGGGCATAGACTCGCTGTAATGGCCATGTAATAGGTTAGTTTCTAGCATCAATTAATTGTAAATCTAATTAGTGTGTAAGTTGGAGTATTGTAATATAATGGACACGTATTTTTTTATTTACTTAATATAAATCAGTGAATATTGGCAAAGAGGGTCGTTCCCAAGAGGTCCATGAGTCTATTGTTCTCAAAAATTGAAAGTTCATACATTTGTTCCCAACGGGTCCGCGACATTTAAAAGTATTAAAATTTCTATTCCCAACGGGTCCATGAGAATGTTTGATATAGTCAACAACAAAAGCTTGACTATAAGCTTAAAAACTGAAATAATGTTACTAACCAGCAAAAGTACTAGGCTGGCATAAATTCAAGGTGGTTTTTGTTTTAAGTTGTAATTATTTAATAATTGTGAATAGTCATATAGCAAAATCAAGACATATCCAGTGCAGGTGTTCAATCAAATACATACCTCCTTAAACTTATGGTACCCTAGTACTTTTGGTGGTAAGCTTTTCAGTTAACCTACCCTGAATAATTCTATTAAAAAACAAACCACCCTGTTTGAACTCATGTCAGCCTAGTACTTTTATAAAATATCACATAATAGTAGCTAGTGTAGTTATTAAGGGGCCATTCTCATTTCATTAGCTTTTATCAAAAGCAATTAAAGCGTTCGACAAAACTCTGAATATTTTTCTTTCTCTTACATGAAATCGTTTTTACTGACTACTTTTTATAAATCTCGTGGACCCGTTGGGAACACATGTCGGCAAATTCAAAACAATATTATAATTTGTCATGGAGCCGTTGGGAAACAGAGAACAAAAGAGTCGTGGACCTTTGGGAACGACCCGGCAAAGATAAACATAACAAATCTTGGGAGAGGGGCCGTGACGTCAGAATGCACTCAAAATTATATCACGACAATATAATTTTTATAATCTTGTCGTATTTTCAACAATTTTCATTGACGTAAGGAAAGAAAATAATTATACGGGTCAAATATTTTTTCATAATGTAATTGACGGCCTAATTATTATTTTTCAAATATACAAGCCTATTATGTGCGAAGTCTGTCCCCGCAAAGCATATATTATTAAAACAGAGGTGCCGTCCATTAGTTAAAGCTCTTTATTGTACTGTGATCACTGTTTAACGAGACTATCCTGCAATTATGTTAACGAGAAACAATTAAATTTCGCTAATGAGTTCAACCAGTTTTTGTAAAGGAATAATACCGTAATATTACAAAAGATTTATACACCCTAAAGGCTCCGCTATGAAATATAACGTTGTAAATAATTCTATAACAAAAACGGTATAAGCAAACTTTTCTAATTACTGTTAATACCAATATCAATTAACTTGCTAAGAATTAATTATCTCGGTATTACGGTCCCTCATTTATTACTAAACTTTCACTAATCAATCTTTCAAAGTAGCCAACATTGGTATAATATAATTCTATTAAATTACCACTATACATTTTCTTAATGAGAAATGTAAGTTTATTGAAAAAAATGAAGCAAATACATATGAGCAAAGTAAGTACCTCAATACTTTTTCTTCAGAAAAATATTTTTCTTGCAATTAATAAAGGAGTAAATTAACATCGCAGTAGCAAACGATAAAATTTTTAATGTAAACAGCCACTAAAAATAAATAATAAACAAATATGTGTGACGTGTACATAGGTTTCTTCATTGTTCATTGAAGTTTAATAATGATTGAATTGTAACAATTTATTATCAAACTAGTTAATAAAACTGCTCTTTATTTCAACACGTTAACATATAAACGATCTCTGACAGCTCAAATGTTAATACCCGCAATAATTCAGCCAAAGGTGTACGAGGATTGACGTAGAGTATTAATTATGACAATTATCGGTGTCACGCATAAATAATAATAATTTATTAAGTGGCAACATTTGTCAAAAGCCGCACACGATGAGCTAATCGACTATCACCGCTAATTGCGCTCCCCGTCGGGAGAGCACCCCCTCCCGACTCCCCTCTTTCCACCCCTAACTAATTAGATAAGTTTGCAACTCCACTGTAGTTCTGGTGCTCCACTCCGCCGGTAAGCATCAATCTTTTTAATTAAACATTTTTGACACCGCAACGATTAGCCATCGAACCCATTTCTATGCTAATATTATGAATAGTTTTAATTTAAATGCAAAACGAGGAGCGAATATGGCCACAAGTTTATACTTACACGAGTTCTGCATTGTTATTGGGTTTTTCAACTGTTCTTTGAATGCTTTCAGGTGTTTAAACTAATATTTAATAGTTGCACGGTTGGCGCAGTCAAGTGGCTGAGCGATAAAGCACTACGCTGCGTGTCGCGCGTTCGATTTCCGAACGGAATAAATATTTGTATGATCTACGAAGTGGTAGTTCCGGGTCTATGCGAATTTAAATGTTTGTAATCGCACCCACGATACAGGAAAAGTACTATAGCGGGGCAACTTTAAAAAAAAAGAACTTACAAACAAAACAACAACATATTAATTTTAAAACGTAAAAGAAAACCTAATAAAAGCTTCATACACCTTGCGGTTCGGGGAACACAACACATTATAGTTTTAAAAGCTTATAAATCCCGGTCGTTAACGCAGAATAAACTGTGCTTGATGGTATCACGAACCAATCTCAGATTTATTGTTAATTGATGGCTTCATGTTCAAAATTCATGCAATAAAGTGACACAATTTGAATAAATATCGTAACGTCCCTTAAAATAAATGTTACTGAGGGATATGTTGGAAGCTTACAATTAAGATATATCATAGCGTGTCCATCGATAGAAAAGACATTATGTAAATATTTCGCCCCAAAAGCAGAATTCATACACAAAATAGGTTGTTATCATAATTAATTGGTTATTGACTCAATTTCCGTGCCCATAATACGTGTTTTAATCAACCCATTTATAAGCAACAAAACTTAGATAGACGAATCAATTTCTTTAATAGTCCAAACGCGGTATCGATCGACGCTACCTCCAATAGATTTTTATAACTCAAATATTACTTTTTAAGTAGACATGTTTATTAAAATCGATCAGATTTACGTCAAATTGATCATAATCAATTTCATGAGCAATTAATTTATGAGACAAGTGTAGATGCTTGTTAATAAAACAAAAACGGACTCCATTATAGGTGAACGTGGAGCAATAAATCAGGACATACAATGGCACATTGTCTGTCGCTCAACCTGATTAAATAAATAAATAGGTGCCGATCTGAGACGCTTGCGCAGATCTTATCACACATCTTGGGACATTTATAGAAGCGAAAACGCCGAAACGACCTCTCTATATAAGATAATAAGGCTTTAAGTATCAGTGTATGAAATCGCATGTATCTAATCGTTGTCCGTGTTTGGCTTACCGAAGCGATTCAGAGCTTTGTTAATATTGTGTTTTGGTTGAGAGTTGAGTGGTAAGGATGTCTTGTTAGTTAGGACGTGAGACGGTTGAGATGGATGGCGGTTAGGAACTACGAAGGTTTGCACTTCATCTTTCATCGTTATAATGTTTAGTGACGTGCGAGTTAGAAATGTAAATGAAGTGTATCTAGAACCAACAACTAAAGCCTTATTAGGAAATGCAACAATTTTAATGATGTTATAAATACTGCTTCAATGAAATCAATTAAATTCATTGCCATGTTGTAATTGACTGTTCAATAAAAACTTTCCATTTTATAAGAAATCAGAGAATCGTATCCATTTAGATCTGGCTTTTGATATTCATGTTCACACAATTGTTTGATGTTTTGCACAAAACGTAACTAATATAGAGTAAAAGTATGGGTGTACCCTTGGTAACACACTGGGTCCTACACTGTTTGAAAACATAAATAAAAGAAATTGTTTTAATTGTTTTTTTTTTAATTTAATATTTTTTTTAAAGATAACTAACTATATTTTAGTTACGTTAAAATTACTTCAAGATATAATTTAGTTTAAAAAAAATAAAGTATAGTTTATTATACAACGTGTAACAGTAAATGCGCAAAACCTCTCGTGGGGTAACTCAGCCCATGTTACTGAACAATTTTTGTTCTAAGACTTTTGGAAATTCTCAAAAAAAAAAAGATTTTTCATACTGATGGGCCCAATCAATTTCTCATTTCGTATGAGAAACCAAATTTTGTTTTGCGAATTTCCAAGTCTTAGAACAAACATTGTTCAGTAACATGGGCTCAGTTACCCCACGAGGTTTTGCGCATTTAACGTTACACGTTGTATACACCGTGACTTTTTAGTCGTCTTACAAAAGTGGTCCACATAATGTACCCGACCTAAAATACATCTAGGTGAGTTTAGTTTTTTTTTTAATCGTTAAAAATAATTTTTATTATTTATTAATAATAAAAATTATTTTTAAAATAGGTACATTAGAAATATGAAAATGTTTACGTATCAAGCTGTAGAGTATTCCTACCCAGCGCAATAGTCGGGCAGATCATTCCATCTCCATTTTCGTCATAATAATGAAATAAAATTTTATTTATAAATTTTTCAAATCTCTTAAATACCTATTTTTTATTATAAACGTGTTCTAGTCATTGGATACATGAACTGGGGCTGCCGTTGTAAGACGACTAAAAAGTCACGGTGGTTAGTATTTTGTATTTTATATTTATAAAAAACTATCACATGTTTCTAAAATTATGTATATAGACATTAGCAACAGATTGGCCTCAACGTCTTGATAAACATAATTCTGCAACTGCATCTGGAAAATGAATCTCCTAAAAACATTTAATTTTACAATAATGATACCGGAGCAGTCGAATATAAACGTTATTAATTCATGAATACGTTCCATTTACCAATTATTACAACCGAACGACAGCTACCTAACGATACAGTTGGGCACACTACATAAACTGTGTCAAAATATGAGGCAAGTTAGAGCGATAATTAAGTTGCACGTCCACATTACACGCAACACATGACATTCACAATTTACATGCGATATTAATGAATCTCGACGCAAATTTTAACCGGTGTCCAGTAACGGTCGTTAGGGACCTTTATTTAGGGTAAAAGGCCCAGTAATTGGCCCCGCCGGATGCAGCGCACAGGTGCCCCGTGCGTGCGCCCTCTCGCGGTCGCCACAGGAAATGAGAGCCAATTTGAATTTCTTCCGAAGCGAATCGATTAATTGGAGAGCTATTAAATCATTTTTCGGTTATGAATTCAAACGAATATAGCTCGGTTATTTATTTTTTCCCTCACACCTGTGCCACTCAATATAATGAAGTACAAACAAAAAAGTTTAGAGACAATGAATACGACAGAATGATTAACTTAGCTTCAGTTTTTATTCTCACATAAAAAGAAAAGTTAATTAAATAAGCACAAAAAGGCATATCCTGGTGCAATGATGATTTAAATGAAACAAATTCTTGAGCACAATGAAGGCGGTAAACAAAGGTACGAGTCGATGGAAGTTCGTTTCCCTCGACATTATGAAGGCACGTACTTCATATTTCACTCGATCTTGATTCGCCATCGCAAACAATTTGTAACGTAAAAGGGTAATTAGGAGTTTAACCTGCACGAAAATAAAGGAATTATTAGAAAACAATCCGGACAGGGGGCGAGGGGTGCAGGTCGGTGAGGCGCGGGGGGTGTTCGAAGGAAGGGTGTCTAATTAGGGAGTGGGGGCGAAGGTAATGAGCCGCGATCGCCGCTCCGATATAACGAAGGCTATTTACGCGGTGGTCGCTCTGAAAATTGCGAGGTTTTGTTTTAAAAGCGGTTACCGTTTGAGTTTTGCGATTAAGGAGTTTAATTAGACAGTGTTGTTTACAACCTCATTACGGTAGGTAACGTCGCCGTCGGTGGGAAATAGCCTCGGATATCGGCCGATAATTTATGAAGTTGAAAAATGAGTTTCTTGCCGCTAAGTAGATTCTGTTGTAGATTATAACCAAACAATCCGGGCTTATGAATAAACATGAGCTCAATCTCCTTGTTTTTCTGTTTAAGTAATGATTGTGAACCTTATTGTGTTATGTTTAAAGTTAATTGTTATTTGTTGGCGGGTAATAAGGGTGACCTTCAATTGTTTTAGAAAATTACAACTGCCATTTAACGTCTGTGGTTTGGTATAAATATATTAGTTAGTGAGCTTTGTGTGAATGGGATAACTATTACATGACATTTAGGATCTCCTCGTTACCCATTGATTCACATAATTAAAAAAAAACAGCCAAAAACCAAAAATCGTAGAAACAACTAAATAATTTCTATGATTTATTCGAAGTAAATTAAAAAAAAAAAAGAAGAACAAATAGTATACAAATCAAGCAGTAGATGCAAGTTAAAAATAAAGCTACTAATTTGCAATAATCAGTAACAGTATACACACACCTTTACGCCGGTGGCAAACTTTTTGAAAAAAGAGTAATTTATCAGCTACTAAAGGTGTGCAATGTGCATTTTACATATTCATTATACGTACCATAGGCATAGCTATGTATAAATATGTCTTTCTTCACTATTTCATCCCATAAATTAACTATGATTAGCATTATAAACGGCATTTATAGCATTCTTACATAGAATTTTACACCTATTTACTGAACCGTCTCTATTAG
Source organism: Agrotis exclamationis (assembly GCA_950005045.1). Classification (NCBI taxonomy): domain Eukaryota; kingdom Metazoa; phylum Arthropoda; class Insecta; order Lepidoptera; family Noctuidae; genus Agrotis; species Agrotis exclamationis. The sequence continues at coordinate 7,747,302 of OX465421.1, forward strand.
CGTTTATGCTAACTACCGCTTTAGAATTCATTACAAAACATAGAATTATTCAAATTATTTATACACAAGCACTTTGATTTACATTTTCTAAAAGAAACAACCAGCAATCTATGACTTATGGAGTGTCTTTAATTAAAACTTATTATTTACAACTTAATTCAGTTTAATAGTACTTACTAAGGCCGTGCATTTTGAAAGTTGGCAACGTCGCAAATAGCTGTCAAATGTTTTGCTATTTTGATTAATAAGGTAATTAAGGTACCAGGTATGCTAGAAGAATATTTGATTGGACTCATGGCGCGAAAGTATAGTGACGTCAGGCAATTTCAGTAGTAGCGAACAAAAATAGAATGAAGCCGAGAGCAAGTAAGGTATAAAACTGAAGTGATCATTAGTTGTCAAGAAATAATTACTGTTTCGTGGAATCTCTCTGGAGTGAACAAAGTCATCCTTTGATATAGTACACGCCGTTCACCAATTAAAGTAAGAAATATGTTCCAATTAAATAATGAACAATGTGAAGAACCAAGGAGAATGAGTTATATTCAATTATATTGTAATTCAAGGTCTTTAAATTAAAAAAAAATGTCACATAAAATTAAGGTCCCCTTTCACTAATGTCAATATCGTTATAAAACGGTGTTGTAAGAGACGGGACAGTGGCGCGTCTCGCGGATGCGGCACAAAAGGGACGTTTTTCCCCGTAATAGACGTCCCGCCGACATCATTAACGTATCGACAAAGTTGGTCGCAGTTATTCGCTAATGTGACAACAACAGAGAAAGCCCGCCACAAATGAGGGACCATCTTTTCGGCTTAGGATTTGGGCACACCGCGGATTTGCGAGCGAACACTGTTAATGTCAAAATGAAATGTGTTTAAGGGCCTTTTTGATTTAAGTACTTTTTTCATTACTTTTAAGTAGTATTTTTTTTATAATGATTGTGTAAAGCAAAAAAAGTTTTATTTTTTAAGTTTGAAGAAAAGAGAAGTCAATAAAAGATAATTTCGATTTTACAACTCTTTTCCGGTGTTCATAGCTCGTACGGAGAACATCGTAGGCGCTGAGCATACCTAAGCGATAAATTTATGTGGGCATGCCCCGTGGTAATTTAACATTTATTGTCTAATGATAGTATCTTTATTTATAGCCGCACTAATCTCATAATTAAGCACACTTAGCCGCCTCTAATAATTAATTTCTAATTAGTGGAAAAATACGTATTATCTTATTCTGCACGTTCCGAACCGTTTAACCCTCGAACAAAGGCAAAGTTGCAAGAACGACCTCTGCGAAGTGCAGGTGTTTTTAATTATATTAGTAATTTAATTTAATTATGTATTAGTGTAGTGTTTGCGTCCGGTGTGCCCCGGGAGGCGGCGGGGGTGTATTCTAATCGCGTGTTAGCGTGGCCCGTTTTTGCGCTAACGAACAGGTTGCGTTAAGGCGACGTAGACGGCGAATCGACGGGAATTTCGCCTCATTAAAAGTTGTGACCTGCGGAGGAGGCAATTTGGAGGCTCACGACGACTTCGCCCGCTACTTATTAACGAGCCGACTTTACACTATCACTGTGACGCGACGGACGTCTTCGTCCCTTTATACGTATTTTATTTGTATCGCGTTAGTGGCGTACTATTATTATTAGCAGCATCCCTCGCGTGCTGCGGCTCGCCCCACCTGCCCCACTCGAATTAGTAAACAAACGTCTTTACGAGCGGTTTTACGAGCCCCGCGATATTTCGGTCTCGCGCACGCCGGTTTACGACATAATGAATTTGTTGATGAACTAGGTATTAGAAAGTTTGGAAATAGACACGTTAGTGACCGACGCATCGGTTGCGCTGTGACCTGTGGACTCCTTCCTTCCTGTGAGCTCCGTTCATGTGCTTTATGAACAATTAAATACGTGACAGTGTTACTTAATGCCACAAGGTTACGATGTATTCACTGCTCGCTTTACCTCAGGCCGTGGAAAAATAGGTACAGTTTTATGTAGCAACACAATCACTGATCATAACCTAGAATCGTTACGAAACATAAACATGAATAGTTCACTAGTAAAATTGATCATACAGTTTTATGCCCCAGACGAGAATCGCAATAAAATTATACCAGAAATACCTACAAATTACCTCGTTAAACTTTATTTTTTTCTGAATTATTAAATGATTACATAATTTTTGTAATAATACAACGTGCTACTATAATTTACAGAAGGAATTTAGGGCACGATGTAAAAAGACAGGATTAATAGCTCAGAGATAATAGTGGTAAAGTTAAGCGCTTTACTATTAAATTACAGCCTCTCTGGCACATAATTAAGGCATCTTCAATAAAGTTAAGCATAAATTTACATATCGGTGCGAGCATACCTCCTCTTATTAATAAGTAAGTCGTAGTAAGTTAGTAGTGCACAGAGCACGCGTCTCATAGTTATGGCGAGGTTAACACATGAGGTTAATTAAGATCAGAAGCGGGACCTATAACTAGCTAACGTCGCTACCGACACTCCGCGCGAGTTTACTGAGTGCTTCCCCTTAATTGATACGATTTGATCGTCATCACAAGCTCTCGCTTATTCCCGGTATATAATTTAATTAAAATTTATGTTACGATAATTTAATTTATATCCGACGATAAACGTAATTGGTTAGATTCCTTGCCGCGCGAATGTGCGCCGCAAAACACACGGAATACGCGACAAGCTCTGACAACTGACAATAAAAATCACTATCGACCAGTCACAACAATATCTTTTGACTGGATGTGAGCTGTCAGAGCGGCAATCGTAACAAGTGGGAGACCGGCCTAACCGAATCTCGGGCAGTAAACATTATTAAAAATTCCTTTGACAGCGGTGGCTATCGAATAATGATTTGTGTACGTCACGCCGGCTTCCGCTGTCATACTTGCGCCAAATTTTCACCAGGAACATTTTTGTGTCCGTTACCCAGGCCAGATGTTGTCGAAAATGGTCATTTGAATCTTATAGATAATTAGTTTTACGGCTTCTGTAATTGTTGCGCACATTTTTAAATTTGTTGCGCTTATAGTTTTTTAATTATTACACAAAAACATTTCCTGCTGGGGTAACGTTACCCCAGCCAGACCTTTTTCTTTCTAATGGGAATATTTAAATAAATACTAGCTATAAAATTAGTTGTCTAGATGAAGTAAATGTTGTGCCTTATTTTGTATTTATTTTTTCTTCGGTTGCGAAGTTATTCGAGATTTTGCTGGGGTAACGTTTTTGGTTTTGCTAGATCTTTGAAATGGTTAAACGGATTCTTATCATATTTTGTACATGACTTCTTAGGAATCAGTTTAAATTTGTTTTGCAATAAAAAAACCAAAATAATGCATAGCTTAAAGGTTATTTCATTAAATAGAAAAACACTTCAATTGGTCCCAGCACTCTCAATAAGAAGTCTAAAGACTTACTTTAAACGTTATTTTAAAGCTTGTAACTGCCTTCAAATGTATGTGAAGTTTCATTAGTATCCTGTAAGTATTTAACAAGTTATGATGATATTCAGTTCTTCACGAGCACGGTCTTGATGCGCGCGGTGTTATTTGGCCACTGGATTGGATTGATGAATTGAATGTTATGTCAATTATTAGTTTTTTAGTTCAGTTATATATCAGTAAAATTACAGCGTAGTACATTGGATAATTAATGAGATAATACGATTAAAGTCATTAGGAAGTGAATGACCGTGGTAACCCGACCAAGTTTAGGTGGTTACGAAAAAGCGAAAACGCAGAACATTATACTATCTTTTGAAATGTTTAGTATAATACACCTTACAATTTCGGTACAGACGCGTACACTGTTAAGTAATAATACAATAATATCTGTACTATGAATACATTATTATTATCTTCCAGTTGCACAAACTTATCAAAAATCACCGATATAATTATGTCATTCGATGGGACGTGGGAGGGGTGGGGTGAAGGGGTGTAATACATTGTTTGCATAACGCACTAAAAATGCTCCATAATCACATAATTCATCTTGAAGAGTGCGCGTGCACTTCGGCAGTTCCGTTTCCTGTTTTTGCAAATATTTATCGAGTGCGTGAGAGCTATTATATAATAATAAGTGTGGCGAATTACTGCTAATGTGGAGTGCTTCTTTTGATGATCATAATTATGGTGCGGGCTGCTTGATGAATTCACGAACAAGGTAAGCTTGCATAATGTAACTACAGAAATAGTAGTAAAATTATTATTAATATGTACATGTTGTTAGGTACTTATCTAAAACTGTATTTTTTAAGGCTTAAATATTTGAATTACGTACGTATATATTATTATATACTTTTTTATTTTATTATTATTTTTTTTTTTTGTTTTGCTTTTGATAAGAAGTTCCCTCTTCTTATCATGCCTACGATGTTCTCTCGTGTTTATGTATTCCAAACTATAATAATGACATTGTAAAAGCAAATATTTTAAAAGAGTAACCATGGAGTTTCTTGCCGGTTCTTCTCCATGGAAACGACCAACCCGAACCGTGCCATTTTTTTTTTCTCTCGACGTTTTATAAGTGCCCATTGAGACCCATGTAAAATAAAATATTTTGATTTTGAATTTAGGAACTTGCTTATTATTTTCTTTTTTTCGTACTTAGTTATTACCTGGACTGGAATTCTCAACAATGATAACGACATATTTATCCTTCGCTACATAGTGCCTATAAAACAAAGTCGCTTCCCGTTTGTCTGTCCCTGTTTGCTTAGATCTTTAAAACTACGCAACGGATTCTGAAGCATTTTTTTTTAATAGATAGATTGATTCAAGTGGAAGGTTTTTGTGTATACATTGTCAACATATGACTTGAAACTTGATTAATAAAATTCATGACTTAGTGACCGATTTTTATCCTTATCAATGTCGGGAGCCGGGACTACCGCAACAGGTAGGTAGGTACTTATTTCCACAAACTCCTTGGACATGTAGACTTTAAGAAATCCATAATTACCTTGTTGCGATACTCGCGTTGATATAAACTCGCAAATAGATGACGATTCGAGTTTCAAATATGTATCAATCATTACACATTCCAATATGTGTATATTTAAATAAAAACTGTAACTGTGTACTGTGTATACTGAAATCTATAATTTAAATAAAAAATAATAGAAAATTTCAAAAAAGCAGAATTACTATCTGTAATTTTAATCTGTGAGTGTTTTATAAGTTTATTAATACTTTAAAAGTTCAATTTAAATGATTATTTTACCTGTCAATAAAAATTCTTTAATAATCATGTAGTTTTTTTTTTAACTTGTGTACATGTCTGTACTAAATTTGTAACACTATCCTACAAATTTTAGAAGGTACCATAATGTTCTGCGTTTTCGCTTTTTCGTAACCACCTAAACTTGGTCGGGTTACCACGGTCATTCACTTCCTAATGACTTTAATCGTATTATCTCATTAATTATCCAATGTACTACGCTGTAATTTTACTGATATACAACTGAACTAAAAAACTAATAATTGACATAACATTCAATTCATCAATCCAATCCAGTGGCCAAATAACACCGCGCGCATCAAGACCGTGCTCGTGAAGAACTGAATATCATCATAACTTGTTAAATACTTACAGGATACTAATGAAACTTCACATACATTTGAAGGCAGTTACAAGCTTTAAAATAACGTTTAAAGTAAGTCTTTAGACTTCTTATTGAGAGTGCTGGGACCAATTGAAGTATTTTTCTATTTAATGAAATAACCTTTAAGCTATGCATTATTTTGGTTTTTTTATTGCAAAACAAATTTAAACTGATTCCTAAGAAGTCATGTACAAAATATGATAAGGATCCGTTTAACCATTTCAAAGATCTAGCAAAACCAAAAACGTTACCCCAGCAAAATCTCGAATAACTTCGCAACCGAAGAAAAAATAAATACAAAATAAGGCACAACATTTACTTCATCTAGACAACTAATTTTATAACTAGTATATATTTAAATATTCCCATTAGAAAGAAAAAGGTCTGGCTGGGGTAACGTTACCCCAGCAGGAAATGTTTTTGTGTAATAATTAAAAAACTATAAGCGCAACAAATTTAAAAATGTGCGCAACAATTACAGAAGCCGTAAAACTAATTACCTATAAGATTCAAATGACCATTTTCGACAACATCTGGCCTGGGTAACGGACACACATTTTTTACTATTTTTTGACGACCAGCCGGACGCCGGGCACTGCGTTTATTTATTAACGAAATTCGTCCGTCTATGTAACACGTCGCGTTCGTTACACGCGCTCGCATAATATAGACTCCATATCGATGCAGTAGAGTGCAAGGTGCAGTGGCCAGGGTGACAAGCAATAAGCCTTTTTCAATCGGGCGGGTATCGTTTACGAGGCTGCATAGGCGCGACGCGGCATTGCGCCCGTGCGCTCCACCCATATCAATTTCGAATAGGTTTCCTATTCGGCCAGAGAGATTGCGTTTTGATCGTTTTGTGTGTAAAACTGTTGCCCTAAATTAAACGCTTTAATAATAGAATAGAAATAAAACTGGTCCGGTTCTGTTGACATGACAACATTGGGCGATATCGAGCGTACAGTTGATGTTAATATTTCATTAGTCGATCGTTGGTGAAGGTAAACGTTGGCTATTTACGGTCGTCGGACGTGGCTAGGCGGGACACGTAGAGTTTCAATGTTGGGATCATCAATTACAAACTACTTCCAATTAGTGATAGTGCAGTAACAAATCAAATTTAACCGAGTCCTGTTGGGGAGTCGTTCGCTAATTAGAGCTGCGGGCGAGGTGCTTCCTGCGAACTAATCAGGTGGCTAAATAATGTAGTCGTGACGGCGTCGTTAGCGCTCGTGAGACAGACGTTATTAATTAACATCACATCGAGCCACCCCCTGCCCCCCTGCCCCACTCCCCTACCCCCCTCTGGACCGCCCCCGCTATCACTGCGACACTCACTGTACTTAATGAGTTAATGCCTATTATCCACTGGTAAGCCACTGGGAAGTTTTCTTCCCGCAACCTGTCATTAGTGTCAAATTTCGGAAAAGCCAACGGGAAGTTTTCTTCCCAGTGACGGTTAAGAACTGTCACTTTGACAAGACAGACATTTGACAGGTCTGATATTATTGGATGTTTAGGCTTACCAGTGGTTAAGACGACTGTGCATTCCGTATTGCAGCCATAAGCGACCAACAATCAAAAATATTTAATTAATTCGTGACCATGGTAATCACTACAGCTGGTTAACTTGTCCAATGGCCAATTGAGTTCCTTTTACGGTATCGGAATGGTATGAATAAGCCATTGAGTTAGGAATCTAAATTAATCTGTGGGTAGGTACAACATTATTTGAATTGGACTTAATAGATAACTGCATACTTTCGTGCGGTCGACCAGCTATGAAAAAGCATAGAGTTGTTTTAAAAAATACTAGATTTCGAATAAAAAAAATATGAAGTTAGGATTGAGGATCTACTCGTACTTACAATAATTGCGAATACTGCGGTCCAAGTTTATGTTGCAGTAAATTGTTTTCAGTGGCAGTAAAGTATTCTTATATGTTACGGGAGCAATGCTTATTTGTTGCAACTAAAATTTGTCAAATTTAAAATTCAAAATGTGATTGTTATTGCGACAGTCAAAGAAAATAATAAACTTATGACTACAAAACGCCTGAAATAAGGAGCTGTTTAATATCATAAAACAGTAATTTACAGAATAGTTTCAGTACGTAACCTAAACTTTATAGAAAATGCAGAAAAATGTCTCGTAGCACTGTCAAAATTAGCGCGTAGCAATCATCGTAGCTCGTTACGCGCGTACCTAGCAATGAGTGTAGCACGTTACGCGCGTAGCAATCGGTGTAGCGAGTTACGCGTGTAGTACTCTACGAGTCCACGTAATACATTAGTGTCTAATGTCTTCCCTTTATTCTTTTGTTTTCTCATTTATTACATTTTGAAATATTTTAATACATACTCGTTTTTATGATAAAAATATTTCAAAATATAAAAACAAGTGTAGTATAAGTGTATTTTATCTACTCTCATATCGTTAAATTCAAAATACAAAACTCAAAACGAGTTTATATAGACGTACTTTACAAATAGTATAATGAAATTAAATTTAAAAAAATAATGATGACACTATTTCTCTAACAAAATAATGTTATAATAAAATTTTTTTTCATTACGTTACAGATTACAGATACATCCATTTGATTTTTTATCTGTGGCTGCGCGCGCTGTGGCCAATGCGCGGTGATAACGAGAATTTTGGCGCCATAATACTTTGTCAAATCTTTTATTTGATAAATTCGTGTTCAATGAAAGTAGATAAAGTAGTGTATGAAACTGTACATAACTAGGTATTATATGTTGGGTTTTATCAGATCTTGTTATAGTTTTATATGGTTATTAATTAATTTGTAGACAATAAAACAACACCATTTTTATAATCAGTCATAGACTATATTTTTCTTGAAAGGAACGACACTGGATTCATACATCCATAGAGTAATTAAGTTGCCATCACAAAATAAACTGTACAAGTTTATAAAATATTACTATTTCAACACTTCCCCGTAAACGTAGGACGGTTTATTTTGTGATTGTACATAATACACAGCAATTTAAAATTGTTTACAAAATGGTTTTAATTATTTTAACTTTAACAAAGCTTTAGAGAATTTATGAAATTTGACAAATGGCAAGGCTTTAGTAAAAATATCACTTACATTATCTTCAGAGGATACATACTTAATTTGAAACAGATGTTTATAATAATCATCCTTTATAAGAAAATATTTTACCTCAATATGTCTACTTTTCTTTAATCTTCCAACCTTTATGACTTTAATGGTAGTTTGGTTATCAATCAACAAAGTAGCTTCAACTTCTTCATCAGTTAGTTCTTTTATCAATTCAATTAGGTATTTTAATTCTTTTACACATTCATTTGCTGCAATTAATTCAGCTTCCATAGTTGACTGTGCAACTACACTTTGTCGTTTTGATGACCAAGCTATTGGACTTCCATATAGTTTTATTACATAACCAGAAGTACTTTTTCTTCTTATATCTTTAGAGACATCTTCTTCTATCTGCATAACATCTCCTGCAAAATCTGCATCACAATATGCAATTAGGTGTAAGGATTTTTCATTATTATCTTGACAATTACTATAGAAAATTCCAGCAGAAGGTGTTCCTTTTAGGTATCTCAAAGTTCTTTTAACATTGACAAAATCTCTTGTTTTAGGATTTTCTGTTGAACGGCTTTCAAAGTTAATTGCAAAGCTTAAATCTGGACGTGTTTTGCAGGATAGATATAAAAGACTTCCAATTGCTTCTCTATAATTGAAAGGAGTATTTTTCTGTTCTGGATGTTCTTCTTTATTATTGTCTGTTTTGTAAATATCTTGAGAGATAGGTGTGTTCATAGGTTTAGCATTGTCCATCTGGAATCTTTTTAAAATTTTGTTAGCATAGTTTTCTTGAGTAATTAATATTCCATCTTTTGTTCTTTCTATGTCTATTCCGAGGTAGGATTTTGGATTTTCATATATTGTCATTTCAAATTCTTCTCTCAATTTTTCTTGTAGTTGTTTAATTTTAGTTTTGTCTTTGCCAGTAATTATTCCGTCATCAACATGTATAGCTAGATACATATCATCATCTTTGGATTTAAAGATACATTGATCTGTGTTTAATTGAATCATACCTTGTTCTTTCAAAAATGTTATAAATCTCTTGTTCCACTGACACGGTGCTTGTCTTAATCCGTATAGTGATTTTTGTAAAAGGCAGATTTTACCAGGTACATTGTATCCATCTGGTACTTTGATATATACAGGCTCATCTAGCTGTCCGTAAAGGAAGGCTGTTTTCACATCAAGGGTTTGAATTTCCCAGTTTCTCCTCGCAGCAATAGCAAGTAGTAGTCTTAACGATGTAGTATCCACAACTGGACTATAAATATTCTCCAATTCCATGTTTTCTTTCTTTTGTGCACATCCTCTTGCCACAAGTCTAGCTTTATATTTTCCGTTCTCCTTTATTTTGAAAACCCATCTACTTGTCAGAATTTCTTTACCTTTTCCTTCATTTTCGTCTACATATATCCATGTATTATTTTTCATAAGAGAATCTTTTTCTTCTTGTATGGCTTTAGCCACTTATTCTTGTCTTCTGAGGATGTTGCTTCTTCATAAGTCATGAGTGCTTCATTTTCATCAGGGAATATTGTTAGAAGAACTTCCTTGTCTTCTTCTTCACTTGATAAGTTTATTACATAATCTTCATATTTTTGTGGTATTCTTCTTTGTCTTATTGGTCTTCTATTTTCAGTTATTATTGTTTCTTCTTGTCTTCTATTTTCATTTGTTGTTGTTTCTTCTTGTCTTCTATTTTCATTTATTGTTGTTTCTTCCTGTCTTCTATTTTCAATTGTAGTTGTAGTTTCTTCTTCTCGTCTATTTTCATTTATATTCCTATTTTCTGATATTTCTTCTCTTTCTTCCCCGTTTTCTTGTTCTTCGTTTTCATCAATAATTTCAATAATAAGTTGATCTTTACCTTTGGGTTCTGAATAAAATAATGAGTTGGTAACAACAACAGTAGGGAGATGAATAGTTCTCGTTTTTCTGGATTCCACAGACGATAGCCATTAGGTGCATATCCAACGAACATAGCTTCTTGACTTCTTTTGTCTAATTTCTTGTGAGGTCCCAAATTTTTAGCATAAACCTTTTGGCCAAATATTTTTAGGTTATTCAGGTTAGGTTTCTTATTGAACCAGTTTTCTGCAGGGGTATTTTCCATTCCTTTAGTTGGACTTCTATTAGTTAAATAAGCTGCGACTCTCACCGCTTCGCCCCATAATTCTTTGTCACAGTTGGCATCAAAGATGAGTGCTCTTGCTTTATTCATTAGAGTCAGCATCATTCGCTCACTTTTTCCATTAAGTTGGGGTGTGTATGGAATGGTGAAATCTTGTACTATACCTTTTTCATTGCACCATTGCGAGAGTTGCTGATTTTGAAATTCACCACCGTTATCGCTTCTTAGTTTACTGCATTTTAAATTAAAGTGTGTCTCACCTTGGTTAATAAACATTTTGATGTATTTTAATACTTCACCGGATGTTTTTGTTTCCATCAGATACACAGTGCAGAAATGGGTGTAATCATCAATAAACACAATGAAATAAATATGGTTGTCATATGTTGCAGGACTTATTGGCCCACATACATCAGTGTGTATAATTTGCATTGGTCTGGTTGCTCGCTCTCTCACTGTATTGAATGGCAATCTTACCTGTTTTGCTTCTGCACATATTTTGCAATCCACATTTTTTACTTTGTTTTTGGATATTTCACATAGTTCAGGAATTTTTGACATTTGACTGTAACTTAAGTGACCAAGTTTTCTGTGCCAATCTTCTAATTGAGAGTTTTCTTTTTCTGTTTGAACAGTTAGAGCATTACCTGTATTTTTCTTAAAATTTATTGAGTATAAACCGTTTCTGTTTTTTGTTCCTTCAAATACAATATTGTTTTCTGGTATGTTTATTTTATTATTCAAAATATACACTTTTTCTTCATCGAAATAAACAGTATTCTCAGATTTTGTGATCATATTTACCGATAGCAGGTTCTTCGTTAAATTTGGTACATAATATGCTTCTTTCACTATGCAATCTTGGAATTCAATAGATCCACAACCTTTTACTGTCATTACCTCATTTTCTTTTGCAGTTTTTACTTGTTCGGTACATGTTTTCATTTCACTTAAGATATCCTTTTGATTGACCAAAGTTTTGTTACAACCGCTGTCTACTATCATCACTATATTCTTGTTACTCTGTTCTTCACTTTCATATTGTGTGGTATAGGCATGAAAAGCGACCTTTTTCTTATTATTGTTGTTCTGATTATTTTTCTCCTCATGCATGTTTTTATATCTGCAATCTTCAGCTTTATGATTTGTCTTTTTGCAATATTTACAGGCTCTTTCTCTATAAAAACATTTCTCTGTAGTATGATTGGTCTTTTTACATATTGAACACTTTATTGATGGTTTTCCACTGTATGTCTTGTTAACATTATGACACTTAGACTTGATGTGACTTGCCCCGAAGGCTACTTTTTGACTGGATTCTTCACTTTTAATTTTGTATTTATCTTCTTCAAGTGATAGTCTTGATATGAGATTATCTATTGTCTTGTCCTGTGTAGGTGTTGAATCCCAGGCACTACTAAAATGTGTGAACTTGTCTGGTAAGATAGTCATGATTTTGGATATTACCATCGTTTCGGTGATCTCTTCTTTGAGTGTTTTTAGTTTGAAAACCAGGTTTTGTATTTCACTTATATTTGTTTGTATGTTTTTATTTTGATCGTACTTGTAGTTGTAAAATTCTTGTAGTAGCAAACATTTTTCTTGGGCATTGTCTTTTTTATATATTCTAAGTATTGTGTCATACATTTCTTTGGCACTGTTTGCTGTCAAGATATGAACTTTTACTGTGTTGTCTATTGTTCGTAAAATTACGTGTTGTGCTAAAGCGTCCTTTGTTTTCCACTTGGCTTTTTTGTCAGGGTCATCTTTGCAATCGGCTTGCGATGTGCCATCAATGATGTCCATTAGTTGTTTTGCACAGAAAAGAATCTTTATTTCGAAATGCCACATTGTGAAACTGTTGCTGTCTTTTAGTTTTGATACACTTGAGATATCGTCATTATTTAGTTGTGCCATTTTGTCACTTTTTATTTTTACGTATTTTTGCAACACTTTTCATAATTTTTAGTTTTTCTTTAATGTTTTGTTTATGGCATGATCTGGGCTCATAACCTGTTGGGTTTTATCAGATCTTGTTATAGTTTTATATGGTTATTAATTAATTTGTAGACAATAAAACAACACCATTTTTATAATCAGTCATAGACTATATTTTTCTTGAAAGGAACGACACTGGATTCATACATCCATAGAGTAATTAAGTTGCCATCACAAAATAAACTGTACAAGTTTATAAAATATTACTATTTCAACATTATACACTCGTGTGATACTTTTAAAAAACTCGCTTCGCTCGTTTTTTAAACTCACACTCGTGTATAATACCCCTCATTATGTAACAGTTTCATAAACTACTATTATCGTATTGTTAAGTATTATTTAAAATGCCATACATATTTTATCATTACAGGGAAAATTGATTTAGCATATTATTTCAATAAGGACAATGTTGATAATAGTTTGACAAAAAATGCTGTGATCTGCGTTCCGCCATTATGTCGCCCCCCCTTTAAATGGTCAGTAACTGATTGAAAAATTAAATGATTGCTATGCGCATGCACATAACAAGTTGCCACTATGCACAATTGCACTCATTCGTTCATTGTGCAGGCGCCTACGCTTGACCCGATAAGACCAACTCCTTAGCGTGGGTTGATTGGCGGATACAACTTTATCGTCGAATTTCATGTCAGTGGGATATTTGTGGAGTTTAAGCATGTTCTTATACTATTCGTGTCATGTTTAAGTTAATATAACGTATAATATAGTTAATATAACATTTTCACAAAAATATAACGCATCATATTCGAGAGTGGTGGCGCGTGACGTCATAATCAAGAACTGTACTTATTTGTGACGTATTGCCAATTTTAAAAGCGACGTATCTTCGTCACTTTTGGTTAACGTAACAAAAGAAAAAATCGTGTGTCAAATACTTTTTGATAAATCTAAGTGACAGACTTTTTCGATTTTTTCAGTCAAATTCCCTAGTAGTATAGACACCAGTCTGAACATAGCCATGCAACGCTATAATATATGTAAAAAGAGACAGAGAATATACTTTCTAAATGCATCTCCTTTCTTCATTATTAAGCTATTGCATAGCTTTTATCGCGGGCTCTGAGCGCGGCGCGGCGACCGAATCAAAAAATTTCCAAAAACCTAACGAAAATACCTGACACCACGCGTCGTCTAACATGCTTTTACTTCGGGAGACTTCGGCAATCATACTCGTAAACATATCCGTCATAAAAACAATTTACTTTTTCTTACTGATGCTAAACGGCCAGTTACAAAAGGAGTTTTCACAATGAAACCTACTTATAAAATTCTCCTATACAACAAAGAAGTTCTTTATTACAGTAGTGCACCACAAACATTTTAAATAAATTATATTCTCGTTAAATATACACCGTGTTCTTCACGTTATCCATAAACTTTAGCAAATACTTCTATGGCTTTTACAAATCAAATCCAACAAAGGAAGTAGTACTTAAAAAGGCTTCGTTACAAAGATATTTGTAATTTCATTTAATGAAATTTAATTGAGCTATGCAGTGAGAAAGTATCTTAATTTGAAATCTATCAAATACTATTTGCATTTCATTTGTTTCAGCCCGCCAAATGTTATGAATGAAAATACGACGTTGCCAATTCGGATAAAGAGGCATGCATATCGGGTTATTTACGTCTAGGTATTTAGTTTGTATGAAAATTAACAAAAAATAAAAAATAAGAATTTATTAATGTGTCCATAATGAAAAATGCTTACTTCCGTGGTTTGAACATCTGGTCGAAGTTTATGTATATCGTCCGGAACACGGTGTATACGCGGCAGGCGATTTTATTCTTTTAAAATAAAAATAAAATGTTATACAATAGCTTCACCGCGGCAGTCTCCGAGTGCCACATGTATTTTTTTTATATTTATTTTTGTACTTTCATTTGGTTTCTTTAGAATTCGAAATCGTCATAGCAAAAGGTTTATTTAGTTATGATATCCATGTTCTGTCCTCCTGTATCATATTGTATGCCACGACGATTCATCGCATAGAATCTGTATCGTATTAATTAAATGCAGTCTACCTCAAAGGCAACGGATACCGAGAAGATTGGGAATGGATGCTGCAATAGGTATTGCAGGTGGACCCAATACCTATTCCATTAGTTCAGAAGCAGATGGAGATGGCTGTTAATTAAAGATGTGATGCTGTAGTCTTAGAATAGCGAGATAAACTGAGATTCCATTGATACGGAACTATGTTTAAAGGCGTTCCCTCACCGCAAGCATTCACCTGTAATGTAACGTTACAGATTCGAACATTTCATCAGTGAGTGAAGACAATCGAGAATCACAATGCGCATCTTGTATCAAATCTATACTAAACTAGCAAACTCGGCGAACTCCGTTTCGCCATCAGATGGCTTCGTTTTATGTAACATTTCGTTTGGTGATTAAAAGAAGAAGAAAATTTTTTTTTTCCAGAATTTTCTTTGCTATAAACCTCACGGAGCCCGAGACCTTTCCAACAAATGCAAAACCGTGGAAATCGGTTAGTGCGTTCTGGAGTTATAGCGTCAGGTTATAGTAGATGTACGCGAATGCTCGTCAGTCAGGGAGGTAGTATTGTAGTGTAATGCTAAAAGTCGAATCTATAATGTTACATTACACGCGAATGCTCCCGGTGATGCCTAGAGTTTGAAAACTTTTTTTCTTAGATGAACTTTTGTGGGGTGCTAAGACAGGTAACCTCCACGTGCGTCCGTGGACTGGAGTTCCCTCTCTGATACGTCCGGGGGGAAGACCAGTTTTTCGGGCCGGTGCGCCCTGGGATGCGGGCAAAAACTCTTCCTTAGGCACTGTGTGCCTAAGGGGGTTTCTTTGCCCGTATGCAAATAGCCTGTCGGGTGGAAGCTCCAATGCGTGCCCCTCTGATTAGCAGAGGGCACAGCAGCGGAGCGGGCTTGCGGACGGTGAGTAATGGGTAAGCTCGCCGTCCGACCAAGGACCAAGCCCGGGTCGGTGGCGTGTCGTGTTTCACGCGTCACCGACGGGGCCCCTTATGGGGCCAAATGCCTGCCGGGGTCGCGGATTTTTTCTTAATCCGGGATACCGTGGCCCCGGAACGTAAAGGGCATCCGAAGGAACACGGGTGGATTTTAGTCAGTAAGAGTCTGACAGTCCCTTCCGCCCCACCCAGGGCGGGAGGGCTCATTTGATGATTTTGCCACCCTAAAAAAAAAAAAAAAAGATGAACTTTTGTAAATCTGATTTTAATTTGTAAAGACAGTTGTTTTATAAGTAGTTAAGCAAACAATTCGGTAAAATTTACAATTAACATTCATTTTTAGCAAATGGTTAAAAATTGTATATTTTAACAAATGGTTAAAAAATGTGTGAAATTAAATAGTGATGATGAGAGAGTTGTATCTTCCAATTCATTTATCATGAGTCAATTTAATCTACCACATGATGAATTTACCACAAAAAAGACATATTGTTATAAAAATAGCGTGTGAGATTTTTTTATTAATTACTAGCTTCTGCTCGCGACTTTATTCGCCTGAAGTTTTTGCACCCGGGTCGTAACACATCGCGTCGCATGAAATCGTCACGTTTCCGATTTGCTAGACAATTTTTTTTATAATATTTGCTAATCGCCTAATAAACATTATGTAAATATATTCCATAGCTTATAGCAATACAGTGTAGCTTCCAACAAAAAAAAATGAATCATAATTAGTTCTGGAGTATTATAATTAGGATTACCCTACATACAAACAAATATAGCCTACATTCAAAACTTTTTACTAATTTTTAAAAAAAATATTTTATAGCAGCACCAAGGTGTCATTCCGAAAAATGAATGTTCTATAAGTATAAAAATTACTTCATGTACAATTAACCACGCCAATAAAACATCCCAAAATAATATTCTCAATAGCTAACACAAGTTATCTTGTCACAACGTGCGCAAACGTTACTATAACTTGTAAGCCAAGACTGTCCAATTAAGAAGCCAAACACAGTATCAATTTAATGTAACAGACATGGACGAACATGTACAAGATTGGTCCATCTAGTGCATTTCTCGTGGCTTTCCGTGGTACACGATGGCGACGTAGCTTTGCAAACATGTCCGATGACGCTCAACGACGGTAAATTGATGACGACAAATATCGGTGGTGTATGGCGTCTGCATGTATGTCACAGATAACCTCTTCTAGATTCTGCATTCTGGTACGAAAAGTAATACCCGAAAGATTGTTTATGAAATGGTGACCCCACTACTGTTTATCAATCATTCATTAACATTGCAAGAGGATAGTTATAATATTACGATTAGGTTGTGATACCTTATAGGATATAAGTCTGTAAAAATAAAGAGAAAAATAAGATTCCGCATACAAGGCAACCTATGCGCGCCAAACCTCAGTTTATTTGGTTCATCTTGTGCTGTCAACACAACGTTTTCAAATAAGTTTTTATTTTCAATTCAAATGAAAGTGTGAAGTAGATTTCTTGAAACTGTTATCGTCAGCACGGATTTAGTGTTAAATGTAAAGAAACAACATCTATGTATTATTTACCCATGTTTGCAAAGAAATAAATGATTTGATTTGAGCGTCTGGTCTACACTGAGGGGATCAAGAATGAAAATCAATTAAAGATAATAAAAGCAACGTGTGGCGCGCTTAGGTTGCCTTGTATGCGGAATCTAGAGGGGGTTATCTGTGGCATGTATGTATACATGTCCCTAGGTTCTGCCGTTATTTGGCGTTCACAAATTGCTTTCTGTGTTAATCTAGGCTGCGAGTGCTTATATATGTATGTGCTGTGTTACTAAATTGTAACTGGACGTGGTAAGGCTGAAGAGATTGGCAGATGACTAAAAAGGCCACTTTAGCAACATCACAAAATGCATTGCAATAAAATAGGCAATTTGACAGCATAAATAAATTGCCAGCTAGCGCTTCGAATAATAATGCACACGTATATTTTTTCATTTTTATATTTAAAAAGATGTAACGCACCAAAATTCGAGAGTAAGAGCTGGTGACGTCCGAAGCAAGTAAAAACTGCACTTGTTTATGATGCATTGCCAATTTTAAAAGCGACGTATCTTCGTCAATATTGGTTTACGTAACAAAAGAAAAAATACGTGTCAAAATTTTTTGAAATCTAACTGACGGAGTAATTAGATTTTTTCAGTCAAATACCCTATTCGTAAAAAGGAATATTCCATTCTATTGCTCAAGCAATAGAGTAGATAATTGATAAATAACAAATTTAATTACATTAGCAACATTGCTAAAGTAGCGTTTTTAGATCACTAGTACTTCACTAACTCGTTGCAATCGATTCTAATAAAGTTTATTTGGGATTAATGTGTAATTGTGCATATGCAAATACGATGCTAGCGTTATTTTTGTGTCAATCGTCAAACGACTCCAGTTAAGAATCAGCATTGCCACGCCATCTCCACGTGCTAGGAGACCGCGGACTAGCAAGCGCAGCGTAGGACGTCCACCAACGAGATGGTCAGACGACCTTATAAAGGTCGCCGGAAGACGCTGGATGCAGGTCGCTTCCAACCGTTATATGTGGAGATCTAAAGGGGAGGCCTATGTTCAGCAGTGGACGTCCTTTGGCAGAGATGATGATGATGATGATTGCCACGTTAGATAGCAATCCATTCTTCGTGGCAATCAATTCAGTGGACGAATCTTTTGACGCCCTGTAACTTTTTATATTCCCATTTATTTAGTATTTATTATTTTTTGTATATAATTATGTATAAATAAGGGTGAAGAATTAAAAACTCAGTTAATTCAAATATGGACTCTTAAAAGTTTAATATGTAAAATAAATCATGATCAGCTATGTAAAACTAACATGTATTTCAGGGAATCGCCAAGCGGTTGGTCTACTCTTCTCGTGAAGGATCAATATTGTCATCTAACATTGCAAGAGGTGCCAGTCTTCGTGGCATTTTTGATGTTGACAGAGATGCAGACGAATTTTGCTACATATTATGCATATATGTATTATTAAGTTTGTTATCATCATCATCAGCCTATAAATGTTCCCACTGCTGGGACACAGGCCTCCTCTCTGTGAGAGGGAGTGGGCCGTAATCTACCACGCGGGCCCAGTGCGGATTGGTAGATGACACATGTCTTCGAAGTTTTGGTTCTAGGACATGCCGGTTTCCTCACGATGTTTTCCTTCACCATTTTGAGAGCAGTGGTGTTGAAATAAATTACACAAAGTAATGCGCCTGACGGGGTTCGAACCCACGACCTACAACTCGTAAGTCGAGGCCGATACCACTGGGCCACCACTGCTCCAAGTGCTCTAAGTTTGTTATAATTAGTAAATAATGTGCAAACCTATATTTATAATAAAATTACTAATTATAATTATTCCCGTCAACACCAAAGTTTTTTTTTGAAGTTCATGCTGTACTGAAAGATTGAAACTCAAACAAATTAATATTGCAGTTAACAATTCAACTATTGTTTGCTATCAATTGTACTTATCAAACAGCGTAGTACTTTCCATTCATAAATGAATATATTATGAAAACATCTAATTCCAAAGAGAGGAACAATACATTAGAAATATTAATGATTTCTTTGTAATAATGAAACGAACCTGTTAGACGAGTTATGCAATGAATCTTATTTATCGAGTATGTTAATGTATTTAAATTTAAATCCATTAGTGTAACGTTGTGAAGTCTCTGTTTATTCTGACTATAGTAGTTTAACATTGAAATTTTAAGTAGATGAATGTGTTTGAGGATGTAATGTGTCTTTTTTGGATGGATATTTTGTATCACTTCTTTAAGAAGGGATTTCTTAGGAGTGCCAATATATTTTACCGTTGCGCACTTTCCTTTAATTTTGTACCTACCTACAAAGGATAATAACTAAACAATTTGCAATCACTTTTCAAGTGCTACAACGGCTAATAAATATCTAAACTTGATTGAATATTTCATATATTTTTTGAGCCCATTCCCTTTAAATAGATAATAATTATATCACCGCATATTTCAATTGTTAAATCTCAAAGAGCTAGATTCTTAGTGAAAAAATATACACAATAACGTGGAAAAATAAGCTATCTAAATTTTTTTTGTCGAAAGATTTTTCTGTTCTGAAATATTTCTAGACCCCAGACCGCCACGCTGAACGCTAACTCATTCACTACTTGTAAGAGGGAACATTCGATTCTCTGAAACTCTGAATCATTCATATTAAGATTCCCTGTTTAGTGACAGGAGTATCAAACATGTGTTGGGACCACCATGACAGAAAACAATTGAAGACAGCTTACTACACGAGCATAGACAAACAGCATCATGAATATAAACTACACTCGCGAGCAAAAGTATGGAATCACTTACTCCGATTCTGCGCGATCTTGAGTAGTTAATAACTAGTTAACAATAATAAAAAAGGTACCATTATAAAGGATTAACTGTAAACGTTAAATTGATACCAAATTCATTCAAATCACGCTATTATTTAAGGAGCTATACCGGATCAATTCCAAGTAAGTGATTCCATATTTTTGCTCGCTAGTGTATATGTCTGTATTCATTGAAGCAACTCGAATAAGGTTGAGAATCATTCACTAGGCTGAATAAAGTTTATCGACAACTTGTTTTGGTCTCGCGTCTTTGTCTGATGTCGGAAATAAAGCGACGAGAGAAATTTAAGCCAGTGTACTAAACCAGGTCACAGTCTGTGTACCTTATTTTACCAAAATCCATTCAGCCACCTAAGGGGTCTAAATAATTAAGTAAGCTTTGCCATCGATACGAAATAAATTCGAAGAAAATTTTGCGAACTTATTTTCGCAATTATTGTGTTAATATTACCATGACGATGATAACGTCGAACTCCAAAAAGTCGTAAAATCTTACTCCAGAGTCGAAAAAAAAAATACTAGTGAATTAGTCTTCTATGAAAAATAACACTATTGCCAAATAATAAATGGTCAAACAATAAACCAGGTACCAAATCTAAAAAAAGACGTATTTATGGACAGATAAATCGTTAACATTATATTGGACAGATAAATTCATAAATCCGAAGCTTCCAAATTCAAATGCTTTCAAAACATCAATCAAACGTCAGTAGTTCTCAAATACATGTCTCTCTAAATACGTATTGTGTGCCTCAATAATTTACAGATCGGCAAATATCGTGCCTAGGAACACATTGCACGTCGTCGCCAGTTCTAGCCACTAAATTGCTCCTAACTAATGTACCTACTAGGTACTAGTGTTGCCAAGTTCGGAGCGTCACATTTCAGAATGGTTGTTTGAAATAATCGGGATTTTGTTTTTAAATCGGGACAGTTAGAATGACTACCGTAAAACATGGCAACTTTGCCCTCGACATATGACTTTGCCCAGTTGTGTATTTTTTAAAAAACTTAATACATACCAAATTTGTCTATAGTTAGTAAGAACATTTTGTCTATAGTAAAAAATTCATCATTTTTCTGGCAACACTGTGTGACGCACTGTCACAGATGTTGCTTCAGTTGTCTGTCAGACGTCGTTGAAGTTAGAGTGTTTTTTTGCGGGCAAAAACTTTTGAAAAAACTTTTTCGAGAAGTGCTACTTGGAGTTATCGCAGGTAAGTAATTTTTATACATCCGTTATTACATTGGAAATGAATAATATAGACTAGCTTTCTTCGCTAAATGCGTCATATAATCGTAAAATATAACGGTGGGCAAAGTCGCAAGCATATTTTTTTGATATCGTTGACAACATTGCCCAACGTTTCTTTTTCACTAGGGTTGTCACCTGAGAGACATTTTTTAACCGAGTAAAAAAAGGAAGGTTCGGATTTGATGAACAGTTAGTAATGTTGGTAAACATATAAAGTTTAAAAACACAGTCGGGATTTAGAAGATACGAGGGCTCGTTTCTTCCAAATCCTGACTGTGTTTTAAAGTTTCTTGTTGATAGGTTTTAGGTTCTTAAAAACTATATGTATTTACATCGAAATCAAACTACCTAGGTATTTTTTTTTACCGCTACCGCGATAAAATTCATAAAACTTTTTTTTTAAATAGTTTTCATTTTACCCTTTTTAGTTCAGATACTCAACAAAAATCTTTGTATAATCGGCGTCTTTAGAAATATTTAATCCAAGACAGCAACAAAAACGGATCTATGCAGTCAACGTCACGAGATATTCATGATTGTTATATACTAAAACCTTCCATAGAATACAATGTAACAAATACTTTTGTGAAAACCGCATCAAAATCGGTTGAGCCAAACGCGTGATAATCGCGACCAAACATACAATCGACTTTGAAAATATACAACCCAAGTAGGCAGAAAACTCCCTATCTCAAAAACTACTAAACCGATTTTGATGAAATTTGCAGTGTACCCTAAGTTGGACAATATCTAGTGTAACAAAAAACGAATTACTTAAATCGGACTTCTAGTTCCGGAGATATGCGAACACAAACATAATAACAAACATACATACATTTTGAAATTTGGCACATTTGTTCAGACGCTGTTAAAGACTAACATATATGAAAACTGGGTAGTTCTGGAAATATTACATACATACGGGTCGCACTGTTAACCTACTTTTTTTTGAAGTCAGTAAAAACCGAGATATGGACACACTTTTTAGTTTTTTTTTTTTTTTAGTTTTTGAACACTTTACAAATAAAGCATATTATGTAAAAAATGATGTTATATTATTTCCCTTTTTAATTTATTTATCATTATATATAAAAAATAATATTCCACACTAAAAATATTAAATAGTTAAGTATTGTCAATGGTGACAACCCTTGAACAATCGCCATTTTGTACGAAAAATGTTCTAGAAGGCTTTTTGACTTTGCCCACTCATTTTTAAGGGTCAAGGAATGTGAATATTTGGCGTATAATTTAATACATTATTGCATTGCTCAGTATTTTTCATTCAGTCCTTTTCGAATAGTGATAAAGTTCATAGTAACGGAGATCTGTAATGTGGGCAAAGTTACCAATTGTATAAGATTTTTTGCCCAGCACCTATAATTGTTATTTTCACTAATAAATATGCTTTCTTTTTACTATTTTTAGTTTTGTGTATCGAGACATGAGTATATAGTATTATGTGGCACCGAAACAATAAACAATTTATTAAAATTTTCCAAAATATCATCAATTAAGCATTTATTTTTTAAATTTATGGGCAAAGTTGCATGGTTTTACGGTACAATAGAATAATTATTAAAAAAAATGAATATTTTTAGTCCGGGATTACTCGGAAAGAAGCGGAAATAAAATCATTTATTTTAATGTAGCAGTTAACAGATATATTCGTTTTTCCCGATAAAATTATCGAACAAAGTACAGTCTAAGGAGTTTGGTTAGAAATTAGGATAATACTCGTATTTGGTGTCTCGATCAACGGTGAGTCGGGAATAAGTACACACCCGACCCCTGAAATCGGGAAGTCTCACGGAAATTGGGAGAAGTGGCCACACTACCGACTACCCACTGTCGGATCTAACTGCTATCGGCCTTGTAAACGAACGAGACGAATATATTTAGATCACCAATTAACGGCTAAAAGCTGTCTTAATTGATTAAGCTGCGCGTTGCTTAGTCACGGAAGTGAGAATTGTTTAATGTGTCCAGTAATTGGAATTTAGTTAGTTCAATTAAAGAGCTTAAAGTTGAACTAGTGCGAAAGTAATTTAAATTCAATTGACAGTAGTTTAAGTCTCAAAATGCAATGACACTTTCTGCTAAATTAGGGTAAGTCTCCTTAATTCGAAAGCTTGATTCTAGTTTAGACTACTGCATAATATACGATTCGTCGTACTTATTCATAAAGTTTTCACAGGAATTTTATCGTATTATAACGGCCTATAACTCTATCGCCATCACGTTAAAAAGATAGAAAAGATTAAAGTTTGAAAGAAAAATAAACTAATGTTTCACATTAGCTTTAGATCAAAATAATTGTAAGTCATAGGGAAAGACATTTTTCCAATAGTGGAATAGGGTAAGTAGACTACAGTAATAGTATTAGAGAAAGTTGGCTGAAAACGATGCAATACATTAGGAAAATCTAGTCTCCATCAATGGACGAAGACCTAAAGTTCTGCCACCAACGTCCTCAATACAGAGATGAATATCGGTAATCGAATTGTAAGCAAAGATCGTTTGCTGGACGCTCTTTAGGTTCTATTTAGAGGTTCGGAGACGGCGACTAGCGGACGAGACGACAGACAAAGACACAAACGAAATTAATCGAGACATGCGCCGACGGCCTAATCCAATCGTGGCTATCCGGTCTGTGCCTTTTAAACAGATCAGCCATGGCTTCGGGCGCCTCTCTTGCAAGAAGTTACGCTTTCAGCAAGGAATATACAAGGAACTGCAGTTAACCTTGTTGGGGCTAGGTTTACTCGGAAACATGTATGAAGAGACTGGCTGAATTCAAACCGAAATATAGTCTGAATTAGATGAAGAAAACGTGTCCGTTTTTCCAAGCTTTAATTTACTTTTTAAACAAAAACGTGTCACGAAAAACATCAGCATTGTTCGCAACAATAAACTTCACTCGCCATTTTATTGCTCCGCGAAACGGAAAATATATAGCCGCCTCTATTCAACCACAAATCTTTGAGCCACCAATTACTGACACCCACACTGCTAGCATAACATGTAAAGACGTTCATAATTAATAGAAGCGGAGTTTTTAATTACCACAGGCAACACCATCGTTTGGCATCGCGTATCGGGCTTTGGCGACATCAATTTACGTACAATGTCAATTTGCGCAAGAGAAGCGCCGGAGTCCGGGATACAGGGCCTCATTAGAGGCGAGCGGTTGCAATTAAACCGTGCGTCTTTTGCGACTTAACGAGCGCCCAAATTGGACGGCCCGCCCGCCCTGGACACACATTTTAATAAATATACATTTCGACGTGATGCAATAAATATATTCACTGATGCTATCGCTGTGAAATGTTGTGTTCCCTTTGGGTTTAAATGAGGATATAATGTAGAACTGATAATGATGAGGGCGAGGACATGTTGGTGTGGCTGTTGAAAATAGAAAGGTTTTAATTGGTCGTAATTAGATCAGTTCGCTTTAAACAAGTGTGGTTAATTGGTGATCAAAGCTTGTGGAGGCATTTGCTGTGCACTGGGACAGTCAAAGTGTGTGATATCTTTGTTAAAGGTAATACTTATAATTTAATATTATTATGTTGGAGCATGCATATTATTTTCATGAATACATTTTTCTCTTCCCTTTTTCATCCACTATTGTCTACATTAATTTTTATCTTTTTACAGGGCTGCTGCCAGAATTTTCTTGATAAGTAAGCAGTACAATTTTGTTCATTATGTAGTATTTTCCCGTGCTTATAAATCACCAACCCCCCAATCTGTGAATCTTCAATGGATTTTCAACTTTATCACAAGAGCAAAAGCTTCATGTTCGTTTTTTTTGTGTGGTAATAGTTATTTATGATACTAGTGCGGTAAGTTGGTTTTTACAAACGAGTAGACGAATGTAAGCCCGAGATGAAGTCGAGGGCTTACCATAGTCACGAGTTTGAATACCAATTTCCGCACGTGTGTCATAGAATGTTTTTCAACTCATTTGCGAGAAAACAGTACAATATGTAATTAAACAAACTTTATTTATAAGTTTCTAATATGAAAATGGCGCGAATTTGCAAATGGCGCCACATGCACGTGGTGAAAAATAGAACTACATCTTTCGTCTCATTTACTCTTTAGTATTAAAATGAGACAACGTATTGAGCAAAAGCGCTTCCAAGGAGGTTCGATCAGTCAGGTTGTTTATTCTCATAATGTGAAACTCTTTGGTGGAGTTCTTATTTTTTTTAATGGAAATTAAAAAAAAAGCTGTAAAGAAAACGCACGGTGCTATACAACGGGAAGTGCCGTAAAATACGTACTTAGGTGAGAGTACCTATTTTACCGCACGTTCCGTTGTATGGTGCGTAATTTTTAACTTTCGAACAATGTATACAGGCTTCGTAAACGCATTTTTCGAGCAAATGTGTTGAAAAATCGTTAAATAAGTCCTCCCACCCAGGGCAGGGCAGGAGGGACTGTCAGGCTTGTACTGACTAAAACCACGGTGTCCTTTAATAGCCCTTTACGTTCCGGGGTCACGGTAATTTGTTAGGCCCGCGATCTTCTTTTTAGGTTATGTACAGATGACCCTGTACATACTGAGATCAGTAATTTTTAACTGAATTTAATGCAACAGAATTCCTTACCTAACCAACTACATACTACTACATAACTAACATTACATAAGAAAAAGAAAATGTTTTCCCTTGTAATTCACACTTCCGACTCAAAATTATACTACAACAATTTTAAAAGCCGTAAACTGTCTCTACGACTATGGATGGACAAGACCTTCGTATAAAGTAGTCTTGTTAGTGATGCAGGCGTCTCCTCCACTAACGAGATCCCTTCAAGGTAGCTACGGGAAACTGCTGATTGTTGATGACAAATTGCCTTGAGATTCGGTAGGTAAACAAGGGAATGTTTGGCTGGTGAAGGAGGTGAAGAATTCGTGTTTATTGAACAGAAACAATACAGAAAATAAATTAACTGTCATTTCGGGATATCAACTGTGATTATTAAAGATTTTGAGCCCCCAATATTTCAACGCTGTTAAAAGCCGGGGTTGTAAGTATCTTTACTGAAAAGTGCTGCTGAGGCCTTATCATGAGATTTTACGTATTTGAGAGACGTAAAGTAAACGGGGACTTTGACGTTATAATAGGTCAAAATAGCGACTATTTTGACCTCCACAACCCAGTTGATAAGACTGATTGTTTTACTGTTGGCCCACTGCCGTCTGTCAAGATCTACAAAACACAGCCGGGAACAACGGCTTAACGTGCTTTCAATACAAAGTGGAAACTTGACAGTGACCTATCCGTTCACCGACCTAGGCAAGTAAGGCTTATCCTTAAAGGTCAATCCTTGCGACTCTTATATATTTTTTTATTATTGTAAAATCATCAAATGATTTCTCCCGTCCCGCCCAGGGCGGACTGTCGCACTCGTACTGACTAAAATCCACGGTGATCCTTCAAAAGCCCTTTACGTTCCGGGTCACGGTTACGTGATGAGACTGTCCCGCGACCGACTCCTATCATTTAGCCTCGAGAATGATACATGTGTATGTAAAAGAAGAAAGAAAGATCATGTAATTTCCATGTATTACAATGTAAAACTCAACATTCCAGTACCCTTAGCACGAGTTTTCAGTATTTGAGACGTAAACTGGAACTTTGACAATTTCAAATTGACAATTTTCAAGGAAAAAAATAGTTCCTTCTTCGTACACCAGAGGCGCTGTTCCATTTTTTCATACAAGAAACGCTGTAAATACTGAAAAGACGCTGTAAAGTAAAAGAGTGAAAACTCGTGCTAAGGGTACAGTACCCTTAGCACGATTTGTCAGTATTTGAGACGTAAAGTAAACTGGAACTTTGACAATTTCAAATTGACAATTTTCAAGGAAAAAATTAGTTCCTTCTTCGCACACCAGAAGCGCTGTTCCATTTTTTCATACAAGAAACGCTGTAAATACTGAAAAGACGCTGTAAAGTAAAAGAGTGAAAACTCGTGCTAAGGGTACAGTACGCCATTTTGCAAAGGACGTTAGTTAACGAAAGTGTTAGTAAGAATGGGTAAGAAGTTGGTATTTTAGAGGGGTCTCGTTAGGCGCGCGGGCGGTTGATTGCCGATTGAGCACCAATTGCCTTGATTGACGGCGCCCGCACGGCTAACGAACCTGCTTTCAACGTGGACGTGCCGCTCATGCACGTCCCACAGACGTACGCCGGGAACCTACGTACGTCTTACAGACGCAACGTCGGTATGTAGGTCAGTTTTGTGTGAAATAGACAGGTTACTGGGCTGATGAAGTGTAGATATTGAGATATTTATAAACAGATGGATGTGGAATAAGATGTTGTTTATAAAAGAGTTTGTTCTTGTCGATCAACAGCTTTTTTTCCGATTTGTATCTACAAATCAAGACTGTTACAAAAAAAGCTAACACATAGACAAGCTTCTAAAATTCCCCAATATGTTCTTTTCATTTTTATAAATCTGAAAATTCGTAAACAGGAATAGCGAGCGCGCGTCGCTTCGCAAACTCGTCATGTTCGAAACTCGTAGAGGTGCTACGCGCTACGACAGGTTTCTGATTGCTGACTGGCTCCAATAATTTGGTCCGATTGACGTCGAGAAATCCCCACTGAATTTGGTTCATTTGTACACAATCAAGGAACTCTGTACCACCTACCGCAACACGCCCGCCCTGAACTGCTTATTGCCCACACATATGAAACATAATGTCTTCATTCGAACAATGCCAGACGAGCTATAAATCATTATAAAATTCGAATTAAGCCAGCTTAATGTTTATGTAACGCTTCCGCCGCTTTTATAGTCGCACACACGAGGCGTAACACCTCGCCGGCTAATTCGTTCGTACACAGTAATCAGAAGCACGTAACATCATCAGCGTCTTTGTGGAGCGAGACCGCAATCCATCATATCGGGACAAAAGGAGGCGGATAAACGCGCCAGTTGTTTGCGTGAGAGAGCGTTAATTTTGTTAAGGAGTCTCAATCAGTGAAGGCGTGTAAGTAAAGTCGGCGCGCGACCGCCGCGGGAGCGATTCGAGCGAATTACCGTACCTGGAGGCGCGGGGCCGACTCGTTAGTTGTTGTTTGCCGAGTGACGCGGGTCAATCAGCAGAGACATGCACGGAACCGCACTTCTTCATCCCCCTCTGTGGCCCCTCACCTGTGGCCCCCCTCCCCGCCCCGCTCGTTAGGCCGCGCCGTCTCTGTCAACTGTGAGACGAGCTTTATCGAATCTACGACGCACGACCCGCGCCGCGGTCGGCCCACTCTTCGCTCTAGTTTGACTCACAACCGCTGGTAAACAAGGGAAATCAGTGTAAAACGAATTTATATGAACGACAAATAGAAGGGGCTAAATAACGTAACGAGACATTATAGGTGTCTGTGATGACGGAAGGCGGGAGGCAAGTGACAAATTATTCAGCAAAGATTTGACACAAATCTTTTGAATGGTAGGTTCGAAAATATCAAAAGAACATCGGAAGACAAAAATAACTAACAAATGGAGTAAAATAATTGTATGGAATGGTATGCGTTTAGCTAATTAACGCGCAGGGTCAGACAGCTGCGGTCCACGTGCGAGGCTGCGCCCGCGCCGCCCGCGTTCTCTACGACCGTCCCACCTACAGCGGTGAAAATGCAATTTCTACTTATTTCTGAACAACTTTCGTATGCACTGCATGATTAGCACTTGTTTTAATAGCTGTTAATACATATTATTTCATGGCTATAAATCCAGACTGGTAATTTTTATTCCATTATGTCCTTGTGTGCAGTCAGTTGCAGCTGCTCTATTTTAAACAAAATAATGTAGAATCAACTGTTTATGACTGCAGTTATTCCATAAATAATTATATTTATTTGTATATTTTATTAGTGTCCTTTAATTATTATTCACATGCAACAAGTGGGCCATAAACAATTTTCAAGTACTTTACATAAACATTAGCTAGGAACTTGCGCTATGAACGCCGTAATTATCAACACATAAAAGAGACATGTAGTTGTTTTTACGAAGCAAACAATTATTAATATTGCAGTAATTATAGAGGAGTGATTGTACATAACTCTACATCTCTTACTATTATGGCTTGTGTAAAACTTAATGGAAATCGTAAGACATAATTGTACGTACAACTTAAGGAATTTATTGCCCTAGATTGCTATGTCTTATTCTTTAGAAACAAGGACTTCAATAAATTGCCAACACACAGTACATTTATCAACAACGTCGCAGAAACCACTAACTATGGTTATTCATTAGTTCGCAAAGAGACATAAAATTTCCATAATCGTAGATATAGCCGTAACGCCAGGCAGCTACCTAAACACAGTCGCGGACTCGCGGTGCGCTGGCACACAAAGCCTGATTAGTGCGGACTTTCAAATAAAAACTTTGTTGCCTACATCTTAAATTAGTCCTTAGCGTTCTCTAACAAGGCCAATTTAGTTGGTCCGCGAGACGCCGTCGATCGCTTGTTGTGTGCAAAACTGTTAACTTTTTGCTACTCTCCAGGTAGAAAACACAACGGTTCGGAGCATTTTCATAACAATGCGCCTGCGGCTTTCTCGGTATACTTTTTTGGACGCGATGCGTTTGACAGACACGCCATTGTCATCGTCAGATGACGGACTAAAAACTAAACCTTGTATTGATGATCAATGGGAAAGATCGATGCGAAGCCGAACACTTGGAATATCGAACCATAAAAGGTACCAATTAGTCCTGAGACGAAGAAGCTAGAAATAATTAGATTATGAAGAATAAATCTGGCTCACCTTGTGTAATCGCTTTTGCATAATATCATTCCGCCTTTGAAGTAGAAGGAGCGGCCCATGTCTGCGAGCGCCTGGCCGCAGCAGGCGCACTTGAGGCAGCCGTGGTGCCAGTATCTGTCGAGGGCGTGCAGGAGGAACCTCTCCACTATCTTGCCGTTGCAGCCGGCGCATTCTTTGAGCGCGGGGTTGTTATTGTTGTGCGGGTAGTCGTGGCCGTTGGCGGCGAAGGCGGCCTCCGGCGAGGGCGGGTGCGGCGAGCTGAGCTCCGCGTACCCGTGGTAATGCGGGTTCATGCTCAACGCGCTCGCTGCCAGCTTGACGGTTGGAGCGGGGACCGCTCGCACCGACCACCACAACTACACGCCCTGCGGACAAACAAATGTTTTGGTCAGGAGCTGTTTATACTGCTGATGTAAATTAAAGAAGGGTTAGCTGTTTGGGACAGAGAAATATTTCCACTTTGACCTCTTTGAGATGATGACCCGTTGTTTAATTTTTCTTGGCAGCCCTTGGCCAGGTCGCAGTGGTTCGGGCGTAGGCCTGCGGGCGGCCGCGTTTATAAAATTTTCCAATTAGCAATTTCATACAATTAGGAGCGGGGTGAGGGTGCGGGCGGCGGGGCGGGGGATGGTTAGCGCGGGTCGCGGGGGGAGTGCGTCAACCCGATCCAATTAGCTCGCGGCCGGCGGAGCGGCGGGACGCCCGTGCCGTCTGAGCGGCCCTGTCGCCATAAAACTTAATTAAACGTTTTAAAACAAGTATTCATTAAAGAATAATCAAGCTTATGTAGTCATAAATAACCGGATTGTCCCGCGCGAAACGGGTGCCGTAATTAAGACTGCACAGAGTTGATCAAACGCACTGATTTGAAACTACCCTTCATTAAGAGAGCGCGAGTCGGGCTCGGGAGCTTCCGCTGCGGTGCAGAAACTAATTAAGAATAACGGACGCTTTAAAAGCGTAATTAATTTAGATTGTAATTCTATTTCTCCGAGAGTAAAGTAGACAATTATTTCAGTAGCCCTTTCTTTTGGAACGATTTGCTTTGCTGAATGTAATTTGCTTAATTTCTGTGTCCTACAGGATAAAGGGTTGTACCTACTGTTTCAAGATTTATTTCTTGCGTCAACATCGACAGTTGGAGCATGATAAATAGCGTTATCAGGAGTGAGTGAGTACGTCTATGATTTTATAATGAGTTAGTACGTACTAACGAGCGTATCGTGCTTAATTAAGGTGGTAGACTTCAATTACGATTGGTGCAATGGTGTTGTAAACATTACTGGTGGTTGCATCACGGACGACGCACGGTGTTATAGTATATCTGTAGGAGCGTGAGGAAAGTCATTACACTTGTTGGCGCATGTCTAATGAAGGCTATAAGGGCGAGGGATGGCGTGGCCGTTTGAGGCCGGTGTTGCGTGCGTCCTAATGAGCGGGAACGTCGCGTGCGCAACTATCGCACTTCGTTAAATCGCGCCCGAACTACGCGGTATTAATGTCTTTGTTTAGTTAATTCTGCAACGTAAATGAGGAGTGGAGGTCTTAATTGTGGTGTGCGTGCTACATTTCCTATTTCATGTCTATCAGGAAATTGTGTTTGAAGTGAGGTTATCAAGGTGTTGGTAAATATTTTCCTTGTGAGCTAAATTATTATTTCCTATTAAAAGGAAATAATAATTTAGCTGACAAGGAAAATATTTTATAACTGCATTATTTGAAACATTTCTACGAAACCACTAAATTAATATAGAGTAAATTTTGATAAATAAATTGTTCTTGCTAGGAACACTATTAGTACTACCGATGATTGGCAACATAGAACATGGAAGGTCTCAGCTGCCTCTAGAAGTGGCACTTTGTACAATTTCCTTACAAACCAAGTGTGTCACCGTACTCGTATACTCACATACGCTACTTCTTTGAGGCATGCGGTAACTGAAGTGAATGCTTTCAAATATTAGTAAGCACAGCCAAGTCTAGCCACTGCCCTCTGTGATTTCGTGCTCTGTGGTTTTCGAGATTGGTAATCAGTAGCCGCAAGCGCAACTGTTAAGGCTGTGTTATTGGGTATTTATCTTCTTTCAGATGCAGTCACGGGGGCAAGCAGTCAACCAGGCACCTTTGGGTTGATGGCAATTGGTTCGCCCTCAACTGGGAGAAATATTTTAGATACATTATCTACTTATAATGGGTTTTCTTTTGGCCTTTATCTGCCCTAAAAGCAAACATGATACCTAAGATAGAGATAGTTTGGAACTTCTGCGCACAGACGGAACACAGTAAGCATGGACTAAGGCAGATGGCCTTGGTGAAGCCCAACACTGTCAGTAGGATCCCTCAGTTGTCCCATCTGCTACATGTAGCCTGAGGTACCGTATCCCAGGGTGGACCGGTAGGAAGATAACTCCTACACCTCAGATTAATTATCTGTTCAAAATTTAAATCTAGGTGAGATTCGATGATGAGCGTGGGAACTCTGGGCGTGATTCTAGCCACTAAATATCTTTATAAACTAGACTATACTTGCTAGAATAGACCATAAATCTTGTTTATGATTAAAATACAAATTAGGTATATTTGGTCATTATGTTGCGGTCTAGAATTTTATATGCGTCGTAAATATTTCTACATAGATACTTATTTATAATTTGTGAGTTTTGTGACCATTCGTTGCATATATTTCAATTTAATTAATACACATGATTAATCAGAATAACTTCAATGACCGACACGTTGAAAAGATTCTTCTAACCACATTTTAATTAATTTTAAATATAGATAATTTATAGAAAACTAATGCATATACATTTTTTTTTCCAGCTGTACATAGAATAAGGCATTTTTAATCCGTGCAGTCTTCATTATTTTAATCTGTGCTACTCTTGTTTATTTCATGAACTCAGCCTAATACCAATTCATAAATAAAAAAACAAAAAGCCTGTTTTGGGACACGAAACAATTGTGCATAATTACTCAAACTTATGTCTATTCGAATTTCAACGCGTTGAGTTGATACCGAAATGTATCTTACTGACATTAGAATTAAGGTTTAAAATGTGTTTTATAGTGCGAACGGTGCGTGTTTAGTCTGGCGGGGGTGGGCTGTGAACTTGGCAGGTGCCGTTTTCATTATTCAAGCTCCATTGATTGGATACTTTGTTGCCGTTTAAAAATCTTATTAGCAACCGGCCGACAACAAAGCGGCCGATGAGCCTACTCACAGCCCCTCTATTTACCTGTTAAGTGATTTTTTTTCAATTACCGCCATGAGCTGCAGGTTCCCAACGAAAGTGTAAGTCATCTTGTTAGTGAATGTTTATTTCCGCGCTTTCCATCGTCTACCTACTTCAAAACATTTGTCAGCTGAAATAAACGCCATGATTCGACACAAAATTCCAACGGAATTCCCAAAAAATAGATAGGTAACACAATGACAAACGATTCGACGTGAAAACCATAGAGTTATTAATCATACTTACGAGTATTTACGTGACAAATGTTTTTGAACAAAACAATTTCCTGTTAAAATTAAATAGCTGTTATAAAGCTAGCTGTACTAAGCGGTAATAAAGCTAAAATTATTATCTAGTAAAAAAGCTAATGTAAGTAAACGTATCGGTCACTTGTTTTAACTGCAGGGTTCCCCAAGAACAGCCGGGCGCCCGCACGCCGCCGCGAATAACGTAATTAAGGCGAAACCGCCGGCGAAATTAAACGCGAAAACGGAATGAGAATGTGAGCCTAATTAGAGCTGGGAGCGGGGCGGAAGACGGTGCAGCGGCACCCCAGTCCGACCCGCGCCCTCCGCGACCCGCGACGACCCGCGACGACCCGCCAGTCCTATGCACGGGACCCCAAAACACGTGACGTAACGTCTTCATCCACCGCACGTATGAACCCAAAAACGAATAACAGCTAATGATGTACCAAGATTAAAAAAAAACGAATTAAAGTCTATTCAAAAAAGCCAATTAATTTTAATTTCCAGCAGAACTAATGACAAACTACGTCAGTAATATTAATTCTGCGCTAATGAGCCGCGTTTTAACGAAGCTATAAAATATTAGCCTTTTTTTCAGCTTTTTATATTGCACCACGCAAATAATCACAGTACAGCGGTACAGCGCACGTCGGTCGCAAGCATAAATCCAATTCGTTTTCTCTCACATACATACTAATTAAAAAACTGCGGACAAATTGGAGCCCACTCTTCGCCCACGGGAACATAAAATATCCATTCCATTGACGGCACCGGTCTGCCATTGATTAATTTTATCCAATCGGATGCGAATTCAAGTTTTTCAGAAGTTAATTGTCATGGTTCATTAGGTGAGTGACATTCGGCGTTGTGTACAATTACCGATTTATTCGCTTATCGAAGTGCCGAACGTATTCGGTTTTCGAATAACATCCGATTTATTCGCTTATCGTAGTGCCGAACGTACTCGGTTTTTGAATAACTAGCGTCTCGTACTATTGAAAAAGAAATGATGGCAGCAGTTTGAATGTATCAGCCCACTTATAGTAAACGAGTACACAGTACATGAGACTAATGTGTGTAATATTATTTGCATATAATGACCGTTAATGTGCCCAGCGCATTATTCATCCGGCGTGACCTCAAAATGGCCGCAAGAACCGTTTGATCGATGTACATTCCCTCTGTGTGTATTTTAAAATGGTTATTTCATGATAGGCAGGTAATTACTAAAGAATCACGTAGCTCATAGATAATTTTATAGAAATCATGAGTGGTAAACGACGTAATTGACGCACGACGGTATCTGATCTAACAAAATTGTGTGCCATATTCTAAATGATGGTTATTATGTGGGTATCAAATAAAATACTGTTTTTAAATGGTTATGGACAGGAGGTTTGGAGTTTTAACTGGACGATGATCAAAAATTCATTCATCAAGGTCATCCTCAAACGGTCAGAAGTATACCAAATGATGAATATTATCCTAACCTTTGAATAATAATCGTTATCCTCTAATCTCTATACAGTTAAAATTCAAATATTATAACCTAATGAGCTCCAACATAAAAAAACTAAAACGAGTAAGTACCTACCTAACCTTGCCAAAATATTTTAATGATTTTATCTACAAGTTAATAAGTATCAGTTTAATTTGAAAAACAACGGTGACCTTGCTCAATTTGCTGTTATTTTGACTATTTTGTGTAGTTCTGTCAAGTAGGTAGGTACTATAGTTTTAAAGTAATTTTTATCATTTACCTTGTCACTCCTAGCCGTGTCAGGGTTTCGCGTGAATAGTCTTATTTGGAAACACCGCGTCCTTGCTTTGTTACCGACGTATATTAATTAACAGTCACTAACATACGATGAAGAAAAACACAACACTTTATTATAAAATTACACATATTTTTATTACACTATAAGTTCAATTTACCTCGTAGGTAAAGGTATGCAATCAACTAGTTCATGAATATTCTTATAATGGTAATTTTTAAGTACAAGTTAACTCATTTATTGCTGCTGCATTAATTAATAACGTGCTCACCAGAAAATATTCTACGGACTTTATAACTTTTCATAAAATGTCTTCACATATCATTAATTTTTTAGGGACTATTCTTGAAGAATTAACCCCTAGTAATAAAATTACGAGCGAAACGTAAGTGAATGAACTGGAAGGCGCACGCGCGTGAAGAATGTTAATAGGAACGTTTTGTAGTACACTAATGGCTAAGGATTTGTCATTGCCGCCAAGCAGGTGTCGTGACGAAAAACACGTAATAATGACCGTACAAGTGTAGACATTGTCTCCGACAGATCGACCGCTCTCGCCCGTAATTAGAGGCGGCCGACCGAGGACGACCGCGAGCTCCGAATGATAGAGGAGGCAACTATAACGACAACTGAGCACCTAATAGAAAATCAGAATTAAGGCGGAAATATTTAGGAATTGATTATGAAGTATGCAGATTAAAGTAGCAATCCAACCCATTCCCTGATGTTAATCAAACACAGATATCAATTCCCGATAATAAACCTTAATTCAACGTTCTTATGTAAAAGGAAAATTGACGCGCAAAATCTAAATTTCAGCTTTGTTCAAATTGATAACGATCACTAATGACTTATCAGTTAATAAATCTGCAATGTACAAAGCTACCGTTTTCGAATTACGCACAGATATGAAAGGAAAACGATGATCTATGTGCGATAATTTAATTAGCTGATCGTAGATTACTTAAAATTTTGATAAAGCATCTGTTAGACAGCATTATTAATTAAATTGATAACGATTAAGTTCACAAATCAAAGATGCCGACAATCACGCTTAATTGGATAACATGGTGACTGATGTCCTTCTAATTTAAAGTACAACTTACAAATTGTTGATAACATCATAGGTATTTAAATTAAAAAAAACCGCAAACATCTGTGTTTTTAATAAACATTTAATTGGACATTTGAAATCCACTGCAATTAGTGGGAGTCTCAATGCGTTCCCTTGGTTCACTCTTACTAATATTAGTATAGAAATAACATTGCTGGATCATTTATCTCACATGTGTTGTCACTGAAATGCATTACTCTTTCTTTGCTTTGTCATTTGAACGCTTTTCTTTATATTACAACATAGCAGTTGACGAGATTCACACAATGTACCTCATCCAAAAGCGTAGCCCGGTTCAAGCCTCCGTGTCAAACGAAGCGGTCCGTCACGGCGGACTGACCATAATTGTGCTTCGTCCAACAAATATATTAAGTATTCGTGATAGAAGTGAACAGTGTGTAATTTTAGAACGTTTTGCCACAAATGTCAGCCGCGGGCGGGTCCCAAGTGTCGGCCACTTGGACTTGTTGCTAGCCCAGCAGACCAACATGAATGATTGCTGCCGTATATTTGATACCGTAGCACGGATGGCTTATAACAAGATTTTGAAAATACGAGAACCTATGCATTAAATGTACATAATCAACGTTGCCAGTTTTTATGAATTCCCCATGTAGGTATAGTGAGGTTAGTGGAAGATATTCTTGAGTTTTCTTTTACGGCTTTAAGGAAAACAAACTTAATTACTAGCTCACCACACGTGATAAGAAGGATTATTATTTGTAGCGGTGCGCCTGATGGGGTTTCCATCTACAGAGATTACGTAACTAGAACTAAAATTAAATAACTTCTATGTAAACTTTCATGAAATAATTCATCTATCAAGTTTATGAACTTTTAAAATCCGTCCAGAGTTATAACTTTCACATTTTTTTAAGTACCTAGGTAACTCTTGTAGGGATAGATGCATCTCAACCTTTATGCTGTGCATTGCTGTCAGGGAAGTTAAGATTTTTGAAGTGGTTTAATATAATCACGGTTTGGCAAAACCAGAACTCCTTTTCAAAAGGATTTTTTAAGTGTACGCAAACGTAAATCTTATCTCTAATTGGGTGCAAGTTAAAATCTTAATTGGCACTCGACCCAAAATGTTTATAAGCTGTCGAACATTAAAAATACACGTTAGTACGACGTGGGTCGTAAAATTCTTTGGTATTTACGTCTAATGTCCCACAGCTCATTATTATCTGATGGTCGTACAGTGATAATACCTCAACGCATCCATTGTTTCCATCAGTGAATGAACTTTATGTCATCTGGTATTGTCATCAATATTATTATTTTTGTTTTTATTTGCCTTTTAGAGGTCATAGATCTACGGAGCGAGGCCACCTTTGATCATTTCTTTATTTTATGATATTTTTATAATGACGTCATCGTGTTGTGGATTTGCATTGTCTTTAATAACAGCTGTTTGAGCAGAATGAATATTGAAAACGATAAACATAGCTGATTTTGCTATTTGAAGTATCTACACTCGTAAACATTTTTGCTTTGGCGCCAGAATAGTCATCAATTTGTCGAAGAACTAATCTATATCAGTTATTTTATCAGCAAGTTTTTGACGAGAAGGCATAATTTCAAGTGGAAGACGCAGATCACAGGAGACTCCACTTGAAACAACCACGAAAGGCTAAATTATTGCAATGCTTGTTTTCTAGTGGGATGACAGATTGATATATTGACAATTTCAAGTGCTGTTGGGAACTTTCATCTGTCCCTTTGTCTTGTACGATTTCCTGAGTATGATATAATAATGCATATATGTTATGTTTTTTAGTTGAAACGTATGTACAGTATTTTTTTTTATATTTGAGTATAAATATAGCATAGAACATATTGAGTATTTTTGATACCTAATCAAAATGAAAACTTATCAATTTTTATCTATATTAACAAAATTAATTAACAACAACGTACAAAAGCAAATATACTTAATTAATTTTAACCAGTGCCTGAAAACATTTATTTTAATTACAAAATTAATTAGCCGTTGTTTTCTAAATTAGTTATCCAAACAATGTGTAAAATATATTAATCTCTGTTAGTCATGTTTTTTATTGCCACATCTTAATTATCTAAAATGATCATTAATTAATTATTTGTATTATTTCTACTACATCATTATTTAGTTTCACTTTTATAAGAATTTAAGCCAGTTCAGAAAAATAAAATGAATTTTGGTATTTTCTGTCAAGTGGGTGTTTCATCGAATCACCATTGATATTGTTTAAAATTACTATTAGAGAGAATCACTTCATTGCTGGGCCTTGGTCTCTCCTGATTACCTCTAGATTTCATCATTTTCTACGAGATCTGCCGCGACGCTTTCTAGCTGGGGTAGGCCATCCCATAATAACATTGGCCTTAATTTTAGCCTTTTGGTCAGTGGCCTTACCTTATCTTAAATTATTTATTTATTTCAACTGAAGATTTTGAAGTAAAGAATCATGTAAAGTATTTGTCCTGCAAATCTGCAGAGGCCTTATCATGAATTTTCACATAATGTGACGTAAAGTAAACTGGAACTTTGACATTTAATTTCAAGGAAAAAATTTGTTCCTTCTTCGTACACCAAAGGCGCTGTTCCATTTTTCCATACAAGAAATGCTGTAAATACTGGAAAGACGCTTAGCTGAAAATAGTGAAAACTCGTGTTAAGGGCTCTGTTTCTTTTTCTCTACGTATCCGTATTTCGACCACCGGAGATGGCAAAACCGTAAATGTCGGGATTTAAAATAAGAACTTCTAT
This sequence comes from Agrotis exclamationis, assembly GCA_950005045.1. Taxonomy (NCBI): domain Eukaryota; kingdom Metazoa; phylum Arthropoda; class Insecta; order Lepidoptera; family Noctuidae; genus Agrotis; species Agrotis exclamationis. The sequence goes on from OX465421.1 coordinate 7,786,739, forward strand.
TTTTGGCTGTCTGTAGCTCTACCGGTCTATTTTTGAATTTTGTTTTCCAATAATATATTGAAATGTTTCAAAAGCTTAATACATACTTATAAATAGTTTTTAGCGATGGCAATTTTCAGATTTGAACGAAGTTTGAATTTGGAACTTAAGAATCTTCAAGTTCAATATTGGCCAACACTAAAGTCAACGTTTTAAAATATTCCTTGTTTTGTAGTTGTTTTGTTTCCATTTATAAATACAAAGGAGCCATAAAAGTATTCAGCTCCAACGGTTGTTTTATTGCAACAATTTCTACTATTATGTGCATATTTGTGCAGTAAAGTTAGCAAGTTAAATACCATCTGCAGTCCCACAATTACTATGACTATGATCGTAAAAGAACAATTAGCTAGATAGGACTCGTATACTGCTGTTACTTTTACAAAGACTAATATGAAAAATAATATTTTTTGCATTATGAATTTCTCAATGACAGCTAAGGAGTCTGGATAGTACTATCTAAGCACGAAACTCGTAGTTCCGGCTGAAGTTTCGGGCGTTTCGGATTATTTATCACTTAAACGGACATAAGATTAGTTCGTGATACGAACTATGACAACATACGAGTAATTGGACAGTTGTCCCGACTCCCAATATGTTGTCAAAACTAATAGGGAGTAGGGTTCACTCAAAAATTTCGACACGAGCCCGTAATTTCGTTGACTGACTATGAGAGTAGACCCCTTGATTCGTGCACGATTGATGACAACATGCTTGCCTATTTTTGCATGACTCTAAGAATTACTGGCAAAATTTAAATGTACTTTGTCTATTAGGCAGTCTTCTGCCTTATCATTAGTGATAAACAAAAAAGGTTCTTTGACGCTTTAATTAAAATAAAATTGGTAGCCCTGGCTCATGTATGCACATCAGCTTAGTATTTTTTTTTAAATGAATACGAACCTTCTCCTTTTGTGATAAAGCTGACAAAAAATATGTTTAAAACAAACTATGTATTAAGGAAAGAGTGATAGGGCAGATTGATGTGCTAGCGTCTGTACTAGGAATTCCAGTACATATCACAAGAATATAGGACAAATGCGTAATAATAGGCTATTTGACAGTATTCATATATCACAAATCTAATTTAGAGTTTTGAGAAATAACGAACACGTGTTTTTTCTTTTGTAAATTCAATGAACATTTACCAAGATATAACGCATCGAAATTCGAGAGTGGGGGTTGGTGACGTCAGAATTCAGTAGAAATTGTACTAAATTGTGACGTATTGCCAATTTTGAAAGCGTTGTATCTCCGTCAATTTTGGCAGTCGTAAAAAATGAAAAAATACAAGGCGAATATTTTTTGATAATCTTACTGTTTTTAGTTTTTTTTTTGTCAAATAGCCTATTATTATGGTACGTAAGTAATTATGTGAAACTATTATATTTTATTGAAATAATTATAAACAATCATCCTTGAGTATCAACTTGACTATTAAAAATGATTTATTGATACGAGTAATACACTATTTAATTTTTAATTACTTTACATCGTCCAGTTTACTAATTTTTTTTAGTGACGGTTAAAATTTTATTAGTTTTAATAAGCCATTTATTTCCAAATTAGTAGTAGTTGTTTTCGTTGCTAGCCACCATTAAAACTTAAACTAATTTTATTGTAGATAAAAATGGCAATTAATGGTATTTATTATATCTACGTTGACACCACATGCATGGAAAGTTAGATAATTATTAATGTATGGAAATCTTAATGGCTGGTTGGAAACATAAAATTAACTGTAAGTTGTTAAATAGGCACTATTCATTTTGCATAATCAGCCTTTCCCATTACTGGGCTACTCTCTATGAGAGGAAGTGGGCTATTTACAACCACGCGTCACAAAAGTCAACTATTTAAATATTTTTTAAGATGGTAAAACAATCAAATGAAACCTCCCGCTATTGGTGTATCGAAAGGAACTGTCAGACTTACTGACAGAAGGGTCACCATATTCCTTCAGTTATTTTTTGCGTTCTAGTGCCACGGTGTCCTTTTAAGATGGTCTCGCGACCCCGGCATCCTACGGTCCCTATAAACGATCTTGTAGCTGAGATCTGTAGTAACCACACTACTCCACACCACTGATGGTGCTGTTCAATGGTGCAAACGGTACAATGGGGAATTAATAAACAACTACTTTTTTTTTTTACAAAATAAAATTGTACTAGCTGAATATCAGGTAACTAAAATTGACAGAGTAAGTTGTTTCTGGTGCTACAATTTCAGAAAATGCGAAAGATTTACAAATAATACCCCAGAAAATACTGCCTTCTAAAGTGTATCCAACAGACCAACGAGCAAGACCACCATAAGATATGGAGGCTCACGTATAATTTTATTATTCTATCTCACACCGGATAGATAATGTCGTTATTCGGTCACTTTCACACCGTTTTATAGCTCATCGCGTATCGACCCTGCGCGGGCGCAGTGCGATGCAGCGCGGACGCACCGAGATAACCACGATTCCATGTTAATTTATCGCCTTTACTGCACACAAGCGCAAACTACTTTCTATCTTTCTATTACATACATATCATAGAATTTTCTTTAATAAAAAATCTTGACATTTAATTGATTTATTTACTTTCTTGTACTGCAAGAGAAATGACATGCTCTAGTGGAATAGCTGCATAATTTCCCGCGTGGTTTGATTGAAGAAAGTTGTGATCTGATTGGTTGATGGCATAGATATAATATTTCTGTGGTTGATGGTGTTTGTAAACCATGTGGGTAATTGAGTTAGTTTTTGTGCAGTTTATTATATTTCAGTAAAATTGTTGGTTACCGTTTGGAACAGTCGTTTTTAACTTTTTGGCTATACATTTACGAATCAGTGCTGTAGCTGAAAATTCAATACAAAACGTGAGCATTCCCTTACTTTTTAACAAACTTGCAAAATGTCGAATGATTTCTTGCCATTTCTGTTTAAATTTTCTAACTTGTTTGCCACATCAGTGAAAACCCATTTTGAAGTAAACAAAATTCATGATGAGTGTGGCAAGGCGTAAAACATTTTGTTTCTGGTTTATGCATACTTTTTGTGCCATAACTGTTAAGTTAAGCGGTTAACTGACGTCTACCGTTACCTGCGCATGCGATGTCAACCGCAGCATTAACTTCTATAACAGGACCGTATTTATTCCAATTCCCTTTCTCCTTCAAATCAGCCATATTATTTGTTGTGTATTAAATATCAGACGATTAATTATCTTCTTTGATCAATCGTCGAGATTGCTCGGAGCTATGGTTCGGATTATAAAAGGTTCAATTATAATAAATGTAGCTAATTTCAATCAAATAATACTACTAATTAGCTGACATGGAGTCTTCTTTGTGCAGGCCGCTTAACAAATGACTCAATTGATGTTGTTAATAGTCGTGCCTTCGAAGACTCATTATAATCGAGTCATTGGGGTCTCACAGACAGTCACGACAGCAGTAGAGTAATAGAAATTTCAATATTAAAAATGAATACTAGATGGTATTCTAATAAAGCGAACAATAAACAAAAAAAATCCGCACTCCGAAACTAAAAAACTGATTTGATTAGTTTTCGCTATTAGGTATGCGTATATGAATGTGAAAATGTTACAACTGAACTAGTGTCCAATATTATTTTTTTATATGAATCAAACAAACACAGGCTATCAGCAATCGCCATAGACTGGTAATAATAAAGGTGTCGTCAACGAGTAATGTACTTCTAAGTTTTTTTTACCATAAAGGTGACAAACAAGCATACGTCCCGTCTAATGGAATGCGGTTACCGTAGTCTATGGATGCTTGCAACATCATTGCGATCGACTGCGCGTTGCCGACCCTGCAGAAACATATTCATACTTTTTTGAAGAACCTCATGTTGTAGCTCATTTGAAAAATCTTGAAAGGGGAACAAGGGGTTTTAAATGTTAGCTGCATCAAATCTATGACCGACTGTCTTTTTAAAATACTTGTATACATCAGTTTTCACAGTAAATGAATAAATAAGTGCATGAGAAAACAAACAGATAATTCGAAAAAACAACAAAGGTCTGTCGAAACTTATCTCCCATCATTTGTCAATAAGAATCATTATATCGCAAAAACGGGACCATGAAAAAAGCATCATCATCATTATAAGGCAAGGGATATTAAGTGCCTTTGATATTAATTTAATGACCTTTAAAAATAACCGTAGTTACTTAGAAAACAGTCAAATACCGATGTTAATCTAGAGCTACATTCATTACCGGTTAATTATAAAAAGCCTTAGGCATGCCGTCTGTCTGACAAATATTTTGTTTACTAAATGTAATGAGACACTGCTTTTGCTCAGTTATTTTTAAAATAATTGGTACTCTTGTCTTTAGTAAAAAAAAAAACATAAAAAGAAAATTTCACTTCGGCGACACAAGTCGTAAAATGAAAAGCAATGTTAAGTTTTCTTTTGCCAAAGAACGATTAGCATTAATAAATTGAATACACCTCAGAGAATTCGAAGAAACGCCAGATTTTTTTAGGTTCTTAAGATGTCAGTTCAAAAAAAGGACACATCCCAAAACCTTCCGTCAAGACTAAAAAAAGGTAAATTTTTAATTGTAGAAAAAAAAAACTGTGTTTTTGAACGAATGCACCGATGGTTTGGATTCTCGTTATCTATGAATGAACGAGGAGTGACATTGACTGACATTAGACTCGGATAGTGGTTGGAAAGCGACGGGCGGTCTGTGAGACGTGGTCTCCGAGAATATAACATAAAATTAAATCCAAGCAGTTAATTTTTTTGTCCTAAAGTAAACGACTCGGTATTAAGTACTGAGTTAAACTGCTCAATCAGGCTGTAGGCTTACTTAAGTAACATTTAGACGTATCTTAAGAATTGAAGAATCACATTCTGATCTGGGAATCTGATATTCACATGACTTCCTATTACTTAGGCCATTTTTATCGTCATCCTTAACAGACATGAAGGCTGATTTACATTGAATTTCCTAAGTATGATGTGCTTCTTGCATCTAGCAGGCTTTTAGGATCTACATAATAATATGCTTGTATATTTAATACCGCGGATGCGACTACAGCCCTAAGCGTTTCCAACATCTCAAGCACCAGAAAAGATACGTTACGAAATGTATTAAATGTTACTAATGGGGCTAGACCATTGACAAAAAAAAAACATTAATTAGTATGTCAGCTAGATTTTATTTCAAATGTATTTATTTGAAAAAAAATCTAGCTGACATACTAATTATATATTCATGTTTTCCTTCACCTATGGAAACCAAAACTAATGAGGCAAAGATACGACGCTTTATAAATTCACAATACGTCACTTCGTGGTAAAACCTTTAATGTATTCTTATTTCTTTTTTACGTGCTAAATTTATCAAATGAGTCCTCCCACCCAGGGCAGGACAGAAGGGACTGTCAGACTTGTACTGACTAAAATCCACAGTGTCCTTCAATAGCCCTTAACGTACCGGGGCCACGGTTACCTGATAAGACAGTCCTGCCAAGGCTTTGGCCCTCTAAGGGGGGCCCCATCATATTGCTGACATCTTTTTGAGGCGCACGTAAATCACGACGCACAGTCGCGTCGACCCGGGGATGGTCCGTGGTCGGACGGCGAGTTGCCCATTACTCGCTGTCCGCTCCCTTTTGTGTATTCAGAAGTATTGAGGCCACTCCTTAGTTTTGATGCCTTTTATCTTTGTCAATATTTCTAGCTCTGTCAACTCCTTCAGAGAACGGGTCGTAAAAATTAAATTGTTTTGAGAAATCAAATTCTGAATCGGAAGTAATCGTTTGTCTGATGATGCGGAAAAGTAAACATTATTGTATGGTTAATGCATGCATGCGTAGGCGCTCGCGCTGTTAGGTTCAAACACCACTGTTTGCCAAGGCGATCCTTTGTTAGCATTGGGTCCAACAATTTTGTCATTAAATTTAGGTGTGACGACTTGGTCTGAAGGTGGCATGCATGGTCAATTTTCGTCTATTTTTTTGAATAACTTGGAAACTATTTATTTTAAAATTCCAAAAAAAATACATTTAAGATCTTCTCAACAAGACCTTTCATTTGATATGTCATTCGATGTAGTTTTCAAAATTGAGTGATTTAACATACGCACAATATTTAGTGATTTACCATGTTATTTTAATATCATGGACTTCTTGTAGGTTTTCCCATAATCTATAAGTAGAAAACTAATTTCTGTATTTTTTATAAAATTTTAGGTTCAGTAGTTTCGGAGATAAGGGGGGGGGGGGGGAATGGTCAATTTTCGTCTATTTTCTTGAATAACTTGGAAACTATTTATTTTAAAAAAACTTTTTGAAGAAAAGGGAACCGACTTCAAAACCAAACACAAAAAAGTATAAAATAACTTTTCTTTCGGAAGTCGGTGGCTTTGTTTTTTATTTCACTGACTATGCAGGCCACCGACTTCCGAAAGAAAAGTTATTTTATACTTTTTTGTGTTTGGTTTTGAAGTCGGTTCCCTTTTTTTCAAAAAGTTTTTTATTTTACCCTTTTTAGTTTAGATATTCAACAAAAACCTTTATAATAATCGGCGTCTTTGAAAATCTACAATCCTAGTAAGCAACAAAAACGGATCTATGCGGGCAACTTCACAAGATATCTATTATTGTTATATACTAAAACCTTCCCCAGAATGTTACAAATACTTTTCTGAAAACCGCATCAAAATCGGTTCAGCCGAACGCGAGATAATCGCGGACAAACATGCAATGGTCACTGAAAATCTACAATTCAAGTAAGCAAAACGGATCCACGCGGGCAACGTCACGGGATATCCATTAGTGTTATTATACTAAAACCTTCTCCAGAATGTAATGAACACTTTCCCGAAAACCGCATCAAAATCGGTTCAGTCAAACGCGAGATAATCGCGGACAAACATACATACATACATACATACAGGTCGAACTGAGAACCTACTTTTTTTTTTGAAGTCGGTTAAAAATGACAAAAAAATACATTTAATATCACGATGCAGTTTTCAAAAACATTTTTTTTTTAATTTTCCCCTTCCCCCCAAAAATTACCTCCCATATACAGATTTCATCTATTCACGTCACACCTCTGTGCTTGGGTCACAGGAATTGATATGTGTACCAAATTTAGACTTAATCGGTCAAGTAGTTTCGGAGACAATTGACTGTAAGCGACAGACAGACGGACACACTAGTGATCCTATAAGGGTTTCGTTTTTGTATTCGGACGTACGGAACCCTAAAAACATAACCCTCCTTCTGGCGCAGTCGGGTATAAAAAGAAAGCGATCCATGAAAATATCCAAACGTCAGAAAACTGACATCTAAAATTCTAAAAAGTCAATCCTGCAACGTTGAAGCAACGCATACCCTACATGTATACGCTTCAACGCGGCTTTGCCGAGCACATTAAAAGTTTTATTATATAGCAAGACGGGATAATAAGCGGTGGCCCTGGTTCACATTGACGGACGTTTGACTCGACTGACAGGCGGTTGCCAGGTGGTCCTCACCCTTATTGTGACTTGAGAGTTTGTGACACAGTTTTATACCAATTTGTTATTAAAATAAAATTTAATAAAAATAGCCTTTATTTATTGCTACAGTTCTAGCTTTACATAAGGTTAATCTTGTCTAAAATAGTATCTGAATAATAATGTATTATAAAAGTTAACTAATATTCGTGAGGCGTAGTCAGTACGCGACCTCTCCTAAACCTTTCCATACATCTCTCTCTCGCGCTTCATGCATCCATATGAGATGTGGTCCACATCTCAGGTTGAAGACGTTTTCCCACCACAAGATGTTTAGATGTTAATTACTCATTTGTTATTAGGTATGTGAAAATTATCAAATGAGTTCAGAGCGGAAAGGATTGTCATTCTCATACTCATTTAAATTCCATACTGTTCGTTCAGTGGCCCTTTGCGACGGTATACTGCTTAGACATTCCCGTGTCCCGGAAATTTTATATCCTACACTAGCTTTGGGTGTTTAGACTTTATCCTGTAGGAATACTTAAAATATCACCTATGACACTTGGGGATAACGCATTATTTCTCTGGTGAAATAAATTTCGAAACTTATAAGTTTTAAAGCAAGTTTTACCTCTTTTTATATTAACTAGCTTATGAAGTTTTTTTCAAAATCAATATCAAATTATTTATTTTAAGTAGGCCTTTACAGGCACGAATTGACAAAAGACTAAAAATAAAATAGTACTTATTAAATTATGGTGCTAATTATAACTGTGAAGCGTAGAGCTATAGTTCAGTAATTATTCCACAGAATCGTCTCCTATATATCAATCCAGATCATAATGTATAATTGTATATGTCTGTGTACATATAATGCTCACTCAATCCGTTCAGTATTTTTTGTGTGAAAGAGTACAAATCAACCAACTATTGTAGCAAAGTTTTTAAAATACTCGTATTACATAATTGGATGCAGTTAGAAAGATAAGATAAATTTGGACCCGTTATAAGTAAACTGTGCCCCGAATGAAACCGGGTCGAGATCGAGACGTTAGTACCTACAACTACATACATTTTCATATGACATTCAGCAACCAGTCACAATCGTACGATTTTATTTGTCGCGTGTGTCTTTGGCATTAGAATAAAAGCTCTCGTGTCTGTACCAGACCGGGCCGTTTCCATGCGTATGATTTTCTCTTTTACTTGTCGGTTTAACGAGCGCGACAAAACATTACCGACGTAGGTCACCCATAAAATATATCCTAGGCAAGTTTCCAAAGTACTCAGAGAGTTCCACAGTCGATATGTTGCAGTCAAAAGTACTTTTAACTAGCAAAATCAAATAAAAATACGTAGTTTTAACCGTATACTTTCGACAGTAACACTTTTGATTGAAATAACAGTTAAACGTGCACGGAGTCCCGCTTAGCGGGGCTCTTATTTCTGTCTGCTGGGTTTAAAGGAATCAAATTGAATCTTGGGGTGCCCCTGACGTCAGCCGTCTTCTTCCGGTTCAAAAACACAATGATTTTATTTTTACACTAGCTTCCGCCCGCGACTCCGTCCGCGCGGATGTCGGTCTTCGCGTGGATGGTTTATTATCGGAACAGTAATCAAAAAGGTCGCGCTGAAAAGCACGGTTTAAAATTACACGCATACAATATTAATTCCACGGACGACCGCTCGCCACACTGGACACGTCCGCTCGCATCAAAATTCAGAATTTACATGCATCGCGCGGCGCGGAACGCGGCTCCTTATATAGGAGTCGGGGAGGCGTGGCCCGCGTGTGCCGCAAACGGTTCAAGCCAAATCCGACTTTCGGCGCTACAGGTTACGGCGCTGAATCCACTGTGGGTAATGCAACGTGTGTTCGCGGTTCTACAGAACAACGTTTATGAATAAAACTGAAAAATAAGATTTTTTTTTCTACGTATTTTTCCAGGATAAAAAGTATCCCATTTTATGCCCAGGATAATAAGGTATAATTATACCAAGTTTCATCGAAATCGAACTGTTAGTTTTCACGTGATGCCTGCATATACAGACAGACAGACAAAAATTTTTTTAATCACATATTTGGGTTTGGTATCGATCCAGCAACACCCCCCGCTATTTCTTTTTTCAATATTTTCAATGTACAGAATTGACCCTTCTACAGATTTATTATATGTAAATAGATTTCTCGTTAGTATACAGGAAAATCCTTATCAGTATCGTAGGTAGCACTATTGACGATTTTCTGTCAAAACCACTTTTGACCAACCTAATCAAAATTATTTTTGCCTATTTTATTAAGTTAAACGTACTTTTGACTGGTTAACAGTTCAGCCTACAGTTATATGTCACAAAAACGTTGGAGAGCAAAGCAAACAACGTAGAACATAAATCTAGAAGTTGTAATGAAGCGTTATTGGTACGATAATAAAAGCTAAATTGATTAGCGGTGGTCCCGCGCAGGTAGACCGCATTCCGGTCGCCCCTCCTCCCCCTTGTCCCGCGCCTCCCCGCCGCGATCGCCGCCCGCCACGGGATATAATAGGGGAGACGGGAATGTTTGTCATAACATTAGAGACACCTTAAGAAATTACGTTATAACAATCGGGACAGCTCATATGACAAAACCAAATCATTTGTTAAAGATTTTTTTTTCATCTTTCACATCAATCAATTTTTAAGTGCAAATTTAAAATTTGTAAAAATTTGAAGAATCTCCAAATTTTCCCTTTCTCAATTTCACCTCACTCACGTGCTTTCAATACCGGTAACAATCAAAGTCGTCTTACCTGTAACAAAAATAAAGTATTCGTTAGTAAATCCCAACACTTTAGGCTTTAGGTGCCGTTTTGATCGTGAATTTGTGGGAATGACCACGCAGACACGGCTCTTTTTGAGCCGTCCAAAAAGAGCTTTATGTCAAGTTCAAAAAGTGAATAGTCCGATGCGATCTTGAGCAGCATAGTCCAAAGTAAGGCTTTGCTTCTACTACTTGAAGCAAAATTACTGATTTGTCCGATGCTGTGTCTAGAAGAGTTGCTCGAGCTGAAGCAAGAAGAATAACATCTCTTCTGCTACTATTGTCTGGACTAAAAGCTCTTTCTATCTGGCAGCCAAAATCTCCAAAAAGGCTATTATTTTTTTTTCTTTATGAAGCTTGATACTGATACTTTAAGCTCTTGTCAGTGCCTTTATAACTATCTGCGCAAGAGCATGATTCATAGCAGGGCGCGGTGAAAATAAGCGTAAAATTAATATCAGTTCAAGGTTGCAATCAAAGAACGTCTGCACGTGTACAAGAGGAGTATTTTTATTTTTTTATTACATAAATAAATACCAGTTTTACGAGTGTTTTTATAGTGCATCAAAAAATTTCGTGCAATAATCCTAATCCTAACTAATTTAATAAATACGAAAGTACGTTGGTTTGTAACTTTTTCATAGTTGATCTGTGCGAATTTTCGGGGAATACCGGTAATCAATTGTTTATGTAGCAAAGCAGGAAACTTGAATATCTCTTATTAATGTTCCTCATTTAAAACTAAAAATAGAAACACCTACATGGACATAATCCCTCCTAAACAATCCATCATAACATCCAAGTTATCATGCACTTAAGTTTACATTTCATTTATCATTTTCTATTCTTAAAGTTTATGTACCATAAAAGATCCATACATCGTCTTTACGTTCATATTATTTTATTATCTCAGCTACTGAAAGATTAAGCGTAACCAGATGATCAATGTTTCAATTATACAAACAAACTAGGATCGGAACATTCGTATCGTCGAACTGATCTTAGAAAACGTCTTTACATTTTGTTACAGTGTGGTCCCACGATCCAGTGACCATTTTACTGGGAGAGCGTGCGTACTGCGTGGGCGCAACTATACAAACTATAAATTTAAAGCAGCTAATAAAAATACTACTAACACATTTCCTACACTTTGATTCGACCTGTTTATATAGATCAAAGAAGTATGAAATAAAGTTTATATAATCTTCCATAACAACTTTGTATTTTCAGAGGATGTGAATGAGTCAATGGCCCAGTTGCTGTAATTTCAGCGTCCTGTTTTTCCTCAGATGGAGATACTTTGTGTCCAATTAAATGTTAAGATTGAACATCATTATGAACACCTGTAAGATAAGCAATAACGAGGAAGCCGGCACGCAAGCACCTGACATATCGAGACACATGATGACAGTGTTAATTGGGATTATTTCATTTAAGCTGTGCTCTTAATTCCTCGTGAATAAATCGATTGTTAAGACAAGTTGATACGCTCAGATGAGCAGCTTAATGAAGTGGTGACTGTTAATTACTGAGGCATGTATGATCGTAAAGATTTCGAGTGAAGTGATATGCGCAAAGTTGCACGTTGCTGCGTGGTCGGCGACGGCGGCGGCGGCGCGGGCGCGGTGTCCCCTCGCGTGATGGCATCCCAGCTTCATGAATGAACGCCGATCGGACTCCATTCAACCAGTTTGGTCGCGCACTGATTACCGCTTACCCACTTTTAATCTTATCTACTACACGACTTGGTACCACCACGTGAACTGGACCCGCCGAGCGACGACCGCTATTGGTCGGCTGACCGCTCGTCCCAAAAAACCAACCGCTGCCTTCCTCTTTTCATTCACACCTTTTTATAATGTTTTTTGGTGAATGAAGTCGTGTTCGGGATAATTATTGAATTTCGACGATTCGTTACGAATATCGATGAGCCGGAAGCCTATCGGCGCGGGTGATTGCATCGGGTGATAAAATTCCGTCGCTCAGAAAGCAATTTTATGGTCTTTAGACTGAATTTTAGTTTGATCTGAAACATATTGTTTGTTACGTTTACGGTTGCGTAAATAACAAGATGGTTTCCCGGAATCTACATGAAAGTAAAATAAAATACAACAACAGTCATAATTAGATCTGTCTCCAAGGATGGCTTTGAGCTCTACAACAACATTAATCCGGAATGTTAAATTAAATTAATGAACAAACAAGCGTGGTGCAGTGGCGGCCGCGGGATGGATATTAGACGAGCATTATAAAACGAATCAGTGGTAATAACGCAGGGGATCTAATTAAATTGCCGCCGATAATAATGGCACTCAGTCTCCCCTCGCAGACCCCTCGACATTTATTATTCCAACAGTACCTGCACAATACGGAAAGGGAACAACATTTTTCAAAATTTCTCACCAGCTCGTAAATACTTTAATAGCAACTATGCGGTAACAGAACAATTATTTTTAGCAAGATTCAGATTAAATTTAAATAACTGGAAACATTCTGTAAGTGGAACAAGGGCAGACTGGTGTAATGTAATTAAAGGGCTCTGGGTTCTCTTGGAAAACGTGTCAAGGAAACCGTAAAAGTAAATTTTATAGAGTAACTCCAGATGCAAACACCTAGGTACCTACATGGTTTATGAATACAGGACATTCGATTTCCCTAACGTGGAGTCGCTTGGCGATTCTCTGCGTCGTCGTGTCTACTCGTACATTGTCCGCTACTCCGTCGAATTGCAATTCACGGCAATTCAAACGCACACCTTTATATTGTTATATCTCCATTTCATTGCTCGCCTGGGACTACATCTGCTCGGGCTTCCCTCGTGCTCCCCGCGTCCCTACCCCACGTCCATTAGTGTTTTGTGAATGATTTAAAAGCTCTTTCGGATAACTACTCTGTAAGTGAGTAATATATATAAGACTTGCTTCCTATTTCATCAGTGCTCCCCAAATTTGAGTGCGCATTAAAACATTAAGTTGTATTACAGGCATTATTATGAACTCCTCGCAGCTGTTATATCTGCGCCAGTAAAGGAATGTAACTCGTTCAGCTCCACAAATTAATGGACCGAGAATTCTTGGCGAGATATAAAAAAGTAAATGATTAGAGACAATAAAATAGCTTTTAGCATAACGAAGATTCTTTGGCATCGCTGAAAATCTTGTCTGAAAGTTACTGTCTTCGCCTTATAATGTATTTACCTAAATAGAACGTCTGGCAACATTAATTTCATCAGGCGAGCATGGCATTCGATTGGAGACATCCCTGAGTATTTATACTGTCGTTATGTACCTGATATATTACACAAGAAACATTCACAATGCCGTATAAAAATATTCGTGTATCTATAGCAGAAAACACAATAACACGAAATTTCCCAATCCGAGTTTTAGGCAGAGGGAAAGCGGAAGAAAATCCGTCATCTGTGGGTCGTAAACAATGGTCGTCGGTACGTAGGTGCATGTAAATGAGAGTTATGGTAATTTATCGGCGGGGATGGGGTGGTAATGATAAGATAACGCTTTTGTTGCCTCGCGGCCCGGAGATACGGCCCGTGGACGCGCGACGCGCCGCCGACAACACCGAATTATTTTTAGTGTACCCTAATGAAATTGGGAAAACGGAACGCTTATGGAATTGTCTGATGTCTCCGTCTGTGTTTTGGTGTCACGGCCTTTTTAGAAGTTGGCGGGTAAATAGAATTTTAGTCTAGAATTTTGTGTGCGATTTTATTTTTGCGCAAGGGTAAGATGGGCAAAAAGTGGGCCACTAAGTATCTTGCTATGCAACTGACAAATTAACCTTAAAGTGAACAGAAATAAATCTTAAAAATCCCCCTCGCTTAATGAACCAAGTAATAAAAAACAGGCAACGAAGTCTACCTTGAGGTAAAATTGTCAGCTGCGCATTACACAATAAACATTCTTTAACACACATAAAAATATTTTTTTAAACAATTTGTTATACTTGTAAACAGTACGCCTAGAATGTTTCGGAACATTTATCACACGTCGGACTCACACTTGACCAGGCTTTTTATCGTGAAAAATTACAAAACAAAAACAAGATTTCACACTTAAAGCATTTTATTGGACGACGCAAGAATCCGTTGGACCATTGAGGTGAATGGTCGAGGATAATTTTTAACGTGAAAGCTTTTACTGAATGTTGTAGTACTGACTAAAGAATTCACATTAACGAAACTCTTTTAGATTCTTTTAATCCACATAGATGCTAAATGTGTCATTTACTAGCGCCGGAGTTTTGTATTTCGTTCAGAAATAATTATTTTATGTGCAATTTTAAACGAAATTAGGTGGAATAACTAGTACACGCCTGTAAAATTTTATTGTCCATCATAATCAAGATAAAATCTTCAGTTTCCCATGGGCAGTGAATTAACGTTTTGTCACTAAGCGATAACTGTCATCGCGTATCTACAATAGAGGAGATTGGGGTAAATTGGCAGATAAAAATACATTTATCTGTGTATGTGCAGTTAACGAGACCCGCCAGGGGTCCCCGGCCCCATCTGTTTCCCCTGCAGACATTGTGACGCCGAAAACTATTATTATTGTTAAAATGATAATTCATAAAGTTTATTCAAATATACTATGTATTTACGTACGGACGCTATAAATTGCTGCTTAAATAGAAACATAAAATACTTTTCGGATGAAAAATTGGCGTCTGTGTCAAAGTGGCTTCCACGAGGTATTTTTTATTTCGGACATAAAATACTGTAGCGGTACTTGAAATAATGAATAAGTGTGACAACACATAATGCATACGTCGCATCGTATCGAACCTTAAGTGACATTATTTATCAAACATGTGTACCTATAACCTTTCAGAAACTAGGTTTTTCATTTAAATGAGGTTATTATTTATTTAAACTTCATGTACAGACGCCAGCACGTCAACCTACCTCAATCTGTCAAATTTCTTTAATAGATTTTCAATCTTATCACAATAGTGGAAGGTTAATTTTAGATTGGTAAAATCTGACAGATTGGGGGTAAGTTGACCTACTGATGTCTGTACATAAAGTGGTACATAGGCGGACTTAATGCCAAAAGGCATTATCTACCAGTCAACCTTTGGGTTAATAAATAAATAGTATTTTATTTCAGGCATGTACCCATAGCAACGACAATTGACACGACACAACAATGATCAACTCAAATTAATTAAGAGAATATTTTGGTAGGGTACAAAAAAATTCACCTTTGTGAACAAATGTTAGTTTATATTTTTATTGTAAATTTCTGTACACAATAAAGAATATATATATAAAAAAAAAATCAAAGATTTATACATAGATTAATATAAAATAAACTAAACAATATTATAGCAACAATGAAATTTTTTTTTTTTTTAATAATAAATATTATGACTAGACTTGAAAAAGAGATCTATTTAAAGTTAATTTTCTTTTTAAAGGTAACCTTATAAAACTGTTTTACGATACAATAATATAAGTATTGTTTTTATGTAGTAATTTAATTTGTTGCATTTTATGAGTTGATGTTTTATTTTAATTTGTGTTTTTCTGGATTTCAAAATTCTGATTGATGGTATTTTGTATATTGTGTAACCTAATGCAGTATATATTATAATATCAGCAAAAAAAAATAATTGCTAATTCTGAAGTTTTGCAATAGTCTTTGCCTTGTTGCCTACGTAAATCTTAATGCTGAGTTGCCGTATTAGAAACTCGTATTTTACTGTTACTACGCTACACATTATTTAAACATTTTCTACAAGTAAGTAATTACTTGTAGAAAATGTCAGATAATTGTAACCCCTGTCTGTGCCAGTTTACCCTATTGTCCTTTACTCCTTTTGTTCTTGTAATTTTGAATTTAGATTTTAGGAAGATAAAACATATAGGTAATCCATTCATATCGAACTCAAATTCGTAACATAAAATTGTTGTAGAATCACAACCAACCTTTAAGTCTCCTGCAGACACACGCGATTAATCGCGCGGGGCGACATGTCGCGGTCCATTCGCAGTAATTTTAGAGTGGAAATTAGCCCACTTTTTTCTTGGTTGTCGCAGCGCGATTAATCGCGTGTGTCTGCAGGAGGCTTAACGTATGTTACTTTGCTGAAAACTTTAAACCAAGTATGTATATACTTGGTTTAAAGTTTTCAGCAAAGTAATATGTATAAAAATAATTATCAGCATAAGAATTACTCAAAAGAGGTTTTTTTCATCTAAAGCAAGGGTCAACAGAGTGCAGAGAGGTGGTAAGCGTTTAAATAATTCATAAACAGGTAGCGAAGCGTTTGAGTGCGTGTGCGCAGGTCCCCCATTGTTCGCTGATGAGTAGTGTCAGAGGGACAAAGAGGTCATACCATGGAACAATGCTGAATGGTGCCTAAATATTGGTGATTACCTAGTAAAAATGGTTACGATTTCTAATTTTTATGTTTTGGAAAAGCAGTGTATTAGTGTGTCGCAGGCGCAGCGGGTCTGTAAATAGTCCTTAGTACCTTAGTCCCTTGGGATAAAAGTGTGTAGTAAGATAATATTTCGATTTTGTTGTTAAGATCCGTAGATTTTTCAGGATGTAATTGTGATCAATGATATATGTTTAAAAAATCATCTTGATGGGTACCTACGCGAACTAGAAGATTCTTTAGAAGACTTCACGAAGCAAAAGGGAACAAAGATAGTCGTCGATTATTTATTATACTGCTATTCAGGGTGTTTTTGAACAAATGCAATACCGTTTAGTAGGCGTTTCAGATCATCCATCGGGACAATATTTCCTAATGATATGGTAGAAAAAATGAACAGAATAAGTTGTGGCCATCTCATACAAAATATTGCGTTGTCTGATAAGTTTAAAATGTATCTTTTCAAGTAAAGACCTTTTATTACATCGTAATCTCGTCGCATCTAACAATAAACAGAAACTCCCATACATATTTAATTTCAAAATTAAATGCACAAGGAGGTTCTACAGCAATACATATAATTTGCTCATATAAAAACTCTTTGTTTAAAGCTAAACCAAAGGTTTCTGCAATGAATCACGATAAAAGGAGAAATCCTTGTCTTTATTGTTTGCCCTTATAAGTGACAGGTATGTTATTATAACAATAATCATTGTAGCAAATACGGGGTCCGTAATAAGTAAACTATTAAGTATCATGTTACTGGATCTACCTCGTTAAAACTTCACACGTCTCGGAATACTTTAACAAGTTCGACTAGCTTGATTTTAGACGACTAACATTTAATTTGTATAGAAAATGGCGGCATCTAATATAAATTGTCATGAAGTTCACCTCGATATTGGAAAGAATATAGCAATATACGTAGTATTTGGTCTTCGGGTGTTGGTGAAAGCTTTAATTCATTCTTTTTTTTCTGCTGTCATCTCTCTATTTGATTCTTTTTTTTTATGTATAAGGAAGGGAAGGGTTTGCTCTTGAACTTAGTCTAGGTCAGCAGTGAATAAGACAAGGTCGATGATGGAGCGAGCTTACCCAGAAGAAGCCTGTTCACTCTAACTTTGAAGAGATTATATGGTTATTCGCATTGGGAAACACAGACGCAGGCAGAGACTTCCACTCCTTCGCTGTCCGCATTAAAGACGTTTGGAAACGCTTAGTGCGAATTGGTGGTCATAGTAATAAGTAAGGATGGTAATTTGCCGTACGTCTAGATGTGTGATGATATTAGGGGCCTTGTGGGATGTGTTGGAGATTTTAATTATTATCTTGCAACACCAACGGACCTTATTTCAACAACATAATCTGACATTTTTTTAGACAAGTGTTCAACAGACGTTTAAAAGTTTTTGTGGTTCGACGGTTAATGTTTGGGTATTTGGCCCCTGCGCTGAGCACATTTTGGGTACAGTTCTGCATTTGTAGAAGTCTTGCTGTGTAGAAATAAAATTGAAGAAGTATTGGACATGATTTCAGCATGCTTCTAACACCTGCTTGCAAGTCTTCATGAAGCTTTCCAGCCATAGATATATTAAAGAAGGAGATATGGCGTGGAATTCAAAATGTATAGAAATCCGGTGAAGCCACAATTGCCCCTCCATAACGCTAATATTGCACACACAGTTCTGTCAAAACAATACTACGAACAAGTGCACACACGCGCCATCGATAACTCAGTCATTGAAATATAAACCTAATTCTTTACACTACAGCGTACTTTTTCCGTATAATTTACTCACACTAAAACAATAATCATTGTGTGTTGTCTCGACACGGGGGGCGGATACGACTCTCCTGCTCAAATACAACGGACGCACCATGCGACATTACGGCTTGGTGAGGTATCCTTATGTCAGTTTTACATTGCTTGTCCAGTCACTCAGTGATAGACTGAGGTGTTTGTAAAAGAGCAATGTATTTAATGCAAAAACAATACAGTCGGAGTAATATAGGAAAACAAGGATAAAGTAGTACAAGTCAATAGCTGAGCGAAACGCTCAACACCACGGTTTCACCGACACGCCCAAGGGGGCGTGTCGGTGAAACCGTGGTGAAAAACAGGAGAAGTAGCAAGGGCCACTTCTCCTGTTTTTAATATTTCTGTGTTTCCATCCAATAGTCTGGCACTTAATTCACTTGCTACAACTAGATCTGGCAAGCTTCTTCATGAAAACATTTTGCACCTATCTTTTAAAAGCTGACCCCCAAGATAATTACTTAAAGATCCCTATCATTAACACTACTTAACGATATAAAACCGAATGTGGAAGTTTCGCATACAATAGAGGAGAGAGTCAAAGGAAGATTGTGCTTGATAACCGCTGTTGATAACGTCCCACGGAAACGCATTTCACGGCGCGAAGTCGCACGTAATTGTGGCCGTACATCGGTTTTAACATAAACTAGGTTTTTGTTCGTGGCGTCACTTACGTTATGGGCGTATATTGTAACAGAGAGGTATTCAACCTCTTCTGTTGCCGCAACCTTTTTACTTTTAGATCTATTTATTGATTTAAATTTTTAAAAATTCAAATTTAGAATTTTCATTCTGTCATTCATTCATCTTCAATTATTTTTTGGTCATTAAAATTTTACTAAGCCTTGCGAAATCTGCTGAAAATAGGAAGCCTTGCAGCAGTACCTTTTCTCCAATACGTTTAAAATCTGCATATTATCGAAGTATTCTCACTCAAGTGCTTCCTGCATTTACTCTAGTGGCGTTTAAAAGTATATTTTTATTGTTGTGTATAATAACTGGAATATTGTCTACCCTGATAAAGGTTCGAAATGTACTTACTAGATTTTTAATTGTTACCTCTACAGGTCCTCAGGAGCATTTCATGTTATTAAATGTTTTATCTCATTTTTCATAGGGTTCCACCTTCATGAAGCTTCGGAGTGAAAATAAAAATAGTATAATATAACTTGTAGTGGTGATTTATTTTAAAGTCCCTTACCTCTCCCTCCTTAAATATTACGGCTGCGTCTATTGGGACAGGACGCATGCCACAATATATTATTCCATAGAAACGGTGCAAATCCTTCAAATATCTACTCGGAGATTATTTAGCTACCCATTTGTTAAACAATTTGGAATCGGATCATTAGTTTCGTAGATTACACCTTTTTTGGTGTGGGAAAATCATCTAATAAGTCTTCTCGCCTTAGAGTAGGGGGAGCGGAAGGTACTGTCAGATTTGACTGTGACTGACTATAAATGCGCCGTTGACTGGGGCTTGATTCTTGATCGGACGGCGAGCTATCGCAGAATATTCCTAACTTCCAAACTTGTATACTACAAACGTACAGATTTACCTATTTATTTGTTTGGTTGGAGAATTTTGTACAAAATACCATGTTTATACATTACAAAAGACTATTTACATTGAATGTTAGTAGACAATTTGAAAAATGTGGACCGACATGTAAGCGTTTAATGATGCTAATTTTGCGCATGGTTCTGTAACGTTTGTCCACATTTGTTAAATAGTTTGTGAGAGAGAGTGGCCTTTTTGTACGTCGATCGTAATCCTTAATTAATGGACTTTTAATCAACTTGTTGCTTATTTTTTGCTGAACTGTATATCGTCGACGTTGAAGCCTTGTTTTGTCTTCGATTGTGTTCTGTCATGTTAATTAAATAGACATCTTAATTGGCCACCCACATATATGCAAGCTCCATAATGTTTACTTAGCTTATTATGCAGTATTTGTGAGCAGTGGTGGCCCAGTGGTATCGGCCTCGACTTACGAGTTGTAGGTCGTGGGTTCGAACCCCGTCAGGCGCATTACTTTGTGTAATTTATTTCAACACTACTGCTCTCAAAACGGTGAAGGAAAACATGGTGAGGAAACCGGCATGTCCTAGAACCAAAAATTCGAAGACATGTGACATCTACCAATCCGCACTGGGCCCGCGTGGTAGATTACGGCCCACTCCCTCTCACAGAGTGGAGGCCTGTGTCCCAGCAGTGGGAACATTTATAGGCTGATGATGATGATGATGATTATGCAGTTTGGTAAATGTCCCACGGGAAGGTGGTCTAACTTCACAAACCATTCGAATTCATAATAATAGTAATAAATTAATATCCGACTGAAATAAAATGCACGTCATTATTTGTTAAGGATAACGCTTTAATAAAAATCCACTAGAAAATAATAACACTTAACGATATAAAATAATTACAATATCGCCAATGAATGGTGACCTAGTGAACTCGTCGATTTCCACCCCAAATAAAAAAGATGCGTAATTGATTGCATCGACGCGAGCTCATTTGACTGATTGTATAGAGCACCAAATTGCGTATTTAACGTATGGGAAGAACCCTCGTGAACCGTTGCCAATTTGGATGGCACCCTCTGGAGTCGGGGACGGCACTGCTCCCCCCAAACATGTTTATATTGCATTTAGATTCAGATCATTCAAAAAAGCAATACGTCCAATTTTATTACCGACAGACACACTTTTAGAAGCAGTGTGTCGCACGAATATTGTAAACTGGAAGTGGAACAGTGTTGCAAAATGCCGATCCGTTAAGGGCCATTCGCAGTTTTATCAGAGTGCAAATAACCCGCCCTGAACAGATTAGATAAACTACAGAAAACGGCGCGACGTGGGAAGCGAGCCGAGTATTATGACGTAAACACTGTTTTAATTACAAACGTTTGTGTGCAAATTACTCGCGAGCCATTAATCTCTTAAGAAAAATGTCTGTAACACCATTCTTCATAAATAACTATTTTTTGTGTGAGGTCGTCCAATGTGACTCCTGTGTCTCGATCTCGATCCTCGTTAAACGTATTAGGATCCGTTGTATTCGTTGACAATTTGGTTGGAATTTATGGCAGTGCAAATGAATGCGCATAATTTGTCAAAACTGTCGGATTTGCAGGGAGCGTGTACTAGCGATTCCCGGATCGTTCGGTATCTATGCAGATCTAAATTTAGAGGGTAATCGCTTGTTTAATAATATATGCCGCGGGGAGCACTCAGTATAATCTATTTACATTCGGAGTGGACCGATCTATTCAGTCGATATTACATGAACGGGTATTTACTATTATCCTGAAACTCTCCATCGTCACTCATTATTATTTACTTTTTCAACATCAGTTTGGTTTTCCTCTTACTCAGCAAGTTTCTTATCAGTAATCAGAATCACTCTTTTATAATCCTAGTTTGGATTAATTTCTTCATTAGCCTTTCCACCGTTATAAACTTTGAATAGTTCTTTATCGTTTTATACTTAATATTATTGGTCTTTAAAATCTCTCGAAGAATTTAATAAAATGCAGCTGAAAGATATTTCAACAGGTTATTTTCAACAATACGATTCCCTGACAAATATTTTACATTGTAATCACATTCATTCTGTTTTCAACGACCCCATCGTTTGTATTCATGATGTCCGTGCATAAACATTTATCTGTGAGAAGTAGTTAATTAGCAGCCATAACTAAATAAGTAAAGCAGATAAAAGCGAAGGTATTCCCGTCATGAGGTCACGGATATCGTCAGTCGTCGCCACAGTAACAGATGGTTCATTGTGTTAAAAGGTGGAGATAAGCCATGTCTTGATGTAAACACGTTTCATCCAACAAGTCGACTGCTCACCTACTTAAGGAAATGAAATTAGAGAAACAAGAAGCTACGCGAAATGTAGATTATTGCGAAACTGGCAGAAACTGCCAAGTATTCAAATAAATGAGGTTGAGTGTTTTATAAAAATACTAGATTGAAAACATGAAATTATTAGGTTTACATAATACGATGATTCAGCTCAACGTGCGACGGCGCGGCGTAAACATCAGCATTGTCTTCACCATTATAAAATTAATAACAACAATGACTCAGTGTACCAAATAAATCAAATTACATCGCTCACTATACGGGAACAATGAAACAAAATATAACGTTTAAAGCAACAATTAAACACAAGACAATGCCGCGGAAAGGAGCTCCGCGTAAAACTGAGAACTTCTTGGCTCCTCATCAATCAGCTATCACGAACCCCACCCCGGCTTTGCTCGTTACACATAATTAATCACTGAATATAATTAAAATTCCCGATGACAAGGCGCGATCACCACAATATTCATCAGAGAGGAAAAGCCTCAGAAAGAATATTGGCGAGTTCAAAGAGCCAATGAAAGGACATTTTTAACCCTTTGGGACCGTCGTCTTCGAGTGATTCAATTTTCAATTAATAAATTGACGTGACTTGCAAATGAGGGGCTAATTCATTTATCTGTTGTGTAGAACGATGAAGGTAGTTTTTAGATTGATTATTGTGTCTTCGGAGGCTTATAGTGTAGGGGCCTAAGATAATGTTAGATTTGAGGCGCCTCGCTAGCGTCTGCCTTGGTGTAATTACCTAGTGACTCAGCATGGCTTTGTTCGCCCTGCATAGGATCCGCGAACAAACTTGTTTTAATTAATTTCGTGTCTCGAACAAGCCTTCAGCTGATTGTTATCTACTTAGTTGCTGTTAGCGCTCCGGACGCCCTGATAATGAAGCAACAAATTGTTCTAAACTAGACTTATGATTTTGATATCAATGAGTATGCTATTATGCTCTTAGCTAACTTATTAGATGATGTGCTGTTGTTGCTGATAGTTTGTAGTTTGAAATTATTCATTGTCTTTAGTTAGTCTTATAGGGGTGGTTCTGTATTTCCGATTTTTTTTTTTCAGATTTCCATTGATTACTGTAAAACTGTAATCAATGGAAGTCTGAAAAAACATGATTTTGCATTAGCTTTCCTGAGCTGCCGTTGCTTATTCGCAATAAAATGCAAATCTACAGTTTTAATGCCCTAAATTCTTAATGATAGTTGCATTCGCAGTTGTTATTATGTTGCTTTAAACTAAATCTTTAAGTCTTAAAATAATAATCTCACTCATGAGCCAAATGAGTCAATGAACTTTTGCGTGAGCAACGGTCAAATTGATTTTTATATTGATACAGGTTTCAATGTTATTGTTGGCTCAAGTTTTTCGATTTGATACATTTATCGATGATTCTTTCCAAAAGGCTCTTTGGCAACACTCATTATAATCTCTTATTATTGTGTTTTATGTAGATGTAAACCAGATATCGACACATAACTGCCGTTATATCTCCTCGGTGTTCGTGTTTGGCGCACCAGTTACCATGGCAACCGGTGAAATATGGGCCCGTCTTTACTAAGCTTATTGCCATTATTACTTAAGGATAGCTATTAATTTCCACTTCCATTCTTCTGTACTTGCATTCATTTTATAGTGGGAACCACTTCGGTCCAGAAATTGATGCAATTTATTTGATGTGTTTGAGTTTTCTTATCATGCAACCACTTTCCTGTTTCAAGTCACTCTTGGGTAACCTAAGTAATAAAAAGTCTTGATCTGTATGGAACCTGTTTTGCCATTTGTCGTAAGTGTATTAGATGTGTCTTGATATGTCATATTATGAGAACCGAACGGTGTTAGCAAATAAAAAACAGAACTCAATGGATTTTTATTGATAAATCTTGTTCTGCTAGAATTGAAAGTCCATTAAAATCACATTACAAAATGTACTATGAATACTATCAATAAATCATAATCCATCGCGCTAAAACCACATGTATTTTACAACAGCCCATATAACAGAGTGCCCTCAAAACAATAATTAGTACCAATTACGACACGAAATATCCTCAACAATCAAATAGGATGACTGGCACAAGTTGAGTGGCCGCACGCAGAGAGAAATTAAGGAGATCATCCGTCTCTCTTCGGTGAAGGCACAATAACAGCTGTCCCTTGCCCTCATTCACAATTCAATTTAAGCTTTCAATCATCGACAACGAAAACTACCATTAAGATAGCGAGAAGTGCACTTATTTTGATTGAATAAGGCCAGCATTGTTTGAAAGGAATGTCTTCCTCAGAAGAATTATTTCTGTTTTCCTCATTGCTTTTTGTAGCTTCAGTAAATATGTTGAAATCTTAAATGACAAATTCTTGAGGATTTTATTAGAAATTTTCTGATATTTTTAGCTTGACAATCTCCAGTGCTTTGTGTAGTTAATATCTATTCTGTTTTTCTTCTTAACTGTCTGAGCTATATTAAAATTCTTTAAATCAAAGAATGCGCGTCTCATTATTATGATAGAGGTTAAACGCTTGTTCCTAAATTCTTCAAACATCATTATTTCATGGCCGAGACCCTCTTACCTACAGAACAAATAAACTTCGGTTGACTTTGTTTATTTTTCTATGGGAGTTGAATTGCTTCTTCCTGGAACGTGGGTAATATTGGTAATCGTTCTGTAAATAGCATTCGAAATTCTAATAATTACATAAGTCGTCCTTAAGAAGGAATACTAAAGATCTAAGATGGTTATAGAAAATTATATACATCCATGACAGAACCAGACGATGAAAAACTTTAGTAAGTTGTTAGGAGCTTGTTTTAAACAGTTTACAAACAAAAAACATCTAATTGTACATTGTATTAAGAATATGCACAACAACCTACGTGAGAGGTTCGTTTCCGCCAAACGGATAAGTAGGTAGCTATAACCTGTAATCGAAACCGGTTTAGTCAATGTGGACTTACGGACTGGGGAGAGGGCATGCGCGATATCATAGCAGGTGTTCCACTGTGAGCCTACTGCCTCAATGAGAATTCCAATTCAAGCCTTAAATAGTTTGTCTGAGATTTACTTCGCGGTCTAGCTATAACTCAAGATAAATGTTGCCACACAGCTGGTCCTTGATATACGTGTGATGCGAATTTGATAAATAAAGATAAAAACAGTTGCAAAGCCCATGAAGTTGTCGAAGAGGCAATCATTCCACCATCAGGACTCACCATAGACGTTCGAGAATGAGTTTGGGGCGGCGTTTCTGTAACGCGTGTTTAATAATGTAAGGTCTGAAGGCGCGCCGTCCCTTACCGGCCTGTTCTCTGAATAATGGATGCAACAATAATATGACTCGAGTACGCCGTCTCAATTTATTCAATACCCAATTCCATATTACTTGACCATAACTCCGACATGAATTTTAAACTCTGAATATTTAGAGCTCCAAGTAAAATAAAACTTATATTAAATATTGATGTCATTGATACTTAGTAATCCTCTTAGTTCAACAATCAACTCTCATTTGTGGCGTTGGAATATCCTCTTCTGAATAAAAGGCTTTTATAAGAGAAACATGGGAACGTACACCTGTCGCACCCCGCATTTTAGAACAGCGTCTGGCTAGAGTATTAAATATATTAGTATTCATTCGAAATGTATCACAGACGAAATAGCGGTTCCAGAATATTTCGC
Source organism: Agrotis exclamationis (assembly GCA_950005045.1). Taxonomy (NCBI): domain Eukaryota; kingdom Metazoa; phylum Arthropoda; class Insecta; order Lepidoptera; family Noctuidae; genus Agrotis; species Agrotis exclamationis. Next base: position 7,812,833 of record OX465421.1, read on the forward strand.
ACAAATTATATTATAGACTTGTTCGAAATATGCCATTATTGTTTAAGAAAATAGAAGTAGGGTTTACGTAGCTCGGGCATGCCATATGCAAGCTTTATTTGCATAGTAAGCGAGTTGTTTAGTTGCTCTTTAAATGTAAGGAACTAATGTGTAGGTAGAGAGTTAGCCAAGCGGAACTGGTTATGTTCTGCTCAGTAATGTTATACTTAGTAAAATTAACATTAGCTCTTCAGGGGATTTTAGCATTCCCAAAGTTTTGATTGAAAGAAACACAGCTTGTATTTGGATTGTTCCAGGGAACATCCAATTTTCTTTGCAATCTTGGACGGTTCCGTTCGGGAAGTTAACGTGGATTCAATAAAAGTTTATGATTATGCTAGGCGATGCTTCTTTTTCTTTAATCAAACCCCATTTGTGTAGGTACATGGTGTTTTCATGAGGGTGCAGCAGAATGCGTTTAATTCGTTAATAAATCAGGGTGCGGGGTGGTGCGGGTTCATTAGGCTGATCGCCCGGGGCTTCCGGGGAGCCGCCTGTCCGGCCCACAGGCCCACTCCATGCACTCCAGCCTTCTGTTGCTTGATGCATTTAATTTTGCGAGGGCATTCGATGATGGATGCGTCGCTAATTCCATTTGTCCATCAGCGGGCTTGTCGTTTACAAACCATCGATGCACGAAACATCAATTTGCTTTTGTTTCATAAATTCATTCATTACTTTGTCTACGTTGATGATGCCTTTTTGTAGTTTTACAATTTGATTTATGACATTCAAAAAATCTGCTGCTTAATCCGTTTTGATATCCAAATGAGAATCTTAGTTAAAATAAGTAATTAATTGGCTCTCATAACTTGGGCTTATCGCTGGCATAAATTAAGGTAGATTCGCGCGGCGCCTCGTCCACGCACGTAGTGAAACTTTTAATTGCATTGAGCTCTATCACTGTCGTCAACTGGGAGTTATGAACACCCACAGAGATTGTACTCTTCTCTCAGCTACACACAAATAAATTTTAATCATGTATCATAGAGAACCAATTAAGCGCAATATCTGGTATTAAATGCGTGACATTATTTATAACTGTCTAAATATTTTAGAATTTTATCATCATTAAGAACCATTTTTTAATCTATAAAATGTTAAATCTATTATAACTTCCCAATTAAAATCCTCGGAAATTATTTAGGATCTCGAGAGTCAAGCACGAAATGAATAATGGATTAATTAGAATTTTTAAATTAAAATTGTCACCGTGTATCCGTTCTGTGGCCAGCACAAACATAATACAATAGAGGCCAGGGCCGGACGAGAGGACTCATTAATTTAGATGATTGTACAATTATCTAAATATAAGCGGAGCGAGACGCCCACGCGGGCGCAGGGGGTACACCAACCCGAAAACGAGGGAGGGGAGCGGGCACTCGTTTTTAATTAAACCGGCGATGAAATGAAGTGGTCCGCATAATATTGCTTAGACATGTTTTAAATTAATTTTAACCCGTCTTATTACGAATGATTTGATGAAATAATTTGTGCGCTCCCGGGTCTAAACGACACCTTTTCGTAGATCATCACTACAGTTATAAACCCTAGTCTGTATAGCTGTGTGTGACGTAGTATCCTCATGATCCTCATCAACGGGGAAGTAATAATACGTTTTGTTTAGTTCGTGGCTTAATGTAGATTGGCCGGCCCCCACAAGCCCACGAGGCCGCGTCTCATGAACGAATAGGCCTAAGTCCTCAATAACAATGTTGGGGCCGGGGCCGGGCCGGTGACGGCGCTCGTACGCAAGGGTTGTGCGCCTCTCCTCTTCTCTATTTGTTTTTCGTTAAAGCTTTAATTAAAAGTAGGTTTATTTTAAAGAAAATTGATGTTCAAAGTAAATAAATCCTTGATGGTTTAATTATCTCTTAGTAATTGAGTTTCACCTGACGGTAAAATAATTAGTGTTGTGCTCACGAGATGCTTATTAATTAATGATTTTGGAGATACTGTTGTACGGGGTAATCTATTATGATGTCTTCGTTGGTGATAAAAGATTTAATTAATTTATTAATTCGGACACGTTTTTTCGTTGTGCTCACATTAATTATATTTTTAAATTATATCCTCATGTGAAGTTCGTTACCCGATTTGTCTAAAGCAATCGCCTTGAAATTAATTGCAATGCTGATCTGATCTTAAAAAAAAAAACAAAAAACTTTTAAGCTTGTTTACTGACACAGTGCACAAATAATTTCTGTCGAAGTTGTGGCTGTTGAAGATTCTTACTTCAAAAAGTTACAGGTTAGTTAGGTTGACATGTCAACAATTGCACACCACAATGTATGGAGCAATTAGTTGTGCCGCACGTGGCCGCTTGAAGTTAAGCCGTCGCGGTGTGCACCGGCCTGCTGACTGCCTCACCACACTAACTGAACTACATCCAGCAGCTGAGCTATTGTTGTAATGTCCAATGTGTCATAGTTATTAGTTGATGCAGTCTGTTTACAAACATGCTGCATTGCAGTTCGACGCTCAAGACGTTCGATCGTTACAGCCCAACCACCAACTTTCTTCCCGATAGTTACCTAAAGGCTTTGTCCTCAGGGGTCTGTAAGCCGCGCGTCCAGGCTTGGTGCCTCGAAGGGACCCGCCGGTCTCCGGACCGGCACGATGCACCAAACAAAAAAACTTAACAATAACAAAAAAACACAATAAACGTATGAACTCAAGAAACTACACCGTCGAGCGCAGTCTCTTAACCTTTAAGTTCGACAGGATAAAAGACTGGTCACATAAAAACTTCCTTGGAAAACTTTAAAACAAAACTGTACAGAGAACTTCGAAAAAAGTAGAAATGTTTGTGGGGATCGACGACACTTCCCCGTGCGGCGTTTCGGTCGCGACTGAGCCACGCGGTCGGAGAGGGGCCGCGCGGGGGGACGGGGGGTGCCGGCCCCGCACCTCCGCGGTATTATTTGATTAATTCGCCTCCCCCTTCTATACTCGGTGAGTCGTTACGACGACGGCGACGTCAAGTTTTTAAATTTCAGTGAGAGGACCGCAACCTTCACCTACTCCTTAATACTTTAATTGAATTAATTAAGATCGACGGGCGCCAACAAAGATTAGACGTTAATAAGCAAACGCTGAAGGACCCGTCCCGTTCATGGTTAATTACAGCGGCTGCGGCTGCGGTACGCTTGCAGGAAAAAATCCCAGCTTGAAATAATGAGTATTACCTACCGAACAACGTAAGACCCGCTAATTGGTGCATTTACATACAGAAGTAAAATAAAGTCAGAGTGAGTTATTTGACGATGTCAGATGTTCTGAAACGAATGTACACGACAACGTTGCTATAGATTGAGTCAGTCCCGCCGGCCGGCCCGCCGAGGACACTTTATGCATTTTGGTGAATATTAATCAATGGACCGAATCCTTTTAGTGCTTACAACCTATTGGAAAACGAAACACAAGAGTATTGGAGTTGCATTGATTAAATTGTTCAAGAGGCAGTTGATAAACTTTATTCAACTTTTATCCTTGTTTCTTTTCGAAGTAAAAGCGTCTAATGTCTCAACGATCAGTTTACCAATTAAGCTAACTAAAGTCGATTAGACGCTGACTATTGAACCCAATCCGTTAAGTTCATTTGCTGTTCCCACGGGCTGACTGCGAAACTGCGGCAGGAATTAGTGAGGCGATTCCCTCATTTGAGGTGACTTGAGTTGGAGCCTCAGTTGAGGGAGTTTCGAAGAAGATTTGTGATAGAAAAGATGGTAGATACAATGTTAGTGATGTAACTAAAGCTTTGATAGAAGAACTAAACTATATAGAAGCTAAATGCCCAGAACTGATCCACAGAACTGATAATAAACTTGATGTTTTGATTTATAATGATAAAGTGGATACGGGCAGAAATCAACTTCTTAGTTTGTGTTGACTTCAGTTAGAACTTAAGAACTCTTGGTGAAGAATGGAGAAACAAAAGATGACAGAGGTAATGTTTGTGATGGAACTAAGGTTGAAGTGATGGAAGAATTAAATTTTATGAAAGCCGTGGTTTAAAAAATATCCATAGCCACACAAGCGCATGATGATTTTAATGGTAAATAAGTATCAAGTATTGAAATAAGTATGGCAAAGTCTTTAACTATAAAGCTCAGAGCTTTTTCTAAAGCTGGTACAGATAATATTTGTGTTGGTAGAAGAATTAAAGCCCTTGAAAGTAGGTCCCCAAAAAGATTCCTGGTCTGGTTATTTCTTATTACATTACAAAAATAATTTCCTTTCCAAAACACAAATGACTTGAGATTAAGAATTGCCAATATTAGAACGTACGAGTATGCAAATATCATCTCCATAGATTGTAATTATAAATGACTTTTACTTTAGCTTTAGGATTGTACCACCTACCACTTACTGACACACTCAAAAAATCATCAAATGTTTGTAGCATGGTGTCAATTCATATCAGCCTAAAAATAAGTGAGTTGATAAATAACCTTTAAGCCGTCCCGACAGGAAACTCATTACAAATTCCGTGTCGGGTTACAAGAAAGAGGCCGGTCTTGGTTTCTGGTTAATTCAATAATTTTACGGATGGAGCATTATCGGGCTAATTCGGTTTAGTTCGGTTTGGCCCGATCCATCAACCGATGCGCAGACGCAGGTGGGCGCTTTAATAAAGTACACACCTCCTCCGGCCCGTATTATGAAAGTTTGGTGTGCTTAAATTCTCGGTATCGCATTTTTGTTTTGCATTTTGCGGTTCTATATCATGAACCTTTTTAGGGAACCACACTGAATTATGAAACTAACTGTTATTTACATGATTCAATCGATTTTGTACTAACTTTTATATCGATGATTTACTTTAACATCAGTCCTTTGAATTTTATGGGCAGCCGGCGGTCGCAGGTGCCAGCTGTCTTTTCTCCCGCCACTGCATTGCTGTTTATGTTACTTCTTAGCCCTAAGGTCTTAGACACAGGCATACAAGGTATCTTTTGAAATAAAACAAGAAAAAAGCAAAAAAAATAGTCTTTTAAAGAAACTTCCTTAAAATTACTACTTGTACTAGTTTTATGTTGTTTCCTTCTACTTCAAATTTGGTAAGATCGTCTTTTCTTACGCTGTATCTGAAGTTAAAATTTTTTCGCGATTTCTTCCAACTGCGCACTAAAGTGTGTTTCTATCATAAAACACTCTTTATAAATATAAAGCTTTTGAATGTCCTTAGTTTTCGTGGTACAAGGAAATCTCTTACAAGAACGCGCCGCTCCGCTTCGAAATTAATCATTGTTTAAAGTTAATGGGGCTTATTAATCATGAGCATTATGTCTAGATGAATATAATGTGGTAATCGGTGACTCACTCCAAAGATATCGAAGCTTTTATTACGAAAACAAATGCACCGTTACCCAACCTGTCCGTTGCTTCTATTACTAACGATCCAAAACACAATAGAAATTGCACTCTAAACCACAGCATTAAAGCTCATAATGAACTTAGAATTATTCATTCAAAGATACCCGTGCAGGTGAATGTGTTACCAATATTATATTTCTTAATTAATAGAGGTGAGAACACTCAGATCCACGGGAATTTAATATAATGGGGCTTTATTCCTGACTAATTTAATTGTAATGCTTTTAATATGGTTTTATAATTTTATGGTTCCCTGTCTATTATAATTGTATTTATAATCAAGTTTGTACATTGTATCGACAGCTGCTTCAATTAGAATGGTTATGTAAATAGACTTCTTGTGAAAGTTGTATTAACGACTACACTTGGGTATTGTAGGTGTATTTTAGACAGGCTTCTTAATCCTTAGTATTACAACTTCTATATTCACGTAACCGTCTCTTCATGAGTATTATAGCGGAGAGACTAATGGGTGCACTCCCCTTCTGTCTGCCAAAACGTAGTACGGCGGCGCTCCGCGACGTCTCATCCAATCAGGGTAATGTGTGATACTCGTCAATCGTGTAAGTGGCTCCAAATTGTACTCGAAAAGGTAAAGTCTGCTCTTATTGAGTGCACTTTGGTGATTAGCTAGTAGTTGTTCCTTTACCATGTTATTTGAAGGGACTTTTGGTATGATGGACAACAGAACAAGAAGCGCAAATGCAGCTAGCTGACATCTTATTTCAAGATTAGTTTACATATTCACGTCTCTAAAGCGGGTAACAACGAGACAAGGGTACAATTAAGGCGGTGGCACACTGCACCGCTGCAGCGGAGGGCGGGTGTCGCGCGTCGGTCACAATGCGCCAAATGACGGCCGGTACGCAAATGAAGAATATTGTCGGACGGCGTGAATGCTCCTTAATGACGCGTCGGGCAGGGCCCGTGTGCCGTCGTCACCCACACGACATTTACGCGATTGTCGAGTGTTAATTATTGGATCATTGTCGAGGTAACTCCACATGGGGAGTGTCTTTTGAGGTGGTTTGTGACTGCGAGCTTTCTGGGTATTCTGAGTTTGTTGTCTGAAAGGAACAGTAGCGTAATCATCACTTATTCTTCATCCGCATGTATGGAAGTCTACCTTGTAAGGGTTGTAGAAAAGGGTTATGAGAAAGAAGCGAAAGATTTAGAAATTTAGAAAAGCTGCAACAATTAAGACTAAAGCCGGCCATGGAAGAAAGCAGCTGGCCTGTTCAGTAATTCCACAAAATCTACGTAAATTATTACTACAACCAAAACTACATTAGCATAGTTAAAGTTGAAACTATAAATATTCAACTGTCAGTCAATACTTTGTTGTGGAATTCGGTAAGTATTTAAGCTTGCGTGCGCGTACGCACGTTCGGGTGCCAAAGCAACAGTTACACAAACTCCGTCGAGTGGCGAGCGGACACTCCACCGACTACTGTCAACAAAATATACCAACATGTGACTTGTGTCCGGACATAAATCAACAGATTTCACCGTTTGTGAACCCAAAATAAATCTGATGTGTACAGTACCTGCTCGTACAAAAAGATCTAGTTGACATAGATACTACAAATTATTTCTTAAACAGCAAATATTGGTTTACTAAACCAGTTTTTTGAAGCCAAATTCTGCTATGACACTGATATGGTTCTAAATATACTGATTTCATCAAACGCTTCATCATTAAAATTATCATCTGCAAATGTTTGTGTGAGTTCTCATTTTTTATGGCCATATTTGGTCGGCCCTAAAAAAGCCTTCAAGTACACGATAATCACAAAAATTAACACAACCTTCCTAATAGTTTCACATGATACAGTTACAAAAACATTGATAATTTCGTCCCTATCGTGAAACGTGAAATACTTCGCTTAAATATCATATTCGTGCTTAACATAAAACAGATGGATGTACTAGATTTGGATGTAAAAGCTAGGCAAGACAAACCGTGGTTGCAATATTATGAGGGCACTAAATGTCGAAGACTGACGCTCGCGCGGCTACCAAGACTGGTACGCGAGTTTATGAAAACTACTTTTAAATGCTCGTAGAACTAGGTGGTGGTATTGATCTTATTGTAGTTGAGGTGATTTGAGACTTTGGAAGACTTCCTTGGTTTGTTTATGTATGTAGTATGTTTTCCAGAAGTTCTTTTATTTGGAAGGCTTGATTAACAAAAGTTATGAAAGGATCCATTTAAGTTTACTGAATTAACATATCTGCAATATTACACAAACGATCTCAGCTATCATGTATAAATTGAAGAAAAGTTCTGACTACTGCTTTCGTAAATCTGCGTTCAAGTGGGACGTCTGCCAAATTTCTAGAAAGCACGCGTTGCGGTTGTACCAAATCTTTCTATTGTAGTATTATTACTTCTTAATCACATGTTAAACATATGATTAGTGAAGATTACAAGTCATCCAAGAAAGGAATATAATTACGACTTAGTAGTTTATGCATTGGGGAGTTTAAACTCAAAGCGAAGAAAGTTGGCGCGACTGGCAGGTGCGGAGATTTACGGTGTGCAGTTGACCTCTGCCAAGCAAATTGCCTTCACAAAAGAAGCGTTGACGGGGACGCACAAAACGGTTGACCCTAACCTTGAAAGTGCAGACGAGGGACCGAGATTTGTGAAAAAGAGCTTAATTGACTACGAATTTCAACGTTTTGTGACCTTAATTACTCCGACGTAAAACATTGCGACATAATTAATACTAGCGTTTCCATTCTAAAACACGAAACGCAAATAGAAGTATCCATAACAGCGGAAGTTATCAGCAATTATTTTGAAACCGGAGAACATTGTTTATACACCTTGCTGATGTGAACACCAGATAACTAAATTAGTGAGCGTTTATTTCTTCTAACAGATAATAAACCTTGTGCACAACAACTTAATTGTTAGTAGTTCTAAGAACAGACATTACGGGGGTGATTTCGGGACTGGGAGATCAAGGACGAGCAGCTTGGTGGCGTCATCGAACGAGAGCGCATTACGTTCGATTATAGGGCCAGGCGCGGCCTAATTGCCAGCATTGTGTCGGCATGCAGATGTGAATGGGCTTTGATTTGGGCCCGGGGGCGCGGGGGCCGGGGCCAGGGGACAAATCGCTCGTTACGGCTGCAGGTAAACTTTCATTGAGCGTCGGAAGGCGTCGGACGTGAGAGGCGGCCGACAAAATGCCCTCGTTATTCGCCGCCGAATCACTCGCTCATTGTGCTCCGGGAAACGGTAGACGCGGTCGCCGAATCACGAAAAAGACTTTAATGAGGCGTGAGAACGTTCTAAATGAACGATTGTGCAGGCGCCCGGATTAATGAACGATTGATATTAAGAGTGGCTCTGATTAACACCCATTACGAAGATGTTCCAGACGGTGTACCGACGGCGGATGCTTCTTCATTTCTTCACCATAATGTAATAGATTCTCGGTTTCGGAAATTTCGGCGGTTCATCGAACCACTTGTTGCTCTGTAGAGGGTGAGAGAAAAACTGAGTGTCGGGCGAGAGGCGATCCTCCCGCTCCCCGCGCCTTCCCCTCACACTCCTCTGGTCCGAACTCGACACCACGCCAATTAAAACCTGACTCCTTTTTTTTTTTTTTTAGCGTGGTAAAATCATCAAATGAGTCCTCCCACCCCGGGCAGGGCGGGAGGGACTGTCAGACTTGTACTGACTAAAATCCACGGTGTCCTTCAATAGCCTTTTATGTTCCGGAGTCACGGTAATGAGATAAGTCCCGCGACCCCGGCAGGCTTTGGCCCTCTTGGGCGGGGCCCCGTCACTCTTGGGCGGGGCCCCGTCAAAAAAAAAAAACCTGACTCCTGGCGTTTTGTCATGTAGGTATGGCACGCGTTAGATTTAGCTAGCTGTGTTGAATTTTAATTGAATCAATGTTCTAAAAATATTTTATAATTGGCACAGTCTGGTGTACCGTGTGAAGTTGAACATTGGACAAAATGAGCTTAAGGCTGTTAATTTAATTATTTCAATATTTTAATTGTTATTAGGGTGCATAGTATGTCCTAGTTAATTGGACTACGTACAAGTACGTAGGTAGGCTACAATGTGGGGTGCTTAATTAGTTGGCATGAAGTGTGTAGTGTGGTGCATACTGCAAATATCTGTGTGAGCACCCCAGTGCGTGAGACAGGTGGCGAGGGGCCCGGCGGGGCCCGGCAGTGCGGGGCCACGGTACGGTGCCGCCTGGCGGGGCCCGGGGCGCAACGGTGTAACAGTTGCATCGCATAACCGACATGTGCCCACTATTTGTATGTAAATTAAAAATTTAATTAACAGCTAAAAATAAACAGTATTATTTTCAACGACTATGTATGTATGTAACATAATTATTTATAAATACTAGTTGTTTTGACGTTTGCATTTTAAATTAAAGTACCTATATTCTGCTAAATATGTCCGCGTATGGAACTAGTATTTAATTACTTAGGTATGTATTGCTAAGCCTTTCACTTCGAGTTGCCCGCGGCTCTGAATCGGCTTAGTAACTCAATCTGATGACGTAATTTAAGGATCAATCGACAATGATTTACAATGTTTGAAATGAGGTCGACAGTTATGTCAGTGAGCACTTTATAAAAGTAAAATTTTTCAGTATGATATTAATCTTTTTAAGTTTTCATGAACGCTGTAATATTATTTGCAATTTGCATAGTAAGTATAAATTATGTCAAAAAGGAAAGAAAGTTGGAAACGTGCATTTCCGACTTTATTATAAAAAAATAGCTGACCATAGCTTTTTTAGTAGCTACTAATTGTACATATTTTTACTTTTTTTTTTATTTGCCCCACACTAGGAATATTTCCTGTATCGTGGGTGCGTTTACAAACATAGAAACTCACTTACACAAACACCCAGACCTGGAACAACTACTTGCAGATCACAATTGCTCAGCCACTGCGCCAAACGTAAATAAAAATGTACTTTCTTCCCCAATTAAAAAACCAAAACTTTTTCTGCCCTCTACTTCGTTTGACCTTCGTCTATCACATTTTTTTTCAGTACTTTTATTACTTTTTGAAATATGGCATGCTATACCAACAACCATTTTTTTTAGATTAGTTTGGGAATATTTAATTTATTTAATGTCACAGGGGTTAGGGCCAGTTTGGGATGACAAATAGTACAAAAAGAGTCCAAAAAAAAAAACACGTTGGTTGAATAAAATAGTGTCATAATACATTAACATTTTGGGAGTGAGCACCTACCGTAAAACGGCGTCAAGTATCTTTAAAAAATATCATCTGTTTACGTTAACAATGCCTTACACATGATACGTTTGTAAAAAAACCTTCGCCGTAAAACGCATTTGTTTATGGTTAAACAACAAAAAAAGTTAGTTAAATTAAAGGTGTCATGCTCTAATTAAAGTCCCAGTAGCCGGTGCATGGCTCCATGAGGAGACGCACGCACGTGATTTCAATATTTCATCTGTAAGGCTGCATACACACTGCGGTCTCGGGCCGACTCGTTCCACTCCTACAATTACGCGCTTGTGTCATATTTACAGCCCAGGTAATTGCCATTCAATTACGAGGCCAGCCCGCTGTGCATCAGAGGGAGAGGTGCGACACCTCACCGATATCGCCGTCCCGTTCGGACGCGGCGTGCAGCCGGCCAGCCATCAATCATCGAACACCCCCCGCTGGGCGCCTGTAGGGATGGGAAACGTCACAAAGCGAGTATCTCAGTTGAACAATGCTCGATAAGTGGGCAAACGCCACGCTAAATTGATTCCGAACCGATTCTGATCCGAACGTTGTTTAGCCGTATTAATTTAACTCGCTCGATGTTATTCGTGTTGCAAAAATGTATAGTTATGTTGGCCTATATTTTTTAAAAGTATGTATGTACGAGTATTATGAATAATGATTAATATTATTTGTAACGATATTCTAGGGTAAACAGGTGTTTCTAAATGTCAAAAGATCCTTGTCTTTGATATTTGTTAACTAAATATTAATTAAAACATTATAAATTATTGTTATTACCTATGTCACCTATGATATTATGTAATTTTTTTAGCAGTTAGTTCTTTAAGTGTTGCATAAAGGTTGGTTTATAACAAAATAATTAAAGTTTCACTACGTAATTGTTAGTAATTAATGGCATTGGCGGTTTCAAACGCTTAGAAAAAAGATAACAAATGTAGAGGATGTTAACTTTAAATAAATACGCCAATTAAGAAAGATTATAATCATTTTTAAAGTCAAGACACACGTAGTGGTATTTATTTCGTTAGAACACCATGCTATTAATGTAATGATAGGTTGTAAAGTATCGATAAAAATAGCGAGAGTGTGTGCCAACCCTAGGTTGTGGCACAGGTATGCAATCTCGCCTTTATACCATCACCCTATTGCACTTCGGTGCTCGAGCCAATCTTTCAAATTGAGTTCAGTGCGATGCAGGGAATAATGTGATTTAAAACCAATAACTTAGTTATCTGTATCATTTATTCATGTTTTCTTGATTCGATTTTCATTTATTACCACTTTTAGAGGCGTGACGACCTAAAAGCTAGACCGCCTGCAAATATAACTTACAATGTCATCAATGGTGTCCTTACTTGTCCACTTTGTGCTCGGAGTTTTACGGCAAAAGTTGGATATGCGAGTCACTGGAGAGCACATGAAAGGGCATATCAAAACTCTCAACCACTCTAAAAAAAGTCATCGATTGCAGTCGCTGTGGCCGAAATCGGCTAGATGGCATCATCATCATTACCACTTTGTAAAATAGAGGGGGTGGGAACCTAAGTGAGAGCCATAAAAATACAAACATTATTTGTATGAGTGAACCAGCAACGCAAGCTTAGATAATTGGGTCATGGGACTGTTTTAAAAGGGCACCGCGGCTCTAGAAGGGCATGAGAAGGAATAGGGTGGTTTTAGTCAGTATCAGTCTGACAGTCCCTTACTCCACTCCACCGAGGCCCGAGGGCGGGAGGACTCATTGGATGATACATTATTAGTACTACTATTTTTCTCGCGAACAATACTTTTTAGGGTTCCGTAGCCAAATTTCAAAAAACGGAGCCCTTATAGATTCATCATGTCTGTCCGTCTGTGTTTTCGTCCGTATATCACAGTCACTTTTTTTCGAAAGTATAAGAGTATAAGATATGTGAACTGCATTAGGATTTTCACACAAAAGTAAATAAAAAAATTTTTTCACCACACTCATACGTGTGGCGTATCTAATATATTTTTTTCTAAACTGAACAGTTTGCGCGACAGACACTTCCAAAGTGGTAAAATGTGTGCCCCCCCTGTAACTTCTATAATAAGAGAATGTTAAAACTAAAAAAAAAATATATGATGTACATTACCATGCAAACTTCCAGCGAAAATTGGTTTGAACGAGATCAAGTAATTCGTTTTTTTTAATACGTCATAATTAATAGTAAACTGCAATTTACCTTTCATAATTACAACCAACTTTTTTTTTTTTTTTTTTTTTTTTTCGTGGTAAAATAAAAATCCACGGTGTCCTTCAATAGCCCGTTATGTCCCGGGGTCACGGTAATGAGATAAGTCCCGCAACCCCGGCAGGCTTTGGCCCTCTAGAGGGGGGCCCCGTCATCATGCTGACACTCCTTGAGGCGCGCGTGGAACACAACGCGCCGTCGACCCGGGCATGGTCCATGGTCGGGTGGCGAGTTGCCCTTTACTCGCCGCCCGCATGCCCGCGCCTACGGTGGCCGGAACTACAAGATCTATTTTATATTATGTTTCTTGCAGCTACGGAACCCTTTATAGGCGAGTCCGACTCGCACTTGGCCGGTTTTTTCTTTATCTGGTAAAATCTTCAAATGAGTTCTGAGCTCTCTTATGTGAAGCGAGGACTGCAATGTCAAACTCGTTCTAATACTCGTATAATCTACCGTGTTCCATCAATTGCCCTTCACGTACCAGGGTTACGGTTACCCAATTAGACAGCACCGTGACTACGGCAGGCATGAAATATGCAATATTTCAGGTTCATCGTTTCAGTGGTTTGGGCGGGAAAGGGTATCAAATGAACTTACTTTCGCATATTATTATATTAAAATAATCTACAAGAAAAGACTCTCATATTTTCTATTTTGAAACGTCTAGATTATGTAAGTACAACGCTAAAAATAATTATCATTATGAGGCCCACCTTCGGTGATAATGATAAGTAATAACATGAAATCGGTACTGTTTGCCTTGCGTGAAGTACCTATCAATATGTTAATACCCACCCAGGGTCAGATATTTTAGGGGAATCACCCTGTAGAATAAAATACTTATCAAATATCTGACAATTAACCAAGTATTGAAGGTAGTCCATTGGCGGAGCGATTGATGGCTGTGCTGTATGTCGCGGGTTCGATTACCGCACGGAGCAAATATTTATATGATCTACAAATAGTTGTTCCGGGTCTGGGTGTTTGTATATGTGAGTTTGTAAACGCACCCACGATACAGGATAAATTCCTATAGTGGGGCAACGTTTAAAAAAAAATAGTATCTAGTTCCCTAGGTAAAGGGTCTGGCTTTTTATGTATGTGAGTTAAAATGTTTCTTTACGCACCTGCGTACCTGGTCTACGATTAAAACACGATTTATGGAGAAGTTGTTCTTTAAAAAATACAATATTTGCACTGTAAAAAAATAAAACGAGACTTTCTACTGTTCTTGAACAGTAAAAAAAAACGGTTCCGGTAACTTATTTATACGTTAAAATAATTGATTACGGACAGTGCACTGAAATGGGCAAAAACAGTAAAGAGCTAAACAGTTATTTCATCTGTATGAACATTAAAGTCTACTGAAACAAACAGTTCCTTGTAAGTATTGCCGTTTGCAGAGCTTTAATGGTATCGTAGCAGTTATTTGTACTGCTTCTGAACAGTTATTGTAGCATACAGTAAAGAGTTAAACAGTTATTTCAATTGTTTGGACATTAACGTTAACTAAAACAAGCAGTAAAAATAACCGACCAGAAAACAGTAGCAGATGCACACTAAAATCTACTGTTATAACTCAACTGTTTTTTTTTTTCAGTTAGTTTTACTGCTTTGGACAATAGGCTCTATTTTAAACCGACTTCAAAAAGGAGGAGGTTATCAATTCGACGGTATGTTTTTTTTTTTTTTTGTATATTTGTTACGCGATTACTCCGCCAATTGTGGACCGATTTTTAAAAATCTTTTTTTGTTCGAAAGGAGGTACTTCTGAGGTGGTCCCATAGTCACCAAGTTGGGATCTGATGATTGGATCCTGGAGAAATCGAGGGCAACCCTCGAATTTTATAGGCCGACACACCGTTTTTCGCAAATTTTATGAAGTAATTTAAGTACTTGCGTATGGTAATCATGATTTCATGTAGCTGAGCTGATGATGGAAGGTAGAACTCCTTAATAGTAAGGAGTAGGCATCGACTGATTTAGTTTGAGTTCGCATATCTCTGGAACTACAAGTCCGATTTAAGTTATTCTTTTTTTGTTGTACTAGGTATCATTTAACTTAGGGAATATTGTAAGTTTCGTCAAAATCGGTTCAGTAGTTTTTGAGATAGGGAATTTTATTAGCTTATTGTGTACATGAGCGATGTTATTACCGGTGTTATGGATTACAAAATTCTAGTGCACATGTTGTATTAGACAAGAATTCGGGTTGAATATTTAAACTAAAAAGAGTAAAATAAAAACTTTTTCAAATAAAAAATGTAACCGCCTTCAAAAACAACCATAAAAAAACGGTAAAAAAACCTACAAAATAACTTTTCTTTCGGAAGTCGGTGGCAAAAAAAGACAATGAAATAAAGAAAACAAAGACACCGACTTCCGAAAGAAAAGTTATTTTGTAGGTTTTTTTTGAAGGCGGTTACATTTTTTATTTGAAAAAGTTTTTTTACTGTCCAAAATGGTGAATATTACCGAAAAATCAGTTGGTATTACCGATTTTTTTTTCAGTGTGTTCATGCGGAAATCGAAACGGGAACACGCAGCGCAGCAGTCGATCGCTGAGCCACTGCACCAACTATTTTTTTTTGTAAGTTCCTTTGGAAACTCAAAATTTAATATAAAAAATATTCGATAAAAATAAAATACCTATTTATAGTAAATAACTGATTTTCATCAACAACATTTTTATTTTTCATGTTTGTTCACAAACATTCAACAGTCTTTTGTTGAATCGTAGCGTTAATTAAGTATACCTGACATTGAATTAAATACCAGTTTCATATACTTTTAATTAATACTTTTATAATTAAAACAACAGGCAATGGAAATTGAAGTAAAAAATATGCAAAGATGCAGGTTCATTATATTGGCTACGGAATAGTTAATTTTAAGATAATGTGACCAAATGTTAAGTTTTTTGTGAAACTTTCTCTTTTAGATTAGGTACATAAATATTTTTAATCAATGACGTTATGTAATGTTTTTGTAATTAATGGTTCTAAGTTAAGGTGTTATAACGATTTAATAGTAAAATGGTGCGCAAACTTGCTTATGCAAGAAACTTTTTGTAATTAATCAAATTAGTACCGGGTAGGTAATTACTTGTGAACAAGATTGTTCTTGCCACATAAAAAGATATTATGTTTTTTCTTTTGTTTTATTCTCCAATTATAAGTAAAAATTCTTAGAGAACCTAATTTTTTTCGGTCTTTTAGATCCAAGGTAAATTGAACGGGTAGCGTCACTGCCTAAGGAACGTAAAGGGCAACTCAAAGAACAGAGTATACTTTTAAACATTAAGAGTCTTAGTAAGAGACAGTAAATAAATAAAATAAAATAAAAATTAAAAGCCTTTATTGTTGATCTTAGTTTGAGTACAAAAGTTTGTAAGTATGCCTAAGAACTCTACAATCAAAATTACTAACTAATATATTCTACTAACTAAACTAATTTTAATACATGTTTTTTTTTTTTTTTAACTGATTTTAATTCGGCAAACGGTTTTTATTCCTCAACTTGTCTTCCGACAAAGGCCTCCTCTAAAGATCTCCATTCAATTCTGTCCCTTGCAGTTCGAGTCCATGTTGGACCCGCTATTTTCCTGATGTCATCTTCCCATCTCTTAGTTGGTCTTCCTCTGTTCCTTTTGCAGTCTAGCGGATACCATTCTGTTATTAGTTTTGTCCATTTTTCCTTCTTCTCTCTTGCCATATGTCCTGTCCATCTCCACTTTAGTTGTTTGTATGTTGTGAATGCGTTCTTGAATTTAGTTTTGTTTTTAATGTCTTTTAATTTTTCTCTATCTTTTCTTTTAACACCTATTGTACTTCTCTCAATTCCGTTTTGGCAAACTTTTATTTTGTTTGCCAGTTGTTCTGTCAATGCCCAGGTTTGACACCCGTATAGCAAGCATGGCAAAATACACATATTATATACCTTTCTTTTTTCTTTCATCGGCATTTCTTGATTCTTCATAACTTCGCTAAGTGACCAATATCGTTTCCAGGTGTTAGCTATTCTTCTTTCTATTTCTTTTTTGAAAAAGAAAAGAAAAAAAAAAAAAAAAAAAAAAAAAAGAGACAGTAAGAGACTTAAAATAAAAAGCTGGATTCAATCACGTAAGGCGATTCCTACAACACACTGCTCATCCGCACGATGGGTGGTGGCGAATCAGATGTATTGGTCAGCGTTGCTCATCTACGCAATCAGGGTTTGTACCATAGACATCCACGGGTTCTATACAAATCTAAAAATATATTGTGAGATCGCAAACTCCTCGAAACGCCAATTCGATGATGATATTCGAATATGATAATGTGCTTTTGAATTAAAATAAAACAGCATTCAAATCGGTTCAAGAGATTTGCAGAGCAATATTCGTTTAAGAGCTGTGGTGCCGACATAGCGGCAAACTCATACATAACCCTTTTTTTGTTAAAAATCACGTAAAAACATGATTTTTAACCCCCGATTGTACACTTCGAATTAATGGATGTTTAATTAATTCTAAGAAAAATAATTACCAACAAACTTCGCTCTTAAAAAAAATAACGAACCATAAATATCAAGTGTCCCGCTTTGAACTAAAAACCTTGCCACATTATGTATAGACAAAATTAACCGGGGATTTTTCTCGGAAAAATCCAAGGCTTGCTTGTTTCAATTACGGTTACTAATGAGTTGACTTGTGCTCACTAATTAGGCACCTCGCTAATTAATCACAACCAGTTCACCTTGTTCGAGAAAGTTCGTTTTACTCCTGTTCTTGTTTGCTCTCCTAATTATTTCCCTATTATAAATAAATACGTATTTGTATTTTGTAGTGTACCTTATGTTTTGTTGGGGTTTTTTTTAATGATGTGTAATAGTGTTTTTGTGGGTTTGGAGAGAAAGACGAAGGCTAAAAGAATATATGAAAGGATTATGTAAGAAATGGAACCCCAAATAGAATGGGTTTTGGGCAGAAACAAGATGATGGCAACGATAAGTGTTTTTTTTTTTTTTTTGTTAAACTTCGTTAAACACGAAGTTTAGATGAACCTAATTATTTCATTTAATATCATTTATATTTACAAATACAAAATATCACGTTCATATAGTAGTATTCATCAAATGAGTCCTCCCACCCCGGGCAGACTTGTACTGACTAAAATCCACGGTGTCCTTCAATAGCCCTTTACGGTCCGGGGTCACGGTAATGAGATAAGTCCCGCGACCTCATATACGAGTAGTAGTATTGAGGTAATATTTAAAAATCTGTCTCATTGGTTGAGTGTTCGCAAGTGCGACTGAAGAAGAATTAAGAATTTCTTAGTAGCAGCCACTGATTCTGGTTTTGTGCGAATTGATGGCAATAGGCTCACCCTGTACCTGTAACATGGGACTTTAACATAACAGGCAAAATGAAGCTGTACTTATTATGGTCACCTCTGCCCTTCCATTCGAGAGATTACAGGCGCAAAGTTGTTTATTTAATCGCTTCTGTAAAGCCTCCTGCAGACACACGCGATTAATCGCGCTGCGACAACGAGCCAAGCTAATTTCCACTCTAAAAATACTGCGAATGGACCGCGACATGTCGCCCCGCGCGATTAATCGCGCAGGAGGCTTAAAATAAATATGTAAATATTTTAAAACTACTGATTACTGTCGGTATTATTCTGTAGGATTTATCATTTTCAGGATAATAAAACGCAGTTGACACTTTTGAAAAGTTTAATACTATAAAAAATATACAACCCTATGCAAGATACAAATCAAATCACAACACAAAGGATAAAGAAATCACAAGTTCTTTCTCTCTAGGGGTGCTAAGACAGGTAACCTCCACGTGCGTCCGTGGACTGGAGTTCCCTCTCGGATACGTCCGGGGGGAAGACCAGTTTTTCGGGCCGGTGCGCCCTGGGATGCGGGCAAAAACTCTTCCTTAGGCACTGTGTGCCTAAGGGGGTTTCTTTGCCCGTATGCAAATAGCCTGTCGGGTGGAAGCTCCAATGCGTGTCCCTCTGATTAGCAGAGGGCACAGCAGCGGAGCGGGCTTGCGGACGGTGAGTAATGGGTAAGCTCCAAATGGGGCCAAATGCCTGCCGGGGTCGCGGATTTTTTCTTAATCCAGGATACCGTGGCCCCGGAACGTAAAGGGCATCCGAAGGAACACGGGTGGATTTTAGTCAGTAAGAGTCTGACAGTCCCTTCCGCCCCACCCAGGGCGGGAGGACTCATTTGATGATTTTGCCACCCTAAAAAAAAAAAAAAAAAAAAAGTTCTTTCTCTAACAAATATAAATATTAAACTTAACAAATTGAACTACTACTACCACTAAGTAAATCTTCAGTCTCGAAGGCAATAAAAATGAAACCCCAATGGATTATCCGAAGCTTTCACAGGAAGCTGAATATACCGTATGTGACCGGCAACCAGTATCAATTAACAGCATTAGGTTTATCTAACAGCCTCATTATAAGAACTTATGGTGTAATTGGCCTCAGTAAGACTACATTATTTAACGCCAAAGATTGGAGCTTTAGTCACCCATCATGATGCGACACTAAGGTACTTGTTCGTGTATTATTTAAATTCCAACTTATTTTCAACTTAAACTTGTGACGTATAAAGTTCGGATTCAAAGGGTGATATACAGGGTGTCCAGTAATGAATGGATAACCTTGAAATGGGTCATCGTAGAACTAAAGGCGATTCAGAAAAAAATACAAAAAAAAATCAATACCGAGTATTTCCTAAGATATGTCACTATTAAGAATATTGATAATTTTTGGTACCCTACTTTACATTCATGCACACCACGACCACAAATTGATGAATTCCATAATTATTTTTTTTGTTAAAATAATCTACATTAACTGAGCTCATAGATGAGCAGTAAATAGTAATACTGCTACTAAACAGCTGTTTAAAAAATGAACTCGAATTAGTACTTCAGTGAAAAAATTGAGAAAATTTTTCATTATGACAAAGTTTAAGCAACCATAGCATGAAAAAAACGTATGGCAATACAGGTGACCAATAATTTTAAAATAATATGCACTTAATGCAGATTTCAAAATGGTATTAATTATTATTGTACCTAATGTAAATAATGAATTATTGCTAATTGAGTTTGAAAGGAGAGAAAATTGCTGCTGAGAAAAGTTTGAAATATTCAGGTATTCCAGGTAAATCCCACACATTTTAAGAATTTCACCGAGGAAAAAAAAGTCTCATCTTCTAGACGCTTCGAATGACACCTATTTCAAATCTGTTGGATACCTTCACCCACCTTCACCCAGGTTAGGTTAGGTTAGCAAATTTTTCTCCTTTCAAACACAAATAGCAATTATTTATTATTTTCAATAGGTACAATGATGAATAATACCATTTTGAAATCTGCATTAAGTGCATATTATTTTAAAATTATTGGTCACCTGTGTTGCCATACGTTTTTTTCATCATTGTATCTATTGAAAATAATGAATAATTGCTATGTGTGTTTGAAAGGAGAGAAATTTGCTAACCCGACCTGGGTCAAGGTGGATGAAGGTATCCAACAGATTTGAAATAGGTGTCATTCGAAGTGTCTAGAAGATGAGACTATTTTTTACTTTGGTGAAATTCTTAAAATGTGTGGGGTTTACCTGGAACACCTGAATATTTCAAACTTTTCTTAGCAGCAATTATCTCTTCTTTCAAACACAATTAGCAATAATTCATTATTTACATTAGGTACAATGATAAGTAATACCATTTCAAAATCTGCATTAAGTGCACATTATTTTAAAATTATTGGTCACGTGTGTTGTCATACGTTTTTTTCATACTATGGTTGCTTAAACTTTGTCATAACGAAATTTTTTCTCAATTTTTTCACTAAAGCACTAATTCGAGTTAATTTTTTGAAAAGCCGTGTATTAACAGTGTTACTATTTACTGCTAATCTATTAGCTCAGTTAATGAAGATTATTTTAACAGTAAAAAAATGATGGAATTCATCAATTTGTGGTCGTAGTGTGCAAGAATGTAAAGTAGGGTACCAAAAATTATCAATATTCTTAAAAGTGACATATCTTAGGAAATACTCGGTATGGATTTTTTTTTGTATTTTTATCTGAATCGCCTTTAGTTCTACTATGACCCATTCCAAGGTTATCCATTCATTACTGGACACCCTGTATATACCCATGCTTCAAACAGTTATAGTGGCGTACTTGTGGTATGTTACTGTGTTCAAGCAATGGTCCACCTGTCAGTTTTGTATCGTGGTGTTTGAAATGAGAGCTTTCATTTATTTTGACAGCCAGGGATTTATGAAGCGTATCTTCCTTGAGAAATGTTGTAGTACATACACTTAGGTGCAATGAAATCTTATTTTCGCCTAAGAAAAGTGAGATTTTTCAGAACAACTTTCTTTTTTTTAATAATACCTTGCCCCGCACTTGAACTTCCTCCTGTATCGCGCAACTCATGTACACATACACCCAGACCTGGAATATCCACAACTTTTTATCTGGGGAGAGCCAACGTGTATCATGTTTCCTGGTTAGATGACGGCTCTTTCCGTCAGGTAGTCCTCGACTATACGACGAAGGTAGGTCGGCACCCGGTGATACCGAAGTACCTCCCTGATGCAACTCCAGGGCAGGGTGTTGAAGGCATTGGAGATGTCCAAAGACACCGCCAAGACGACCCTGCCCCGGGCTACTGCATCCCCCGTCGTGAGGGCTCTCATTCGCATGATGGCGTCCACCGTCGAGCGCCCCCTGCGGAAGCCAAACTGACTCTTTGCAAGATCCAGTTCAGGTGCCCGACGGTTCCGAGACCCTAGCATGACTTTTCACGATTTTTGATGGTAACTTTAACGTTAATTTGATGGAAAAGAATAATCCCTAAAGGCAATTTTTCATTTTCTATACAAAAAACACCGTAAAAACTTCAAGTACGCTGTAATTTAAACAAGGAAATCTCGTAATAAGGCTTCAAATAAGCTAGGTTTTCAGTTATACTCTGTTGGACTAAACGCCGAACCCATTGAAGTTGAGAAAAAACTAGCAGATGCTTTTTTAAAAATATAGCGGTTTTACATAAAAATAAAACCGATATTATGTGCCGAGAGGGAAAACATACAGCATTGTTTATGAAGAAGAAGCAGTGTATACTTAGTCTTATTTGCGCGGTCAATAGTACGGATACTTTAGTTTCACCTGAGAATACTAGATGGCGTAACTATCGCCAACGTTGTCTTTACTCTATGCCAGCTAGGACGCGGTAATCGCTGTCACTTTTAAGGTTCATAGTCTTCACCAGGAAGAACTTCCCACAATGCTGTATGTTTTCCCTCTCGGCACATAATATCGGTTTTATTTTTATGTAAAACCGCTATATTAATGTGCCTCCGGAAAACATACAGCATTGTTTATGAAGACGTGTTTGTTATCTGCTGGTGAATATTAGATGTAAAACACAACGCTATGATGAGTAACAAATGTTTATGCTGAGCATGAAAAGTACGAGTAGTAATCATTTCATTTATTAATTTCTCTTAGACAATTATAATATTATTATATCTAATCTTAACAGATAAATGTTAGGACAATCATAATTTAAATGCTATGTAAATTAATCAAATTCTCTGGAAATATATTCCCGATGATCTATTAAATAATGATTGTTTACAAATTAAGACATTCATTTTCCTTATTATTTATTTAGAAGTAAACGTATTGAAAAATGAATTACGACTGTCTTTAGGGATTTCTATTTCACGACAGTAATGATTAAAAAAGGTATTGGATGATTTCCAATTACCCCTTGACAAAATATCGTCAATCGGTTGGTTATCTAGCCAATTTAAAGAAGCTACTGCGGACCTACAGCTTCCCGGAGATGCATTAATGCCGCTGTCTTTGAGAACTGTGCGTACCCAGTTCCCAATTACAGTACGTGAAGCAGCTTTTGTGTTATTGCCTAGAGTGATAAAAAGGTTGTTTAGATCTTGAGATCTTTTTACAGCAGTTTTTTCAATAAAAAGCCTAACTAAGGTGACTGGGCAAATATTTTTATCATCATGTTTCGATAGTTTCCATGCTGACTGACGATAATAGTGCGTATCCGTTTTAGAACCAAACGCAGGTATTAAATAGATATTATCGCCATCATCCAGGAAGCTGTCATTTGAAATTTTCAGCAAAGTTAGGTCGTGAACCCTACGGCCTGATGCTAGCAACAAAACTGTGGCTGTTTTACGTGCTAAATCGAACAATGTATCTTTAGGCGCATTTAATGACAACCAATTTAGTACAATACGTGGATCCCAGGTGATCGATGGCCGTACTTCGTTTGGTTTTGCTACTCCTATTGCCTTAAGGGTATGTTTTATTATAAAATTAGAAAAAGTTTGTTGTTCCACATGAGGGCCACAGAAAGTTAAGACTGCAGATTTATGGACAAGAATGGTACTATAGGCCAAATTCTCTTTTAGAAAAAGAAATATTAAAAATTTTGCGATGTCAGCAGGTTGAGGAGATTTTGGGTTTACTTGAGAGTTGGAGCACCATCTCAACCATCGTCTAAGTGGTGACAAATAGGTTAACAAAGTTGAGCGTCGCCAGCTCTTCTTTAGTAGTTCTTTTTCTTGTGTGGTCCAGTCTTTTATTTGGGCACCCCACCCCCAATTTTCCAAACTTTCAGGGTCAATGTTTGTATCTGTGGGGGAGGTTGTGATGTTGTCACATCTATCATCGTCTCTGATAGGTTCAGAAGTACGTGTGGGTGATCTAGAGCTCTGGATTTCAGGTCTTGGAGCCAGAACGCTCGAGGCCACTCTGGAGCCACAACCAAGTAAATGCCTGTTGCATTGTTCAGGTGTGCCAGAACTCTGGGTAGCAGGCTGGGAGGGGGAAATATCCACGCTAGCCGATGGTTCCATGGCCTGCTGAAGGCATCTATATAATTTGCTGATCGATCTCTGCAGTTTAGAGTTACGTAGTTTTTTACTACCGCGGTTTCTTGCGTCGCAAACAAGTCTATTTCTGGAAGCCCCCACTTCTGAAAGACTTCCCCTGTTGCTTGAGGTAGAAGATGCCATTCTGCGGGCGCTTTCCCTCGGGACAGCCTGTCTGCTATTATATTGTATCTCCCTGGTAGATAATGGGCTGACAGGGTTATATTGAACTTGTCCGTAAGATAAAGCAGTTTGAAGGTTAGGGCTAGTAACCCTAACGATCTGGTTCCGCCCTCTTTCCGGATATATGCAATCAGAGTTCGGTTGTCCGATTGGATCAGAACGTGAGACTTTTGCAACGTTTTCACATTCATTTTGATCGCCGCTATTACTGCATATAGTTCCTTTTTGTTGCAGTGCCATCTTTTTTGGAGATTTGTCCATGTACCCGACATTAGTTGCCCGTCTATGTGAGCACCCCAACCCCAATCCGAAGCGTCCGTCGCAAGGAAATGGGTGGCAGGCTTTTTGTGTATCGGTGATGTGTGACTTGTGGCTCCGCGCCACCATTTCATTTCTTGATACACAACTTGAGGCAGCAGCTTTCTTTGACGAGGTCGGGTTTTGTGGAAGTTTCGCAAAAAGATTTGCATTTTTCGACAGTGTAGTCTTCCCCGGGGTATAACAAAGTTGGCGAAGTTTAACTGGCCCAGCAGACTTTGCAGTTCCCGAAGGCTGATTTGAACTTTTCGCAACGAATGGTCTAGTGAATCGGTTATTCTCTGCCTCCTGTTTATCGGTAGGGACATTGAATTTAGCGCTGTTTGCCAACGTATGCCGAGATACTCCAAGTCCTGAGTTGGTATCAGAACAGATTTTTGGCGGTTGATTTGCCAGCCCAAATGTTCCAAGTGCCTCACGGCTTCCGCAGCCTGAAGACATAACTTGGATTGGTCTTGATTGACCAGAAGGAAGTCGTCTAGGTAGACTAGCACTCGACATCCCTTCACACGCAAGGTCTCCGCGACCCAACATGTTACAGAGGAAAAAAGGTGTGGCGCTGAAGCTAGGCCGAATGGTAAACACGTCATCTCGTATAAGTGGTCTTTGTAACTGATTCTCAAGAAAGGCCGATGAGATGTCGCTGCCCGTAGATGAAAATAAGCCTGGGATATGTCTATTTTTGTCATCCAGTCTCCAGGTTGAAGAAAATCCGGGACCGAAGCGTGAGAAATCAGTCGGAAACGTTTCGTTTTGATGAACTTGTTTAGTTCTCGAAGATCGAAAATTGGACGCATCGATCCGTCGCTTTTCTTCCGCAGAAACATTTTGGAAATAAAACTGGGCGTTTTCCTGGGAACCAGGCGCAAAACCCTTTGATCTAACAGGTCTTTGATTATTTGAGACATTCCAGGGGATGGCTTGGTTGCATATTGGGTCATAATCCTTCTTGTTGGCTTTATCAGAGGAGGTTTTTTGTAAAATGGAATTCGAAAACCCGAAATTGCCGAAATTATAAATTTGTTTGCATGAAGTGCTTGCCAACGGTTTCTGAACGAAGTTAAACAACCCCCCCTGAAATGCGTTGGATAGTCACGTTTTTCCGTTTTTGTTTCGAAATGAATAATTTTTTGTTTGTTTGTAACCATCACTTTTTCCTTTGTACGTTGGTTTGGTTTGATGTTTTTTGTCCCGAAAATTATTTTTATTATTTTGTGTCTGGGGTCTGTATTTGGAGGTAGACGGTGTAGGCTCCTTGTATAATGTTTTAGGTTGGTCCCTAGTTCTGGGAGCTTGTTGTGGTGATACCCAAAAATGAGGCCCTCCGAGGGACTGGATAAGAGACACAAGTTTTGTCTTGTCGAATAGAAACTCTTCACTTGGAGGTATATTACTAAGCGCAGCTTGAATCCTTTTATCCGAAATCTCCAAAATTATTCTTTTACGTCTAGTTTCAATACATTCAGCCCTTTTACCGCAAATAATTTGTAAGGTTTGTTCGGACAATTTATATGACGGCGATTCACTACCGAATGTTTCAGAAATTTTATTAAACAGATTATCACATTTTAACTCGGCCGGGTTATTATGGGCCCAATCAATGATATTCTGTAAACCGGATTGTAAAAGTTCTCTTTGAAGTAACAAGGCGTTAGTGGTTGCTGCCATAATTTCCTCAGTTGAGGCCAAGAAATCTTTTCCTTTGTTTAAACAACACAGTTCGTCGTTAATTTTTAAATTGCAAAATCCCGGATACGCCAGCATTTCTACCAATGCTTTCTTGTATCGGATATGTTGCCACGTGGGTGTGTTAAAATGTTGTAAACTTATTAACTGACGTAACCGTTTTTCGTCAGCCGATTTAAGGATTTTTTTCTCATCAAAACCAGTTTTACAAGCGCCCAAATCTAACGACCTAGGGGTATCTGTTGATGGATTGGTCAAAAAATCGTTGTTGGGAACACGTGGTTGCTCGTTCACTTCACTTGTGCTTGCATTCGTATTTGGCACATATTGTTGGTGCATTATAAAATTTGTAAGAAAACTGACCTGGTTGTATAACGCGTCGATCCGAGGATCGACGGTTACCTGTGAATTCCGCTTTTGTTTCTTGCGTGGAGGTTCCTCTCGTTCGGCCTCGCTGTCTGATGAACTGCTAGTGCACGTGGAGTCCTCCTTTTCTTGTTCTCGATCCCTCTCGGAAGGTGGTGAATTTGAAACGATCGACCGATTGGCCCCGGCGATGGCCTCATCGGGTTCGTCACTCCGCACGGAATTCATAACGAAGAAATCGTTACTTTAAGGTTAAGATTGAAAATATAATCAGAAACGAATGCAGCACTAATTCTTCTAGCACTATTATAGATAATATTTAAAAAAGGTTATAGGATTAACCAAGTATTTTTGGATTTCGACCGCACGCGACGAAAGTACACAACGCTATGAACCTTAAAAGTGACAGCGATTACCGCGTCCTAGCTGGCATAGAGTAAAGACAACGTTGGCGATAGTTACGCCATCTAGTATTCTCAGGTGAAACTAAAGTATCCGTACTATTGACCGCGCAAATAAGACTAAGTATACACTGCTTCTTCTTCATAAACAATGCTGTATGTTTTCCGGAGGCACATTAATATAGAACGAGCTTAAAAAAACTTTAAGTTAGTTCATACTTTTCAGAATAACGTAAATATTTTTCCTGCTTCCCACTTGTCGCATTCCATTGCGTATAAATTGTATATGGAGCTTGGTCAGTTAGTAATTAAAAACATATGAGTGAAATAATAATGGTAAATCCACCACTCTGGGTGGAGCGGAAGGAAAGGATCTTGTCTGACTAAATCCTTCAGTTGACCTTTGCGCTCCAGGACCACAGTAAACTTTTAAGATATTCCTACGACATTGGACATTCTCTCGTTTTTTGTGTGTGTTTTTAGTAGGTCAGCAGTACGATGTGGTTAGCTTCTTTAAAAGCGTAGGCGCTTTAGCCACATCGTGATGCTATCTACATTACAATTTAAGTCAAAACCGATGACCAGCGTAGAAGGTAATCAACCAACAAAAAAGTGAACATAAAATGATGCCTAATTATCCATTCAAAATCAGAATGGCATTGCAAGCGGTAAGCATGAAAGAAACTGATGAAATAAGGCCCTGTATACACCGGCTCATTACACAAGGTAACTTGCGAAATACGTTGTTTTCGAACTCAATGCGATGCCTTGGGCGAACAATCTGTTTGAGCTTGTGTATCATTGATACATTTATTACCAATGGATTATGGCTGCGTCGGTGTAACCTAGGACTTATCTCTTTCAGAAGGGCCCATCTTTAAAAAGTAAAAAGAGGTTCTAAGAAATGGGTAGTCATGTTTTCTCCTTTCTATAGAACAGCGATTGGACGGAGTTGCATGAACTTTTATTTTCTAATTTTAAATATTGGTTGAAGGTTCGTATTTCATGTGTGAGGTTGTAGGTTTAAATACGAGGAAGTAAAACCGATGAGCGTTTTATAATTTGTGTCTAACATAGTAACATGGGTGAAAAACAAAATGACGAACTTATTTTTTTATCGTGGTAAAATCATCAAATGAGTCCTCCCACCTAGGGCAGAGCGGGAGTGACTGTCAGACTCGTACAGACTAAAATCTACGGTGTCTTTCAATAGCCCTTTACGTTCCGGGGTCACGGTAATTCGCGAGTCCCGCGACCCCGGCAGGCTTTGGCCCTCTAAAGGGAAAATGGCGCACTTACAGGAAAAATATTCTTAGAGGTCTGAAATTCGGATGGCGTGAAAGAGTAATGAGTGACTCGCCGTCCGACTAGGCCCATGCCCGGGTCGACGACACGCGCCTCAAAGAGCTGTCAGCAAACTGACGGGGCCCTCTTAGATGGCCAAAGGCTGCCGGGGTCGCGCTACCATTTCATCTGGTAACCAGGACCCTGGAACGTAAAGGGCTATTAAAGGATCACTGTGGATTTTAGTCAGTACGAGTTTGACAGTCCCTCTCGTCCCGCCCTGGGTCGGAGGACTCATTTGATGATCGTACCACAATAAAAAAAGAGGTCTGAAATTGCGAAGCCGCTTTCGTGATCACTGTTCATAACATCTTCTCTAAAGGACAAGAGGATTTCTTACTAATACGAGTATTGTAAGTGCCAAAGTTTGGATATTTTATAACATTGTGCTCAAACACACTGCGAGCCTAGCGCGGTTGCGGCGGCGGGCGCGGAAATATTAAACGTATGAAATCGCCGCTTGTGGCCACACTGAAGTGACTGGCGGGGGGCCCAGCGCGATGGCTACAAGCCTAGGCGTTGCTAGGCAACAACTTACAGATATAACAGGTGCATGGCAGATGACAGACCATTTCGGTCTTATAGTCAGCGCCATCTAGTTATTAGGGCATGCACTTAAGTACTTCCGTAGGAGGTATTTGTACATATTCAAATTATTTTTACTGTACTTGACTAGAATCATGTAGAATGGTTGATAATTTAGTTGTATACAATCCTAAACAACCTATAAAACATTTTAAAATGAACAAATTTATTTAAACAAGATTTATAGTAACTACTTTGTACCACCGCGGTGGTACAAAGGTGCACCGGTGTGCAACACCTGAAGTCGCCGCAAAAAAATCAAACGTTTGATCGGATCGCGCCCGCTGCCGCACCCGCCATCGCGCGCGCCGCCGCGCCGCCGCCGCGCTAGGCTTCCAGTGTGGACACACACATAGAGAGATCACAGATTTTCATGAAAATTGGCTTATAGGTATATCATACTCTGGATTAACACATAGGCCGTAGGTTTTATACCGGTATTTTTATCCCTTGGGATAATTAAAGAACTCGACGCGACTGCAGCCACTGGCCAAAGCTAGTACTCCACGTAAAAAGCTAAACACACAATCCTCACTACGCGCAAAAACTAAGTTAAAATGCAAAAAACTTACCATCGTATGACATTGTTGACAGAACGGAATGACGAATGAGGGACAGGAAAAAAGTTTTCCAAGAGGCAAGAAATAGTCAAGTGGTGTCTCCGAGGTTTTACTGTTTGTACTTACGTATTTAAAAGAAATTGCGTGTATAATTTAGATACCTACATTGCAATATTTTTGAAATTACTTTTTTCGTAAAACATTGAAGTTTGTTTTTTTTTTGTTCTGGTAAAATCATCAAATGAAATCTCCCATTCGACTCTTACTGGCTAAAACTCACGGTATTCTTTCAATAACCCTTTACGTTTTAAGGTAAAGGTTAGTCCTGCCTGTGACTCATAAGTATTAGTTTAACATAAGAATAAGGCCTCTGCTTGGGTCGAAGGTCTTGGATTTATTAACAAATATAAGTTAACATTTTTAGTGCCTCAAATACAAAATAATCATAAACTTTCTGGCGCACAGTCGGGTAAAAACAAATACAAAGCTACCATTTCGAAAAGTCTGCTTAAGATTGCGAGTCACTGTAAAAAAACAGAAAAACTTTAAATAAAAACTTCTCTTGCCAATTGTTGGTAAAACAAATATGTATAAGACCCACAAATTAACACATCAAGATAAATAAACCCTAACCCCCATTAGTTAACCACCAAACAATCGATCGAACAGATAACCACCAAAATCGGAATAAACTATTCAAAGCTTTATTATTAAGCGAAATTACAAGTTAACGCTATAGAAGACACGCCTAATCGGATTGTGGGAATAATGAGATTCCGATAGCGGCCGATGTATCCGCAGATAGGATCTACAGATAGTCGCGAGTCACGTTGCGCTTGCGCACGCCTTACAACTTCATCAACGACGAACAAACCCATATAAGGTTAAGCCCGAAACAATTATTTAATGTCGCCGACTCAAATTAAAAGGTAATATGAAATTTATGGGCGATTGTCATTTGTCAGCCGTATCCATTTATCATTATTCTGTCGCGAATAAAAAACGTGTTAAAGATGATTTTTGAGGAAAGAAAAATTCTGTTGCAAGTGGGATTCCCACACCTGCAAGCTGAAATTCTCTACTCCTCGTTTGAACGCTTTACGGTAGCGTGGCGCCTTTCCTCAAAAATCATCTTTAAGATGCGCGTCGCAAAAACAATTAATAAAAAACGTGTTTTTTAAAAGGTGCATTTGAAAGTGTTAAAGATCGTTACGTATTTCTGAAAGCAGTTTACAAGTCGGACGTCTTTCTGCTCGTGGAAGTTTTTAATTAAATTGAAAGCCTTATAAGGATGTTATAGAATTAAAAATCGATAAAGTTGCGTTTATACTATGTGCAGATTAAAAAGATACGAGGATTAATGTTTATGGACACGCAAACAACAATTAATATTGCATTAGAATTTTGTATAAATTATAATTTATAACTTTTATTATCTGCTTTTTGTTGTAATAACCGCTCTTTACGAGAACTAATAAAAAAGTACGTTATTGACGCTTAATGGATTATTAAGTATTAATTGTCTGTCGTATTTGCATTTTTGACATGCGAAAATAAACCTTGTGGTTATGAGAGTAAACACTTATTCTAAGCAACCGTGTCACTTAGAAAGTGTTATAGCTTATCATTTTCCTGTTCAAATCCGGGTACTTAGATCATTTGTTTGCGACACTTGGTAAATTGCTGTATTTATTTTCCTCATAGACAAATAAGTAACTGGCTTTTGCCTGTGACTTCGCGTGTGTGAATGCTGGTTTTTATTTTATTTTTAGCAGGTATGCCTCTTCACAAATCCTTTTAATAAATAGAAAATTTAATATTACATTCATCATCATCATAATTACTATTATCAGCCCGGGATCATCCACTGCTGGTTATAGGCCTCCCCCTTTTTTGCCATATCTCTCGGTTCTGTGCGTCTCTCATCCATCTATTCCCCTTAGTCTTGACTTATAGTCAACATCATCATCTGCCTAGCCTTTTCCCAACTATATTGGGGTCGGCTTCCAGTCGAACCAGATGCAGCTGAATATCAGTATTTTACATGGAGCGACTGCCTATCGGACCTCCACAATCCAGTAACTGGGTAATACAATACTCCATGGTAAGTCTGGTTGTCAGACTTGAGAGCTTCTGACTAACAGTAACTACTGTCAAAGATCTACAAATGACAGCCGGGACCAACGGCTTTTTGTGCTTTCCGAGGCACGGAGGAATCTCGCTAAGACAGATGGTCACCCATCCACAGAACAACCTCGGCAAGCGCGTAATTTTTAGCCACGAGCTCCTCACGATATCGTCAACATACGAGTAGGTATAACATTAAAATCTCCAATCTCCAAATGACACTATAAGTAGAATGTTATTAAAATTAACAAGCTCCTCAGCCGTTCGTAGCTGTTTGACGTTTCTAAATAACTAGTTGTTGCCCGTGTTTTCACCCCCACTGCTTGGCTGCTTGGCGCCTTTCTCGATAAATGGACTATCGAACACAAAAATATTTTTTCAATTTGGACCAGTAGTTCCCAGAGATTAGCGCGTTCAACCAACCAAACGAACAAACAAACTCTTTAGCTCTATAATATACTAGCTTTTGCCAGCGGCTTCACTCGCTTACCCCTCTTATCACCTATGTCATTCAGGACCAAAGCAGCTTTCAACTGGTGAAACAATTTTTGAATTGGTCCAGTAGTTTAGGAGCCTACTCGTATTCAATACAAAAAAAAAAACTATCAAATCTCTCCTCTGTGTTGGTGTAAATTATAGATGAGCTTTCTCGTAGCATGCTACGAGAAAAATACATACATATTTCTCATATCGGATACATTCGCTGAAATCTTTTTGTTAGATTTTATAATAATATGACACTACGAGTTTTGGTATACTTGAATAATATTTGCTTTAATGAATTTTCTAATCACGGGAGTTGGCGTAGCATTTTCGTAGGCGTCTACGAGAACTGTCCAGTTTTATTTTTAGGGTTTAAAAGGGCCAATTATTAAGACATCGCTGTCCGTCTGTCTTTCTGTCCGTCTGTTACCAGGCTGTATTTCATGAACCGTAATAGTTACACAGTTGGAATTTACACAGATGATAAAAATTACAAAAAAAAACCTAAAAAAACAGAATAAAATTAATATTTAAGGGGGCTGGGAATTCAGCAAACGTATTTTTTTTTTGTAATTTTTTAGATAATAGTAGGAAACCCTTCGTTTTTTTTGGTATGTTTGTTATTGGTTTGAAAACAGTTTAAATACTCAAAGTAAGTTTTAAACCCCGGGCACGCCGCAATCGCGGCGGTAAGACCCCTCTTTGAGGAGTGGCTGGATAGGAGTCACGGCGTCCTAACCTACCGCATGACGCAGGTCCTCCCCGGGGAAGTTTCGGGAGGTACCTGTGTCTGAGGAGAAAGGAGGAAACGCCTGGGTGTCACCACTGCGAAGATCGCCCGGAGGACACAGTAGAGCATACGGTGCAAGACTGCCCCGCTTGGGCAGAGCACCGACGTGTCCTCACGGCGGCGATAGGCGGAGACCTCTCGCGCCCGGCATTGGTCGAGGCCATGCTGCGGGGCGAGACGGAGTGGCAAGCGGTCGCCTCCTTCTGAAAAGCAGTCATGCTCGCGAAGGAGGAGGCGCGGGCCGCATGAGAGAGAGGACAATGTCCTCCCTCCGCCCCACCCGCGGTGGGAGACGCCCACGGCGACAGACGTCGCAAGACGATCTCCAGCCACCGTAGGCGCGGGCATGCGGGCGGCGAGTAAAGGGCAACTCGCTGCCCGACCATGGACCATGCCCGGGTCGACGGCGCGTTGTGTTCCACGCGCGCCTCAAAGACCTTCAGCAAAATGACGGGGCCCCCTCTCTAGAGGGCCAAAGCCTGCCGGGGTCGCGGGATTTATCTCATTACCGTGACCCCGGAACATAAAGGGCTATTGAAGGACACCGTGGATTTTAGTCAGTACAAGTCTGACAGTCCCTCCCGCCCTGCCCGGGGTTCCCACCCCGTGGGAGGACTCATTTGATGATTTTACCACGCAAAAAAAAAAGTAAGTATTAAGCCCAAGCCTAGTATACACATTTTGCCAAAAAAATAAAATAAAAATGAAATCATTATCAGAAACAAAACAATCGCAATATTTACGTTTAAAATGCAATTTATCAGAACATGTTCTTGTTTAGTCCACTCAGTAATTAAACGAGAGCTTTTACTACACTAATGGAATTCAATTAAAACTAAAACGTAGTGCATTCAGCCGTTGATACTAACTTACTAGCCGCGTAAACTTCCGCTCAACAATTAATTAAATTATCATTGAAAAGACTTGCATTTTTACAAGTTTCATTTAGCTATTTAATTAAAATTCTTTATTGTTTTCATACAGGTTAATTTAAGCTCTAGAAATTCAATTAGCTAATTACACAACCGGGTAAGAAAGTACAACAAAACTATTATGGAGAAGCGCAGTAAAGGCATCTCATATTGGCAGTGTAGTCGCGATCGATGACGCCCCCTCGCGGCTCCAATCAGCTCCATCAAAACTCGAGCTCATTACTCAAAATCAATTAGCGTTATTAGTGCGGCGCGTCTTCGTTAGCCCGTGATGGAGGGTAATTTATTGGCATCTCTTAATTAGGGATAAGTCTAATTGGAGGCTTAGTCGTAACGAGGCCCTCGAAATCTGACGTCCCGACGAATAAATTGGTCGGCCGGGCCACGGCGGGGAACGACTCGACGCGGTACGGCACGATGCGATGCCGCGTACGCTGTCACCGCTGATATTTTGACGTGCCAACTCGATTTATGCTCCTCCACTGTACTCACTTTAACGACAGCTCTAATAAGTTTCAAACATCGACTTAGACCGGGCTTAAAAGGATACCTCATATCTTAAGAGATTTAGACGGTAATGAATGTTATGCGACGTCTAATGTCGGACTACTAAAACCATTTTAAAGTTAAGTTAAGGAATATTGATTTTATATGTGGTTTGGCAGAACATAATGCATTCTAGTACGTTAATTCGGTTGGTTTGGGATCTGCGGCAAGCGCTAAGCGGTGCGGTCGGGCGGTCGTTCAAAGCGGTTCGAACAAAAATAAAGGACGCACATAAAGCATATAAATAAAAGAGTGCAGACAACGGCATGATCAAGTGCACCGCGCGATGTAACGCGATACTTTGTAGCGTGCTTTATTCCGACGAAAGGTGCCCCCCCTTCCCCCCCCGTACGGCCCACAGAACTGGTCAACTCTATAATTAGATCGGTCCTCTGTGACACACTACGTGGAAATAATTTGTATTTTTAATAATGAGATGAGTTTAGATCTCTTTGATAAGTCCCGCTTCTAACGCGGTAAGTGATGACTAAAATAAAACGACCAGGAAATTGTTTAACTTCTTGAAGGAGGTTTAATTAGAGAAGTGGGATTTATTAAAGATGAAAAGTATTCGCTAATCTAAAAATACTGTAATTTCCCATTCGCTACAATCAAGCAAAACTCTCTGAAAGAAAAGAAACTTCCCAAAAGATTAATTCTGCACTCTTCATTCCTGCTTATCAATAAAAAACATGAATAAAGTATTAAAAAATCTCTCACTTAATTGTTCCAAATCGATACACGGCCCGAGAGCGCCAAAGAATCGGTTTAATGCCAAATCGAATTACGATCAGACGACGCAGGAACAGAGGTGGTATGGAGCTGTGTCAACACTAACTATTTTTAAGCCTCCACTAATTTTATTTGAACAATATTGACTTTGAATGTTTACACAGGTGTCCATCCTCCATTCATGATCAATACTCGAATAATTATCAAATTAGACGCACTTTCGTTTTGTTTGGTTGAGGAAAGGAACTACGGATTGTCTGCGCCTATTTATTTATAAGATTTTTATTACCTTTTTATAACTTTTATGCTGCTATTAAATATGTTTAAATACATCTTTTGATTTCAGATAATACCTATTTTCGTGAGGTTTTATATATTTCTTAACTATAGTATTTCTTTAACAAGTCATAAAAATACTATCGGTTAAAGTTAAATATAATTATGGGAAATTGACAATCAATGAATTCCCGACTGAAAGACTACGAAAGTACTAGGTTTTACGTTCAAGACGTGTGGAATACAACACAAAACTTTCCTTCAGACCAAAATACCGAGAAGTCAACATAATGACTAAAAATTTCTCGCTATAGAACAATTCGCCATTCAAAACGGTCATAAAGATCACCGCGCTAATCCCCGAGCGTTTCAAATAAAACAGAATGGACCGGCTACGTGGGCCATACATTACCCTTTCTTAGGACGACGTCTCGGCGGACTAATGCCTACAATGTGTATTATAGCATTTAATATAATAATAACGTAATGAAACGTCTCGCGCGAGGGGGCGAGGGTGCGCGGGCTGCGCGGAGGGACCGCGGGAACCGGTTGCCGGAGGTCATCGGCAGCGAGCCTTCCGCGACCGGTGTTGCCCGCTTAGGCCGACTCGGTTGCCCATTTATGTAGTTTTTCGAAACGGCTGAGGTTAACTGGGACAGCCCGTAACATTTGCTGCCTTTTTAAGTCGTCTATTAGTCTTGCACGCGGCAGCTAAGGACAGGATACATTAGAAGTAATGATCTCTGCATGCAGCTCTACATTATGCAAAACATTTTTTCTTCCTTCAAGTACATTTCCGTTTTTTGCAAGTCTTGGATTTTCTTGGTAAATGAGAGTACCATTAAGGGCATTTTCCAGTTAATTATGTGACATCACTAGAAACGTACAATTCGAAAGTGTCCAAAAATCCCAGGTTGTTCGGAGGTTGGCAACCCGCCGCCGGCTATGGTAATGCTCCGGCGCGTCGCCCGCGCGTATGTTAATGCTCCATTAAGATTATACTAATTGAAAGCCAATAAATACAACGGCTATGAATATTAATTTTATTTGGCTTCGCGCTGTTACTGTACAGACCAGTTTCTGGATCGCGTGCGACGAATTACTTGCGACTCTTTCCAATATTTTATGGAAGACAAGTGATGACGTATTTCGAAGAATGCTGTTCAATGTTTAAGTTCAGTGAAAGTCGCTTTAAGTTTATCGCTGTTATAGCTTATTTTGTTGATTTGTGGATTAAACTGTCGCAATGTTTTCGAAGCAAGTGTGAACAGGGATATCCTAGGCACGTTCGTTTCATCAAGGATCAGGTCAAGAAGAGGAAAACTCATTTAAAGGAAATATAATTCTGCATAATAGGCAAAAACTGCGCTTTGGAAAATACCCAATTCATGTGAACAATCTACCACATAGGTAGATAAAATTAAGTTTTCAACCACAATATTGAGTTGGTACATCTTTATCTACATTGTACCTACAGTACAATCTGCCTTAAATTCATAAACAATCAGTATTTAGTATCAGCAAACGTGACTGTAGCACTTATCTACAAGTGTAGCCGTCACAGTCCCCGGCGGCGTCTGCGGCGGCGGCGGGCGGTAGCAGTCAGTTGCGTGCGTATCTTCGCCATCCGACTGGCGTGACGTCTCGATATTCCTGTCAATCCCGCTCGTCGATTACACAGGACAAATCAATTACCGCTCGCATTCCACCGGCAGCCGACCGACGAATTCTCTGTCACGATCCCGTCCGACGATGACGAGACCTCTCATCGAACGGTATGCGGAGCATTGCGCGCCCTGTCCGCCCCCAAAGACTAGATTTGCACATAGAGAGCGATGGATCGCGCGCTTCCATCAATTGTCCGTGAATTCCACGCATTCAAACATACGTCTAGATCGAATCGTTGTGTACCCTCAAGCATGGCTCAGCTTTGACCACGCCAAGAATTTCGTGTTCGATACCTGAACCGGAATGTTATCAGTGCGTCGCATCGGCACTCGGCATCAAACATGTCAGACACTATCGTACTACATTGTAAACCACTATTTAAATGAGTAGATAAATTAATTGAAAACGCAATCATGTAACGCGCTCGATATAATAAATATGTACGTATTACATGTACATCCTGCGGTAATCAGCTAATTGGATATGAATTATTGATCCCGTAAGTGGTAATGATCGGTTTGTGTGGCCGAGCGGATGAAAGTCGTACTGAGGTGGCGTGCTCAGTGTCTTGGACTTTTTTGTTGATCTCGATTACTTGCCGTGTAAATGTAGGTACATGTTATTTCATAAACACAAAAACTGCGTCGCCGTGTCGTGGTGGTGGATCGCTCCGGCGCGCTCGGCGCTGTAGACTGAGTGGGGCTCGCCGGGTCAATGTCAGCGCGTGCGGTTTTCCTTCGGCGTTGGGCCGCGAGGTCGACTAACTGCTAATTATTTTTCGACCAACGAGTTGCAACATCAGCTGGTTTATGATGACTAACTGACTAAATGCGGTTTAGTGGTCACGAAATACTTTAGTGATTACCGTGCTGTGGTAATAGGATTGTGTTTGCTGTGTACGTTTGTTTTGTGTTAGGTTTATGGAGGTTTAGAGGGAGCGAGATCCCAATATAAGTGTGGGGCGCGGTAGATGCGCGAGACACGCGCCCACGCAGGGTCGCCGCTGTTCGCCTCGATTTTATGTTAATCGAAGAGCCGTGTCGTCGGGCGACGTGTACATAAGACACAACGGTTAGGTAATACGGAACATCCAGTCACAAATGCATTAAATACGCCATTATCCACAGCCGAGAACAATTTCACATTTACGACTTTACACTGACACGTCGTAAATTGACTTTATATAGTTTCTATTGCGGCCTTATTTGCACGTCAGCTGATTGGATACGAACTCGATTGCAGGACAAAGTGCATTCAGTCAGTTTAACTATTATTATATTTGAGTTAAAATAAAGGGGTAGTAAATTCTTTTTTCTATAAATAGCTAAGTAAAACTTGCTCCACACGATCGGTTTCGTGTTTCATGATATTTTATACACTTAATGTTAGTGGTGTAATTACCATAATTATACAGCTAATTAAATAAGAAACATATATTTCCCCCACTTTATATATTACGGCTTTCTGAAAGTTAATAAGTTTAATAATAACGAACTAATGGAAAGTGAGGAAAAAACCGTTTATCGTGGGGTAATGGTAATTTCTATAATAGGTTATTAATAAAGAGTATGTGAGGGAATGTAAAGTCGTGTTCGAGATATTGAATGTGCTCTTTATTCATTTGTATTGGCTCATAAATTAGCTATTTCATGTAATATTCATTACATCGAGCCGCATTTTTCTACCGTAACTTACAACTGTTAAGAAATTCCGTGTTCAAGTAGTTGTTTTAATTCAAGTGTCGAGCTACTAACTACAAACATGATGAAGTTTTATTTGGAAAATATGGAAAAATCGTTTGACCTATAAATGTTTCACATTAGTGGAAAAATGCTGCAAACTCGTGCTTTTTGTAGTATTGCTAGTGGTTACGAGCCTTTTATGATACGCTCAAATGAGTCCTCCCACACAGAGCGGGACGGGAGGGACTGTCAGACTTGTATTGACTCAATCCACGGTGATCCTTCAATAGCCCTTTACGTCCCAGGCTCACGGTTACCTGATTAGACGGTCCCGCGACTCCGGCAGGGAGATTCGGAATGTAAGAGCAAAGTTATTATTGTATAATTAAATATCTGACTGTTCATCCAACTATGAATTAGTCTAGGACGACGGGAATGGGCCACTCGAGGAGATTCATTGACACAAAGGACACCAGGTGGAATGGACAAATAATCTCACATGGTAGGAAACAGTTAAGGCTGATCTTGGCAGCATTCACAGGGCATTACCAGACAAATGACCTGCTGTATAAAATGCGGTTAGAAGACAGCCCGTACTGCCGTTTTTGCCCAATGACAGATGTCAAAAAGGAGACCATGAAGCATCTTTTATGTGAATGCGACTCTCTGGCTGGAAAGCGTATGGGACTTCTGGGCCAAGCTTACCCTGACCCAGAGGACTACAGGAATCTGCCAACAGGGGGAATTATATCGCTTCTGAGGTATATTTTTGCCGAAGAGGCAGATTGAAAAGGCTAAGGGCTAGACACAATAGATCCAAAAGGGTCGGAGTGTCGTCAAGGTTACATTGGGCCCGCAATAGCAAAAAAAAAAAAAAAAAAAAAACTATGAATTAGCAAAAATTAAGTCTTCCCTTGTTGTTACCAATATTTTGACAAAGATAAAGAAAGTCTTTAATTTCAGACGAAGAAATAAATACAAACGGTAAAAAATAATCCTAGAAAGTATCTTTCAAATGTTTTTTTAGTGAGACTTGGAAAATTTTATGCGAACCAATGAAAACATTTTATTTTCCAGTAAAAGTATTTTGCTTTATAAAAATATGTTTTATATTTTTTACAATAGTTACATATTAGTTTCCAATAGCTCAATCGTAATCCCCCAATAAAGTACAGACGCCAGCACATCAAGCTACCACAATCTGCCAAATTTCTTCAATAGATTTTCAACCTTATCACAATAGTGGAAGGTTAATGTTCGACTGGTACAATCTGACAGTTTCGGGTAGGTTGACCTGCTGGCGTCTGTACAATTCTCAAATAAAAACCAGTACATACAAAAATCTACATTTTATCCACAATTTAAATAACAGCAAAGGATGTCTCAATTTATACAAATAAAGACGTAACATAAATAAAAGCTTGTTTTGTAACAAAAATATCGTATAGTTGGTCCAATACTGTGAGCCGAAAGCGTCTCCTACGCATACACCTACTCCTAAGTAGGGTAACCATCTGTCCGGACTCCAGAGATATCCCGGTTGATTTCAGTCGTCCAGATTTTCTCTATTTTTGTCAATTGTCCAAATTTTACGGCAGTTGTCCCTTTTCGCCATAAAATAAATTTTCAGAAAATGTAAAAGGTAGCGTACCTACATACAAAAAAAACTACAGCTAAAGATTTTCCTACATCGTGGGTCCGTTTACAAACATTTAAACTCAAATGCACAAACATCGAACAGCCAAATTCGGAACCATGCAAATATTTGTCCTGTTTGGGAATAGTACCTGCAACACGCAAACCAACAGACAATCTCTCAACCACTGCGCCAAGTGCTCCATTTTCTCAAATGCCCAATTTTTAAGGACCTTTGTAGAAAGTTGTCGTTGTTCAAGTGCCAATAAACAAATAAATTAAGTCAATAAACACCAAGGATATTTTAAAAAATGGTAACCCTACCCATGAGGTACTCATTGCTTACCTTATATAAATACAATATCTTAATTTATTCGATCCGGTCTACCACGGACTATGATATTGTAATCGTAAATTATTTATTTTTGAAAACAAAAGTATTATTTTCCTTTGTGATGTAACACAAAATATATTTATTACCGGAAATGGTTATAAAATCACAAAAGTCTATTAGATAATTAATTTATGGGCAATTGGTGCCTGATAGTGGTTTTTACGAGTTGTAAAGAATCTTAAAAAATATATCATGGAGTCTATATAGCCCTTATAAATATTGTGGAATCTATTAAAAATATTAGTTTATGGCTACGTGTTGTTCATTCGTTGTCTATTGCCTTTTTTTTTTTGCGTGGTAAAATCATCAAATGAGTCCTCCCGCCCAGGGTGGGGCGAGAGGGACTGTCAGACTTGTACTGACTAAAATCCACGGTGATCCTTCAATAGCCCTTTACGTACCAGGGTCACGGTTACCAGGTGAGACAGTCCCGCGACCCCGGCAGGCGTGTCTATTGCCTTTATGTAGTTATTAGACTTATTTTGTTTAAGTAAAAGTACTAAACATAAGCAGACATTACTTATTTTCTTACTTATCAGCTATTTTTCTGATTATTTTCATTGCAGTATCCAAAACAGAGAAATACACTCTCTAGGACTTAGTTGAGCTGTTTTGTCATCAGTACCCTTCTTCTGTCCTTCAAAATAATTAAGTTACAGCATAGTATGTCTTCATACTTTAGTGACCGTCTCATGAACTTATGAGGTAACGCCTTTTTAGCCATATCGTTCTTTACCTCAGTTCATCTATGGTTTTTAGGTCCTAAGAAACCATAGATGGATTGTGGTAAACCTGGCCTGCTCTAAAATCTATTCTACTTTCATGCACAAAATGATTTTCTTCCTTATTCTTTCGTCATCTTACAGTGACAGTTAACAGTCCCATGATTATTAAAAGAAATAAGTAGATTATTCAAAATAATTATTTTTTTTCCTTAGAATTACTACACCTATAATATATTATTTTAAATAATCATAAACTCATTCCATATATCATTTCATAACATAATATTACAATTTCCATTGTACTCAAAGCGGATAAGGGTTAAACGAAAGTTCAAATGCTTTTTTAACATTTAATTATAATGTTAACACAATACCCACTGATGTTTTATCACGAATTAACAATTCAAACAAAACAGTCGAGGTAAGCATGAGGGCCTTCTAGGCACAAGTATTAATTAAGAGGGTTGAACCACTCCGTCTCTAATTAACCGAAGACCCAAGCCAGCCACATTCGGAGTAATTAGTTCCCTCCGAGGGCTGTTCTCACGGTCTCGGACCTTAAACATCGCGAAATAATAGGAATTTCATCGATTACAATTATGCAGATGAAGCAAATATAGTTGAGCTTCCAGCAAGCGGACACATTGAATAAATTAGTCGTCATTAATACCGAGTTGAGAATGGACGCGGCCGCACTGGACAGTAAGAGAGATGTCACACGTGCAGTGTCATTACGACGAGCGCGCTGGCGGCGGCGGGCGAGGCGCGGCGGTCAGCTGGCGCAATTTGTCCCCCGCTACGTGGATCGGTTATTAATCTGTTGCTACAATTACTCGCCGACCATTGAATTAATTGTACCCCTTATCTGGCGAATTCACTCGCCAGCGTCAACTTATCGAGATGTTAAGTTCTTATGTAGCTGTCAAGAAAAGTTCGTGGTGATATTTTTATTATTGCAAAAACTGACCAATGTGATCTTGCGTTGTTATAATGTCAACCACTTGTCGCCGTTACCGGCGCGCTCGCAAAAAACTTTCTTACTCGATGGCTCGTTTTACTTAAAAGAACTCATTTAAGGCATTCGATCGAAAAGCCGTCGACAATGAAATAAATGATCCCTCTCAACGGCACAGCAATAAAAATTTCATAATAAGACTTTTTAAAACAATAACACTCGAACGAGGGTGGTCGAGAATCTTTATTAAAATCTCGAGAGAGTAATAAAAGCACAGTTAAATGCGGGGAACTCTGATGAAAATATTAATTAATGTTTCGGAATGGGAAACATGTTGCTAATTAAATGGCGATATCGCATAAAACGTAATTAGAGGCCGGGAACATTCGTTTCTCACGGGGCGGGCTGCATGCGAGTCCTGGCGGGCGCCGCGTGCGGTACCGGCCCGGGACCGGCACGGGTCCGGCGCGGCGCAGCACGGCCCCAACGCGCATCTCGCGTTTATGAAAGGAATGCAACGCGTACGCTTACACAGCAAAACAGGTTACGCTCCAACTGCGTATTGCATAAAGATTTTCTTCACTCAACACATTAAAATTCGCTCTTAATAGTTGTTAACTTTTTGCACACCACCTCCTGTTAACAATGTTCAAATCGCAATTTGTAACGATGATTAAATAAAATCGGTTAAGTGCGAGTCGTGAGTGATTCTTCAAGATTTTAATTAAAAAAAAATAGATTAAAGAAGGAGGAGTTTATAATAGAAATTCCGCGAGAGCGAAACTACGAGAATTCCATGAGTTGTCGGGCGTTATTAAATGCACTGACTGGCAACTATTAGCCGCGATGATGGACGCTTGAATGGGCGGCGTAATTAAAAAAATCAATGATCACTTATTGTAATTAGCGGTGTATCGCTTGGCCGACAAAAAGGTAATTGTTTTCTGACGGCCGTCAATCAGTTCGGAGAGAATGGTAAGGGACTGACATCGACACGTGCGCCCGCGCAGACCGACCGACGTCTCTCTATTCTATTGCTATGCATATTATCGCGGTATTAAAGCTGTGA
Source organism: Agrotis exclamationis (assembly GCA_950005045.1). Taxonomy (NCBI): domain Eukaryota; kingdom Metazoa; phylum Arthropoda; class Insecta; order Lepidoptera; family Noctuidae; genus Agrotis; species Agrotis exclamationis. The sequence goes on from OX465421.1 coordinate 7,856,117, forward strand.
ATAAAGGAGTGATCAATGGAGAATGGTAATTAATGTTTAAATCATTTGTAAAAGTTTTTGATGAGTAATGACGCGACATTTTTGAATTATTAACGAAAATGATAACTCTATTTTGGACTGTTGAAACCGCCATCATTACTTTATGCATTGAAAAGTAAGTAACAAAGCTGTAAAGCGGTGTGGTAGCCCTCGTCAGAGATGGTGGAATGACTAGTGATCTATAGTCCTATATTAGCTCTGGATCGAATCATCGAAGCCAGTGAGTTTGATGACGCAGGCTAACAATGAAAGTGAAACAAAAGTACCTAAAATGAAATCATACAAATTTATTATAGTATGGGTTTGTAAATCGTTAACACACACATATTTTTAAAGGGCCAACCCAACTCGATGGCATACAGAAATAAACTTTATTTTAATTAATGTAACCTTACATTGTTTACAATTTCAGTAATTGAACAAAGAGCATGGTCATAAATAACGCTGCCAACACAATATAAGATACACAGAGTCGTCGTGTTATCTAACAAACGGCAGAGCCTCGTATATTTCATAATGAGGTTATTACTGAGCATTCTAGTTGCCTTATCTCCAGCTATTCCGAAGCAGAGACTAGCGCCAAATTGGCGTGGCGGAGTGCGCGGGCGCAGGCGATCAGTCGCGCAGATATAGCTAATTAAGGGCCGCGCGCGCCGATCTATTTGGAGAGATCTAGCCGCTGACGTGTGAAAATACCCAATTAATTAACGCGAAACGCTCGCCCGATCACGGGGCATCGCACCTCGCGTGCTACAGGAACGACCTAACGCTACCGAGTTTCTATTACAACTTTAATTCGAACTATCTCTCGTTAGCGACGCCCATTACTAGTCTACTTAAAGCTCAACTTTATTACGAGCCGTCCTCACTGAAAGTGTTATACTCGACATATTTACAACTGGTGACGTAAATCTAATCACGGTAATCACCCACTGACCACCAAGTTCACAATAGCGCCATAAATCCAAAGAATTCGTGCCATAAATAAGTTCGATTGCACATTAGCCGCACTACCTATAAAGTGGAACATTTGAACGTTTATTTATGACAGCGGACTCCCGTCAATTAAACGGGGTTCCCCTCTGTCGCCGTGTGGAGATGAGGCCGCGGGGGGCGGGGTGGGTGCGGGCTGGATTGGCGGTGCACTAACAGGCGAATAGATGGAGGTGAGCGATGGCCGCGCGGTGTAAAGCGAGTGTTAATGGGCTATTAGCCGGTGGTGCGACGGGCGTCTAATTGGCGCGCGAGCACGCCGGCACGTCGCGCGGGCACGCCGCTCCAGCACGCGCTAGATGCGCGCTGATACCACGCACGCTAACTGCACTATTTTCGGATACTTAATTGCCTATATTTTCCCCTAACTCTGCTGTATCGTGATTTTGGAAGGTGCATTCACGAAAGGTTCACCCCTTTACTGAAAAACGACAAGAACTTCTATAAAAGCTGGTACTATTTGATTGATCAAAACAACACCAACTAATCGTATCACTTCTTTTCTTTTGGGTTATAGAATCATCAAATGAGTCCTCTCTTCCTGGGTGGAGTGGAAGAGTCTTGTCAGACTCTTATTGTATTGTATCTCCTTTACATTACACGGCCACAGTATCCTTACAGACGGTCCCTAGACCCTAGCAGCTAATCGTGAAATTCGACAGCCGATCTTGACATCGTCTTTCAAAATCATAACAATTTCCTCCCCAGCTTAATCAAACAACACAGAAACATCATAGATCCCACAAAACTAAGTAGAAAACATTAGCTTCCAGTTCTTGTGGACAGTACGACTTGTACAATCAAGCGTCGGGACGCGACGTCAACCAGGAAATTAAACGCTTGGACATAGCCGCCTGCGACGCAACGCTGTCGTCGCGTCGTCATGACGTCATTCAAGCCACCGCGGCTCTATTTACAGGCGATTTTGAGTGAACACCCCTGTTCTCTCGTTTCAAGTTAATGGAGGCGTTTGAAGGAAATTGAGCCTTAAAAGGAATTATTAAGACGTTTTATTGATTTTTGTGATGGCTTGTCACGCTTTTGACAGATGTGAGGTTTAAAACTATGCGCATGCTATTTCTTGTTGTGCAAGCGGCCGATTTTGATCTTTATTATTTCGTTGTGAAAAATCACGCGAAAATCACGCGAGCAAATCATGGGCAATTTTATGTTATAAAAAAGAAAGAAAGAAAAATATTAGCACACGCCACAAGTACCTACACACAGCTTAAGAAAAAAAAATAGAAAGAAATGTTACGGTTATTTTTTAATGTTTTTCTGACATGCCAATAACGAAAATAAAAGTTAAACTAATAACAACAAATAAAACCGTAGTTATTAATTTACGACATAGGTAATCCTAACATTTACGACAACAATAAATCCATTAAAGCAAAGTAATCAAAATCCATATAAGTAACCATAGCCAAAGATTTCAAAGGCCGTTATATCAGAAGCTGAGCGTAAACCAAGTAGTTTCTGTGCACAGAGTAAGCAAGCCTGGGCATAGACTCATAGAGTAAGCAAGGTAATTGAGCAGCCATAGACAACCCGTCCTCAGTATGTCGTCGGTTAATTTCCTGGTGCTGAGATTCGCAGCGTGCGTTGTGGCACGTTGATTAGTTAGGTACAAACTTGTGGGTAGGTAGTTGGTTTTTGTAAGGAGCTTAATTATTGTAGGTTAGTTTAAGACTACGTTATGTGGTCTTTAATTAATTGGTAGTATTTTATAATATGTACCTAGAGACTAAAGTAGCTTATTTTTGACGTTTATTTAAAGCTAGATTCTCTTGTCATTAATAAAGTTTCAGCTAAACCATTTAGTGATCGACTAGTATCATACATGTTGATGACGTTTTTTTTTTTATTTTTAAAACGAGAGTAAGTACCCACAGATCTAACTTTGAAAAACTTTAGAAACATCCACAACTAAACTTAAAACCAATGCGTTTCAAACGCGTAGCAAACTCAAATCCTCGCGTAGTAGTAGTACCCACGTAGCAGATGCATATAATAAAACATTATTTATGTATTATACAATTTGAAAATTCGTAGCGTTGCAACATACCTCTGTAGCAGAAGCTACACGAAGCATATTCGTGGCGCAAGCTGCGCAAGAGTAGCATATTCGTAGCAAACACATAGCGAACTCGTAGCATACGTGTAGCAAACTCGTAGCAGACGCGTAGCGAACTCGTAGCTGAGCGCTGAGCGTAGCGCATCAGTAGCAAATGTAATTATTACGCTCACGACATTACGCGTAGCAAATTCGCAACAAACGCGTATTAGTTTACGTTTATTACGCGAGTGTATACGTAAAATATGGTTATTTGTAAAATATTTACAATGGTATTTATTATAAACAACTTTTTTTTACTATAAAAAATCTTGAAAAATCAAAAAAAGTGGTGTTCCAAACAAAATGGATTTTTTTTTCCGGTAATAATGTATGAAGTACCTGTTGTTATAGGTCCATCTCAGTATTTCTGTCTGACATCAACGTAGCGAATGCATAGGGAGAAGTATGTATTAAACTTGTAATGTAAAGTTAAAAACTAACCAAATCCTCGTCGTACCTACCAGCTAACAATAAACTTAAATAAACGTTTTTTTTTATTTTATCTTTAAGAAATATTTAAAAATTTAATGATATTTGTATAAATGAATAAACGAAATAATTTAAATAAAATAAAAAGCTTTTAATTTCGGTACAGTTTACAAAATAGTTTAGGTTAGTAATATTAATTATTATTTTGAATAGGTATTGTTAGTTTATTAAAAAGTTTGTTAATTTAGATTTCACATGCTTTTTTACTTTTTATTATTTATATCATGTTATTTATTTATATGCACGGCCTTCTACTGCAGGTACAGACTTCCTCCAAAAATAACAAATAAACTTAAAACAGCAAAACCTTAAACCGAGTCTAGCAAGACTTTAAAAGCACATAAGACAAGAATCCTTATAAACAACGCATTGTTCCGGGGAAGAAAGTGACCATATGACGTTTAATTTCCTCCCTCCCCTCTCCCCCCCCTCCTGGTTGCGAGCTCACTCTCGCTGCCATCATCTGATAGTTGGAGATTCAATTAACACAGCAGAGCGAAACTAGGCCTTTGTCTGTTATCTTTGCGCCTTATAGAATCTAGATTAAGTTCGTCCCTGATAAGATGTACTGTTAATCTATTGAAGGTTGTTATTTTGCTTGGTGGTTTTCTTTTTGTTGTTATTTATGTGTTTTTATTATTTACTTGTTTAAACAGATGCCTTTTCATGATAAGGCCACAGGCGTCACAATAACTGAAAACTCATGAGTTTTCAGTTATTGTGACGTAAAGTAAACTGAAACTTTGACGTTTTCAATTGACAAATTTCAAGGAAAAAATTTGTTCCTTCTTCGTACACCAGAGGCGCTGTTCCATTTTTCCATACAAGAAACGCTGTAAATACTGTACCCTTTTTTTTCGTGTTAAATTCATCAAATGAGTCCTCCCACCCAGGACAGGGCGAGAGGGACTGTCAGACTCGTACTGAATAAAATCCACGGTGTCCTTCAATAGCCCTTTGTGTACCGGCACGAGTTTTCAATATTTGAGACGTAAAGTAAACTGGAACTTTGGCAATTTCAAATTGAAATTTTCAAGGAAAAAATTAGTTCCTTCTTCGTACACCAGAGGCGCTGTTCCATTTTTCCATACAAGAAACGCTGTAAATACTGGAAAGACGCTGTAAAGTAAAATAGTGAAAACTCGTGATAAGGGCTCAGTTACGTACGAGTGATATTATATTTGATTTTTTTTGTCTAAGAAACATTTGTAAGTCTAAAGAATGCGGTGATTGGCTGCTGCACTTCGTTTTGGGGGCTCGATACCCGCACTGAACAAAGATTCGAAACGTTTGTTTTATTTTTTAATTACGCCTGTGGTTCCTCAAATAAACAAAGATGACACCAATATCGATCAATATGGACAGAATTCTTTGATACACCGCCTAAATAACAAAGTTGCGTCTATACTATAGTCAGCAACATCACCACGGAACGAATTTTACAATGGTGTGAATAATAAAAATTTAATTGACGATCTAGCAGTTATTTATTTACTTTCACCCTGAAAGTATGAAGTGCAACCGGTAGAGTCAGTTTATCAGTTTTCAGACTGGCTTTGACTTTAGTTGTCTTTACCATCCGTCGGCTGAGCCCATTCGTACACAATGCGTTACAAGTTTCCGATACCTTGCGACTTTGGTATCCAGGCGACTATCGTAATCCGAATCCAAAGAGGTTCGTACACAGGCACACGTCAATGGATACTAAAGTAGTAAGGTATGGGAGACTTACGTCGCCTTGTGTACGAAGGAGCTTACTCTAACACCGCGTGCGCTCATTGGTCAAATCAACACTGTAAGTGCTCAAACACACTGCGAGCCTAGCGCGGTGGCGGCGGCGGGCGCGATAATATTGAACGTATGAAATCGCCGCTCGTGGCCATACTGAAGTGACTAAGGCGGGGGCCTAGCGCGATGGCTACAAGCGATTTTGCGAGCCTAGGCGTTACTAGGCAACAACAGATATAACGGGTGGGTGGCAGATATAGCAAACCATTTCGGTCTTATAGTCAGCGCCATCTAGTTATCAGGACATGCACTAAAATACTACCATAGGAGGTATTTGTAAATATTTAAATTATTTTTACTGTACTTGACTCATGAATGACTCAGAATCATGTAAAATGGTTGATAATTTACTTGTATACAATCCTAAACAACCTATAAAACATTTTAAAATAATTTCTTTAAAAAGATTTACAGAAACTACTTTGTACCACCGGTTTGCAACACCTGTACCCTTAGCACGAGTTTTCAGTATTTGAGACGTAAAGTAAACTGGAATTTTGACAATTTCAAATTGAAAATTTTCAAGGAAAAAATTAGTTCCTTCTTCGCACACCAGAGACGTTGTTCCATTTTTTCATACAAGAAACGCTGTAAATACTGAAAAGACTGAAAGAAGAGAAAATAAACGCTTGATCGGCAGTGTGGACACAGATCGCGCCCGCCACCACGCCCGCCGCCGCCGTCGCGCTAGGCTTCCAGTGTGGACACACACTAAGACTCACACAGGAGCGATAGTAAAGATGTATCAATAAGTATCGATACACACGAAAACTAACCAACACGATATTATTGAACTCAAAACCTGCTATTTAAGCTGCTGCTAAGAAACCGCTGAAAAAAGAACAACAAGAGCCACCAAATATCAATCATCGCATACAAAAACCTTTGATACAGTACCTCCGACCCTGAACAATAAGGGACTAGTCTAGTCACCAAACGCTCCGAAGTAATTTCCCCGTGCAGGTTTCACGGGGCGTACGTCGCGTGTTTGCTAGTTAGAATTCGGGTGCAGTTCGGAAATTAATCAGGGCCCATTGTGGGCGCTTTGTCGCGGGCCCTGCTGCCAATTATTGGCTGTGCAGCTCCCGTAATTGAACCAGCCTCGAGCAGTTCACAACTAGTGGGCGAACGAAAAAGTTTGCTTATCTGTGTTGAAGAATGTTGGTAATCGGTGAGCTAGTTGTTTTATGTGGGAAGTTGATATTGTTGGTTTTTAATGAGGAAAAGTGAATTAAATTGTTGTTCGTCATCAATGTAAAATATGTAATTATTTTATAAAATAGGAAAAATAAGATTTAAAGAGAAAAAACATTTTGTGGTTAAGAACTTATTTTCTGATTATATGTATACAAAACGCAATCAAGTTACTGTAGTTAAATATAATTCGCATTTCAAAAACGTGCAATAAATGTCAATGTTTAGAGGCTTAAAATTTATTTTAAACGCCACACAAACATGAAAAATTGAACCGTTTCCGGCCCTACACTGTTGCGAGTTACACATATAAATTTGAATCGAAAAATATTGAGAGGAAAATGCAGTTAACAATCACATCATAAGCAATCACTCGCGAGTGAATGAAATAAATTGCACGTTCACGTTTACAATATTCGTTGTTGAGAAAAATTGGGATGAAAACATGGTGGCTCGGCAGCTTCGCAATTTGCGTGGCTTGTGTCGCCCGCGCCGCCACCGCCACGCCACGCCGCCGCCACGCCGTCCCCTGCCCACCGCGCACCACGCTGATTGATTACAATAAAATAATTTGCGTGAAAGCGCAAACCTCGTCACCTTTGTGTTCTACTTTCTTTTTTTTCACATTTCAATCACAGTATTTACTGCGCAAAAAACATTTCAATTTTCATTACCTACCGTAGTTTTAAATCCGATGCGCGGGTGTAAATAGATACCACGCACGCTAACTGCACTATTTTCGGATACTTAATTGCCTATTTCCCCTAACTCTGCTGTATCGTGATTTTGGAAGGTGCATTCACGAAAGGTTCACCCCTTTACTGAAAAACGACAAGAACTTCTATAAAAGCTGGTACTATTTGATTGATCAAAACAACACCAACTAATCGTATCACTTCTTTTCTTTTGGGTTATAGAATCATCAAATGAGTCCTCTCTTCCTGGGTGGAGTGGAAGAGTCTTGTCAGACTCTTATTGTATTGTATCTCCTTTACATTACACGGCCACAGTATCCTTACAGACGGTCCCTAGACCCTAGCAGCTAATCGTGAAATTCGACAGCCGATCTTGACATCGTCTTTCAAAATCATAACAATTTCCTCCCCAGCTTAATCAAACAACACAGAAACATCATAGATCCCACAAAACTAAGTAGAAAACATTAGCTTCCAGTTCTTGTGGACAGTACGACTTGTACAATCAAGCGTCGGGACGCGACGTCAACCAGGAAATTAAACGCTTGGACATAGCCGCCTGCGACGCAACGCTGTCGTCGCGTCGTCATGACGTCATTCAAGCCACCGCGGCTCTATTTACAGGCGATTTTGAGTGAACACCCCTGTTCTCTCGTTTCAAGTTAATGGAGGCGTTTGAAGGAAATTGAGCCTTAAAAGGAATTATTAAGACGTTTTATTGATTTTTGTGATGGCTTGTCACGCTTTTGACAGATGTGAGGTTTAAAACTATGCGCATGCTATTTCTTGTTGTGCAAGCGGCCGATTTTGATCTTTATTATTTCGTTGTGAAAAATCACGCGAAAATCACGCGAGCAAATCATGGGCAATTTTATGTTATAAAAAAGAAAGAAAGAAAAATATTAGCACACGCCACAAGTACCTACACACAGCTTAAGAAAAAAAAATAGAAAGAAATGTTACGGTTATTTTTTAATGTTTTTCTGACATGCCAATAACGAAAATAAAAGTTAAACTAATAACAACAAATAAAACCGTAGTTATTAATTTACGACATAGGTAATCCTAACATTTACGACAACAATAAATCCATTAAAGCAAAGTAATCAAAATCCATATAAGTAACCATAGCCAAAGATTTCAAAGGCCGTTATAACAGAAGCTGAGCGTAAACCAAGTAGTTTCTGTGCACAGAGTAAGCAAGCCTGGGCATAGACTCATAGAGTAAGCAAGGTAATTGAGCAGCCATAGACAACCCGTCCTCAGTATGTCGTCGGTTAATTTCCTGGTGCTGAGATTCGCAGCGTGCGTTGTGGCACGTTGATTAGTTAGGTACAAACTTGTGGGTAGGTAGTTGGTTTTTGTAAGGAGCTTAATTATTGTAGGTTAGTTTAAGACTACGTTATGTGGTCTTTAATTAATTGGTAGTATTTTATAATATGTACCTAGAGACTAAAGTAGCTTATTTTTGACGTTTATTTAAAGCTAGATTCTCTTGTCATTAATAAAGTTTCAGCTAAACCATTTAGTGATCGACTAGTATCATACATGTTGATGACGTTTTTTTTTTTATTTTTAAAACGAGAGTAAGTACCCACAGATCTAACTTTGAAAAACTTTAGAAACATCCACAACTAAACTTAAAACCAATGCGTTTCAAACGCGTAGCAAACTCAAATCCTCGCGTAGTAGTAGTACCCACGTAGCAGATGCATATAATAAAACATTATTTATGTATTATACAATTTGAAAATTCGTAGCGTTGCAACATACCTCTGTAGCAGAAGCTACACGAAGCATATTCGTGGCGCAAGCTGCGCAAGAGTAGCATATTCGTAGCAAACACATAGCGAACTCGTAGCATACGTGTAGCAAACTCGTAGCAGACGCGTAGCGAACTCGTAGCTGAGCGCTGAGCGTAGCGCATCAGTAGCAAATGTAATTATTACGCTCACGACATTACGCGTAGCAAATTCGCAACAAACGCGTATTAGTTTACGTTTATTACGCGAGTGTATACGTAAAATATGGTTATTTGTAAAATATTTACAATGGTATTTATTATAAACAACTTTTTTTTACTATAAAAAATCTTGAAAAATCAAAAAAAGTGGTGTTCCAAACAAAATGGATTTTTTTTTCCGGTAATAATGTATGAAGTACCTGTTGTTATAGGTCCATCTCAGTATTTCTGTCTGACATCAACGTAGCGAATGCATAGGGAGAAGTATGTATTAAACTTGTAATGTAAAGTTAAAAACTAACCAAATCCTCGTCGTACCTACCAGCTAACAATAAACTTAAATAAACGTTTTTTTTTATTTTATCTTTAAGAAATATTTAAAAATTTAATGATATTTGTATAAATGAATAAACGAAATAATTTAAATAAAATAAAAAGCTTTTAATTTCGGTACAGTTTACAAAATAGTTTAGGTTAGTAATATTAATTATTATTTTGAATAGGTATTGTTAGTTTATTAAAAAGTTTGTTAATTTAGATTTCACATGCTTTTTTACTTTTTATTATTTATATCATGTTATTTATTTATATGCACGGCCTTCTACTGCAGGTACAGACTTCCTCCAAAAATAACAAATAAACTTAAAACAGCAAAACCTTAAACCGAGTCTAGCAAGACTTTAAAAGCACATAAGACAAGAATCCTTATAAACAACGCATTGTTCCGGGGAAGAAAGTGACCATATGACGTTTAATTTCCTCCCTCCCCTCTCCCCCCCCTCCTGGTTGCGAGCTCACTCTCGCTGCCATCATCTGATAGTTGGAGATTCAATTAACACAGCAGAGCGAAACTAGGCCTTTGTCTGTTATCTTTGCGCCTTATAGAATCTAGATTAAGTTCGTCCCTGATAAGATGTACTGTTAATCTATTGAAGGTTGTTATTTTGCTTGGTGGTTTTCTTTTTGTTGTTATTTATGTGTTTTTATTATTTACTTGTTTAAACAGATGCCTTTTCATGATAAGGCCACAGGCGTCACAATAACTGAAAACTCATGAGTTTTCAGTTATTGTGACGTAAAGTAAACTGAAACTTTGACGTTTTCAATTGACAAATTTCAAGGAAAAAATTTGTTCCTTCTTCGTACACCAGAGGCGCTGTTCCATTTTTCCATACAAGAAACGCTGTAAATACTGTACCCTTTTTTTTCGTGTTAAATTCATCAAATGAGTCCTCCCACCCAGGACAGGGCGAGAGGGACTGTCAGACTCGTACTGAATAAAATCCACGGTGTCCTTCAATAGCCCTTTGTGTACCGGCACGAGTTTTCAATATTTGAGACGTAAAGTAAACTGGAACTTTGGCAATTTCAAATTGAAATTTTCAAGGAAAAAATTAGTTCCTTCTTCGTACACCAGAGGCGCTGTTCCATTTTTCCATACAAGAAACGCTGTAAATACTGGAAAGACGCTGTAAAGTAAAATAGTGAAAACTCGTGATAAGGGCTCAGTTACGTACGAGTGATATTATATTTGATTTTTTTTGTCTAAGAAACATTTGTAAGTCTAAAGAATGCGGTGATTGGCTGCTGCACTTCGTTTTGGGGGCTCGATACCCGCACTGAACAAAGATTCGAAACGTTTGTTTTATTTTTTAATTACGCCTGTGGTTCCTCAAATAAACAAAGATGACACCAATATCGATCAATATGGACAGAATTCTTTGATACACCGCCTAAATAACAAAGTTGCGTCTATACTATAGTCAGCAACATCACCACGGAACGAATTTTACAATGGTGTGAATAATAAAAATTTAATTGACGATCTAGCAGTTATTTATTTACTTTCACCCTGAAAGTATGAAGTGCAACCGGTAGAGTCAGTTTATCAGTTTTCAGACTGGCTTTGACTTTAGTTGTCTTTACCATCCGTCGGCTGAGCCCATTCGTACACAATGCGTTACAAGTTTCCGATACCTTGCGACTTTGGTATCCAGGCGACTATCGTAATCCGAATCCAAAGAGGTTCGTACACAGGCACACGTCAATGGATACTAAAGTAGTAAGGTATGGGAGACTTACGTCGCCTTGTGTACGAAGGAGCTTACTCTAACACCGCGTGCGCTCATTGGTCAAATCAACACTGTAAGTGCTCAAACACACTGCGAGCCTAGCGCGGTGGCGGCGGCGGGCGCGATAATATTGAACGTATGAAATCGCCGCTCGTGGCCATACTGAAGTGACTAAGGCGGGGGCCTAGCGCGATGGCTACAAGCGATTTTGCGAGCCTAGGCGTTACTAGGCAACAACAGATATAACGGGTGGGTGGCAGATATAGCAAACCATTTCGGTCTTATAGTCAGCGCCATCTAGTTATCAGGACATGCACTAAAATACTACCATAGGAGGTATTTGTAAATATTTAAATTATTTTTACTGTACTTGACTCATGAATGACTCAGAATCATGTAAAATGGTTGATAATTTACTTGTATACAATCCTAAACAACCTATAAAACATTTTAAAATAATTTCTTTAAAAAGATTTACAGAAACTACTTTGTACCACCGGTTTGCAACACCTGTACCCTTAGCACGAGTTTTCAGTATTTGAGACGTAAAGTAAACTGGAATTTTGACAATTTCAAATTGAAAATTTTCAAGGAAAAAATTAGTTCCTTCTTCGCACACCAGAGACGTTGTTCCATTTTTTCATACAAGAAACGCTGTAAATACTGAAAAGACTGAAAGAAGAGAAAATAAACGCTTGATCGGCAGTGTGGACACAGATCGCGCCCGCCACCACGCCCGCCGCCGCCGTCGCGCTAGGCTTCCAGTGTGGACACACACTAAGACTCACACAGGAGCGATAGTAAAGATGTATCAATAAGTATCGATACACACGAAAACTAACCAACACGATATTATTGAACTCAAAACCTGCTATTTAAGCTGCTGCTAAGAAACCGCTGAAAAAAGAACAACAAGAGCCACCAAATATCAATCATCGCATACAAAAACCTTTGATACAGTACCTCCGACCCTGAACAATAAGGGACTAGTCTAGTCACCAAACGCTCCGAAGTAATTTCCCCGTGCAGGTTTCACGGGGCGTACGTCGCGTGTTTGCTAGTTAGAATTCGGGTGCAGTTCGGAAATTAATCAGGGCCCATTGTGGGCGCTTTGTCGCGGGCCCTGCTGCCAATTATTGGCTGTGCAGCTCCCGTAATTGAACCAGCCTCGAGCAGTTCCCAACTAGTGGGCGAACGAAAAAGTTTGCTTATCTGTGTTGAAGAATGTTGGTAATCGGTGAGCTAGTTGTTTTATGTGGGAAGTTGATGTTGTTGGTTTTTAATGAGGAAAAGTGAATTAAATTGTTGTTCGTCATCAATGTAAAATATGTAATTATTTTATAAAATAGGAAAAATAAGATTTAAAGAGAAAAAACATTTTGTGGTTAAGAACTTATTTTCTGATTATATGTATACAAAACGCAATCAAGTTACTGTAGTTAAATATAATTCGCATTTCAAAAACGTGCAATAAATGTCAATGTTTAGAGGCTTAAAATTTATTTTAAACGCCACACAAACATGAAAAATTGAACCGTTTCCGGCCCTACACTGTTGCGAGTTACACATATAAATTTGAATCGAAAAATATTGAGAGGAAAATGCAGTTAACAATCACATCATAAGCAATCACTCGCGAGTGAATGAAATAAATTGCACGTTCACGTTTACAATATTCGTTGTTGAGAAAAATTGGGATGAAAACATGGTGGCTCGGCAGCTTCGCAATTTGCGTGGCTTGTGTCGCCCGCGCCGCCACCGCCACGCCACGCCGCCGCCACGCCGTCCCCTGCCCATCGCGCACCACGCTGATTGATTACAATAAAATAATTTGCGTGAAAGCGCAAACCTCGTCACCTTTGTGTTCTACTTTCTTTTTTTTCACATTTCAATCACAGTATTTACTGCGCAAAAAACATTTCAATTTTCATTACCTACCGTAGTTTTAAATCCGATGCGCGGGTGTAAATAACACTACAGTCCGTTAGTTTGTGTTGTCACTTTTATATATTAATAATTTAAAGGGTATCTATGTCTATTTTTTAGAGTGCTGTTTTGTAATGAAATTATGCGTCTATTGAATTCGTTCATTTAGTATAAGTGCGATTCTACGAACGAAAGATTATCCAAAATCTTTGAAAACGTTCTGACAATTGACTGTTTTCGTTTTATGCATCTTGTAAGATGAATGAAGTCAATTTGACCACCCGATTGGCGCTGTGGTCGAAGGATTGACTGCTGCACTGCGTTCTACGGGTTCTATTCCCACATTAATAAATATTTTAATAACCTGCAAGTAGTTCTTTCGGATCTGGCTATTTTTTATATTTTACTTTACATGTTTTTAAACACACCCACTACACAAGAGAAATTCCTACTTTTGGGGTAAATTTCTTTATAAAGAAAATAATAATTAAATACTAAACTTTACCTTACAAGGGATGATAACAAAAAACAAACAAACTGAAAAAGACCAAACACATAACACCCCAAATATTTATATTACAACACATCGTCCACTAAACAAAAACAAAGGATTAGCACTAAAGTCTCGTTATTCGGAGGTTAACGTATTAAAAGGTATAAAAGTCCAAGGGTGGCGTAAAGCGGCGGTGTTAAAACAATGGCAAGTAACTCGACGGTAACCACCACCGAATTTGCATTCCTCATTGCGAGAGCACATAAAAATGCTCTCATTAACCTGGGGTGGTCAACACACCCTGTATACCCGCCACAGTACACAACACACGCTGTTCCAACGTGCGGTATCGCCCGGTAGGTGACGCGCGTCATTTAAGTGACGTGTGACGTTGCCAAATATTAAATTTAATAACGTGTAAATGATATGGCTCGATGTGGTAATTGAATTCGGTGGTACAGCTAAAATAATTATGGCGTCCAGTAAATGGTTAAATGAAGTTGGTATAATTTAATTTCAGATTTCGGACTTTGGTTGACATGGAGTTTTTTAATTGTAATGCAAATAGGCAATAACGATGATTGTATTATGTGAATGTCAAGAACAAATTCTTCTCTGCCTTACGAGAAAGGAGCTTCCCCAATAGCGTTAAAATATTGTACTGCGATTCCAAACTCCTGGCGCATCCTGGACATACACCCTGGACATCCAGAACTCGATAACGCAGAGTCTAGTTGACTAATCATTTTAACACGATGACGTTAACTTCTCCTGCCAGAAGTGAATATAACAGACAAGCTATGCCTTATCTTAAAGCATATTTTGCAAGACAACCACAATCGTTGCACCCTATCCAAGCGAACGTCCAACAACACACAGGGTGTAGAATTCCCAGCAAGATCAGAGGATGCGAGTAATCGTGTATGCGACGCAGTTTTCATTACTGCTGCTTAACATACCGGCGTCGCGTGCCCGCATACCGCCTCTTTTTATTCCATTTTATTCTGCCTAATGTTTATTGCTCACCGGTCAAGTAATGCGACACTAATTTTGCATGCCTTCGTTTAGCAATGTCCTAGAAAACTACGCTCGTAATACGTAAGCGTTTACTGTTATTTGTAGCTGCTTTACTTATAAATAAGTACCGCTTGTTTTGTATGTTTTCTGCACGGTATTTCTGCTCCTCTTAAACATTTGCCTGTTTTTAGCTGCTTTTAAAAAGGCGTTGGGAGCTCTCGATTCTCTTTAACTTAACCATTTTAAATTACACCATTAAAAGAGACTACTGAAGAGATCAACAAAGATTACCATTAAACCATTTAATTACACAAACCATTAATTTATTTGAGAAACTAAATTAGAACACTTTCAGTATTTCGTATATTTACGTCGATGCTCGTAATCTCCCCGCTTTCGAGGGTTAAAATTCAGTCCACAATGGCGGCATTGTTCCATTAACACAATTTTATACCCGACATATTAAAATAATAAAAACTTATGCCTCTCTTAATTAAATAATTTAGCGGCGGCCTGAGCCGAGATATGTAAATTGTTTTAGGGGATAGATCAAACAACCCTTTTTTATGACTTTAATATGCGGTCGCCGGGAAGGAGGGGGGGGGGTTCGTGAGACACAGTTGGGGCCGGGGGGCGAGGTAAGTTATGAAATATTTAATAACGGCGCACACGATTCCATTTGAATTACTTTCGAGGAAATGACGACGTGCAAAGCAGGCGGCACATCGCGCGATGCCCCGCGACCCACCCCGCACCTACGTGCGCGCCGAAATGAGCTGAGAAACAAATATTACTACAAACAAACTTTTTGCCTTATTAAAATTCACGTACGCAGAATTATTTTACATAGCCAATGTTTTGTTTTGCGGCGACGCGACGGATTTCACTTACAGTCATAATTTTTTCAGAGCGCTTTTCATTGAACTTTACCAGTTCAGTTAAATACAAACCTTGGCAAGTCAGTTACTAAATTGTTTTTTTGTTTCTTCAGTTGTTAATTGTTGCTCTCTTTCAAGCAATTAAAGCATTATACCGAACTGGAGTTTCCGTTCCTTGTAAAAAAGTTAACGAATAAAATAATGATATGAGTAAATATCTGCGCCCGATGTGCGCCCGGTATAACGCGGGACTTCACTGTCTCAAATGCCGAGGGAGTGTTTTAATTAATGTTTCCCGACAAATTGCGAAAAAAACCATAGCAATGTGACGTCACGAGGCTCGTGTGCAAGTAAATGACGCGGCAGTGTAATCAAGTAATGACGCTTATTATTGTAATGTGACGTCATCAACACACGTCTTTTAAACGATGGCTGTTTAAGTACAAATGCGTGTAAAGAAAAGGGTTACTGTTTATAAGTGTCATTAAATTAAACGTTTATTTTGCAAGTGTCATTTTATTTAATTACGGTTGTTGGTCTCTTAGGACCAGGGTATATCACACATATTTTAGATAAAAATAAAAACTGTACGCAAAAAAAAGTTTTATCTACCAAAGTCTACGACCGAAATGATGTTTAGCTATAACAAACATGTATATTTTTTTCATCTCGTCCTGAGAATTGATGCTGGGGCGCTTCTCACGCGTTTGTAACGAGTCTGTATTATCGGGCGTATCGCGGCCGCCTCGCCTTCAGTGTGTACACGCCTTAAACCACGTTCGACGAACGAATGTTATCAGTGAAACGCTGATTACTGAAATATATGATCTAAGGGTTCATAAATTTTGTTTCTTCGTGTTTTCTACCCACCGTTGTGGTAAAATATGTAATTGGGGCAGGAAGTTGTAAGTATGTTTTTATTACTATTCTTAATAGTCGTTAAGAACGGTTGAAATTAACTGTCCTAATTGATACCAATTAATAATAAAAAATATAAATATTAGCTCTATCTTTTTATTAATTAAAAGTGGAAATTACCTTGTATTTATCGCAGAAGATATTTTTGGAACTTTAATTTGTAATTAACTATCTTTATATATCTTACTATATTTATTTTCTTGATAACTCAAATGAGTTAAAATAACTTCTTTCAAGATGGATCTTCTAATAGAGATTTTATCAACATTCTACACTTTGATTGACTTTTGGTCATTATCATTACCATCCAATTGCATTATGACCGTAACTCTTAGAAGATCTTTTTAACTCGAAGTAAACTCTTATATTTACAACCTTCACTCCATTACAAAAGAATTTATTTTATATTGCAGCTAAAATTATCTTAAACCTTATTAAATATCCTGTCATTCTAAAATTAACTTTAATTACATATAATCAAGGTTTTCATTAGTTTAATCAGTAGTAAGACGGGCTAGTTTTCCGTGTGAGTGTACTAAGTGGGTGCACTGTTATTGATGACATGATCTGTAGGGACGATACCAAAAAGATTCCTTAATGGCGGTGATTTGACTCAGTAAATCACCGAACATCATTAAGTTGTTATAACATGCCAATTCTACGTGACTTGCCCGTACTTAAGTATAGGTAGAGTCAGCAAAAAAGGTAGTATGCAAACAAGAGATGAACATATTGATCTTGTTCAGTTGAAAAAAAAAATGCCTGCTAAGTGTGAGTCGAATATATTGTATACACGAAGGAAAGTTTTTTTTTTAAATTTATTTTCATAGAGTTATAAACATGACAGTCAATGCTAATTTAAAGAGTTGTTATTCAAGTAGTAAGGAGGCTTTTGACTGACAAACAGACGGACGGAAGCCCGTAGCTCAATAATTCCGTAGTTTACCGCGTTTATTGTATGGAAAATGAAAAAGTGCCTTTAGCACAGTTTAGAACAGTTGGGTCACTTCCCAAAAACAATCAAACAAATGTAAAATCTATACTCGAGAGAATAAAGTACATTTTTACTAGCATCGGCATCGCCCATGTACTTTTATAATAGCCTAAACTTCCCATGCGCAAGCAAAAATGTACTGAGTGGTTACGCGCGAGAGTTTATTTTTGTTTATCTGACGCTAACAACATTACAATGTGATTACATTGTTGCTATCCGTGAATCTCAATAGGGTTGCGACTTACGAGTTTAGGAGGCACAATAAGGTAGGTAGGTGTATTTTATGCATTTGTTAAATTACACTATTAACATAAATGTTCTTCAGGGATTTTTTTTATCATCAGCCTATATCTTTTTGGTTTCGTTACTACATTCTACATACATTATCGATTGGTAGCACAGAATGTTAATACATACTTACCAACGGCACCTTACATTAGAACCTATTATTGTAATATTTTTAAACATTTCATCTTACAAAAACAAAAAAGAATATTATTTAAAAATATTTGAAATGTTAGGCTTTGTTGTTTATAGGCTTTATTAAATGTATTGGTTTACAATTACTTAGTTATTATTCTGCAACAAACACTACATAAAAATCAGTATTTATTTTGCTTTACGACACACAGATTCTAAAACAACAAACAAATGAATTTTAATGAATGATGATGACGCAACAAGAAATGTCAGTCACAGAATACAAAAAGAAAGTCAAAGATTACAAACAAACGTTACTTTTTTTTATTAAAGAGAGGCGAAGGAATCCAAATATACAGCCATCTCGCGAGTTTTTGAATAATTAACCCTTTAACCGGCAGCACTCTTATTAATATGGGTACATTCAATTAATTGTAAATACTTTTATGGTTTAGAGCAAAAACTAAAATCGAATGTCGCGTTTCAAGGGTGAAGTATCGATTCACTGAATCCATTCAGTACTATAATATAGATTAAAAAAAAATCGATATTTTGGCTCCAACAATCGATTCTTCGATTAATCGATCTCAGATCTCCATCCCTACGTCACAGGTTCTGCGTTGCGAGTCTTTGTAAATGGTAAAAAAGTCGCGCAACCAATTACGATCGCTGACCTTGAATGCGTAGTGCTATTTTCTGAGTTTGATCGTGGTCGATATTTTCACCTTTCGACGTGACGCGGTAGTTTATGAAACGTGAGGCTCTTATCACTATTGTCGTTTAAGTAACCAAAAGCTATGCAGTATTTGCTTTTCCTTATATTTTATAACTAAAATATATATAAAGTTATTTCACACAGTACCTAATTAATAATACTACTTTTTATTTTGGTTATTTTCTCTTTCACATACGTAAACGTAACAAAAATATTAAGATACGGAACGCGTGCGAGACGGGCGGCCGGGGAGGCATATGTTCAGCAGTGGACGTCCTAAGGCTGAGATGATGATGAAGTGTTGACGTGTTATTGTAAGTCGAGTAACGTTGCCATACGGCACCGTGAACGGTGTGCGCGTGTGTGCGTGCCGTTTCATACCTACACCGCATAGAGACCCCTCTGTAGTACTCTGTGCCTTTAGTATAAAAACGAGAAACTAATTTAAAAAACCGGCCAAGAGCGAGTCGGACTCGCCCATAAAGGGTTCCGTACACTCAAAAAACGTAAGGGTTAAAAGTAAATAAAATACTGTTAAAAATAACCCAGCATGTTTGTCAACATAGCACCTGCAAAGTTTGTTGCTAAAAACAAATACGTCAACTTTGCTGACATTACTTGTTAAATATTAACCGTTAAAATTGGTTAAAAATACTTGGTAAGAAATAACACAGTATCTTAAGTTAGTAACGACCGAGTCAAGTTGGCTGAATTTAGCCAATTTTACTTGGTTAGAAATAACACAGTATCTTACGTTAGTAACGACCGAGTTAAGTTGGCTGCATTTAGCCAGTTTTACTAACTAAACTACAGCCGGCTCACTCGGTACATAACATCAGTGTTACTCGGTATTCTTAACCAATTTATCCAGTATCTACAGCCAGCCTACTCGGTAGTTAGAGCAGTGTTACTCAGTATACTTAACCAATTTATCTAGTAACAGCAGCCAGCCTACTCGGTAGTTAGAGCAGAGTTACTCAGTATACTTAACCAATTTATCTAGTAACAGCAACCAGCCTACTCGGTAGTTAGAGCAGTGTTACTCGGTATTCTTAACCAATTTATCCAGTATCTACAGCCAGCCTACTCGGTAGTTAGAGCAGTGTTACTCGGTATTCTTAACCAATTTATGCTGTATCCACAGCCAGCCTACTCGGTAGTTAGAGCAGTGTTACTCGGTTTTCTTAACCAATTTAAGCTGTAGCCACAGCCAGCCTACTCGGTAGTTAGAGCAGTGTTACTCGGTGTTCTTAACCAATTTAAGCTGTAGCCACAGCCAGCCTACTCGGTAGTTAGAGCAGTGTTACTCTGTATTCGTAATTAATTTAATTCGGTGCATAAAGACAGTTAAATTTGTATTAAATAAAAATACTTAGGTCAATACTTCCAAAGTTTTTATATTATTCGAAAGTAGATACACTTTAAAATATAAAAACTTTGGAAGTACTGACCTAAGTATTTTTATTGATAATACAAATTTAATTCATGAATCGTCCATAATATTGTCCAAACAACGTGTCACTTGTCCAAACTTATCACACACACCCAATATTCACAGCGGAGCCACGAACGAAGAGCGCATGCACGCGTGCTTACTTCAAGAGAATCGACGAGCAAATGAACGAGCGAACTAGCGACCGAGACTAAACGAATGATGGGATTGATTGATGCTAGCCAAACGATTCGATTATTTTTAACAGAGTTAGCTACTCGGTTAAAATTAAACGACACGAACCGATTGCCGTTAACAGAGGTAGTTTGCAAGAAGCAACCGAGTAAAGAAAAATGGCAGCCGCCCATACCTACATTTGATTTAGCTGAGATTAATTTCCTACGTCTTTAAATGAAAAATATTTTATGACTCATCAGTTGAGTCATCCTTCAGGGAGGCCGATGACTCAAATGGTGATCCACCGACCAATGAATGGGGCCTGGCTGAAATGTTCACGAAAATGAAGGTGGCAATGAATCGGTTAATCTTATGTATTGATAAATATGTTGGTTTGTAAAAATCAACCGAATAATTACTCGATTACAATCAGAAGAGTTCTACTTATCTATTATTAACTATAGATGTTTGTAAAAAACAACCGAATAATTACTCGATTACAATCAACAGAGTTGTACTTATCTATTATTAACTATAGATGTTTGGAAAAAACAACCGAGGGAAATACTCGTTTAGTAACAACAACATGCTTATTGGTTATTAGCCAAGAATATTTAACAAAATTCACAAGTCTACTCTTTGTCAAGTTTACTTGTAGATTTTTAGGCAAGTCTTAGTTAAAATTTACCAATATGATTGTAACCGAGCCAAAAAGGTACTTTGCTAAAGTAAAATTTTTTCAGTGTAGCAGCAAGTAATAACATACTATAAAAGTTCTTGTAGTTGGTTCCAACTTTGAAAGGTTTACGATTTATGACGTATTAAAAAAAAACTTGAGAGGTGTCAAGGCACGTCCAAAATCGCTATGAACCTGTTAAAAAGGTTCAAGCGATTTTCGACCCTCCACCCCACACTACCCCACTCCACTCCGCTCCACTTCGCTCCACTCCGCTCCACTTCGCTCCACTCCGGTCCACTCCGCTCCACTCCGCTCCACTCCGCTCCGCTCCGCTCCGCTCCACTCCACTCCCTTCCACTCCACTCCGCTCCGCTCCACTCCACTCCACTCCGCTCCACTCCACTCCGCTCCACTCCACTCCACTCCGCTCCACTCCACTCCACTCCACTCCGCTCCACTCCACTCCACTCCACTCCACTCCACTCCACTCCACTGCACTGCACTCCACTCCACTGCACTCCACTCCACTCCACTACCTATTATAGCTGTAAAAATGAAGTTGACAAACTTACATTTGCAGTTGTTCTCCGATACATTTTGTTTAGGAAAATGTTATCCCAGTACGTTTTATAAGTTGGTCAACTATTACTCGTAAACTTGTAAAGCCCACTTAGTCATGATAATTTTCTTTTAAACTTCGTTATATATACTACTATTGTAAATTTTTTCACACCCCCAAACATAACCGTTTAGCTGGTAGAGGGGGGGGACACTTGAGTAGGGCAAAAATTAGCACTTTAAAGCTTAATATTTCACAAACGAATCTTTTTATCAAAAAATTGTTGATGGAAACTACCAATATTTTTTAAAGGCCTATTTAATGATACCCCACACTAAGGGGTACGCGAGAAAAAAAAAAACATCCCCGCTTTACGTGTACAGGAGGTACCCTAAAAAAAAATATTTTACGAGATTTTATTTTACCACTTTTTTGACGCAACAAATCCGTATATTTACACCAAATTACAGCTTTCTAGTGCTGGGCGTCTCTGAGCTAAGCTGCGGACAGACGGACGGACGGACGGACGGACATGGCGAAACTATAAGGGTTCCTTGTTGACTACGGAACCCTAAAAATTAGGACAGAGTTCTAGTTTAGTTTACCAACGTCACGAAAACGTGAAAACTCTTGATAAGGCTTCATAGACACAGAATCGAAGTTATTCAATTGAATGACCTGTAAAACACCCTCCAAAATAAAATACAAGAAATTGCCACTCAACAAAATTAGGTGTACAAATAGCAGCCTGCAGACTAAACTATTTTGTTGACTGTACTATGTAAACTTGTAAAGTATGGTTACAAGAGTTTATTTTTTATAAATCTCTCCATAATCTTCAATAAAAGTATATCTTTATGGGGCTCGTGATTTACTAAGTCAATTATTAAAATTGAATGTTAATTAACGACTTAGGGCCTTACTTATAAACATTGATTAGACGTTACTTATCTTAAATAGCTCTTAAGTCACTTGCCATCTCTATTCATTGAAATAGAAATGACAAGGACAGGTGATATTTAATCGGTAGCTAAGCAACACAAGTTTTTATAAGTAAGGGGGTTAATTAGGAAGTCAAATTAATGTCAATAGTTTTCTATAGAATAATAAAGTTATGTTCCATTACTAAGTTATTTCTCTTTCAAGTTCGTGAGCTTTATCGATTGAAGTTTTAATGGTTATATTCAACTTCCAATAAAAATGTTCGTTTAGAAATGATTTATGTTGATTTTTTTTAATAGGTCTAATAATAATTTTAAAAACATATATAATCTTTTACAGTTTTTTTTTTTAATTGAAACTTTTTTGGGCCGCATCCCATTTTATCAATTTATTTTTTCGACAGCTGAACAAAATAGCACACGTTTCACCACTATTTTAATTGTCATTAATTGAGTGTCGATTCATCAATTTTTGACTTTCATCATCATCATCATCATCATATCAGCCGTAAGACGTCCACTGCTGAACATAGGCCTCCCCTTTAGACTTCCAATAGGACCGGTTGTAAGCGGCCTGCATCCAGCGTGATCCTGTGGCCTTCATAAGATCGTCTGCCACACCTAGTGCCGGACGTCCTACGCTGCGCTTGCCGGTGCGTGGTCTCCATTCGAGAACCTTACGGCCCATCGGCCATCAGTTCTGCCGTCATTTTTGACTTTGACCTGCATTAATTCCTATTTCAACAATTAATATAATTATGTAAAGAAACAAACACTCATATTTTTTTATTCGGATATTTTTAATTTGCTTTTAAAGTGTTGGATAGATACCAGACACACCCTTGAATTCATTTTCAGTATCCCGTATTTTGCTATTATATTAATCTATTAAAAATACATGCACATATTTATTTGATTGAAAAACTACTAGAATCAATAAAGTATCAATAGTTGCTCTATAATTATTTAGTTGAGCTTTATTTTAATATTTTATATTTCTTCTTTTTAGATTTTTTATTTAAAAATATAGATTTAGAATATCAAACAATAAAACATTAAATATCAATTATGTTCTGATGGGCTTCAAGTTAAAACCAGTTGCAGCTGAAATTCTCTATTTCCTTCCTGATGTTTTAGATTTAACCAGGTGAACTTACAACACAAAGTTGCTCTTTGACCCAACACAAACAATAAGTTTCAATATGGATATCAAAATATCCTCGCATAATCAGTTGAACGAACTTCCCCAATAAACTTTTGCATCTTTTGCATTGCCCACATAAACAAAATAATTAATTTACACAATCTCTTCAATCTCCATTCCAAGAATTGAACAACAAGAGAGCTATTAATATCTGGATTCGTCACAGTCTTTTTTGCCCACACTGTGGGCGTATACTTAGGGTTTAGTCAGATGGACCACACCAGAAAAAATGTGTTCAGTTCAGGTACAGAATTATGAATATATCATTCGTTACACAAGGATAACAGCTTAAAGAAGTAGAAAATTAATGTTGCGAAAGTGTGGTTAGTACTGGTAACATGGCATACACAAATGCTAAGTCAAACGGTTAAACCACTTAACATCAGTTACCTACTCTTTTCCCAATAATTACCCGACTGCGCGACGCAAAGGATTTGGAAGATTTGATTGGTAAAATTTGAATGGGCCCCGACTGTAAGTCGTTCTGTTCTGCTTCTTCCTGCTGTTCTGTTGGGCTTGTTTCTTTCTTTTTAGTTTTTATATAAGTTAACTTTTTCACGTATTTTTCAAAATTAGTTTTTACGCAGTCGGGTTTTTTGTTTTTCTTTAAATTATTTTTTGTTAAAATCCATTTCCAGTCTAACTGAATACAGCTTCTTAGCTATTTTCGTATGAAGCAACTACTTGTCTTAGTTCCACAACCCAATTTCCATAATAGAAACCTTGTTGCAACACAGGACAAGATAAGGAGTTTATCATTTTTACCCGACTGCGCTAGAACGATCCCGAACAAACACCTTCGAAATCATGATGGGCGGTCGCAGGATACATATTGTGCTAGCTGACTTATCAAAACCATACTTATCCTTCGACTGCACAGCATGATTTAGAAGGTACTTGCAACTGTGGTGTAGTAATTTCGTGTGGTCTATCTGAACAAACCCTTAGACTGTAGTCGTGAAAACCTTTGGCAGATAACTCGATAGCTAATTCGAAATGGTTCATTGTTGTCTGTAGTTTCAAAGGCAGTACTTTCAAAGATATTGCTTGCAGTGTCTTGCACAATAGTCTTCGACGCTAACTAAATGGCCTGGGTTTACTTGACATGACTTGAAGTGACAATGTATGAAGAGAATAGGCGTTTTAATTTAGTTTGTTGTTGTATGTTTTTAAGTATGTGACATTAATTATTGTTTGTTTTGCTAGTAGTGGTTTTAGAAAGATTTATTTTTGCTTTGCATAGGTATTTATGTGGTTGTTGGTACACTGGTTGCTATTATGTTCGTGAAAGTCTTGTTTTCTGGAATTCTTCAGATATTTTGTTAATTTAACTTGCAACAAGAATCTTTAAATACTCGTAGGTACATTCTGGCATTGTTGACAGTATGTTAAACATGTAACTGGCATTGTCATAACCCTCATGTTGAAGGAACAATAGGTAAAATTGGCTTCTCGAAAGATTGCAACGGCAACCAATCTACAAACAGAGAAAAATGGAAAGAAGTAGGTAAGCGAAGTAAGTTTTCGTCCTCTTTTATGGCTGGTAATATCATTAAATAAGTCCTCCCGTCCCGGGGATCTTAAACGATTACAACGTCTTAAAACCAGACTTGTTCCGGCGAGTGAAAGTGACAGAGCTATACAAATCGTCTAGCGCCATCTCGTTCACTCACAGGAATAAGCCTGGTTTTAAGACGTTGTAATACCCCCCCGCCCCTATGAAACATAATATGATGAGAGAGAAAACCGAAAAATTCGAATAATATCAGAGTGGAACCCCAGAGATGGCAAAAGGAGTAAAGAACGACAAGTGAAAAGGTGGGAGGATGACCTCAAAAAAGTCGCCGGTCCAGAATGGACAAGAACTACAAGAGACAGAGATAGATGGAAGTCTTTGGAGGCGGCCTTTGTCGGCGGACAAGCTGTGTTTAAGGAAACCGATACCTAGTCGGATATAAATGTATAATATTTAAAATTATGTTAACAGCAATAAAGGCTTATTTTATTTATTTATTTAAATCCCCCCCCCTGGATGGAGTGGAAGGGACTGTCAAACTCTTACTGACTTTAAATCCACTCTGATTGCCTACCATGACGTCTTAAGGTGCCGGTTCGCACGCGAGACCGCGACAGGAGACAGCGACAGGAGACCGCGACAGGAGACAGCGACAGGAGACCGCGACACTACTTAACATTAGGCAATGTATGAGCGGCAGGTCGCGATTGAGACAGCGACAGGAGACCGCGACACTACTTAACATTAGGCAATGTATGAGCGGCAGGTCGCGAGCGAGACAGCGACAGGAGACCGCGACACTACTTAACATTAGGCAATGTATGAGCGGCAAGTCGCGAGTGAGACAGCGACAGGAGACCGCGACAGGAGACCGCGACACTACTTACGAGTAACATTAGGCAATGTATGAGCGGCAGTTCGCATGCGAGACCGCAACAAGAGACCGCGACACTACTTAACATTAGGCAATGTATGAGCGGCAGTTCGAGAGCGAGACCGCGACAGGAGACAGCGACAAGAGACCGCGACACTACTTAACATTAGGCAATGTATGAGCGGCAGTTCGCGAGCGAGACCGCGACAGGAGACAGCGACAGGAGACCGCGACACTACTTAACATTAGGCAATGTATGAGCGGCAGTTCGCACGCGAGACCGCGACACTATTTAACATTCGGCAATGTATGAGCGGCAGTTCGCACGCGAGACCGCGACAGGAGACAGCGACCGGAGACCGCGACAGGAGGCCGCGACCGGAGATTGCTCCTGTCTCGCTCGTGAACTGCTGCTCATACATTGCCTAATGTTAAGTAGTGTCACGGTCTCCTGTCGCTGTCTCCTGTCACTGTCTCCTGTCGCGGTTTCGCGCGCGATCCGGCACCTGCTGTGGGAAAGAGAGAGAGCTATAAAAGTCGTCTAGCGCCATCTCGTTCCTGAGCGGAACCACTCACTTTAAGACGTCATGGTAGGCCACCAGTACCAGTTCCTTCAATTGCCCTTTGCGTTCTTTTGCGGTCACGGTGTCATTTACAGACGTTTCCGCAACACTAAGCCCTTGGCTTGTCTTGAAGCAACAGGGACTATACAGGGTTTTGTTTTGTAAAACATTAACAACCTTTCATGGGCTGAAAGTACTTATGGTTATACACCGTGACTTTTTAGTCGTCTTACAAAAGTCGTCCACTTAATGTATCCGACCTAAAATACCTCTAGGCGAGTTTGTTTTTTTTTTAATCGTCAATAATAATTTTTATTTTAATAAATAGGTACATAAGAAATATGAAACACCCTGTTAAAATGTTTACGTATCAATCTGTAGAGTATACCTACCCAGCGCAATAGTCGGGTAGATCATTCCATTTCCATTTTCTATGAGACAAAGGCGTTTTTAACTACGCCTTGTGTCATAATAACCAATTAAAGTTTTATTATTAAATTTTTCAAATCTCTGAAATACATATTTTTTTATTATAAACGTGTTCTAGTCATTGGATACATGAACTGGGCTGCTTTTGTAAGACGACTAAAAAGTCACGGTGTATAAACAACTTTTACTGTGAAACCAACCCCGAAAAATCAAAAAAAAAAAGGTGTTACATACATTGTCAACGGAAAAATATTCCATTTTGTATGAAACGCCAGTTTGTTATGTTATTTTTTGATCTTTTAGTATAAGTTGTTCATAACCATACACTGTACTTTCAGCCCGTAAAATATTTTTGATGTTTTACATAAAACCCTGTATAGTCTTATTATAATAATTATCTTAAATCACATAAAAAACCTTTGCCATGAACCTAGTAATTAATAAAATTAAAGGTCATATGCATATCGGTAAGTTCTTGTACAATCAATGAGTTATTTTATGGTACTTAATTATTATTAATTTGTAAACTAAGTGCAGTGATTAGTTAGTGCTGTGCTTTATTACATTTTATGATAAACTAAGTGCTCAGGTGATGGCCTCTCTAATTTCCGCACATTTGCGGTATTTTAGTGTTTTATGGCTATAAAACGTTTATTATGACTGTATAAAGGCTAGTAAGAGATATGAGAGTTTTAGAATAAGAGCTCTTTAAAACTTAATGATTTACTTTTGGTTTTTAGATAAGTACTCTAACAATTATCCATATGTTTTTTGTAAATCCCTATATTTTAATCTATGTCTTTATGAAAGGGGTACCTTTCAATGGCGACAACAAAGTTGTGGCATGAATTTAGTACATTGTAAATCCATATAGGTTTATAATTTACCATTTTTGTATGTTCACAAGTTTCAACAAGGAATAAACAAGTTTATGGGAACAAACCGGAGATACAAGGTTGTGAGCTAGCGCAAACATAAGGGCGTGGACAGAGAGCGGCGAGCGGGCACGCGTGGGCGCAGACACAGCCGCCCCTAACAACTTAATAAGCGGTTGTGTGCGTGATTTACGCGCGCTCGCGGCGCCGGCGCACTCGCTCACTCGCCCCTCCGACTTATTTATACTAATTTATGACAGATAAACATCGATTTTACTTAGCAATACCAAGACAAAGGTTCGTAATACATCCCTCTTATTATTTCTCAAGAATTCATACAAAAGGAAGACGACGGAATTGTATTCGTGCTCTCATAGTAGACGGTGCTCGTATCATTAAAAGCTACAACCAGTCAGAATGTCTCATTAGCGCTAAGCGTGCCATTAAAAAGTGGCCACAACTGGCTCACACTGGGTACAAATTCAGATTATAAATCTAAGCGCGCGCTAATTACGCCGCACCCAATAAATCTCTCGCATTATATAGGCCGTAAATATACCACAAATATACCATAAATATACGATTCCGTAGTCGTTGGCCATAGACCTCACTCGAAGCGGCTCTTGGACCGAGTTATGGCCCTTCGAATGGCCGACTCGGCCGTAACAATCGGTGTGAATCGGAAATAACCGGAAAATTTCCACAACTTGTCTAATGGCTTATTGTTATACGATTGTGGTGTTATTGTTGTTACGGCTAACAAATAGCCGTGTTGTCAACGTGTTTTAAGCGTTATTTAGTGAGCACTTATGCGGAGAAATGTCCACGACTTATGAAATGTTAAAACACGTAGAGAAATTCAAATGGCCCGTGAGCCGGTGATGCCTGCGCACTATTTATTATACTTCATTTGGCGCTCCATGAATAAATAAATAATGCAAATCAGTCAAGTGCGAGCTAAACTTGTAGGTTTAAGTTGATGTTCAATATACACATAAAAGGTTCTGGTTGAGCTTATAGATAGATAAATGAAAACAAAAGAATTTGATGCAATTAAAAATTGTGAGACTACGAAAGCTCGGTTTGTAATTCAGCTGAAAGATTTTTTTCAGCTGCCATACCTTCTACCATATTTAGGCTCCAGTATCCGGATACTCCTTCAATAACGTCAACAATTTGTTAGTCCGGCTCAAAACACATAATCAACTGGCTAATTCAACCGGCTTAATTGAGATTTTCAAAACTTGTCTAAATATTCATGAATATCTTAAGCCCCCATTGCATACTCTATGTCACATAGATTCGTACGTAGGTAAACACAATGTATAGAATAGAGAATATTCAAATAATTGCAGAAGATATGCATAGATATTCAAAGCAAGAATAGTTAAAGATGATTGACTTTTCCCAATATCCGGTAACCGGATACAAGCTCTGAACTTGTCAGAAGTTTAAGCTTTAAAATACATAAAACAATAACTATATAACTATTAAGTAACTATTTCAACAATAAGCCCTATCTGAATTTGAAACAAATGAAGTGCCTGCTTAAGTTGCAAAGAAAATCAACCAGGAAATTGATTTATTTTTTTTCCTGATTGATTTTCTTACATACCACCGCGCCAAACGACAGTAAATACTACATGTAGAATTACTTTTTTTTTGCGTGTTAAAATCATCAAATTAGTCCTCCCACCCTGGGCAGGGCGGGAGGGACTGTCAGACTTGTACTGACTAAAATCCACGGTGTCCTTCATTAGCCCTTTACGTTCCAGGATCACGGTAATGGTATAAGTCCCGCGACCCCGGCAGGCTTTGGCCCTCTAGAGGGGGGCGCGTGTGGAACACAACGCGCCGTCGACCCGGGCATGGTCCATGGTCGGGCGGCGAGATGCCCTTTACTCGCCGTCCGCATACCCGCGCCTACGGTGGCCGGAGATCGTCTTGCGACGTCCGACGACGAGGGAGGACGCTGTCCTCTCTCTCTCACTGCCCGCCTCCTCCTTCGCGAGCATAACTGCTTCGCAGAAGAAGGTGACCGCTTCCCACTCCGTCTCGCCCCGCAGCATGGCCTCGACCAATGCCGGGACATGTAGAGATACTTAAGAAAAACATAATAGACGTATTTTATTAAGTGCTTTTTAAAACAAAGATGACGACTTTTCCCAATAGGAAGTAGCCGGATCATTATTAGCCTATAATGTTCCCACTGCTTGGACACGGGCCCGCGTGGTGTATTATGGACCACTCCCCTTCATAGAGGAGGCCCCTCCACCACTTGAGGGTTAGTAGATATTACAAATCTTCAAATTTTTGCTGGGTGTTGTCCTTTACCAAAAAAAAAACAAAGTTATTTTCCTCGCTGGATTCGAACCCATGATCTGACTCGTTACGTAACTGGGGGCTGCCACCACTGCTTCGGCAGCCGGATACTCGCTCTCATTTAGTTTAAAGTACACAAAACAACAACTATGAACAATAAGCTATAACTGAATATGAAGCGCATAAGTTAGAAAGAAAAGCAATAGAGTTGCCAGCTCGATCACTCGGTGCATAAATTAGCGTAGTTTACAACG
The DNA here is from genome assembly GCA_950005045.1 of Agrotis exclamationis. Classification (NCBI taxonomy): domain Eukaryota; kingdom Metazoa; phylum Arthropoda; class Insecta; order Lepidoptera; family Noctuidae; genus Agrotis; species Agrotis exclamationis. The sequence goes on from OX465421.1 coordinate 7,886,655, forward strand.
CAACGCTACGCTACGCTACGAACGTACGTGCAAACATCATGAATATCATTAATTAATTATTAATGAATGCAGCGGTTGTTAAAGAATAGTTGGACGGACGTGAACTAAGTGCTAATGTTATTGTATTAATTTTTAATGCGTTTCTACAGAATTAGGTTTGTTATTTTGTTTGATATTGTAGTGATTATTGTTTTGTTTGCAGCTTTCGCAATGTACCTACGTTTTAGAGTTTAGCTAAACTATTTCCGTCGTACCATCAAAAACTTTTAAACGTCTGTTGAACACTTGTCTAAAAAAAATTTCAGATTATGACGTTGAAATAAGGTCCGTTTTGCAGTCACACTTTCTTTAGACAAGTGTTCAACAGATGTTTAAGTTTTTGTAGTAAGGCTCTTTAAGTTAGATATTATATAAAATGACATCTTTTTAGCGATAAAGAGATGAAAATGTTAAAAATGTGCTGTATTGACGTACTTAGATAGAAAGTCGAAGTCAATTCTGTTAAAAGTTTTATAATAATAAGCGCCTAAGAAAAGGCTTTCAATAGTTATTGCTGTGATGCCCACGAGAATTCGTTGCCCCAAAGATAGTGCGGCCCTGGGCTATTGACAGAGTGCCCTTTAGAAAAGACGGCCCTGTGCCTGCCGGTTGACCATACAAATACATATTTAAGATAGGTATAATGTGTATGAGATATCATACGGGAAGCGAACCTGCTGTCAATCGCTCAAATCAACCCACCAACCGCGCTACTATTGTGTGTGTAATTGCTGTACAATTCTTTAAACGCTCAAAGTTGCTTTTAGCAAATTTCTTAGAAAATAGAGGTGCTTTTTCTCAATATTTCTGCTTAATGTTATTTAACAGAACTTTATACATCCCAAGAAGGAAATCCATCCTTAAGCAATAAATTCACAAATTCCCATTATTTACTTTAAGTGTGGCGGTAAGGATGTAAAGAATTAAATAACACTAAAATCCAACGTAGCAGTTTATTGTAATAACTTCCTTAAATCCAATCAGAATCCATAAAACAAACAATCGTACAGGAAGTACCTTAAAATTTCGATTATACACTTTCTGTTAACGTTCGAAGTTCCAACGTAAATCGTTTGGAGACGGTGACGTCACGGTCACGTATGCTGGATGCATGGATATTCTGGCGCGTGGATTTAATTGGAATTAATGCCGCCGTCATCGTCACCTTAGATTTAGTTTTGTATCCTAAAGTCCTAAACTAAAATAAGTAATAAGACCCGGGAAGGCTCCAGTGTCGACGCATCCGTCTGTCTGTCACAGGACTTTAAGTATTTGTAACCATAAGTGATCAGTAGACACTGAATAGGTATACTAGGGCAATAAAAAAGTTTAAAAACGTGGGAAAAATGGAAGGCTTTCCCCATGATAGAAACTTTTTTTTCGGGAGAATTTGTATGTTCGTCAGTCAATCTGACTCGCAGTTGACCCATTTCTTTTTTGCACTTTCCAAACACAATTTCCATGTTTACAAACAGCACCTCCTTCCAATGTCATTCAAGTACCAAAAGAACCGTTATTTTAAGACTAATTCGAATGAAGAACGCGTTGAACGAAGAACGAATGAAGAACTCTTTACATCCACAATGGCGGTGGTAACGAGGCGATTCCGCAATCGTTCGGTCATTAGCGGTCACTGGGAGACTTGCGACCACTTGTGGTAATGACCGTTACTTAGATTGGTTTTTTTTTAAATATATTTTTTTAATTTGACGCTCGTTAAAGGATGCTGAAAAATAGGAATATGGATTTCAAAAGTTCATCCCTTATCTGCGATATCTAAAAGATGCAAGTTGCTTGAGTAATTTTTGGCCATAAGTATCTCATCGTGCTTATTAAAAATATTTTTTAATAGAGCGGGAAATAAATATCAACGAGATACATAATAACATAAACATCAACATAGCTCAATAGCGACAACAGACATTTTATTAATACCTCCTCAGGTAAGCATGTTCCTCAGTTCCTCCTAACATTCCCTCATCATTCAGTTTGTGCGACCAGATCGAAGAATCCTCCCCAACAGGCTTATTTTCCCGCGCACCGGTAAACCGAAGCGGAAATATAAATTCGTATTGATAACATCTTTGAAAAATACCTGCAAATATAACAGTACCGAATCGTCGAGAAACATCCGTTGGTGTCGAGACTTTTTTTTATTTCGAACAGATTTCAATTGAATTTCGAATTGAGGTTTTAGTAAACCTCCTTGGAATAATGTTTTTGAACATTTATTACCTGAATGATTATTTGAAGGTTTTACATTTAAATGTGTTTGGAATATACCCAAAAATAACCAATTTAAAAAACCATTTTCAATTAATAGAACTCTACATTTAACTAAATATTAACCACAAAACTAACACAAAATTAATTTTCCCATAGACACAATCCCAAAAAAAAAAACAAATCACTTTAAACTGCCATTCCTAATTTAAATTTCGAAATTAGAACTAAAACAAAAAAAGAGAGACACCCTTACAAACCCAATTAACACGTAATAGGTATCATAAAATATGATTCATCCCAACAAAGATATCTAATACAGGTCGGCAACACGTATTAATATAAAACAAGGCTATTCATTACACTTTGCTTGGTTGCCGCGGCACCATATAATTAGGGCTATCGACTGGGTCATTTTCGATAATTCATAATGTATGTTAATTATGGAGGTTTCTTAGCCCCGGGACAAGCTTTCCTTCAGACTAGTGATGCACGATCCGATCCGATACTTTATAGTATGGAAACAATATGATGTGATATTCTGAAATTTTATATCGATACAAGCTTGAATCGATAAAAAGTACCGGTACCGAAACGAATAACAGGAGGATACAAAATAATTACAGTAGTACGGTAATTTAGTCTAGATAAACTCAAAAGGTGCTTATACAACAAAGCTATCGGGCAAATCAGCAATTACTTCCAAATACATTAGGTTGGGTTGACTCGCCTTACGGCTTTGACGGGTAAGCTCCATTAACGCGGGCGCATATTGTAAGAAAATTTTATCAGAAAAATTCAGATGGTCGCTGGAAGGCACTTGCTACATACATTTTCAAAATTTCTGATAGTATGCGGGGTGTATACAGCGAGCATCAGAATTTTTAAAGGATTGGTAAGTACGACGCACTTACGTTGGTATCGATACCAAGTACAAAGTATCGATACAAGTTCAAGTATCGTGCATCACTACTCCAGACCCCTTGCCCGCGAACTGTGTTTATACTGTGCTTGCACACTTACAAATAAATAATGATAGACAACAGTGGGAATTCTAAATAACGCGAACTAAATAACAGCTTTTGTTATTTGATTTAAGGGAACCGAAACATGCTTTATGCTGAGCTGTGCGTGAATTATAGTGTAGTTTTTTTATGTGTTATTCTTTTTTTGTAGTATGAAAATGTATGGTCAATTGTCATATCAAAACATGTTTTTTATGCCGCACAAAATCTGACCAACTTTTTCTAATAAAATAATTACTATTTTGGTAGTTTTCACAAAGTTATTAAAAAAACAAAAATAAAAGTAATTTTTAACTGATATCTAAAAAAGGAGGAGGATCAAAATTCGGTCTGTTTTTTATGTAGGTATTTACAGGTTGCCAGCAGGTCAACCTACCCCAATCTGTCAAATTTTACTAATCGAACATTAACCTTCCAGAACCTTTCAGAAATTTGACAGATTGAGGTAGGTTGAGGTGCTGGCGTCTGTACACCGATTATTCTGTGGTTTCTGGTCCGATTTCTGTGATAAAATGTCCTTTTCTTTTTTTTTACGTGGTAAAATCATCAAATGAGTCCTCCCACCCAGGGCAGGGCAGGAGGGACTGTCAGACTTGTACTGACTAAAATCCACGGTGTCCTTCAATAGCCCTTTATGTTCCGGGGTGACGGTAATGAGATAAGTCCCGCGACCCTGGCAGGTTTTGGCCCTCTAGAGCCGCCCCGTCATTGTGCTGACGCTCTTTGAGGCGCGCGTGGACCACAACGCGCCGTCGACATGGACCAGGCATGGTCCATGGTCGGGCAGCTAGTTGCCCTTTACTCGCCGCCCGCATGCCCGCGCCTACGGTGCCGGAGATCGTCTTGCGACGTCCGTCGCCGTGGGCGTCGACCACCGCGTGATAAAATGTCCTTGGAATAAATGAATGATTTTCACACTCCTTTTCACAGAGAGGAGGCCTGTGTCCCAGCAGTGGGGAAATTATAGGCTGATGATGACTACCATTAAGTTAGTTGTAGAACTTCAAAACTCAAGAGGAAAAAACCCTCACTCAACAGTTGCATGTCTTCTCACCATGAAGCTGACTAAGTAGTAAACTAAGATCTGAAGGCTGATTAAGATATCAACCTAACAACAAAAAATAATATAATATTCCACAACTATCACACAACGCCATCTAGTCCCAAGCTAAGCAGAGCTTGTATTATGGGTACTAGACAACTGATAAACATTCTTATATATTTCTAAATACATAAATAAAATAAATTACACCCAGACACAGAACAAATGATCGTGCTCATCACACAAACATTTGTCCTGGGTGGGAATCGAACCCACGACCTCCGGCATAGCAGTCAGGGTCAATAACCACTAGATCAACAGGCCTGTCGAAATAATGACGAAAATGATAATGACGAAAACAGCTTGTGAAAGTCATCGTGACTTGTTCAACATTTGTCTAATATCAGTTGACTTACCATGTCGTCTTAAAGCCAGAGTACCTAGTTCTAGTGAGTGAACTAGATGGCGCTAGACGACTTGTATAGCTCTGCTCTCTTTCCCGCAATGAGACTACTCTGGCTATAAGACGCCATGGTAGGCCACCTGGGGGGGTATTACAAATACAAAGTCATAAAACCAGCCGCCCTTGCCAAGTCACAACAAGTCGCAAACGATAATCGTAAACGCTCGGTACTCTTCAATAGATTTTCAACTTAATAACTTATAGCCTAAAGTTGAAAATCTATTTAAGATTTCTGAGCGTTAGCGACAGGAAAGATCGAAAACGATAAGCAATATTCACTAGATCTTCAACGTAATATGCAATCAAATAAAGTTGACAATCTATTACAACCTAGTTAGCGTTTGCGTTTATCGTTTGTAACATAGCTACAGGGCCAGGCTTGTTCCAGTGAGTGAACTAGATGGCGCTAGACGACTTGTATAGCTCTGTCACTTTCATTCGCCGGAATAAGCCTGGTTTTAAGACGTTGTAATACCCCCCCACCCCCCATGAGGTCCTTTATTTATTTAAAATATTATTTACAGTCCAAAACCAAAGTTTCAAGTCATAATCCGCACATTTTAAATGTCAATATGACTTAAGACAATCCCCCAAAAAAGCCTGCACTTCACCAATTCCTAGTGCTGTAACTGACAGAAGTAGTCAGAAAAATGGCGGAACAGAGTCACCAGCAACACAACATGTGGTCTTCCTTAATTCCTTAACAATAACATACCTAATAAAACATGTTCAATACAAGCATCATTGAAAAATGCACGCTAAGTATGCAAATAAACAACAAATCAGCATCACAACACCATAAAAAAATCAAAAGCAATCCCTCTTTCAACCTTCAAAAATTGCGCACACATTCACCACACGCAATTAACATTGCAGAGAGCATATTTTGATGCAAGCGAGAAACTCGCGCATCATACTATACACAACACTTTTGTGTGTTTTTCACGGCATCAACGAGCGCGATACTGAAAAGCCTCAGGCTCCTAATTAGGCTGAAGTCGGACGTGCCAATTAATTCAAGTTTCACTCGGAAACTTTGCCGCGTCAATTAATTTCATAGTTAATTAGCAAGCGCGGCCCGGACAAAACCGGGTGAGGGAAAGAAAGGCTAACGATGGTGGCCCGCGGCCTCTACAATGCACCAATTACATCAGCTTTGTTGCCTCCAACTGTACGAGTATCACGGATTCATTCAATCTGCGTTCGCTTCACGTGCGAGGATATTTTTTGATTTGATGAAAATCTGTTATGCATTTCCGTGTTTTTTTTTTTCAATAAAATCCGCTCCATGACTCAAGTCCTTTTGACGCGGCACTAGTGTCTATTGTTATTACTCAATCTGAATTTAGAAAATGTAGAACGATGAATTTCGACTTTCGGTCACTATGTAAAGTTTGATTATTAATTCCAGTCATTAAAATGACAAGTGCAACTGTCACTGATACAAACAAAATGAAACAAACCTCATCAAACCTGCCAAACTGGAAATGTCATTTTACTGACTGGAAATAATAATCGTAGTTTAGTTACAAATTTTGGTTTTAATTTAATAAAAAAGTCAGACACAAAAAAAAACTAAATGAAAGAAGCCATTTTTTTAAAAACTTATTTGCGTATCTTGACACTGGTCGTTTATGTCAAGAAAACAAACAGATGCCATAAAAAAAAGAAAAACAATTAGTTTATTTTTTCATATTTATTGGCTTCTTTAAAGTTTTTTCGATGTTCAGTGGTCTGTCTGGCGTATTCGTGCAGTTTCCGAAGAAAGAGGTTTTTAATTAATTAAAAATTATTAGGTAATAAAAAATCTATTTATTTTTTAATCTTGCACACGTCTTGTTCTTCCAATTCGCTTTAGTGACAGAATAGACTTTGGATGCCATACCAAATAAAAATGAGTTTGTAGATTATTATCGGAAAAGGTCTAATATATTTTTATTTTCAAATTGCTAAGTTTATAAAAGTTTAAATAGCTCAAACAATGATTTACTTATATTATCTCTATCGCTCACAACGTTTGATGTGTTTGTGTACGAACTAACAACACTGCTTTTATTTTCAAAACATTTGTAGCCATCAGTGATACAATGTCATTATTTTCTTACCGTGACCATCTATCTATTACAAGACACTTCTATCGAACAAAGTCCCCTCGATATTCTACGAAGCAATAAATAAGAGTGAGTATTTTATTTTATTTGTAGGCATTGTCTTACATCAAGCAATAATGGCCCACGAACGAGCTCGATGTACCGCGGAGAATTCAACAACATCACGCCGAGACTCGCCGGCATTCGAGCAATAACTCCAAGCAAATAAAATTTTAACCTCTGCTTAATATCTGGCGGAACATTTCGACGAAGTGAACCAGACAAATTGACAGACAGTAAAATATTTTATTCGCGCAATAATTTCATTTGCAAGAAAAACAAGGAAGGCGTTCCCCGCCATCCATCGCCGCCGTGCCGCGGTGCTCCACAAACATCTTCCACGTGAATTAACCTATTAAACACCAAATTCGGGAAATAAACTTCGGTTACCGACGTTCCGTGCCAACTCGTAAAATCGGAATATATTTTTGGGTGCCATTAAAATTGTAAAATTTGCTTATTTCACTTGTCTATTCGCGTCTTCATGTAACTTTATTGTTCGTATATCAACCTTCTTAGCAAGGCAAATAACAACGGCGTGTATTTTCGCTGTTTACGTTTTTAAGAGGGTGTTAAGATCTTAAGGCCCACACACACTTATAACGCAAAATCAGTCGACGTCTCAGGCTCAGAACTCCCATGACTCCTCAAGTCGTCACACGTCCTTAGGCCGTATTTGAATCGGAGCGGGAGTTAGATGGCGCGGCAGTCGCTCGGCTGTGTCGACCCGGTTCGCTTTGTTTTCCCGCGCGATGTCATTAGTGGAAAGCCCTCGATATTTTCGCAAGCATCGATTATTTTTAATGGGCCGCCGCCGGCACAGCCGCACGTACTCGCCGACCAAGTAATTCGATAGTACATCCGCACTCAACAGGATGTAAGAATCGCTGTTTCTATAATTATGCAGAACTACAAAAAATGCAAAGTTTTTAATAATATTAGTTTTGTGGCAAACCGTGACTGCATATATGCTTTAACTTTATTTCTTTCCTAATTTGCATATGGCAATGAAGTTTGTTTACTTTACATCATCTATGTAGTTTGGCGTAAAATTTCGTGTTATTTCAAAATACATAGAGACACAGTAGATGTGAGAGGACGATTGAAATTACATCATTATCTACTTTAATTAAGTACTTTAATATTCATACCATGAACCTTTTTTCATTGCCAAATCGATCTCTTATATAGGAAATACTTACGAATAATTTAAATCAGTCATTTAGATCCAAAAATAAAAACTTTTTATATAATAATCCGCTGTAATTCTAATTCCTACAAAACTTGATGAATTCGTTCTCAAATCGACGGCACGCAACAGCCGGGCCGGGTGGACTCAATCATTAAGAAATCATTAATGGCGCTTAAGGACCGCTTTCGTGTCACCGGGGTCCTCCAGTGTGTGCATACGCCTTAATAAGTCAGCACGCTGCTGGTTGAATATTGATGTCTTGAGCTGTTTTTTAGAGTCAAGGAAAACAGTAGTTTTGTTTTTTGAGTTGAATTTGATGACTTTTTTGACAATTATATGAACACTAGTTTCTGCCCGCGACTTCGTTTGCAGGAAGTTTTGGCCCATGACCCATAGCGTCGTATTTCACCGCCCGCTAGCTTTTTGTTTTTCATATAAACTGTCAACCCTAAAATTAACCCCTTAGGAGTCGAATTTCGCAAAATCCCGTCTTAGTCCTACCTACGTTCTAAAAAGAATCCGAATGCAAAATTTTAAACTCTTATTGTAGCTTATGAGATGTCGTGATGAGTAAGTGAGTGAGTGACCTTTCGCTTTTATATGTAAACTATGCTATAGATAATGTTTTTGAATCATTCGCTTTGTTTAAATTTATTCCCACACCTCTAAAGACTACAGATAAGTTTCTTAGGTAGATAATAGCTAAAAATAGGTCAAAAAACAAACATACCTACATAAAGGAACCTAGTGACGTCACTTAGCTAGTATAAACAATGACACTTTGTAGAATATTCCTTATTGTTTGCGAACCGTTTAATATAGTTCATTTTATTAGTTTTAATCGACTGACTTCGATCAACAGTTTGCGTTAATGAACGAAGTTTACTGGTATAAAGTAGCGTAAAGTGGAGTTCTACGAGGGAGAACTTCGGAAAAATATATAGACTTTAGTAGTAGCTCGTTTAGAAATGTATTGATATGCGATAATTAGCTCTCGTTTACTGCACCAATGTTTAGTGTTCTTGCTTTTTGAATTCGTACTACTAATAGTTTACTCAATTTGTTAACTATTAAAAAGAGCAGAAGTATACAATTATTAATTATTTTTTAACGAATGATTAAAACATATCGACTGTGAATACGAACACTATCGAAAAAGCAAAATCGGCATTTTTGTTTTATTGCAGAAATTGAAAGTCCGTATAATATAGAATCAGACAAGCAAAGATATTTTTTTAACATTAAGTATTTCATCAAGTTTTGTAAAGAACAAAATCAAAACAACTGCATTCTACGCCAAAGTAGATCTTTAAATTGCTCTGTTTTATAAAATATGTGATTAGCGGTTTCGATACTGTACCCTTAGCACGAGTTTTCAGTATTTGAGACGTAAAATATACTGGAACTTTGACAACTTCAAATTGACAATTTTCAAGGAAAAAATTAGTTCCTTCTTCGTACACCAGAGGCGCTGTTCCATTTTTCCATACAAGAAACGCTGTAAATACTGGAAATATGCTGTAAAGTAAAAGAGTGAAAACTCGTGCTAAGGGTACAGTTCGTAATTACAGTCGATATACAACAGTATTTTTAACAAATACTTAGTTGGTTTAATATATGTATGTATATTGTAATTATGTTTAATTATAGTTGTGTATTCATCACAGACACGTAATTTATTCAATAAGTAGCTTTATAAGTGACTCTTGGATTGAAAATATTTATTTATTAAACAATACCTAGATTTCTTTCAGTGTCTAAAGTTTAAAATGATTTAAACTATGTTTATATAGGTATGACATAATATTTGCTATGACGTTCGCGATCGTAATTAATATTTACAAATGATAAATAATTCCTAGACACAATCAAAATTATGTGAAAAAGAATCTTAGTTCTTTATGTCAACTTTAAAAAACCACGTTAAGAAAAAAAAAAGAAAGAAAATGAAAAAATGCACATTGTCTCTCGTATCATGTTAAGATTATAATCAAAAAAAAAATAATGTCTTCATTTTTTTCTCAACACTATTGTAAAAGAGAGAATGTGTAATTTTTTTTTTCTCTAAACCAGTATTTTTTTAAGCTGACACTTAAAAAAATTGGAACCTATTTTATATTATTATTTTATTATGATTGTGAACATCATCATCTCATGTTAAGAAATAGGTAATCAACAAAACAAGTTTTCCTTTTTTAAGTTATCCGTCTAAAACAATCACTATTAGTGTTAACAATCAAACACACGAATCAATCATTTAAGAATCTATAGCTATAACAGAAGAACTACCGTGTGGCGATCAAACTCAGCCCTAATAGCAGTCTATAAAGCCGACTCCCACAATGACATACAACGCCTATAGTATAAGGCAGTGTGCACACTAGTACATCAGGGTGGCACGCATCGTGTAGCCTGCGGCTCAATCATTAAGGGATCATTAAAAGTCCGCCGTCAACCTGTTGGCCGCTCAACCGATGCCCTTTCTCTACTTTTTCTTCATTTCTCTCCACTTTCAAAGGGTTTAGATATTTAATTCCGCGTTTTAATTTAACTTTATTTCTGTGAGTTAGTTTGTATGGTGGTGGTTTTGTTTAAAAAATAACGCTAAAATAACGGTTTTTTTGGATTTTTTACAATTATCATGGATAAATATATATTTTGAACCCCATTGTATTAAAGCTCATATTCGTATAGTTCAGTATTGCATGTGATTAAAAAAACTATGCTATTATTTTCCTATGAGTTTTATGGTCGGAAAATCACTTGAAACTTGAAATACAAGTTTTTAGGGTTCTGCACCCAAAGGGTAAAACGGAATCCTATTACTAAGACTTTACTGTCCATCAGTCTGTCCGTGTCAATAAACGTGATTTTTTTGCTTATTTTTATAGATAGAGCGACCCTTCGTGCGCGAGTGTACCTACGACTCGCACTTGACCAGGTTTTAATAACCAATTTCTTTACCATAAGCATTAGTTTCTAAAAGCTTGACCGATGCAGTGGAATATGGAAATATTTTAATAGCAAATTAATTACTCCACATTTATTGCATCTTAGAACTTGCGTCATAAGATTTCATACGGTACCAAACCATTTGATCCTAACCCCGCAAATGAGATACAAACGGCGATAAAATATAAAATCAAGTGCATAAAACATTCATAAAGTTTTATGACACCGATTTATCACTTCGGCGGATAGTTAGAACGGTGTCGGGATGAAAAGAGTGGTAACAAAGTCACGGGGCGCGGGCGGCGCGGCGCGGCGCGGCAAGCAAATGAGGCGCGACGCTCACTGCTAACTAAACCAATCGGCCGTGCTGGTGCTGCAGACGGGCGGTTTGGACGCTGCGTTTGTTTGTTAACTTGAACTTTTTGAGCTTTTCTATGACGTAATTCAGAAATGGAATTGAAATTGTCTTAGAAATGCCCTAAACGTTACAGCGAAAAAAATACAGTCATTTCTCATGTACTTATACCTACGTGATTTAATCAAAAAGGTTTGTTGTTTAGCAGAATACATATTCAAAACAGCTAAAAACTGAAACATCATACTTACATACAATACATGAAAGAATAAGATAAGCAAAAGACTTCAACGACCTCCGTTTTTTTTTCCAAATATGCAAGCTCAATTAATTTTAAGGTGGGGCAGGATCATTGTCATTTCCGTTTTTTTTTCCAACTGGGCAAGCTCAATTAATTTTCGATTCAAATTAAAACGGAACGAAACCTCAGATTAAATCATCTTAGTGACGGTATTTATGGGCCAAAAATTATTTAAGTCTTATTTATATAATTTATATAGCGGAAAATTATAAGTAGGATAGCATTCCTAACTCCTTTCGACCAAAATTTCGCTTCAGTAGTGCTTTCAACAGTCGTTAAATACTTAAAACCGTTAAACTATATAGTCCAGCGTTTTTAAAACGCGCGTTCCACCCGCTTGTTTAAGACGATCATTTAGCATCATTTGCGGGTTGCTTTTTAAACCTCATCTGTTTTTAATGCGACCGCTGAATCCTTTCGCGTTGCTTGTTATTCGGATACTATATTGCGCACTGATACCCAGGTATCCGTATCCGTTCTCTAGTTATGAATTCTCTGTGAAGATTTGATACCGTTGTCTTTATGAACCGACCTTTAGAGAAATAGTTGATCTATGATTGTAATTGAAATTCCTGGAGTAGAGAAAAATAATGGAATGCTTTTGGTATTTTGTTGGCTGTATTATTTGAGTTATTTTTAATTTTCAAATGTTAGATAGTTAAATTTCTGGATAAATAGTTTAGTTTAGTTGTATTATATTTTAGTAATTTATCTAAAACATATTGTTAATTTTGTTTTAACCAAATCACATCCTCTACGTAGGTAATAAACACAAAGATGTAACAGCACCTGCTTCTACCATCCCATCACCGTTTTTGAGTGCGTGTACGGGTACTTCATCGGGTTTTATCCCAAATAGTCCGTATTATTAATATTGTACAAAAAGACAGTAAACCATATTTAAAAGTCATTTTGTAGTTTATCAAATCCAATCACTGACTTTACCTTTACTTCAACACATGCCAATGCATTTCAATGCAAACTATTTTAAATTAAATAAAAATCAACCAGTCTGATTAATACGCGGCGATAATCTGGTGACTGAAATATCATTTATGAAGCCATCACCACTAGCGATCCAGCGCTAACTGCATGTAAACACATAAATATTTATCACATAACGTTCCCGACCTCGTTACACGACACAGAATAGAAAAGCTAAGAATGTTTAACATTAAAATCCCACTTTAGCTTGGGATAAATGAATTAAACTACCAGTAGCTATCCCGAATATTATGGTGATTAGAGCTTTTCCCAATATCAAGTCACATTTTCATAAACAGTTTAGTTGTTTGTGTAAAATCATTATATTTCAGTTTAAATAATGGCACTGCAGGGTCAGTAGGCAATAATTTTCTCTGTTCCTAAAAATATTGCAATCATTAATTCTTCTGCCTCTCTCCATACTGGATTATCGCCATTTTCCCTTCACCTATTTCTGCCGAACTTTCAAGTTCGATAGAGGGTTTTAGACTCTGATTGGCACTCCAGTTGATTCATACTCCGTGTAACAGACAAGTATGTCATAACTGCTTCATTTTAAGCTCTAATTTACTAAAGGTATTGCCACGTTTGGATGTCGTACCGATGTCACTTCCTCTTCTTAATTACTAAACATATATTAACAAGCTTTGAAATTAATTGAGAAAGCAATAGATCTATCAACACGTTTTTAATGATGAGCTTTGGAATTGGTTTTAATTGGTTTATGATACAAAGAGAATTTATTTCAACAGTTTTAAACAAAGATGTGACAAGTTATTGAAAACATAATCATTAGACATATTTTTACATAAATTGTAATTAAATACTGATGATATGAAATGACTTTCTTTTAAGACATAATACCAAATCAGTTGTGCTCTCAAACAATATTTTCTGTAACTAACCTAACCTAACCTAAAATGTTCTATGATTGTTCATAGTTCTAGGTATTTATAACACCTTTTGTTTGTATATTTTAGAATAAATGAATATGGACAAAATAATCAATACCTACCAGTTTTAGATACAAAATGCATAAAAAATGATTACACTTTTCGTCCAACAACAAACCGTTCCCGATACATTAAATTAATTACAGACCAAACTGCCTACTATCCCATTCACTAAGCCTGGCTAAACGCATCGCAAACGCAGCACAAACGCACTGCGAACGCACGGTAATCGCACAATATGGCGGTATGACGGTGTCGCCCTAATCCGTGGCGGACCCGGCTCGTTATCGCACGGCGGTCGTGTCATTAAAACGCGATATCGGTAACCGCCCGTTATCTTAATTTGTAGCACATGCATTTTTATTGCTCGTTGTTGGATTTTCGGGTATTGTGAAACCGTTTTTTGCGGGTTAGTTTAACATAGATTTATGACGATAAAGTACAATTACCGACAATTTTGTCTCTATCTGATTTTGTGGTATGTTCCAAATCAGTTCGAATCTCTTTTATTTTTCTAAGAAGTAATTTACAGTTTGATTGCAAGTTACTGATTTTTATTGTTCTTTAGGATGGTTTTCGTGGAACATAATTATTAATAAGGGTTTAAAATTTTATAATAATATACCGTAATACAAAAGTTATTGATACAAATAAGTTTTGTAATCAAAGTATCTACCTGTTATCTTAGGAATTTTCAATGCCACGTGCATTTTTATAGGCATAGGATTTCTGGTTATGTTTATGCTGATTTTCATGGGTTAGTTTAACTAGAGTTTAACACGTCAGCGTCATTACGATGATAAAATTTAATAATGATCATTATTTTTAGCACACGAATTTTAATGCAGATTTTTGGAAATAGTGAGGCTGTATAAGTATAGTATACACCGTGTTCCGGACGATATACATAAACTTCGACCAGATGTTCAAACCACGGAAGTAAGCATTTTTCATTATGGACACATTAATAAATTCTTATTTTTTGTTTTTTGTTAATTTTCATACAAACTAAATACCTAGACGTAAATAACCCGATATGCATGCCTCTTTATCCGAATTGGCAACGTCGTATTTTCATTCATAACATTTGGCGGGCTGAAACAAATGAAATGCAAATAGTATTTGATAGATTTCAAATTAAGATACTTTCTCACTGCATAGCTCAATTAAATTTCATTAAATGAAATTACAAATATCTTTGTAACGAAGCCTTTTTAAGTACTACTTCCTTTGTTGGATTTGATTTGTAAAAGCCATAGAAGTATTTGCTAAAGTTTATGGATAACGTGAAGAACACGGTGTATAGTATACCATAGTTTAAGCATTATTGATACAGATCCATATTAGGTATAGTACCTACTTAGCATTGATTAAATAAATCTGATGTATTTTATCTGTTGCACATGTATTTTTATTGAATTCTAGTAGTTTTATGCGCTCTTGCAGGTTATTATCTTATCTTGCTAGAATCTAAAATATACATTATTGTGTTGAGTTTAAACCAATCTACAGGTTTTTGGAGTTTAGTTCAACTCATAATTAACACAGGAAATTTTGATTTAGATCAATGTAGAAGAAAAACTAATTAGAATTATGTACGGTAAACTAAAAGTTAAAAATGGAGACAACAAGTTTTAAACGTTTTTCCTACATGCTGTGTGCTGAATGTTGTATTCTTTGCAATATGCTACATACATTCAAAGTAATTAGTACGCAGATAGATTGAAACTTGTAGCACAGCATTGGAAAATCGTCTCTATTAACATAACCGAAAGTTTGGAAATGGTTCAGCAGTCATTACAGTCATTCTATATTTGGTAGGCAAATTATATGTATGTTATTTTTAGGTATTTATTTCTATACTAAAAGTTTAATTTTGAAGAGATACTTCTTTATTACAATCTAAATCTTAAACAAGTTTTAAAATATACCTATACATAACTAAAACTAAAAAATACAAATATTATGAACTAAATATTATGTATGTTTTGGTTTAAATCAGTTAAAATCATCTAATCTCTGTTTGCCTAATCTTATCATATTTGATTTGTAAAACATGCATTTTTATTACCTATCGTTAGATTTTCGATACTGTTAATTTGATGTTACAAGTAGTTATTTTTATGGAAGCTTTTTATGTTTTTTAGTTAGATAACTAATCGTAAAATATTATTAGATTTATCAGATTATAAGGTATTATTGAAAAAATCTAATCCGTCAATTAGATTATTATGGAAAAATATTTGAAACGTTATTTTTTTTCATAAACCAAAATTGAAGAAAATACGACACTTTAAAAACTGCCAATACGTCACAAGCAAGTACAGTTTTTACTTGCTTCTGACGTAACAAGCCCCCACTCTCGAATTTTGCGGTATATCTTTGTAAAAATACATTGATTTAGGAAAATAAAAAATACATGTAGGTACAATATTTTTCAAAACTGTAGCGTTTATTTTTTAGCGTGTTCAATCGCCAAATGAGTCCTCCCACCTAGAGCAGGGCAGGAGGGACTGTCAGACTTGTACTGACTAAAATCCACGGTGTCCTTCTATAGCCCTTTCGTTTCGGGGTCACGTTAGCTCGTAAGTCCCGCGACCCCGGCAGGCTTGAGCCCTCTAAAGGAGGCCCCATCATTGTGCTGATTCTCTTTGAGGCGCGCGTGGAACACAACGCGCCGTCCACCCGGGCTTGGTCCATAATCAGACAGCGAGTTGCCCATTACTCGCTGCCCGCATGCCCGCGCCACAACTCTAGCTGACGGACTAATTAGCTTTGGAATTTATTGATGTTGTCAAAATGCTTATTATATAGAGATAAGGACTTTTATCTTGATATGTAAAATTGTTATTGTAGTTTTTTTTCGTTGAGGATTTGTGTAAAGATCATCAGATAAGTCCTCGAATCCTGTGAGGAGTGGAAGGTACTGTCAGACTCTTACTGACTGACTAAAAACGACCCTGTTCCTTCATAAGTCCTTTGCGTTGTAGGGCCTCGGTTTCCAGCTTAGACAGTCACACGACTACTTAGACAGTTCAGGAACATGATTTTAATTGTTATTGGACAATGATGAATAAATAAATTTATACCGAACAACGGTTTTTTTTGAGGATATTTTTGAGCATGAAAATGGAATTACGAGTATGTTGATGTTTAAAATGGAACAGAGGAAAAATGAATCGGCTTTGTTACACGTTGCTAATTGAGTTTTTACTTCGATGTTTTATTTAAAGTCAATAACGTTATGGTTTATTGGTCTTTTTTTAAAGTTTTATTAATTTACAAAAAAAGGAAAAATATTTGTTGACGTAAAACAAATTGTTGTTATTTTTATTGTAAGTAGTCACGAAAATAGTTATTACTAGTCTCATCTCATAAATTTTCATTTCACAGTAGAGATATCTAAAATTTAAAAAAGGTAGGTAAATAGTTCTTCTTTTAAATATACAAACTGTATGTTACGGTATAAAAATCAGCAACAGAATTTACTTCATAGACAGACTGAGAAATTAAGCGGTATCCCAGTAGTTCCATTATCTAATTCTGTTTTGGAACTACTTTTTTTTATTTTTTTTGCGTGGTAAAATCATCAAATGAGTCCTCCCACCCCGGGCAGGGCGGAACTACTGGGATTTTTTTCTCCCAGTACTTCCATGGAACTAGAATACCTCTTCCCCTAATCCCATTAGTTCCATTAAATAGTTTAGAGACATACCCTGTTGAACTTATGGTAAGCTTTTCATTTGGAATTATTTAAAAACATAGGTATCACCACAAACTTATGCCACTCTAGTACTTTTGTTGGTTTGTAACATCCTTTCAAAGAAACCGGCCAAGTGCGAGTTGGACTCGCGTGAAGAGGGTTCCGCACGATGTTACCTATCACGTTATTTTTAAATCTGACCCAAATTGGTACGCACAATATTGAGTGATTTACCATGTTATTTTAATATCATGGACTTCTTATAGGTTTTCCTATAATCTATAAGTAGAAAACTAATTTCTGTATTTTTTTCAAAAATTTACGTTCAGTAGTTTCAGAGATAAGGGGGGGGGGGGGGGGGGAATGGTCAAACTTCGTCTATTTTTTTTGAATAACTTGGAAACTATTTATTTTAAAATTACAAAAAAAATACATTTAAGATTGTCTCAACAAGACCTTTCATTTGATATGTCACACGATGCAGTTTTCAATTTTTTTTTTAAATTTTCCCCTTCCCCCCCAAATATTACCTCCCATATACAGATATGGACTTCTTATAGGTTATCCTTTAGTCTATAATTAGAAAACTAATTCCTGTATTTTTTTCAAAATTTTAGGTTCAGTAGTTTCGGAGATAAGGGGGAGGGGAATGGTCAAACTTCGTCTATTTTTTTTGAATAACTTAGAAACCATTTATTTTAAAATTACAAAAAAATTACTTTTAAGTTTGTCTCAACAATACCTTTCATTTGATATGTCACACGATGCAGTGTTCAAATATTTTTTTTTTAAATTTTCCCTTTCCCCCCCAAAAATTACTTCCCATATACAGATATGGACTTCTTATAGGTTATCTTATAATCTATAAGTAGAAAACTAATTACTGTATTTTTTTCAAAATTTTAGGTTCAGTAGTTTCGGAGATAAGGGGGGAGGGGTATGGTCAAATTTCGTCTATTTTCTTGAATAACTTGGAAACTATTTATTTTAAAATTCCAAAAAAAATACATTTAAGATTGTCTCAACAAGACATTTCATTTGATATGTCCCACGATGCAGTTTTCAAAACTTTTTTTTCATTTTCCCATTCCCCCCCAAAAATTACCTCCCACATACAGATTTCATCTATTCACGTCACACCTCTGTGCTTGGGTCACAGGAATTGAAACAACCCAATCGGTCTAGTAGATTCGGAGATAATTGACTGTAAGCGACAGACAGACGGACACACGAGTGATCCTATAAGGGTTCCGTTTTTGTATTCGGACGTACGGAACCCTAAAAACAGAATTCCAGTACCTAGTTCCATGGAAGTACTGGCATAAAAAGATCCCAGTAGTTCCATAATGGAACTAGACAATGGAATGGATACCGCTAAAAATATTGTTTTGCTAGAAGTATTCAGGAGCCTAAG
Organism: Agrotis exclamationis; assembly: GCA_950005045.1. Lineage (NCBI taxonomy): Eukaryota > Metazoa > Arthropoda > Insecta > Lepidoptera > Noctuidae > Agrotis > Agrotis exclamationis. The sequence continues at coordinate 7,905,451 of OX465421.1, forward strand.
CACCAAGGCAACTGGGCTTCTCCCAGTTGTAATGTCCCTTTGTGCCTATTGGCCTTGTTTTGTTCTGTCTCCTGCTTGCATGGAGGGAAGTGGAAACATATTTTTTCCTACTCCTCCACTATTCTTTTCTGATTAATTTCGTTGCAGGATCCAAGACAGGTAAATTCATTCTCCGGGACATGTTGAGCTTCATTGTCCCGGCGCTTTTCTGGTGGTTGCCACTGTTGATTCTGGCTTTCAGGAGGCAACTCCTGAAAGCCAGAATCAACAGTGGCACACAGTGACACTATTCCCAAACCACTGCAAAGTGGTTTGGGAATAGTGTGGTGGGTTTGTCCCAAAAAAAAAGCATAAGCACCAGATTTTCATATTAAAATCGCACACTTGAAGTATTTTGAACTAAACTGTACGGAAAATGAAAAAAGTGCCTCTAGTGTACAAACTGATTTATTCCATCAAATTAACGTTAAACTCCCCGTTTGCCTTACGTCACAAAAACGTGAAAACTCATGATAAGGTTGCTGAAATGCTGATTACACAAACACGGGCCTTATTTAAATCCACCCACAACTAAAAGACCAAACACTATCAAAATAAACAGCACATAAAAATTCATTTTCTTTTCGAAAAAAAAATATAAAGAAACCGCAAGGACGACAAAGCACCCCAATCGAAATGGAAAAACGATCCATGCCAATTGCCATAAAAAGATCGTCGGCCCAATAAAACGGAATCGACATTGTCAGCGATGATTTGAGCGGGAGCGGGAGTAAAGCTCAGCTCACACGGGCAATTTTTCGCACGCAATAATTGCTGAAAGTAGAACTGTCTGGTTTACAAAACTGCTGATTTCTTTTGTCTGTCTTTGTTTTGGGAACATCGCCAATAACTTTATTAATCGTTTTTTTTTTTTGTAATTTTTATTAAAATTTAGAAATATATTGTTATCTCATACTGTGTTTTACCCACATTCTGCCAATCCAGTTAAAACACAAGTAATTTATACTAGTGTTTTAACTGAATTTTAAATTTGGTCCTGTATGTTTCGCTCAATATGATACTCGTATTACACTATTTCTATTAACAATTTCTGTAATCAGTGAAGTGAAAGAAAACTCAGTTTCTTGGTTTGTCATATTAACATGACAACCAAAACATATATGTTTTAACCGCCAGCCTGCAAAAAAACCATTAAATATAAAATATACTCCTCAAATCCGAAACCATCATCACACACGCCTATCGCGGACTGTCTTATCAGTAACCGTGAACCTGGAACATAAAGAGCTATTGAAGGACACCATGAATTAAAGTCCAGTCAGTACGAGTCTGAGAGTTCTTCCCGTCCCGCCCTGCGAAAGAGGAATCATTTGATATTTTTACTACGATAAAAAACGCATACAATTATTCCCGCATCATAATTACTCTATGCAACGTCACCGCAACTTTTGTTGCTCATAACAGCGACAAGCGCAATCGTCTGTTGCCCGTGTGAGCCGACCTTTAGATAGCGTTCGTGGTGCGGGAGGGCGCGGGAGCGGGGGGAACACGGTTTGGGCGGGCGGACATTTTTATACGGCGACAGGAAAAACTGGCATCTCGCAACGTCAGTGACTGGAGAGTCAGTGACGACTGATTTGTTCCCATTACTATTGGTTTTAAAAGATTATTTTCGTGACGTGTGTTTTTCAAGGGATCTTAGATGTGCTTGTTTATTTTTTATTTCAGTTAGATGGTAGTCTAGTGAAAGAGTTTAGTTAATTTAAGAATGTTTGGGACCGAAAGGAGAATTTTAATTTATAAGATTTGTTTTTTTTTTTATCTTTTTGACATTATATTGTTTAAAATCAGCAATTGGAATTAGTACCTACAACTTAGCATAATATAATGGTATAAGTATCATTCGATTGAACCGTAGCTGGTTAGTTTATTTCATAATTCAGGAAAAAATTGCAATATTGAAAATTTCATAGAAATATTTATGCAACCCTATTTTATTGTAGCTTCGGATTCTTTCAATAAATATTGAGATTAAAATATTGTTATTATTAACCAGTTAATTTATCAATTATCTATAGAGTTAACTAACTGACCTACCTATTTAATAAATTCCATAACATTTCATAAAAAAATCATAAAATACAGAGATATTCTTTAGTTTGAATTTTATTACAATGTGAGTCTGTGATCATCCGATGATCATCATCATCACCTGCTTACCCTTTTCTCAACTATGTTGGGATGAGCTTCCATTCATACCGGATGCAAAAGAATATAAATATTTTACATGGAACAACTCCCTATCAGACCTCCGCAAGTCAATATCTCGTTTATACGATACCCCTTGGCCCTTTATAAGAAACTTTCACAGAACATCCGTTAGTAAATCATCGAATTAATAGTAGGTAACAATTATTACAAAACAACCATAAAGTTATTTATTGCAATCCAAAGTACTCTTGTAAAAAAGATATTTTTTTTTAGCATAGAGAACTAACCTATTCTTTCATTATTTATTTCATCACTTTTTTTGTTGTGTATTTTGTCTGAAAACTATCATATTAAGTAGTATAGTACATATACACGATACATTAAACAAACTAAATCTGCCTTCTTTATTTGGAATTTTATAAAAGTTAGAAAGTTTTCCAAATCTTGACAACTCTTTGTAAATAGACATGAATTCTGCATAGCAAAGTATGGTAAAGATTAAGATAATCGAATCATGCTGGAACGGGGTTAAATTTTATCGTATAAAAAAGCATGATTTTGAATCTCATTATATTTTTTTTTAAATCAGAGGTAATTTCTTCTGCTGTACTTGAAGGAACTCTCTTCGAGAAAACTTTTTCTTTCATTTGAAAATATATCGTTGGTATTTCATTAATCAATTACCATACAAAGTAATAAAATGGTACAAAAATAAATGGTTTTGCTTACTTCCATAGAACTAAATAGCCTTAAGACATTTTATCACCGTTTTATTTAAACAACTTTCAAAAAACTTTTAGTTTCTAAGTTTTAAAACCATAGTCTTAGGAAACTAGGAACCTCCTGAAAAATCTGAAAAGTTTCACAACTTGATGTAATAAAAGTTTTCATGAGTGAACTTACTTGGCGTGCGTGTGGGGCCGTGCAGCGACTGTCACAACCACGTGGAGTCCCCCGGACTCACGCCCACCTGCACACAAGTAGCACACCGCAGACCTTATGTCCCACAGACGTAACACCGACCAGGGAACAGCTAGAGATACTTTACAAGTTAGTGGAGCATCTGATATCGTAAACGATGTTGAAAGTTGTTCCGTCGCCGTCCGCGCAAGAGATGAGCGTCAGACGTCGCGTCGACAGACCGACTGAGCGGGAAACGGAGCGCGCGCGGTGACGAAACCGGCGCGCCGCTGGGCGGTCCCGCCAACACGCCCCGCCTTGGACCCGCCCACTTGCCGCCACGCCCACCTGAATTAATAAAGGCGGCAAACACCGCCGGACACGCGGACAATGCCGCATTGTCCTGCGACCAAAATAGTTTCAATTAGAATCGAGGACAAGGCACAAAAGCGCCCGCCGGCGGATCATTCACGCCGAAATTGGCCGCTGCATGAGCGATTAGCGAAACCTCATACAAAACTGTCGATGATAGCCCAAACTGTTGTCCCGTATTCGAACTAAACCGCTCGTTATAATCGAATGAGTCTGCTTTATTCGCGACGTATTATAGTGAGCTTAATGGCTTTGAATATCTATCATACTTATTCAAAGTTTCGATATTTAACATATGTAGTTTTGTGAAATCCGAGCTCCGTAGTCTAGTCGTTAATTTACCTAGTTATGACAGATTTGAAACTAATCTCGACACTAGTTGAAACCGGAATTCATTATCTACTGAATATCCTTCAATAATTCACCTTTAACTTAAAAGATCACTCTATTCATTTATTGAATAATAACAAAACCAAAGAAGAAAGGTATAAAAGATGAGCTAAGTAAAAGTTTTCACTTAACAGCAATGTGACTTAAATCTGCGTATTATGTAATGAGAACGGTTACCGTTATCGTTCTCATTACATAATATGCATATTATGTAATGAGAACGATAATGGTAACCGTTAAAGGAAGACATAATGCACGGTTGCACTGTCTTTTTGATCACTCACAAAATCCAGCTGCTTTTAGAAACAATCATTGGAATCCCTGTTTTTCCGTTACATGCTGATATTATGTTCACTAATACCATCGTTTACAAAGACATTCTAGGAACCTGGAACAATCCTTGCACGAGAACAAGGTTCTGGTTTTATTCAGGTATTTAAGCAGCTAAAAAGTAAGGCCGTGCTGTACTTGTAACCTTGTTAAAAGGCTTATCTTTCACACAAGGATGAAAATGTAAACCATGACAACAAATACCAACCAACGACATAAACAAAGAGTGGAAAACGATGAAAGAAAGAAAGAAGATAAAAAGGCATGTTTTACCGATCCCAAATGCATTGGGATAAAATAAAAGCAGGAGTGAATTGGTATAAAGGTGGTGCTCGTGAGGACGCTAAAAGGAAGCACGAATTTCGCTAATGAATGGAAGAAGATCCTACAGCTTGCACAGCAAAATGACATGGATATCAAATTGATGTTCAAGTGGATAAAAGCTGGTGTTCCTAAGTTTCCCAAGTGCAATGATGTTGCGGATACGTGAGGTAAGTTTTAAATGTCAGGCACACTGTAATCGCGTCGATAAATCCTTGCTTTGACTAGTAGGGGAGATAAGCCCAAGACGGGTAGCCCGCCTAAAACGGGTATGCATGTCAAATTACGCGTCGTTCTTGCTAATGATATTGTGTGCGTGCTGGACGCGGCTCCTCATAGGGAGAGGCGACGCGTCCTGCACGCACACATATTTTAAAATGAACAACGACGCGTAATTTAACATGCATACCCGTTTTAGGCGGCCTACTCGTCTTAGGCTTACCTCCCCTAGGTGGAAAGAATCCACAGCATCCTCATATTCCACCTGACGCAGGTCTTTAACGGACACGGTTGTTTCGAGAGATTCCTGCGTCGAATGCAGCGATAGGATATACCCGGCTGACACAGTTGTGTGAACCGTCCGGAGGACACGATGGCGAATTACACTGTTTGGGAGGAACACCGCCATGTAGAAAACAGCATTAGTTAAACGTTCCTTTCTTTTTTTAATAACAAAAGCAGACTCACATATCATATAATAAGACATAAATAAACGAAAATTGTACCATAACTACAAGAGAATCGCATGCAAACCAAAACTGAAACCCATTTTTACCCGACTACGGCGAAGCAAAAAGGAGGGTTATTACCCGACTACGGCGAAGCAAAAAGGAGGGTTATGATTTTTTACCCGACTACGGCGAAGCAAAAAGGAGGGTTATTACCCGACTACGGCGAAGCAAAAAGGAGGGTTATGATTTTGACCGGTATGTATGTATGTATGTTCATCTGTTCCCTCATAACTTCTGAACTACTTATCACTACTTGACAAATGAGGTGTCGTTAGAAGCGTCTCAGTTGTCCGCTGGTTATAGGGTAGGTGACGTGTCACCAAATCCAATATGGCGCCCTCTAGGGGATGAAAAGTCGTAACCGAAAAAAAAATTTTTTTCGCACAGTATCGACATGGGTATCAAATTAAAGGGCTTGATGAGCACATTTGAAATATATGTATATACATTATATAGCTTTTACTAGCTACTTTGCCTGTTTCTAACAGTGTCAACATGGGTATCAAATGAAAAGGCTTAATGAGTACATTTTAAATTCACTCGCTGCTTTGCTTATTATATCAAATAACCCCAAAATAGTGTAAATAAAAAATAAGTTAAAATAACTAAAACCCGACTACGAAAAAATCGCGCACTAAAAAGTATAAAACAAGAACAATCCGTGTTACAGAAATTTTTAATTAATAGCCGTGGTCGTATGCCACCTAGCCAATAAAGATTGTGTGAAACAACCGCAGGTGGCATACGACCACGGCTATTAATTAAAAATTTCTGTAACACGGATTGTTCTTGTTTTATACTTTTTAGTGCGCGATTTTTTCGTAGTCGGGTTTTAGTTATTTTAATTTTATTGTAGCCCCTTCGTAGGTGCATTTACAAATATTTTAACTCACACGCATTAACAGACGGATCCGGTAAAACTACTTCTAAGCCATATTTGCGGAAATAGAACCAGCGAAACTCAGAGTAGCAATCGGTTGTTCAGCCACAACATCAAACAGAACATTAGAATAGATAGACTACGGATTTTTTGGTACCAAAAAATCTGGAGAGACGCAATGAAAGGGGGAATGTTTAAACATAGGCTTTGACTCGATGGCGGTACTTTTATATAAGCCTAGAATCTCGGCTTGTCCTTATAACCTTTAATTCTTCATGATTGTTGTTTTTGATCAGTCCCCTTCTGGTCAGGGCCGGAAGAATCAGCTAGATAGGAGAACGGGATAATCGTCACAACTGGCAAAATCGAAATTGACCGAAGAGAAGACTTCTTGTACAGCTTATGATATACAAAGTGGTCCTTTATGCAGATCATTACCTGCCCGTTCCTAACTTGATATATCAAAAATATGGCAGTAGGTTTGTTTGTTATCTTTTTACGCCTTAATCGCTGAACCGATCATGCTGAATCCAAATTTTGCATTTGGTATACGTTGTCAAGTGTAAAGAAAAGGTAGGTTATACCTAATTTCATTCCGTAAATTGTCAGGAAATTATTTTGCACGAGGAAAACAACAACATTTTATTGTACCTATGAAAACAAAACTGTAGCGAGACGGTGTATTATTTATTACTTGAAAAAATCTCCGTACCCAGGTAAGCCGAAGCAAAGAAAATCTGCTTCAGTAGAAATTCATTGACGACTCTGCTCTGCAGTGTAAACGTGATGCTGCTCTCTTAACTTAAAATCGTGCCCTGCGTGCCCTGCCGATTGTTCGTTGTTCGGAGTCGGAGTTCATGGACGTTTCTGAGGGTGCTAAACTGGTAGCCCAATTCTGGGAAAACTCAATTCAGATTGTTATTGACATTAGCCCATCGCCAACTTCCTAATGTTTTAGCTGGAACTAAAAAACAACATCCCTCACAAATCTTTAAGACATCTGCATGTATAGCTGATTTATTCAAGTTTACCTCAATCAATGTAGGCCTTCGGCCTCGGTCATGGTAATCGTCAACAGTGGCCACACTCGCCTGTGGTTCCGCGCAGTAAGTTTGAGTTCTAGAATGACGGGGCATTTTGTCAACTGGGGCGTATTACCTAGTTTTCCCCTATAAGAAAACTAATGTTATTTAATAGTTTTCCCCTCCCCACCCATTGGTCAGTTTCATTCATGGATCAATGACGCTCCAGGGTAACAAGGAGAGTTCAATTGAGCATTATTAGAAACTAGCTGTTGACAGCGGCTTCTACCGGTCGAAAATTATCCCACGAGAAAACAAAATCGGGGTAAAAACTATCTTACCCATGTGTTAATCCAGGTTATAAACTATTTGTGTATCTTTTATTCAAATCCGTTCAATAGTTTTTGCGTCAATTAAACATCCATTCACCCATCCGTAACGTGTCGAAGAGAACTACCATTTTCTTGTCAACTAATATGTCAAATGAAGAGAACAAGGCTCGGAGTTTCTCTCGTGTATAGAATTCGGAACGAAGTCATTCGCCAAAGAACCATAGTATTCGACATTGCGCGTAGAATAAGCATGCTTTTTTTTTGCGTGGTAAAGTCATCAAATGAGTCCTCCCGCCCAGGGTGCGGCGGGAGGGACTGTCAGGGTCACGGTTACCAGGTGAGACAGTCCCGCGTAGAATAAGCATGCTGTAGTGGAAGTGGGCCCGCCACGTCTGTAGACGGACAGATGGTAGATGGAGCAGACATGTGCTAAAGTGGAGACCGCGAATGGGCAAACGTAGTGTAGGACGCCCTGCGACAAAATGGGTCGATGATTTGAAGAATGTGGCTGGCTGCGGATGGATGCGGGCTGCCCAAGACCGGGAGTGTTGGCGCTATTTGGGGAAGGCTACGTTCAGCAGTGGACGGCAATAGGCTGATAATATAATATGTCAAGTGTGTGTGTGAGATAGGGGCCTTTTGGCCTCGTACAGAAACCACAATTGGTTATTTTATTTTAAGTGTTTTGTTAGTTTCTTTTGTTTAATTTTTACTTACATCTTTTTTTTATGTTGTTGTTCTGTCCTGTGTAAGTCCAATCCCACCAAAAACATTATGTAAAAGACTAGCCAAAGTCTCGATAGAGCTGCGTATTTATCTCTAAAATTTCTTACTGCGATTTCTTTATTATTATAGTTAATATTGTGACTGTGACTTGGCCGTTGAAGGGTACACAACGGTACAAAATCAGGTGCTCCATTACACCAATCCTGACTTGTACCCACTAACCTACGGCTCGCGAACTGTGATCCTGTTGCAGGCTGGTTCCAAACAGTCATTACTGTTTTCCGTCGGTGCGCAGGAGTTCCACTTCATTCTAGCACTCCATCTTAGGTCTTATCTCTGCATCTGGTCTACTGAGACAAAGTCAAGATCAAATCCGATTATTTACTCTTTTCAAATAATATAATCATTTAATGTTGCTTATTTACCCAAGAAGATAAATAAAACTTAAAAGTTTTCTCCTCCACACACGACTTAGTTATGGAAACTGGAATGACACTACTATCATGCATGTATGACCATCGACAAGGCAAAAGGATTAATAACGAAGAAAGCAGGCGGCATCCTCATCCTGAAAATTATAATCCAATTTCGAAAACTCCTCAGAAATAAAATGTGAAAGGTTGTCTCCGCATACCATGGTCCAGTCACAGCTGGTCACTGGCTTCTTCATCATCACCAACAACAGGAAATGTGTAATCTGATTACCTCTTCGCTTAATTGGTCACCAACCTGCGTCTAAAAGTTCAGACTTTACCAAAAACTTTACTAAATGGCTATCAATTTCTTGAAAACTGGAATGTCACTCGATGAGGAATAAGGAGCTAAGCAGGCGGCATTTTGTATATTTCTACCACCATGGAAAAAAATGGAGTTTTAAAGAGCAATGTGTAAAATGGCGTGAATTTTACGATTGTCGGCTTTACTAGAATCATCCAATTTTGAACATTTATCCAAGAAAACAAATGAAATACGAATGGGTTTTCCGCACACGATGCTGAAGGTCCATTCACAGATCACTGGTTCCTCTGTCGTCACCAATAAGTAATGTTCAAACTGAATATCCGTTTGCTTTGCTGGCCACGGGAAGGGATTTCTCGGCTGAACAAACAAACCGTTTCACTTCAAATATCCGAATATCTCGAGTATCCCGTTGTACAGGAAGGTGTGACTATTCTAAAAGATTACACGCTAGGAAACGTATGGAACCGAATATAAAGGGGAGGTGTGTCCAGAGACGCTATTGTTTGTCGGAAGCTTTGTATGCTTATGTCTTGAAACGGATTTTCCCGGGTCCGTTTATAGATTTTCAAAGATTTGTTAGTTATCTCAACTTCTCTTCAAATGCGCGGGCATGCGGATGGCGAGTAATGGGTGACTCGCCGTGCAATCATGGACCATGCTCGGGCGACGGCGGGCGCGTCGTGTTCGCACGCGCGCCATCAAGAGCTGTAGGCAATCGGACGGGCTTTAGAAGGCCAAAGCGTGTCAGGGCCACGGGACTGTCTTATGAAGTAACTGTGACCCCGAAACGTAAAGGGCTATTAAAAGACATCGTGGATTTTAGTCAGTACGATTCTGACAGTCGCTACCGTCCCGCCCTAATAAGAAACAAACTATTCTACAAAATATAGCTTTTTCTCAAGAGGTACCTATCTGTATCTATCTATATACCTTTACAATATAATACTTGCCATTTAAAACAGAAACAGGGTCATTTAACCCGTTTTAAATGTCAGTACAAACCTTTATTTTTAGCCTGGTAAAATCATCAAATGCTTCCTCCCACTCCATGCAGGGCAAGAGGGACTCTCAGAGACTTATACTTGTATCCACAGTATCCTTCAATAGTCTTTTACGTTCCGGGGTCACGGCAGCTCGTTAGTCCCGCGACCCCGGCGTCACCCAAGTCTTAAGATTTTTAGTAGTCTAATTAAACCCTCAAGAAACAAAATCGTATTTCTGTAACTGCGAATCGTTTGATTGACCATGGATACGTAGTTTAGGAATTATTAGAAACAATATTGTTACGTCGATCGGATTGCGAGACCAATCTACAGGCTTCTCGAAAGTTCCACAAGGTTCTCGACAATTCTATCGAAAATTAGTCTGGAAGTTTCTAGAAAATTCTACCCTGTTCTAGATGTTTCAAGATGGTTCTGGAATGTTCCAGAAGGTATGGGACTATGTCGAAGTCTATGGATGTTTCCAGAACATTCGACCACCTTCTAGAAACATCTAGTGGGTCCGGCCGAGGTATAAAAGGGGCGCCGATCGCCGACCTGAGTCAGTCTGGTTTTGACTACGATCGAGGCAACTCGAAGTGAATTATAAGCGATCTCTAAGTGATTTTTTACGTGTGATTAAGTGAGTTTATAAGTGTTTAATTGTTGAGTAGTGTTAAGTGTTTGTTTTAATTAGTGATTCGTGTGTGAATAAAGTTTATTTGGTTTCAATTGGTGTTAATCAATTTATCCCAATACCCAGCTCGTAACATTTGGTGTCAGAAGTGAGGGATATGATGCCAATTTTACCAAAGGACGACACGGGCGGTATTCGTACTAGGAGTCAACGTCAGCAAGACATGGACCAGAGGCGGTTTGGAGGTTCCCCGATACAGACGCCGGTTGGTGCTCAGCCTACGATAGAACCAGTGGCTGGTCCGTCTGCAGTCTCTTCAGCACCAGCGGTTCCAGACCTGTCTGCGCTTATGGCGCTGCTGCAGGAGCAGGCCCGGCGCCAAGAAGAACAGGCCCGCCTGTTGCAAGAGCAGCTACAGAAGGACAAGGAGGAGCAGGCCCGCCGCCAGGAAGAACAGGCCCGCCGCCAGGAAGAACAGGCCCGCCGCCAGGAAGAACAGGCCCGCCTGTTGCGAAAGCTGCTTCAGGAAAATAAAGAGGAGCAGGCCCGTCGCCAAGAAGAGCAGATGTTCCTGATTAAAGACCTGCATGCAAAATTCGGCAAGGAGCTCAAGTTGATGAAAGAGCAAGTTCACCAGCTAGAGAGTCGTATCTCAGAAGCTGAAGTTCAGATTGCTGAGATGAAGAAGACTTTGGGTAAACTTAGGACTGGAGACGGGATTGTGTGTTCAGTGGTTGCTGCACCTCCGGAACGAGGGTTTAAGGTGCCACCATTCGACGGAACATCATCATGGTCGGCTTACAGGATGCAGTTTGAGGCCGTTATGAAGGCAAATGGGTGGACCAAGGAGCAAGCTACGACCGGGCTCATCTTGGGTCTGCGAGACCAGGCCCTGGCCGTACTTGAGGCTCTTGGCAAGGATGTGACATATGAGCAGCTGCTGGAAGCGCTGGAGTCCAGATACGGCGACGCGCACCTGGAGCACGTATATCGCGCTAAGCTAAGGGATCGTGTTCAACGTAGTGCCGAGAGCCTACAACAGTGGGCCCTAGAAATTGAGAAGATGGTTCGGAAAGCATATCGGTCCATCCCGGCTCTCATCGATTGCAATCTGGTACAGGCTTTTATTGACGGAATACGCGACTTGGAAGTTAGAGCAGCTGTAAGACTTGGGCATCACGAGACCTTGAAGGGCGCCTTGGCCCATGCTTTGGAAGTGGAAGCAGTGAGGCAAGACCATCGAACTCAGCGTAGCAGGGAGGTTGTGCCATCTTCTGTACGCGACCGTTCGAGAGGGTACAGCCCTAGGTGCTATACTTGTGGAGAAAAGGGTCATCTTCGGTCAAGCTGTCCAAAGCGAAGGGCAGCTGATATGACTGCCCAGCATCGCAATTGGAGAGCGCATGGTAACGCTGATACACCGTCTAGAAGACCTTGTTCTGAAGACAGTAGGCACAGCATCAAGCAAGAGCCTAAGGAAGTAGTGCACGTGAGGACGCTAAGAGAAAACACGGATCCCGGTAATCAATGGAAGGAAACCCTACAGCCTGCGCAGGAAAATGACATGAATAACTGTGTGAAAAGACCTCAGACAAACAGTAGTGGTTTCGACGAAGCGTCACTTGTTGTGCATAGCCCAGTGCGAAGGAAGAGGAAGTCCCGTAAATTAAAAGTGAAACGCGATGGACCATACCGAGTTGCGACCAGGAGCAGTGATGTTCCCTACCGCATACAGAGTGCTCAAGGCGGTGCGCCTAAGTTTGACTTCGTTAACTGGTTGCGGCGATACAACGACGACTACGACGGACTGTGCATGCTCGGGACTAACGATGCTCGGGACGAGCATGTCTAAGGAGGGGGCAGTGTTACGTCGATCGGATTGCGAGACCAATCTACAGGCTTCTCGAAAGTTCCACAAGGTTCTCGACAATTCTATCGAAAATTAGTCTGGAAGTTTCTAGAAAATTCTACCCTGTTCTAGATGTTTCAAGATGGTTCTGGAATGTTCCAGAAGGTATGGGACTATGTCGAAGTCTATGGATGTTTCCAGAACATTCGACCACCTTCTAGAAACATCTAGTGGGTCCGGCCGAGGTATAAAAGGGGCGCCGATCGCCGACCTGAGTCAGTCTGGTTTTGACTACGATCGAGGCAACTCGAAGTGAATTATAAGCGATCTCTAAGTGATTTTTTACGTGTGATTAAGTGAGTTTATAAGTGTTTAATTGTTGAGTAGTGTTAAGTGTTTGTTTTAATTAGTGATTCGTGTGTGAATAAAGTTTATTTGGTTTCAATTGGTGTTAATCAATTTATCCCAATACCCAGCTCGTAACAATATTATTACTTGATATATCATCTATCATCAAAAAATATACATCTTTGTTCTGAACTCCATCCAACAGAATACCGCGTCTCTCCAACCATAATAACTCAATGGAAAACTTAAACAAAGCTAGAAAGCAATGAGTCGTAATTGGAACGAGTTAGTCGGCAAACAGTGCGAGTGTCCCGTCGCTCCGGTCACGTGGACCAATATTTATTTTATCAATATTCAAACAGTTCAGACGTCGAGTTTTGTCTTGATCGACTATGCAGCTTTGTGGAGTGGAGTAAGTAGGTATGTTGGTCCAAAAAGGTTAGATTTTGGTGCTAGAGATTCTTTTTTCAGTTTTTTTAGAATTCTTGTTTTTCTTGCTGTTTTTCATGGGCACCAAATGTCTACGATGTGCATCGATTCTATGTGCATAGATACATTCTTCCTCTATATAAAGTCACTTTTCAATCATTTTCTAATTTTCGGATTCTATGTGCATAGATACTTCACATTCTTCCTCTAAATATAGTCACTTTTCAATCATTTTCTCATTTTCATTCATACCTTGCACAGCAAAAAAGAATTAGCAAAATAAATGCAGCTGTTTTTAACTTTTTATAATGCGGTTACATGCATTCGGAGAATATATTTGTTTATGACCATATAGAGGATAGATTAAACACAATTTACTATTGCACCACCAACAACCCTCCAAAACAATCAAGCCAACCAATCATCAAACTTCATGCCTCGAAACTATCGACAAATCTTCAAGCGAATAATCGTAGTCCTTCGCACCATGCACAATCCCTTGTTAAACTCTCTAATACATTAACGAGCAGCCATTCTACAAGTTTATTCTAGCCGTCGACGCCCCGCAGCCGCCCCGCACCCGTACCGCACCCGCCACGCGCACGGCCCGCACCTCGGAATGCTAAGCAGACCGATTGACATTCCAGTGGCGGAGCAATCGAACAGAAAATACACTTGTCATACATTTAACGTGGAATTTTTATGATTTAACTCGAACCGAGGGGAAATTATTACGGTTTTATTAGAGTAGATTTAACAAGAATGGCAAACGATTCAGGTGGTGTCTGGTGGTGCATATTTTTATGTAAATTGAGGGTTTTCAGTGGCTTATATATTTTGGTAGGTATATCAATGAGTATAATTTAGATTTCGTGTTTTAAGGATGATTTTAGAACTTTTGTTACATTTTTACCTGGCTGTGGATTTCTTTTTTAAGTTTTAACCTACCTTTTTTTTCTAGCTCGCCCATTGCTGAACTTTTTCCTAGAGCTCTTGTCCTGCGCCATCAAAAAGTCCCACCGAGATCAAAATAACCTGTTTATATTCACAGTACAATTATAAAATATAACAGACTTATTTTTATCCTCACAGAACCACCACTAGAGAATTAGGAAAATATAACAAAGAAAAAAACCGGCCAAGTGCGAGTTGGACTCACGTGAAGAGGGTTCCGTACGATGTTCGTACGGAACCCTCTTCACGCGAGTCCTATCACGTTTTTTTATATCTGACCCAAATTGGTACGCCCAATATTGAGTGATATACCATGTTATATCATGGACTTCTTATAGGTTTTCCTATAATCAATAAGTAGAAAACTAATTCCTTTACTTTTTTCAAAATTTTATGTTCAGTTGTTTCGGAGATAAGGGGGGGGGGGGAATGGTCAATTTTCGTCTATTTTCTTGAATAACTTGGAAACTATTAATTTTAAAATTACAAAAAAATACATTTAAGATTGTCTCAACAAGACCTTTCATCAGGGCCGTCTTAAATATATTCTGCGCCGGGGTGCGGGACTTAGCCTGCGCCCTCGTTTTTTTTACAATGAAATGAGCTAACGAATTCAATTACTCGGCATGGTCCATGGTCGGGCGGCGAATTACCCATTACTCGCCGCCCTCATGCCCGCGCCTACGGTGCGGTTGGGGCGGAGGGAAGACTCTGTCCTCTCCCTCTCGCGGCCCGCCTGCTCCTTCGCGAGCATGACTGCTTCGCAGAAGGAGGCGACCGCTTTCCACTCCGTCCCACCCCGCAACATGGCCTCGAACAATGCCAGGCGCAAGAGGTCTCCGCCTATCGCTGCCGTGAGGACAGGGCGGTGCTCTGCCCAAGAGGGGCAGTCCTGCACCGTATGCCGTGTCCTCCGGGCGATCTACGCAGTGGTGACACCCAGGCGTGTCTTCCTTCCCTATCCGACACAGGTAGCTCCCGAAACTTCCGTGTTCGGTGAGGACCTGCGTCATGCGGTAGGTCAGGACGCCGTGACGCCTATCCAGCCACTCCTCAAAGTGGGGTCTTACCGTCGCGATTGCGGCGTGCCCGAACCTCGATACACTTTATTGACTTAGAGATCGTTTTACTTCAAGTGCGGGCGTCCGGGTGACAATGTCAAAGGGCGCAATTGCTCGCCTATGACAGACGCACTGATTGAAGCAGGAAGTACGGTCTAATACGTAGAATTCGTGCTAGTGCCTCATTAGGTGCCGCGCCGCGCGCCCATTTCAAATGAACTTACACTCTATTGACTTCATGTCAAACGTACATACATAACATACACTATTCTCAATTTTCAATGAAATATCCAAAAATTCAGCGCTTGACAGGCGCCCCCGAGCGCTCCGCGCCCGGGTGCACCGCACCCCTTGCACCCCCTGGTAAAGACGGCCCTGCCTTTCATTTGATGTGTCACACGATGCAGTTTTCAAATATTTTTTTTTAAATTTCCCCTTCCCCCCAAAAATTACCTCCCACCGACATACAGATTTCATCTATTCACGTCACACCTATGTGCTTGGGTCACAGGAATTGATATGTGTACTAAATTTCAACTCAATCAGTCTAGTAGATTCGGAGATAATTGACTGTAAGCGACAGACAGACGGACACACGAGTGATCCTATAAGGGTTCCGTTTTTGTATTCGGACGTACGGAACCCTAAAAACATAAAAAAAGTTATGACAAACCAAAAAAAATACATCATCTTCAAAGGTATTCACGTACCTCTAACCCTCATTCATGATCTAATAATTTGAACCGATCCCGTCGGACCCAGTAGCGGGTTGCGGGTTACCTGGGACTTACGAGACGTCACGTCAAGTCGAGCCACTCGTCATCGGAGCAAACTCACGAAAATACGACGCCACCATCGTTCGCGGGACCTAATTCTTGGATCCTGTCGCACGTCGCTCCTCGCCCGTCAAATTTGCGAACAGGGCTACCGCGAAAATGTGTCGGTTTTTCGTAAATATCAATTTTCTTATTATTTTAATTCGAAAAAAAGAATTTTGTTTAAACTTCACATGTAGTGTGGTGTTACCATTCCTATTTGCAGGCTATTTTTGTAATTTCTTTATACTATAAAGTTATATTTTAAAAAAATATTAGTACCTACTCTGTGAAAATATATATCCCATATCCAAGATCCCAACATCTATCAATATTCTGATATTATGTGAATACGTTCCGATTATTGCAAGAAAAAGCAGTAATTTTCATGAAAAATCGTATGTGTACGGGACAGATTAGTTCCTGAATCGTACACTATAATTGTTGCGTGTTAGGTAGCGAGTGTGTCCAACATGTAAAACACTTCACGTAGTAACCCAGTTTATTTATTACTAGTTTCGTACACTGTAAAGTTTGGTGATTTCTACATGTATATCTGTCTCGCGTGTTGGTTAGTTGCACACTAAGTATAAAGAAATATTAGTCGTGACAAGTGAACTTGTTGATTCGCCTTGTCAGCAGTAAGGTCAATGTACGTGGACCGTACATACTCCTAACCCAAGCAAAGGATGAGGAGAACGTAACCATGTAAGAATCACCAGTACAAAGTAAAAATTATAAAAGTATAAAATGTAAAAATTCAAAACATTAAAAGTACATAAAGTTAAACACAGTAAAAAGAGTAAAAGCATAAAAAGTAAAACATCAAAATAGATTCTTAAAATTTAAATTCAATATCTGTGTTGGAATCCAAAGTAGGTGGTAGGCGCCTTGTAGGTGGATGGTTGTCACTAGCCATCTGCTCGGCCCCCTCTCTTGACTTCTTCGCAGGCGGGCGATCTAATAGTGAGCGCGACCTGAACAGCCTGCTCATCCCAGCCACAGGTTTCTTGGACTGCATTTCCACATCTGTCTTACTATGTCGAGTATCATGATTTACAACATCTGTTTTCTTCGTACAATAACCGCGCCTTTTAGCCAACCATGCGATTATTGCTACTCCGATTACAGTCAGTAGTACGTAAGAAATGACGTACTGATGTATATCGTGTGTTGTTATTGTGGTTGGGAGTTGTTCTATACTTCTCAAGTACCGCAGCCGTTTTTCGACGACCGCGATGTCTTTGTTGTGCTTCACTTGCAGCAGAGGTGTTGTGTGAGGATCTATGATGCTATTTATGGTTTTGTCCAGGGTAGGGACCTGTATTTCGTAATCCAATTTGGCGTTGCTGTCGTAATTGTTGTGGGAGTGTATTTTCAGCTCCTTTGTTTGTAGAAGACATCCTTGCTTCAGCGACACTATAGATGATGTGTTGATGACGTGCGATCTGACGTTATCGCTGCATACAGTACGTATTGTGCAGGAGTTGCAACATGTCACTAGCCATGTGTTCGTGTTATGTAATTCAATCCAGGCAGTTTCACATTGCGTTGGTTCCGCAATGCATGGCAAGGTTGAATGTTGACCTAGTAGTTTTGCTTCGCATGGTGCTTTGGCGTTTTGTAAACTAAAAATAGGCAAGTTCCTAATGCAGACGAAATTTTCGGGTCGCCTCTGGATGCAGCGGTTTAATTCTTTTTCGTTAAATCTGACGTAAGTGTTCTTCTCCAGATTAGCTGCGATGTACTTGAATGACACAGGAATAATGGTCGTTTCGTCTTCTTTCTGTGGGTTTTTCATGGGCAGTGGAATAATCTGGTATACAGTAAAATCCTCGTCGCCTGCCAGTGGAATGTGAAGCTCGTATAAGAAGTAGCTGTCTGTTACACGTGCCTTCACGTAAATTAACTTGTAGATATCTTTTGTATCTTCTTGAATATTGTCTATCGGTAACGTCAAAGTTTTCGGTAGCTTTCCTGAGATAATTGTCAGCTGTTGAATTAAGTTGACTGGAGTTATTAAGTGAACATCCATTCGTCCTTTATATATGTCCAAGAATGTATTGAAAAAGGTTTCTTGAATGGTTTTCAAGTTTTTCAATAATAAATGTGCAGCTAGCGAAGTCGAGGTAAGAAAGCTCGTGGCCATGGCTATCTCAATCCCCGATTCAATCTTTGCTAATCTTATGTCAGTTTCGTTCATAAAGTTGTTGACAAGTGTAAATTGCTGATCGATGTTGTCTTCGTTTTTCTTCAAGATATCGTTTTCAATTTCAACTATAGAAGTCTGGTTTTTTACGAGTTGTAGGATGTAATCTTCATTCTTCTGAACATTCTGAATATCCTTATGATACTGGTCTGCAAATCTCTGGTCCAGAATTCCGAAGAGACTGTTTGCCACATATCCCACTCCGTCAATCAGACCTCGTTTGCTGCGACCCGACAAGTGTTTATGTGGGGCCAGTAGTATGTCGTTGTAATAGTGCAGAATGTCCATTTCATGGGAAAGTTGACGAATCGTAGTTTGACAAAATCTTGGTTCCAACTTATTGCAGAGATCCGAAATGTCTTGTAAGTAGTTTTCGAACTTTTGCACTCCACTCCAGTAGGTAGATAAGTTGTAGTACATCAGCAATCTCCAGTCGTCGTGAATCAGCTGTACTTTTCCAATGGTGTCGTAGTATATAGGGCGATCACTTCCTAGAGTTGTTATTTGAACACTTGACGATTCTTGTGGGATGACACTGCAGTGTATTCTGGTCATCAAGTAGATGAATGGTAGTGTGGTGAACATGATGTTTTACGAAGACTGTTTCCTTTTCGATTTCTTTTAGCGTAGTAGGTATGTCACGGATTTTAATAAGCAAGTGAGTGCGTAGTAACTTGTGTTTTGTATTTATTTATTAAGTTAGTGCAGAGTTTCAATTGGCAACGGTGACAATTTCGTAATAGGTCGCTTCAATGTGCCACCTTGCGTTTTTATAGTTGCGACTCGGACATGTCCGTCGCTGCCAGGATGCACTTCGGTTATGCGTCCAAGGGCCCACTTCCCTGGTGGGAGGTTGTTTTCCTTTATCAAGACAACATCACCTGTTTTAATGTTAGGCGTAGGTTTCAGCCATTTACTGCGAGCCTGTAGCGATGTCAAGTAGTCTGAGGACCAGTGCTTCCAGAACTGGTGGAACATGTTTTCAGTTAACTGCCACCTCTTGCGTAGATCTAAGTTTCGGTCATCTTCATAGCTGGATAGCGGAAGAGTCATAGTTGGACTACCCGTGAGAAAATGTCCTGGAGTTAGATAGTTGTAGTACTCATCTGGATCTTCTGTGAGGGGGCAAAATGGTCTGGAATTCAGGCATGCTTCTATTTTAGCCAGTAAGGTCGAGAATTCTTCATAGGTGAGTTTCTGTTCTCCTAGAACTCGACGTAAGTGGTGTTTCATAGAGCGCACCGCGGCCTCCCATAGTCCTCCTGCTGTTGGGCATGCAGGGGCATTAAAGTGCCACTCCACTTTCATTCTGCTTATTTCGTTAAAGAATTCTGAGGACAATTCCATTCTGAATATTTCGAACTCATTGTTCAGCAATTTTGAGGCTCCGATGAAGTTTGTGCCACAGTCCGAATAAACGTGACTTGGTGTTCCACGTCTTGAGCACATCCTCTGGAAAGCACCCATAAAAGCTTCAGTGCTTAAGTCTGAAACCAGTTCGATGTGAACTGCCTTTGTTGCTAAACAAACAAAGATTGCGATGTATCCTTTGGATGTCTTAACGCCTCTTCCTTTGTTTAATTTGACGTCTACATGACCCGTGAAATCCACCCCGGTGTGGGTAAAGGGGCGGGACGGTGTCACACGTTGTGGTGGCAGATCGGCCATGAACTGGTAGTTTTCCGTAGCTTTGAATCGCTGGCACCGTATACATTGTCGCAACTGAGTTTTTACTGCTCTGTTTCCTCCTATTATCCAATAATGTTGACGGATGAAGGCGAGCGTCAACCGGGCGCCACCATGTAAAGTCGTGACATGTGCTTGGTTTATCAGTAGTTCAGTGAGTCTATGCTTTCTTGGTAGAATTGCGGGATTTTTCATTCCCGGTGGTAAGTTGGTTTTGTTTAGACGTCCGCCGACACGTAAGATACCCTCCTTGTCTAGGTAAGGCGATAATTTGCAAATTTTGCTTTTAGTGGGAACATGTTGATTTTTTAGTAGTAAATCATATTCCTTGCTAAATTCTAGTCGTTGAACATTTCTTGTTATTATGTTCGTAGCGTAATTAATTTCATTAGCCGTCAGCGTTAGGTCATTGAGTTGTGTCTGTTGACCGGCGTCAAA
This sequence comes from Agrotis exclamationis, assembly GCA_950005045.1. Taxonomy (NCBI): domain Eukaryota; kingdom Metazoa; phylum Arthropoda; class Insecta; order Lepidoptera; family Noctuidae; genus Agrotis; species Agrotis exclamationis. The sequence continues at coordinate 7,925,813 of OX465421.1, forward strand.
TTTCTTCATTTGTTTAGCGTTACTAAGTGAATTTGTCTTGAATCGCACAATCCAAGCTACAATACGCGTCACCCAGTTTAATTTGCTGTAATTGTTTAGTAAGTTGCTTATTATGTTTTCTGGTTGGCTTAGGGTTGGCGCAATGCTTTTTTGTTCCGTCGTCGTTGTAAGTAGACAACTACGTTGCTCTTCGGGTTTGCCTGGAAACGTTCTCAGTGTTGCAGGCCCATTCCACCATAAGTGAAAATTCACTAATTGTTTTGGATATAACCCCCTGGTTGCGCAATCTGCCGGGTTGTTTTTTGATTCGATGTAAAACCAATGCGATGCTGGTACCACTTGCTTAATCTTGATGACTCGGTTTTCTACGTACTTTTCCCATTTGGATGTCGCTCCTTGCAACCAGGCCAGCACCACTTTTGAATCGCACCAGGCCCATACTGTTATGGTGTGTTCTGTTAGCGACTCGATGATTTTGCTTACTAGTTGTGATAAAAGAAGTGCGCCGCTGAGTTCAAGTCTTGGCAGAGATAGTTTCTGTGCGAGCGGAGCAACCCTAGTCTTTGCAGCAAGCAGGCTTAATTTAGTTTCTCCGGTTTCGTTGAACGCTCGTGTATAGATGACGCATGAATATGCTTTCTCGCTTGCGTCGCAAAATGCAAGTAGTTCAATTTTGTAATGGCTGGTTCCAATCCAACGATTTATTGTTATTGTTTTCAATTCATCCAGTTGCTCTTTCAGTTTCAGCCACTCTTCTTGTATGCTACTGGGTACCAGTTCATCCCACGTTAAGTTTTGCATCCAGACGCTTTGAAAAATTAGCTTGGCTCGTATAGTGACCGGTGAAACCCATCCGAGTGGGTCGTATAGTTGTGAAATCTGAGACAACAGGGCTCGTTTAGTCAGTCCCTTTTGAGAGTCTTTTTTCAGGTTCCAGTTGAACGTAAATGTATCCGATGTAGGGTTCCAGCCAAGGCCAAGTGTTTTCATGCAGTCTTCTTGTTTAAAATCAAAGTTGGTTTTAGAGATTTGATCCTCTCGTAGATGTTCTAGTAATTTAGTACAATTGCTGGACCACTTCCTTAGGTTCATACCTCCTCGCTGTAGTAATTGTATTAGGTCCTTTTGTAATTGTTTAGCAGTTTCAAGAGAGTTGTGGCCGCTTATTAGGTCATCGACGTAGAACTCTTTTAGCAGTATTTTTGCTGCGTCAGGGTATAAGTGACCGTCGTCGATAGCCAATTGTTTTAAAGTTCGCATGGCTAACCATGGCGCGCATTTTGTGCCATATGTTACAGTCCGGAGAGCATATTCTTGTAGTTGTTCATCCGGGGAGTTTCTCCATATGATTTTCAGAAGTTGCTGTTGGTCCTCGGATATCCATATGCATCTGTACATTTTTTCTATATCAGCAGTTATTGCATATTTATAGGTTCGCCATTTCAGGATAAGGGTTTGAATATCCTTTTGTAGGTTAGGCCCCTTTTCCATGAGGCTGTTTAAACTTTTGCCACTAGAAGTTTTTTGTGCCGCGTTAAAAACCACCCTTAGTTTTGTAGTTGTCGACTGATCTCTTAGGACACCATGGTGAGGTAAATAACATTCAAGTTGGTTGGATGTAATTTGACCCGCAGGCTTCATGTGTTGTAGTTCTAAGTACTCGCGAATAAAGTTTTTGTACATTATTGATAGTTGTTCGTTTTTACATAATCTTTTTTCTTGTTGTAAGAATTGCGCTATAGCAGCTGACTTAGAGCTTCCAAGATCTTTGTCGTAGTTTTGATTCATTGGCATTTTTACTATGTATTTGCCATCTGAGCCTCGTTTGGTCGTTTCTTGGTAGTAAAGTTCACATTGATCGTTTCTCTGTATGTCTTCCGCTCCTGGCGCAATGTCTTCGCTCTCCCAATATTTCGTCAGATTTGTCGTATCGAATAAAGTTAAGTGACAGTTGAAGGTCTTGAGTTTCCCACACAAGATCCATCCCAAATGAGTTTGCTGAGCGATAGGTGAGTGCTGATCGCCTTTTAGAACTCCGTCTAGGATAATGTCTGCATAAACGTCAGCTCCCAGTAGGAGATCTATTGAGCTTGACACATTGTAGTTAGGATCGGCCAGCTTTAAATTTTGAAGATGCGTCCAGCCAGCACTTTGGAAACTACAGCTGGGTAGCTTATTTGTTAAGTTTTGTAGGATCAGTGCTTGCACATTGAATTTATAGCTGGAATGTATCGATTGACAGTTGAGATGTAGGAGCCCTCTACAAGTTCGTGACGTCGAACCTATTCCGGTCACAGCTGCATCAAGTTTTCTTCGAGGTAAGCGCAATCGTTGAGCGGCGTTCTCTGTTATTAAGTTTATTTGAGATCCCTGATCTAGGAGACCCCGTAGTGTTACGTAAGTTCCATCAGCTGATTTAACTTTGACTAGGACTGTAGTCAGTAAGATTTCAGTATTGTCGGTAGTCAAGTGGTGAGCTGCTGGTTGTGTTGATGTTGACGGTCGTGGTGTGTTTTTGGTTGAGTCATCATTCTTTTCCGCAGTTGGTTCAGAAACAGATGGTTTTTTCGTATGCAGCAGTGTATGATGTTTTAAGTTACATTCGCGGCACGTTTTCTTTGAGTTGCAATTGTTGTTGCCATGGCTGTACAAACAATTTCTGCAAAGTTTTAATTTCGCTACTGTTTTGTTCCGTTGCGAAATATCCATGTCAATAAACTTGTCACATTGCATCAGCACGTGATCGTTATTGCAGAGAGGGCATTTTCCGAATGATGCATGAAATATTTTGGAGTGTCCCACTTTCGTTTGATCTTCTGACTTCTTAAAGTTGCTTTTAAACTTGTAGTTATGGCTCCAATTCTTACTGTTCGGTCTCTGAGTTGTTTTATTCTCTCCCGAGTCCTTTATGCAGCTCTTTGCAGTTTCGTGAGCGAGGAAGTTGAGCTCCAGGAACTTAACGAATTCGTCTAGGTCTGGCAATTCCCTATTGTTTTGCGTTTCCTTGGTGTACTCGTTGAGTGTTGTGGGATCCAATTTTTGTGACATCATGTAAACAATTATCGGGCCCCAACTGCTCACTTCCACTCCCATGTTTCCGAGACCATTTAGACATTCGGTTATTACGTCATGCATCCTTTTCAGGTTGTTGGCGTTGGGTTGTTGAATGGTAGGTAAGTGCTGCATAGTGCTCATGAACGAGGTGAATTGAAGTCGGCGGTTGTCATACCGGTGAGATAGTATTTCCCAACAGGAATCATAGTTATCTGCGCTGATTGACAGATGCTGGACGAGGCGTTCTGCTTCACCTTTTAGTTTTGTCTTCAGGTGTTGCATCTTCTGGGCTTTGGGAATACTCGGATTATTGTGTATGGTTTCAAGGAAAATGTCCTTGAAAGTAATCCAATGAACGTATTTACCGGTAAATTCCGGGATTTCGATTTTGGGTGTAGATTGCTGTAAATGGATTTTGGACCAAATCTTACTGTTTAAGTCTCTTTTCAAATTGTCGTATTTTTGTTCCATGATTTCGTACTTTTCATTGTAATCTTCTTTCAGACTGGACCCCTTCAGCTCATCTTCAAGTTCCCAGTGTATCTTATCGATGGATTGCCACTTTGATTTTAAAGTTGCTAGATGTTCTTCAAACTCCCAATTTTCGGTTATAAAGTCGATGTTTATTTTTGACATTGCTTTAGTTAAAGCCTTAAAATTGCGTTCTTGCTGAGTGATGAGCTTCTTAACGTCGTCCTCAGTTTCTTCATCCACTAGCCCAGATAGATCGAAGTTTAGGTCTTGTTTTGGTTGTCTGTTTTGAAAAGTCAATAGATCCAAAATATGCCTTTTAGTTGACTCGTACATATTCTTTGTTTTCGCGTAAACATCATTGTTAAAGTATCCGATGTTTTTATGTTCAGTGGTCTCCAACAGTATTTTGTGCTGCTCTTCAAAGACACCCCATAGTTCCTCTAAGTTCTTCAAACGTTTTTCTAGGTAATCAACGTTTTTCCTGGTTATGCTGTCCTTTTTATAGTTGGTGCACAACTTTTTGATATCTTCAAAGATGCCGACTTGTTTGGTAAGTAGTGCCATTGTAAGTCAGTAGTTTTAAGTTTGACTTAGGGTATGTAAGTCTAGTAGTCACGTACCTTAAGTTTAGTGGTAATAGTAGTTAGTGGTAGTTGTAGTAGTAGTAGTAGTTGGCTTGACGTAGTTGAGTCTTGTTTATCCGCTTGATCCACGAAGAAGTTCCCAAGTATCACTTTTCGTTGGTTGTTAGAGCTCTTGTACTCTTTCTACGAATATGCGCGCATTCTCAACTTGACTGGTGAGATCCGCTTGTGGAAGGCCAGCCAAGCCGATTCGCTGTCGTTTCAAGAGATACAATTACTCCAAACAGTGAAAGGCTCGAAGGACCACTTAATGTACGGGACAGATTAGTTCCTGAATCGTACACTATAATTGTTGCGTGTTAGGTAGCGAGTGTGTCCAACATGTAAAACACTTCACGTAGTAACCCAGTTTATTTATTACTAGTTTCGTACACTGTAAAGTTTGGTGATTTCTACATGTATATCTGTCTCGCGTGTTGGTTAGTTGCACACTAAGTATAAAGAAATATTAGTCGTGACAAGTGAACTTGTTGATTCGCCTTGTCAGCAGTAAGGTCAATGTACGTGGACCGTACAGTATGCTTTATTAGAATGGCTGGACATTTACAAAGTGCTGCAAAAACTTATACAATTGCATTGTCCTCACACAGCTCAATTTGTCATACATTTGTATACAATATCGATACACAGTTTAAACTTTAAAAGGCACAAAATATCATGCATGCACCGCTGTATTTGGTATTGAATACAAGCATTGTCGGATACAGGTTGAGAAATATTTATCAGTATGGCAAGTGTATTGCAGTGGCACACTGGCAGTTGGCAGTTCGCGCCTCGCGCCTGCCACTGGCACCCCTGTCGGCCATCACAGACAACGTCTTCGTCGGACTGACAGCCGGCGACATATTTTATTCACGGCGCACCGTCGTAATTCCGTCGATGCAGATAAATTGTTTTACCGCGGGAGCGAGCCACGTCCCACGACTTTGGCGTTTGCATGATGAGCTCGTTTTTTATGCTCGAATAAAATTGTGTTAGCCACCGGCAGTGGAGCGACGTGTGAACACCGTTGGATTCCCAAGAAATTGTTTTCGGGAAGGCTGCTTTGATATTTATGAAAGTTGGCATGTTGAGACGTACGTTTGAGTGAAGGGTACGCGGTGGATTTTAACATCAACTTTGTATTTGTGGTATTATTTCTCTAGGGTACCAGATATTGTGGGATCGTTAGTTGTAATGTTTGCAAACAGCCACCAGTTGCAAGATGTCAGGTATCGTAGACACGTTGACACAGTCGCTTTGTAGCGCTGCAGCGGCAGCGCCGCGGGACCGGATCCCGCTATCAATATTAAATCCCGCCGCGCAAACATCTGCTCGCGACTGCAAACGTATAAGTTTAATCAGTGGTGTTTCGATTAGTTAGAACATCGGCTTCTGCTGTTGACGGGATGCACGTTTAATTAAATGTTCTTGGTTAACGTTTATTTAGATTAGGGGCAATATTGTTTTTTAAAAGTAATGTGAATAAGTGTTTTAAAAGCTTTCACACGAACTGACCTTTCTTCTTTAAGTACTTGATTCTAAGAAAATGCTGATCCTGCGGTTCAAAATATTCTTCTTCTTTTCCTCGCCTCTTCCGATACGTATCGGCTTTCTTAATCCTTTGGCGCCATTCACTCGTTGGTAAACATCGTCATCTACAAGTCCAAGTCCAAACTATTGCATGTCCTTCCCGACATTAGTCTTCAAGATAGTATGCGGTCTACATCTCCCTCTTTTTTGGTGTCCTGCGTTTCAAAATGACGATTAACAAATCAAACACCAAACTTTAACCTTCTACAAACAACGAACTAGCACAAAACCTACAAACCGCACGTTCCTAATTTAAAATGTATCAACATCAACCAAAAAGTACGATTGACAGAATGCAAATAGTCCCGTGTGCCACAGAAAATAAAATAAGCTTTGACCCGAAGTTTCGTGGGATTATGAATGTTTATACTGAAAATAATGCGCGGTCGTGGCGTTCGGCGCAAATATTTGAAGACGTAGTCAAAGGGCTGGCTTTTTGCGAGGTCCTTTGAGCGTCCGCGGTCTGCGGTCAGATAACCCGATTAGCCGCCGCTCGACATCGCGATGTACCATGAGAATTGAGAACATAGCTAGTTTACCTCAAGCGGTGGCGGGAACTTTACTTTGATTTATTTTGTTCTAAAGCAAAAATTAATATTTTGTAAAATATTAAATAGCTTTAGAATGCGGAATTTGATTCTCCGCTGTCAATATAACTTACGTTACTAATCTTATATTTGTTTTTTTGATATGCTATGTCGTATTCCACAGGCCTAGGTTTTCCCTTTTTACTTGAACTTTTACTTATGACTTTGTAGGAAATAATCTCTGGCACTATTAAACCGAAAACTATTTAATTCTTGAGTGACATACGCTACCTTCTATTTTGTTGTAATTGCACTTGCGCAAAGCCAGATTAGGTCACTAGTTTTAAATAAAATCAGTCAATATGGGACTAATATTATAATTTAATGCGTTAATGCGTTTAAAAATAATTAATAAGTGTGGTAGACGCTATCTCATTTTACAACATTAATTTGGCTGTAATGTCAACGTGTTGGGTGGAAGTAGTTAAACACTAATCCAAGAGATGGCGCCACGCTACCGTAAAGCATTCAAACGAGGAATAGAGAATTTCAGCTTGCAGGTGTGGTGTTGCAATGGCCTAGTTGGTAAGGCGTCTGGAGTACTTATCCAGAAGACGCGGGTTCGAATCCCACTTGCAACTGAATTTTTCTTTCCTTAAAAAAACATCTTTAATATGGGACACATTCGTTATGATTGACCCCAAACAGATAGAGCATCAATATCTACGGATCAAGAAAACACTAAACTCCAGGCATCAAGTTGAAGACCTAACCTTAAGTTTGATAGCAAAACATAAATTCTATGATAGTCCGTACCCACAAACTGATGTTTTCTCTTTACGACTGACTGACACTAAAATGTTGCCGAATAAAAATGTTATCCATCAAAACAGCGAGTTCCTTTAGCATAAAAATGCAGCGGTATGCCTACAAGCAGTCACATCTCAAGATGTAACGCATAATATGTTCTGGATAAGATACAACATCTTGAGAATGTCATGAACCCATGTGGAGTTTCCTGCTTTCTAATTTGCAGAAGTTTTCTTGATTTGATTCAGGACATAATATGACTGACATGTTGAGACTTATATCAACATGCGGGCAGTTTGTTCAAATCTCTCCTTTTTCATTGATGATTATTAAAATAAGTAATCCCAGTAGTTACACCTGCTACTCTGGTCATTTCATTTTCTGATCATTAGGTACTAGAAATAAACACACTAAAATTCTATTAAATGATCGAATAGAGCGAAATGTCTCAAAGACACACTTCAAATAACTGCCTTATTTTCACGCCTGCACCAATTCTGAAAAAGTTCCAGTAAACTTAGTCTCATTTTTATTTGCTCTTATCGGTGAATATGTCGTATAATGGCGTATAAGAGTTATCATAAAAAAAAAATAGCGATTTGGTAAGAGCTTCCTTTTTCATAAGATGGTCGAAGGTTTAAATCCTTTCCTGAAGTTTTCTTTCCACAACAAAGAGCTTCTCAATTTGCGCCGACGCAGGCAAAATAATATCGATATTTTTATATCGAATAGTTCAAAACTCTTCTAGCAAACTACATCCATGTCCTGCTGACTTATTCAGAACTACCAGCAAAGGCTTCGCGGCCCTCGAGTTGCGGTGAGGTGTAACTTAACGAACCCTCCCTGAATCTTTAATATAGTTTCATTTAATGCTTGCCAACTTCACTATGGTCCTCTTGATGTTGATTTTCAAAGTTTTTGGCTAATAGTGGCCCATGTTTGGTTAATTATTTATGAGAAGTATACCCTGAATATGGTGCCCTATTATTTTATTGACGTGACCTGAAAATTGTACTATGCAAAATTTTATGAATAGTTTTGGCCATGATGCTCAATTTAAAAGCAAATTAAAATTGCAAGCAACGCAATTGTTCCTTTGCTAGTCACTGATTTTAAAATTTTCTATAACGATGATAATAGTTTGATATGAATTACCTATATAAAAAAAATCAGATAGTTATTTTTTTTTTGTTACGGAACAGTTTACACCCAGTTACAGGATAAGCTTAAACTATTTTGCAAATGGCTTTAAAACTTCTGAAATAATTATACATTTTCTCATTACACAATAAATCAATTAACTAAGTTAACAAAATTGTTCCAAATTGTTAATGGTTCTTAAAAGCTTTTGATTTCTCGTAATTATATTTACACTGTTGATGAGAAAAGATGACAAAATACGCGCCTAATTTCAATTAGATTCAGTAGGTAATTCTAGAGCAGAATTAATTCAATTTCTAATCCAAACATCTACCTTGGCTCAGGTACTCGTCAAACGAGGCGAGTTCTCTACTTGGCAAATTAGATTTCGCATAAAGCCTATTTTAATTTGCGCCGTCGCTAAACATTGGGTGCTCTTAAATGTTTAAGCGAGCGCACAACTGGTAGCTGTATGCGGAGCGGCAGGGAGCCCCGTTCGGTGCGCGGGCGGCGGTGTGCGGCCGCCGACGTCGTTGACATTCAACAAAGCAAATATGTTCTTGGCGGTGGCGCCCGGCCCAACGCGATAATAAGCTTACCGGCCGAGGGCGGGCCGCCGCCGCCCCGCGCCGCCCGCCCGCGAGACCGCCCTAGCCTCACGGTGTTATTAAATTCTTTTGTTGCCGGAATGCCCAGTTATTTAGCCATGGTCCGGCTCTACGGGATCAACGTAAATATCTCCAACATGTATGTCTTTTGAACTCCACTAGATGTGGGATGAAACGGATTATTTGCATCCCTGTGTTTTTCCACGTACGAGGGTTGCCCACCTTAAGACTTTAGCGAAATAAATTGTGTAACAACCTTATACTCGTATGATAAATTCGAGACAGCAGATGTTTGCATTCAGGCCTCGCCACTTCGTACATTGTAAAATAAGCTGCTCGAATTAAAACATTAAAATCCGCGCTCCCCCACTTGGTATGAATTTAGACAACATCTAAGCCGAGCGCGCTTCATTTCTGCACATTACTCTCTGTTTAACAATAAAACTCATTAAATCGCTCGTGCGGTCGCGTTTTATAAATGTTTCACGTATTAATAAAATTAACAAAGCTGTGGTACACGAGAGGGCTATTTCCCGACAAAGCGTCGGAGCGTGGTACAATGGAATCTAAAATAAATACGAGGACTTTAGCAAACAGTGGAGCACAAAGCGTCCACCTGGTGAGTGGTGGGGCCTCGCCTAACTCCGGGTCTATTGAAAATTAAGTGGCGGCGACGGAGTTCAATTAATGGCCGCGAGGCGTCCGCCGGAAAGTCTCACATACCTACTGACGGAGACGCCTTTGCCTGCAAATTACAAACATTACGCTTTAATGCCATTATTGCAGCTCTTGTGCTGTAATTTACCGAGCGCTCTTTTGCTTTCAATGGATGAGATAATATAGAGCTAGGTAAAATAGAAATTACAAAAATAGTAAAATACTTATTCGATTTTGTTTATTGTGATATCTTTTTCATAAACTGGGGATAACGCCTGCGTATGATTAATCGAAACAAATCTAAACAATCGTCAAAAAAGCTGTGATCAGCAAAAAAATACTGCAGACAGATACTAATAATGTATTCAATCCATAATCCTTATCAGTAAAAAACCTCAGCTTAGACCACTCACTATCGAGTCCCCCTCTTATTGGCTGATCTCTATCGGCGCACAGCGTCCAGCTAAACCGCCGCTTATCTCACAAATTACACCGTTTTACTCGATCCTCTCGAAAACTGCGAAAAGTAGACCTTTTTAACACAGCTTAGGACATCACCCCTACCATGTAGTTGAAACTCTTTGAACACGGTGAATTCTTTGAACATAACATTAAAGATGTTTTTACTACGTATTGAACCATTATACACAAACAAAATGGTCTTAGGTAAGTGCTACATTTATGTCTTTGTAACCCTTGTATTCACACTGGGCAGCGTAGGCTTCGTAGCGGCGTAGACGCTTCGTAGCCGTCGCGTAGGCGCCTACGCAGGTCTAACGCACGATGCAAATGAAGCCTTTTTAGTTCGCTTCTTAATGCTATTCATTGATATTTATGTGTTTACACACATCTAAACTATTCTTTTTTTAAAAACCAAAACAAAAATGTGCAATGTGCAATTCACAAAAAATCGCAGTCTATTAACATTTTATCGAAATCAGTTCGTGGTAGGGGTGGGCAGCTTACCAATCGCCAGTTTGAACCCCCGACGGCGGATTTTATTGCCATTCGTATTGTCGGCTAGAGATTTACTTTGACACGTCGGAAATTCGTTTGTTGACTCTTCGCCGCTATTTTCGAATGTCTATTTCTCACTGTTTTCCCCGTTTTTCTTCGTCGTAAAAGCTTAATTGCGGTTAAACTGCTCGTACGTTCGTTTTAACTGTACTTCGATAGCTTTTGAACGAACTGACACTTGAGGATTACCTCGTTGTGATTTAACTTCATACATTCATTGTGGAGTGCTACAAACAATGAAAATTTTCCCCCGCTTGAGTAAGTTTATCTAATTTATCAATTTAGCGCCACTTCTTCAAAAACACGGCGCTATACGCTCGTAGATGTACAACTACGCGTGTCAGGTAAAATGCATTGGGTAACACATTAACAATGTTTCCTCTGAAAGCCTTTGTCTGCACTCAACGAATTACGGGGAAAGGCGAAAATTTAAATACCCACCGGGACTGTTTTACATGTAAGAGATGCACTTTGCATGTAATGCGGCGATAAAATGAGACGACAACGTTCTGAGCCGACGCCGACTGACGCTCGGTGGAAAAAAGTTCACTGTAAAAGTGATATAATAATTTTGTAAAACAAACTGTTGTTGAAACAATAATCCTTTACAACAGGACTGTGTGGTAAAGCACAGATGTTGTAGAGATGAACTAATGCTAGGTAAAGTACGGATTGGATTGTTCATAGATACTTATAAGCAATTGTTTAACTGCACAGTTGGTGCAATGGCCAAGCTACTGGCTGCTTTAATACGTACCGCGGGTTCAATTTCCCTATTAATTGTAAGATCTATAAGTAGTTATTCCGGGTTTGTGAATGTCAGTTTAAATGTTTGTTAGCACACCCACTACACACCAGAAATTCCTATGATGGGGCAAAGTTTTATTGAAAAAAAAAAGATACAATATTCCTATTTCAACTCTTCCACTAGATTTTTTTTTCTAATTTCAAACTATTTGTTTCCATATTGATTCATTTAACAATATCTTATTGAGGCAAATCTTATGTGAGCAACCGATTACAACCCCACTTTAACTTTGGGTCAATACTGAAGCAAAAATAGTCTCCGGGTTAAACCCTTTTTTTTCTTCTTTCAAACGTCCAGTTGTCAGTGGAGCCACCTTCAGCTCATACCGTCTACCTACCCTCGAGGGTGACACCACTCGTCGCCACAAAGGTGCAAAGGGAAGAAAACTCAATTAAAACAACGTCGCACTTGTCCGGGTTCACATTACCACACGATTAAGCTCGCTGTAAGGTAATGTCGCGTACCGTATTCATTAGATACTCGTACATACGTGTTTTTGTGAAAAATACAGTTTTCCGGGATGTGAAGTGTGAGTAGCTTGGAAATTTTCTTATCGTCGCACTAAATGATTAAGAATGTAGACTTTTTCTGGGTTGATTGTAAGTACTACTATTAACCTATATTGCTTTGACAGTATTCAATTTATTTTTCAATTCGACGAGGGAAGCCATGTTGTCAAAGAAATTCTTCCAAAGTTATTTAATTTATTGTGACTTCATCAAAATTCGTATTTTTGTTAATGTTATGGAAGACTATGGTTGATTTTGTTCCTCTCGTGATGATGGCTAAGATTTTGTCAAATCAATACGTAGAACGAAAGCTCAATCAATAATAAAATCTTAATATTTTTCTGTGATTTTGTCAGTTTTCCTCTGGATTATAGTATATGTATATACATATAAGCCTTTTCTATGTTACATACCAATTAGGTGCGCCGGGCTCACAGAGCGCGCAGCCTCGCGAGGCATTTTCCGCGCGAAACAGCTCGGATGGTGTGGACGTGTCTCAGGCGAGGCAAGTGACAGCGCTGTCGCGGTCGAGCGACCGAGCGCCCGAGCCATCCAGTGTCGGCTTTTGTTTTGCTCGCGTTTATTGTTTCGTGCCTCGGTCGAAAACCAATAGACGCGTCCATACAGAGTGAGCAGCCTCGTTTTTCAGTTTCCTCGCGCAGCAAATGCCTCGCGAGGCTGCGCGCTCTGTGTGGACGCACCAATTGAATTGCACTAGACATTGAGTAACATATAAAGCCAACTTTCAAAAAATAATAAAAAATTGCCCTTTACCAAGTTAAGTAAGTTATTTAATTCTGCAGATAGCTGAAAATTGAAGATTAGTATGAATACGAAGTACCTACACGTGTACAAGCAAAAGGGCTTTTATAATGCAAATCGTAAGCTGTGGAATCAGTTGTAACTTTGCGGAAATCCATGACACCAGTTTAATGACCGGGATACCTATTAATAATCACATAAGGCCCATTCCTTTTATTTTTATTGTTAAACACCTTGCATATCTGATTAGAAGCAGCTGCCGCCTCTTTGTTAAAAGAGTCTTAAGTAGTCGCAGTTTTACATCATTTATTGTATTGACGTTTAAAGGTAATATGAAATTGTAGAATATTGCACATAGATCCGTAGCTTTTTGCTATGATATGGCATAAATAAAGAAAAAAACATTGTTCAGCCATGGAAGAAAGCACATTCGAAACAACGAAACATTTTACGTAGGACAACTCATTTTCTTTTGACTGTTAGGTAAACGCTACAAGTAATATCTATATTGTGATCCGTCAATAAACTGTCGGATTACGATACTTATTGACGATAAGTATCATGATAATTATTACAATATTTATTGACGCGTAGCGTTCGCCATAACGGTCGAAATATAGCAAACTTTTTCTGTACATAGATACAGAAGTGTCACAAACTTTTTCTTTGTGTAAATGATACGGGTGTCCGTATAACGTCTTAGTGTGGGGCGTAAATGTGCGACTATCTGACCAATGACCGTCTTCGGAGGGAGGATTCCGATACGAGTGCGAGATAACGGAGACATTCCGTGGTTCTGCACACAAAGCCACTAAATCGCTGTAATAAATGAGGCTGTTAAGACGCTTTTAGCAGTGCTTTGTTGCTTTAGAAGTTTACCGTAAGCATTTATTTTATCTGAGCTACAAAAGTTACTTACAAAGAGATTTCTATTGTCAAGATATTTTTGAGGAGACATCAAATAAAAATAGATTTTTTATCATTACACCAGCTGTTCTCCGTGGACCGCTAGGATATGGGTAATAATTGAACTAGAATCCACGATCACCAACAAACCGTAATTATGATTCTCTTACCCGTATTAATTTATGGTCGGCGTAGCATGTGTTGACCTTCCATACCTCTTTGTCTTATGTCAACAACCATGACTTAAAGCGATAGTAGTTCCATTGTGAGAAAGAGACAGAGCTATACAAGTCGTCTAGCGCCATCCTCGTTCCCACACTGGAATTACTCACGCTTTTAGGCAGCTTTTCCTCCAGAGATGTGCCAATCATATTCATTGGTTTACATAGCACAGCGCTGGTGAAACTGATTCAACTAAGATGTGTTTTTTATATGGAAGGATGCGTGCTATGACTGCGTGCTATGGCTGCGTGCTATGGATGCGTGCTATGGCCGCGTGCTATGGCTGCGAGCTGCGCATCTTCCTAGAGCAGCTACTTTGCGGCGGCTCATCTTTATAGCACATCTTACTCGCACCGCTACATAGCGTAGCATCCGTGGAAACGGTCACATGTTTCGTAGCTCAGCTTTTACATTCTCGCAGCACAACTACATAGCACATCTCTGGTGGAAAGTCACCCTAAGACGTCATGGTAGGCCACCGTCCTGACAAACCATACTATTGGTATAATGATTTTTTGTTGAAAGTAAGAAATAAACCTCTCAAACAGTTAACTAACAACAACAATAAAAAAACACTCTTTACTCTAACAACAAATGAAACGTGCGTCAACATAACACGAAAAACAATAAAATTTCATTTTACGTTCAAAAGTCTTAGTATGAAACGGGTAAGACCGTTATACGGAACACCTTTCAAGTCCCAATGGGGTAATATATTTTCAAGTTGGTTCATTAATTAATTGGCGTCTACCACGATGGGCCGTGTGCTTTTTACGATGACTATAAAACTTGTGTAAATGTGGGTAGCATCATTATCTGCTAGTCCTGTTGAGACGAAGGTGTTAGATATGGATGCGGCACGTCAGTAATTATGCTTTCGTGTTCGTTATACAATTCTTGAAAACTGGGACTTGCTTCTTGAAACAGAAAGGCGAATGAAAGCGTAGCATACCACCGTAGAATCGGGTTTTATCGACGAAACAATAGACAAAATGACAGAACGTCGAAGGATGTTTTTCTTCTTAAGCACGGCGATATTTAAAATGAAGTGTAGAAAAGAAATGTTTCTATTGTAAAGTATAAAAGTCAGGTTGTATAGAAATATAATTGTCTATTCCTGGGCTTTCTGTTCGCAGAGGCGATAATTAATGACATTTTGTGGCCCAGAACTACCCTTGTGACATACCTACATAAGTTTATTATTTCACATTATGATCCCGAACTTAATAACTATCCAAAGTTGGTATTTATGGTATTAAACTAAGTACGAGATGTTTATGATCGTTTTAAAATGTTTAATAGATTTTCGTGTAAGTCTTTGATGAAGTACGCATAATTTCGATGACAGCAAAGAACGAACGGCTCTCTAAAACAGTTTTCAGCCGAGAGCGTTGTGAAGTGTCGTAAATTCATTAAAGAAATAGGTGAAGTCGACGACTTCACCTATTTTTTTATTCGCGACAAAATACGCCTGAATTCATCGACAAATGCAGTTGCTGTCGAGTACGTCATAAAGATTCCAGAAGTAACTTGAGAACCGCTATTCTGAAACTTACATAAACAGAAAATAACATGGATTTTTTCAAACTTCATGTAAGTATGCTGCTTTTATTTGGTAGCAACAAAAATCCCTTGCCTTTTCAGACAATATTATCTCCTAACAAAACAAACAAGCAATACATCTCCATGCTACTCCTTTTACGTATATTTAATTGCCAGCTACTGTTCGCAATTAAACAGTTCCTAGGCCAATTCATTTTACGATCGAGCCTCCGTTCGAGGCTTTTCGACGCCGCAATCAGTTTTACGATGCTTTTTGTCAGAAATTTGCCATTTTATAGCTGAGACGAATAAGTTTGTTGGTATCGTTGGCGGCAAATGGTTGGGCTTTCGTATCGACGCTGATTTTCCAAGCGGTTGCGCCTTATTCGATGTTAAATAAGTAACTTGAAATTGGTATCGTTAAATTAGGTATAGTCCTAAATACTCGATTTAGTACCATTATTTAACGCTCTTAATTCATTTTGGACACTGAAGGTCTGTTAATTGATTTTTTTTACGTTTTTAAGATCTAGGTAGAACACCGTCGTATAGCCCTTCAAACTAACTGTTGTATGATCGTTATCATCAGCGGAAAGACGTCCACTGCTCAACAAAGGTCACCTTATGGCCCGGCTACGCGCTCTTGCCTGCGCAGTCCGGGCCTGTGCAATCATGACTGAACAAAAAACGGAACATGTCGGGACTGTGCGAGCTACTGCCTTAACGTCCATACGCACGCGCTTACCTTCGAAAGCTGATTTGTGCAGGTATGCTGGCAGGCAAGACGGAGCGTGTAGCGGGCCCATTAGACCCGCTATACCGAACGACAATCTGCCACTTGCATCCATCGCTTGCCCGCGATTCTCATTATGTCGTCGGTCCAGTTAGTTGGTTTTCCGGGGCCTTCACCCGTGTCCTAACCCAAAAATTATTCCAAAGGAAAGTAATACCCGGACAAACGGTATCTTATGTGTAATTCCAGACTATATACCTAACCTATCTTTGAGTCAAATTTCCTCAAGATCCGTGTTGCCGTTCGGATGTGATTGAGTAACAAACTTCCATCCAAACTTACGTTAGATAGTGAGAAGGTTGGAATTTATAGTTTTTAAAATCTCTCACCTCTATTTTCCATACCTCACATTAAAATCACTTTAAAAAACGTTGCCTCCCACTAGGGATTTCTCCTCTATCGTGGGTGCGTTTACAAACATTGAAACTCAGATACACAAACACCCAGACCCGCAGGTCATACAAATATATGTTCCGTGAGGATATCGAACGCTGCCCAGCAGTTGATCACTCAACCACTGCATCAACCGTGCAGCCTTAGTTAGAAGTAATTTATAGGATTCATAAAATCGGTCACCTTTTTTTTCTATCCCTCACATCTTAAAGTTAAAGTCAAATCATTTATCCCAATTAGGCCATCAAAGAGGCGCTATCCCTTTAAGGCCGCGTTTCCATTAGGTATACAAGTTACTTGTATATGAGTTGCACATTGAACAAACCTGCATACCTACAAGTTACAAGTAGGTAGGTAATATTTTGTACTGTAGATTGTTTTTTTTTCAATTCAAGCAACTTGTATACCAGTGTGACGTCATACTTATATGCAAGCAATATGCAAGACTTGCCTAATGGAAACGCGGTTTAAACAAATATGTGCCATATCTCAGGGTGCGTTCCGTCTTCCCGCCACGACACCCAAGTCAGGAGCTACAGTTTGTCCCCCACTTTTAATAGCGAGCAACGCGTGTCGAATGTAAATCACCATCACATTTTGCCAACACCTGACTATTTACATTATTCTCCTCGTCTCCATACCACAGACAAATTTTATAACTTTTCAAACTTTCCGAGACGTTTTACGCACGTTTCATAAATTCAAAATGGCTGCTTTTTGAATTTGAAATAAGTAATGGCCAAAACTGTTGTTGTAATTACATTTATTTTGTAACAAATTAAACATAATACAAGTTCTTAAGTTAAATGTATAGTAACAAAATATAATATTTTCTGAATTAATTTCAGGTACATGATCTATGTAGGTGTTTACAAAATTAAACTCTTTTATAAGAAAGTGTGCAATACGAGCTTATATTTATAAATACATTGAATACAGCCTACGACGGGTTATTCTATATCTATTTTCAATTCACACAGTATTGAGGAAACTTGGATTTAACATTTTCAATGTTGAATAAAATAGGTAATAATATTATGATTTTTGTAGCTTCAAAATCAGAAGTTTTTTACTAACCACAGGTACTCGTATTTCTTTAAAAGTATTTTGTGTGTTTAATGAAAGTTTTGTTGTACACGAGAATTGTGCGGACTAAGTACAAAAGTTGTGCATTTGCAGAAGTTCTCTTTTTTGCATGATCATCAATAACTTAAAAACTTAATACTGTTGTTAAATAAAATCACATGAATACACAGACATTACAAAAAAAATAACATAAAATTATTTTATATAGTTTCTAATTAGAACATTTATCTAGCTTTTTTTCCTTGTAACAAAAAAATATATTTTAATCAAATTTATTGGTATATTCTTTAATAATTTTAATGTATTTTTAATTATTTTAAAACAAAAAAAAGGAAAAAAAAAACGTAAATAAAAATAAAATATAAGAAATAGAAGCCCACCGGTATCGGAAACGATTGTTTTTTTTAAGTGTTCAAAACTTGTAGTTCTTTATGGTTGTTCAGTGATTCGTGCGACAAAGACAACAAATACTGGGATATTAAGCAATAGACGTAATATACTGCGATTAAAAATTAAGTAAATTGATCTTCAAAACTACAATTAAATACTGTAACATTCAAATTAAGTACTTACTTTACAATCTAGACTATATCTCTAAAAACATTTCTAAAATCACTACTTTAACTTATTGTTTATAGGTATGTATAATATGGCTACCTTTATAATATTTACATATTAAATACTTTTTACACTAAAATTGTACAATTTAATTTAAAAAATAAAAAGTAACAGCCAACATGGATAATGGATATACTTAGGTACTTACCTACTTATTTTATATTTATTTTAATAACTTTTTCTATAAATTAAAACCTAATGTTAGTAACTCACTTATGACTAATTTGTTTAATAAATATATTTAATTCTTACACTTTTATAAAATATTAATCATTTATTTCGATACACAGTTTATAAATCGCAAATACTAATTTTTAAAATACATTTATATTTGGACGATGGTTTGAAATACCGTAATCAATGAGAGCGTCAATAATTACGATAGGTATTTCCCTTCGATATTTACAATTTACCTAGTATTTATTTACAAACGGGCCCAAAGCTTATAATTATTTTTAATTATTTAATTGAACATTATCCCTCGGTACAAAACAGTTTTATTCAAAAAAAAAAAAAAAAAAATATTGCAAATATAATTTTAAAATTTATTTTATCTGACAGCATTGCATATACTATGTTTGCAATAGACTTGTTTTGTTTTTTTTTTCAACTTTTGTAGAATGCGTCGCCCGTGGTTATTTTCCGAATTTATGCGTGTTTTGTAAGACGAATTTAAGTCCAGTTTCCACGAAAGCGGAGTGAAGCGGAGAGGAGAGATGCGTTTTGAATAGCCAGTCAGATTATACATCTCATCTCCGCTTAGCTTCGGTGGAAATCTGATTGGTTATACAAAACACATTTCCTCTCGTCTCGGATCCCCTCCGCTTTGGTGGATATCGGGCCTTATCCTGACATAGGGCCCGCTGTCAAACTTAGCTATTGTCTCACACTTTCTTAGCATCTTAGAGAACA
The DNA here is from genome assembly GCA_950005045.1 of Agrotis exclamationis. Lineage (NCBI taxonomy): Eukaryota > Metazoa > Arthropoda > Insecta > Lepidoptera > Noctuidae > Agrotis > Agrotis exclamationis. The sequence goes on from OX465421.1 coordinate 7,944,867, forward strand.
TGAAAAATTATATATTTTCATTGTATCTAGTGGCATATTTTTTACAAGCTGTGTAAATACATATTTACAAGACATATATTTTCACTTATATGGTTAGTCTCTTGGTCCCATTCTTGTGAATATTCCTTTCGCAAATACCAAGTATATGTATAATACTTATGGCACTTCATCACTACAACGTATACGCGTTAAGAGAGTACTTTTATGAACGGAATGACTTTTCAATCTAATTTAACATTTTATATTTCTACAAAATAATATGTTTTCTGTTCATAGTTAGGCCATGATTTTTATGGCCACCAAAGATTTGCTATAAAAGCCCATTTATTTACTTAGATATAAATTAAATTAATCACTGATAAAAGTCTATGCGCCTGCAAAAGTATCTTCGTCAAGATGAATAAGAAATACACAAAGTAGTGTCTACTTGCTCTCATCTACTCGATTCGCCATTTATTTCAGTCTGAAAAAAAAAAAACAAAAATATTAATAAAAATATTGCGCACAGCTACGAGTGAAATTCCCTGCGGAGTCTGTATTTCCTGATAGCTACAACCTTAGGGTCTTTAAATCAGGTGGCCTACCATGAACTCTTAACGCGATCCAGTTTAGGCTGTGGGAAAGAGATGGCGCTAGATGACTTGTATAGCTCTGTCTCTTTCCCACATCCTTAACTGGATCGCGTTAAGGCTCCAGGAGTGAATAAAATATTTCTAGGTAAGCACGCTTCACCGTCCCACATCTTCGCTTAACACCAGGCGAAACAGTGGTCAATCGCAAGCCTATCGATAAATAAAAAAATAAAGTTTTCTAACAAGTTGATGGTTGGAGACAAAAAGGTATGGTTCTCACTGTAACCGCAGATTAGACGGCCCTAATTAGGCCACGTTAAGCTACCAGCACGCGTAGCATGGCGATTCTATCTCTATTCTACCAAGAATAGACAAAGTTATTTCATCGTTAATCGTTATTTCTATACAAATCGACTGTTTTTTTTGCACAAATATGACACCATTCGTACACTATTGAAGAATAGAACCTTTAGTTTCAATATTTCTTACATTACCAAGCTTAAAACGCTAAAAATATTTCTACTTTCTGTCATTTTGTCTTTTCTTCCGTCGACAAAACCCCTTTCTACGGTCATGCTACGCCTGCAGGTAATCGGCAGTCTTACATGAACGAGATGAACGGACTATTTCTAACTCTATCCAATTTCAACAAAATGAAGAACTCGACTTTTTTTCAAGCAACTGTTGTGTAAAAAATAACTTCTTGCTATAAGAATTGTCGCAGGCGTTTACGGTATATTTTAATTAATGTTAGGTAGTTAATTTTAAATATTTTTTAGCGTTGTAGAATTTCAAATGAGTCCTCCCACCCATGGCAGAGCAGGAGGGACTGTCAGACTTGTACTGACTAAAATCCATGGTGCTTTTCAATTGCCCTTTACGTTCCGAGGTCACGGTAGCTCGTTAGTCCCGCGAAGTGAGTTTATATGCTTATTTCGTTATTAAACTCTTACGCCAAAACCGCTAAAGCTAGACCGATTTTGAGAAATATTGTACAGAGAATATACTCGTAAAGCCCTGGAGACGGTTAAAGACTAAGGGCCTTACTTATAAACATTGATTATACGTTACTTATCTTAAATAGCTCTTAAGTCACTTGCCATCTCAGAAATGACACGGACAGGTGATATTTAATCGGTAGCTAAGCAACACAAGTTTTTATAGTAAGGGGGTATAAGGGAAGCGATTAGCGAAGCCCCGAGCAAATGCTAGTTCAATATAATTGAGAGTTCACATCAATTAGTCTCAGCAAAAATCAATATTATCTATTAAATAAATCTTAATAAATTTTGACAGGCCTGTTGGTCTAGTGGTTAGTGACCCTGACTGCTATGCCGGAGGTCGTGGGTTCGATTCCCACCCAGGACTAATGTTTGTGTGATGAGCACGATAATTTGTTCTATGTCTGGGTGTAATTTATCTATAATATGTATGTATTTAGAAATATATTAGTATGTTTATTAGTTGTCTAGTACCCATAACACAAGCTCTGCTTAGCTTGGGACTAGATGGCGTTGTGTGATAGTTGTGGAATATTATATAATTATTATATTATTATAATTTTAAATAAAATAAAAACTATTATAAAACTACCTACTGTAAAAAAAAAACAGAGCCCTAAAACATCAATCGTTCACTACCTCTTTTTTGGATTAGAAAATCATCAAATGAGTTCTTTTCGCTCCACATCCTGCACATCAGGTACCCAGCTTTGTCTATCCAAAGGAGTGGAGTGAGGCTGCGGAGCGGAAAAATGGAGAAATATTAACCATTAGGATTGCACCACTGAAGAGGAGCGGAGATTTAGTGCAAACCTGTCATTAAATTGCCCTTTGTCTTCCAGGGCTGCGGTAAAATCTTTTTTATTATTAACCTCATAGGATTGAAGAGTTGTCGCATAAATTAACAGCAACAACTAACTATCCATTATTGCAAATTTGACTTTCGATTACATTGACCTATCAGCTGTTCAAATAAAGATATGGATTATACAATAAAAATATATCAAAAAGATAATTATAATATTGAAAGTGTGACGAAAGAATTCTTTTAACAATTTATAAAAAATAATAATTCTATAATATAAAATTATTAATTTTTATAAATTGTTATTCTACGCGAATACCTGTCCAATAAGCAAGTGACAGAAAATATCTAAATGGTCTAACAGTTAGATATTCAAAAAAATATTTGAACCGTATTTTTCCTTTTGTAAAAACGTGCGTCGTAAGTGTCGCGTCGTATCTTCGTTAACTTTAATTTACATAACTTAACGAAGACACGACGCGACGCTTTTAAACACAATACGTCACTTCTAGGTATGCATATTTTTGCATAATTCTGAGGTCGCTCCCGAATTTGACGCGTTTTATTTTTGTAATAAAAAAAATCGTATTCGTTATTTTTCAATACCGTAACTAACGGACTAAAGAGCATGAAAATGTTAGAAATTCGTGCAAAAGATCCCAATATGGCGCCATCATACCTACATCGTTAAAGTATTCACATAGTACCTGTAATTACATTACTTTTTTTTAGCGTGATAAAATCATCAAATGAGTACCCAGGGCAGAGCGGGAGGGACTAGAATACGTGTCTTTCAATAACCCTTTACGTTCCGGGGTCACGGTAATTCGAGAGTCCCGCGACCCCGGTAATTACATTACCTACCTTATGAATAGTGCTCAGTATGAGAGGCGCCGCCAGCGCAGGCGCAGCTCCCCTCTCAGCGAGCACTCGTCTAGTGTCCCCTCTCCTCTCAATGGCCTCCTGAGGCAAGAACCTCCACATGCCGGGAGTGTACAGCTCCGCGTCCATCTTCAAAGAGTCCTCCTTGTCCAATAGCCAGCCCACGATCATCCCAACTGTGAGCGTGGCCACGAAGCCCATAGGCGCTATCCAGTGGTATGATAACCGGAATAGTGGGAATATTGTCTCTGGATCCTGTTGGTAGAGAAGGGCACTCTTTAATGATTTAAAGGATCACAGATGTTACTAAAATTAATATCTATTAAGTGGATTTTAAATGTTCCTTTGCAAAATCGAATCGTGTAAAGCCTCCTGCAGACAAACGCGATTAATCGCGCTGCGACAACGAGCCAAGCTAATTTCCACTCTAAAAATACTGCGAATGGACCGCGACATGTCGCCCCGCGCAATTAATCGCGTGTGTCTGCAGGAGGCTTAATACAGGATTTACTTCAAAACAGCGGTTTTGCTTCCTGGCGAATTACTAAATTTTATTTTTTCAAAAATCAAATGATACAGTTTTAGTTTTCATCAAAATGGGCCTCGAGACTCCTTTCAGTAATTTTCGCTATTTCTCATACTCGTTGTTTCGGTTTTGGCTATCCACGCCCAAATGGAGAATTCAACAATTTTCCGTCAAACGTCTATATCGTCTGTGCTTCAACCAACAACTTACAATATTAATATTGCAAGTTGTTGGTTACAATTTTTTTGTGAATTGATTAAAAATTTCGTTAGGTAACGGTTATTTTAATTTCTCTATCATCTATGAATAACAAAATATAGGTACTTACAAAAACGTCAGCCAGTACATTCTTAACACACAATATTAATCGTTGTTGGTTATAAATTTTTAATGAATAGATTATAAATTTCGTTTAGTAACGGTTTGTCATTACAGGTGCGATAATTACAACTTCCCTATGAACAACAAAATATACTTACAAAAACGTCAACCACTGCTCCCGTATAAGATGCGTTCAGAGCACATTCAGAGCTCATCCCAAGCGGCGGGGCCTTGAGGCCCTGTGCGGCGGCCGCCTGTGACCCCAGCGACACAGTGCCGGCCAGCAGGGCCCCCGCCACCGCCCCCGCCAGTGCGCCCCGGGGCCCCACCCACCAGCACACCATGCCTAGAGTGAACACGCCGCATGTTGCGCTTGCGGCGATGGCTGATAGAGCTGTTGCTACACCTGATGATGAGACAGTGTGGTGAGGTTTTACGGTAAAACAGAACATTAATATACTAGTGGTTTTACTCCCGCTGCTCGGCTCCTATTGATGGTAGCGTGATGTTTTATAACCTATAGCCTTCCTCGATAAATGGACTATCCAAAAACAGACTTATTTTTTGCAATTTGGACCAGTAGTTCCTGAGATTACCGCGTTCAACTAAACGACCGAAAAAACTCTTCAGTTTTATAATTTCAGTTTAGATTTCTTTGCACAACTATTATATAAATAAAAATCATCATCATCTCAGCAGGAAGATATCTCATTTTAGGTACTTAGGGTGGGCGCAACATGTTTTCTTCATCATTTTCCCCTGTCGGACGTCACGGCGCGGATTAAATGCATATTATCAATTTGAGCAAAGAGTTAATTTGGCTTATATCGATCAACTATTGAATTCCGTTATAGGTAAATTCAAACAAATAAAAAAACAGTATTAGCAATGAAAATCCTCGATCAAAATATCAAACTAAAAATTTTCATGACAATTAGCTAGAGATTTGTGGAAAATAAATTTTATTTAAGTTCATAACAGTTTACTTACCGAGCACACCACCCAGTTTCTGAATAACAAACACCATGAGCACAGATACGACGGCCAGGAGAGCCGTGACCGCTCTCGCCAGAATACCTTCAACCATAGGCTTCAGTTTCAAATTCAGCCAGCCGTGAAGCAGGTCTTCAATCACCACCAGGGCACAAGCGTTTAACACTGCTGAAAGTGAACTAAACCAAGAAAAAATACATTTCACAGGATTTTCTGAATAAACTTTGACACGTTATGCCTGTCAATGCCCACAAGGATTTATAGAAAATAAGATCGATTAAATGAAGCCCCAATTTCTAGAAAACTGATACTCATCAGTTTTCTAGAAATAGGCAAGTGGAAACCGTCAATAAATTCCAAATTAAATTAGTCCATCAGTTATAATTTTGAAAAATAATGGATACGTATTTTTTTCTTTTGATGAATTAATGCAAAAAAGGTTTAACGCATCAACATTAATTTGTGTGGGCTCGTTTCGTCAGAAGCAAGTAGAAACTGTACTTGCTTGTGACGTATTGGCAATTTTTAAAGTGACGTATCTTCGTCAATTGTGGGTTACGTTACAAAAGAAAAAACACGTGTCAAATATTTTTTGATAACCTGAGGGAATAATTAGATTTTTTCAGTTAAATACCCTATTACAGCAAATAACACTGAGTATCACCAACTTGAGTATCAGTCTTCTAGAAATTAAGGGGTCTACTTTTAGAGATGTAATTAAGTTAAAAGTTGCAATAAACAAAGAAATATTGCTAAAAATAAGAAGATATTCCTTACAGCCGGGCCACACTAACGGCATTTCCCGTTGATTTGCGCGATAATAGTCTTTAAGGCGCTGTACCCAAGCTCTATGTAGCAAAGGTAGTCGCGGGGGTGAAGCAGCTGCGCGCGGGGGCAAATTATAAGAAAAATTGTAAGAAATTTTGCAGTTTTAACTTAATATTTACAATTACAGGTCTGAGTTAAAAAAAATAGGTTTGTCTTTAGTATATGAAATTTCTTCTGTTATAGTTACAAAAAATGTATTGGTTACTGCTGAAAAAATTGAGAATTTCGGGACGAAAAATTTTTTTTCGTGGTAATATTGACAATTTTTTTTTCGTAGTTTTAGACCACTTTTGTGAATTGTTTTTATTAAAGTCTTTACTTTATACATTTGACTATACACTGTATTTTTTTCTGGCTTGTGGCATGTACAGATACTGCTAACTTTGCGACGAAAAACTAGTCATTTACAGAGTGTTCGCTATGGGCAGCGTCTTAAATATTCTTCCATTTGCGCGATATAATTAGCGACAATACCCATTAGTGTGACTCTAGTGTTAGTCACATTACCGATCTCTTCTCATATGTTTCCGTTTCATCAGGTAATCAGGTGACTTGAAGCTCTATTATTCTAATAGGAGAGTTTATTTCAGCAATCACCAGTACTTCTTTAACTTACCTAAGACCAGCGCCGAACACTCCAGCAAGAAACACACCGGCCAAGCCGGGCAGGTTCTTGATCCTGGACACGTAGGTCACGAATGCCGGTAGAAGCCTGTCGTCCACCAGGGGTTTGCCGCCGGGGTCACAGCCTCCTAGCACCCATGTAGACCAAGCAGTCAGGCCACACCAAGCGCAGAGGGAGATTGCCAGTATTACGCCCAAGCAAAATATGAGTAAGGCACTGGAAAAAGACGAAGACTGCTGCTCAAAAATCAGGACTGGTTGAACAGTTGCACAGCAAATTTAATGAGTTACTTCGGTACGATCCTACACCGATCGTACCGAAGTAACCTAAAATTACCTACATTGCCTAAGAGCCCAAACAGAACTGATGGCCGATGGGGCCGTAAGGTTCTCGAATGGAGACCACGCACCGGCAAGCGCAGCGTAAGACGTCCACCCATAAAGTGGGCAGACGATCTTATGAAGGCCACAGGGTCACGCTGGATGCAGGCCGCTTACAACCGGTCCTATTGGAAGTCTATAGGAAAGGCCTATTTTCAGCAGTGGACGTCTTACGGCTGATATGATGATAAGGATCATAAGGATGATGAAGGGCCCTAACAGGTATAATCCGGCCCTGGCCATAAAAATCAGCCGTGAATAAATAACACTAGTCAATAATAATTAGAATCAGCGTATTTGACACGGAATTGTGTGTGCGAAAAAAAACAGGTTACTGACGTACGTCACCGTCGTTGTTTTCATCACCCACAAAAGCAAAGGTCATTCAAGGTCAAGGTCGATTCTTTGCACGTTAACAATTGATTGTTGACATTCCGCCGCATTATTTTAAAACTAGCTTTTGAAAACGGCCATCACCGCGAGTGGAGCGAACCCGTTAAAGATTTCTTTTACCTCGCAAAAGAAAATTGTTTAGGTATATGTTTTAAGTACATGTGTTTTCACCAACAAAGAGTCGAGCGAAAATGACACAGCGAGAAAAACAGTAAAAATATACAGGTCGAACTCAGAACTAATTGTTTTTAAAGTCGGTTAAAAATGAGCTGGCTCTGGGAATCAGATGATTGAACTCTTTCTTCGTAGAAACGTACCTAAGCCTATTTAATTTAAGAACAGATCGGGAGGACTCATTTGATGACACTAATTCCACCCTTAAAAATAGTAGGACATAAGGTACTTTTTAGTCTCAGATGGAACGAGCACCTACGTCCCTGAGGGCTCTTTCATAATCACACAGGCAAGTTCGATATTTAATCGAAAGTTGTGTTGTATCACAAACTAGTTCTTTATCACGTCTTCGTGTAGGTCATGATAGCGTTTGTTCAGACGTACGACCTAGCTGCGACAAAATGCGATCGAATTAAGGTTACGTGTTTACGGGACTGTCTTAATAGGTAACCGTGATCCTGTAACGTAAAGGGCTATTGAAGGAACACCGTGGATTTTAGTTAGTACGAGTTTAACAGTCGCTTCTGCTCCGCCCTGAGCGGAAGAACACAGTTGATGATTTTACAAGAATAAAATATATTTTGTTACGGGTGAATAGAGTCGAAGCAGATTTTTGAAATTGCATTGTGGTTGATTTTTGTTTACCGTACAACACCTCATAAATGAATGAGTCGACCTCGTTAAGAAGTAGTTGGGATGTGATCAATATCACCCGAGTATTTTTATTTTCAATACAAAATAAGCGCCCGTCCACATCGTGCGATTATTCTGTCGTTGGGACTGTCGTACGTGTGAGTAGAGCTTAAGTGAAGCAATATTAATTATGTAAGTCTGACGATTTAACAATATTAGTTACAACATCACATGCATCTTCACCGCTGCCGTAAATAGATGTCCGTCATCGGACCGGCTTGACATTCAACAAACAAAAAAATGTGGAATTTTTGTGAGACAATATTTTGTTGGTATATTTTGATAAAACGTCAGGATAAAATCGATTAACGTTTGTTTTGCATAACTTCAGTATACAAGTATACTTCTAGTACGTAATACCCAAAAGTTTTAAAATAACATGTTTGGTATTAGACTGTTAGTATCAACTTCGGGCTCAATTAACCACCAACAACAACCAACACTCGGGGAGGCTCTCATTCAGCAGCTAGACCAAGGGCTTCTTTTGGGTGTGGATAATTCTATTTTAAATGAAAATATAGTTCTGGGTGGAGCGGGAGAGACTCGTACTGACTAAAACACACCCTGTTCCTTCTTATAAATGCGTAAGAAAGTTTGCTTTTGTACGCTTTTACCCCTAAACCACTGGGCTGATTTTCATGAGTATTGATACAGAGGTAGATTTTTTTTTATCGTGGTAAAATCATCAAATGAGTCCTCCCACCCAGGGCAGGGCAGGAGGGACTGTCAGACTTGTACTGACTAAAATCCACGGTGTCCTTCAGTAGCCCTTTGTGTACCGGGGTCGCGGCATACGTGTGTCCCGCGACCCCGGCAGGCCTTGGCCCTCTAAAGGGGGGCCTCGTCATTATGCTGACGCTCTTTGAGGCGCGCGTGGAACACAACGCGCCGTCGACCCGGGCATGGTCCATGGTCGGACAGCGACTCGCCTATTACTCGCCGCCCGTATGCCCGCGCCTCCGGTTGCCGGAGATCGCCTTGCGACGTCCGTCACCGTGGGCGTCTACCACTGCGGCGTGGGTGAGGAGTGGACGCTGTCCTATCCCTCGCGCGTCCCGCATCCTCCTTCGAGCATGACTGCTTTGCAGAAGGAGGCGACCGCTTCCCACTCCGTCTCGCCCCGCAGCATGGCCGCAACCAATGCCGGGCGCGAGAGGTCATCATCCTATCGCCTGCGTGAGGACACGGCGGTGTTCTGCCCAAGCGGGGCAGTCCTGCAGCGTATGCTCCACCGTGTCCTCCGGGCGATCCTCGCAGTGGTGACACCCAAGCGTTTTCTCCTTCCTCATCAGACACAGGTACCTCCCGAAATTTCCATGTCCGGTGAGGACCTGCGTCATGCGGTAGCTCAGGACGCCGTGACGCCTATCCAGCCACTCCTCAAAGAGGGGTCTTGCCGCCGCGATTGCAGCGTGCCCAATACAGAGGTAGATGGGAACCTGGAGACGGTTATAGACCATAGGGTGGAGGGTGAACCTACGGGTAAAAGCTGGTCGGTTTTCTTTGCATTTTTTAAAATTAATATAAAAATGAATAAATACATTTTTGATGTAATTTTTTCTATCATGCGATATCCAAATATCATACCAGCATCTAGCTAAACTATATGCAATATTTACTAACATAAAAGATTGCCTTACTCCTAATTACAGTACGCTGTTCTTATCAAATAAACTACATGATGTCATAATCAGTGTCTACTGCTCTATTCTAAACTCTACAAATATTAACATTGTCTAGACATCTAGAGGACAGGAGGTTTACCCTACCACAATTGATTACATGTTGTATTATAACGGTGGATAAAAACAACACAACGTACTCGTACTACCGGGGTCTAATTCCGACCATTTCGCTTATAGCCACTAGGAACACACTAGGAAATTATCCTGTATCATGGGTGCGTTTACAAACATTTAAATTTTATACATAAACAGCCAGACCTGAAACAAACTTTATAAATGATATAAGTATATTTTGCACCGTGCAAGACTCGAACTCACAACACGCAGCACAGTAGTCGATCACTCAGCCGATATTCTTTGCCGTCAACCTTCTAACCACCTTTTTTTTATAGTGGTAAAATCTTCTGAGAGTCCTCCTACCTAGGGCAGGGCGGGAGGGACTGTCAGTTTTGTACTGACTAAAATCCACAGTGGCCCGTTCAATAGCCCTTTACATTGGGGTGAAGTCAAGAGTGAATAGGCAAGCGATACATCATAATACTTCTAGACAAGCGTGCTTCACCGTCGACCACATCATCGCTTACCATCAAGCAAAATAGTGGTCAAACCAAAGAGATATAAAAAAATAATTAATCTTGATTTGCAGTTACGCAAAGCGCAACTAGGCATATTTTCTTATAATCGTCCACGCGGTCACACGACCTGTCAGGCGGACGTCTCGAACTAGACTAATCGACTTTTTACCTAGTGGTAACAAGTTGTGGATCACAACTTTCTTCGTGATGTCCCGTCTATTGCTCGTATATAGTTTAATGTATTTGGGTCAAACGCAAGCCTATTGCTAAATAAAAATAAAATAATAATAATACTCACTATATAGCATTTTTCTCGCTTGGCAGAGATATGTACCTCTGCACCATGGTCTGATTCACAGAGTTGAAGCATGTCCAATACAGGAAGCCGCCGATTATAGCGCCCCAGCCTGTTTGTCTCTCGTACGGACTGAAACTCCAACTGTCAACAAAATATAACTATTATGTTTAATTTTGTTAGCTTTTTGTTTCCCACTGCTGAGCAAAGGCCTTCCCCCATTCCTCTCGATTGTGGGCTTCACGCCAATTCGCGAGGAAACCAGAATTTCAGAAGGAAGAATTTATGAATCATTGAAGGAAAAATGAAGACTTGGGGAGGCCTTTGTCCAGCCAGCCGTAGGACAGCATGGGCTAGACAAAAATATGTAATGACCGAACCATAATAAGATACGTACACTTTTATAGATTGGTCAAAGCCTTAGCACCCGTAATACGGGGATTTAGCATTCTTAGGGGCCTCACACACTACGCGGCCACGACCACGAATTGTCGCTTGGCTGGCTGTGATTTTGACCGCTGAAGCGTCGACGAAGAAAAAAAGATTGGCTGTAAAACTAAACGTCCGACCAAATCAAGTCGTGGTCATGGAAGCGTGGTGCGCGAGGCACGATTTCGACCGAGATATAATTTCGACTGATTTGCATTACTGATCAACTAGAAATGATAGTGATTACATTTTGAACTACGAAAATCATGCTTACTTCTACGACATAACTGCAATTGCCTGGCACTGCCAATAAAAATAATTTGTTGGCGTGTGGTCGTCTGTAGGTAGTGAGCCCCTTAGCATATACACACGCAAATTAATTGATCCATAGAGGTTCGTCACCTAGTCTAACCCTCTTTTTTTTTGTTTTTAGCATCGTAAAATCATCAAATGGATCCTCCCTCCCAGGGCAGGGCGGGAGGGACTGTCAGACTTGTACTGACTAAAATCCACTGTGTCCTTCATTAGCCCTTTACGTTCCAGGGTCACGGTAATGAGATAAGTCCTGCGACCCAGTAGTCTAAGTGCTCAAACACACTGCGAGCCTAGCGCGGTGGCGGCGGCGGGCGCGGAAATATTGAATGTATGAAATCGCCGCTCGTGGCCACATTGAAGTGACTAAGGCGGGGGCCTAGCGCGATGGGTACAAGCGATTTTGCGAGCCTAGGCGTTGCTAGGCAACAACCGATACAACGGGCGGGTGGCAGGTGTATCAAACCTTTTCGGTCTTTTAGTAGCGCCATCTAGTTACCAGAACATGCACTAAAGTACTACCGTTGGATGTTTTTGTACATATTTAAATTATTTTTACCATACTTGAGTAGAAAAATGTAAAATGATTGATAATTTACTTGTATGCAATCCTAAACAACCTATAAAACATTTTAAAATTAATTTCTTTAAACAAGATTTATAGAAACTACTTTGTACCACCGGTTTGCAACACCTGAATTCGCCGCTACAAAAACAAACGCTTGATCGGCAGTGTGGACACAGATCGCGCCCGCCGCCGCGCCCGCCACCGCGCCCGCCGCCGCCGTCGCGCTAGGCTTCCAGTGTGGACACACACTAAGCCCTCTTAGTAAGTTTTTAACTTACTGTCACTAGGTTTAAATGAATTAATAGTTTGAATAAAAAGGATTCTGTTTCTGATTGCGGGTTTCTAGATAAACAGCGACGGAATAAATCATATTAAAGTTAAATGTGCTCACTTTAATCACCGGTTTCTGTATTATCTCTTACTTTGGGCAGAAAGCCAATAAATTCAACATTATCGACTGACCGACATGTACCTAGTACCTAACTATGGTATTTATACGGTATGAGTAATGTGTAATTGTTAAATCCATCAGACTTGGTCAAATATAGATAGCGGAATGCATGAGAAGTGCAAATTCGCAAAAGTATAGTAGGTTATATATTAGCTCTGCTCGGATAATACCTACAACCTGGAAAACAAACTGACGGGACGAAAAATCCTATTTAACGTGTGGTTTGTATCTGTGGTCATCACATTAGATGTCTAACATTAGAAACAATCAGCACCGAAATTATGAAAGCTAATATAAAAAAAAACCGGCCAAGTGCGAGTTGGACTCGCGTGAAGAGGGTTCTGAGGTATCGATTTATTTTTTGCCTACCTATAATTTGACCGCAAATATAGATGAATTTTACGAATAATTGGAGATTGGTACGCACAATATTGAGTGATTTACCATGCTATTTTAATATCATGGACTTCTTATAGGTTTTCCTATAATCTATAAGTAGAATTTATGTATTTCATACAAAAAAATATTATCAGTAGTTACGGAGATAACTGGAATGGTCAATTTTCGTCTATTTTCTTGAATAACTTGGAAACTATTTATTTTAAAATTACAAAAAAATACATTTAAGATCTTCTCAACAAGACCTTTCATTTGATATGTCACACGATGCAGTTTTCAAATATTTTTTTAATATTCCCCTTCCCCCCCAAAAATTACCTCCCATATACAGATTTCATTTATTCACGTCACACCTCTGTGCTTGGGTCACAGTAATTTATATGTGTACCCGGTCTAGTAGATTCGGAGAAGCGACAGACAGACGGACACACGAGTGATCCTATAAGGGTTCCGTTTTTGTATTCGGACATACGGAACCCTAAAAACATACTTTGTTTAATAGTACCTATAGGATAAAATTCAAATCCAAAGGGCTTAAAATATTTTGCATGAAGCCTAGCCCTAAATTCTGCATGTTTTTTTCAAAGTTTCAGTCACGCATGTGACTTGCACTTCTCGATAGCTGTTATCAATTCAAAAAAATTGTTGTACGAGACAACATTTTCTCAAGCGTCACGTTTATGAATGATCTATCATCATATGTGAGGTATAAAACACATGCAACAAACAAAACAAGCATCTTTACTTTTAAGGAGCGTTTCCATTAGGTAAATCTTGAATTGAAAACGTGTTTTCGAGAGTATGCAAATTGGATGTAGCTTTTACTTGCATAGGTTCCCAATTAAGTAGGTTGACAGTTACTTGAAACAAAACGTAGGAGTTCAAACTACCTAATTGCAATTTGTATGTGGGTTTCTTCAAGTTGCATACAATTTGCAACTTGCAAGGAACTTGTTTAATGGAACCGCGGCCTTGCATGGCGTATCTGCAACGTCAACATTTTTTCAGGTTGTGAAAACACTATTCAGCTCTAAAATTAGCACTAACAGTGTTAAATTCATCATCGCCGTATTACCTAGAATATAAGAGCGTTTATACAGTTAAAGCCAGGTAGATAAGTCTGAGTTTCACCACACGTAAGCAAAAGATATTCTGTGACGCCAGTCGATAGTAATTATTATGTCTAGCTATACAAACACTTGAAGTATTTTTTGCATAATATTCGCTTCATGTCATCCATCAGCTTGTTTTTACTTTACATAAAATTCCTTTACGTATGACGTGACGGAGGTTTAGTACCTACCTCGCTTGTCATGCATGTGGTTGCAAGTTCAAACCCTGGTAAGAATCAATGTACCTATTTCAACTCATCTGTACTTTCTAAGTGACGTGAAACACTTTCTAGGTGACGGGAAACATCGTAAAGTAGTCAGGACTTATATAAACGATGTCAGAGAATTGTGGTACCCCCAGAGACGAATACGGGTCTAAAATCATCCTCGTCAACCTGACAGAAATGCAAACTATACATAATGTATCTAATTAGTCTTTAATTTTTATACTGCTGCATACTGGATTATGAGATCTAAGACTTCTCTGAATGACGGAGTCGGCTCTGATCTATCACGCGGTCACAATACAGTCACACGAAAAAGACAGAAAAGTTCGAATTTGACATGGAATCATTATTTGCGGTTTCTTCGCGATGTTTTTCTTTACTATTTTGAGAACAATAATGCGTAAATTTTAATGAAATACACAAAGTAAATGTGCATGGAAACTCGAGTTGAACATGCGACTTAAAAGGTTATCACAACGTAGTTCATTACTACTAAGTAATTAAATCAAATCCACGTGTGTTTGTTGTCGGGTTTTAGATTACAAAATTACGTAAGAAAATGAGTTTCACTTTTCTGTATGTGAATAATGTAAAACAAGATCGCATGCGATCAGATCGTATCGCCAGATCGTATCGCCAGATCGTATCGCCAGATCGTATCGCCGGAACGGATCGCGCTCTGTGAGTCAAGGCCTTTAATTGGGAACATCATCACTTTTATACAAGTAAAACCTGCATGCAATTTGCACACTCTCGAAAACGTGTTCCCCATTCAAGCAATTTGTGTACAAATGTGACGTTATACTTGTAATCAAGACTTGCCTAATGGAAACGCGCTTTTATACAAATTATTACCTATAAAAAAAAACTTGAGACAAGGGACACCCGGATGGAACGAAGTTACTGTATACACTCAACAAAATAATCGTCGCGACACCACACTGTTCAATGCGAAATAGAAAGACGAAACGAAAATAGCTGGCTTACTTTCTATAAGAGAGAGAGAGAGAGAGATAGACAGAGAAACATGCGCACACCGCACGCCATACAATAGCTTACTATAGCAAAAAGTGTCGTTACAACTTTTCGTCTTAATTTTTTCCGTCTAGGCCCCTTTCGCAACGCGCGATAAGGAACTTCGCGCGTTGCGAAAGGGGAAGAACGTTGTGAAGTGGAAAACATAATGATCTATTGATATAATATGCACTTACTTGGATAAATCAATTCTCCCAGTTTTGTTGGCAATGTTGAAAACCGCTTGTACCCCGCCGACGGCGATCGTCCCGGCGGCCGCGACAAGGATCACTCCTATGAACATTATGCCTGTCTGCACTGTATCTGTCCACACCACGGCTTTTAGTCCACCCTGGGTACAGCAGAATATTATGATTAAGTCCACATATCATATAATTTGGAAATAATGGAATGAAATGTCCAACGATGAAGGATTTTCGTTTTCACAACTAACTCGTAAACTATAATATTATTCACGCTCGCGTTTCGAATTTTTTTTTCCATAGAAAATCTTTGAAGTTCGCGACGCATGCGTTAATTATTACAAAATATGTAGGTATTTTCTTATAGTACGAAACTACGAACCAAAAAATTTTCACACAAGAAAATCGCTTTTCAATTTTGCCCACGTGTGTATTGACATTGCACGTGTCACTAACTTTTCACTGTTAAATTAAAATTCTATTTTCACAACAATAGAAACACAATTTTATGTTAAACACCGTTCTGTAAAATAATGTAATCTCTAGAAGATTACAATGATATACAAAAATGTATAAAAACGTTAACCATAAATTGTAAATAAAATAACTGTTTATCTTGTCTCAATTTTTTTCCTTTTGGTAACTCAAACAGAAGTTTTCGTATTACAGTTATTCAGACACTAACATCAAGTTCATTTTATTCTTTAGACGTCAGGGACGGATTTGTGTAAAGTTAATATCACATTTGTGGGTTACAACCCTTATCCCGCGGTCGCCATCTTGGAAAAAGATAGAAACCCTTCTTCCAAGATTGCGGTTTCAAAAAATCAGTTTGAGAGTTTTCGTTTCAGTTTTTTCAGAGCATTAGATATGAGGCAAGGCTAGTTAAGTAAAAAGCTTCTAAAAAGTACCTAAATACAATAAAGAAATTATGAGAACAAATAAGCAATACAGAATTAAATAATCATGAGAACAAAAAAGCAATACAAAAAAAAATTATTCTACTTACTAAAGTTGTATACAGGCCACATATTATAACCATAGTACCAGCTACGGCAAATACACTGAAACCCGTCACTGAAAATAAAATAAATGATATGGCTTAAAAACATAAATGGAAAATTAAAGCTTCTATACATACATAAAAAAAAAGATTCCGACGAATTGAGAACCTCCTCCTTTTTTTGAAGTCGGTTAAAAAAGCTAAAATAATATATTTACCTATGTAAATATTCAGAACTATTTGAATTTGAACTTACATTGATTAAACGCTAATGCAGGAACAAAAACGACCATTGGCAGGAAAAGTACCTGAAAAAAAGAACCTGAATTAAATAAAAATAAGAAAAAACGGGCTACTCCCTCTCACAGAGAAGAGGCCTGTGTGGGGGCAGTGCATGAGAACGTTATAGCATAGGTTATAGGCTGATTTTACGTCTATTATTTTTATTTCAGACTGTAGAAAAACTATCTCCAAAAGTTTACAGATTAAACATTAAAAAAAAGTTCAGTTCGCACTTTTCTTTTTTTAAACAATGCTGGAAATTTAGGACACAACATAAAGAAAAAAAAGTGCACTTTGTTTTAATTTCAATAATTATTAAGATACATATTTTACTGCAAACTCAAAGAAGGTGGCCTTTGTTGGTGGTTGATTCCAACCGTGTAGCAGGCCTATAGCGTTCATTTTACTCATCACCATCACAGCTGGGACAAAGGCCTCCTCTCCTGTGAGAGGGATTGGGAGATAATCCATCACACGGGCCCAGTGCGGATTGTAATTGTTACATAATTATTTCGAATTTTTGCTTCTAGGACGTTTCGGTTTCCTCACGATGTTTTCCTTCACCGTTTTGAGAGCAGTAGTTAAAATACAGATAGTTATGTGTCTGGCTGGGATCGAAAACAACTTGTAAGTAAGGGCCGATATACCAATTGGCCACCACTGCTCTTTTTAATTTAACCGACGGTTCTCAGTTCTTACTGTATGTTTGTATGTATGTTTGTCCGCGATTATCTCGCGTTTGGCTTAGCCGATTGTGATGCGGTTTCCAGAAGGTGTTCGTTACTTTCTGGAGAAAGATTAAGTATAAAACAATAATGGATATAATATCTCGTGACGTTGCCCGTATAGATCCATTTTTGTTTCTTACTTCTTGGATTGTAGATTTTTATTTTTTGTCGTGTTCAGAATGTGTGATGATTTAAAACAAATGGGTAGAATTGTTCCCTCACTTGGATGAAGTAAGCTCTTAAACGTTACAGAATAACACTTTATTTATATAGTACTAAGACTTATGTTTCCGCATTCTACAGTAATTAGCTATTATTTAGTTCATCAATTTGTTTGCAGCTAGCCATTTGCTGGTTGCTTATTAAACCAATGGTGCAAAGGTTGACCATAAACAATTTGTTATTATTCCAATTTAGTAGCAATGCTATAAAAAGATGGATAGATTGTTTTATTTCCTTGAGTCAATATTTTTTATTTGGGACAGAAAGACTGTACTTGAATAACAAATGGGTACAGAAAGAAACATTCGCATTTCTATATTTCATGGTCACCATTTACTCTTTGATTTTTCCTGTTTTATTTTGTGAAATATATCACGATAATATCAGGTATTCTGCAGATTTGGATGTAATTTGGTACAACCTGCATTAAAACATAGGGTATAATTGAAGGTCGTGGGACAGTCTAAACAGGTAGGTAACCGTGACCCTGGAACGTAAAACGTACGTTTGAGTCTGACAGTCCCTTCCGCCCCAACGAGAGCGTGAGGACTCATTTGATGATTTTACCACGTAAAGAAAGGATATACTTGAGCGACAATATAATTATCGAACTGTACGGAGGCGAAACTGAAGACATAAGGATATGTATGTACATTGTATGTATGTAGTTATGTACATAACGCGAGTACACATTTTCCCAAGTGGTCAATTGACCATTGTAAACTTTGGGTACAAAGTGTGTGCGTAAATTGCCCGATCAAAGTCCATTCGCGACTATCCGCGACCATAAAAATAACCTTGTCCGACTGAAATAAAATTGTTCTCAAATTGAAATACCCTAGATTAAGAAAACTCAAAGAAGGTGGCCGATGGATGCAAGTGGCGAATTGTCGTTCGGCGTGGCGGTCTAAGGGGGAGGCCTATGTTTAGCAGTGGACGTCTTCCGGCTGATGATGATGATGATGATGAGATTAAGAAAATATGACACGGTTGGCGCAGTGTGGCTGTGCGATTGACGCTCACGTCACGGTTTGAATAGGGTTGTTAAATCTGTTTAATCCATTCGTTAGAATATTGAAAAATAATGAACAAGTATTTTTTTGTTTTTCTAAATCAGTGATTCCCAAAGTGGTCCAGGTGGACCCCCAGGGGTCCACGGGAGACTTGCTGGGGGTCTACGTAGGCGTGAACAAAAAATGGGGGTCCACAAGATGTTAATGGGGGTCTAAAATTTATCTGGTTTTGATAGTAAAGAGCAAAAATGTAAGCATAGTTTTTATAAGGGCCTACCTACATTGTTTTAAGTACCTAACTAAGATAATATTTTAATAAGGCAAGCGACTGCTACTTGTGCAAACTTGCGTATTCGATATTACCTTCGATCATTAAAATCAACTAGATACACAGTCAAATTTTTAATAGCTTTTCCCTCGTCATACCTTGTCGAAAGGAGTTTTAGTGCCATTACAGCAAATTAAAAAAAATCACACAGGATTTGCGGTTATTGCTCACTAAAATAAAGCCAAACATTGATCGTTTGCTGACACTCCATCAAATACTTACATCCTTCCTATAAATTAAAATTTTGACCTTAACCTATATTACTTTATTATTTTTTTCTTGTAATTCTATTCTTTTAATTAATAAATAAAGTGTTATAAAAAGTACCATTTTCGGTTTTATTTTACCTATCGGAATATAGGGACAGAACTCAGAAGCAACACAATTTTTATTTTTTGGCGACTTTAAGAATGTGGTAGAAATGTAGCAGCAGGGGGTCCACCGAAACCAGTAAAAATTTGAAAGTGGTCTACGAGAAAAATAAGTTTGGGAACTACTGTTCTAAATCAATGAATATTGACCAAGATTACACGCTTCGAAATTCGGAAGTGGGCCTTGTGACGTCATAACGCTTGTAAAATTACACCGGCCGAGCGACCGAGAGACTTTTTATGATTTTTAGAAGCGTTGTATCTTTGTCAATTTTGGTTTACGTAACCAACGTAACTAAATAAAAAATACGGGTCAAGTATTATTTGATTTTTTTTTGAGTAAAATTATTTTTTTTTTGAGTATTCCCGTACAGAAAATATATAATAAGTTATATTCTCCGCCAGATAAATTTGGAATAAAATTCGTTGACCCCTGTGTACCAATGTATTCCAATATTTCAAAACGATAAGAAAAAATGTAAAGAAAGTGTCGTAACACGATCAAAACAAACATATCGTGGTAAGAGGCCACCTTGACCTTATATTTTATTTTGAAATTCGAACGATGCATTATTAGGATCAATGACCTTTATTCTAGACTTATCTGGCGGGGACTATAGCTTACTAATCTTACTATCTTACAAGTAATCATAAATGCGAAAGTTTATGAGGATGGGTGTTTCTTACTCTTTCACGCAAAAACTACGGAAAGGATTTGAATGTTTGGTACACGGATATTTTATAACCTGGATTTTATCTTCCTGTGGGATAATTTACGAGTTATAGTAGGCGAAGCCGCTTTCAACAGCTATAGTTTGTATGTATAAGTTGTTATTTCTGGGCTGAGTGTTAGTGTATGAAAGTTTGTAAACGCATCCACGACACAAAATAAATTCCTTACCCAAGACAATGTTTTAAAAAAAGTAATTTGTCATTCATATAGGTACGCGAATAAAATCGACGAACTCTGCGTTCTGTTTGACACCCACTTTCTACGCACATAGGACTACGCGTATGAAAGTTGTTACATCAATAGCATTTACTTATGACAAAGTGTGCCGATTCAACAAGACGCCACAAGAAAAAGAAGAGAATTTTAGATAGAGAATGAGAATAGATGCTAGAAAGAGGATAACTTCAAGAATTTAAATGAACGTTGATCAGAGCACAGACATCAATTATGTTATGGCTGTTCCCAAAATTCAAATTATCTCTGGTTTTGCCTTACTAGAGATGGAAAAACGATCCCCATCTATTATTTTGCCTTGCAAAGTATAGAACACTATTTTTCTCTCTATTTAATTTTATTTGGGAAAAACCAATAAGTGTACCTATATTATCGTGGACCTCTGGGAACGACCCTATATCGTACATCTAGAACATCTTAATATTATATTAGCTGCAAAATAATCATCTATCTCTTGTTTTTCCCTTCCTAAAGATAGAAAAACTATTCCTGTCTCTAGTAAGGCAAAACTAGAGAAAGATTGAATATTGGGGCGGCCGTTTGAATGTAAAAAAAAATTAACAACGTTAAAAATGTGAAGCAGGAGTACCTACAGCGGATTTCCCCAACTTACCATCTACTGAAAATCGATACTTAGAGTATTTTACACGAATGTCCCAATAAGGATTATTATCTTTCTTCTCGTCTTACTAATATTGCTAACGTAAAGGTTTGTGAGAATAGATTTTTGTTACTCTTTCACGCAAAAATTACAAAATGGATTTGGATGTTTATCAAACAGATAGTTTTTATAACCTATATTAACTTATGGGATATTTTTTATCCCAGCATACATAATGACAGTAGCTTGTGGTCGCAACTTCGACTAATAATTTTAGAAAAATAATATCAGATTTTTTCCTGCAACATGCGAAACTATTCCATTTATGCTGAATTTGTGTAAATTATAAGTCATAGTGTTAGTGCATTCCTATAATGTTTATATAACTAAGAACAAAGGCCTGGTTAAGGTTATAATATAAAATATTATGTAAGTTCGAGTACTTTTTAGTAAACTAGGACAAATAGACATAGGTACTTTTTTTTACAGAATTTGTGTTTCTTGCTGTGCAAAACCTTTTTTTTAACGTGGTAAAATCATCAAATGAGTCCTCCCACCCAGGGAAGAACGGGAGGGACTGTCAGACTTGTACTGACTAAAATACACGCCGTCCTTCAATAGCCCTTTACGTTCCGGAACCACGGTAACTTGTTGGTCCCGCGACCCCGGTGCTGAACAATACCTTGCTTCAATAAATTGCAAATCTATTTTTACGTTAGTTAGGGCATCCAAAAATAATGCACATATTTTGTTTTTTTTTTTTAATCAATGAATTGATGTCAGAACTATGTAAAAATTATACCTACTAAGAAGTGACGTATTGGGAATTTTAAAAAAGCTGTATCTATTCTACAGTTCAAATATTTTTTGCTGCCTATTAAATAATTCTTACGCTTTAATGAACCTGCATAGAATAGAATCCAAAATAAATTCCCGCGCGCCTCCTTTGCAACTGTAGGTATCCTTAAGAGGTGCAAGAATAATTTTGCATTTAACTTTAGAGGAAACAATGGTTTGTTTCCCGTATAGTTTAAGTTATATTCTACATGAATACATTTTCCGTATAGTATAGTGATGGTTGCTATGGCCAGCCGCGCGGTACTGTTACTTCTACAAAGTGACGCGAACAATTGATGTTGATTTTGTTGAGCCGACACCGTGTGGTCAAAGTCCAATATGACAACGAAGCGAACGACCTTTTATTGTTAACACTAATAAGAATTGCTGATTTCAAAGCAACGTTAATAAACCTGACTTCGGTATTATTTAAGATTTTGGTATATTTTTCCTAACTAAGTCTTTCAACTTATTTTCTGTGACAAGATCTTTTTTGAAGATTGTAGAGTATTTTGGACAGACAGTATAGTATAGTGATAATCACAGAAGTGATTTAATTATTTGGTATTAAATTTTAAATTGTAAACGTTCTACTTTTTTATTAGGCAATTAATTAGTTTTGAAAAATACTTATAGTTTATACTGTTTATAGTTTTTTTATACTCTCCTTGAGACTCATTTCATGAAACGACAGTGAATGAAGAAAAGCTATCTCAAAAACGTTATAAGTAGGTACTCTTTTTACAAAAAATACGCGGAAATCACTTACGTCATTGATCACCTATACTGTTTTGAGACATTATTTAACTAATCAAAATGTACTCAGTCAATACTTGAGTAATGTGCAAGTTCAGTGTAATTTTGCAAGTTCCTAGATTTATTTTTTTCTAAACGTGCGAAAATTAAAAAAAGAGTCACCAAACATTCAGCATGTACGTCAATGATTGTGTATCCTACTAACATTATAAAAAAAGTGTATTTATATGTAACTAGCTGACCCAGCGAACTTTGTTCTGCCTTAGAGGCAATGAGCAGATTTTCGATTTTTTATTAGGATATCAAAGCGAGCAATATGTCCTGCCCATTGCTACTTCAGCTTGTTAATCCGGCACCCACGATACAGGAAGAAATTCCTAGTGTGGGGCAGCGTAAAAAAAAACTGCATAATCATACAATAAAATAATTCTTTAGCCCATTATCTTCTCTATTACTAATACTAGTACTACTCTATTATTATTAATTCCATGTTACTAATAAATAGTATCGCAATTGTTACGATGACTCTAATTAAGTGGTCTGTTTAGAGCACCTGGAGTGGCATCAAATAACCCTTTTTTCAAAATTTCCCTTTGATGCCTTAAATGCGATTTATTAACATTGGAAACTAAATCTTGTCACCACAAACAACATATGAATTCACGTTGTGTAAAGATTGAATGCTCTGCCTGTCATGTGCGCGCTGGCCTTTAAAAGTACCTAATGAATGAATCTTTATACTTTTTCCGTGATTCCAAGAAGCGTCACCAAGGCTATAATAATTTATTGCATCATCACTTGAAACGTACTGACTAGGGAAATTATGTGATCATAAGGTTAACCTTCTTTTGTAGTGTTTATATACACTTTTATAAAGCTGAAGAAAACCAACTCTTCACCTTCTTTGTTTACCTGAACGCGCTAATCTCGACGTGCTAATCTCTACCATAAAAAAACGTTGTTTGGTCCATTTTCCTTTTTCCCACGGGGTTAGGCAGAAACTACAAAACGCTATCTAATATAATTCTAACATACTCCTGTCGCCTGCTCTACGAGTAGTACCACGCACTTGACCTTTCCAAAGAACCTCACCTCACCAATAAGGTCAGTGTACGTATGTCCTTCTTCTGGGGCTGTACATTTTATGAATACACTTAGCATAAATACTACGGTTTTAAGCCTCCTGCAGACACACGCGATTAATCGCGCGGGGCGTTCGCAGTATTTTTAGAGTGGAAATTAGCTTGGCTCGTAGTCGCAGCGCGATTAATCGGGTGTGTCTGCAGGAGGCTTTTTGCATACAATATTTTAGAAGTCGTAATATTATGAAATACACCACACTGCGCTCCAAAACACAAATTGCTGACGTTGGTCAAAAGGCCGCTGCACTGAAATGGGCTTGGGCCGGCCATGTCTGCCGCATGCCCAATGAGCTGTGGGCCAAAATAATCACTTTGTGGAGCCCTGACACAGCCAGAAGGCGTCGCGGCAGACCTCGTAGAAGATGGCGGGACGCGCTTGACAAAACCAATGACCAGTGGTCCACTTTGGCCCTGGATCGTGAAAACTGGAAGTCATGGGGAGAGGCCTTTGCCCAGCAGTGGGATGATGTGGGCCAGCAGTATCAGTGTCAGTAATATTATGAAATAGATTTTATTTCAATCTCGTAAACTACTTTCACATTTTGATAAGTGTTTTAAGTTCGCTTTGATGGTACACTTCTTACCACGAAGTATTTCAAAGATAGTTTGTAATGATGTAGGTATTGCTGGATGGATGTTTGTAACTCTTTCGCGCAAAATCGATTAAAAACGGATTTTGATAAAATTTCGTTCGCAGACAGTTTAAAAACTGAACTAACACATAAGATACCTTTCATTCAAATATTTTCCCGTGGGATAATATCCGACAAACGCGCGGGCGAGGCTAAGATAAATTTCTCCTGTCCTCATACCGATTTATTTCACTTTTCATATAACATAAAAAATTTTTAATCAATGTCATATCAGTCACATCTACATTCACACCGGTGAATCATTATAAACTAGCTTTTGCTCATGGCTTCTCCCGTTTGTAGTTCGATTACTGTCCCACGGAATCGCAAAACCTGATTAAAAAAATAAGTTATTAAATAAACTATCTGTGTACGGAACACCTAAATAGGTAACGTAGTTTTTGCGTAACAAGTAAACCATCATCAGTCTTTCATACGTACAGTCAGCATCAAAAGTTGCTGACCACACTGAGATTTTCAAAATCGTTGTACACCGTATTATTCTGTATTATTACGTTGTACAGCGATTTTGAAAATCTGAATGTGGTCAACAATTTTTAATGCTGACTGTACGTCCTTCCATATGTATTATGTACATCCCTACTAACTTGCACATTTATAATATGTAGTAGTTAGATAAGATAATCAGCTCTAAGTACATTTCCAGATAAGTATGACTACATTAGGCCGATTTGATTGACAGTAAAATCTCAATATCTTTGAAAAATCCTTTATAGTCATCCGAATCGCAATTTTATCTTTGATATCTGTAGTTCTTTAAAGCTGCGTCCACACCTGCGCACGAGAACGAGCAGTTTAGTTCGCGTGCTTCATCATCATCTTCCTGCCTTTATCCCATTTTACTTGAGGTCGAGTTAAACTTCTTCCATTCTCCCCTATCAGAGTACGTCACAGTATCATTAATTCATAGTAATAAATTGCCATTTTTGGCTAAATTCGCATGCAAGTTATTATTTATTATCAAAAATACAAACAGAGCTGTTCCACGGACACCTTTGGAAAGGGCGCCGCCGCCAGGATTACTTTCAGAAATGTGTACTTGTGTACCTTTATGTTCAATTTATTGCATAGCAATTTAGATAGATACCTTGACTTTTTATTCAATCTACACTAATATTTTAAAGAGGAAAACTTTGTATTTTTGTTTGTTTGTTTGTAATGGATAAACTCAAAAACTACTGGACCGATTTTTAAAAATTCTTTCACCATTAGAAAGCTACATTATCTGCGAGTAACATAGGCTATATAACATCACGCTATTACTAATAGGAGCGGAGCAGCAATGAAAAATGTTTCAAAATCGGGAAAATGTATTCCTTTTCGAGAGCTTCAGTTGCGTGCGCTGCGTAAACGGTTAGAGTTACGCAAAAAATATGTATTACGGAATTATTCCTCATAAAAAGTCCTAAAATAAAGTCCGCGAGAGGATATATCTATCTTTTAAGGTTAAGTCACTATAACCTTTTTTATGGAAATCAAGTTTGTTTTAAAATAATGCATTATTTGCGAAGGTATTTTCATTAATCCTTATCCAAATAAATTCGTTAATCATCACAAGCATTTAATTTTGAACGAAATGCCCTTGACATCATTTGATTTCAATGAATATCTTAGGAGATACCTATCACAGTTTTAAAATATTACCGCAAAAAAAAAATACGGGCTGGGCATGACACAATTATTATTCGTACTCAACGGTCGCTTGATGTGTTTTATCCATTCGTGGACACTACCAAGTTTGTTGTTGAGACACCTCACGACAGAAACAGGAGAGTATCCTGTGGACGTTTTTACAAACCTATTCATCTACATTACTCCTATTACAAATACTTCTATACACCGTGACTTTTTAGTCGTCTTACAAAAGAGGTCCACTTAATGTATCCGACATAAAATACCTCTAGGCATCATTTTTTTTTTTTTTTCATTAATAATATTTTTTATCATTAATAAATAGGTACGTTAGAAATATGAAACATCCTGTAAAAATGTATACGTATCGAACTGTAGAGTATACCTACCCAGCGCACGAGTCGAGCAGATCATTTCATCTCCATTTTCTATGAGACAAGGGTGTTTTTAACTACGCCTTGCGTCATAATAATGAAAAATATTTTTATTTT
Organism: Agrotis exclamationis; assembly: GCA_950005045.1. NCBI lineage: Eukaryota > Metazoa > Arthropoda > Insecta > Lepidoptera > Noctuidae > Agrotis > Agrotis exclamationis. The sequence continues at coordinate 7,971,356 of OX465421.1, forward strand.
GAAATTATTAAAATCTCATAAATCCCATTTTTTTTTATTATAAACGTGTTCTAGTCATTGGATACATGAACTGGGCTGCCGTTGTAAGACGACTAAAAAGTCACGGTGTATAATTATATGTAAGTATACATCATCTGGGAATCATACTAAAATTGATTTATCGTGGGCTCTAACAAGATTTTTCTGACTTATATAATCAACAGCATTGGTTGCTAGGCAACAGGCCCATAGTTTTTTTTGGTATCTTTCTTTGCTTCTAACGGAAAAGGCAAAGGGCTTAAGCCCATACAGCCTAGGCCCATAGACTTCCTACTATTTTGTCTTTTTGCTATGGCAAAATGAAGTACGTACTAAATTAGTTCCAAAATTCAACACCTAAAGGTGCGTACAGACTATGTAACATATAACATGTTTTTTTTTATAATTATTAAACGCATTAACGCATGCGTAGCGAATTTTTAAAGATAACATGTTATACAACATTGTTATATAACATCTTTCAAAGATCCCTCTTTGAGGAGTGGTTGGAGCGGCGCTAGGCGTCATCACCTTCAACCTGACGCAAGTCCTCCCGGGCACGGTTGTTTCGGGAACTATCTCAGGGATACGGCGGCAGGCGAGAGGAATGGGGAGCAGTCAGAACGCGTGAGGGAAAGGACATCCTCCACCTCTCGCCCCAGCCACCGTTGACGACGCCCAGGGCGTTGGAAATCGCGGGGCATATCCAACCGCTTGCGGACGGGGTGTGATATCATCTGGTGGCGAAACGGAGTTCGCCGGGTTTGCTAGTCAGTTATATAACAATAACAAAAATAAACGCCCATGACTTTGGACATGTTCGCGAGATGCGCTCGCGTAGAATGTGACGCGTCCATAGCCTATCGCACGTTTCGCACGCGTGCAGTGTGGTCGCAGCTTAATACTTAGCATAGTAAAATGTTATCTATCTAAGTGCGTGAAGTTATTACATCATTTTCGTGTAATATTATCATTCAATGCCCCTCAATATCCGCATGCGAATAGAAAGATAAAAATACCTAAGCACGTGGTAACAGCCGCTTTCGTGATATAATTTGTATTCCTATTTCCTATAAGTTATGTGCATATTGCATAGTAGGCAAAGCCCTTTGCTTTGTTTGTAGGTAATAAAATATTCCATTGATAGGAATGTAGGAGGTAACCTGTATTATTAAAAGACTACATTTTATACACATCGTGTTGTTTCATTTAAAACCTTCCTTACAATTATTTTTAAATCTTCGTAACAACAATCTTATAGAAGTTTGTTGTACAGACGTGCATTTTTCTTTTAATCAACATATTTCTTTATGGCAATTTGGCCGACGACGTGAAATGCAGAACACACATAGAAAAAGTCTGTGATCACTAGAATTTATGCTGTTTTATTTTTTTATTTTAATGGAAATACAATTGAACTGTTTTATTGTTTTATATTCTAAATCATCACTATTCAATAAAGAATTAAAAAGAAGAAGAAATCATAATATTTGATAATCTGCCGTAACAAAAAAGCCTTCGTAATTTAAAAAGTTACACACGAATACATTCAAATACACTTAACTATGACTGGGGTAGAGTAGGGCGTTTTACAAACGAGTAGTTCGTCTCGGGCTACCATTGCATAGTCACGAGTTTGTAAAAACCAATTTCTGCACATGTTTCAAACAATGTTTTTCAACACATTTGCGAGAAAACAGTACAATATGTAATTAAACAAATTTTATTTAACAGTGGGAAAGTCGCAACAATTTTTGGAGTTTCTAATTTGAAAATGGCGCGAATTTGTAAATGGCGCCACATGCACGTGGTGAAAATTAGAACTACATCTTTCGTCTCATTTATTCTTTAGTATAAAGTGAGACAACGTATTGAGCAAAAGCGCTTCCAAGGAGGTTCGATCAGTCAGGTTGTTTATTCTCATAATGTGAAACTCTTTGGTGGAATTCTTATTTTTTTTTATGGAATAAAAAAAAAACGTAAAGAAAACGCACGGTGTAAAATAGGTAGGCACTTAGGTGAGAGTACCTATTTTACCGCACGTTCCGTTGTATGGTGCGTAATTTAACTTTAATTAATTAATTTAATTTCTCTCTGTCATCTAAATTTTAAACCCCGCACTGGGCCCGCGTGGTGGATTATGGCCCACTCCCTGTCACAGAGAGGAGGCCTGTGTCCCAACAGTGGGAACATTTATAGGCTGATGATGATGATGATGATCTAAATTTTTATTGTCTTTTCTATTGTTTTTTGCATGTAATCTAACTTGTGTGTGTATAAATAAATTATTATTATTTAAATTTAACTTTCGAACAATGTATACAGGCTTTGTAAATGCATTTTTCGAGAAAATATGTTGAAAATTAATTAAATAAATGAACTTACCTCGTCGAGTAAAAACAAAAAGGAAGCACACGCACGAACATTCTTGTTAAACCGTAGTTCTAGGTACTGAAACAAACAATAGTATTTTAGTAACAGTAATACAGGGTGATTTGTAATTCGATGCGGTCCTTGAAATGGGTGATACTAGACCTTATTTGCAACAATTTTAACCCCGACAACATGAGGTCTAAACTGACTGGTTTTGGAGATATCGAACTTTAAAGGTTTTTCGAAAAATTTCTACCTCTCCATCATTAAGTGCTTATTGTTAGAAAGTAACGATGGTCACCACTTAGAATTTATACTTTTCTGATAGAATATGAACGACTGAATCTAATGAATACAAGTTTGTTATAAAACTAATCATATCTTGGGAAATTAAGTGTCATAAAGTTTCTGTTTTGAAGTTTTCTGAAAACTTCCCTTGTCTTTCAAAGCATATTTAAAAAAATAAATATATGACACTTGGTTTACAAATTACAGGAAAAACTTTCTTGTCTCATTACCTTTTTGAAATGGTGCCACAGTACCCACTTTTAGTTAGTGTCTGACCAGAAAATTAGGGTTGTTACTGACAAGGTAGTAAATAAACGAAAATTGGTTGCAATGTTTTTTCGACCCAACATTTTTTTTCTGTGGTTTTTGTCCAAACTGCTATCTGATATTAGCTTTTTGAGTCAATGCGCCTTGTGACTATGACTATCTGGCATATATATCTGGCATAATACAATGACTATCTGTTCCTAAAATACTCCAGATAAAGCGCGATTTTGCCTGATGTCATCGACCAGGATTTAGCGCATTGACTCAAAAAGCTAATATCAGATAACAGTTTTTTTTTGGTGGTAAAATCATCAAATGAGTCCTCCCGCCCTGGGTGGGGCGGAAGGGACTGTCAGACTCTTACTGACCACTCGTGTTCCTTCGGATGCCCTTTACGTTCCGGGCCACGGTATCCTGTGTGTGTAAGAAAAACCCGCAGGCATTTGGCCCCATAAAGGGCCCCGTCAGTTTGCTGACAACTCTCCGAAGGCACGCGCGAAACACGACACGACGCGCCACCGACACGGGCTTGGTCCTTGGTCGGACGGCGAGCTACCCATTACTCACCGTCTGCAAGCCCGCTCCGCCGCTGTGCCCTCTGCTAATCAGAGGGACACGCGTTGGAGCGTGCCCACAGTGCCTAAGGAAGAGTTTTTGCCTGCATCCCAGGGTGCACCGGCCCGAAAAACTGGTCTTCCCCACAGACGTATCCGAGAGGGAACTTCAGTCCACGGGTGCAGATGGAGGTTTCCTGTCTTAACACCCCCTATCAGATAACAGTTTGGACAAAAACCACAGAAAAAAAAATATTGGGTCGAAAAAACTTTACAACCAATTTTCGTTTATTTACTACCTTGTCAGTAACAACCCTAATTTTCTGGTCAGACACTAACTTAAAGTGGGTACTGTGGCACCATTTTAGAAAGGTAATGAGACAAGAAAGTTTTTCCTGTAATTTGTAAACCAAGTGTCATACATTTATTTTTTTAAATATGCTTTGAAAGACAAGGGAAGTTTTCAGAAAACTTCAAAACAGAAACTTTATGACACTTAATTTCCCAAGATATGATTAGTTTTATAACAAACTTGTATTCATTAGATTCAGTCGTTCATATTCTATCAGAAAAGTATAAATTCTAAGTGGTGACCATCGTTACTTTCTAACAATAAGCACTTAATGATGGAGAGGTAGAAATTTTTCGAAAAACCTTTAAAGTTCGATATCTCCAAAACCAGTCAGTTTAGACCCCATGTTGTCGGGGTTAAAATTGTTGCAAATAAGGTCTAGTATCAACCATTTCAAGGACCGCATCGAATTACAAATCACCCTGTATTTAAAAAAATCTATATATTTAAATATAATTAAAAGTATAATCTATAAAAATATTATAAACTAGCGGCCCATCCCGGCATCGCACGGGTGGACATGATATTAGCCTATGTTACTCAGGGTGAATGTAGCTTTCTAATAGTAAAAACATTTTTGAAATCGGTCCAGTAGTTTATAAGTTTATTCATTAGTAACAAAAACACACAAAAATCTAAATTTTTCCTCTTTATAATATTAGTTTAGATACGAAAGAGTTATATGTTTGTAACGAGTAAAATTAAAAACTTCTGGACCAATTTCAAAATTCTTTCACTAGTTAAAAGCTGCATTAGTCCTGAGTGCCATTGATTATAAGGAGGGCAGAGCTAGTCTTTCTTTTCTTTTCTTTTAAATATATAAAACTCAAAGGTGACTGATATAGTGATCTATCAACGCACAGCCCAAACCACTGGACGGATCGGGCTGAAATTTGGCATGCAGGTAGATGTTATGACGTAGGCCTCCGCTAAGAAAGGATTTTGATCAATTCTACCCCCAAGGAGATAAAATAGGGGATGAAACTTTGTCAATTTTAAACCGATCGGGCTGAGACTTTGCATGCATAAAGCTACAATGACGTTGGCATCCCCTAAGAAAGGTTTTTGATAAATTCCACCCCTAAGGGGATAAAATAGGGGATGAAATTTTGTACAAATCTTTTTAGATTTGAACGGATTGGGCTGAAATTTGGCATGCAAGTAGATGGTGTTATGACGTAGGCATCCGCTACGAAAGATATTCGAATAATTCTACCCCCAAGGGGATAAAATAGAGGATGAAAGTTTGTATGAAACGTTGTCAATTTTAAACCGATCAGGCTGAAAATTTTCACGCATAAAACTACTATGACGTAGGCATCCCGAAAAAAGGATTTTGATAAATTCCACCCCTAAGGGGACAAAATAGGGGATGAAAGTTTGTATAAATCTTCTTAGATTTTGGACGGATCGGGCTGAAATTTGGCATGCAGGTAGATCTTATGACGTAAGCATCCGCTAAGAAAGGATTTCGATCAATTCTACCGCCAAGGTGATAAAATAGGGGATGGAAGTTTGTATGAAACTTTGTCAATTTTAAACCGATCGGGCTGAGACTTTGCATGCATTAAGCTACTATAACGTAGGCATCCCCAAAGAAAGGAGGACCCAGAGAACCCCTAAGAGGATAAAATAGGGGATGAAAGTTTGTATAAATCTTCTTAGATTTTCGACTTATTACGCGAGGCCGCGAGCGAAGCCGCGGGCAAAAGCTAGTTATATTCATAAAGTATAAAAAATAATATAACCTAGAACAATGTAATTTGGAACTACTGAACAGATTTTGAAAATTCTTTCACCAGTGGAAAGTTTTAAAATTGCTTGAGTGATGAATGCCTTATATTTTTAAGACTTTGCACTTGCTCCAATTCCTAATGATGGGTTAGGAACTTCTCCTATGTCGTGGGTGCGATTTACAAACATTTTAACTCTCACACACAAACACCCAGACCAGGCGCGGAACCAGGCCTTAAAAAAGGTTTTCAACAGAGTGCGAGAAAAATTGGAGCTTTTTAGTCGACGACAAGACAATATTTCATTGAAAAATAAGCTTGATAATTAGAGTTTCATGATCCTATTGGGCTAGTGAAGTGAGTTGGAACTTTTTTGAGTACCTACACAGAAGCTTGCAAAACCAAGTCTTTACTTAATTATTTTAAACAAAATATAAGTCATTAAATAAACTCGAAAAAAAAAGAACAAGCGAAGCAACCTTGAACATTTTTAGCTTTGCTGGACCGCTTGTTGCGGTCAAGTATTCAGTATTAATTAAAGTCCAGTTAAGCTAACTAATAATCTTCGGATGTGACGTTACAAGTCTTTTAAGGTTGTAGACATGCCCATCGTGCCTACAAAGGTGTATCCGCACTGGACCCAGACCCGGAACAACTAATTGCAGATCATACAAATATTTGTTCGTTACGAGAATCGAACTCAGGTTGCTAGTATTCTTTTCATAAAAAATAATTCATCTAGCAAACAGATTAGTGAAATATGCTTCTCATGTCGGATCTTAGACCACCATCATCATCATCCACAGCCCGTCTTCACCCACTGCTGGGTATAGGCCTCTCTTTGTTTGTGCCAAGCTCCGGTCGTCCGGCGGCGAGGTGGGCAGACGACATTGTTGCCATTGCGGGAGTGTCCTGGATGAGGCTGGCGCGAGACCGTGGATCTTAGACCACCATAAACTATTTTTAAAAGGGCACAAATACTAGTTAACTAGGTATAAACAATTCCATGTCTGTAAGTAACTCAGTAATACATCCGTGCGTTTTTTACTGCAAGAGAACAAAGTCCAATGCGAAACGGCTGTCATTTTGTGATAGATCACCTAATGCAGTGATAAGATCAATACGGACTAAGATAAATTATCCGAACACAGAATGAGATGATTGTTCAACGATCTTAATAATTCATCCGTATACAATCATTCAAGTTGATTATTTTAATGATTTATATACGTGGTTTTGAAATTATCATTAATTCTCAAATCAACTATAGTCCATTCGATTATGTTTTTTTTAATTCTTCTCTGTAAAATTTAAGAAACTAGTTTATGCTCGCGTCTTCGCCCGCATGTAGTTCGATAACTGTGCCACAGGGTCTTCATCCAAAGATTCATCCATTTCGATCCTCTTTTTCTATATGTTACGGCTAATACCCGAAGTGCAGTTAAACCTAGTTTTAATCGGTTAAAACTAGGTGTAACCGACCACATGCAGTTAAACCTAGGTGTATCCTTCCTTCACAGGAGCAAGTGGACGACGACTACTTCTACGTGGTTTAAAAAATAAATAACCACGAAGAGGATGGCTCTTCTAACCTAAATTGTCCGAGTCGGGGTGCCAGCAAGTCCCGAGGTTAGACCTAGTTCTAACCGGCTAAACCTAGTTATAACCGAAGATAAGTAGGATACACCTACATAGGTTTAACCGCATGTGTTCGGTTACACCTAGTTCTAGCCGGTTAAAACTAGGTGTAACCGCACTTCGGGTATTAGCCATAACATATAGGTACATATTGAAGGGGGAGAAAATCTTTATCCTATCCTACTAATATTATATAGGTACGAAACTGTGTATCATTTTTGAACTAACTTTTGATGAATATTGGTACATAGGTAGATGGAACCCTACAGACAGGCGAGGCAAAGCCATAGGCAGCAGCTATAGTTTATAAATAAAATAACCAACCTACCTCATAGGACGAAGATAGCCTGAGTGTGCAGAAGACGGGCAGGTATATCGTGGCGACTGCCATACAGCTTAAAGTTACTCCTATGACAACGAGCCAGTACTGCGTACCGTAGTTGTATATCTCTGCAGGCGTTCCCAACAGCGTCACCCCGGACACGTAGCTGGAATGGAAACATAGGTCAGACCAGCGTTTCCCAAAGGGTAAAGATCCACAGGTGGGTCGTAAGAGTATACTGGGTGGGTCCTGTTAAAAAATGTAAAGCGGGGTTTTCGGCTATGGTTAATTAATATTAACACTAAATTATTTAAAAAATAATTGAGTATTGAGTAAAGTTATTATCCCTTTATTTCGTATAAACCAAAAGGTCAGTCGCGTGGTTTTTTTGTAAGGTGGATTGCGGTCCCTTCCACTTTGGGAGCAACAGGGTCAGACTGTTACCATTTTTGTGTTGGACAATTCCAGGGCTACTCCTGAAAGCCAGAATCAACAGTAGCGACTACCAAAATTGCATCGAGGCAAGGAAGCTCGACGAAGTCGCAGAGAACGTAAAATTGGATGCCGCAACGAAAAGTATGCAAAAAATATCTCCGAAAATAATAACAGAGGATTGAGAAAATCATAATTTCCACTATTTGCCTGACTGGGAATCGAACCCATGCTCATCAGGAGCACTTTCAACTTAGAACGCAATTTAATTTAGTCAATAATATTCACTGAATATTATGTTTTTACATTAGAGTTAAAAAATTGTTTGTGTTCTCATAAATAGCATTGTTTTAGTTCCAAAACATTTTACATTTACCTACTTACTATCAGTTTAATTTTTAAGTAAATAAATAATAAAATACACTATGTTTACTCTACTTAACTATCTTCTAAATACCAAAAGTCGGTCATGAAAAACTTAACATTGACACAAACGCTAGGCAAAAATGTGTCATGGATATCAAGAATTCTAAATACCTACAAATGCAAAGACAATTGAGTATACATAGCAAATGTACTACCTACTAGTCGATAGTTTCTTTAGATCATGAACTGCAAACCTCGGGAAATACCCGCATTATTACTAGCACACGTACTCGTAAGCAAGATACAGATGGCAGCACATTAACATATTATGTATGATTTACAACTTTACCACCAGAGGAGAAGGTTCATGTTCGATTAGAAAAAAAACAAAGTTTGAAATAGGTTGACGTGCTACTATACTAGCTCTCTACAAGACTTCTACAGTCGTTCAAAGAAAAAAAAAAGTCTAATCTACAAAAAAAAAAACATAATAACCAAAGTCCAGAAAAATATGTTATGTGATTGCGTAAACGATGCATAGTTATGCGATAGCAGCAATCGTGGTTGATCTGCTAGCATTTTTGGAGCTGTTCCGTTTTCTGTCACTGAAACCCATCATGAGATATTTACGGGTCGTTGGGTCCCGCTTAGTTGGGACCTGCGGGATTTATGAATTTGTTCATTCATCCAGCGGGTCCGCGAGGTGGTTCATTATTTTTATTAATTTTTCTTTGTTCGATTGGACCCGCTATCAAAAACATTTAATTTTATATTTCAGTACAGGTTGACCATCTCGGAATAAACCTTTTTGAAACAAAAAAGGAACTTTGCAAATACGTCTAAACTTAAATAAAAAAGTAATGTGTGAAAATACAACAAAAAAATAAACACATCAGAATTCGAAAACACCCATTTCTGAATTCATTTAAAAATACTGTCTCCCTAGAATTAAAGCCTCTTTTAGAAACACGATGAATTATTCAAGTACCCAGTATATTTTGAAACATAAAAATAACCAAACAAAAAAACACTCACCTGGCAATAAGAGACATGGCAACAGGGAAGGTGGACATCGTTTTTCCACCAAGAAGGTAGTCATTCACATTTCCAACATTCTTGGCTCTGGAGCCAATGGCACTGTACCACAGGCCACCAGCACAAGAGGCTCCACACAGCACACCGAAGACAACGTAGTCGCTGACCCCGAAACCACCTTCTTTCATTGTGAATGAAGGCTGCATTTTGATTGAGTTCTCTGTGAAAAAAATAGGAAAATGAGCAACAAGCCTTTTTAATTTTACTAGCCTACTCTGTCCCACTCTTGCAAGAGTCCTCCTGAAGAGAGAGAGAGCAAGAGCCTCTACCTATTCCTTCCACTTCTTGCAATGGTGTGCTTCTTCACGCTAATTCACAAGGAGCAATCCAAAGCGTCCCACCATCTTCAACTAGGCCTGCGACTCCGCCTAGCTATAATAAATGATATTTATTTTGCAAATTGGTTTTCACAAAATCTTTAACACGTCAAAAAAAAACTAGATGAAGCTGGTATTTCGTACCTGACTACTCTGAAAAGAAACAGCCGAAACAAACTCAGAGGTCACATAATTTTTTTTAAAGTCCAGATATTTTTGTATTCGTAAAGTCATACGAGAACCATGCAGGTCTGAGATGGTATTTTGAAGACGGAAGCACCCAGTTTGAGTGAACCTCTCCAGGCAGTGCAAGCATTTGTCGGTTATCGTATAAATCTTAAACTGTGGCCATTTTTTTAACAATTCTTTTGACAATTGAAAACAGACCAATTGGTCGCCTCAACATTACGCCGGATAAGTCGCCCGAGCTTACCAATGTCGTATTACTGAGCTGAGGTGGTCAGAAAGGCAGATAAGAAGTCGCTCCGTGTAACTGATAATATTCTGCACGTAGCGACTGCCCATTTCAGCTGCATCCAGTTAGACTGGAAGCCTCTACTTAATTGGAAAAATGGTACGCAGATAATGATCATACTTGTGATTAGTGATTAGGAATAGTTAAACATAGATTTACGTTTTATGAGAACCGATACATATTACTCTTGCCTGACCGTAACAGGATTTTCATCTGAACCTGAAACTGGACCGTTGGCTCTGGTTTAATCCGAAACCGAACCTGTGATTAGACAGCAAAGGCAATGATCTTCAAAGTCCAATTGAAGGTTCGTGGAACGGTAATGACGTCAACTAAGTACTATTCCAAAGTCCAGGTTCTTTACTGTGAGGTTCAGTGCTAACAAATTCAACAAAACAGGCGATCGAACCCAAGTCTCTCGTGCTGCATAACTAAAATATAATGAAAGCCTGCTTTCATGAAAGCTCCCGGGAATCGTTTTCTTTGACGACTTGACTTTCCTCGGGAATCTTATTGGTGAAAATCGCATGTAAATCGATGTAGCGGTTTCTGAGTTATTATTATTACGAACAATACGAATATACAGACAACAGACGCAGCGAGAGCCGAGAGATTATGTTTGCAAATGTGTTAAACTTACTATTAATTTGCAAAACATCACCGGTTTTATTTGACAGCTAAAAAAGTTGTAGTATTTGATCGAGTTGCTGACGCAGTTGCCTTGCCTTTACATCATTTGAAATTGTTTATTTTACGTTTTAGCACGTTTGATTGCATTGAAAGTTAATCATACTGGGAACTACCTAGATTGGTTTAGTTTTCCAAACAAAAAAAAGTGCATTTTATTGTTTATCTGATCGATGTTTTTCAATTTTATTTTTATGATTACATTCTTTTTTGGATATCGAATAAAATACAGTCTCGCTATAATGTTCGCCTTCACCTTGAGGACTTGTTTTAAGACGAATAACTTTAACAGATCATCTACTACAAAAAATCAAATTAAAACAAAAACAGATAGACATCACAATTGAAGATGGTAGGTACTTCTGGTGTTCAACGGAAGGATTTAGAGACTTATAGTTTTTTTTTTAAGAATTCCCTGCTTTGAAGCATCAAGCAGAAATCATTCATCATAAGAATGGCACCAGAATTAATAAAATAAACATAATTATTGTGAAGTATGCTATCTACATGCACGTGGATCTTTGTCGAGACAAAAAAGGACCATGGTAAAGATGGAAAGACAAGCTTCAGGAAGAAAACATGCATTTAAGTACTCTACTGCAACTTCTTCTTTGCATATCGATGGACTTAAATCGTATCCGACTAATAGGTACGTACTTACACTTAGCCACCTGCACAGCTGCTTCATCGCTCGCCTCCTTCAAATCCGGGAAGGCACAGGTGGTTGTGCAGGATAGGCGAGAGGAAGGAGGTGGGACATTATTAATCCTGCAGAGGGACTCTACACTGACATTATATTTGGAATGGGTCTAGTATATCTTATTTGGCCCGATTATTTTAGCAACCAACCTGGACTTTTCTGGAGATTTCCAACTAAATAAATGGAACAACTAATGTCCCGTTCCATTAAAAGCATCAAACGAAGTCTCGCAGTAACGCGTTATTTTAAGTGAACGCATTTTCTATTTTAAGGCATGGATAGACAACTCAAGGTTACCCACTCGTCTCTGATTTTAAATGAGTTCAAAAAACTCGTTCTTAAAATGGTTATCTATTATTGACATACCTATACACAGACAATGAAGAATTGTCTATTGAAATTGATCAAATGACTCGTTTCTTCACAAATGTCCCGCAATTGAAAATGACGAGACATCTTGTGACGAACAGAATCAAAATCGATAGTCAAAACTTGACTTGCAATTATTTTTATTATTCCGACATGCGCTTGGTAACTCGTGTCTAATTTGTAACGTCGATAACAACGAGCACTAAGCTATAAACTACGAATTTTATGTTTTAAACTGAAGAGACTGGGAAAAGTGAATCTTACACGCATCTGTTTTTTTTTAGCATTATAGTAATTCCTTACGAGCAAACTGACAGCCGGAGATCCGAATTTATATTATGGCGTTGACTATACCAACATTTTTCTGTAAAATTCCCCGCTAAATATTTTCATAATTATAATATAATTATGGACCTTGTTTACTAAATACATTATGTGTCTATTTATGCTAGCTTAACTATACCATAAATCAATACCTACCGCATATCATTACGTCCTAGAATGTGATCCTTAATTATAATACAGGGTGTGATTTTTTCCAATATCAGCGGGTACAATTCTTGGCCAGGATTATCGTTTTTCTATAATCCATTGATGCAGTTTTTGTCTTCTTCAAAATCGGCCTTGAGACTCCTTTCAATATTTTTCGAAATTCCTCGTAGTTTCAGACATAGCCATCCAAGTAGCCCAGTTGAAAAATTCAGAATCTTGGACTTAATCATCCAAAAAAAAAACTCGAACATAAGTCAAACCTACCACATATTGATTCATCTGATTTTAGTACTTATATTGCTATACAAGAAGTTTACCAATTAATTTCAAATATTGCGTTGAAAAACAGCGCTTTCAGCAAATTTAATTATGTCAAAATAATAGATAATTATGTGAAAGCATGGTATCTGACTTTTGTTGCTGACCGTACCTGTGATCGTAGATTGACAACTAGCCTAGAACATCAATGCTAACTACATTATTATATTTTTTCAACCTCGATCTCACAATAACATCCTTTAACAGAGTTTTAGCAGTAACGCGCGATACTGGTAAAATAGTTTATTTAATAACTACGCTCGTATTATGATAAGGAAAATAATATTTTGTTTCATAGGTAGGTACATAAATATGATAGACACATGAGTTATTTATATTAAATTATTGGCTTACCTTAACTTTTATGTAAAAGAAATATATTCAAAATTACTTCACTATTGGAGGAAGTAAATAAAAGGAATTGTTCACATATATGGGAACTTGCCAACCCCGCAAGGGCATCCACTTATGTATTGGCAAGAACAACGTCACCAAAACCACACAACCGCATTGCATAGTTTACTTTCACTCAACAAAACATCAGAAAACACTGACGCAAATATTCCATACGCGAAGGAGTCTCCGGTCACCGCAAAAACTCGAAATTCCCGCGCATTCACATGTCAATGTCACTTCATAAATCAAACCATTCAAGAATTTTGCACTAGGAAGAAATTATTATTTACATTATCACACGCGACTAATTTATTCGGAAGTAACATTAACCTCCCGCTAAAAATAGTATTTACTACTCAAAAACTACCTTTTAAATCATATAACGTTCTTTTAATGTTGTCATTCCGTAAAATAACAAAAATATTTTATTCGACGTGCTCTTTAGCAGCTGTCGGTCGCGAAACCGTGCCACAGATTGAATGAAACCACATGGTTTTAAAACGAAATTGGAATAGTTCTTACTTGTTCTAGATAGCGACATCTAGCGTAGACGTATGAAGGTTAGGCAATACTTACTGTTTTATCGACATCTACATAGGTAAGTACGCGAAAGGAAAATCGGATGAAAACTTTTTTGAACATTTTCCAACCATTAATCAGTAAAGTGCATTATTTATCTGTGATTTCAACTGTCACGCATTAAGTAAACAATATTTTTGGTAAATTATTTCACATTTTTATACATTATAATATACCAGCATATTAAGTGATTGATAATCTCGCACCACGCTCACATTCTAAAAAGAAAGGAAACCTAAAAGGAAATCATTAGTTTCAAAATTTATAGTCTTATATAACTTTTTTTTTATAAGTAAAAATAAATTCATAAAATGCCTCCAAAACCTAAGGAAGCACCTAAAAAATTAACACAGGCTACAATTGTACGACAAGCAATCAGTAGTTCTAGTCTACTATATATTCCTGATGGCATTATAGAGGGTGAGTGTAAATTCCATACTTGAATATACCTACTTTGATTATTTTGATATTTTCTTTGAGCAATAAAAACCAAACCTTTATTAGATTTATATTATTACTGCAGTAGCGCTATTAAAAGAATTGTCTTCTTTTAATAGCGCTACTGCAGTAATAATATCACAATCAAACAACTCTAGCTATTTTCCTTCCCCTGCACGGGTAGCATGGCGATTTTATCTCTATTCTAATCATTGCTATTCTACCAAGAATATACAAAGTTATTTCATTGTTATTTCTATACAAATTGACTGTTTTTTGCACAAATATGACACCATTCGTACACTATTGAAGAATAGAACGTTTATTTTCTATATTTTTTACATGATCATGCTTAAAACGCTAAAAATATTTCTACGTTCTGTCATTTTGTCTTTTCTTCCGTCGACAAAACCCCTTTCTGCGGCGCCATGCTACGCCTGCTGGTGTACATTGGCTTCCCCAAAGTACACCACCATACCCTGTTCTTCACATCCAGTCTGGTTGTTGTGGTCCTCAATCCAGCTGCAGCAGCGAGCTAAACAGCGTGGCAAGAGCAGGATTGATAGCTCCAGTTCTTTTCCACATTTTTAATTTCGGGCCTTACCCTTCCAAAAAATTATAACCTGAAATCTTCTACCATACCTATTCTGCGAATAGATATCTGTATCTTTTCTAAGCTACAAGTGTCATAGCTAGGTTCATTGATTATTTGTGAAAGAGCAGCTCAACAAAGCTCTCAACAACCCAAAGAAAAAAAAAGACAAGATTACTAGATTAAAATAAGGAAATTTTCTTTCAGAGCACAAAACATTTTTTTTTAAACGATGCGTCACGCTATCTCACCTCACTCTTTATAAATATTCTGCATCGTGGGTGCGTTTACAAACATTTAAACTCATATAGGCACAAACACCCTGATCCGTAACATGTAGATCACACAAATATTCGTTGCGATCAGGAAACGAACTTGCGATACGCGCAGCAGTAAACCGCCACTGCACCAACCTTGTCAATATTAACAATAGACATTACTAAAATACAAAGACATTAAACTATATACTAAAATATATTAAAACTAAACTATTACAAAGCATCGAAAATCTCAACGCTATAATCTGGTAATGTGCCCAAGAGTCTGGGCGACGGCGACGTTGCCTCGTTTTATGCCGTAGCTTTAACCTCTGACCCTCTGGCCAAAGTAACAGCCAGCCAGCCCTTGGGTCACGGGAAGGTAATCGGTCTACCCCACGGCCGTTTCAACCCCAAACGGCTCAAAAATAATAATTGGATTAAAAAATTAAATCTAATCAACGTTCATCTCTTTCTGACTAGGTTTTGACAAGCGATTAGAAACTGGTATCGATTGGACACTTCTCGGTTACGCATTAAGAAACCACAAGGCCCTTTGTAAAAGAGAAGAAATACCGAGGGTGACCTTTTCCGAAGCAGTCGAAAATAAAATAAGGAAGAGCATTGCAAATGGTTTCCTCGATGAGGAGTCCGGACTGAGTCTAGAGGAGCACTGGGAGTTCTTACTGCCTGCGACGTTATGGGACAATGAGAAATTCGCAAATAAAGAAGGAAAGATATGTTTTCACCATGATAACTGTATCACGGATAATTTGGTGAAGTTGATCAAAAAGGCAATGAAATTAGGCGATCGGAAAATATTGAAAGATTCCATGAAAATGGTGAACGTGTTGCGAGTGAATGATTCGGAGGTAAAGAACAAAGTAATTCGTTTGTAGTTTAATGTTCCGTACCCAAAGAGTAAAACTGAAAGCTAGTAATAGGTTTTTTTCTAAGAGACGTCCCACTTAAATATTTGTTATATTTTATTTTTAAAGTGAATAATAATCTGACTATAAATATTCTGTGATTATAACGTGTACCAGTTGCCGTTATCAGCATCGAGCAAAAAAATCCTGTCTGTTGTATGGAAGCCCCCTTATACCTACATTTTTTTATTATGTTTTTTTTTTATTATTTGTTATTAGAGTGGCAACAGGAATACATCATCTGTGAAAATTTCAACTGCCAAACTATCATGCTTCACGAGATACAGCCCGGTGGCAGACTGACATTCAAACATACAGACCGTGAAATCTTTGTAATAGTGTCACATAAAGCATTTTCCCACGTTTTTTTAGAGTTTCTGTACCCAAAGGATAAACGGGATTATCCTTTGGGTTAGGTTCGCACTAGGCTAGTACGACAGAATATGTTTGCGGGTTCGATTCCCGCACGGAACAAATATTTGTATGGTCTACTAATAGTTATTCCAGGTCTGGGTGTTTTTATGTATGTGCGTTTAAATATTTGTAAACGCATCCATGAGGCCATGAAACAGAAGAAACCTCAATCCCGGCAAAGTAATGTAATGATTTTACAACATTTCATCCTACTGCTGCTCTCTGCTGTCGACATGTAACTTAAAAAATAATCTCTAAACTTTGGTTTCAAACCACAGCTTAGTCAAACTAGTCAGCCATTTTTGGCGGTAAGAAAAATTCGACTGCGAGTACTCGTAGAACTCAAACCTGCGTCTTTCTGTATTGGGGTCGGTCTGCGTTGGGGTCGCGGGACTGTCTTTTAAGATAACCGGTGACCCTGGAACGTAAACGGCTATTGGAAGTATCACCGTGGATTTTAGTCAGTACAAGTCTGACAGAAGTGGGTGGGAAGACTCATTTGATGATATAAATTACGATAAACAAGGCGCTAATGCGTGAGCCTTAAATTTTGTTATCTTCTAGAATTTTTGTAATTTAATTTAAAGCATACAAAGACTTAGTTTTCCTTTTTTTCTTTTTCTTCAGATGACTGAAATAGATGAAGGATTAGCTAAGTATACGAAATTGATGTCGCTCAATTTGTGTGGAAACTTCATAGCTGATATAAACCCAGATTTTATTCCACCAACTGTCAAAAGCCTCGAGCTTCAAACAAATCGTTTCAGCAATATTTCAGGTTTTGCTGAATCTTTGCCCATCGAACTGCTATACTTGGGTTTATCCAATAATTTTTTAACCTCGGGTAATAAAAAGCTTAATAAATTAAATTTAGTGACATTTAAATAAGTCGAAAGAAAAATCTATCCTGTTTTCCAGAATCCATGGAAGGAATACAATTACTGCCTTTCAAGTTGACGGTGTTAGATTTGTCAGACAACGACATCTATCATTTGGAACCAGTACTAGAAGCTGTGTCGCGATTGCCAAATCTGAATGGACTGCAGCTATCGGGCAACCCGTGCTCGGTACGCTACACAACGATTAAATAGTACATGATGATGAGTACAGATGGCGCTATCTTAAATGCCTACATTTTGTTTTTTAGGTTTGTTCTGCATATTCTCTTGCTATTTTATCGAGACTACCTCGTTTAAGATGGCTCGATTGCCGAGAAATTCTTGAAACTGACAGACCAATAACACCTGTAGAAATACATCCAGATGATTTACGATCGGCCTACTTTTACTTCACTGTTTTTCGCGTTATGTCCACTCCGCAACCACCTAAAGTGGAAAAGGTAACTTATGTCTTTAAATAACAAATAACTAGTTAATTATAACGCTGCAGGAGAAAACCTTTTACTAGTATTGTAAGTGGGATTGTCGAAGATCCAATTCAATATGAACAACATAATCACTTGAACCACTTGAAGAACAAGACAGTGCACCTGTTCAGGGTATCTGAAAAGATCAATTTTTGAATTGTAAACATAACAGCGGGTTTAAAACAGTCACTTAGCAATATTCCCAATTATTCACTTCCTGAATGAATAATAGTAGAGTAGCCACTACCGACGTTGCGAAAAGAATCATTATGAATACCTACTGGTGGCCGTTCTAGACCCTCAGGTTTCTGATTCTTCCCTTAAAATAATTTTTATTTACTATTTTCATTATGTAGAGATATATGAACTTAGAGGAGCAATGGATTACCTATGGAAGGACTGTAGCAGAGCAGGTTGTTCTGTGTACTTTCTGCTTATGGAATAAGATTCATACTGTTCATTCAAGTTGTGAAAAACATTTTTTCTCTATATCTCCAGGGAGTTTTCACAAGCTTCCACGTTGAGCTGGAGATACCACTGCTAGATGTAATAAGGAGAAAATTCCTGATGTTTCGAAGTAATGAGTCTCTAATAGAATTTTTGCCACCACCGGAAGATGAGGTGCCTAGCCCAGTAAATTCCGAGCCCTCCTTAAATAAATTAACTCCATGTATGTTTGTTTTGTATCAATTTTATTATTATTATTTTAAGAATGACCTTATGAAGTTATGAAGATTGTCGAAGCACACTATGGGGAGTTCGATGTGCCGGGCCGCGGGATTATCTAAAGAGGTAACCCTGACCCTGGAACTTAAAGGGCTATTAAAGGAACACCGTGGATTTTAGTCCGTGTGCGAGTCTGGCAGTTCTTTTCGCTCCACCCATGGCGGGGGGACTCATTTGCTGATAAAATAATGCTTAAAAAAACAATTTTATGTGCCTAATACAGTTTTTCCCCCGTAGAAAAATGACTGGAAATTTAAGGTTTTTATAGAAAGATACAAACTTTTGACCAATACGAGGTTTATAACAGAAGTTACAATTTTAGCGGTTGAAGAATCATCTTCGCATGCATCAGACATCTATGAAAAGTTGGTGTTGATGAATCCTCGAGAGATTCACAACTTCACCACATTCGAGAGCAACAGGATGCAGTGGAACAAAATGATGAACTTCCAGGAACCGACGTTGAAGATCTTCTGCCCCAACCTGACCGCCTTGAGAGACACTTTCCGAACAGTCATTACCATCAGACTGATTTATACAGTAGTAGGTTGTGCTTTAACTAATACATAGACTTTGCATGACTCAGAAATACGGATAAATAAGTTGCGGTGAAGGAAAACGTCGTGAGGAATCCAGCATATCCTGGAACCAAAAATTCGAAGAGATATGTCATCCACCAACCCGCATTAGGCCCGCATGGTGGATTAGGGCCCACTCCCTCTCACAGAGAAGAGGCCTGTGTCCTAACTATGGGAACATTATAGGCTGATGTTGATGATGATGCATTGCGGGGATCCTGGCAAGTATCATGACTGTAAGAGTGAATAAACGTTCAATTTATCGACCAGAAGATGTCGTTGTTACCTGCGGGCAGGCTTGCGGGTGGCTTGACGGCACGTAGTGTTCCAGACGCGTCTGTAAGAGCTGTCAGCAAACTAACGGTGCCCCCGTAGGGCCAAACCCCTTCCGAGGACTCATTGGTCCTGAAACGCAAAGGCTGCTACTGAAGTGAAGGAACATGGTAGACTTTTGGTCAGTACGAGTCTGACAGACCATTCCACTCCACCCAGGGTAGGAGGACTAAAAAGATTATTTTGGTTCCCAAATTCTACCATAATTTCTAAATAGGTAATATAGTAAAAATCGCATAAGAATCTGTTCTGTAATTCAGAAGACCAACACGGTCACACAACGAACTAAATTTTTTGGAAGAATTATTAAATTGCAATGTATAATTTTCCCTCGTCCAGATACATGCTCCTCCAAAACCAGGTAAAGCGAAGAGTCAGCAGGCTATTCAAACGCCTGGAGAGATGAGAGTGACCCTGGCAACAGTCAAGTGTGCTCTGAAACCTCCAGATTGGAGCCAGCACAGCCAACACTTCCACTGGGATGAAACCCTCGGTACTAACGACGCGATTCATTGGGGAGATGGAGACCTGTCAGTAAGTGAAATATTTGCGGTAAAGTCGTTAACGGTGCAGCACGCGTAGCATGGCACCGTAGAAAAGGGTTTTGACGACGAAAGAAAAGACAAAATGACAGAACGTAGAAAGATTTTTACCGTTTTAAGCATGGTAGTGTTGAAAATACAGAAAATAAATGTTTCTATTCTTCAATGGGGTATGGATGGTGCCGTACTCGCGTATAAATAAATAGTCGAATTGTATACAAACATTTCGTGTTCTACAGAATAAATCAACGAATGCACGAAATATAGGTATTTGTTCTTATGTATGAGACTCCTGATACAAAATTAAAGAATATGTTCTTCCATTTAAATAAATAAGAGCACAGACTTATTCCCGCATTTCGTATCCAATGATTTATAGTCACGAATCAATTTCCAACAAGATCATAGAACACGATTTTTAAAACCCATAAATAAAGGTATCGTAGATGCCTATAAAATATTAAAGTGCTCATCAAATGATATATGGTATTAATAATAGGTAGCATGTTTAACATGAAGATGGCGATTCTATTGAAAGTTTAGTAGTCAGAAAGTGAAATAAGAGGGTTTTTAAGTAGGTATATGCATGAGAAGCAGAAAATGCAGTCACAGTAATGAAAAATAACAGCGGTTTTATCTACTCCGATGTAATTCAACCAGGTGGAAATAATTTCGCAAGCAAGGTGGTTTTTCATAACTAAAGCTCGATTCGAAGTTTTGTACCACAGAAATATACAAAATAGACAATAGCACGTGTTTTGCTCAAGATGGATTTAATTTTTTGGAAGAAATGCCTTTGCCCCGTAATGGAACAAAATTAACTGAAAAACCAAACGATATTTTATTCGATACTTTTTAATCACACAGATACTTCAATACAGTCAAGTAGATACCACAAAAAAGCCCATAAAGACAAAAACGGAGGGTGTGGAAACCAGTTCCCGGCAAATAATACCTGATGAGCTAACCTGCCACTTTGGTTTCGGAATTGATACTATAAACAAACTGAACCTGTAACAAATAAAAGTATGATGTATCTAGCTTTTGAATTATTGACACAGAATACTTAATAGTTGTTATTGAATTAAATGAGTTGCACAAAGATTTTTTTGTAGCGCGCAAAGTGAGTGTACGTACATTCAATTATTACTTTATCTACACCTAGTCTCATTATCGAATCGACAAAGTTCGTCAATTTAGTCTGAAACAATCATGATCGTCTCATTCACAAATTTCTTAGTCCTGAATTCACTACTGTTACTTACGAACCCTTACGTTGAAATGCACTATTTATAGAATCCATTATCCTATTGCCAGCAGCTTAAATTGCATATTTGTTTGTTGAGACCCCTTACAAATCAGTTGTCCAGTCACCTTGTTTTAGAGTACCCATTTTAATCAGATTAAAGTGTTTCATAGCAAGTATTCATATCCTCAATTTGTGGTTGGTTGTCGGGAGTCCCAGTACGAGATTGGCTTAAGGATATAGCGTTCGATTGTCTGGGTTAATGGCAGGGGTCCCTCACGAGCGTTGGGGCAGCCAGACGGAATATTTGCTGTCATGTCTCGGATACGCTGTTGGCATTGGCAACCTCTGGAGATTTCCATACTTGTGTTATCGGAATGGAGGAGGTGAGTTACTTTTATTCTTCAATTATTTCTTATGTTGTATTTGTTGTTACCATCCCAAAATTTTGAAACTAAAAATGCAAGCCTTTCATACTTGGATTCGAAATAATTTACTCACTTACAGATAGTATTGTTTTGTTTTCCTATGCTGTCTACGATGTGTACATATAATCGCGCCTTAATAATGATCAAATCCGTTTTTCGATCATATTCAGTAAAAATTGTGTTTGTACTTACCGGGTAATTTTTCCAATGTCGTTACGCAGCTGAAAGTCAGCAATCATGTCGTTAACATTAAAATACTTATTTGCTTTTGTTTCAGGAGCGTTCCTCATCCCATACTTCCTTACTTTAGTGATATGCGGCATACCCCTTGTTTATTTAGAAACTACGCTAGGACAATTCGCTAGCGCCGGCTGCATTTCAGTTTTCAACCTTACCCCATTATTTAAAGGTAACATTTGACATGGCATTGAGTTTGATTATGATTCCAATGTCTATGTTTAGTTCTTCTTTGACAGGAGCGGGCTATGCGGCCGTGATAGCTAATATAATATGTGTAACATACTTCTCGGCCATCATGTCGTATCCAGTGCTGTACATTTATCACTCTATGAGCTCACCCTTGCCTTGGCAAAATTGTGGCAATTCCTGGAATACGGACAAGTGCACCGAGGTTGGGTAATTTTAGCTTTATGGAATAAGCCAGGGGTTCCCAAACTTTTTCAGTTCGCGGCGCTCATAAAGGTTTAATATTGTTTCTCGGCTAACTGTCTGAAAATTCCACTTAGATCAAATCACTTGAATCTGTTTTTATGGCTGCAAGAGAGTTCAATTAAACTACGTACTTCTTTCTAGTGTATCTCGTTCAAAGAAAGAATTTTGGATCCACGCAAATTCCATCCTGAGTATGTTCTACATAAGCGTGTTACGACGCTCCTATATACTTTCTGCCGCTGGTGACGCACAGTTTGGGAACACCTGGATAAGCAATTTGTTTATATGACCGTATCTTACGCATGAAGGAATTATTTCCAGGTAAGCGCTAACTCTAGTTTCTTTACCTCGAATGGATCTATCACTACGCCGGAGGATGAGTTTTTTCAGTAAGTGTTTCTATGTAGCATGGAGTTCATTTTTAATACTTGATGTCCGTTTGTTAATTCAATATTTTTTGTATACCCAGCATTCGTCTATTGAGAATGTCTCCCAGCATCGGTCAGATCGGCGGCATAGTGTGGCCCGTGTTCTGGTGTAACGTCATCTGTTGGATCATCGTGTACCTCTGCATCTGTAACGGTGTCAAGAGCGTCGGAAAGGTAAGCTTTCCAAAATTTCCCGATTGATCTTTCTTGGCACGTTGCCGTTCTGTCAGTCACAAAATAAATATAATACTTTTTCCTCAAACCTTCAGTTCTGTGAATTGTTGTGTATTTTTGTTCGCAGATCGTGTACTTCACGGTACTGTTTCCTTACGTGGTACTCTGTGCGTTATTTATTCGCGGCGTCACTTTGCCTGGCGCTTGGAAGGGCATACTGTTCTATATCCTCCCGGATTGGGGGCAATTGAAGAAGCCAAAAGTACGTATTACTAGTAGCATAGAGGTCAAGTTCAGACATCACTCACCTACATTACTTTAGGCGACGGTTACACGTAAGGTATTTACTGTGATCCATCAGTAAATAATGACGTATCGTGGTATTTAATTAACGTGTAACCTAATGTATTGATGTATGTCATTATTTATTCATGGATTTCTAGATTTCTTGATTCTGTATTGATGATCCGTCGGATTATGATAAATATTGATCGTGTAGCCTCGCGTCAATATTTATCACGTCAGTACGGGTTACGCTAGCAATGGAGGAGGACGACTTTTTGGATCTTGTGGCGGCGGACGCACCGTCGCCGCGTCGTTGTCGCCGCCCCGCACCCTCTCGAAACTTACTAAAGATCAGGAAGTTTTAAAAGAATTTATCCTAAATTTAGAAGTATTGCCAGAGATATGGGATAGTTCTTCAAAAGATTACAAAATTTAATAAAAAAAAGAGAAGCCTGGCATATTGAAGCCGGTGACATTATAGCCGAAAACCTTTATATCTTTAAAGTTCCGTCCCGTTGCCAGGTAATGCAAAGTTAACGCAAATTTTTCTCTCGGGGTAATAGATTTTTACGGTATCTTGTTTGGTTAAAAAAGGTGTTACTATTGTCAGAAGTTCTTCAAAGCAGGGTTCAGGCATTCGACAATAATTTTCGTAATCATCCATTTCACCATGTAATTTAATTTCTTGTGTCTTGTGTACCTTTCCCTTTGTTGTAACCAATTTTTTGCCCATCGCTTTCGCTTGACCTTTTTTATTTAAACTAAGTGCTAAAATAACCCGGGGTCGCGGGACTTATCTCATTACCGTGACCCCGGAACATAAAGGGCTATTGAAGGACACCGTGGATTTTAGTCAGTACGAGTCTGACAGTCAATCCCGCCCTGCCCGGGGTGGGAGGACTCATTTGATGATTTTACCACGATAAAAAAAAAGTGCTAAAATAATAGTCACGCAACCTTTAATTTTCAGCTCTGTGGCCATTTTAGACGTTTAAACAGCAGGAGACCGGACACAATACTGACGTAATACATATTGAACATGTAGGCTGGTGTATTAATCCATCAGTAAAAACTGAAATCCGTCAACAAATACTATATTGACGGATCACAGTAAATACCTTACGTGTAACTGTCGCCTTACTGTTGCTATTGTTGGTACTTTATTTTTATTAAAAATGCTCTTCACAGGTGTGGGTGGACGCAGCTACACAGATATTTTTTTCTTTAGGTCCTGGATGGGGTGGTCTGATCAGCATGGCAAGCTTCAATAAATTCCACTATAATAATCTGAGGTTGGTTTTTACTCTCTGAATTGAAATGATAGGATAATGTCATGAAATGATATTTACTTTCGTAATATAATTCCTCTTTTTGTTACAAACTAGACTAAGTCGGTTTTTCGGGTCTGACTACTGTGACTGACAAGCCAAATGAATTAAATGAACAGCCAAAATAAACTCAGGGTTCACTCTCTTTTTTACCCAATCCAACTATTGTTTCATATGAAAACCATTACGCAGTTACCTGTCGATGGACTTGAAGATGGTCTTACCCCAAGAAAGATAATCATCTGTTGAACACTTCTAAAAAAAAAAACGATATTTCACGTTGATGTAAGGCTCATTTAGCTGTTACACTTTTTTAGACAAGCGTTCAACAGATGTTTTTCATTTTATAGTAAGGCGGTTTGGTGTTTTCATTTTCAGAAACAGCTATTACCTATACAAATAAATAAAATGTTTCAGGTCATCAGTAATAATCCCACTTGTGAACAGTGGGACAAGTATTTGGGCAGGTTTCGTAGTGTTCTCAGTGCTGGGCTTTGCAGCTGATCGGGCAGGTGTGCCAGTGGGTGAGGTGGCTACTGCCGGCCCCGGCCTTGCCTTTGTAACCTACCCAGCAGCAGTCTCCATGATGCCCGCACCCAATTTTTGGGCTGTAACATTCTTTATTATGTTGTTTTTCCTGGGCATTGATTCAATGGTACGTACTGTACTTATATTTACTTAATATTGATTGATTGATGCTTTTACCAAGATAATCAAAAGTAATCACGAGCTTTTAGCCGAAATCCAATCTGAAATTATGAAAAATGTTGTGAAAGATTTTGCTGATTGATTTATTAATAAAAACTTATAAACATTTAAAAAAAATATATTTATAAATATACTACTTTTCAGTGTTCAATGGAAGTGATACGTCACTCTTCTATGTATAACTTCTCATAATTCTGACGACGTCATGAACCGACTCCCGATATTTTATGCGTCATATTATATCTTTGTCAATTGATTTAAGAAAACATAAAATACGTGTTCATTCTTTTTCAAAACTCTGACAGACTTTAAATTTTATATTAGTTTTGCAATTTATTGATAATATTGTGATCATGCCTATGTAGAACCTCTATAATTTCGAACCTTACTCACAGATTACTTTGGTATACTTCTATATGTATCGTGTAAATAACCCTTTATTATTCACAGTTTGTCACCATAGAAGCAATAATAGCTGGTCTAGTCGACGAATTTCCAGCGTTTCGTGCACGAAAAAGACTCATCACATTCCTGACGTGTCTGGCGCTTTTCGCCATTTCAATCATCTGCAACACAGAGGTTTGCGCCCAAATGTCTTTATATCACACTGAAAGATACTTAGGCCCGGTCTCAACCGCGAGCGGACCGGACCCAGTAATAACTTAATATTTTACCTCAATTGAGAGTGGAGCGAAAATGACTCAGTAAGCAAAAAAAAAATAAAACGGATCTATTGCGAGTCTGACTCGAGGACAAAGGGTTCTATACCGGTTTAATAAAAATGGCAAAAAAAATATGGCTATTGTATGGGTCGCTTAAATATTTATTTTATTCTGGTTTTTTTTTTATATCTGTTGCTCATACGGCAAAAGAAATACATCATCTGTGAAAATTTCAACTGTCTAACTATCACGGTTCATGAGATATAGCCTGTTGACAGACGAACAGACAGACAAACAGACAGACAGACGGACAGCGAGGTCTTAGTAATACTCGTAGTCTCCTTTTACCCTCTAGGTACGGAATCATAAAAATGAGCTCGCTCTGGGAATCAGACGACTGAACTCTTTTTTGGTGGAAACGCTATATCATGAAAACGCTCCGCTCCGCTTAGTCATTTCCGCTCATTACTCTTTCGCGGTGGAAAATGAGCTAAATAAACGAATATTGTTACCTAATAAATAGTTATCTAGCTCCAAGTACATACAAGTTCAAATTGAATGACGAGTTTGCGTGACTATCGCGCTTGAAGGTTCCACATGCATGAATGCCAACTTCTTTATTATGTACCTGTGATAACAACGGATTGTTAGTGAAATGGTTTAATTAATTGGAGTAGTGTTTTATGATTAGCTTTCACGATATGTGGGTTTTAATTGTCGTGCAAAGCCACATTGTTTGCGAATGAATCATAGATGTTTTTTGTGTGGCGGCATTTGGGCGGCATGAAACTTTTATTTCGTAGGCTGGGCTTGACAGTTCATAATATTAAATTACCTGTGAACGTTTTACGAATTGTAACGTGATTTATATTGTTTTACGCACCTTTCAGGCACCAGATTCTTTAAGAATATATTTTTTTTTGCTTTATTAATAGGTATAACAAATGTTTCGACAACGTTTACCTTTAATTTTAATTATAAATAATTGCCGCCTAACGGAACTTTAAAAACTCGACCAGAATTCAAACAATTCTTTTAGTTCGATGTAAAAATGACATAATTTTTGGGCCTTTTCTGATAGTCAACAAATGTATGAAAATGACGAATCTTCGAACTTATGTAACTTGGGCGAGAACAATCCTACAACTTTTCAGCCACCGTGGCAAAAATGTATGGAGCGTGAATGATGTCCTTTGGACTGAATGAAATGCACTACCTATACTTCATATATGTTCTGTGTACTTCATATAAACTAACAGCTGTACCTTTCATACTCCTCCGTCCAAGTATTTTCGTAAATAAAGGTACAAAGTTTTTATTACACGTACCTAGATAATTCATAAATTTTTAATTTATTTTTTTATTTTACATCGAACCGCAAAAGCAGTGGTTTCATTTACCCTTTTTATAAGCAACCCTATGACCGGTTCGCCATTCTGTTCACGTGTTTTGCAGCTCCAGTTTCTAATCAATACTTGTCATCCACAGGGAGGACTCCACGTGATTGGCTTATTGGACTCTCACGTGGCTATAGCCTGTATCCCACTCGTCTGCGCTCTCGAACTCATATCCGCAGTTTACATTTATGGACCAGAGAAGCTCTCAGCTGACTTCTTTTTCATGACCGGCCAACCTTTGGGAAGAACATGGCTGATCCTGTGGAGATATATCGTCCCTGCTATATTAGTGGTAAGTACGACCTTTATTTTTGTAGTCATAAGGTTCATTGACACCACGGGGTACAGCTAGTAATCGAATGTGAAATTCGATTACTGGCTGTACCCCGTGGTGTCAACCCGGCTGCTCGGATCCTAGCGTGATGTTATGGCTTCCATGTTTAATAGACTATGCAACACAATAGTTATTTATGATACTAGAGGGCTTACCATAGTCACGAGTTTGTAAATACCAATTTCTGCACGTGTGTCATACAATGTTTTTCAACACATTTGCGAGAAAACAGTACGATATGTAAAACAAACTTTATATAACAGTGGGAAAGTTGCAACAATTTTTGAAGTTTCTAATATGAAAATGGCGCGGATTTGCAAATGGCGCCCCATGCACGTGGTGAAAATTAGAACTACATTTTTCGTCTCATTTACTCTTTAGTATTAAAGTGAGACAACGTATTGAGCAAAAGCGCTTCCAAGGAGGTTCGATCAGTCAGCTTGTTTATTCTCATAATGTGAAACTCTTTGGTAGAATTCTTATATATATGTTTTTTTATGGAAATTAAAAAAAAAACCGTAAAGAAAACGCACGGTGCTATACAACGGGGTATGCCGTAAAATAGGTACTTAGGTGAGAGTACGTATTTTACCGCACGTTCCGTTGTATGGTGCGTAATTTTTAACTTTCGAATAATGTATACAGGCTTTGTAAATGCATTTTTCGAGCAAAATATTTATTCAATTCGGACCTGTAGTTCTTGGGGTTAGTGCGTTCAACCAAACAAACAAACTCTTCAACTTTATAATATTGGGTCGGAGGACTGTCTTATCAGATTATCGTGACCCTGGAACGTGAAGGGCTATTGAAGGAACACCCAGGGTGAAAAAGGCTTTATAATATTAGCTCAGATAAGTAGTAGTAGGTAAGGTCCCTATTTCCTGACCGATGACTACCTACCATAGAGCATTTTAAGATGATGACTAGGTAAGTAAGTAGGTACGGATATAGACACAATTTGTTACAGGATATGAGTAAGTCGTAAATATGCCTTGTTGATCATGTACTCGTAGTAAACAGAATAATATTCTAAGTACCCGTATCTTCGAGCAATCGTCAGTCCGTCTGTAGGGACAGTACATCCTGGACATCAAATCTTTTTGGCCTTGATATACAGGACTATAATATCAAGCTGAAGATATTCCCAATTACATAATTATCAATTTCAAACATAGACTATAAAATGTCCAGTGTTCTTAGTATAGTAAGCCACTGAGAATTGAAATTAAAAAAAAAGAAAAAAAAAACGTCTCCTTCGTTCGATTTCTACGTCAAACAACATGTACAAGGAAAAAATTTAAATGTGTTCGTGGCGCTCACTCACACATTAATAAAACAATGGCTTCACGAAAAACGTTACTCACGTTTTGTTTTGAACACGTAATCCGGTCATTTTATCATCTAAGATTTCAAAATTATAATGCCTTTCATAGTTTTTAACAAGGGACCTAAACAACACACGAAGTTCTAACTTTATTGCTGATTGCTTACTGTAGAAAAACCTTGAGGAATTTTCAAGAAGTTGAGACACGTGAAATAGTCGCGTAACACGTATGAAGTAGGTAGGTAGATCCGCGGGGCGAAACCATACCATTTTACATACCATGTATTAGACCAATGTAACTCAGTCTAGTCGGTCTGATACGTTGTCACGCCATAACAGCTGAACAAATTTACCTGAAATTGGCACATTACCAGCCTATGTTTCCACTGATGGCACATAATTATGCCTCCTCTTCATGAAATAATGAAAGGCAGTGGTCTAGGGTTGCGGTTGGCCACTCGCAGCCCATTATTGTTTTGGAAACAGAATATTTTATTTTATAACCAAGGAGATAAGGATAACCTTATTAATCTAAATAAATATTTCTTCCCGTTTTTATTTAAAAAAATGCAGCCCGCCCTAACTTGATTTTTTCGCTTTTCGGCCTTTGCTTACCAAAAGGTGACCGACCGCTGATTTAGACTCATAATAAAAGTACTCTGTGTTTAGACTATAGGACACTTTTTATCCTGGCACTACGTTTTCTATAAAATAATTTCCAAATTCCAGAGACAACGCCACAGACAAGCGCTTGTAGTCTATGAAGTAGTAAAATGAATAGTAAACCTTGTTTATGGCATTCCAGTTAATTACACAGTGTCTCCACTTATGAGACTGAGCTATTTTCATACATCCATAATGCATGATGAACTACGAGATTACGATGGGAAATAAGTCAACTCATTGATATGTTAAGATCTAATATTATTTTCTGCATAGTAAACGTACTGTTGGACAGATCCACTTGTTCTAATTTCATTATGTTTGGCAAACAGGGTCTTACCGTTTTACTTATCTTTCAATTTACTTATCGACTGTCTTTTGTTTCTTGGCGAGTGGGCACTGGGCACTCCTTGCTATGGGTTTTGCCCGCTAGTGAAGTACCGATTAAGATTAAGTTGATTGGAATGAATGTTTTTTAAAGAAAGGCCTAAACTTGTAATAAAACCTTTTTCGGGGAGTAGCCTATTTATGTAAGTACCTAGATAACAATAAAATGGTTTTTTTACCACGATAAAACTTCAGAGTAGGTCTCAAACTTCACGAGCACGCTTCAGACCTAAACCTTATCACCGAAAAATCACCAGCTTCATAAATAGTTTTGTTTAGTTAATGAGCCTTATATTTAGCCAACGTTCCAGAGGCTGGTTTAAGGGGTTGTTCCAAAGAGTTCCACAACCTCAAAAGGCAAAAGACACACCTTTTGGAGTAGGGTTGCCATCCGTCCGGGTTCCCCGGATTTGTCCTAGTTTAGAGGGCATCCGGGGAGCGTCCGTCTTCATTTGTAGTCCGGGCTTAAAAATTTAAAGCCAGCGCTCCCAATGCAGTTATCACAGTGCGCACTTCGACACATGTCCGGATTCTGGACTCTAAAATCCGGGGTTTTCACGCGTCTTGTCCTGGTTTCCAAATTTTAGAGATGGCAACCCTACTTTGGAGGAACAGGGTGGGTTAAGTCAGTAGGTATAGTCAGCTTCAGAAAAATCTCACCCCCTTTGGTAGTGATGCTTACCATATTAGTCCGACACTCCCTTCCATTACACCCGATTTGATTATTACCCAAACCCCAAAAAAGTCGTAATCAACCTTTTTCTTCCAGGTTATCATAGTATACTGTCTTAAAGAAGTGTCAGGACTGGCAGGCTGGTGCGTCGCCCTCGTATCGGTCCTTCTTATACCAATATACGCTATCCAAATGCTAGTCAGATCGAAAGGAACACTCATGCAGGTTTGTTACTTATATTGCCCACCCACAGCTCTTCTCTGTAACAGGGCGCGGCCAAAAAGGGTTGAAATTGATTTACACCTCGCCAAGCGCAAATATATTTGAAAAATACAAATTCCTAATAATATGTATAATACTGATAGTAACTTGTAACCGGTGTGATATACACAATTAGAATTTGATTTTTTTTTAAACTTTTGGGCCTGGTGAGGTATAAATCCCGACTAAATGATCAAGCTTGTTATTTTTTCCACTCTCTAAATATTAAAATTTAAAGGTAAAAGGTTTCGAGACGCCTCAAGGCCTTTTTTGGATCAACAAAATCGCATCTTTGAAAATGTCTGGCTTGGTTCAATCCAACAATTTTAGGGCACTTAATACTGTAGGTTGGCGACAAAGTTTTTGACTAGAAACGTTAACCGAGGTTATACTTTTTTTTAACGATGAAAGTAATATTGTTATTTGTAGGAAACTACTAATTTTATCGGTACCTACTTTCAACAGATTGTTCAATTTTGCTGTTCAGACAGGTCTGCATTTCTGTGTTTAAAGATTATTCAAGAAGTATTGAATAAGTCTTCAGCGTGGCTGAAACATTTTTCCAAATGCACGTACGTAAGGGTGTTACTGCACCAATCGATCGACTGACGATCGACGCCATCGATCGATGGTAGAATGGACTGATCGACGTCGATCGATAGTTTCCACTACACTAATTGCAGCTCGATCGACGTCGACTTATCCATTCCACCATCGATCGATCGACTATCGATTGATTGGTGTGGTAACAGCCTAACTCTCCAGAAATAACGTACCTGCCCAAGATCGAAACCACGACCCTACAACTCGTAAGTCGAGGCCGATACACAAACATGTCAATAATAAACTTGGGCAAAAAAAATAAAGCTACTGAAAATAAAACCTATGGCACGATAAAATAGAAATCGCTGAAAATACAGGTGCCAAATATTTATTTGAACTCATTAATATTATGAGTATTTCCAGTGATTCTGTTATTCTTGTTCTTGTGGGTGGTGTTACCAGGTCTAGTAAGTGTGTATAATTTCGGAAGGGTAGGCGAAAAAAACAGAATATTGGTTGTGTCTGTAATGTTAATTTAATAATCACTAATTAGCTAGTAGTTGGTTTAGGCTTTCTGATTTGTGTAATCAAATAATGTAAAACCATTTTCAAAAGATTACTCTTTTGAACAAGAAACTCCATACTTTCTTGCCCATTCTTCTCCATACAAACCTACCCTTGCGAATGGGTGTAGAATCAATCACATCCCATCTCATTTCCCGTAATTTTAATATTCGACGTTCAAAAGTGCCTCTTCGATGGCCTAATTGAAATAAACTATTTGACTTTGACTTTGACCTTGTACTGTGCCCACTGATGGGCAAAACCCTCCCTCCATTCTTTCCACCTTTTACTTCTCTATATCATCTATATGCCTTCCAATTCTCACAGAAGCCATCCAGTTTGTCCCGCCATCTCTTTCGTGATCTTTCGCGAACCTATATGTAATTTGTATCTTTATTTATTTACCTGTACATTTTTTATTTCGCAGCGCATTCGAGACAACTGTCGTCCAAGCAATGACTGGGGCCCTGCGGATCCAGAAATGCGCCATCTGTGGAAGGCTGCAATCAACAAACAAAAAAATAGAGATATCAAACTGAACAATATTGATAAATCCTAACATTTAATAAAATATGCAACTTGCTGTTATTTTGTTTTGTTTACCTGCATACAGATTTTAAAAGACACAACTTCAAGCCTTTAATCCACAAAGGGTGTATCTAATCGGGCACGCCGCAATCGCGGCGGTAAGACCCCTCTTTGAGGAGTGGCTGGATAGGAGTCACGGCGTCCTAACCTACCGCATGACGCAGGTCCTCACCGGACACGGAAGTTTCGGGAGGTACCTGTGTCTAAGGAGAAAGGAGGAAACGCCTGGGTGTCACCACTGCGAAGATCGCCCGGAGGACACAGTAGAGCATACGGTGCAAGACTGCCCCGCTTGGGCAGAGCACCGACGTGTCCTCACGGCGGCGATAGGCGGAGACCTCTCGCGCCCGGCATTGGTCGCGGCCATGCTGCGGGGCGAGACGGAGTGGGAAGCGGTCGCCTCCTTCTGCGAAGCAGTCATGCTCGCGAAGGAGGAGGCGGGCCGCGTGAGAGAGAGGACAGTGTCCTCCCTCCGCCCCACCCGCAGTGGTGGACGCCCACGGCGACGGACGTCGCAAGACGATCTCCGGCCACCGTAGGCGCGGGCATGCGGGCCCCCTCTGTAGAGGGCCAAAGCCTGCCGGGGTCGCGGGACTTATCTCATTACCGTGACCCCGGAACATAAAGGGCTATTGAAGGACACCGTGGATTTTAGTCAGTACAAGTCTGACAGTCCCTCCCGCCCTGCCCGGGGTGGGAGGACTCATTTGATGATTTTACCACGCTAAAAAAAAAAAAAAAAAAAAAGGGTGTATCTAATAGTACAGCCAAATTGCGCCTGTCCTATGTATTATGGGACGAGTAGGGGGTAAGCCTATTACAGAGACAACCAAGCACAAATCCAAACTATTTACCTGCTACCAATACAATAGAAAAAAACCTCAAACGCGTGAATTTTATAAGTAATAGAACTAGGTACTTATAGAAAATAGGTATACGAGTATTTTCATAATCTCGCTGAAATCTGTGGAAAAGTCGAGCAAATAATTATAATTCACTAGCCTATCAGTAAAACCTCTATGACTGCGATACAGCCCATGATACTGACATAAAATAAATATTTTAAAACAAAAATATCACATGACACATTATTTGAAGTAAAATTGTCATTTTGTCGTGGCCTACCAAAATTCATGGACCAGAATTTTTTGGCAAAATTATTGTCACAATAACATGTTGGAGTCGAGTTAAAAATTAGTGTGTGATTTTTTATATTCCACGTTTTAAATTCTCAATGGTTTTATTTTGAAGTATTGCAGTCCTAAAAATTGTGAAAATGACAGACGTACCAAACACAACCCCGGCTGAAAATGCCACCGGCAATGATGACGAAGACAAGGACAAGAGGGTCAAAATTAATGTAAGTATTTACAAAGGATCAACATTAGCATCTTCGTCTCTTGGTCCGGCTACACGCTCCGTCTTGCCTGCGCAGTCCGGGCCTGTGCAATCATGACTGTATAAAAAGACGAAACATTTCGGGACGGTGCGAGCTAACGTCTATCTTGGAGACCACACGCACGCGCTTGCCTGCGCAAACCTGGTTTGTGCAGGTACACTCGCAGGCAAGACAAGGCGTGTAGCCGGATCATTTGAAAACAACCTCTTCAAGTAGCACTACTACAATCGTGACTATTCCATAAATGAAGAATAAAGTCAGAACTAGATGTATTCCTTGAGAACTGGAAGGAACTAGCGCAGAATCGTGACCGTTGGAGAATTTGCCTAACACCTGGGACAATACAGGCTAGTATTCAACTAAAACGTCTAGGTTTTCTCACGTTTTTCTTCATCATCAATGATGTCCAAGTAAAACTACTACTACTTGCCTTGGATAAATTATTAGCCATTACGATGTTCTTGTCTTCTGATTTATCAAACATAAGCGATCCATCATCAAGATGTTGTCTATAAGCAAAGGACGTGGTTTGGACATCCAGTTGCGGGCACCAACCAGATCGACAATATGATACAAAAGTCCTTAAGGCTTGATTTACATTGTTCCAGTTGCTGGATTAAAAAATAGTAACACTGTTGCGTGCTCTATTCCAATCCACCGCTGGATATATCTAGCTGTACTGGATTTGAAACATGTTTCATTATTCCAGTGCTAACGCAGCGCTGGAATCCAGGGACACTGAATCCAGCTACTGGATCAATGTAAATCAGCCTTTACAGATTTGCTTACAAAAAATAAAATATCGACCGTAAAAACTTAAACAAAACAAGTGTGTTTAATCACACTACTAGATCGTAAACATATCGAAAAAATCCTTTCAACACCTCAAAATACTCTGGCAGTTGGTTAAACATGTAAAGTCACAATATTATGATTTCAGGTTGAAGGTGAAGATGAAACGGGGGAAAATGAAATGGGTCGAAAACAAATGAAAAGATTCCAACTGCCAAATCTACCGCGGTGGTGGCAAGCTGTTATCATTCAATATGCGTGAGTAAAATTGATTTATATTACCTACCATGCCAACTTGCAAAGTTTTAAATCTTTGAATGTGCCCTTTACCTACTGTAATTTAACCGCTCGGAAAAGTGTTTAACATTCAGAAGAGGGAACAGAACCGGACCCAATACATTTTTTAGTATGATTAGATTACCATCCGTTCCAAAGTGTTCATCTTTTTGGCGCTCTGTCCGTCTTTGCCATTATGGCGTCTTCCAACTTCAGTTCAAACAGTTTGCTAAGGCTAAAATTTCCGAATTTCGAAATGGGAAGTTCCCTAAGAAGGAGTAGGTAAGTGAAACCACTGAAATGCTGGCCACGAAATGGAAAGATACCGCAAACATTTGATACGGAAAGGCGATCTACAATTTAAATCTTTGCGTAGTCGTTAGTAACATCTATCAATGTCGAAAAGCTTTTGGGTAGGTGAAGAGTGAATCGAATTGATTTATTCTATTTATCTCATTTAAACACATTGGAAGTGATCTGGTTTTCTTTTTTTTATTTGACAGACGTCAAGAACGCGACCTCTTCGGTCACTTAACCTATTTTTATGCATTACCTAATGAAAACTAAATCGTTTATAAATGTTCAACTAAATATTACGTAATTAGTGAAGATAATAAAACAATGCGGTGAACGAGTCTAAGTTAATTACTTTGTTTTAGAGACAAATAAAATCTAATTAGGTTGGCATTTTGGCGCCTTTGAAAAATACTATTTTAATGGTAGCTGTGTCTCGGGGTTGTCTTAGCAGGATATTGTGGTCCTGGAACGCAAGCCATTTGTAGAAACATTGTGTTTTGATCAGTAAGTTTCTTTTGCCAATACTTACATTGTTCCTCACTGCGGCGATAGGCGGAAACCTCTCGCGCCCGGCATTGGTTGAGGCCATGCTGCGGGGCGAGACGGAGTGGGAAGCGGTCGCCTCCTTCTGCGAAGCAGTCATGCTCGCGAAGGAGGAGGCGGGCCGCGTGAGGGAGAGGACAATGTTCTCCCTCCGCCCCCCCCGCGGTGGTGGACGCCCACGGCGACGGACGTCGCAAGACGAGCTCCGGCCACCGTAGGCGCGGGCATGCGGGCGGCGAGTAAAGGGCAACTCACTGCCCGACCATGGACCATGCCCGGGTCGACGGCGCGTTGTGTTTTACGTGCGCCTCAAAGAGCGTCAGCATAATGACGGGGCCCCCTCTCTAGAGGGCCAAAGCCTGCCGGGGTCGCGGGACTTATCTCATTACCGTGACCCCGGAACATAAAGGGCTATTGAAGGACACCGTGGATTTTAGTCAGTACAAGTCTGACAGTCCCTTCCGCCCTGCCCGGGGTGGGAGGACTCATTTGATGATTTTACCACGCAAAAAAAAAAAGAAACTTATATTGTGCACACCGCTAGAAGTGGAATTCCCTGCCGTAGTCTGTATTTCCTGATAGCTACAACCTTGGGGGTCTGAAGTCAAGAATGAATAGGTTACTTCTTCCCTTACCATTAAGCAAGGTGGTGGTGGAACGCGAGCCTATCGCTGAATAACAAATAGTATATTTCATTACAAGTGTGGAAAGGGTGTCATTGCAAAGAGTTCCGACAAATTTCTACCCGAGCCGAGGCGTAGCCGAAGGCGAGGGTTTACAGTCGGAACAAGTTGCAATGACGGTTCCGCACGTGTACTGAACGACTATTTTTAATACAGTTGCGAAAAAATGAAGCAATTTAATAAATAATAAAAACATAATAAACTATCTCGCATAGAGAATTTCTGGAAAATGACGCCAACCGTAGAATATTTTTTTCGTACCACTTGCTCAAAAAAGTGACATTCTATGCCACAAAAAGCGAACATAACAATAGTCATTTTTAATCTGTTAAAAACAGGGAAAGAAAATTGTACTGAATTTCATTCATCCTCTAGGGGGAGAATGTGATTTAAATTTGGAATACTTACCGTTTATACTGAACTACATCTGTGTTTACACCATTGAGTTTGTATTATAAAGCATTATACATCTTTTTGAAAAAGGAATACGCATTTATGTATGCAGTTATGATTATTAAATAAAACTATGAAAACCAACGAGGCTGTATGAGCTTGATGCCTTTGCTTTTTCGACATAAAAATATTAGTCTAGGAATTTGCCGCGTTTTTGTTTTCTTCAAATACATAAACGTTAGGTTTATTTTAATTTATTTTAACTGTCATTATTTTTAATAAATGCTTATCTCATATTATTATTGTGTTATTTTTTTCGCAAATGGTACGAAAAGTAGAGTATTTTCCTCGGTGATAAAGCTGTCTTAGTCTTGGGTGAAATTAAATCCCTCGCTACACTCAGGACTCGTCTTAAATCCCTCGCTTCGCTCGTGATTTAAGTTTTTAACACCCTCGCTGCGCTCGGGAGTAAACCTCGAGTCCTTCGTTACGATCGCGATTTAAATCGTCACCCGCGAGAGAAGACACTGCTTTATCCCCTTGGTTAATAATCTACTATTTCGTACCACTTGCTCAAAAAAGTGACATTCTATGCCACAAAAAGCGAACATAACAATAGTCATTTTTAATCTGTTAAAAACAGGGAAAGAAAATTGTACTGAATTTCATTCATCCTCTAGGGGGAGAATGTGATTTAAATTTGGAATACTTACCGTTTATACTGAACTAAATCTGTGTTTACACCATTGAGTTTGTATGTAAAGCGTTATACATCTTTTTGAAAAGGGAATATCTACGCATTTATTATGCAGTTATGATTATTAAATAAAATTACGAAAACCGACGAGGCCGTATGAGCTTGATGCCTTTGCTTTTCCGACAAAAAATATTAGTCTAAGAATTTGCCACGTTTTTGTTTTCTTCAAATACATAACGTTAAGTTTATTTTAATTTATTTTAATTGACACTATTTTTAATAAATGCTTATCTCATATTATTATTGTGTTAATTTTTTCGCAAATGTTACGAAAACTAGAGTATTTTCCTCGGTGATAAAGCTGTCTCAGTCTTGGGTGAATTTAAATCCCTCGCTACACCCAGGACTCGTCTTAAATCCCTCGCTTCGCTCGTGATTTAAGTTTTTAACACCTAAACCTCGAGTCCTTCGTTAGGCTCGCGATTTAAATCGTCACCCGCGACAGAAGACACTGCTTTATCCCCTTGGTTAATAATCTACTATTTTTTCTTCACCCATTTTGGTAGGCAAAGGGAGCGCCCATACAGCTTAGTCTTCAGTAGATTTTTTTTATTGATATGAAATGAAAATGAGATGAAATGAAACCTAACCTAACTCATTCAATTTAATCATTAAATCTGACATTGAAATAAATCTGTAGCTCCTTTTTAGAAATATACGTTTTTGTATGAATCACAAAAACTCTTTAGTAAAAGCTTCATGGTTGGTTTTTCTTTTTAATAGACATTATTTTGACAGTTGGGAAAGAGAACGCACTAGTGCGAGAAAGGTAAAAAAAAGCACTCTATGTAATAGCCCACTTCCCGAACGCTACGTCCCTGCAATATGCCACTTTTTGAGCAACTATTTTAAAAAAGTTTTTTTTTTAAACATGACATAGATAGGTATATGTCTTTTATCAATAAATTCAACTACCTAGTTCATCAGACCTCCAAATAACTTGACGTCAGCGTGATTATCATTATGTTTTTATAACACTAGTAATAAAAAGTAAACATTATAGCACTGGTTTGTAAACATAGTGATATAAGGCACGTGCCAGAAGATGACGTGACCTCTTACAGTTACAGTATCGGAACATCTTTATTTGAAATATGCTATAGTATAGTAGACGACAAAAGTGTATTACCTGTCACCTGCGATATGGCGATTGCTTTCATAAATCGCGCAAGCCTCACATGACTCCACACTTAGGGCTTATTTACACGAGACCCGTCGTCGACGATTGTTCAAAAAATACAATACGTCAATCCCCCAGTCAAACCATTACAACGGTTTTGTGGGGCTTAGTTTATAAGCACAGAATAATTAATAGTGTTATAAGAATGTAAGTATGTGTACAAATAAATAAATAATAAAAAAAAATTGAGTCATGAATGTCATGACAGATGGGCGTTTCGCGGTTAATCAAAATTGATTTTATTTTTTATAACTTTTAATTTTTGGTTCTATGATTATAAGTTACAGGACCAAAGTTGGTTGTGGAGAATTTAATTTTCTTTTATTTTACTATGCGACCAATAGTGCCAGATAAATCCATCTATTCAACTAAATATTGAAATAAAAACAAAATTAAACAGATTTTTTTAAACGCAAATGTAAGGTAAATGCACTGATAACGGTCATTGTCTCATTGATACCAAAACAACTTCATTTTTAGGCAATGTCTGTTTTGAATTATTTCAAAGTTTATATAGATATGGACTCATCAAAAGCTCCAATCATTGTAGTTGTTAGTCATTAATGACTTCTTGTAGATTTGTAAAAGTGTTTCAGCATTTTTATTAACCCTGTCGCAAAAGAGCGGTGTTATAAGTTGGACGAGTCTGTCTGTGTATCTGTGTGACTGCATGTCTGTGTGTCTCTGGCATTGAAGCTTCTAAGCGGACTGACCATTTTTGATGCGGTTTTTTTTTGCTGGCCTGATCGATTGATGATCATCAGCTCAATGACAAAGGGTCTTTTTACTTTTCACAGATCTGATTGATTTGAAATTTTGGGCAGCCGCTCCTTGTGGTTTTTTTAAAATATGCTATTGCTAACCTTGACCTTTTTTCTTTCGGTCGGGGTGACTTCAAGTTTTTTATTATATTCTTTTTCTATTTTCCAACTGTAGGCACCTATATAAAATTGTACGTTAACCTGAAAGAATTCCATTATTGTCGTGAGTCTGCGAAGGCCGCCGCTGAGGCATCCGGCTGACCCGGTCGCGACCGGCGACGTTGGCGCTATCCGGGTCACCTCCGGATGAACCGCCTCTACAAACGTGCCGCAGTTAAGCCAAGTGTCCACTAGATAAACACGATTTTTGACGGGAAAACAAACGTCTACAAACCTAAAAAAAATTTGGTACTATTATTTTCTGTATCGTAAAGAAAACCTTGTAAAGCTCACGTATTAAGCTCTCAAAGAATATGTTAAAAACAAATTCACAACTTTGCATTGACTTGCAAATTAACTATTAACTTTGGAAAAAGAACTATTAAAACGTCTTGTAAGTGTCTATAGACATCCGTGAATACGTGGGGAATTAGCCATGAAAGGTGTCGAGCGAGGAGATTAATGTTCGCGTGTGCCACACGTTGGTGTCGAATCTATGGGGGACTGGGGGAAAGGGGTGGTTGGGAAACTATGATGGCGTCGGCAGTCATTGCACCTTAAGCCGCGGGTCGGGCAACATGCAACTGTGATCACCACTTCAAGATGCAGCGAACGCCGTCGAGTGCTTCCGAAGGCTCGTTCTGGACGACCATAGAACTGCTCGCTGGCCGTGGCCGGAGGAGGTCAGCTGCGGACGCTGAAGATTACTCCCTTCTCGATGTACCGTCTAGAAGAACGTCCACACTCAGGTTAAGATCATCATATTATCACTTTAACTGCACTGTCTAATTTATCAGAAACTTAGTAGTTTATTTTGCACATTTGCACTTCAAAATAGTTTAACGTTTTGTTGATATCTATCAGCTGTTGAGGATGTCAACAATTATCTCAGCACCGGATATAAACATTGCATGCAGCACAGTCGTAGAATAAATCAAATAACGCCCACACACAATAACTTTTGAAGCACACACAATTGCTTGTAATCGTATAATTTTACTTCAATGAATCGTCGGTGCTATTTTAGTTGTCTAAGGGCGTCATAATAACGACGATATGAATAAATCACGTTCGTAAAATATTTGCACATCTCACAGCGAATCAAAACGAGAGATGAATTTTAAGTTTGTTAATATCCGGTAATTGGATTAGTTTTAAATAGTTGAAGCTGTTTTATATAAAAACTCTTTTTATTTGCGTTGAACGTTTTTTGGGTGTGGTATATATTTTTAGTTTTTATTGATTAATTACAAACTAAATCAAGATATCAAAATCATAACTCAAATAAAATAAAGAATTAGGTAACCTACTAGGATTATTAGGTTAATTCGCCGTAATTAACAGATTTTTTGAATATTTTGTGTTACTGTGTTTTGGCACAACTGGGACCAATTTTACAGGGATAATAAATCATTGTGGCAAGTTTTAGCGTGTTATCTGACAGGATGGGGCGGCGAGACACGCTATTGTTTTGGTTCAAAGCAGGGTTCGAAAATATCCGATATTTATAATAAATATCAAAATATCGGATATTTATGATATATATCCGATATATATCCAAAATCGGATATATATCCGATATTTATTATCCATTTCTTAAGACTGTCATTTTATTATCTTATTACTATACGATTTGCACAGAAACATGACAATTTATTATGAATTATTATTATAATATAAAAACCACATATTTTTAGTTTTTATTTATGTTTATGTATTTAACAAATCAATTAAAATCAGTACAAACAAAATAAACATAAAATCTTATAATTCACAAAAATCAACTAAAAAATAATCTTTTTCTCAGAAAACAAAGTCAAAAAGTATATTATAGGTATTAGGGAAACAAAATTAAAATATCTTAAAAATCCACTTCATTTTTAAGGAGTATGTTTACAAATGATAGAATTGAAAATTATTTTGGCTCTTTTTCGTTGCACTATTGTTATTGATCGCAGTACCTACTTGGTAAATTCGAATTTGACGGTCTGAAGACGGAAAAAACAACGAAAATACGCAGCGCATCGGTAAAAGTACTTAAATACAATTTAGTAAAAATCCATTTATTATTTATTGATATATATCACAAAAAATCGTTTGATATATATCGGATATATATCGGATATATATCATGATATATATCAATTGATATATATCCTTGGAACCCTGGTTCAAAGTACTCGCATGATAATAATTGCGTATCACCAAGTATTTTGCGTCAATCGCACCCTCTTAATGTGCACAGTCGGTTTAACGTAAACATTTTATTGGATTCCTGAGATATCGGAGGCCATTTTATCTTAAATCATAACAAATATTTTTGAAACTAATTTAATGTCGTATTACGTTTTGTAACTGATAAAATTTGGATTGGCTTTATCAGTTAAAACGACTTTGAACTTTTTTGCGCACTAATTTGAATATTAAATGGCCCGAAGACGGCGAGTTCAAATTGTAAACATTCATTTGGGAATCAAAATTAAAGGAAGAGACAGGAAATATGTAACAATACAAAAATTTCCTGAATTTCAGAATACGAACAGACCAGAAAAGAGAGCTTTTATTTTCTTTACGGCATCTGAAACTAAGCTTCTCGATCTCAAATGAATTATTCATCAGTCCATTGATATTGTAAAGCCTCCTTCAGACACACGCGATTAATCGCGCGGGGCGACATGTCGCGGTCCATTCACAGTATTTTTTAGAGTGGAAATTAGCTTGGTTCGTTGTCGCAGCGCGATTAATCGCGTGTGTCTGCAGGAGGCTTTAAGCTGAAGTGTTTGTTTGATTGAACGCACTATTCTCAGGAATTCCTGGGTCGAATTGAAAGATTATTTTTGTGTTGGATAGTCCATTTATCGAGGAAGGCTATAGGCTATATAACTTCACGCTGTCACCAATAGGAGCCATGCAGCGAGTATATTTTCTATTTTACTGGTTACAATTAACCAGCTTTAGTAGCTAAAATTCTAGATTTTTCGTGACCCATTTATCATTGAAAATAATCATGTTTATATTTACAAAATCATCATTGTCAAGGGGGTCATCTGTCAGCAATAAAATAATAAACAACAGACTATAATCATTAGTGTCGAATCGTCATCAAAATCCATATTAAATTAACTGCGCGTACTTACTGATAGCTTATCAAAAATATTGTACCTACATAATACAAATCATTGTTTTCCTTGTTTACATCTTACAAATCCGCATTCTGTGTTTTTAATGCATTCTGTGTTTTTAATGAGAGCCAAAATACAACAATTCGGAGAAATAATTTGATA
Organism: Agrotis exclamationis; assembly: GCA_950005045.1. Classification (NCBI taxonomy): domain Eukaryota; kingdom Metazoa; phylum Arthropoda; class Insecta; order Lepidoptera; family Noctuidae; genus Agrotis; species Agrotis exclamationis. The sequence goes on from OX465421.1 coordinate 8,014,491, forward strand.
ACTGTCATTCATAAAAATACAAAAAATAAAAAAAAAACGTGGGAAAAATACAAATAAAGCTCTCAATTTCGGACAAACAAAAACACGCAAGTCAAATCCGTTCCAGCAGTCAAGGAAATATTGAATATAAAACACAAACATCTCAAAGATATTTTTTCAAAAAAAAAAAATAACACAGACACCTCATTCGAATTTTTTTCGTTTATAATTTAGTTTTAAACCATGGCTTTTCAGCCACCCCGTTTGGGAAGACCAAATACCTACTTGATAACTGAATCACATGTGGAGGGGTGACCATTTTTTGTTCTTACCGAAGTTCCTCCATGCCTTAGGTTGTTATAAAGAAGCAGGTTGCCGGTACAGACAGGTAAGTACCGATATACGTACTGATCGGCGCAGGTAAAATAAATCCGTGTACGGAACGGAAGGGACTTGACTGGCTTTATTTTAGCGTGGTAAAATCATCAAATGAGTCCTCCCACCCAGGGCGGGGCGGGAGGGACTGTCAGACTTGTACTGACTAAAATCCACGGTGTTCTTCAATAGCTCTTTGAGGCGCGCGTGGAACACAACGCGTCGTTGACCCGGGCATGGTCCATGGTCGGGTGACGAATTACCCATTACTCGCCGCCCGCATGCCCGCGCCTGCGGTGGCCGGCTGTGGCGGCCGGTGATCGTCTTGCGACGTCCGTCGCCGTGGGCGTCGACCACTACGGCTGGGGCGGAGGAAGGACGCTGTCTTCTCGCGGCCCGCCTCGGTTTGACTGGCTTATCAATTAACTTGTTTTTTTTTTCTTCGACGATAATCGACTCGAACATATCGTCGGGTGACGCGAGCGATGGCTGCGCGAGCACCCGACGATTGGCGACAACGCCCGAACAACCCGTTTCTTTATAAAAGCACCTTAAGAAAGCACAAGCCTTAAGCCCTTACTCCCGGTGGAGGTCCATCAGATGATCAGAAGATCTTTAACCATCATTACCACAGAAATATTAATAAACAGATCGTTACAGATCACATCTCAGAAGTTAATTAAAGATTTAAAGGGGTCGTTGACATTTCTTTAATATTTCTGTAGGTACTTCATTTTAATAATCTCAATTCTTGAAGCTTTAACTGCTAATAATTTTTTAATCGTTATCATACTAGGCATTATTTTATCACCAGAAGTAACCGTGATATCCCGACTAATCTCAATAACGCGGTCTCTAACCCGTGTCCAATTAATTCAAGAATACATAATCAAAATTTTATTTATCAGAGGTTAAACACATGCTCTGTTTTATAAACAGGAGATTAAGACATAAAACCCGCGTGAAACATTATCAAAAAAAATGCGTAATATTATGTTTTATGACCGCAGTAGTGAACCGGAGGTTTGAAGACGCTTAGGCGTTCTTAAACCTGAAAACTATTACCTCCTGAAGTTTTTGATTAAGTACAGAGATAGTGTTTATTTAAGTTTAATTGAACTTAAATTCGAATCCTTAAAGGACGCAGCTTTTTTATGTGGTAAAATCAGGCGATCAAACGCGAACCTATCATTAAATAAAATAAAAAAACATCAAATAAGTCTTCCGCCCTGGGTGGAGCGAAAGAGCAAATAATACAAGGTGGGAGAGATCTTGATCTTGGGAGAGCGGTACTCCACCCAAGTGGGGCATACCTAGTGGGCATGTCGTTTGCTCTACCATGTCCTCCGGGCGATCCACTCAGTCGTGACACCCGGGCATTTCGCTCGCCTAATCTGACTCAGGAAGCTCTTGAAACATCCGTGCCCGGTGAGGTCCTGCGTCAAGGGGATGTTGACGACGCCGTGGCCTCTCCAGCCACTCCACAAAGAGGACTCTTTCCGTCGCGATCGCAGCGTGCCCGAAAGGACGCAGCACGCAATTCAATTGAAATACTAAATATCATTCGAAGACCTTAATTTTAAATTACCATACATTAGTGGTAATAAATGCCATCTAATAGGCATGACTAGGTGCCTATCAAAAAGAAAACTATACAAAAGTATAGCACGTTTACTCTGAAGAATGACAAAGCATATAGCGCCACAAACACTTGAAGAATTACCATGGTTTGTGCCAAGATTCTGTCCGATGAGTAACGCGTAATTTATGGTCTTAACTGATGAATGGTTCACAGAAGGCGTAGCGGGTGTTACTATAAAGGTATAAATCACTAGTTGAGTGATCCGGAATATATTCACCTGGAAATTATTCATTTCGTATCATTAATTCCTGGACCCGCATCTGAAATCGTCATTATATGGACCGCTTTCTAAAAGTTGCTGTTATTCTATAAATACAGAATTAAATCGCATACGATGTATAACATCTGACATCTCATATTGGTAATAAGCAACACGACTTCAATTTTAACTGTAAGACGAATCGAAGACTTATCCCCAAAAAGACCTCGGCAAAAGTTGCTTACCTTTGGTCACCCATACCCACCCACGAGAAACCTAGACAGCTGTTGCTTAACCTTGCCCACCCATCCAAAAATAGACCGCGGCAAGAGTTGCTTGTATCTAACAGTTCACTCCACCATCGCACGGTCACATTGGTTAAATCAAATAGCGCGCTCTTTGACCAATCCTGTTCCACATCCGTTTACACATTTCCGTTACATTCCTTAAAGTCACTCTCACAAGAACTGATGGGAAAGATTTTACACATCAAAAGATTTTGATTTCAAGCCATTTTGAATTTCTAAGATGCGAGAATTTCTGCGATGATACTGTAGATGTGTATCTTTTCGTGTTGCAAATAAAGTTAGATTTTGAGTTGCTATTAAAATGCGCGCAGCGCCTCGGTTTCGAAACTGACCCTAAACAATAATGTAATTTTTATTATATTTTTGTCCAATGACAGTGTTTTGTATACCTTATAAAATATTTAATGCTCGATACAGTTTTCAGAAAGCCGAAACATAAAAGAAACAGATCTCAGGTGTCCACAGTAAACATTGACTCTCAATTATGTACAACGTTGCTCAGCAAACAAAGCAGAAGGGCGCTTGTGTTGCGGAAAAGTCGAAATGGATCAAATATAAAAGAAAGAAAGAAGCTCACTTGCTAATAAAAAAAACAGATGTATTAAAATATAAAACCTGTATTATTCTTTATTCTGGGACCCAGAAACGTGAACCTTCCCAGTAATTCTCATTGCTTCTAGTGTACTGAACTAACAACCATACTCCTTACGTCTGTTCACGGGATATTACACATCACCGCATAAACTGATCACAATAACGTAAATAACATTAATGACGACAACTTGGAATCTCGCCCATTCACACTTGGAATAACATCATCCATTTTTATGCATAAAACATAAAATCTAATCCTCATGAAGAGTAGAACCGTGAAGTATATAAATTCTAAAATCGTTCAATGTCTGTGACGTTTAGTAGTTGTAAAAATATCGCGCTTACGTCTTTACTGCCGCGTTTCGTGTACGAATATCGAACACTTTATGCGATTTGCGATAAATTCTTTAAGTAATTAAATAATTCAAAAGATTGTCTATTATAGACATTTTTTTCCCAGGGCAGGGCAGGACTGTCAGACTCGTACTGAAAAAATCCACGGTGTCCTTCAATAGCCCTTTACGTTCCGGGGTCACGGTAATTCGTGATCGCCGCGACCCGGCAGGCTTTGGCCCTCTAAAAGGGGGCACCGTCATAATGCTGACGCTCTTTGAGGCGCGCGTGGAACACAACGCGCCGTCGACCCGGGCATGGTCCATGGTCGGACAGCGAGTCGCCCATTACTCGCCGGCCGCATGCCCAATAAAGACATACAGCTTGGCCAGAACGTCTTGAAACGGAACTAATATTTTTATTTGCTGACAACGTTTTAAAATATTTGATGTAAACAAAGACGCAGGTTTGTAAGATTTATTATTGTGCCATAAAACTAACGTAATAAGTGAAAATAAATAAAATAAAATCATTCAAAGTGCTGGTAGCGAGAAGACAGTGGCGACTTCCGGTTTTCTACTGTTTTTTGCCAAGCTGTACATCAGTTTTTAGAGTCGGAGACGAAGCAAGTTTTAGTCTGCTCAAAAACTCGAGACCTTTTGACGTGACGCTAGTGTCTATCTATGTCAGTTCATCGAATTGCATTAAAAATGTAGTATCTCGAATTTTCGGCAGGTCATTGCTTTTACTTGGTTAATTTAATTTAGCTTAGTCTGCGTACAGCTTGAGTTTTCTAATAAATATTTAACTTTAAAATACGATTATGCAGGTGAATGTAGCCTTACATTCTGTGAAATACTTACTTGAAAATTTTGCATGAGACGGCCAATATGACTCAGTATATAGATTTTCCGGGGAATAATTAAGTGGTTAATATACCTACGAAAGCTTTTCGCCATATCAGATAGCATAAGGTCACGCCCTACAGTTTGAAAGTACAATAAAGAGGGAAAATAAAAATTTTTTGTAAGCGCTCCCATGGTCCATTATATCATGCTGTTTTAGTGTTGGTATACGTAACCACAAAAGCAGAAGCTTAACGCACGTACTACCGTAGGTTAGAGACAAAGTTTTTGACTAGAAACGTAAACCGAGGTTAAACTTTGAATAACGATGAAAATGATATTGCTCTTTGTTGGTAACTACGAATTTTATAGGTACTAAACGTAGCTACTTATATAGATAAGTAGCTACGTTTTCATTTATAAGTCATAGGACATAGAAGATCTTGCAAAACAGTGATATAATCAAGTTTCAAAGCGACTTAATGTAAAAGCTTGGCTTATATTTTAAACAAACTGAAAATGTTGAAAATATTCTGAAAATCTGAGTCACAATTTGCATGTAAGTGTGTATGAGTCAGTCACACATTAATCACATACATTTTAAACGTACATTTCATACACTCCGGTAGGATTTTTTTTCGTTTACTCTGAAACTGAAAACCAAAGTGACGAGTAAATGTATCGTCACTCGTAATTTGGGCTCCGTAAACATTGACGTGACGGCGTTACGCTATGGCACAAATATCTTAACTATTTTATGTTATGGTTTTAGATATTACGGAGATGCAATTTGTTTACTTAAACGTGCTGAAATTCAGACTGCGTGTGGCTGGGTGTTAATTATTGTATATGAGCGTAGATATATTGTAGCATTTATAAATAGACAGACAGCCTGGCATTGCTCATACGTATAATATTAAACATTCTGAATAGGTGCGTCCACACAGAGTGCGCAGCCTTGCGAGGCATTTTACGCGCGAGCAAACTGACAAGCGAGGCAGCTTGCTCTGTGTGGACTCGTCTATTGTTTTTTGTTCGAGACACGAAACAATATACGCGAGCAAAACAAAAGCCGAACCTGGATGGCTCGGGCGCTCGGTCACTCGGCCGCGCCATCGCAGCGCGCTGGCTTGCCTCGGCCGAGACACGTCCACATCCACACCAGCCCAGCTGCTTCGCGCAGCAAAAGCCTCGCGCGGCTGCGCGCTCTGTGTGTGAACGCACCTTTCGAAGATTTTACTTGATGAGTTGCAGATTTTGCGGTTATCATCCATTTAGAAAAGTATAAAATTGCGTGTGGATAAAAATATAACTTCAAAGCAAAAATATATCTAAATACAATTTTTTCTCTAAATCTTTGGAGCCGCATTCGAAAAAGATACTTCGATAAACACACAAAAATTCGGTTTAAAGTTAGTTTATGAGATATGAAATTGTAATGTAAATATGAATTAATAGTTTAATTATCAACACACCCATGATCAAGACAAAAGTATTTAAATTAAAAGAAATACAATGGGTTGTCCATCACACTGATATGTCAATCCATAAAAACGTTGTGAAGCAGGAGCATTTCCTTGTTTCAAACCAGTAATTCGTAGGCTTGCCTATGGGGCCGTAAGATTCTCTAATGTAAGCCATGCACCAGCAAGCGCAGCATCTGTCCACCTACAAGATGGTAGAGTGAACAAACGATCTGATGGAGACCACAGGATCCAGCTGGACGCAAGCCGCTTCCAACCTGTCCTATAGGAAAGGGGAGGCCTTTGTGGACATCCTACTGCTGATATTATGATGATGATGAATTTGTATGGAGAAGTATGTTATTGCAGCTAGAACATGAATAATTCTGTGTAGTCTAGCCATGATAAAATCTTTAGCGCATTTCTACAAATCCTAGTACATTATTCATAACTGAAAATGATAAAGATAGATCAAAAGTTATGTAATTTGTTAGACAGCACACAATATTTGTGTTTACTGTCTTCCACTTATTTTATGACTTTGGATAGGTTTAAAACTTGTAAAATTATATACGAGTACAATGCCTAAAACTAAAATACAGAAACTATGGCCGACTACGAGTATGGTTACAACAGTCGACCAAGATTATTCAGGTAAATTCTGCGTAACCTAGAGCTGTTGTTAGCGCTTAGCCCGCGTGTGATTCGGTTTTTTTTTTTAGGGAACTTCAAACCGGGATAAACGGTAACCTATGTGTTATTCCAGACTGTAACCTATCTCCGAGCTAAATTTCGTTAAAATCCGTTTAGCCATTCTGTCGTGATTCTATAACAAACATCCATCCAGACATCCAAACCATCGTAATGTTGTCAGTGGGTTCGCCCGCTAAAACTCCAAAGTTATCCCACGGGAAAATAAAATCAGGATAAAAATTATCCTATATATCCAGATTCTAAACTATCTATGTACCAAATTTTATCCAAATCGCTCTCATGTATAAGTTAGTAGAACATCACTCTTAGCAGTTGTGTAGACTGCTATACGACTTTCATTTTTAAATTATGGATACCAGTCTACTTAAATTGTGAATTTTAATGTCTTAACAACAATTTTTCGCGATGAATGGCAGGTAAATATAATTAAGTTGCCAGAATGCGTCTCTCAAAACAAAAATTACAAGACGTAGCGATGAAAATGCCAAATAGACGTCTAATAAACTAATTACCAAGTCAGACCTAAAATATAGTCACGAAACCTAGATTTTATTATTCATGAGTTTATATCTAGATATATTTCACCCAGATATATATCAGGAATCTGAAATATTAGTACTAGTATTAATAATAGAGGTGAAAAGGTTTTGTAGAAATGTGTGCTCTCCACACTATCCTTATTTTAAATGCGAAGGTAACTCTAACTACTGGTTACTGATTGTCGCTCTTTTATTAGCGTGTTAAAATAACTCGTACTGACTAAAATCTACTGTGTTCCTTCAATAGTTCTCTACGTTCCAGGGTCACGGGCAGTTCCTGATACGACATCCCGAGACCAAAAGGTTTTAAAATGGATTTTTATTAAATGTGTTCTCATCATCTGATGGAAGTCAGCTTCCAGTCTAAAGAACCAGATGCAGCTGAATATCAGTATTTTACACGGAGCTAAGCTAAGAAGATAGGCAGTAGCCTATCTTACCTCCACAACCCAGTTGCTGGATATTAAGATACCCCTCGATAAGACTGGTTGTCAGACTTTCGCGTCTGTCTAACACTTCGCTTCTGACTTTCAAAGATCTACGAGTGATAGCCGTGACCAACGGCTTTATGTGCTTTCTGAGGCACGGAGGAAATTAGCTATGATAGATAGTTACTGTTGTAATTATTTATTCACGAGCTATCATAAAAAAACGTGTTCTATTATATGAAAAGAAAACGGGAATTCCAAAAAAAATATCCATTTCGGTGCGGCCCCTTTGTTAATCACATCACTGCCAAAGGGGGTAAGTTTTCTCTGAAGCTGACTGTACCTAGGAACTACATACTTTCCGGCTATTTCTTTGATTTAGAAGATAGATAAAAATTTAGTAGATAGTGCTATCATGAACTTGTGATGCTATCTTACTTATTATAGACCCAACCCTTCGGTTTCGAAACTGATATCAATCAAATGAGCACTGAAAGTCATAGATTCGAGATATGAGACGATAACTTATGGTAATTTGTATGTATTTCAGATATATTTTATAGTACAATTTGTGTGTAAACGTATGGTTGACGTACACGAATTTACCAGTTTTGGTAATAGGAAGTTTTGGTTTGTTTACAAAAAAGTGCCAAGTTAAAACGCATTATTGGCGGATTTGTCGTAAATAAGAATTGATTGATTTTAGAACTACCGCGTGTTTGCAATTATTGCATAAAACCCAGTTTTTTTGTACTCCATTTTCTTAAATTCTCAATATAAAAGCTTTTCAAGCCTTCTTTTAGAATTAAGGGACTGTCAGATTCTTGCTGAGTAAAAATCAACCCTGTCCTCTTGGTTACCACCTGCGTTCCACCATGTCCTTTTGAAGACGGCCCCGTGACTTTTATTAACCCTCTAAAATTATATTTTTACCAATACTAGGTAAGCACACCCCTCATAGAAGTCATACGCGAAGTGGGAAATAGGCACTTTAAGGGGAAGGCAGCGTGCCATAGGTCTAAACTTTCGAGCGAGACTCTGGAACTGATGAAGCAACGACGAGAAAGGCCAGAGGAAACTTTGTCAGACACCCGATCCCTGCATAAAAAGATACAGAGTTTAGTGAGACGCGACCTTCGTAAATTGAATACTCGCCTCATAGAGGAGGCGATTAAGCAGAATCGTGGGTCGAAGGTCTTCACTAAAAGACTCGGGAGGAGTCATCTGACAAAGTTGAAAACCTCGGATGGCAGAATTGTTGCATCGGTTCCAGAGATTCTGGCCGAAATCGAAGACTTCTATGGCCAACTCTACGCCTCGCATTCCCCGCAGCCACAGCCCGACGCAAATGACCTAAGAGCCACGCTTACACGCCACTACACAGACGATCTCCCAGACGTAGAGATAGATGAGATTGAGACGGCCCTTGGGCAGCTTAGTAATGGGAAGGCTCCCGGCGAAGACGGAATTACCTCCGAGCTTCTAAAAACTGCGGGCCAACCTGTGCTCGGAGAGCTTAGGAGGTTGTTCAACTCCGTCATAGCCAGTGGGACTACCCCGGAGGCGTGGAGCAGGGGCGTGGTGACATTGTTTTTCAAGAAAGGAGACAAAAATCTCCTCAAAAACTACAGACCAATCACGCTCCTGAGTCACGTCTACAAGCTGTTTTCGAGGGTCGTCACAAATCGGCTTTCCGCTAGATTTGACGCTTTCCAGCCGCCGGAGCAGGCTGGGTTTCGCAAAGGCTATAGTACCGTAGACCACATACACACAGTGCGGCAGGTTATACAGAAGACAGAGGAGTATAACCAGCCGCTGTGTCTAGCCTTTGTGGACTACGAAAAAGCCTTCGATTCCGTCGAAACCTGGGCTGTTCTGGAATCCTTGCAGCGATGCCAAGTCGATTGGCGGTACATAAAGGTGCTAAGGAGCCTATATAGCATGGCGTCGATGTCGGTCCAAGTACAAAACCACCGAACAAAACCCATCCAGCTGCTAAGAGGTGTGAGACAGGGAGATGTAATATCCCCTAAACTGTTTACCAACGCGCTGGAGGATTTGTTCAAGACGCTGGACTGGAACGGACTGGGCATCAATGTCAACGGTGAATACCTAACGCACCTTCGTTTTGCCGACGATATAGTTATTATGGCGGAATCGCTGCAAGACCTGCAAAAAATGCTGAACAGTCTCAATGCTGCCTCGAGACGTGTGGGTCTTGGGATGAACCTGGACAAGACTAAGGTCATGTTCAATGACCATGTCATCCCAGAACCAATTTCCGTCGAAGGCATAACACTCGAAGTTGTCCAAGAATACATCTACCTCGGACAGGTATTACAGCTAGGTAGAGACAACTTCGTGCGAGAAATTGCCAGAAGAGTGCAGCTGGGCTGGGCAGCATTTGGGAAAATGCGTCATATCCTCACGTCGCCACTGCCGCAGTGCCTGAAAAGCCGGGTGTTCAATCAGTGCGTCCTTCCAGTCCTAACCTACGGAGCCGAAACGTGGAACATGTCAGTCAAGCTGGCCCACCGACTTCATGTCACGCAGCGTGCTATGGAAAGGTCTATGCTTGGGGTCTCACTAAGGGATAAAATCCGGAATGAGGTCTTACGGCATAAGACCAAAGTTACAGATATTGTCCAAATCTGTAGCAAGCTGAAGTGGCAGTGGGCTGGTCATGTCTGCCGCAGAACCGACGATAGGTGGAGTAGGAAGGTTCTCGAATGGAGACCGCGTGTAGGTAAGCGTAGGGTGGGACGCCCCCCGGCAAGATGGACCGATGACCTGAAGAAGGTGGCTGGCAGTGGCTGGATGAAAAAAGCTGGAGATCGTGCGCTGTGGCGCTCCCTGGGAGAGGCCTATGTCCAGCAGTGGACTGCAATAGGCTGAAATGATGATGATGATGACACCCCTCATATAGATTACTTGTTTATTACGTCTCCAATGGAGCCGTGTCGACGTGTCACCATCCACCGACTCACCGGAAACGGGGTGGACCGTTACCTAGCAACTGTACCCTACACCATAGAACATAGAAAACTAATGGACGACACATTCAATAATAAATGGTGTCGTAATCATACCTTTTTTTGGAATTGTTAAAGTCTTCAAATGAGTCCCATGTCAGCAAAATGACGGGGTCCCATTAGAGGGCCAAAGCCTGCCAGGGTCGCGGGACTAACGGGTAACCGTGATCCAGGAACATATGGAACAATTGAAGGAATTCGGTACACAGTTCCGCGCCCCCGGTTCTAAATCACGCCTAGCTTGACATAAAGGGAAGTCAAAATTCGGAAGGGAAATCGTTGTGGAATCCAAGATAGAATCGTTTCTTTGAGACTAGTCGCACTTTTCCGGCAGTGATGACAACTGTTGATTCTAGCTTTCAAAAGTTACAGTAGTTGTTGGAAAAGAAGAGTCAGGATTATCCCAAAAAAACTATCACCGTCTCTCTGTTTTTCTACACGTGCTCCTCTTTTTAACACGTGCGTCCTTCTTTATTTAAAATAAATTCGGATAAAACTTTACTTTTATTTTCTTTGACGCAGAAGTCAAAACTCACAAGACGTCTTATCAGTAACGAGAGTAATCTGTAAACCCAGGTCAGCGTCATCATATGTAATGTAATCCGGGTTTTTTGCTCTTACAGAGATAAACTATTTTCCTGTTTTAACAGCTTTCGTGAGATGATAAGACTTTTAGAATAGGTATGTTGCGAGTGACTTCATTACTTCTTGGGTAATCCACTTTTTCCATTGGTACGGACAGAAAGTAAAAAAAAATACGTGTTACGATCGATGCTAACATAGTCTATTTTTACTTTATCCATAGACACTTTATTTAATTTTTTTGAAAATCGAATACGTGCAATAGATTGAGTTAAGAATAGGTACTCAGTATTTCATATTAATGGTCCTGTCTGCATGTTTACAAGTCTATAAGTAATTATTTGCTGTGCCTACATAATGGCGCTTTTATGTGTTTCACTTCGCGCCCTCCCCAGTATAAGGTTGCAAAATAAAGTGATTTATTCCACAACTGAATCAGCCAGATAGATTTCATAGCACAAATGTGCTAGCATCGTATATCTTATAGGTTATCGCTATTTAGAAATAAAATGAGATAAATATTTATGCAACTTTATGCATTCTATGAACAATAAGTCAAAATTGCCATGCCGGTGCCATGTATGGCGTTTGTTAAATTTTCTATAGTCACGTGAGCTAAAGAACCTTTTAGAACGAACTTTGTTGATTAAAAAAAAACATTTCCCATAGATTTAGGTTTAAAAATCGAATTTGCGTTAAAAATGTTTTCCTATTTTTTCTAAATATAATGGGAAAATGCAGGCTAACAATAATATTAATTCATGGGAAAATGCAGGCTAACAATAATAATGGTGTTTGGGTGGTACTTTATCTTATCTCAAGAATTTGTTTTCAATCATAGTGAGTACCTATATTATGTCTCCACATACAATACTTAGCTATCTGTAACCTTGCAACGTTGAACTTTACTTCGTCTGTTATAATTAAAGCAACTCTAAGGGATAACAAAAATATCTACTGTTTAATCGCTAATGAAGCCGTCAATGCTGAAAAATAAATTAACAAATATTCGTCATCCCTGACCCCTGTCATTTTAACTGTAATTAACGTAAATAACAAGTAACTTATACAATGCTTCAAAACAACCCATGAAAATAAACTTATCACAAATATCGACAAGAAAATATTTCCTATTCAATGTCTTTTCTAGATTTCCTAACAAGTTTGAAAAAAAATCCAACGAAAACATTGTTGAAAAACATTTTAGATTGACGCCATAAACCGATGTAAATATAAAGGTGTGAATACTTCTTTACACGAATTTTGTACCAACATGTGGTGTCGGTGGGGGCCGTGCCATACCGTGCCAGGCCCATCGTACACCACGATAAAGGTCTCAACTATGACACTGAACATGTAGCGTCAAAACTACTAAAAGTTTACGGCAACGTCGAGACGTCTGGCCGGCTCTGGTTGATATGCCCATTCTGCCTGAGACACCGCCAAAACGAGTCCTGAAAGAGGTTCCACTGAATCCTCGCGGCTCTGGTACGTAAGAATTTTAGAGTTATAAAAAAAACTTAATTGTTTATGCTCACGTACGCTCTGTTCGAATTTCAACAGTTCGTTTTTTTTTATTGCTTTCACACATTCGCATGGCACGTCGTTTTATTAGCTTTTGTTTTTATTTTATGCGTGAGTGATTTGCAAAAGTGAGGTTATTTGATGGTGAATTGGCGCCAAAATTGCTTTCTGTGTGTTGTTAATGTTTTGATTGATTTATTAGCAATGTTTATCATGGCTTGGTATTATGTAGACAGGCATTTGTAATTTAAGACGCGGACTGACTACGATTTTAATCCCTTATGACCGCGTAAACTATTGTCACCACTATGGAGCGTCAATAAGATTGAAAATTGAAAAAATTACATTTGTGTTGAAATGTGACGTAAGCTGCGAATGGGCATTTATTTTACTGCTTTTCTTTAGATTATTTAAAATATAGACATAAAATTAAATAATGGTTCGGTTAAAGTTTTAAAAAAATGGAAAACCTACTAAATTCTTAAAAAAAAACTGTTGTTATCGCTGGAAATACAGAGATCTTCGACGTCAAAGTTTATTTTCGTGCTACAACTTCCCAATTTCTATTGGGAATATCAAACTCTTATTTATTATTCTGTTCGGTTTAAATTCTTCTTTATACCCTTCTCTGTTCACTGTATTTTTCGCTTGCTTGTTTCACTGTATTTTTTGCTTGTTGCTTATTTTTATTACATTACGTCATACTCGACGTTCTAAGAAACCAATTTTTGGGAATATGAGATAAGACCGCGCCTTAATGAAGGTTTTTATTGACTAATTGGTTTTTTCTGTGAAAATAATTTTCTTCAGATTTTCATCAGAGCCCATATTATGTTATTTTGTTTCTGAAAGCTTGTAAACGCAATCAATGGGATTCCCCTACAAAAATTGTAAATAACTTTTTTTTTCTATTTATGCTTATTGTACTTAATCTTAAAATGTTCCTTCTCTTTTATTGTCCGTGCAGCTTTTCGCATCCGCATGTCCGCGCCCGGTTGGAGAAACACATGGGCTCCAACTTGGTGCGGCTCACGGACAAAGCCTTCATGACGGAGCTCGAGGACAGGATCAGAGCGGTCAACGAGGAGACTCTCAATAGGAGGATCACCACTCGTGTTGTGAGTACATGGCGACTTTGAGCCAGAAATCAACGACCAACCTATTTTTTTTTATGCATTGTTTCTGTTGCCTTCTAAGGTCTTTATGCCAAAACGATAAACCTACGATCGATCGTAGAATGCATAGTAATTCGTAATTTTAAAGGGTCTCGATATTCTGTGGGGCTTGCTCCCACTTGCCATAATGCTGACCCCTAGGCACTCCATTAGATGTGTCACGCCGCGCCGGTTTCCACGATAGCTGAGATGAACGTACTGGAACCTTACAACATTAGACCAATCATAAGAGAGGCGATATTATGGATTCCAATTTGCAACCAATGTGATTGGTCATTTCCCACACACGCTTTTTTGTCCTCATGACTTTGTTGGAGAGCGAACAAGAAGAAAAAGGTATTAAAGTATAAAGGTATATACTTAAAGCCACACTATGTAATTTATTTCCATTTGAGAGGTTGTTAGAAAGTTTCAAGGACAAAACTAATTGCTTTCTGCCAATCAATCAGCCCTGACAATCGGCATGCCCCTCGTGTCTTGCACTTATTAAACGTGAAACTAATTACCCACCCATCAGCCCCAGATTGCTTTATGAACTTTACGATTTCATTTTTTTTCAAGCTTCAGAGAAATCTCACCCGCTTTGGTAGTGATGTCACTAACAAAGGGGTGAGTTTTCCCTGAAGCTGACTGTAGGTACTGTGACGAGTAACAATTTCTCCTAAAGAACTTGCTTAATCAATATAGAGGTTTTATTACTGTATAGATCTATTTATACGTAACATTTCTTTTAAACGTATGCATTTTATAGTTTCATGTGCGACCCCTTTTTTACGTGGTAACTTCATCAAATGAGTCCTACCACCCTGGGTCGGGCAGAAGGAACAGTCAGACTCGTACTGACTAAAATCTATGGTGTTCCTTCAATAGCCTTTACATTCCATGGTTACAGTTACCTGTTTAGATAGTCCTACCTCATTAGGTAGGTATACATTAAAAAAATAATAATAAAAAGCAAAGATTTATTTACCTTTTTTTTCTATTTTTCTTTTTGTATAAAGGTCCTTTGGTTCAGTATTTCTATAGATTTAACAAACCAAACTCACAACACATAATTACTTTACCTCTTTATAATATTACTAGCTTTTATCATCGTTACAGCCTATGTTACTCAGTGACAATTTAGCATTGTAATGGTGAGAGAATTTTTTAAATCGGTCCTGTAGTTTTTGAGTTTACTAATAACTGTCATACAAATCTTTCCTCTTTATAATGTGAGTATAGAAGTAGGTATATCTACTACCTTAATAAATAGTTTCAATAACAGTAATTTTTGTTCTATCAACAGATGGATGAGATGGAAAGGCTCAAACGGCTAATCTTAGTCGGGAAGACGCCGCTGAAGGAGTGCCCACCAGAACTGTTCCATCACCCAGTGTTCGAATTCTGGCGGATGGTCAACCGTGAAGTTAACCGTGCGTCCAAGAAGCGCGCTGAAGCTTACTACAGGAAACTGAAGGCTTCACAGAAAGCGGACTTGGTAACTACAGTTTTGTTAAATGATCAATATCAAATTAGTATTTCAGCATAAGTCTAATCAGTGGAACACCGGAAACGGCCCTTTTTTCTGTGAGAGGCAGTTGGCTGTAATCTACCACGCGGGCCCAGTCCCGGTTCGTAGATGTCTTCGAATTTTTTAGGTATATTCCGGTTTCCTCACGATGTTTTCCTTCACCGTTTTGAGAGCAGTTGTGATGAATTAGATTATACTAGCTTCTCCCCGTGACTTCGTACGCGGATCCTGTTGCTTATGCCAGCGACAACGGGGTCGTCAAATTCAAAGATCTGAAACGTCTGATGTCTATTACCAAGAGCCCGGGGATGGGAAAACAACGGGATGCGCGAGACGATTCAAGATGCTTCAGATCTTCAATTTTTATACGTTAACAGAGAGTGCTCATCAGGCTGAACAACTCTTGCTAAGACGTCATTCCTATACATGTTATAGTGTAGCTGGGCTCTTGGAGTTCCACATCAGGTGTTCCAGATCTTCAAATTTATTCTCGCAGCAGAAAATGCACATCACGTGGTTTTTTGCTATGGTGCCATTTTTGTATCTCTTATAGTTTAGCTGGTCTGTTGCGGTTCTGTATCAGGTGTTCAAGTTTCCAAGATAAATATAGCCTATGTGTTGCTCCCACTTAATATCTATACAACAAAACAAATATTCAAATCCGTCCAGTAGTTCCGAAGATTAGCGTGTACAAACAAACAGACACGCAGACAAACAGACAGAATTTTTTTTTGGATTCGTGCTCTATTACTGTTTCTAAACCCCCCTTAATTTTTTTTTTATATATTCAATGTACAGACAGACACAGTTTGTTTACTGTTTTATTATATGTATAGAATAGATAAAACATAGCTAGTATGTTCGAACCTCCAAAATCCAGTATCCAAACAAAAACTTTATTTTCATAGTCCATTGGAGAAGAACAGTTAGCAGAAGAAGAGGCTGAAGGCGAAGGCGATAAGTTAACACCTGAAGAGTTGCTCGCGAGATG
Source organism: Agrotis exclamationis (assembly GCA_950005045.1). NCBI lineage: Eukaryota > Metazoa > Arthropoda > Insecta > Lepidoptera > Noctuidae > Agrotis > Agrotis exclamationis. The sequence goes on from OX465421.1 coordinate 8,030,727, forward strand.
TCGTGCAGAATTGGAGGAACAAAAGCAGTTGGACATAGAGAAAGGTGTTCGCTTCCCCGACGAACAATTTGCGCAGCTCAAATACGAAACAAATGAGATCAAACAGCTGAAGAACCTCACGGTAAGAACATTGTTTTAGGTGGTTTTATAATCATGCCGCTAAACTCGTCACTGGGCAGAGCGCTGTTAACAGCGCGCGTTTGAACAGCTTTTGCAAAGTGAAACAGATTAGTACCACGCGTTCCGCTGCTGACGTCTCAACGGCGTCACACTCACAGACTACTTAGAGATACTACGCGCAGCGCCGCCGAAAAGCGCGCGTTTTCTGAGCGGCGCGGCTGTTCAAACGCTCGACTTTGGAACGCCATTACTACCCCATACGTCTCCGAACGCACGCGCTCTAACGGCGCTGCTGAAACGCGTAACAATTAATCCAGCCTTAGATTTAGTAACTGGAATAATCTGGATGCATAGCTATCACCGTGTCACCAGGTCTTACGGTTGCTATCTTCATTTGTTTATAATAAACTCGACTCTAAACTTTATGTACCTAGTCTAGTGCAGTAGTAATGGCTCGTGGTGAACCGGTTTAAAGCGGATTGACTCCAGCTTAGCTTGACCCGGGGGCCTTCCCGTGATAAATTCGACCTATGGACTGATCGTACTCGTGTAACAGTCAGTAGCCGGTACATCTGCACACAGATACACTTATAGACCTTGTAGACGTAACTCTAATCAGCCTATCGCTTCGAATCATAATTTTATTTGGAGAATATTCGAAATTAGTCTTGTTCTACAACTTACGATTTATTAGTGAGTTCTCTTAATACTACTGTGGTTCAAATAATATCGTGCGTAAATACTACGTTCAAAAACTGTACCTGATGTTTCTTTGTTTTTATTGTACTTTGGTAAGTGCGTGTTGAACACACATTACTGAATGGATTCGCGTTCCTTATCAGATTCGTAGGTAGCCTACCGCCGGTCTAGCTGCCTAATACTTTGTTCCAGTAGTTTCGTCCTATACCTTGAAGGACAAAGTCCTATTTGAAATTGAGTTCAATATTTATTGGCAATATTTGATGTTGAACGCATGACATAGTTTTCAAGAGACATTATAGTGTAGTTGGTAGAATCCAACGAATTCTAACCAAAGTACAAAATAGTTCTCCAAGGAAAAATATCGGCTTCGGGAAACTTTTTAAATTATATACAAGCTTACTTCCTATAAAAGCATTAACATTACATTCTTTGTAGTAAAAAACGTGTAGCTGTACAAAAGTCAGAAAATTGCCTCTGAGTAGTGAGGACGCACTCTATGGTGTGATGTTCATGCAAATAAAGAAATGCCATAATTTCGGAAGCGAATAACCAAAATAACCAAAAAAAATTCTTGGGACATTTAAAATAATGAAGTGGCAACCCAAGTTAAGAGGCTATGTCGTTGATAATTCAAATTGAACTTGAAGAATTCACCACAAAAACATTTTCATATTTTTTCAAGTCATAATAAAGTGATAAAAACTTTCAAAAATTGCCAATTCTCAATTCCAGTTATAATGATTTCTTGAAATATCAGCGAGCTTTTAGTACAAATTCGCGTGATCCTGGTGCATTGAACTTGAAACTTTGTCCATTAACTGTTCCGGAATTAATTTAACTACGCCTAAAACATTGATTAAAATCCTTTTAACTCTAATACACGCCACCGATTTTAGTCGATTAAGCAATTATTGTACATTAATTTATAATTAATTAACTAGTTTTCTCTAGTTTTTTAAATTGTAAAGACCGCAATAGACGCGTCTGAAACATCGATGTGCCGATGCGTACTCATTCGTTTAATGAGTTGTCTGTCTGGGCCTTTAACAAATTCGGCTCAAACCGGATAGAAACTGGACATGAATCACGTTCAAACACGATTGATAAGTAATGACCTAACCTCGGTCGTCACTCGTGCTATCCAAACATTAGTTACTCATAGAATATAATCGACGTTTAACTAGAATCATAACAATACTGTCCCATAAACTATAGAGCTAGACTTGAACATAGGTACTGTTATTGTACTTCAATGCGTTAGAGTTTTTCCAGCTTTTATTTGATTTATTGACGGACACATTTTCATGATTTTATGTAAGTACTTATGTGATTCAAATATCTAGTTCTAGGTTTACATTTACGCTGTAAATTAAAAAATCTACCTCGTTCGAAATCTTGATCCCGATCTTTATCAATAACCAATCAACGACCGAATTAGCCTACTCGATTCTAAAATATGTCTAATCAGAAGCAGTCAAATCAAAGAAAATAGACCAGGCTTTGAATTGGGACAGAATATTAATTGCGGGCGATAGACAAAGAGTCCAATAGTAAGGCTAAGGTACATTTTTTTTAAATCGTGTAGGTTATTAGTCTGTAACGGTGCATCCACACCGCCGGTAACATTTGTGGAGCAACATTAGGCAACACGGTAACATTCGGTAACTTTTGTGGCTCCTTGTTACTATTTCGGTGCATGCACACCGCCGGTAACATTTGTGAAGCAACAAAAGGCAACACGGTAACATTCGGTAACTTTTGTGGCTCCTTGTTACTATTTGTTGATTGTTACTTACCCGTACATCCACACCGCAGTAACATCCGACAACAAAAAGTTACTAAGTGTCGCCGTGTTACCGTAAGTCGAGTAACGTTGCTCGACAATCGGTAACATTGTTAGATAATGTTACCTCAACATTGCAATACCTAAATAAAGCACATCAAACACGGCTAAGATAATGTTGTTGCTATAATCAGTTCTTCATCTTCCATGGTGACACGTCCGTTGCCTGCAGAAGTTGGAAAACAAATATCGTGCCTACTCGATGTCGAAGTTATTCTTTGTTAATTTTTTTTGGCGTAACAAGGAGCCACAAAAGTTACTGAATTTTACCGTGTTGCATTTTGTTACTGCGGTGTGGATGCAGGGGGTAACATTGTTACCGATTGTCGAGCAACGTTACTCGACTTACAGTAACACGTCAACACTTAGTAACATTAAATAACATTTTGTTGGCTGATGTTACCGAGTAACATTTGGAAACGTTGAAGTAACTGCGGTGTGGATGCACCGTAAGCTTTCTATAAAATAATTAAAAAAAAACATAGAATAAGAAAGCTGTGAACAATTCAAACTTTATAAGACCATTTATTTTACCCCCAAAGTTTTCTAAAGAAGCCATATTATTTCTCCGTGTCTAGTTAAAACTACTTTTAAGTGCGGCTGAAACTGCTTTTATGATGAGTTCGCTAAACTTCGGAACAGTAATGTATCAAACAATAAATTTTTTTCGCCGTAATAATAACCGGTCTTGACAATAATAATACGAGTACGTGTAAAACTGATCCAGTCACATTTTTTTGGCATGATTTGGAATGAGGGAAACGTTGTGAATATGTTCAAAGTACTGTGATGGTAGGGATACAGTCCCGCGACCTCGGCAGGTTTTAGCCCTATATTAGGGCCCGTATAACCGTATAGAGGCCCTAATAGATGGCTAAACTGCCGAGGTCGCGGGACTGTCTAAATAAATGTAAATCCGTGACCCTGGAACGTAAAGGGCTATTGAAGGAACACCTTAGATTTTTTCGAATCAGGTGCTTCCAAAGTTATTTTGAATCGTTTTATTAAAATTTATAATTTTCTTTATATTTGCTGTCTAATAAGAATTTGTTCCTTATTAGGACCTAATTCTGTGATTTATAAAATAAAATAGAGTTTTTTTAAATCAACGTGTTTAGATTTGTGGCTAGAATTGATGTTTTTCAAAAATCAAATAGTGCCGTTCATTAAAAATGAAAATATCGGTTTCTGTTTGAATTTTGATTTTACTTATTTTTAGATTTTTTTCCCATGGGATAATTAATCACCATAAGGTAAACATACATATAACAAACAACACCGAACCACAACCGAACTGAACCAATCACACAATTAGTTAATGTAAATATTAACTCGTTACGTAATTTTAAAAGATACCGCTTTGTGTTTGTACTAAATACTACTTAATTAATTATATAATGTGCTTTGTTTGTATACACTAGGACATTGTTTACATAACAACGAGTCTAGTTCATTACAATAGTCTTTTGTTTACGTGTTTATATAATAGTGAATCGCACTTCTGGGACATTTCAATCCCCCCTTGTGCGATTCGTTGACAAATAAGCGTTTTTGGGCCACTAAAACTTTTGTAATAAAACTATATGTATTGGTTAGAACGCAACCAATATCTGCTTTAAGGAAAAATAAGAGAAGAAAAGCGGCCAGGTGCGAGTCGGAACCGCGCACGAATGCTCCCGTATCTACCAATTGTCGGTTGCATGGGAGCGCCCTTAAATATTTATTTTTATTCTTTTTCTGTTTTTTAGCATTTGTTGTTCTACCAGCAACATAATTATTAATTACATCATCTGTGAAAATTTCAACTGTCTACTGTCAAGATTTATAAGATACAGCCTGGTGACAGACACACGGATGGACAGCGGAGTCTTAGTAATAGGGTCCCGTTTTACCCTTTGGGTACGGAACCAATTAAATTAAATTAATTAAAATTACACATTTTATGACATAAACAAAAAGAAATGCCTTCCGACACACTTCCGTATCATTCATATAACTAGATAATATTTACGTTTTCAGAATTTCTGCATCACGTCATATTGCGTGATAGTCTAATAGGATTTGACGTCATTTTTTGGGTAGGTACATTCCCTGATCAACGTCAACCACTTCCCTACATTAAATCAACTGTTAGAGTTTTCGTCAACTGTCAGGGTTTTCTTGATATTTTGTCCGAGGAGGACTAAGCTGGTCGCGGGACTCACAAATTACCGTGACCCCGGAACGTAAAGGGTTATTGAAGGACACCGTGGATTTTAGTCAGTACGAATCTGACAGTCCCTCCCGCTCAGCCCTGGATGAGAGGACTGATTTGGTGATTTTACCACGCTAAAAAAAAAGGAGGGCCAAGCTGTCAGGTTTCATTAATATCCGACTATGGATGACTGACGATTTGTGCACTCATAAGTACATATCTTTAGAGGTCAAGGGCGAAGGCTTCTCTTATCTAACACGCACGGTCCACGTTCATTTTTCATATCAATCATTTTCTCGTATTCTGTTCAATGTTTAGATATTATCCAGCAGTTTTGTATTTACAGAACTAACTACGAAACATGATTACACAATCAGTTCCTCTGAACTCGACGGTTACTGGATTCCTAAGAAAATGCCTGTCATTTGTTTTTATTTGCATAACACGACTGTGTTTTACTAAGAATTCGTAAGTAAACAACTTTTCTATTTTTTTTCAGACGGTCGAGGAGCTTTACGCTTTGGCAGACAAAATCATCGGAACGAAACGTCTATAAGGAACTTTTTTTTATTTATAAGAGTAACATATTAATCGCGTAATGTACCTGAAATATACGTAATCATTTATGTATTTTGATCGGTCCTCGTCATTATATATTTATCAAACCATTTTTGTCTCTTTACGAGAACTAAAAACATTGTAAACTTCAACGTAGTGAAAGTAAGCAATATGTATTTTATATGTAATAAATGTCTAAAAAAATTATTTTTCTTTTACTTGAAATGGGATGAATTCAAACACAAGTTTAATACTTTGAATGTTTATTTAACTTAGTCATACTTATTAGATTATTTTTAACAATCTTATATGGTTAGAAACCGCATTGAAACTGTAGACAACATATATTTTGTACAGTTAATCAAATTATTATAATAAGAACTTGACTAGATTACATAACGAGTTATTTAAATTTAGATACAATTAATTAACGTTTTTTTAATATAAAATAATGAACTTACAATGGCGATGTTTGTCTATAATTCTGAGAAAGTTATAGAGATGAGATAGGGGTGATTAACAGAAACGTCCCCTTGTTTAAAACTAAGATAATGGTGTAACGATTATATAAAACTAAAAATTCGTAGCGCTACGAGGCGTAGCGGCGCGGTGTCACAAGTGACTTTTGGGTCTACGGCGTAGCTGCGCGTAGATGAGGCCGGCTGGTTTGTCTATGGGTTGGTAGATGACGTGGCGAGGATCTCCTTTCGTCACGTTCGCGGGGAATTTTGACATATCGATGTTGAGGTAGTGCTTGTTTGGCATCGTCATTTTTATCCAATTGATCTGTGAACAAAGAAAATTTTGGTTAAAAACTTATATTCAAAAAAATTGTCTTCTATCTGAATGACAACAATGTTGAGAAGTACTTTGACGCCATTTATTGTTTTTATGTTTTATCATTAGTTAGTTTATTGTATGCACACAAACACCCAGACCCGGAATAACTACATATTTGTAGGTCGTACATTGTTCCGTGCGGGAATCGAACCTGCGACACGCTGCACAGCAGTCCAATCGCTTAGCCAGTGCGCTAATCGTGTCGTCATATTAATGTCAAATGCCGTTTTGTATTTAAACTTTTTTAGACAAGTGTTCAACAGATGTTTAACTTATTTGTAGTAAGACGTTAACTTTTTAGGTACATATATCTGAATAGATACCTAAGGTCCAAAAAGTCGTGTACAAAATCCATATCATGTTATTCACGACGTCATAATGTCGTAAGATCAAATCCGGGCAGATACATCACATCACATGACCGACCAGTACTGGGAATTCATAGTTTTGTTGTTATGATTACATGAGATCGCGGTTTTTGTTATTGTTAACCTATTATCGTAATATTTAATAAATCAGTCATATGACTTGAAGGCCAGTACTGGTTTAATCGATATTACTAATTGAATACGTATTTTGCAGAGAAATGTGTTGTCGGTCGATATTATATGAATTATTTATTTATTTTTACCATACATGCGCTGCATAAAAAGATACCTATGATTCAAATGGTTTAATAAATTATTATCTTTCATGAGGTTTTATACAGATACTAGATGAAAACCCGGCTTCGCTCGGGTGAAACTTGACTCATAAATACACATCTAGGAACAAAATGTAGGTAGATATTTCTGTAGTCCTAGGTTTTCAAGGAATATTAAAGGTAAGCAAGGCATAGATTCGTAGCAAAAAATTTTACATAAATAATTTTTCATTTTAAGCAAAATTCAAAATAAACTAACATTTTTTTTTAGCGTGGTTAAATAATCAAATGAGTCCTCCCACCCAGGGCAGAGCGGGAGGGACTGTCAGACTCGTACTGACTAAAATCCACGGTGTCCTTCAATAGCCCTTTACGTTCCAGGGTCATGGTAATTCATGAGTCCTGCGATTCCAGCAGGCTTTGGCTTTTAAAGAGGTAGGGGGCCCCGTCTTTATGCTGACACTCTTTGAGGCGCGTGTGGAACACAACGCGCTGTCGACCCGGGCATGGTCCATGGTCGGACAGCGAGTCGCCCATTACTCGCCACCCGCATGCTCGCGCCTACGGTGGCCGGAGATCATCTGCCGACGTCTGTCGCCGTGGGCGTCTACCTGCGGCTGGGTCGTGAGGTGCTGTCCTCTCCCTCGCGCCTCCCGCCTCCTCCTTCGCTAGCACGACTGCTTCGCAGAAGGAGGCGACCGCTTCCCACTCTATCTCGCCCCGCAGCATGGCCTCGACCAATGCTGGGCGCGAGAGGTCACCGCCTATCGCCGTCGTGAGGACATGGCGATGCTTGCCCAAGCAGGGCAATCCTGCACCTCCACCGTGTCCCCCAGGTGAGCCTCGCTGTGATGACACCCAGGCGTTTCCTCCTTCCTCATTAGACTCAGGTACCTCCCGAAGCATCCGTGTCCGGTGAGGACCTGCGTCATACGGTAGGTCAGGACGCCGTCGCCTATCCAGCCACTCTTCAAGGAGAGGTCTTATCTTTCTCGATCAGAAAGGAAAGTTCTTGCAATTACTTTATCTGCCGCTGATTGAGATATAAAGGTGCATTCACACTCATCAGTCACGTCACGCGTGACTGATAGATCACATGCCGGTGACTGGCCGGTGACTGACGTGTGGGAACAAATATCATACAGGAGTATAGAAACATTTTGTTTTTAAACCGGGCCGGTGACGTGACGTGACGGTGACTGATGAGTGTGAATGCACCTTTATTCGTGGTTGCCACGGTTGCCACCTGAGGTTGCCACTGACATCATTGTTTACGGCAAGACGTTTCGTTTGACACTGACATAAGTTACAGTTCATTATTTTTTTTTAATGAATAGCGCCACGTGTTGAGGTTTTGTAACTACTTAATACACCACATGCCACTGGCATGCTAAAAGTCTATCGAATCGGTTGCCAAAAAGAAAGAAAAACTTCTCAACATGACATCCGATGTCAGTGACGTTTTGCGTGAGTCGCCAATATGGCGGCTGCAATCCGTCTGGCCAAAACCATTAGAATTTTACAAAATACTCTACAATCCGAATTTTGCGAATATATGTTGTCGACTCGAAATCTTTATTTTTTTATGTTTAATTATTCAGGTAAGCTTTCGATCGAGTCTACCGTACCCCTTGACGAAATTATTAATATAGATATACATTATATCGGAATTATATATTTGTGTATATTTAAGGCTTCGATCTACTTTGAACAACATTCTCTATAAGACAGAAATTGACATCGTACATTGATAAACTCACGTTTTTTCCCATTAAGGAATAGATATTAATAGGAAGGCACCTGATATGATTGACATACTCCTTTTACCTCGTCCACGATCACAAAAAATATCAGCTGTCCCATTTTAGAAACACGCTGTCTATTTTTAGTAATCGTTTCAAACAAAATATAACTAGTAACAATTAATCCAGGCCAGATATTTCTTGAACAAAAAATAAAATAAATCGATTCCTCAGTTAGGTCACAATTTAACTATACGATACGATATACAATTTATATCTTATGACCTTTGCCTCACGTGACTGTGGCTCGAAAACAAGTAGAGTATACGATTGTGACGTCACCACCGATATGGTTCATATCGCATTGTTACCAGAATATGTCAGTATAGAATAGAGGTTTCGCTTCCGCATAGGAACTATTTAAAATAGGTATGTATCAACATTATATCAAATCTAAGTAGTTATAGGTTTGAAAAATAATCGGCCCTTAGTTTTTCTTTTGTTATATCAATGCATTTTTGCAAAGATTTAACGCATCAAAATTCGAGAGACGTTCGTTTTCCTGACGTTAGACGCGAGTAAAAACTATACTTGCTTGTGATGTACTGGCATATTTCAAAAGTCATCTTAGGCAATATAGTTTTAGGAGCAAAAGAGAAATATAATTGTCAAGTATATTTTAATTTTAATAAGTTATTAGATTTTTAAAATTAAATATCCTATTGTGCCCAATTGGGACAAGGCCCTTCAATTAGGGTAGTGATATAAGTAGGTAGAACTTTATTATATTAAAATTATGATAACAGTCGTCTGGCCATGTTATTTCATTGATAAGTATTGAGTATAAATAAAAATATCTTGGCACGTGCCATGCTTAATTATTATTAAAAGAAAACTGTCCTTATCTTTTTTGACGTTTTTAGTGACTAACTTATCATTAATACAAATGATGCCATTCCAGAAACTTCTTAAAGCCTTATTTCTTAGCTTAGCAGATAATGGAAATACCATAAAAAATGCTACTTCCCTATATACCACTGCTTATTAATAAATGTACCACAAAACTCGAACAATATTTTCGATATTATCATTATTTTCTTATCACAAATTGCTGCGGCTACGTTTACGGCTAAGTATATTGATGTGAAAAGGTTCCCAAGAGAAATCATGAATGTGCACACACTGCGGGCTGTTGACCGCCGCAGCTTAACATAGAAACTTGCAATATTTATTATTATACTATACTCAGAAGACATTTACCGTCGTACCACAAAAACTTTTAAGCGTCTGTTGAACACTTGTCTAAAAAAATGTCAGATTATGACGTTGAAATTAGGTCCGTTTTGCAGTCACACTTTTTTAGACAGGTGTTCAACAGATGTTTAAGTTTTTGTAGTAAGGCGTCTTACTACAAAAAAAAGTTAAACATGCGTTGAACGCTTGTCCAACTTTGTCTAAAACTGTCAACTGCATAACGGCATTTGTTGTTGGTAATGTTCAATTGATAAAAGACTTTTCTTTAAAACTTAAGAAACAAAAAATATGTAAAGCGGACATTTATCACCACTAGCCTATATGATGTTGATAAAACAGACAAAAATAATAAATAGCCTTAAAAAACAATTTTGATAAGTAATCACTGGGGTCACCGCTAATGTTAAAAAACAACGAACATCCTTAATTATTCTATACACACTATCTAAAATATATTAAGATACATATAGCGAAAATAGATTCATTATCAGAGGTCGGAATTAGGTAGAGTTATTTTAGGACTTGCATCGAAATGTTGATATTAATATGGATCTTCCCGGGATTTCTAATAGACGATCCCGTGTGGCCAACAGTATTACAAATAAATAATAATAATGTGGTTTAAATTGTGTAAAAGTAAATAACTTTTTTATTTAATAAATCACGGGATTATTGTAATCCCGAGAATCCGTGGATTTGAGGCATATCCACTTTATTCTTTCGCTGTATGAAATTAGGTGTAAGTAATAACTCTACCTAATTTCGACCTCTGTTTATTATACAACATGAAACTAGTAGAAATTACGACTATTAAGGGATCTAGTACCTACATACTAATATTACGCGGGGGCCACGCTTAAGGGAAATGCCGTTGAAATATATGTATTAAATAATGTTCGATTAAACGTCCAGCAGCGCGAAAATTATTTTTGTTTGTTGAGGGTTATCTGCTGAACTAACGATCCAATTCCTTTAATTTTTTTCTGGTAGGAAGGTACATTATTCCTGAGTACTATAAGCTTTTAATAATATTTATATCATCCATTTTATCTGAGCTATCTCAATTTTCGTCTAGTATGTCGAAAAAAATGTAAGGGCGGACGCGCGATGGGATCCGACACTGTGAGTCGGGGACCAAAACTTTTCGCGGACGAAGTCAGGGATATAAACTAGTCATTGATATAGTAAGTTGTAAAAGGATGTTATCAAACCACGAGCCTGCCACAGAGATAACTTGTCTAGTTAAAATAGGGTGAATTGATACACATTTCATACAAGCGTAATTTTCGCTATCAACTTCCCAGCATAGATAAACACACTAGTTATCCAAATGGCAAATGTTATCACAGTTATTGATAACAATATTTAGCTTTATACCTACAGCTTCATTATATGGGCGTGTGCAAATATTCAGCAATTTTAATCAGAATTTGTGCACGGTGTCAAATGATCACCCCGGCTGACGCTGATCACAGAGTCAGATGACCCCGCCGCTGTGAACAGGTCAGAAGCTGACAGCGGGGTCTTTTTTAAGAATGGTTGAAGATAAGAAGTTGCGAGGCACGTTTGTGACCTTATAAATTGGGAGAATGATTGATGAAGAGCCTCCAAAAGATTTGATTCAGACCTATATGTTTAGCTCAACCTGAATATGGACTCTACCGACAAGGGAACTTTGGGGACTAGTTACCTTTTTTACCATAGCCCATAATGTCTGATCATGTACCGGTTTTAAGAAGTATAAGATAATATAGCCTTACCTCTGAAACTTTCTCCAGCACAGTCTTCTGTGCTTGATACAATGTGTGCTGCACTGATGGCGAGTAAACGCCAATGTCTGCAGGACCAGCGAATTTGTCCAAGATGGCGTCTTTGACAGTTAACCAGGCGTTGTCGAAATCTGCTGTCCGCATATTGTCGTATATCCACTCTGCTTCCACCACGGTACTGTTGAAAAGAAATAAATAAGCACTTATTGGACCAAAGACAAATTGCAATACATGTCAATCTTCGACATACGAGTATTATATGCACCAAGTAATTGAATGATTACTAAAGGAGGAATGGAAGACCTCTGACCAAGAACTAGATAACAAATAGGAATCAATAAATAAATGGCAGATAGAAGTAAACAATTACCTGAATATTCTTTCGGCTGCATCAGATAGCGTGGTGTATTCGTCTTGGACGAAATCTACGAATGCTGACTGTGTTGTTTTAAGAACACGTAGGCCACTTAAACCGGATTTCACAGTCACTGCCTCTGTTTGACAAAGGAAATAAAACATTAATAAAACGCCTGAAATGATAACTAAAACAATGACATGAACTAATACTTGTAAGCACAACTAACCGTGTCGAGCTTGGCTCACTTCGCACCATCTGGTCGCAGTTGGCGAGAATACGAAAGCGTGGTTATGAGGCGCGCCCGCCTGGAGTCGCTCCCAAGGGTATTCAACGACTCTACATTTGGCCTCTACTACTTGCTTGTACATGTACAAGAAGTGGCCCACTACTACTGCCCCGAACTCTTCGGGCGTCTTCACTCCATGTTTCTTCGCCAGCAGATACACAGTATTCTTCTGAGAGTCTGTCGCCACCACGTCTTTGTTGTCTCCGATCACGTAGGCACTTTCAGACTGCAACTTTAATTCCGTGTACACTTCAAACTCTCGGATGGAGTGGTAATCTGCATCACGTTGAACATGGAGGAGTTTGACAGAGCTCTTGCCGTACCCGTGATCGCTCAGTTCAAAGCGACCACCGGAGTCAGCTGACGCTGTCAAAGCTGGACCAGCGGTGATGCTGCTGCTCCCAGGAGATTCCATGGAACTCGTGTTGGATGGTTTCGCGTAAATTCTGAAAATATGATTAATTTAAAAATTAATAAATCATTATAGTCTATTTTGAGATTGAGAACCAGTAGATAACGATTCTGGGTTGATTTATTGTTAACAAACAAACTGATCGAGTTAATTACGAGCACGTACACAAACAGACACATTAAGTAATTTGACGATCAAAAGTTAATTACCTGTTGATGCTTGCCCACGGCATTTTGGTTCAAGCCTAAAAATCGATTAAATCACTTAATTTTGAGAGAATGTAGGAAGCTACGCCGCCGCATAGCCCACCGTACTGACTGTTCCGGCAGAGATGCTGTCCTCACTTATAAGAGTAACCTGTGACCTGCGTTATCAGCAGCGAGCACGCGCCCGCGCCGCCGCGATATTGTAACACTCATTAATTATCTAATGTGCTCCAGCGCCGGATTTGACGACACCAATTAAACAGGAAATAAGTACGAAGGGCTACATCTCATTTAGAAGGTACTTTCTAGGAAAAGGACAATAACTGTCCAATGTACTCGTAAACTTCTTTTCACTGTCTTTCGGCAGTTGCATTGCTAAACCAATATCGTTAATTGTTTCTTCTAGTTGCCTCCATATGTACTACTGAATATCATTTTCTTAGGGTGCTTTTAAAGCTGAATCCGTCACTGGCGGTATTTATCAAGTGTTTGTATTATATACCGTGCTATACATGAAGCGTGGGCTAGGCATTTGCTGACTTTCCTCACACACTAGGGACTTTAGACCTGCATTTAATGGACTGATGAACCCCTGATTTTGCAAATGACACCTTGACTCCTGACGTAGAAGGTTAAAATTCGCCGAGAGAAAATTTCATAGCAAGCTGGCCAGAATTTACGAGATTGACGATCTATGGATATGACACATCAATAGTACATTGTTATCCAAGGCGTGAAAGTTACTTATTTACGGCCCGAGACGGGGTTTGGCGCCCGTAACGTAGTGAGGGCGCTAATAGTTCGAGGGACTAAATAAGTAATTTACCCGAGGTAAACACTGTGCTTTTCATTACGAATACGAGGAAAGTAAAATTAACAACATGAATTTTAGCTAAAGAAAAAATGAGTGTAGATCGGATTGTCACTTTGCCGCTTGTTTTTTTTTTAATTTTTGTGCTGTAGTCGTCCAGCTATACAGCCAGGATTTTTCATATTCATTATTTAAAAAAACGGGCCAAGTGCGAGTTGGACTCGCCCATGAAGGGTTCCGTAGCAGCAAGCATAGATTAGAGATATAATTATATTGAGATTAGTAAGTAATATACACAAACAATAAAAATAACTTTGTTTTTCATAGTATTTGTATGAATGGCAAAGTTATATTTGCGGTTTTTGAAAATGTACTATATCTCAAAAACTGCTAACTGTATCTCATCCAAACCAATTTTCGTTGGTAGTTTTGGTTGAGGTCTACATTACATATTTTTTTTAGTTTTATAATTCTCTTATTTTAGAAGTTACGGGGGGGGGGACACACTTTTTACCACTTTGGAAGTGTCTCTCGCGCAAACTGTTCAGTTTAGAAAAAAATGATGTTAGTAACCTCAATATCATTTTTAAAGACCTATTCATAGATAAACCACACGTATGGGTTTGGTGAAAATTTTTTTTTTGAGTTTCAATTCTAAGTATGGGGGGCACCCCCAAAATTTGTTTTGTTTTGATTTTTGTGTGAAAATCCTAATGCGGTTCACATAATACATCTTTCTACCAAGTTTCAACAGGATAGCTCTTATACTTTCGACAAAAAGTGGCTGTGACATACACGGACAGACAGACAGACAGACAGACAGACAGACAGACAGACAGACATGACGAATCTATAAGGGTTCCGTTTTTGCCATTTGGCTACGGAACCCTAAAAATGGCAAAGATTTTGTCGAAATCTGTGATATTTTAGAGAAATAGTTGAAACTAAATCATATTACAGTCATTATTTATATTCTTAATACTTAACTTTATGTTATTTTAATTTTAAATCGCTCTGTAATTTCGTGGCTGTATACAAGTTTGAACATGGTTCAATAGAAATGACAAAATAAAACTAGTTTTTTTTCTTAAATTTGGCAGCTGTCAGTTGAAAGCGATTTTCCCTAGGGCGGCAATGGATAACTTTCAAACGGCTAATCAGACATGTAATGACCTACTTTCAGAGTATGAGTAATGAAAAATAATATTTTTATTGTCTACTCTTAAAAACTGTTATTCTAATTAATAGATAGTTAATTATAATCGAACATACCTACGACTTCTGAAACATTGGATAAGTAAAGGGTTATCAATATTTCAGAATCGGCTGATGTTCCGATTTTTTTTTGTGTTTAGTAATAATGATTTGTAAAAAAATAAGTTTATGTTATAAGAAGATACTAAGAAAAATATGCATAATTAAGTAAATTACAATATAATTAATCGTTTGTGTCTACTTAATTAATTAATGGTATAAAGAGAGTTAAAATGCTTCCCCTGTGTGAAGCCAGGGTAGGTCGCTATTCTAATTCCTGATTCATGTAAATAACAGCTGTAGGTACTTTGTATAATAACTACGTAGTCTCGTTTAGAAAAGTTACTGTTATTTTTCGTGCCAGTAACTGCTTAAAGACACAAATTGCCGTACTTCTACTTTCAACAGAAGAGATAACAAGTTCCTGTTATTTAAACACAGTGGAACATGAAAAACCAACAAGTAAATAGGTAACTGTTGCGCGGTTTCAGCTGGTGCCAACGAACTTTCAGTGATATCGCTGTAAGTTCTGTTAACCTTTTGAGAGGAACGAGCTAAAAGATAAGCAGCTTCTATTAAGCTGTTTTAATCAGCTAATGACCGCTGTGATAAACGGTTTGCTGGAATTGCCTACAACTAAATCACCACACAGTAGACAGAGTGGCGATTGCTGTTCCTATGTGTTTCTTTAGAAAGGTCTCATGTCTGATAGCTCCGCCCTTGAATGGCTGAGTCGGCAGATGAATTAGCGATCGTATTTTGTTTTTTGGAGAGGTCGCTATTGCCATCTGTAGCACGGAAAGCAAAATGTGGTTTTAGATGCAAGCCACAGATATTTTAAGAAACAACGCCAAAGTTAAATTGCAACTATAATTTTTATCTGAATATCATAATTGTAAACAAAGGTAGGTAGTATGTTTTGATTTAATTTCTTGAAAAAATATTCTGTTGAAATTCTCAATACCTCGAATCTGCCACACGAAATCCCAATATTGTTATCATTCGTCATATAAATACAACAAATGATAAAGAATGACAAACAATGACGCGACTTCAACAAGAACTTGCTAAAATGACGCACAGCCTGTTTTTTTTTGCACGCGAATACAAATATGAAACGAGGTTAATAGGACATCGCAGATTTAATCTTTTCCCGATATAGGTATTTAACTCAAATATTTTATTTACTTTAGTGATGAAACTGTATACGGCAACTACTATTTACTTATTAACTTATACGAACTCGTGATCAAGCTTATCGCGAAAGCTTGCATCAATGTCATCAGACATTTATAACTAGCAAAGATAATTTACTCGCGTAAGTTAGGTACTTATACATACCAACAATTTATGATACGCGCCTCTCATATCCCGTTTGTTCTAAAAATAAGGAGGACGCAGCATTAACGTTTAAATATACGTGAAGTATCGAATGTGAGTGGCACGCAATTTTTATAGTTCGATCGTAATATTTTATGTTCCTAGCTTTATTGCTACATTTTCATAGCTTTAAATAAGACATCTTTATATACATCGCAGGTATATAATAGTGAGAAGAAATTTCATTCCCAATAAATACATAAGAGTAATTTTTATGAGCGAGGATGTTATTCGCAATGCTTCCTTCAGCTTCAATAAAGTGTGAAGCCAACTTCCGTAATCTTTATTTCAGTCTCGCAATAAAAGTCTAAATCTGTGTAGTGAGTGCTATTGTCGGTAGACATCGCGTGCTAGTAAACTTTAGTCTACCACTCAAAAAGCGTGTAAACATCCCACCGCAATACTCGGCGCCAACGTAGGTATTA
The DNA here is from genome assembly GCA_950005045.1 of Agrotis exclamationis. NCBI lineage: Eukaryota > Metazoa > Arthropoda > Insecta > Lepidoptera > Noctuidae > Agrotis > Agrotis exclamationis. The sequence continues at coordinate 8,047,524 of OX465421.1, forward strand.
TTTGCGAAAGAACGTCGGCCTCTGTGACTAAATCCGTCCAGCATCAGTCATCATTTACTCTCATTCCGTATCTTTGTTCAGAGAGCGATCACTGAAGGAAGTGGCGACTGCTTAATCGTGTTTAAAAGCGAGCCGTAGCGTCGTAGATGACATGCCAACTGCGAGCGGGCGGGCGGCGAGTGCAGGGCGGGCGGGTTTGCGCAAGCGCGGAGGGGCGGGCGGGCGGCGCCGCCGTGACGTGCGGCTCAGCTGACGCCGCGGCTCGGCGGTGACGCGTCGCTGCCACGCATCGATCTCGCACGTCTGTTGCGAATATCTGCCGGTGCCGGGCAACGCTGTCCACCGCTAGTGAGCAACGTGTTATCCGCTCGGGAGTGCACGCTCCGTGCCGTGTTTACCTAATTACCGATGATGGTGCGACGCAGCGGACGGTATACTGTTAACTGGCGAGGATTTAAGGACTTCGCATTCGGAAATAAACCTCCCGATGAAGGTGAGTTTCAGTCTGTAGGCGTACGTCGGATTTGTTTCGGTGAAAATCTTAGCTCACGGCATAACCTCAAAGAGTGTTTCGGTGTGTGAAATACGAGTATAACAAACAATTGCAGCGGTTTCGAATTCTTGAGAGATGAAATCGCGTATAACCTCATAAAATTCCGAGCCGGGTGGAGAAAATTACGATAATAATAATTCTCGGATTGAGTGAAACTTAAAATATTTTCCTCAAACTACTGCCCCAGTATCTGAGTGGAATTCTCTTCACGATCTTCACGATCAGTTTACTACTAAATAATAGTGCCGACCGAACTGTAATGATGCACAAAACGAACATTACGTTTTCACGAACTACGATCAACAATTGAGTATAATAAATGTCAGTATCAACTCAATAAATCTGGCACCAGCCCATATTAACTGAGTTTTCGATTAATTTGCATTCATCAGAGTAAATAGCTGCAATAAACATATGTACTGTATAATAAACTGCCTACAAATTACGCATAGAATTAATATCGTCCCATTAATATCCATCGCTACTTTGAATGATCATAATTTCGGGTTTTTTCACGGTTTCCCATTGCAGTGGTCAGATACGGACTCAGTTCCTTTTCTCTTTTCTGAAAAATTTAATACCAAACCATTTTCTCGAAAAATATTTTCTTCGTTATGTAGGTCAGATGGGTACTTTACTTCGAACCAAGTATCCTGCATAACGTAAGCATGAATCACTAGGAACTTTAAATGTAAGGAAAATACTTGGTTATTTTATTTTATGACCTACAAAAACAAAACAAAAGATCAGCATCAATAACATTGACTTTGTTAATGTTATCGATGTAGTTTTCATAACCTACTTTTGGATGTTATAAATAAATAATTAGGTACTTATTGGGCGTACTCGACACATAATTTCGAACGAACGACAGAAAAATAAAAAAACATGTAAAAACAACATTGGGAATTTCTGCTATTAGTACCGTGTCGTTTGTCGTCGACAGATATTTTTTTAGTTTTTTTTGGCCCGGATGACTTTATAGACATATTTGGCCAAACCCATAAACTGCATACTAATGTGTCTTGTCTAAAATATAAAAGACTCTTCGAAAGAACTCTCTTTATCTTTGGCGCAGAATACAAGGCTAGGCTCTAAGCTATTGCGGTAAACTTCGCTGTCGTGCCGCCATCTGTTAACATTAAGTAAAGCCCCAAAGCTATAGTACACTAAACTTTTTAAATTATTTCCAATTCGTAACGGAGCTTTATCTACTATGTGACCATGCGGGCATGACCCGTAAGCCTGACATTTTCTGACTATAGACACTGTAAAGCCTATAATAGTCGGGCATGCGGACGGCGAGTAATGGTTGACTCGATCGCGGAGGGCGAGTGGACCATGCCGGGGCGCGTCGTGTTCTACGGCGCGACAAAGAGCTGTCAGCTTTCTGACGGAACTCCCAAAGTGGACCAAAGCCTGCCGGGATCGTGGGGCTGTCTTTAACAGGTAACCAAGACCCTGTGGAACGTAAAGTCTATTGAAGAATTACGTGGATTTTAGTCAGTAGGAGTCTGACAGTCCCTTACAATTCACCCAGGCTGAAAGAACTCATTGGATAATTTTACCATTGCACGTAAAAAAAGCCTACAATAATAAATTAGGATTTTTTACACAAAGCTGGTTCAAAAGAAGCGTTACATTATTCTGATCATTTGAATGTCAGTAGTCCAGTTAAACTCAAACAGAAAAAAGTACAAAGTGTTGAATCTTATGCTGATGCAGATGGCCATTGCATAACTGCACTGCATTGTTCCACAAATGGCTTTATCGAACAATGGGACACTGCATTAGCGTTTAGCGAAAATCAATTTCGTCACTCGATCTTCCACTTTCGTCATGACATCAATTTTACGTCTACACAGTAAAAAGAAGTTCAGCGGTGACTTGCGAGTCTCGGTTATCTATTTAAACATTCTCTTTCGTGTCGCATGACATGATTTATTTATATGTTGACTTCGTTCCTTTGAGTCGTCGGAGTAAACATACGTTAAAATCTTTGTCTTAATTTTTGTCATGTCTTCTAGGTTCGACGTAGGGGAACAGTGTCTAAGACGGGGACACGAGGTATGATGGGAAATCACACACATAAGGCAAACTTAACAGAAAACTAACGTAGCACAAGCGCCAACAGGACGCCATTTGCATCTGGCCGCTTGCAAATGACGTCCTGATGGCGCTTGCTCTACCTTAGTGTTGTGTTAAGTATGCCTAAAGAGTGTATGTCCCCATTATACCTCGCGATTATTAACGTCCCCGTCTTATACACTGTTCCCCTATGTACCTTTAGCCTATAATGTTCCCACTGCTGGGACTCAAGTCTCCTCTCAGTGAGAGGGAGTGATTCTATTGATTCCACATACCTAATTATATTATTTATGGCCGCAATCATAATAAAGTCGTATTCTTGCACATCTGGACATTTCCTCAGCAATGTTTTAAGTGTCTGAAGTAAGAAGACATGATTAATGAAGACGCAGAGGTCCTTTAAAGTCCTTTCAAAAAGCTGTTAATACTTCTTCGACAGCCTAATTAATAGACCACAAGTCTCCTCTTTGTGAAGCCAGAAGGCACGACTTTCGAATCAATTTCATTCTCGGTAAAGGGTAGGTCTAGGTGTACATAGTATCGACTACTAAAGAAGTCACTACGTTCTTCATGATGCTACTTCAAAGGTCTACTACCACCTGGTAGGAGGCGTTTGGCCCGCCGAGATTGACGGCGCGTCCTGTTCCACGCGCGCCTCATAGAGTTGTCAGCAATCTTATTTAGTTCTTAGAGCAATTCAGCAATTTAATTCTTAGAGAGCCAACGCCTGCGGGGTTGCGGGACTGTCTTATCAGATGACCCTGGAAGGTAAAGGGTTATTGAAGGATCACCGTGGATTTGATCAGTACAAGTCGGACAGTCCTTTTCGTCACGCAATGGGTGGAGTGGAGGTCTCATTTGATGATTTTACCACGCTAAGAAGAAAAAACAAGTTACCACGTTATTCAAGATCCTATTTCGAGGGTTTGCTATAAGCAAACCAACTAAAAACCTTACCTCAGATTAATTTCGTATCACAAAGAACTGTGACTATAATCGATTCCTATCTAACATCTTCCTATCCTATTAGTGTACCTACTTAAAACATGGGTACCTCCATCAAAATGAATAACAACTACAAGACAGCTTGTCAAACGAAACTTATTAATATTAGCATAATTTGCATAGATTATATATATGTTAGTTTTCCTTATTCATAACATAATTTTGTCAGATGTTCCTATTTCCTTTTTCAACAACACGCCACGTTTACGCCATATGGATAAACCGAGTGGAGTACACGGTAACGTTGCGTGTCGTCGGGCCACTGTAGCAAGCACAATTCTGTCGCAATTAGGAAAGTAAATCTAAACACATAGATGCCGAGATTTCTTGTATGTGTTTAATGAAGTCTTAATTTTATTACATTAAGGTAATATTTCGTGACTGGAATGGCTACATCTGCTACGAGTTCCGATGGTGCTATTCTATTCCGTGACGAGATCACTTCGCCCAATCGAACTCAATGGTTTCAAAGTAATTCATCGCGGTATCTCAAAGAAACCCCGAGAACACCCGAGAAGCGTAGGTATTGTGAAAGGTTTCTCTAAGTCTCTTACTTTATTAGTAGCAGTCTCGGGGAGAAACATCGCCATGACTTCTCGCCGCCGCCGTGAGTTTGCATGATCTATTAAATTCCAATTACTTTTTTTTTTAGTCTGGTAAAATCATCAAATGAGTCCTCCCACCCCGGGCAGGGCGGGAGGGACTGTCAGACTTGTACTGACTAAAATCCACGGTGTCCTTCAATAGCCCTTTATGTTCCGGGGTCACGGTAATGAGATAAGTCCCGCGACCCCGGCAGGCTTTGTCCCTACAGAGAGGGGGCCCCGTCATTATGCTGACGCTCTTTGAGGCGCGCGTGGAACACAACGCGCCGTCGACCCGGGCATGGTCCATGGTCGGATAGCGAGTTGCCCTTTACTCGCCGCCCGCATGCCCGCGCCTACGTTGGCCGGAGATCGTCTTGCGACGTCCGTCGCCGTGGGCGTCCACCACCGCGGGTGGGGCGGAGGGAAGACATTATCCTCTTCACGGAATAGAAAAAACAGATCCTCTCCCTCACGCGGCCCGCCTCCTCCTTCGCGGCCCGCCTCCTCCTTCGCGAAATTTTTGAAAAAATTAGTTCGATTGTGCGGTCACTTGGGTGGATGGAGCTCGTGAGCGTTACAGAATATCACTACTGGAAAGAAGCCTGAGTATCGACAAACGCAATGTTGTACAGCCCCAGCCAGCTAGGCTCATATTGAATGACCCGCTGGACAGAATGTTTCGGCGCAGTTTGGAACAAGCTTTTGTCCAGCTCTGGACTACGAATGACTAAAATTATTGATTGATTGACAAAATCAAAAACTTTTGAAGGTAAAGAGAAATGCGCTTTGGCAAAAGGCACTTTTATCTAAACAATAAAGTAGGTTAGACACAGCAACAAGCTGAATCGAAATCGAGAACCTGCTCCATTAAATTTATAAAAATATTTAGTTTTAATTACACGAGACAAAAATCCAAGCTTTGAATGCAGAATGCAGACCCACTCGATCTGGAAGAGGACCCCAGGAGTCAACATCTGAGGATGCCCAGTGCTGGGGCGTGACGAAACACGTATCCACTCTAGATATAGGTTTGGTTGCATCATTGTGTGGCATGCTAATTTTTTCTCATTTTTCCTGAATGTGCATTTGCATGATTCTGCATCCAAGCCTGAAATTTTGTCTCGCGTAATTAAAACTAAATATTTTTCATAACATTTAATGACATGGATTTCAGCAAAGTAACAAAATTAACGCCTGATACGAAATCTTATCAAAGTTGCTAGATTAAGTTATTAAAAGTCTGATATTTACAGCCTAACTTGGCTGTAGATGTTAGACCTTTTTTTTTTTTTTAGCGTGGTAAAATCATCAAATAAGTTCTCCCACCCCGGGCAGGGCGGGAGGGACTGTCAGACTTGTACTGACTAAAATCCACGGTGTCCCTCAATAGCCTTTTATGTTCCGGGGTCACGGTAATGAGATAAGTCCCGCGACCCCGGCAGGCTTTGGCCCTCTTGGGCGGGGCCCCGTCATCGTGCTGACGCTCTTTGAGGCGCGCGTGGAACACAACGCGCCGTCGACCCGGGCATGGTCCATGGTCGGGCGGCGAGTTACCCTTTACTCGTCGCTCGCATGCCCGCGCCTACGGTGGCCGGAGATCGTCTTGCGACGTCCGACGCCGTGGGCGTCTACCATTGCGGGTGGGGCGGAGGGAGGACGCTGTCCTCTCTCTCTCACGGCCCGCCTCCTCCTTAACGAGCATTACTGCTTCGCAGAAGGAGGCGACCGCTTCCCACTCCGTCTCGCCCCGCAGCATGGCCTCGACCAATGCCGGGCGCGAGAGGTCTCCGCCTATCGCTGCCGTGAGGACACGGCGGTGCTCTGCCCAAGCGGGGCAGTCTTGCACCGTATGCTCTACTGTGTCCTCCGGGCGATCTTCGCAATGGTGACACCCCGGCGTTTCTTCCTTCCCCATCCGACACTGGTACCTCCCGAAACATCCGTGTCCGGTGAGGACCTGCGTCATCCGATAGGTCAGGACGCCGTGACGCCTTTCCAGCCACTCCTCAAAGAGGGGTCTTACTGCCGCGATTGCGGCGTGCCCGAACCTCGGTTGCGACAGTCGTTCCCTCCATACTGCCCTGAGATCGCGCCGGACCTCTTCCCGCCGCGCCTCGACTTGTCGGGGCAGCGGGAATTCTCCCCGGCGCCGCGCCTCCACGCGCCACTCATAGACGCGCTGGAGGGCGGTCGCCTCCAGATCCCAGGGCAATAATCCGGCAAGGAGGTTGGCCGATTCGCCGGCGATCGTGCGGTATCCTCGGATCATCCGGATAGCCATGACCCTCTGGCATGCGACCAGCCTCGCTGAGATGTTAGACCTACGACATAAATTAAAATATTAGTTAAAAATAAAAATAAAACCTTCTACTTGCCTCCCAATCAAATCTGTCCGTTGTAGTCTACTACGAAAGACCTCTGCCGCTCTGTAAGTATGCTCCAACTTCTTTCTTCAAGAATTTAAAAATGACCGCATGCACTAACGTGCGATTAAGTTGTAATAATGGGATAGGCCAGTCAAAGAAAATGTAGATGGCGTGACCATGTGACTGTTCATAAATTACCCTAGGCTGATAAAATTTTCGTTTTTCTTAAATTACATTAATATAGTGTAAAATATGAGAATGGTGCCCCTGAGCTAAATCCTAATCCGACCAATGAGGTAGTACTATTTTGAAGTATACATATAAGATTTGAACCAATGACGATGCTTGGAACTAGCTATACTAGCGTCATTCGTTTCCCAGTTGCCATCCCCATTGTCACACGTGTTTATTCAAAAAGGTTTTATATATAGGTATAATAATAATAGTCAAAATACTGGTCGCTTTTTCAAAAAACCTTCGGATGCTATTTATTTGGAAGAAAAATAAATGATTAAAAATAAAATCTAATGGCATTTAATTTTTTTAACCGGTATCAGCCAGTTCAGATGTATCCTATATTTCGAAAAGAGTTTGTATATGCGCACATGCTTTAAGGTAAGACCGCACTAGGCGGAACTGCACTGGAGCGGAACTGCGCGACACGACGCGTTGCTTTACCACGCAGTTCGGTTGCAGTTAGGCTTGCCAGACCGCCGGGAAATCCGGGATTGTCCCGGAATCTTGCCTCTTGTCCCGTGTCCAGGAATTAGCGCTCATTGTCCCGGATTTTGAAAAGTTATTATTTTTTAACACAATAAACTAGCAACGAATGGAATGACATGGCTGCCGGTGAGCGAGTGCGGGAGGCGCGCGGGACGGGAGTGCGTGCAATAGTTTTACTTCACTCGCCCGCGTCCGCCGCCCCCTCTCTCTCGCCCGCGTCCGCTGTCACTCTTTCAGTTGTGTTTTGCTTAAAAAACCAATAAAAATGGCAAAATCCAGTGAAAAATATTTCAATAAATGATTTGATCCCGTTTTATTTAACATTATTATTTACGTTCCATCAGAAGAAGTTTTATTTTTATTAGAAGATACATAATTTGTTTGTACTGATTTCCACAGAAACATTATGTACCAAAAAGCAAGGTACCGATTGTTTTTTAAGTTAGGAATTTATTGATATAAGATTTATTTAAGGTACATAGTATCTTATTATTATTGTTTATTTTTCTTCAGTTTATTACTATTTAATTTGTAATTAAGTAATTGTCTACCAAAGTTTTAATTTACCAATTTAAGCTAATTACATCTACAGCAAATAAAAGTATGTTTTTTGAAAAAATGGCATTTCATCTTTTAAATATAAATATGAATCCTTTGAAAATAAAAAAAAATATATGATATTTTCTATTATGGCCACGACCCGACATTGTTTTTTTTTTTTTTAGAACTGTCCCGGATTTGATAAGTTCCTATCTGGCAACCCTAGTTGCAGTGCAGTTCCGTTACCGCTTAGTGCGTGATGTCTCGTATAATTTCATAAGAATATTTAGACGCGTCGTGTCGCGCAGTTCCGCCTAGTGATGTCTTACCTTTATTGTCATTTCGGCTGCGTCTGCATCAATTTTTCACTAACAAGCTTTTACGTCTCTTAAGGCTTTTTCCGCTCAGCAGCGCTGAACTTTAAAAATCGAGTATCCCGCCTATAAAAGGCATTCGATTGATCCTTTCTCTTGTAAATAGCTCACTCTTAAGTTCACCGAACCAATTCCAAAATCCGTAGACCATGGACAAATCGATGGGCTGCGAAAGCGATTGGAATTGAAACCTATCTGCCAGACCTACTCCAAATCCTCTGACCCGGAAACCAAAACAATGTTTCAATGTTAAAAGAATCTTAACATAAATACCTATTTCCCGTCAGGAACATTGGCAAAACATTATCTTTCTTCAAGGCTCACGTGGCGTAGTGTAATAAGCATGAGAAAATTAGAAATAAATAAATAAACAGTATTGTCTAGTAATCTCAACACGCCTTTGATTTCATTGATAAAATCCAACAATTTAGGTAGTGGCGTATTCTGGACAATAACAAACGCCCTAAAGTGTGACATAAGATTTTATTTATTTTTGGGGTGGAATACAAATGAAATCCCCTCCCTACACGTGTTATTGATTAAATACAATAATGTTTGTGTAGGTCGTGACCTTTATGTCTATCTACACCGTGACTTTTTAGTCGTCTTACAAAAGTGGTCCACGTAATGTCCCCGACCTAAAATACATCTAGGCGAGTTTAGTTTTTTTTTTACTCGTTAAAAATATTTTTTATTATTAATTAATAGGTACATTAGGAATATGAAAATGTTTACGTATCAACCTGTAAAGTATACCTACCCACCGCAATAGTCAGGCAGATCATTCCATCTCCATTTTCTATGAGACAAGGGTGTTTTTAACTACTCCTTGCATCATAATAATGAATTAAAATTTTATTTAATTTTTTTTCAAATCTCTTAAATACCTTTTTTTTATTATAAACGTGTTCTAGTCATTGGATACATGAACTGGGCTGCCGTTGTAAGACGACTAAAAAGTCACGGTGTATACTTTTATACTAGGTAATGTTATAAAGAGGTATGTGTGTGTGTGTTTGTTTGTATGTAGGGGTAATCTTCGGAACAAATTCTATTTTTTTCCTGAGTGCTATAGGCAACGACCAGCCTTAGATCGGAATAGTTGTTAGTCACTGAGATAGGCCTCTGCCCAACAGTACGTTGTCAGCACAGCTATAGTTTTTTTTTATATCATGCGTATTAGTGGAGCAATCACAATTTTTTTAGCTAGTTTTAAAAGGAAAAGCGGGTCAGGCGTAGGATACAATTACGACGCGATGAGTCCAGGACTCACCAAGTCACGGGCAGGAGATAGTATGTCAATAAGGCTCGTACAAAGAATCAAAGAGTCACATATACCTATACGTTTCGATTATAAATTACCGTTACCGCGAAATGCCACAGAGTATCGTATCCATTTAGGCGTAGCAAAGCGCTGAGCAGGGATTTGAATGTCAATAAAATGTTAGATTTTTTTTAATGGTATCTCGCAGGTCAATCTAGAGGTTGTGTGCTACGTAACCGCACAATACTTTGGTGTACCTTGAAGGCTTCCAAACAGGGGCATTGTTATATATAAGAATTTGGCATGTTCTTGAACTAGCACTCCGCCCCGGGTTCATATGGCTCGACCTACGATTCGACCTGCCCGGTGAAGTTTTCGAAAACTTTTGGTAACATTATCCTAACAATAACTACCACAGCTATAGCATTGTCAGGCGTCCGGATAAAGCCGGACACAGTCAGGCTTTTTGGTTGCGTTGTCAGTCAAGTTTGGCCTTGTACGGCCTGTCCGGCTTTTGTTAGGCTCTAAGCCTCTTTTTGTAATTAGACGGTTTAAAATTTTGACCATTCTTTATATTTGTCATGGTTTGATTTCCGCTCTGCTTGCTTCACCTTTAGTTAAAAAGCTGAAGAGCTCATTTCTGAACCTTTTTCTTCTTCCTGCCCATAACCCATTCTACTTGGGGTCGGCGCAACACGTTTTCTTATTCCATTCTCCCCTATCAGACGTCACAGTATCATTTACTCCTTTTTCTTTCATAACATTCCTTAGTAGACAATCCATCCATCTTTTCTTTGGCCTTCCTCTTCCTCTCCATCCATCAACATTCATACTCATCACTCATCATTTCTGAACCTACCTACTACATTATTATCGTTGGATTTGAAAAAACTGTACCTACCTACCGAAAAATTGATCCCAAAGAATTCACTGGTAAGCTATTTCAATTATTTATTTCCTAAAACATGTTTATTTTATTTTAGAAAAGGAGGAGCCGAAACCTGAACAAGATTTAGCTAATCATGAAGTAATTTTTTTAAGAAGTATAGTCGAGAGTCCTGATTTCGGAAGAAAGTGCGAGGTAAATATTCTAAAACTACCTATGACACAAATAATAAACATTTGTTTCGAACTATCCGAGCTGTTACTACGTTATTTTTTAAATACATCTTCCATAATTAGGTATTTCGCCATCTCTGTAAATATTGTGTAAACATCCCAAGGAACTTATAGCTTTACCTATAAGTTCCTTGAAACATCCCAATACGAGTATTTATGATCTACTGGTTCCCCTTCTGCACATCCGCTGTCTTTATTTTCCAAAAAAAAATACAAATATTTTATATTAATTTATAAGCAGAGTTTATTTATTTAATACCTATTATATTACTAAAGAATTTTCAGAACGTGTCTTCTTTCCCAACAAACAATCGTAAAATTCGTAAACATGAAGTCATTTGCTATCCTTTTCTAATGCTAAACTCTGACGTTTTGGAACAAAGAACGGTTTCATTTCTCTTTGAACTGACAGAACACAGTGTTCCAGCGACACAGCCACGGAGAACCGAAAAATTATGACATAATTATAAACACTATGTCAATGAAATAAGGTCAAAAATTGCATACAGTTCCCATTAAAGACTGTCAAAAACTCGTAGTTGGAAAAGAAATCGTGCCAGTGTTCGTTTGGGTGTGTTCTTTTATTACAACAAAAACAGAATTAGTACATAAATGTAGCTGTTTTCTGCTACTCTCCCTAGAGATGGGTAACTAGCCGAAATTTCAATAGCTTAGCTAACCGGCTATTTGTTGTGTAATAGCCAGCTAGCTAGCCAGCTATTTGGCTACTTGGCTATTGAACAATAGCGTTTAGTAACTATCGGCGCCGGTGTAGCTAGGTAGGACTTAAATAATGAAACATCAACTGCCCGATCTGAATTCGATCCTAAATCAAAAAGAAATGATTTCCTCTCACACAACCAAAATAGTAACTATAAAAATTTTATTTATTTTAAACCCCGTCAGATTAGAAAATAAATAAAAATTTTAGAGTTAGTATAACTAACCGTAACCAGCTTTCTAATCATCGTATTTCATAAGTTCGTTCATTAAACGAACGAAATTACTAAGTATAATGCTCTTTCTTTGTCTAATCTATTTTGTGAATATTGTGAGAAAAAGATCGACGATACCAATGAAGATCGTACACGCGTAGCACAGTGAGCGCGCACACAGCTATCGGCTATTTTGGCTACTCTAGCTACCCGGCTACCGAATACCGGGACGGCTATAAAACGTAGCAGTTAGCTATACTCCGTGGCGGCTGCGCGGCTACGAGCGGCTACGCGGTTACGAGCGGCTACGCGGTTACGAGCGGCTACGCGGCTATATCATAACCTGTCAGTTATCTAGCCAACCAGTAGCCGATAGCTAGCTATCGTGTTGACGGATATCATAGCCGTGGCTATTTTGCTCATAGCCGGTATTTGGCTAGTTATGGCTATAGCTACCCATCGCTAACTCTCCCCAGTATTAGCTCGTAAATAGTTTATTTAGTTCTTATTGGAAATGCATCGTGGTGTCTGTACGCTAATATTGTAGTTTTCATTCAACAATAACGACAACAAGTGCCACGCCTATAAATGCTCTCGTAGCTCGTATTCTGGAGTGCCAACAGCCGTTCCTGGTTTCTATTTTAATTACTGGTGAGTGTTGTTATTACAGTCTATCGATTCGGAGGAGGACTTGATCGTAAAACCAGTCTCGTTGGGCAACGTAAACATAATACGCTCACTAAGCGAGTACCGTGGCAACAATATACGGACTATTGAACAAGCCGAACTCGCTATTATTGTGTCCAGGGCACACTTTAAGGTAGGTACGCCCCTTCCAATATTAGCCATCCTTCAGCGACTTGTTTACAAAGTAACACAAATATTTACTGCATGGCTTGTTATTATGTAGACGCCAGTTTAATGAGTTCTTCAGCAGATTTATACTGCACTTGTTATTGTATTGCTAATGAACATTAGAACATCCAAAACATGGCTCTTACACAGTTACCATGGATACCAAATAGATAACAAAACTTTTAAGCTGCCAAAACAGCCAGTATTCTTTTGTTTTATTTAGATAATGTTAATGCCTATTTTCATCTACTCAGAGTTAAAGTAACCCCTTTTTTACAGGCTTTAATAGATGCTCATGACCAAATAGGTGCAATTTGGGTAGACCGAGGTATTGCTATAGAAGAAAAGCCACCACTGCCAGAATTAGAAGGAAACAAAGACACTGCTGAAGGTACTGACGGAACCACAGACGAAAACGGTGACATGCCTGTAGAGACCGTTAAAGTTGTGGGGCTCAGGAAAGTGCCTGGACAGCCATTAGGATTAACTGTAAGTATGAAAAGAAGTTTTAAAATCAAAACCTTATTTAGGCAGCATTAATGTGGCATAACAAGTTTTGTTTGGTATCAGTAGCTTATTGTTTTTTTTGAGTATTTATTTAAAGTTAAATTGGATATGAAAAACTTTCAAATTATCAACTTGCAGCTATTTCTATTTTTCACAAGACAAAAACCCAGCAAATAAGTTAATTACTTTACTTTTAACTGTTTTACAAAGCAAATACACATTACTATTCTGGCCTTGTAATTTTCAGTCTTAAATGAATATTCAACATTTTTTTTACAATTTTACTCCTCTATTTCTTAATCTTACCTTGTTGGAAGGAATTTAACCTTGCTGAATGTTATAATTCTATTTTTCTACTCTTCAAATATATCACTACTGTCCAAAAACTTGTGTTGATTTCAGTGATCATGTATTTCATTAACTTTTATTCATAACAGGTAACAACAGATGAGCATGGTCAGCTCATAGTAGCTAGGATATTAGCAGGTAGTGCTGCCGCAAAGCAAGCATTGGTCTCCGTAGGAGATGTATTATTAGAAGTAGATGGCGTCCAGATTGACTCCGAGGATCAGCTCAAGGAAGCCGTAGCGAAGCCCAATGACAGGATCACACTTAAAGTTGGGCCTAATCTTAAAGAAAAGACTGCTCAGTTAACTAATAAGCTTAGTGTGAGTATGAATCATAATTTGTAGAAGGTGACAAGGTCCAAAAAAAAAGTTTTATGTAACTCAAACTCTCTCAACTTATGTAACTCTAAAAAGTCAGCCCAGTAATGGACAAGTTCTGGGCTGATTTTGTTTAGATCTGTGGCAATCTATGGACAACAACAATAAAAGTAGCATAAATGTCCCATAGATAGATTACATAGAAAGTTTGATAGGATTCTAAATGGTATCCTTTAATAATTATCTACAAATGTCATAATTATTGTAATAATCATGTAAGTTTTTGGAATCATGTGCAGCCATTACAAAATAAATTATAGTCAAAGAAATATATCTATATAATTATAATCTATTATGTAGTGATTACAACATGATAATGACAAAATGAATTGTCATAACGTAATGAATAGAAACTGTAATAATTTATTTCCCTCATTTTCAGTGCTACATGAGAGCCCTGTTCGACTATGACCCTAAGGAAGACACCCTACTGCCATGCAAGGAAATTGGTCTAGAGTTCAAACGGGGAGATATTTTACAAGTAAGTTTTCTTCATCACAGGAACACACTTAGCAAACAAAACCTGGTAATGTTTCACTTTCAACTATCTTCTGGCTAAAACATAATGTCATATTGTCAAGATTGTATAGCTTTAATCTTTGAAACATGTCAACAGCACCACTCTATATTAGATGTTCCATTGATCTGGACCAAATAAATAATTATCTTGATTGACCTAATTTTACAAACTCAAGATGAAAGCCACTTCACTTTGTCCTTTTAAATCCTCATTTTAAGTTACTAATAACATAATATCACGCTGCCTACTGATCCTATGTAATAGGGGGTGAGCACATTGCCATCTCTCTCAAAAATAACTTATGAAAGAACCCGATAACGCCTTGTCCGACCCAGTAACTGAACCTGACATAAACGAGGCAATCGGTAATAGTAATGATATTTCTCTTCAGGTATCAGATAGAAAAGACCCCAACTGGTGGCAGGCCAGTCATGTAGAGAGCCCGGACACAGTGGGTTTGATACCCTCGCCAGAATTAGAGGAGAGGCGTAAGGCGTATGTCGCGCCCGAAGCTGACTTCGTGCATAAAATCAGTATCTGTGGTGCAAGGGTGAGCTTATTTTTATTTCTCCTATTATTTAGATATTTTAGATATAATTTTGACTATATAGATTTGCCCCGCTTAGGATTTACTCCTGAATCGTGTGTACATTTGAAAAAATTTAAACCCACAAATAACTAGACGCGGAACAAATATCTGTAGGCCATACAAATCTTTGTTCCAAGCGGGCATCGAACCCGCTACACGCAGTGAACAGTCGATGGCTCAGCTACGGCGCCAAACTTTCTGTCAAAAATGTGTATGTGACATGTAATGTATGTGTTAAAACAAAAGGAGTATGTAAGAATCAGAGGATGTGCTGTTCCGTAGTTTGTGCCTACCCTATGGGAAAAAGGCGCGAGTTTACTGCACGTTATCAATTTCGTCTCACAGTCCACTAATGAACACAGGACATTTCCCAAGTTGCATATTTTTGAAACAGTCCTCCCACCCAGGGCAAGCCGGGAGGCAATGTCAAACTTGTACTGACTAAATCCCCGGTGACCTTCAATAGCCCTTTACGTTTCGGGGCCACCGTTACTCGTTAGTCCCGCGACCCGCATGTAATGATATAGATAATCAGCTGTTTGCACAAAGCTAGGATATCCGTGACCAAAGTTTCGGAAGCATCCAATTACTAATGAATCAACGCTTCGTGAACTATGGACCACAGTCAATGTACCCGGAATTTGTCAACATCAGCACATTTGTATGACTAAACGTACATAATGCACATTGTTTATAAAACCTTTCATTGTCAATTTATGAATCAAGGGATTCTCACGAACATTTCATGTCAGCGATTTTGGCGTCATTGTTTTGATGCACAAACGTGTTATGTTTAAGAAACACTTATTATTGAAATACTGTAATTATGAGTCAGATAGTGTCGTTTAGAGGTCTAATTACATACTTGTCTAGACACAATTAATGACTCAAAAGATTCTTATTAGGGACGAGACATCGCCCACTTTCTACCCACATTATGTTTTGACTACTTTTAAATATTCAGAAGACTAATTTGTAGTTTCTTTGTTGTTCTTTATGTGATAAATTCCGTTAAATTTAGGTCCTGCATCAGAAATTATTTTATCCCAAAAACTAATGGAGCAATGGTGGTCCAGCGATATCGGCCCCGACTTACTTACGGTTGAACTTAGCCTGGCGCATTTTTTGTGTAATTTATTTCATCACCACTGCTCTCAAAACGGTGAAGGAAAACATCGTGAGGAAACCAGCATGCCCTAGAACCAAAAAAAAACACGAAGACATGAGACATCTACCAATCCGCACTAGGCCCGCGTGGTGGATCATGGCCCACTCCCTCTCACAGAAGGGCCGTGTCCCAATAGTGGGAATATTTATAGGCTGATGATGAAACTAGTTTATGTCCGCGACTTCGTTCGCGTGAAGTTTTGGTTTCCGACCCGTCACCGAGTCGCATCCCATCGTCTGTCCGCGCTATTATTTTTAGGGTTCCGTAGCCAAATGGCAAAAACGGAACCCTTATAGATTCGTCATGTCTGTCTATCCGTCCGTATGTCACAGCCACTTTTTGTCGAAAGTATAAGAGCTATCCTGTTGAAACTTGGTAGGTAGATGTGCGTACGTGTGGGGTATCTATATACAGGTCTTTAAAAATTATATTGAGGTACTAATATATTTTTTTTCTAAACTGAACAGTTTGCACGAGAGACACATCCAAAGTGGTAAAATGTGTGTGTGTGTGTCCCCCCCTGTAACTTCTAAAATAAGAGATGATAGAACTAAAAAAAAATATAATGTAGACCAACAAAAACTTGCAACGAAAATTGGTTTGGATGAGATACAGTTAGCAGTTTTTGAGATATAGTACGTTTTCAAAAACCGCAAATATATCTTTGCCATTCATACAAACACTATGAAAAACAAAGTTATTTTATTGTTTGTGTATATTACTTACTAATCTCAACACAATTATATTCCTAATCTATGCTTGCTACTACGGAATCCTTCATGGGCGAGTCCAACTCGCACTTGGCCGGTTTTTTATCGTAGTAAAATCATCAAAAGAGTCCTCCTATCCAGGGCTGGGCCTGTCACATATGTATAACCTACACAAGAGTCAAGAATAAACCCATCTTAAATTTTAAAAAAGAACTACCGTTATCCTATCCAACAGTTTTCTAAAAGACAACTTTCATTTTCTATAAGAAAAACAAAGTTAAATAAAAAAAAGAAAATGTCTCTCGAGTCTAGTTAAACTATTTTAAATACCTACATTTTTTACCTTATGATCTGAACAAGTTAACAGTATCGAGAATCGGTCATCCGTAACGATCGATTGGTAAGGCTCGGGGTTAACGATTTCACTTATTGTAAAATGCTAAACAAGACCGCCCACGGCTCACGGCTCTTGTTGCGGACTTAACATACCTGCACTTTGTAGTTCGTGGCTTAGCTGTGTCATAACCTGAGGTCAACGCACCCGTTATTAACAGATGAATAATATAAACTAAGTTTTTTCAACCAGTTGCAGTAGGCAGCAACTATCGGACTTCGCCTATGTTATACCTACCTTTTTGAAGTATTCAAATATCTTTATTTTTTATATATTTTTTTTTAGAGATGATAAAATCTATTCTTGGGGTCTGACAGTACCTGAACCCAAAAAGCCTGAAAAAGCTACCCAATTTATTTCTGTTCATTAAATGTGTTTCCTTGTATAGAAGCTCATACATAAATATAACCGATAATGTCTTATAGAACTATAAAATATGCTCAGAGTATAAGCTGTCCTAGGCCGACCATATCCAATAAATATATCGACGGTGATTTGAATAGTACTTACTATACATCGTATGACGTAGCGCGGAAAGTTAAAAATTCTACAACACACGAAATGTCCCCAAATATCCACCATAGATTATAGAAATAAAACACCAGCAGTGACCAGCACCACGGCTCGACACAGATCCTGTCAAAACAATCCATAATTATTTCATCTAAATCACAGATATCAAAGAAGAAAAAGAAGTTCGTATACGAGTCACGTTCGAGCGTGAAGCTAGAGGGCGCTGAGTTAGCGCTTTACGAAGAGGTTGCGCGTACGCCGCCCTTCTTGCGGCGCGTGCTCGCATTGGTTGGGACGAGGGGAGTGGGCAGGCGGACGATCAAGAACCGAATGATTGCCGAACATCCGGATAGATTCGGTGCTGTTGTACCTCGTAAGTTACTGTTAACAATAACTTGTCTAACAAATGTTTCTGTGATGATTTACAGCCGATCCCAATATTCAACAAATCTCTGGTTTTGCGTTACAACAGATATAAACAATATAACGCAAAACCGGAAAACGGCCGTTATCATTCAATCTGGATTGAATGGTAACGGCCGTTAATAGTAGCTTAACTTGGAGACGCTTTTTTTACGTGGTAAAAACATCAAATGAGTCCTCCAACCCTTCTGTCAGACTCGCCGTCGACCGGGCATGGTCCATGGTCGGACAACGAGTCGCCCATTACTCGCCGCCCGCATGCCCCAACTTGGTGAGGCTGGCGTAATTTTGTTGATATTATGGGCATCTTTAGAAGTCTTCGTCAATAGTAAATCTAGTTATTTCGTTCTAGAATCTAATTCCCCTGTCTTCCCAATCATGGCAGCTAACAAAACATTTTCGCCGCGTTTTTAATTAAATAAATATTTGATCCTATAATATAATATTAAATCGCTAGCGTCATACACCTGATTATTGTTTTAAACAGTATGTTATCTATTCATTAAAACCTCCAGCCCTATTTAACTAAATAAAGGACAACATCGACAAGTGTTATAGGATTTCTCTTCTATTCTATAATCCCTCATTTCTATTTTACAGACACGTCCCGACCACCTCGACCAATGGAAGAGAACGGCCAATCATATTGGTTCGTGTCTCGCGAGGAGATGGAGCGCGACGCACACGCCGGCCGGTTCCTTGAGTACGGTGAACATAACGGACATCTGTATGGCACACACCTTGATTCTATACGGGCTGTTATGAAGGAAGGTAAGATAAGATAATTTTGATTTGAAGTACAAGTATCCACGTTAAAAACCAAAAAATCAAATAATTTATTTCAAGTAGGCCAGCGCAGTTTTGAATTGTAAAAGACAAAAGTAAAATAAAAGAGTTTAAAAATAGTTACGGTGCTACAATCCCAGTCACAAGACATAAAAACTGTGAAAGTACTGTACATACCTATTCCAAAGCGTAGGTCTCTATGGAGATGGACGAGCAAGAAACTCCATGGACACTCTTTTTCAATCGCCAAAATGATTACAGAACCTTTGTTACATCATTAATTTTCAGATGGTACAGACGCCAGCACATCAACCTACCGCACTAATCTGTCAAATTTCTTTAATAGATTTTCAACTTTATCACAAAATCAAAAGATTCATTTTCGATTGGGAAAATTTGACAGATTGGGGTAGGTTGATGTGCTGGCGTCTGTACATTATCTGAGAACGACGTAGCAAGCTAAAAAGTGTCCAAAGTAAATATTAAAAAGACAATTCAAAAATAAAGATTGATAATTAAAAACCGGCCAAGAGCGAGTCGGACTCGCCCATAAAGGGTTCCGTAGCAGCAAGTAATAACATACTATAAAAGTTCTTGTAGTTGGTTCCAACTTTGAAAGGTTTACGATTTATGACGTATTAAAAAAAAAGCTTGAGAGGTGTCAAGGCACGTCGAAAATCGCTATGAACCTGTTAAAAAGGTTCAAGCGATTTTCGACCCTCCACCCCACACTACCCCACTCCACTCCGCTCCACTTCGCTCCACTCCGCTCCACTCCGCTCCACTCCGCTCTACTCCACTCCGCTCCGCTCCGCTCCACTCCCTTCCACTCCACTCCGCTCCGCTCCACTCCATTCCACTCCACTCCGCTCCACTCCACTCCACTCCGCTCCACTCCACTCCACTCCACTCCACTGCACTCCACTCCACTGCACTCCACTCCACTCCACTCCACTCCACTACCTATTATAGCTGTAAAAATGTAGTTGACAAACTTACATTTGCAGTTGTTCTCCGATACATTTTGTTTAGGAAAATGTTATCCCAGTACGTTTTATAAGTTGGTCAACTATTACTCGTAAACTTGTAAAGCCCACTTAGTCATGATAATTTTCTTTTAAACTTCGTTATATATACTACTATTGTAAATTTTTTCACACCCCCAAACATAACCGTTTAGCTGGTAGAGGGGGGGGACACTCGAGTAGGGCAAAAATTAGCACTTTAAAGCTTAATATTTCACAAACGAATCTTTTTATCAAAAAATTGTTGATGGAAACTACCAATATTTTTTAAAGGCCTATTTAATGATACCCCACACTAAGGGGTACGCGAGAAAAAAAAAAAACATCCCCGCTTTACGTGTACAGGAGGTACCCTAAAAAAAATATTTTACGAGATTTTATTTTACCACTTTTTTGACGCAACAAATCCGTATATTTACACCAAATTACAGCTTTCTAGTGCTGGGCGTCTCTGAGCTAAGCTGCGGACAGACGGACGGACGGACGGACGGACATGGCGAAACTATAAGGGTTCCTTGTTGACTACGGAACCCTAAAAAAATGATTCAGATTACGTTATTGTTTGGTTAAACAGCACACAACCTCTCTTAGAAGTCACTCAACTGCAAGATTCCTTTAGAAAATACTCATATGACAATATCTTGGAAGTCATTCTCCATCTCCAGTTATCAAAGAGAATAATATTTTTACCAATACCATACGACTGGTATCCATTGATTCGAGCCTGTATACTAACCTCTATGGATTTGTATTGCGATAGTCGCCTGGATACCAAAGTCGTTAGGTATCGGAGACTTGCGTCGTGTTGTGTACGAAAAGACTTAAACTGTTGACTGATGGCTCATGCCAAAATATGATGCTATAGATTTTTTTTAAGGTTTAATATTAATATTAGCGATGCATCCGATACCGATACCGATATATCGGCGATACTTCGGGTTAGCCGATATATCGGTATCGACGATATTTTTATGGCCGATTCAACGATACTTTTTAATTTAAAAATGTAGTGTAAAAGAAGAAGTCGAGAGATATCTAAGGTCTCCCAATATGTCGAGAGATGCTGAACCATTCGTTTTCTGGTGCAGTTACGTCTTATACCTAAACTTGAAAAAATTGCGCAGAAGTACTTTAGTTTCTAGATAAGTTCTGTCGCATATCTGAGAGACTATTTACCAGCGCAGGTCTTATTCAAACAGACTTGCGAAATCGCCTTTCTACCAAAATTTTAAGATTACTTTGTTTTTTAAACAAAAATCTCATTAATGTTAATTTTAATTACTAAAATTTATAATTATCTAATATCAACCTATGTCACTACTTTTTATTTTAATATAAAAATAATCTGACTTGTGATTTATTTATTTTATCTTAATTTTTTAATTCACAATAAGCGTATCGGTATAGTATCGGCGAAAAGGCGATGCATCCCTAATTTATATTCACCCTGTTCAAGACGAAACAAAATTGGACGAAATGTCAGCCATTTCCCTTTACAGTACACTAACAGTTCTCAGTGGTTTCACCCCCGCTGCTCGGCTCCTATTGGTTGTAGCGAGGTGTTATATAGCCTATAGCCTTCCTCGAGAATTGGACTATCCAACACAAAAATAATTTTTCAATTCGAACCAGTAGTTCTTAAGATAAGCGCGTTCAAACAAACTCTTCAGCTTTATAATATTAGTATAGAAGTATAGATATAGGTATATTCATGCGTTTACTTTTCCAGGTAAAATGTGCATCCTGGATTGCGCCCCACAATCTTTAAAGCTCCTACACAACAGCGGCGAATTCCTCCCATTCGTGGTGATGATCGGAGCGCCAGGCATCGAACAACTGAGAAACCTCACTTACGCCTCCAATCGTAACTTATCGGTGAGAAAATGAGCCCTCTTTTAATTTGAACGAATATATTTTAATTTCATTAATTATATGAATCATATGGATGTCCCGTAGCCCATATCCCATAGTATTATTATGATTATTTTTAGAGTGTATGTGCCCATTGGAGAATCATTATAATTTCTAAATTTTTTAGGAAGCCTAGCTTGCATCATGGTTTTCATAGTTGTTTGTACGAAATTCCCCTTTAATTTATTAGAGCATGACGTATTACCCTATTTCGTTTTACGAAAAATGTTGATATGCCTCGACGTTTGTTGCGCATGGGTTCCGTAGTTCGACAGGCAGAGCTCCATCCGCTACAGTTCGAGACGTGCGCGCACCCTGGAGTCGCTTGCGTCGCTGTATGAAGTAAGTTTGAATGTACCTTTAGTTTTTTGTTATGTGACATCTTTCCTCTCGCTCTCCTACAATCTGTAGGAGTCATTTCGTGAAAAGAGACGTGTGTAAAGGCGCTCCCTCACCGCGAGCATTCACCTGTAATGTAACGTTACAGATTCGAGCATTTCATCGGTAAGGGAGAACAATCGAGCATCTCAATGCGCACCTTGTATCAAATCTATACAAAATGTACGCGAATGCTCGTCAGTCAGGGAGGTAGTACTGTAATGTAATGCTCAAAATCGAATCTGTAATGTTACATTACACGCGAATGCTCCCGGTGAGGGAGCGCCTGAACAGGAAGCTGGGGATGCATGCGCTATTTGATTTGACTGTTGAGTGCGCGCGGTGGTAAATTTAACCATCAGATGGTAGCTCTTTGAGATAGGTGACAAAAGTACAGCAACGTTTGTCGAGTTCTGTCTTTGGATGGGTGACCAAAGTAAAGCAATGCTTCCCAAAGTCTGTCTTGGTAAGTATGACCTAATTAAAGCGGCGAGATGTTAGATGTTACACATCAATATTTTATAGACAAAGGCAAAAATATATAAATTGGTGACCACCGAAATCCGAAATATAGGTATGGAAGAAGACAATATGACTGTTGAATGTGTTCATAATTTTGCTATTGAATGTACATAGAATCGAAAAGTGGAATGTTTCCCAGTTTCAAAAGTTAATTAGCAATTTTGTCCGTTTGTGACGTAATCATTGTGCTCATTAAAAATGATAATCCACAGGAAGAAGACATGAAACAAACTCTAGAAGACAGCGCGCGCATCCAGCGACAACACGAAAAGTACATTGATCTTGTAATCACTAACAATAATGCCGATACAACTTATTCTAAAATCATGGACGCGTTGCATTCACTGTCAACTGACCATCAGTGGGTCCCGGTCAGTTGGATTTACTAGTATTGCTAATGTTCAGGGTCTGTACCACCAACTCTTGAGGCGTTTCAAAACGCGCGAGTGCTCGCTAGATTGTTCGTTCTGAAAAATTGTATGGCGGGTTTGTAAGTACCCACTTCGCATACTCGCCTTGGTTTTAGCTGACGAGCGTTTAGACCAAAATTACTCTTTGACTTTAGTGTTCGAAAGAGATGGAGATTTAAGAGGGCATCCCTTTCCCACACTTAAGTTGAATTAACAAAATATGTACTGCTTTAAGAGATCATGGTGGCTACAAGTCACAAAGGTGCATTCCAACGTGCTCTTGTGGTTTTGGATACGTTGGCCGCTACTATCATAGTACATGCGTCTTGCACTGACTTAGAGCGCCGATAAAACTGGACACGATTAGCACATTTAAACCGCGGTCAAAACCTGTCGGTCATTATTGCTATGGACGACAGTAAAATCTGTTCAACGTCGTTTAGATTACTAACCGTAGTTAGTTTTATAGGTGAAACCCGCCCTTAGAATTTGGCATTGAAATGTTTTATAACATATCTAAGCTTTTTAACTAAAATAGACGAACTCCGATAAATGTGTCATAAAAACGTGGGCCTAATAAATAAACACAGGAACAATGTTTAATATTGAGTCGATAAGACAATAATAAAATGTATTAGCAGTAGTCTGATGCAGAAAGAAGCAAATTAGAGCTTTATTAGAACAATTTACATCACTTTTCTGTAAATTAATAAGCATTAAAAGATTGAGGAGAAAATTTGGTGCGTCCCACTTTCGCCATTTTATCGGCTACGCACAATACATAAAATAATTGTAAAAGAATTTTGTATGAGAAAAAATCTTCTAAAGCGTGGAATTTTCGATAAATACGCCATCAAAGTTATAATCTCAATCCATTTTTTTCCAACCCCTTTATACCTAATGGCTTTGCTGAATTTTTGAACTTAAAACTTCTTAATAATAAGAGTAAACAAACATCACATGGTTGTATTTGCTTAATAAATTAATATTTTGACCTAAAAATGATATGTAAATGAATTTAGCCTAATTGTAAGTGCATAAATGTATTAAAACGGAATATGTTGAAACAATGTGCCACATTATGAACTTTGCTGACAAAACAAAGTTGATATTTATTTAAACAAGGCATTCCAATTAATATAAATACGCCATTTTGTTACCATTGGTGTAAATATAATGGCTAATAATTATATCGTCAAGGGGCGTACCACCACATCTTATAGCAGATTAACAGAGCTAGCGACTTGTCCTTGCTTTGCACAGCGCCATCTGTCGGATTCAAAACTATCGCAACTTTCAAGTTTGAACCAACCATAGACATTCACAAAATTTAATTGAAATCGATTGGGTGGTTTCCGATAGCGTGTTCGAACATAGCGGCACGTGATATTTAAAAAAAAAGATTTATTTACTCTTACTTCACACTAGTGACTGATCTAAAAACAATACTGCCGTAAGAGGTGGTGGTAAGACCCCAAATATATCAAAGTTTTGTGTTCGAATTTATATACCAGCATATTATTTTTTCAAATATTACGTTGTAACGAAATGTAAAACCTGCTCATCAGTTAAGGGACTAAAGACTTATGAACGCAAAGAAGTACCATACATTTTACGTAAGAGAGAAATGATTCAATTATATTCCCACCTGAGTTATTGAGCAATTGTATTAAGATATATTAGTCTAAGTTTAAGTAATTTGTGCAGCTGTATGGCCTAAATTATAAGTATTGAGTATATTTTGTACGAATTGATGGACGTATCTACATAATTATTAACACTTTTCGCTTTAGTTAGTGTACGATAGATGCATTTCTCTTATACTGCATCACACTGCCTACGAAAAAGCATGAATTTATAATGATCACATATTTTTTAATAACGCTGGAAATTATTGCATCACATGGAATCGCATCACATTTCGAACTCAAGTATTATAATTATTAATAAAATAAATGAACTAGAACTTCTGTTATGTTTACAGGCAGATTGTAATCACTAGTAAAATTATTGTCAAGTATTTACTAATACTTGACAATAATTTTGAAACACGAAAATCAATTTAGGTTTAATTATTGTAACAACTGATAAATATTGTAATATTAGTTTTAAGATTTATTTTTTTAATGTCAAGTGTATGTATATTTCTGTTGAGTAGAAAACAAGACAACTGGTACAAGAGTATATTATAATAACATAATATGTAATGGTGCCACAACATGGCAGCTTCAATATTTGCTTACAAATTATTGTATCACTTATTTAAGCTACATTTTATGTGAACCTAGCTTGTACTTCATTGAGAATCTCACATTCCGTCCATTTTGTTTTGTTATTTAGCTGTAAATTTTATTGTGTCAAGAATTATTCAATATACATTATGTAACTACATTGTTTCATTTTATTTCGATGCTTTAATATTTGAATAAAAACTCTTGCGCATGGATATTTGAATATTTTATTAGTTCTTCAGTTTCTACTCATTGTTACAACTACAACTTTTTATTGGTTAGTCTGTCGCGTAGTATTTTTGTGTTGGCGAACCGATGTCTTGAATATATTAGGATCAATATGATTTAATCCAGTTTCACTTGGCACGGCTACCTGGCTTGACTCTATTTCAGATTTTTCCAATAAGTGAGGCGCAAGTAACAGGAACAATTGCTGTAAAAAATAAGCGTTTAGAAATAGGGGTTCTATAAAAATGTTAAGACAGAGACGAATGTAAGAAAATTAAAATTTTCCCAATCGAACATGAACCTTCGGTTGTTGTGATAAAATTGAAAATCTATTAAAGAAAGGGGTTGTGCAGGTTTTGGCGCTATCGATAGCTTTTTTGTTTTTTCTCAACGAAAGATACATTATTTAGATAGAGGAGTGTACAAAAAAGGCGGGAATGTCTTAACAGAAAACGCAAAAGGCAACTAAAGGAACATGTTGGAGCACTAATTTGAAGATATTGCAATCTAAAATAATAATTTTCTTACTTCAGCCCAAGGTATTAGTGGTAGATTAGCAAAGGCTGCTTGCCACCCAGGAAGGCCTAAATGCACGAGGGCCATTCTGAAGTACTGCGTGAATGAATCCGCAAGCCAGCCCCAGGCCCCTTCTCGAGTTGCCAACCAAACTGACCACGCCCCTCCTGTGTATACCAGGCATATCTGTGGATAATTACATGGTTACCTATTACATATTGCCGGGACGCGGGAATGTCACAGCAGGCGTAACATGGCGCCGTAGAAAGGGGTTTTGTCGACGGAAGAAAAGACAAAATGACAGAACGTAGAAATGTTTTAAGCATGGTAATGTAAAAAATATAGGAAATAAACGTTCTATTCTTTAATAGTGTACGAATGTGGTGTCATATTTATGCAAAAAAGCAGTCGATTTGTATAGAAATAACGATGAAATAGCTTTGTCTATTCTTGGTAGAATAGGGATAGAATCGCCATGCTACGCGTGCAGGTGGCCTACCGTGACGTCTTAAAGCGTGAGTAGTAAGGTGAGTAGTTAGGCTGTGGGAAAGAGACAGAATATACAAGTCGTCTAGCGCCATCTCGTTCCCTGAGCGACTTTAGCTTTAAGGGGAATGCTCCAACCAGCCCGCGAAATTCAAAATTTCTTGGGTTTTTGCAATTTGTAGGCCAGTGCTAGGTTGTATGTTGATTAAAATATTGATCGCGCTTGTAAGACGTATGTAGTTACAGAACTATAATCAACAAAATCATCAATATAACGCTCTAAGTTCATAAAGTTTCAGGAATGACTTTTTATGTTATTTTTTTGTTCCTGAAGCTTTATGAACTTGGAGGGTTGTATTGGTGATTTCGATGATAATAATTCTGTAACTACATACGTCTTACAAGCGCGATCAATATTTTAATCAACATACAACCTAGCACTGGCCTGCAAATTGCAAAAAACCCAAGAAATTTTGAATTTCGCGGGCTACCCTTGAGCATCAACCTTAAGACAGTGACTCTGAAACGCAGAGCTATTGACAGTCCCTGACTCATTTGATGATTTTACCAAGATATAAAAAATTGGTTATTAGGTATTACCTACAACATTGTTATGTTACTAAATGCCGTGACACGGGCGTTTACCACTTCATCCCAAAAGGCGTCAACCAATAAAAACTTCGGTTAATAGCACAGTGCTTCAACGATTGGGTGCCGCATGTAGTAAGCAGGTTTGATTTCCGCACGGAACAAGTATTTTATAAGTTGCATTACACAAGGAATTTCTCCTGTATCGTGGGTGCGTTTTCAAACATTTTAATTTACTTACACAAACATCCAGATTCGAAATAACTAATTGTAAGTAGTAGGTAGATATATGTACATACAAATATTTGTTCCGTGCGGGAATCGAACCTGCGACACACAGTGCAACAGTCGGTAGCTCGGCTCCTGCATCAACCGTGCCGTGTCTATTTAGTTGTATGGCCTCTAGGGTTTTTTTCCGGATCTGGGTCTGGGGTACCCCACGATAAGGTGCAGCGGGGCAATCTCGACTGGTAAAACCTAAACCACAACTTTGAAGGTATAAAAATATTAGATGATATAGTTTTATCAAAAATGTAATGTATTGACGCTCCAGAGTCATTATCTGTGTATTATTTTTACAAACTTATATTGAAAAATATTCAATTATCTATTGAATATTTTTCAATATAAGTTTGTGCTTAAAAATGTGTTTTTGTCAAAAAAGGCAAAAATAGTTGCAATTCCCCCTCCGTGGGGCAATTTCAACTATAAATTATAATTTCTCTTCTAGAGCTCTTAGCTTGATGTTAGTCAGTTGCAGAGTTTTTTTATAGGGATGGTAATCTAAATTGGGGTCATTTATGCAGCTAGGCTCATTTTTGAATAAAAACACGTTAAAGGTTTAGGCGGGGTAATTTCGACTGCTCGCCATAGTTAATAGTGATGGGAACGTAATAAAAAATAAGTCGATAGATACACAAATAAATAATTTTGGTCTGCTATCTACTAAAGGTACTATATCTACTCACTAATCATAAATCAAAACTTCATTGTAAGAAAGGAATATATATTTAAAATATAACCAGAGCACCCCTCGTCCTAAATCTACAATCGGTCATAAACGTTACGCAATTTTATAATTTAGGACCAAGGTTCGTCTGTCTTTTTTAGTTTTAAAACAGATATTAACAATCTAACAAATATAAAAATTAACAAAAGTCATAATAAAAAGTAGGTAATTAACTTAAAACTAATCTTTGAATTCATAAAAGTACTGATCGAATTGACAGGCACCTACTAATTATGTATTCATTTGTAATTGAAGAAAGATTTATTTATTTTTGACATCTTGCACTGCTTGCTGCAATCCCTCGAAATGCATCGATTTGAATCGTGTTGCGATCCTGCGAATAGAAAGATTACAATAATATAGCTAAAAGTAAATATTTTCAAAGTATTTACATCGACAAAACATATCGAAACATGCACATCACTAGTGTTTGTTCATTTCCATATAAAATCTGGTGGGGCAATTCCAACTGCAAAAAAGTTGAAATTAGCCGCCATTACAATACAGGTGGGGTTATTCAAACTCACACCAAAATGCTGTTAAAACGCAAGATACAACAGAAAAAAATAGCTAAAAACATGAAACAGGCTTTAATTAAATGTCTTACCTTTGAAAATCTTCGAAAAACACATTAATTACCACTTTTTTTCGCAAAAATGTGAGACACTAATTTGCACGTTCAAACAAGAAAAAGCGAAGAAAACAAAATGACCGTGTCGATCAAACAGTATTGGGTCTAGCTGTGCCATCTATGTAGAAATTATGAAATTGCTTTTGAGCTATCTGGTCATAGATGGCACTTATTCAAATAAAGTAAAATGTAGAAGTTATTAAGATTAGTTGAAATTTCCCGCTGTCGAGATTGCCCCGCTGCACCTTACAGTAAAAAGTACCTATAGAGAGGATTTTTTTTTTGAAAATCTAACCCGTCGGCGAATTAGCATTATTTTTACCTTTCCAATAGTCCTGCATGAATCCAACTCAAATACTTTGCTCTTGGTATTTAGTAATGGTCGAGGTCCACTTTGTTGACGCGTGAGTGAAAAATCTAGCAGGTCCTTTAAAGCCGGTGTAAGACACAAGTCATTCAAAGGATTCACTCGAATTGATCCAACGGGTAAAATTTCATCGGCTGTAATTATAAAACTGAATTTATTTTCATTGATCAATTAACTACCTACGTACAATGATATTATATAATCTGGTAAAACCTCATTCATCATCATCATCCACAGCCCGTCTTCACCCACTGCTGGGTATAGGCCTCTCTTTGCTTGTGCCAAGCTCCACGGTCTTGCGTCAGCCTCATCCAGGACACTCCCGCAATGGCAACAAAACCTCATTGCCTACGTACAAATTATCAACAACCATTAAGAATAATTTTGAACTCAATATGCACAAACCCGAATACTTATAATGCCAGGTTAATTGAAATCCGTCTGTCGAAGCATAGAAATTCCGGAGATCCTCTGGAAGTACGGCAGAATGTCTCTGCTCCCATGTGGAGATAGCTACACGGTCACAGGGAGATTTACGTTCTACACTAACATTACATATTCTTGGATCCGATTCTGCAACATGAACATTCAAAAGTAAAAATCCCTCCTACTAAGAGACTTGACTCTAGTAAAGGACATATTTTACTTTTTTTAAGACTCACGATACACATCTCAAACTATTCAAAGTCGAGTCGGAGTAAAGTTACAGAGTTACCTACTGTCGGGCGTCCAGCTAGTCTCTGAGTTTGAAAACATCGCCACTGGCTGGCTGGAGAAAAGGTCGCTGGTTTACAAAAGGTGCATCTTAATCAAGATCATCATGATTGTGTTTAACTCTCCCATACCTCATGGAAGTTACGAAAATCATTTTAGCTAGTGGAGATATATTATTTGAGTAACTTTCGAAAATGATTTTATTAGGTACTTAATTTATTCAGGAGGGAGGCCTTTGCCCAGCAGTGGGACACTATGGGCTGATTTAATAATAATACCGACCCAGTTCTTGAAAACGGTCATGCCATATTGTTTTGGGATCAATCTATCATCACTGACAGGACTATTGTAGCCAATAAGCCTGATATAGTGGTGGTAGATCGCCGAGAGCGCCGTGCAATGATTGTTGACATCACCGTCCCTCATGACGAGAATCTCGTGAAAGCTGAAAATGATAAAAAAATCAAGTATCTTGATTTAGCACACGAGATTGTCGACATGTGGGACGTGGACTCAACAGTCATTGTACCGATAGTCGTTACGGTCAATGGACTAATTGCGAAGAGCGTCGACCAACATCTTAAGAGGCTCTCATTGTGCAGTTGGCTCAAAAGTTGGCTCAAGGGCTTGATACAGAAAGCAGTTCTCTTGGACACGGCGCGCATAGTGAGGAGGTTCCTCTCTCTGGAGCCCTAACCACCGGCAGCTTGGACCCTGTTCCCGATGCTGGTGAGCACCTATTTTTTATATTTTTAAATGTTTTAATTTTTTTTTTGTAATAATATTTAAAAATATATCTAATATGATAGAAAATTAATAAAGGAAATAATAATAATTTATTCAAAGCTTTGAGCGACTCGACCACGTAAATTGATCATACAACCATTTCTTATCAGATACAGTTCGTCGAGTAGTGTTTTTGGGATCAAACTTTTTTTTAGGCTGAATGATGATGATCTATGCCCATCAGTGGATTTGACAGCTAAGGTCGCACGTCAAAAGTGACAGAAGGGATAACGAACGTCAATGTCATACTGATACCAACTGCCCATCGTGGAAAAAATATAACCTCTAGTTCGCAAAACCTTAAAATACTAGATACATTAATAAAAATCAGTTTATATCATTCTTATTGAGATTAATTTTAGCATATTTCTAGGGAAAACATGACGAAGTCAATGGCTGGTGTTTGTGCCATAAAAGAGGAATTTGTGATTCAGCGACCGGCTAATAGCAGCAATGCTGAGGACAATGTTGATTCCTTAAACAAACGTAAGTTAGATGATAATAACGATGAAGAAAGTATTGTAGACAATAAGAAAGCAAAAAATGATGAGAATGATGATAAAAAATCTAAAAAGACTAAGAAAAGAGGTCAAAATAAAGCGCGACCAAAAACGTATCAAGATGAAAAGGAAAGTAAACCATGCCCTTCTATCGTTAGTGTAGAAGGGCCTGAGTTCATAAATCCATGTCAATACAGTAACTGTAAGTATATCCATAACCCTCTAGATTACATTAAATCAAAACCCAAGGATTTAGCTGAAACATGCCACTTGTATGATATCCGAGGCAAATGTCCTAGGGGAATTGGTTGTCGCTTTGGAGCCATTCATATCACTGATGAAGGCTATAATAAAGTAGATATAGATAAATGGAAGCTATGGAAAGATGATGTTAAAAATACACTTTCACCAACGCTTCAAATATCACTTCAGAAAAGAAAGTATGATTTTAGTCTTTCTGAAAAACTTATAAAATATATGGACAAAAGGAAGAAAACAACTAATAAGGAGCCTACTGAAAGCACTGAAGAACCAACAGATGACAATGAAAAACAAAAAGAAAACACAGACAATGATGTACCAAAAGTTTCTAATAGTGGTGCCGTCACTGATGAAGACTTGATTAAATTATTACCGAGGGAAAAGAAAACTATAGACTGGAGAGATAAACTATATCTGAGCCCTTTGACAACAGTTGGAAATCTACCATTCAGGAGAATATGCAAGCAGTATGGAGCAGACATAACATGTGGAGAAATGGCCCTGTGTGAATCTTTACTCAAAGGAATGAAACAAGAATGGGCGCTAGTTAAAAGGCATGAATCAGAAGACTTATTTGGAGCACAAATATGTGGAAATAATATTTATGCTATTACAAAAGTAGCACAATTACTACAAGAGAACACTGAGCTAGACTTCATTGATTTAAATCTAGGATGTCCTATTGATTTGATATACAAAAAAGGTGGAGGCAGTGGTATGATGCACAGATTAAATACATTGGAGGCATCAGTGAGATGTGCTTCCAAAATCCTAAGCATACCTTTCACTATTAAAATGAGGACAGGTGTTTATCAAGATAAAAAAATCACTCATACAATAGTACCCAAAGTGTCTGAATGGGGTGCAGCACTTGTCACAGTGCATGGTAGGTCAAGAGAGGCAAGGTACACTAGGTCTTCTGATTGGGAATATATTGAAACTTGTGCAAAAGCAGCGGCACCCTGTCCAGTGTATGGTAATGGTGATATATTGAGCTATCAGGACTATGTAGAGAAAAGAGCAATAGCTCCCACAGTTCAGGGTGTGATGATTGGAAGGGGGGCACTGATCAAACCTTGGATATTTACTGAAATTAAAGAGCAGCGAATTTGGGATATACGAAGTAGCGAAAGATTTGAAATAATAAAAAAGTATACAAACTATGGTTTAGAGCACTGGGGCTCAGACTTGCAAGGTGTGGAAAACACACGAAGATTTTTACTTGAATGGCTATCATTCTTGTACAGATATGTACCTGTTGGGTTGCTGGAACAACCACCTCAAAGAATTAATGAGAGACCACCTGCATATATTGGCAGAGATGACTTAGAAACATTGATGGCTTCAGGCAATTGTTCTGACTGGATAAAAATTAGTGAAATGTTATTAGGTCCCGTACCTGATGGATTTAACTTCTTACCAAAACATAGAGCTAATTCATATTAAGAAATATTTATTCATAATATTAATTTGTTGTAGGAACACTGTGTTATGTAAATAAATAATTTAAAAACAATTCTGTTTCTCTAAACACTCCATAGTACCAGATAGATGTTCCCTTATATGTTGAAACAGTCTGTGAAACATGCATGTGTGTACCTAGGCATAGAGATATGCCTTTGATGGATTGAAAGAAAGGACAGGTAAGTACTAGCTAGCATGACCTGATGTACGAACTTAAACTAGGCTGAACTGAGCATGACATTCCTTCAAGGCTTTCTGTAGTTTCTGCCAACCCCATGGGCAAAAAAGCGTAAGTTTATGTATTAATAAGTATTCGGTTCTTTCAGAAAAGCTGAGTTACTACATACCTAATAGTTTTGTCACTCCCAAAGTAATATTTTCATAAAAAGAATCTTCAGATACAAGGTCCACACAAAAACTCATTTTAAGACACAATTTTTTATTTACACTGAATTATTATATTCAAAGCTGAAATGACCGAAAAACTAAGTACCATTTTCACACCAAAAATAATTTGACATTAAATTGTTTACCTTTGTTACTATAACAACAAAATCTGACGATACCTCAGTTTACTCGTTGGGTTGGCATTTCGTTGTCAGTACGTTATTTGAGCATGAGGTCCGAGCCCTAGGTTTGATTCCCAATTCGGAGAAAATTAATGTCTTGCACATTACAAAAATTCGACTCACAATAAAGCATTTGAAACGTGGGTGGGGTTTATTTCGTGTTTATTGTGGTAGAATTTTTACTAGTTATCTATTCACCACTATTCGAAAACAAAAAAGAATAGAAAATTACCTATTATTTTTACTTGCCTATCCTGATCAGGTAACTACGGCACGGTTGGCATAGTGGTTGAGCGATCGACTCTGCTGGCGTGTCGCAGGTTCGATCCCCGCACAGAACAAATAACATTTGTTTGAGTAGTTATTCCGGGTCTGGGTGTTTGT
Source organism: Agrotis exclamationis (assembly GCA_950005045.1). Taxonomy (NCBI): domain Eukaryota; kingdom Metazoa; phylum Arthropoda; class Insecta; order Lepidoptera; family Noctuidae; genus Agrotis; species Agrotis exclamationis. Next base: position 8,081,248 of record OX465421.1, read on the forward strand.
GAAATTCTGTGCTGTAACGCACCCACGACACAGGAGAATATATTCCTTGTGTGGGGATAGATTAAAAAAAAAACAAAAAAGGCCATAAGTAGAGCCGAGCCTTTGTGTGCGAAGACGTTTACGTGGTAAGAAGAGACGCGACTCAAAGTCTAACTTAGGTACACGAAAAAGCGTTACCAGCATCGTCGCGCAGCGTCTCTATGTGAACTGAGCCTAAGAGCACTACCTACAAAACATCGCAATAATCATAATTAAATGACAGTTATGACTTATGACTCAATCAATTTTTTCTCGCTGTCCACTCTGTCGGACATTGAGCTAAAGGACGCCCGCTCTCAAACTTCGTCCGTGAGTCGCTCGTGTCGTGCGCATGAGCACATTTTTGTATATATGGGGTGGTGCGTGTCCATTGCAAAATAGTGTGGTCTGTATGTACGTGCAGGTGTGTGCAGAAGACACTCAAACACTCGAAAATCTCGGTTGTCAGAACTTGGTGTGAAGTAAATCCTGTCACTGGCAATGAAAATGATAGAAGCTCAGCAGCTTAGGTCAAAAACCACTGGTGTGGTTGCTTCAGAGGAACAATTTCCATCTTGGGGAGTTCATCTCAGCCATAGGACGTCCACTGCTGAACATAGGCCTCCCCTTTAGATCTCCACATATACCGGTTGGAAGCGACCTGCATCCAGCGTCTTCCGGCGACCTTTACAAGGTCGTCTGTCCACCTCGTTGGTGGACGTCCTACGCTGCGCTTGCTCGTCCGCGGTCTCCACTCTAGCACTTTTCGACCCCATCGGCCATCTGCTCTGCGAGCAATATGGCCTGCCCATTGCCACTTCAGCTTGCTAATCCGGTGGGCTATATCGGTGACTTTAGTTCGTCTACGGATCTCCTCATTTCGGACCCGATCATCTTGGGGAGTTGGTAAGTATTTATAAATCAAAAGACAGTTTATTAGTGTAAAACTTTAATTTCATCCACATATTTTATAATGCAGGTATTACAAGATACATTTCACTAGTAAAAGATTCATGGGTATACCTAATGTAATTGTTTTGTTTTCATAAGATGGTACATACTTAACACAATCTACGATCCTGCTAAGAACTGAAATTGATCACAACTGCACTTAAAACACAAAAACAAAATCCAAGGGAGCTTATTATGTGCCTTATGATTAAATAAACGGTACAAGACTGTCATCTCTTGCACAATCAAGATATTCTTGAATGACAGAATTGGGCCATTACATTTAATTTACTTCACACTTGTAGGTACAAAAAGGGCTTATCAGTACACAATATTACTAAATACCTACATTTATTAAGTTTCTAAAGAGCTAAATATTTGAAGATATTGAAACATACAATATTCTTATCTAAAACATTGTGACTAAATATTCGACACTTTAATTTTATGTACAAATTATTAGGTGATTGCCTCAAAGCTTGTGTTGTAACACATATTGCGTATCGAAAAATAGTCTTGTTCTAATGAATATACTGGCACTTCATATGCAGCTAAATATCCGATGATATACATATTACGTAATTATTTAATTTAAAACATCAATTGTATGAATGTTTATTTACAATGCATTATTAGAGTTATATAAAGAGTGACTTCTACAGTGAGAATTAGGAGAATACTTAAAACATGTGTCGTGTGACATTGCACTAATAGTCACTCATTCAATAAATACAACATGGAATGGAAATAAAAAAGTCTGCGTCAAATCTTATGTTACTAAGTTGCTTACTCCTTATGTTCCACGTTGTTTAACGTCTCCTGCGTCGGCGAGAGTCCCCATTGTATCCGTTTTCTGAAAAAGAAAAACAAACATATTTAAAAAGGGTTTTACATATTATTTTCTTGTGACAAAGTTTTATAGAGCACAGAGTACAATAATATAACAACCATAATGTAGGTGTATATTATATAGTCGCATAATAAAATCTTCATATTACAGGCCACCAAGGCAGCTTGTCACAGTGTAATGTATAGTGGAGTAATGGAGTGGTTAAAATAGGTGAGTTGGCATTGGTTTGAATATAACAAACCTCAGTCGTAATCATCGCCGGCGATTTCTCTGGCGGTCGTTATTGTACCCCACGGAGCCATTTGCCAGCGCACCGTTGGAACCCATCTGATCCATACCAAGACCGTATGGCCGGCCAGGCCCCATGTTTTGCGGACCATAAAATTCCATTCTACAAGCAGGGTCGTTGTAACTCTCGCTACTTTCGTTTCCTTGCATATTACTATTCTGTTTAATACTCTTAGATCCGTATGACCCGAACGCAGTAAAATTTGCACCCTGAGGTGCAACCCCGTCGCTGCCGCTCGGCTGTGGAAGCATGCGCGGCAAGAGGCTCCCGTGAGGTACGCCGAGACCGCCAGAACTGTAGCCGCCGGGCGGTTGACCCAGCCCGCCGCCATCGAGGCCTGCACCGAGCCCTGACGAGCCGAGACCTCCTGAGCCCGAGCCGGCCGAGTCTAAGTCGTCGTGATCGCGTCCTCTGCCGCGGCGTCGCCGGTCGCGGCCTCGCGAGCGGTTGCCGGACGGGCCCTCAGAGCCTAGTCCGCCGGAGGAACCGAGCCCACCGGACGAGCCGAGCCCGCCGCTGGAGCCCAGCCCGCCGCCCGCTCCGAGCGCGGCGCTGACGCCCTGGCCGGCGCCTGTCGAGCCGAGCCCGCCGCCGGCCCCGAGCCCGCCGCCGCTGGAGCCGAGCCCGCCCGCAGCGGGTCCATAGCCGCCTGAGGCACCGAGCCCGCCAGAGCGAGCCCCGCGTTTTCTGGAATCTGACTCGAGGCCACTTTGGCCAGGGCCCCTTTGCTCGTGACTTCCATTAGCCTGGGACTCAGAGGGTGGAGGAGGTGGTGGCGGAGGCGGCGGAGCTGCCCAGCCGCCCGGGGGGAGCATGGCCGCGGGGAAGTTCTGCATCATCATGCCGTATTGGTCGGCGGGGAAGTAGGGGGGCAGAGCGTAACCTTGTCCATTTATTGGGGGAGGAGGAGTGCACATATTCATTTGGGGATTAAGTGCCATTAGCGGCGGTATTTGATTAGGTTGCTGTAAATAATTTGTGTTACCGTTACTTGGGGGATTATTTTGATTTTGAATGTTTCTATCAGGGACAGTGACTTTTTTTTCTATAGGAGGGGTGGAGGGTCCTTTGCCTACAAGAGAGGGGAGTTGTGGGCCAATAGGAGTCGGCAGAAGGGTTTTCGGCGTAGGAAGAAGAGCTTGGGGCGCCTGTTGTTGGCCCGAATCCGTAGTATTCTTCTGGGGGCTGCACTTGCCTGAGCGAGATCGGCTACGGGAACGGGAACGCGACCGCGAATGACTTCTGGAAGACTTCGACGACCGGCTTCGGGACGATCTGGAGGAGCTGTGGCGTCTGCGGCGACGATCACGGGAGCGAGAGCGTGTGCGGGAACGGCGGCGGCGTGAGCGGGAACGGGAGCGAGAGCGGCGACCGCGACGATATCTGCCTCCACGGCCTCGGTGACCTGTAAAATGATTTTCATGATAACAAATTTCTTAAATGACTAAGAATTCATAACTATACATTTTAGAAACATGTTAATACGTTTACTAACTGTTATGAATTAGTACTTACGTCTGCCACCGCCTCCTCCTCGTTCAGCTAGTTCCTGTAGTTTAGGATTGACTACTTGTTTGGCTTCTTTCAACACAGCTACAAGGTCGGCAGCCTTCGCTGCGTTTGAAGGCGTAAAGAATGTATATGCAGTCCCAGTTTTATTTGTTCGTCCAGTTCTTCCAATACGATGTACATAATCTTCTGAATTGCTTGGGTAATCGAAATTGATGACGAATTTAACATCATCAACATCTGGAATAAGAAGTTTTGAATTTGAGAGTATGAACATAAAGCTGAGTATATTATGTAATGTACTATTGTTTTCCAAAGTACATACCTAAACCTCTAGCAGCAACATCCGTAGCTACTAGAATGGGAGCTTTCCCACTACGAAAATCTGTAAGAAATTGTATGTATAAGCACCTTCAACGCATGTGACAATTCATTGTTTTATTCAACATTAAAAACAATGTTGCTTGTAGATATTTGAAACATAACTTTCAAAAATCGTAGTAGTAAGTTTTAATTTATGGCAATTTTGAACATAATTATTATGTACTAGTAAGACATTTCAATTATTGTGTTCTGTGACATTGAATGACATATTCTTTACAAAATCTTACCCAAGTCCAAACCTGCAGTTTTTTTTTTTAATAATTCTAATGTGCTTTAAAAGACAAAATGCCAAAAACCTTAAAAAAATAAGCTAGATGTTGCACCAGTATTTCTGGAGAGCTATTATTTCATTATTGAATAAAGGAATATACTCCATTGCAGGTATTGTCGCTTCCACAATAATGTCGACAAAGCTTTTATATCAGCAAATTAATATTCCCAGTGTATCAATCCAAGCTTTATGAATGTTTAACTTGCTCAATTTAATTACCATTCATCTCACATTGCACCCCTTCTAGGCCACCAATTATGTATATGTAGTAGAGTAATGATAGTGTTATGTTTGATAATGAATAAATTATATTAATGGATAATGGGAAACAAAAATGTATGATTTGCAAAGGAAATGAATAATTACATAAGAAACAGAAACAAAATAATAATAAATGATCACAAAATAAGATGTAGAATAGAAAAATGACATGACAAAGATAACAAATATTGAGGGCAACCTTAGGAGGTTTAATGAGAGACGTAAATATAATTTTATTCCATTCACTATTGTATTAGTAAACTTACTAATAATATCGACTCCGTCTGTCATATATCGCACAAAAAATAAAAATTGAGAGCGAAAGATGAGAGGTCGGCCATCAGCACGAGGGCGAGAACCGAGTGCCGACCACCTCGGTCGGGCGCGAGCGAGCGCCGGCGGCGACACCCGCGGGCCCAACTGTGACCGCGAGTACCGGCCGCCGCGCCGGCGAGAAGCGGCTCAGACTAGCCGCGGGAGCGAGTCAGAGTGCATAGGGCTTAGCCCCGACAACGAGAGGCGGGCGGTGCGGGCCTGTCGCCGCCGCCAGCGACGGGCGGCGACGTGCCGCGCGCTGCCGCCCCGCCGCACGGCCGCAGCTCTCCACAGCCTGCACATGCAGACACGGGTTCAGAAAATGTTTACTGACTGCGCTACACCCAACGCGCTCGCGTCTTATGTCCGACACCGCTTCTCGACAACCACTCGTGCTATTTTTTATGCATTTTATTATACAGCACCAATTTGATAATTATGAAAACAGTTTTGCTATTATTGTGGAGCTAGCATAATATAAAATTACTGTCAAAATAATAAATTAAATATTAAATCATCATAAGATATCAACAAAGTATGTTTTTATATCAATGTTACCTTGTAAGACCCAATCACGTTCATTTTGTGATTTGTCTCCATGAATACACACTGCAGGCCACCTAGGGGGAACCAAAAATACTTTATCAGTACACAAGTTAGTTTTGTTTTAAGATCATAATTAATGCAACTACTTACTCTAATTCATACTAGATACTAGAGCTGTCACCAATTAAAATGGTTGAAAGGACAATGGGGAAAAATATAGATTTCTCTTAAATCTAGAAACTTGTAAATACAGAAAAAATGACAATGTTTTTTAGTGGGAATCATGTTGAAAACAATTAGTTATTCAAAACTTAGCAGCAGTAGTCACAAGAATTGATTGAGGACTAAAAAGTCTGTCATTATAGATTTGAAGTTTCTATGTAAGTACTTTACAAATAAGGACAATCACTAAGTATTATTACTTAATACCAAGTATTATTTAAATAAACAATTAAATTACTCTACACTTAATTTAATTACTAAATAACTAAATTTATATTACTTTTAATATATTAGTATTAAACATTAGGGCAGTTATCAAATATTAATTTAGATCTTAGTGCAAATTTAGAAAGACAACTTAATTTAGCTCTCTGATGACATAGATACTTAAAAAAAGGCAATATATTTCAAATTTCAAAGGTGATATTTTTTAATGATAATAGAATATTTTTGTTTGTTTAGGATTATCATTAAAATTTGAATGCTATAGCATTCAAATTTTCATCATGAAATTATGGTACAGCCTAGTAAGGAAATAAAGTTGACATACCCATCTCGCTTCATTTTTCTTGTTATGTCATCAACTCGACGCTTAGTCTCAATGAATATTATGGTTTTATTTTCTTTTTCTGCCATAATTTCTTTCAGAAGAGTGCTCAGTTTAGTTTCTTTTTCATATTCCATACACACATCAATAATTTGCAAGATGTTATGATTAGCAGCCAGTTGCAAGGAACCAACATTAATTTGAAGATAATCTTTTAAGAATTCTGCAGCCAAACTTTGTACCTCTCTAGGCCAAGTAGCGGACCACATAAGTGTTTGACGATCTGGTCTGATTTGTTCAATGATCTTTCTAATTTGTGGCTCAAAACCCATATCCAACATTCTGTCAGCTTCATCCAGAACTAAATATGTAGTTCTTTTTAAATTAGTTCTTCCACTTTCCAGAAAATCTAGAAGTCGCCCAGGTGTGGCAATAACAATTTCAACACCAGCATCTAAATCTCTAGCTTGAGGTCCCTTTGGAGCCCCACCAAACAAACAAGTATTGTGAATTTTAGATGTATTTGCAAATTTGTCACACACTTCTTGAATTTGTTGTGCTAATTCTCTAGTAGGTGCCAATACAAGAGCTATTGGACCATCGCCTCGACTAGATTTTGGCTGATTGTTAATGTGTACAATAGCAGGCAAAATGTAAGAAAGTGTTTTTCCTGAACCAGTAGAAGCAATCCCAACCATATCACATCCACTCAGAGCAATCGGCCAGCCTTGAGCCTGGATTGGAGTTGGTTTAGAAAAACCCATTTTATCAATCTCATCCATAACATAATCTGGGAAACCGGCTTCTTCAAATGTCATTGTTGGTTTAGGTATGTTGCGCCCTTTGAGTGTAATCTCATTGTTACTCCTCCAAGCTTCCACTTCAGACTCTGGTCTGTTTTCTACATCACTATGTGGTACGTAAAAGTCTTTTTTGAATGGTTTTAGTCTACTTAGATCCCATTTCGGTTTCCTCAAGTTTGCACCAGGATTACTCCTACGCCCACCGCCGTAACCGCCTCCTCCGCCTCCGCCACCGCCTGATCCAAGTCCATAGCGAGGACTACGACTGCGGCTCCTACTCCTGCTTCGGCTGCGACTGCGTCTATCGCGTCTATCACGACTACGATCTCTAACAATGAAAATAACCGATTAGGAAAATGCCATTTTGACCACACTAGAAAATACCATTTAACAATGTGCTGTGTAATCTAATTTATATTTACCTTCCTCGACCCATGATTGAAGTTTAAACTGTTCGTAGAATAGATTTTTATAAAATAGAAACTTCTAATTGCAAAAAATCACTCACAAAATGAAAATTTCACTGAAACCACTTTAATTTTCACACTTCGCAAGCACTACGCCATTCATCCCGAATAAAACAAGATGGCGTCTGCGGAAGCAAGCGGCATCACCATCCATAGAGATTTTTTTTTTTGGTTTTTTTCGCCCCTATGGGGTGCGTTTAAGCACGCCGGCGAAATTTTCACCAGATAAAAATTAAACTAGCGAGTGTTCGCTGAACGGAGTCATAGGTTTCTGTCAATGTTAGCTGTCAAATTCAATTGACAGCTCAGTTTATCAAACAAATAACAATTCAATTCAACTTAACAGTCCGAATATTATATTGTAATCTCCGTAAAATTAGGATTTAACTTGTGATCTCGATATTATTACACAGTAAAAATGAACCGGAACATGAAAAATCAATTTGCGGTGTAATATTAATTATATCCATGATCCACAAATAATATTCACCGAGACGATGAATTAGGTACTCGCTAAAATAAAAATATTCGTTTTTACGGCGCGAATCGAGCACTAACAACAAAACTCAATGTCAATCAATGTCAATCTGACAGCAGGATAAAATTTAGCGAGGTAAAAAGGTCGCTAAAATTTATCCTAGTTAGGCGAAAACTTATACCACCGGACGACCGTGAACGGGGCAGATTAAATTTTAGTCAGTTTAATTTTTCACCTCGCGGTGTGCTTGAACGGGGTGTTTGACGTTTAGTCAGTATAAATTTTAACCTGGATAATCGACTTAAACGCACCCATGGATGGGGCACATTTTAACTTTTATAATTCTTTATTCTCTTGAAATTTAACATCTTGTCTTTTTGCATAGCCACTGGTAAGCCTAAACATCCATTACCTTTAGTACCACGTCATTCTTAACCTGAGAATACTGTTACTGGGATTCTGTGACTGGGATACTTTTTAGACAAGTCCGTCCGAGGGCTTTTCTTGACCGTGATACAATATTTTTTCTCATTCTACAATATTCAGTTTAATATTAAAAACTACTTGATTTACTTTTATAAACCCACTATAAACCTGTACCGGTTTATGTTCAAAAATCGTTTCTCGTTTTTGGTGTTGTTAATAACTATTCGTTTTTTATCTGTGTCGGAATCCATTTTCTGCGTTGTTGTGACATTTTGCGTTTTGCTCTTCAGCCAAATATTCTTGAGAAAAAAGAGTTGTATGAATATTGTCATGCTATTGAACATTGCATTATCAATTAAGTGATGATATATTTTTTCGTATTGATAATCATTAAATAAAGGCAGTTTTCCATCGTGAAGAAACGCACGATGGGTTGAAATAGTGATTACTATCGGCAATAGTTTAACATTCTCATTTCATTATTTAGTAACACACATCGTAACATAACAATGGAACTAGACGTATCGCCTGCAGACAAAATAGACAACGATATGGAATATTCGGATAATTCAACAGACAGTAAATACACGCCATGTAAAAATGACCAGTACTCGATCATACGCATTCCCGAAGATGGTGAAAAGTCAAGTAAGCACTCCTCAAGAAAACAGTCAAAGAGAAGAAAGAAGAATTCTAATCATTCACGACCTCTACCCAGGATAATAGTGAAACCCTTGCCGCCGCCGCCTCCGCCCGAGACCAGAGAATGGACAGCAGCTACTTCCTACACAGAAACTAATTCTAGCACTAACAGACCGTCTACCATGCGAGAGGTATTGGCGAGCATTCCAGGGTTTTGTTTGAAACCTCGAAAACGCAGTGGTAAAAAATTATCAACAGCAGCACAGTTACAACAGACCAGAGAAGGGTGCATTGACTTAGAAACACCAGATTCAATACTAGTAAATACAAATATTAGGGCATTACTAAATAAACATACATTTTCACTTCTTCCACCTCTATACCAATATAAGCTTGGGCAGCTACTTCCAAGTGTGGATAGGTTAAGTCCTTCAGGTCGCTTAAATTCTTCTAGTCTCAATAATGAATTTTTTGCCCGTGCTTGCTTACAATGGCAAGACAGCCTCTCTGGTGGGGAGTTAACCCCAGAAAACCAACAAAAAATGAAGACTGAAGCTGAAAAAGAAAAAAGCAAAATAGATCCATGGAAATTGAAACATTTTGAACCAATTTGGGGAGAGAAGTCAAGAAAGCAAAATTCTTCAATCAGTTTAAATTCAGATAGGCCTTCTCTTAAGACCACAATAAAGTTAAGACCAACAGCTTCAATAACAAGCAGTAGTACTGTTCCTAAAGTTAAAAAAAGTAAATCTAGTACTAGTAAGAGAATGCGATCAGTAGGGGCAGTGACAAGATCTTCAGCCAGAGTTGATGATGTGATAGATGAACCAGTCAGTGTAAGCAGTAAACAGTCTGCACCTGTGCCAGACTTATTGCCTCTGAAACACACAAAAAGTCACAGTCATCCCAACTATGAAGAATATCCAGTGGACTTTAGTTTTTCTGATTCATCTTCAACCCAGAGGTTGGATGAGTCCCTATCTACAACACCTGTTGATCCACTCCTGCTGCCTGATGGGGAATCTGAACGCAGTGATGTAAAGCAAGAGTTAGATCTCAGTGTCGTTACTATAGAAGAAAACTCTAAAGATGGGGAAGAAGAGAAAGCAACAGATTCTGATAGCAATTTACTTGAATGTTCTAAGAGGTCAAGTAATGAAAATGAAGAATATTCTATGGCTAAGCGAATCAAGTTTGAAGATGAATATGAAATGCATAATTCAAGTTACATGGTACACAATGCAGATACTCCTAATAATTATTCAGATGTTGAGACTAATTACGCTGGTGAGCATGAGCAGGTTTGTCCTAATGATGAGCTACTGTATTCTGGACAAGATCATGGAGACACAAACAGTGAAGACAGTAAAGCAACAGCATCTGTGTATGAATATGATGCAAGAAGTGAATCTTCAGTGTCCAGTCTGAAGATAGATATGAATGTAAATAACATGACTGCAGGCGAGTCTACAGGTGCTACTGAGTCCATTCCCTATGACACTACTGTGGCAGAGCTGGAGGAAAGTCCTGAAGTTGACAAAGAAAGTGCTCCAAAAGTAGTAATACAGGAAACTCAAGAAGAATATGTATCAGAGCAATATCAGGAATGTGCCAAGTCCGATACTGATGTAGAATCACCACAGCAATGCAAAGAGGCTGTTGTTGAACAGGATGTATGTCATCAGAGCTATAACCAGGAGGTTGAATGTCGAGTAACACAGCCTGAGCAGCCTCATTTAAAGAGTGATGAAATGATCAGTTCTGAGAAATGTGAGAAAGAGAGCCTGCCTCAAAATATTGCACAGAACTATTATGATGAGCACTTCAAGGATGCAGAGTCTTTTATACTGGAGACAAGCCTCTCAATACTTACTTCTCGTGAGTATGCACTTGATAATAATTTCAAAACTGTAGTAATATTTTTTTGTAATCATTGTTATGAAATCAAGTCTCTATCAAACCAAAGAATATTTAAAATCAATTTATTTCAAACTCCACATTTTCTGACCTGTAGTTATAAAAAAATAACTACAGATCAGAAGATGTAAAGTAAACATATTTGCGTAAACATACTTCAAGGAAGTAAGTATCTCTCATATTTCATCATAGAAGTTAAGTTATTAAGCACATGTGACTAATATCCTTGATTTTTGGGCAAATGTACTCTACTTAGTCTGATCTCAGTTCAGAACATACATCAGTAATTCTACTTACTTTCACAGAGAATGAAGATGTCAAATATTCACCACATCCTAACTTGATGGAGCTGTCATCCTACATGAGTGAAACCAGTAAGTATGCTTGTACAAATAATGAATTTGAGGGTAGAATAAAATCATAATTGCTATAATTTTGACATTAAATGACTTGCCTACCCAAACATACCAATGTAATTTATTTTTATTTTGTAAACTGTTCCAGATGTTACTGCTGTTGTTACAATGCCTTTGACACACAATTCATCAATACCAATGATGGAAGTAACCAATACATCGGTAAGTTCATTGACTATACTTTCACGAATCCATTCATTGCTTGAAAAAATTTATCATCTAGTCTATTTTCGTCCACTGCTGGACATAGGCCTCTTCTAATTTACTCCACTAAACTTGTTTATGTTAAGACTGTAAATTATTCCAGATTGTTTCTTACCCGGATGACAACATGAAGGATGCGGCTAAACCCAAGGCATCAGCTGTTTCATGGAAGACTGAGAGTGACTGGACAAACAATGAGAATGTTATGACATTACACCCATTTTCAAACTTAAATACAGAAAGCGCGAAATATGTTAGTGAAGACTCCAAAACAAGCATGGAGGATATCAATATGAATGATGAAAACTGCATGTACAAAGAAGATAGGGATGCTAATTTCAATATGGAATCTTCTAACTCATCTGAAAGCTGTCAATCAATAAAGGATACGTCTGTGAAGCAAGAAATAGACACAGCAACTAGTTTGATATCTAGCACTGCTGTGACGAACCCATCTTTGAATACCACGAGTATTGCACAGGGTATATGGGCTCGAGGGAAAAAATCTAAGTTGGGGAAGGAATCCAACAGGTGTGTACTGATTTTGTTTAGAAAGAGCTGAAGTCTGAGCATTTTGATCAGATTATATACTTATACTCACTGTTCCCTGTGCTTTCACCGCCGCTGCTGCGCTCCTATTGGTCGCAGCGTGATGTTATATAGCCTAAAGCCTTCCTCGATGAATGGACTATCCAACTCAAAAATATTTTTTTTAATTCGAACCAGCTGTTCCTGAGATTAGCGCGTTCAAACAAACAAACTCTTCAGCTATAAAATAATAATAAGTATAGACTATGCTAATCATATATTTATGGCATTTCAGAAATCGAAGTTCAAACAAAGTGCCACCCGGCACGGTGAATCTAGAACGCAGTTATCAGATATGTCAGGCGGCGATCCAGAACAGTCCGAACCGCGACGCGTTACGCGGTCAGCTTCGACCGCCGCCCGCGCTGCTGACGCGGCCCGCGCGGTCTGTGAGACCGCCACCTCCCCCGCCTCCCGTACTCGTCAGGCAACTACCGGTGTCTGTGATGCCTCATAATGAAGTAAGCAGTTTTTTTTTTGCTAACTTTCTATAACTGATGTTACACATTAGCCATTTATCCAGTTTTAGAAATTTTTTAGAGCTTTGTATAGTCTTTTCCCTGTCACTTGTGTGACAATTTATTTAACCAACTTTAATAAGGAGGAGATTCTCAATTTGGTCGCTATTTTTTTTCTTAAAGGTATTTGATTTACTCTCTATACGCTTAAAAGTAGAAGAACAGACTCCAGAATGTTAAAAGTACTAAAGTACATTGTTAACTTATAAACCCTGCTTACAATAAAATATTATGTGAAGACTATAAGTGAGTGTTGCCTTTTCAAAAGAGTTCTTTGTCTACGTAATTAAAATGTATAATATTAATATGTACTAATTTACAAAAAGCGACGCCACTCGCATTTCGTGATGTCAGCTAAGCGTATCGCCGGGCTTAGCTCAGCATACCGTGACGTAAAACACGTCCATGTGACGTACCTATATTTTATGCTTAAAAACCCATTTTAATCTTAACAATAAAATAATTGTTAACTATAACACTGAACTGATATGAATGTTCTATCTCGGTTACTGTCTTTGTAACCAATCAACGTCCGTATTTATCTATTCGAGTTGATAGATGTCCAATAGGTGCATCCACACAGAGCGAGCAGCCTCACGAGGCATTTGCTGCGCGAGGAAACTGCCTCGCGAGGCTGCTTGCTCTATGTGGACGTGCCTGATTGTTTCTCGACCGATGCACGAGACAATATACGCGAGCAAAACAATAGCCGACAGTGGATGGCTCGGGCGCTCGGTCGCTCGCCCGCGGAAGCAAGCGCGCTTGCCTCGGCCGAGACACGTCCACACCAACCGAGCTGCTTCGCGCGCCAAATGCCTCGCGAGGCTGCACGCTCTGTGTGGACGCACCTATTGAGAAGCAATCGTCAAAGAAAACGGAACGGGATTTGAATTGAGATAGAATATTGCCGCTGTGAGCTTTGGCTTAGTGCGGGGCGGCGAGCGGTTAAGATCAAAATGTATAGAAATGTTTGAAACACGCCACGAGGTGTCGCCTGTGGGTTCGTGGCGTGCACAATGCTTTGTCGCGCCGCCCGCCACACGGCTCACCGCTTCGACCAATGTCGTGAACGGCAGCGAATACTCGCGGCAGTAGGCATTCGCAGCGATTAGCCGCTGCGTGTGACCGAAACCCTAGGCCTGGCTCTATGACTTTCAATTCTTTCGAAGCAGGCTTTTTAACATATAATATGAAATTGTTTTACAGATGAACGAGAATCGGTCTAATAACGTGGGCCAGTACATCCTGGTACAAAGGACTCCAAATGTGGCGCCCAGGGCGTCGAGTGCTCCACCTGCTAACCAGAATACTAATGTGGTTGGTATTTACAGTGTTTTAAACTTTGCCCCACACTAGGAATTTCTCCTATATCGTGGGTGCGTTTACAAACATAGAAACTCACATACACAAGCACCCAGACCTGAAACAACTACTTGTAGATCGTACAAATATTTGTTCCGTGCGGGAATTGAACCCGCGATACGCTACGCAGCAGTCCCATCACTCAGCCACAGCGCTCACCGTGCCGCTAAACTTAAAGACACTTTTTAGTGTCTAAACACACTATGCCGAAGTTACGCGACCGAAGTTCGGCGGCTGATTTCACGTTCCGTCGTATTTGGCTGATATGACACACCATAAGCGCCGAACTTACGCGGCAGAAATTCGGCGCGGGTGGCTCCCTGCTGCTCCCCGCCCCCGGATCTTTGTCGGTAATCGAACCGAACTTCGGTCGAGTACAATGTGTGGTCACAGAATAAGTTGCCGCTGAACTTACGCCCGACCGAAGTAACGCTGTACGCTATGATGCGACGTAATTTCGGCATAGTGTGTCGTCAGTAATTCAAATAGCATTGTAGGCGTAATTGTGCTGAACTTCGGTCGCGTAACTTCGGCATAGTGTGTTTAGACACTTAGCGTGGTAAAATCATCAAATGAGTCGTTCCCGACATATTTGAACGCCTCTGGGCAATACATGGAGGATCTACCCATTTATAACACCTCACACTATGTGTAACTTGACCTATGTTCACAAATAAAGCTTTCTGATTCCCACCCAGGGCAAGGCAACAGGCACTGACAGACTTGTACTGACTAAAATCCACGGTGACCTTCAATAGCCCTTTACGTTCCGGGGTCACGATAGCTCGTTAGTACCGCGACCCCGGAAACATAAAGACACTTGGCGCCGAAAGTGAGAACTCCGAACCAACGTCATTTTAACACAACCGATTGCATATTCTCATCATCGATCATTTTTGTTGGAACCCTAGACATAACGAATGGACTGAGCACTCCTTCCTGCATGAAAATGACCACTTTCTAGAGAAAACGATTTGGCTGTCCATATTCATCTCTTCTGCAAGGCATTCCATCGTTATCTTTGTCTATGTTTTTCTATAGTGGATTCAGTCATTCTCTATAGAATGTCAGAACAGATACATCTCTTGTCTCTCTAATGCTTTACTACCCCTAATAACTTGACTTTTGGATTACAACAACAATCCAAAAGTCAAATGACATGACAAACAATGGACTAAGGTCCATTCTTTGTCTATGGCTGGGACAGGGTAAGGTTCATTTCAAAGTGTTGGAATATTTTTGTATCAGGCCAACTTCCGTCAATATGCCTTCGCCATATCACTGGCAAGATATGGATCTTATCATTCGATTTTATCAGTACGTATTAATTAATTTCAGAGTGTTGCACGGTGCCGGAGCGTGGGCGCAGACGACGCATGCGTATGCAACCTGCGCGCCATGATACTGTGCAAGAAATGCGGTGCCTTCTGCCACGACGACTGCATCGGATCAGCGGAGCTATGTCTCACCTGTCTCATACGCTGACCCTGCCTTTATGGTTTCACTAAGGCCCATTACGCGCGGCCATTGCTGTCTTGCTAACATTAACCTTACAAGGAACTTTTATATAGATCGAATTTAGCTACAGCCCTAAACATATTTTGTACCTTTAGTTCAGCGTAGCTAATAGATTGAAATCGAGGAAATCCAGGATTGAGGTGTGTGTGAACAAAGTAAATGGTTGTTAGGAATGGTGGTGCTATCTGTTTGAATGTATCAATAAACAAAAATATTTAGTTTGTAAACTGTGCACGGATATTGACAGTATTTTGTACTTCGCAAAGATATGGGAGTAGTTTTTGCAAATTCTAATGTGGAGCTTTAAGTTTGTTGTATGGAAGTCGCGCCAAGGTCAGATTTACCTTATCATTCATCATCGCTGAACTTAAGTTAGTCAACTTACTGATGTGATACTTTGCAAATTATTAGCGTATGAAAATAAGTTACAAAATTAGTTTCAGACTCGTTACTTCAAATCCGTTCCTTTTAAGGCGGAATATTATACACATCCTGTCATAAAGTTGAATTGAACATTTATTATTTTGACGAATGGCGGCAGTGCCGATGCATGCTAGTGATTTTCTTGTTAAAAACTTAGTTATTCTTCAAACATCAAATATATTTACACATCATAATTATGTTGAAAATAAAATTTCATATTTTAAGAATACAGATAATAGCTAGTACACAGCACAATATAATTCATTCTATAGCTCGTACTTTATTTAGATCTTACGAAAACATATTTTAAAACTTATCGAAATATAGCAGATAACTTGGTAGCATTTGTTAACATTTATTTGAAACAAATAATATAGTAACGTTGTTAAGAGTACAGTACACGAGAAAGTAGAAGCTGAAAGGATTTCATTTTTGCCATTATATTTTAGTATTAGGATATCATCACAATTTAAGTTTAGCTACTGTTATATTAATTTTAGTGTTATTTTACCATTTCGTGACTTTGTTTTGTATGTAGTTTGTCAGTAAAAGTTTAGTATTGGCATAGTGATTAAAATACTTGTGCACCATCTGATATCCCATCTATTTATAACATTTATAATTAAGAGTATGTACAGATATTTATTGATACGTGAAGGCTGGTGGGTTGAACATCGGATGGACTCTTATTGTAGGTATTTATAGAACATTACTTGTTATATTTAAGTTTTTCATTATGGCGTGTACACTAATATGACACTAAGTTATGCAATATATTTATAGTTGTCTATAATATTTTTATAAGAATCTTTTACAAATTGAGAAATAGCTTTTTGCTAATTTAAGACTTCTTAGTAATGTGTATCCAAACAAATCCAAATTGTCCATATAATCTCCTTCTGATCTCTTGTTTAACTGTCCCACTAATGTAATATGGACCTTTTATTGCGTATTGGGTGTAGTGTACAATGGTTATAATAACTTGGTTTTATTATAACGTTAATAACTGATTATCAACAAATAACGTTTATATTTGGATAGTTGACGACGCGACGCTGCTCCAGCAATGCCTAGTTTATTCACATAGCAATGCCTTACATGATGACTTACAGATGCTATAAGTTACAATTATATAATCTTAGATATTATAATAGATAATAATACAAGTGTTGCTCACTATGTTTGAATCACAAATGTATATCTGTATATTTTAGCTTATATCATATTATCGATAAATGTTAAAAAATCTATGTATAAAATGTCACAAAAGCTAGATACGGTCTAGATTTTCGAGACGTTTCATGGAAGATTTAGAAGAACACTATTGGGACTTTTAGAAATGTATGAAAGAATTGTAATTCTTTATAGTGTACTTAGTTTAAGATTTTTCATAATCTCGGTACGCAATAATTTGACAGTGTTCGAATATTGACTATGAAAAATAATATTGGTATATTTGCATTATTTAGAAGCTACCAACGACTTTTTTATGGGATGCCTTTTTGTTTTATTTTTCATGATTATGGCGAATTTTATTTTTGTCGTGGAATTATCGTATTATTGTTATTTATTGGTAATTAGTTATTTTATGCTCATGAACATTTTTTCTCTAATAAAATTATGTTCTTCTAAGATATTCATATTTTATTTACTTTAACCAACCTACGCAATAATAAGCAATTTGATTGCTTAAGGTTGATGCTCAAGGGTAGCCCGCGAAATTCAAAATTTCTTGGGTTTTTTGCAATTTGCAGGCCAGTGCTAGGTTGTATGTTGATTAAAATATTGATCGCGCTTGTAAGACGTATGTAGTTACAGAATTATTATCATCGAAATCACCAATACAACCCTCCAAGTTCATAAAGCTTCAGGAACAAAAAAATAACATAAAAAGTCATTCCTGAAGCTTTATGAACTTAGAGCGTTATATTGATGATTTTGTTGATTATAGTTCTGTAACTACATACGTCTTACAAGCGCGATCAATATTTTAATCAACATACAACCTAGCACTGGCCTACAAATTGCAAAAAACCCAAGAAATTTTGAATTTCGCGGGCTGGTTGGAGCAATCCCCTTAATATCAAATTCTCGAATATCACTACCGACACAGGGGGCCCGTCGTTGTGCTGACAGCTCGAGGCGCGCGTGGAACAGAACGCGCCGTCATCGACCCGGATAGCGAGTCATTACTCGCCGTTCGCATGCCCGCGCCTACGGTGGCCGGAGAACGTCCTGCGACGTCCTTTGCCGTGGGCGTCTCCCGAGGTGGCTGGGTCGTGCGGTGGAAGCTGTCCTCTCCCTCAGGCATCCCGCCTCCTCCTTCACTAGCATGACTGCTTCGCAGAAGGAGGCGTCCGCTTCCCGTTCCGTCTCTCCCCGCAGCATGGCTTCGACCCTCGACCAATGCCGGGCGCGAGAGGTTGCCGCCTCCTATGTACCGCCCGGACACAACCACGAAGACGGAACTTGATGCACCCCCACACGGCCAAATTATTTAGAATATCACCACGACCAAGATCGGACTGGCTATACAGGTGAATTTTTCAACTGAGCGTGGATGGCTATATCCGAAACTATGAGGAATATTGAAAAACGTTGAAAGGAGTCTCGAGGCCGATTTTGACGAAAACTAAAACTGCATTAGGGCTGAGTCACACCGGAATGGCAGTGACGCGGCGAACACTTTCAGTGTGAAATATTTTTAAACTTTAACTACCTACATACTAAAAAGACCAGTATCGCTAGAAAAGCTTGAAAACGTCGCGAGGCTACTCGCGGCACCGCGGGTCTGGAGGTTGCGCGACGCCGCCAACGGCTGCCAGCGGCGACCCTGGCTGGCGGCCGCTGCCATTTCGGTGTGACACGGCCCTTACATTTAAAAAAATTAAATAATCCTGGCCAGTAATAGAACCCGTTGATTTTGGAAAAGAAATCACTCCCTGTATTATTACACCAGTACATTGACCGAGCTTAACTCGGGAAAAATAAATACATAGAAAATTAAAAGTAATTATCTATTAGATAAAAATAAATGAGACCGTAAACTTCACTGATAACAATAGTACATATACAGTGTGTCCGGACACGAGTTAGCGATACTTGAAGGGGATATTATAGATTCATTTTCATCGACAAAACTGCTTTTAAAAAAATTCTTACTCCAACACCTCGCGAATGGCGGCCATTTTAGTTTTTTGATTTGTCGAACTGGGGTATGTACAATAAAATGCAAATATCTTTGAATCCAAGAGACCTACATACATGCAAATGACTTTATTGCAAAGTTAAATGTTAAGGCTTTTCAAAAACTTGCGAAAGTTTTCTAAATAATATGTAAAAAGAACCAAAAAACGTGGGCAAACACGAAATTATACACAAAAATTACTGAATATTTTCACATTTTATACTCTAGCACGAAAAGTACCCCTGTATTTTGCTTAGGTTTTTACATTAATTTAAAAGTATTTGAATTAGGCTATAAAATGGTATCAAAATTATTTCTCTACATCAAGTACTTTAGGAGTTATTCTTACTTGAACATAACCCTTCCTTAGCGAATGTACCCCAATATTACAGGTTTCGCATTCTTTGGGCGAGCTAAATCGTTTCAGTGTAAATTAATGAGCTGGCATTATTAACCAACATGTAAATGATCCCAACTAATCACCCATAAACTGTATGGCCCATTTTTTTAATGTATTCATTGAAACCGATTTCATAAAGTAAAAAAAAATGTGAGTATTATTTCAGTTTAATGGTGATTCGTTGGGATCATTTACATGGTGGTTAATAAGGCCAGCTCATAAATTTACGCTGAAACGGTTTAGCTCGCCCAAAGAATGCAGCTTCTGTAACATTGGTGGTACATGCGCTAAGGAAGGGTTATGTTCAAGTGAGAATAACTCCTAAAATACTTAACGTAGAGTGATCATTTTGATGTAATTTTATAGCCTGACTCAATTACTTTTAATTTAATGCAAAATTCTAAGCAAAATACAGGGGTACTTTTCGTGCTAGAGTATAAAATTAATGTGAAAATATTTAGTAATTTTTGTGTACAATTTCGTGTTTGCCCACGTTTATTGGTTCTTTTTACATTTTATTTAGAAAACTTTCGCAAGTTTTTGAAAAGCCTTAACATTTAACTTTGCAATAAAGTCATTTGCATGTATGTAGGTCTCTTGGATTCAAAGATATTTGCATTTTATTGTACATACCCCAGTTCGACAAATCAAAAAACTAAAATGGCCGCCATTCGCGAGGTGTTGGAGTAATAATTTTTTTAAAAGCAGTTTTGTCGATGAAAATGAGTCTATAATATTCCCTTCAAGTATCGCTAACTCGTGTCCGGACACACTGTATAATGCAACTAGTGAATAAAGAGCGGATTTAAAGCGAGGCGATTCATGATGATTGAATCACGAGCGAAGCAAGTGATTCAAGTACTTACCTATTTAAATCTTGAAGCGACGCGAGTGATTCATGGCCGTCGATATAAATCCGTTTTATTCAAGAGTTGCATACGATACTTTATACCATGACCACGAGAAAAAGAAAGATTTAAGCTATAAATAATAAGATATTAAAGAACAACAAAAAGGTTTTTTTTATTATTAAGATTGCTCCACATTTTTAATTTCTCCTGTACCGTGGGTGTGTTTGAAAACATCTAAATTCACAAACACAAACACCCAGACCCGAAAAACATAAATGAATCTCATAATTATGAATATTTGGTCCGTGCGGGAATCGAACCCGCGAACCGCAACGCAGCAGTCCAATCGTTCAGTCACTACCACAGAATAATTAATAGTACTATACGTACAGAAGGACTACTCCAAAAAAAAAATCAAACAAATGTAAAATCTATTTACGAGAGAATAAAGTACATTTTAACTGGCAGCCGTACCGCCCACCTACTTTTATAATAGCCTAAACTTCCCGTGCGCAAGCAAAAATGTACTGAATGGTTACGCCCGAGAGTTTATTTTGGTTTATCTGACGCCAACGACATTAAAAGGTTACTATGGGTCAAGCTCAATAGGGTTGCGACTTGCGAGTTCAGGCACAAATAGGTAGGTACCTATGCGTATTTTATGGATTTGCTAAATTACATTATTACCATAAATACCTATGTTCCTCAAGGAATTTTGTTTTTATCATCAGCCTATATCTTTTTGGTTTCGTCATCGATTATACTACATACATTATCGATTGTTAGCACAGAATGTTAATAGTAGGTAAGTACCTACGGCGCCTTACGTGAGGAATAATATTTATAATAATATTATCTTTTCTACCTATTATTGTTATATTTTTGAACATTTATCTTACAAAAAAAAAGAATAATATTTAAAAGATTTTTATCGTCTATGGCAAAATAGCCAGTCCTTATTATTTTGCACTCAACCTAGTAACCGACCAATTACTATCGCATACTGTCACAGGCCCCGCGTTGCGTGTCTTTGTAGGTAGGTAAAAAAGTGGCGCAGCGAATTACGACCGCTGACCTTGAATGCGTAGTGTGGCCATTTTCTGAGTTAGAACTTTTAAACAACAACACAAACATCTTTCTACTTTCTACCGATCTTGATTCTTAGTACTCAGCTTAAGGTGAGTGAAGGTGCGAACATATTATCTGACGCGTCAGCCGCGGCTGAGGGACGCGGCTTATTAAAATCTAGCCAGTACATTGAATACTACACTGTGCAAACTATCGGTCGTAAGACGCGGACGTGACCTTTAGTCGCCCTTGAGCGCTCGGACGTCCGAACAGAATCTGGCTGGCTGGATGTTTGTGTACCGTGCACACTGCTAAGCCGCGTCCCTCAGCCGCGGCTGACGGACGCGTCCGATAATATGTTCGCAGCTTGAGAGTGTCGTCTTTTTATCTTGGTCGTCCAGTAGGCTCACCCCCTCCCCCCCCCAATTAGTATCTCGCCTCATTTCCAAACTTGTAACCTCATGATTAGGTATCATGATCAGTTAAGCCCATACTTCACAAGCAGGGAGATAATTTTGTTGATCATTACTAAATATGTACTATATATTTTTTTTCTTCATAATAATATTGTGTTATTAATTTACCAAAAGCACCTAAAGCAAGAAACTTGTGCGTAACTACACGTAACGTAACAAAAATATTAAGGAGACGGAGCGCGTGCGTAACGGGTGGCGCGTGGCAGCCGTAGTGAATGGGCCACGACATAATGGCCCCGCAACTACTTGCAGTTTTATGCCTACACCGCGGAGTGAGACAGGCCTGTCACTACGCCAACAAATTAACGCTAAAATCGGAACAATGACTTAGATTAAGAGTAATATTTTCCTAATAAGAATAACACGGGGGTCAACCGGTGGTCGACCGCATCAATGTGTTCTAAATTCAAACACCAAACAGTAAAATGTTGACAGTCGGAACAAGTTACAACAACGACGATTTGCAATGACAGTTCCGCACGTGTACTGAACGACTATTTTTAATACAGTTGCGAAAAAATGAAGCAATTTAATAAATAATAAAAACTTAATAAACTAAACTCGCAGTTTCTGAAAAATGACGCAAATTATTTATGCAGAGTTTTTTTTTCTTCACCCATTTTGGTAGGCAAAGGGAACGCCCATACAGCTTAGTCTTCAGTAGATTTTTTTTATTGATACGAAATGAAAATGAGATGAAATGAAACCTAAGCTAACTCATTCAATTAAATCATTAAGTAGCTTCTTTTTAGAAATATACGTTTTGTATGAATCACAAAAACTCTTTAGTAAAACTTCATGGTTGGTTTTTCTTTTTAACATCTCAAAATTTTCATTATTTCCCAGCCCTAGTTTTATTCAGTTATTCTGATTGGTGGCTACAAGCACAATGACGTATGTTCGAACCAATAGCATTTTCATCGAGACATCCGCAAGCCAATCATCAAGTGACAGATAAAAATATAACCAATTGGAATGAATTTGAATTGTGATTCTAGAACTCGTGAGATGTTGATAGTGATTTTTTTTAGTCGGTTGTGTTGTGTGGTGGGTGGACGTTTGTTATTTCCTCGCGGAGTACGAGGAATACGGTTTATTCGTTATTATGTAAAATTTCTTTAATAATATCGAACGCCACGATCTGATTCCGATTGAATTGCATCAAAATGTCGACAGTTCTGCTAGCAGTTATTGCGGTCATCCTGTGTGTACTTTTCAGAATATTGAACGTTAACAGTCAGCCCCAAAAACCTGTGATTTATGGGAGAGATAGAAGTTTTATTGAGAATATTTTGTTTATATCACCATTCCTAAATGAACCGTAAGTATTTATTAAAGAGTTTGTTTTGTTTTCATTTATAGTTCCGTTTATTTACATTCCTGTGTTCATGAGGCTAGCTAGCTTGATGATGTCATTATTAACTACGGGAGTCGTTTTGTGTCATGGATTTTATCTCGCTAAATATCGGTGTAATAATATAGATTTTCGGTTTAGTAGAGTAAGAACTCATTATCACTACTAAGATAAGAATAGTGATATGATATCCGCTTTTATTTGTAGTGTTACTGTGAGCTTGATAAATTATTTGATGCCGGATACATAAGGCATCCAAAAATAACAATATGGTTTATCCTGAAGTTAAGCCATTAAGAATGTTTACTTTTGAATCTATACATTTTGTTAAACAAACTACATATTCGTTTATTTGTTTTTTTCAAACCTCTGTTAACACTATTCTTGTGACCTTAATACTTTCAGTTTATTCACTTCAGTCTGTTGGCAACAGAGCCACAGACAAACATACTATTAAAACCATGAAATACCAGCTTAATAACAAGCAAAGACGTCTCATACAGAACAGCATGAGCATTGATCAGTTCATGTATGTAATGTACTCTATGGTATTTAATTACTACTCTTGCTAGGTGAATTTGCAATTTAAACTTTGGTTTTGCAAATTCACCTGTATGAATTCTCTCACTTAGCTACCAGCCATTCAATATGGGAACTATTTTTAGAACATATGTAGAACATTAGACCTAACTTACAACAGATAGAAAAATAATTTAAAGAAAAACAAAAAACCTGACTGCATATCATTTTATTATATCAAAATAGCCGCCATAGGTATGGGGAACATAAAAATAAACATACCTACATTCAAAGACTATACATTAGCCTTTCCTTTTGGCTTGGTCATAAAAAACACAAACATTCAAAATATTACTCGACAATTCTATGAATAAAATAAAATGGAATCTGACATAGATCTATGTTTGTATCAATCCAAGTTGAAGTCAGTTTTTTTTTGTAGTGGTGAGTCATAGATGACGGCATAACTTGTCTCACTGCCATATTAAATCATGATGTCAGGACTACCTTCATATTCAATTCAGGAAATAATCCCACGCTTCACTACCTACCCAATCAAATTAGGAAGAAAAAGAAGTAAAAATTACCTACTACTATTGATTTGATCTTATGTTTACAAACATTTGATTTATAATGTGTCAACAGTTCATTAACTTGAGTAAAGAGTGGTTAAATATTCATGAAAACATTTCATTGATTGTAGAAGTTACTAGACAATACTGAATACACTGGTATTGTACATAATATTATGTACTAGACTCTAGTACATAATGTACGTACAATACCTACAATGTTAACAGACAACACATGTCTACATAATGTACATTCAAATTGGTACAAATTCAAGCTAAGGACAAGGTCATGTTGTATTAATTAGAGTGCCACATTTATAGTCTATGTATGTATTTAGTTTATATTCTTACTCATTTGAGCAAACAATAGTTATCAGTATTGATTGTAAGTTGGTAATAAGAAACAAAACAATTTAAGACAATCAAGTCACATTTTATCATTGAAATGTCCTATAACAGAGTCTGAACACAGCTATACCTATCATCTACCACAGATTTTAGCATAAGTATATGAGATCTTATTGAGAGTCAATAAAGTTCAAATCCCCCACAGACTGACTCACACTGTACAAAGAAAGAAAAAAAAACAAATAGACATGATATACCTAATACAAGTTCAAATAATATTACCATAGACTTTTTTTTTTTGGTTTTTTTCGCCTCTTTGGGACAGGCAAAGGGAGCTGAGCCCATACAGCCAAGTCTGATTTAATTTTACCATAGACTATGTTCATAAAGCTTTTTTTTTTGTTAAAACGGCACTAGCATATTAACAAATTAACCCTGATGTCAATGGGTATTTAAAACAATCTTGACTCATTCAGTAGCTCAACCTTGAATATCCGTATTGCTTCATTGAAATTGTAACAGCATTGTTTTAGTCAATTATTGAACCACATGCATCACATTATGTTACAGTAGGTAGTATGTAGTAGGGTCGCAGGAATGTCTTAAATTAAAGGATTACTGCGGCCCTGGAGCGCAAAGGGCGTTTGGAGGAACAGGGTGGTTTTTGGTCAGTCAAGTGATCAAGTCTGACAGTTCCTTTCGCTCCACCCAAAGGGAAAGGGAGGACCTCATTTTACTATTTTCAACCCCAAAAAAAGGATATATTCCAAAAAACCTCCATTAAATAAATTCAGTTTAGTGGGAATTTCTGGAATGAACCAAAAAACGTACCTAGTATGTGTAGCAGTTTTATGCAAAGTTAATACATTTTGTCCTTGTTTAGATATATTTTACTCATTGTAGACATAAAGAATGTAAAATTAAATTTATTTATTTCAAGGATCTCACTATACTTATTTGACTTATCAGTAGTGTAAGTAGGTAAATATTTTTAATACATACTTACATAGGTACACAATAAATTAATAATATGAGTAACTTAAAATTTCATCAATATTATTAGTCATAAAAACCATATTATAATGTTCCTTATTTAAATAAAAATAAAATAACTAAACAACACAATCATACAACCCTTCCTTGGCACTTGGGCAAAAAAGAGGTTGGGCAGAGGCTTTTACAGGTTTTATTTTTACCTTTTTTTTACCCAACCACAGGGTGAAGTATGTTTTTTGTTTAGTTACTTTATTTAATTGTAATTTGTAAATGAGTTTTTTTTTTTTATTTCAATAAAATATGTTGAAGACAAACAAAATAAATATCATTCATTTCATTAAATATCAACATCTCAGTATCGTAGGCATAGACCTTAATGGCGGCCATTGAATACAGTGATTATAATCTTTCTTTTTATCCTGTTATGAATCAATTGATACAATATTTTATATAAATAGCAGCATTATACGTCACAGATAGACTGATACCAATGGCATTGAACTACACTCCATATGACTCACATAATGCATAATCCAACTAATGCCGTTTGTCTACCAATTAAAACTATTACATTATGTAACATAATGTACTGCTTATTAGACCACAAATAGGAAAAACAAAGAAATGTAGGGTGCTATATCAATTCTAGAATAGAGATAGGTTTATGATGCCTTGGAAATATTAGGCACATTGAATAAACGCCCGGTAAATGGTCGTAAACGCCGAACAAAGAGCTTTGTGTAGGCTTTTTGCCCAGTTTCTGCTTATTTTTTTGACTGATTTGAACCATTGGTTTTTATGCCCAGTCCCTGGGCATTTATTTGGGCGAAAACTCATTTGTGCCCAATATGCCAATTTTATGCCCATTTGTTCATAAAAGTTTTTTTTTTTGCCCTCGACCCGTCTCTAGAATCTAGGCTATTGTGACCTAAGTACAGGTCAATCGATCCACGTTCAAATCAGCATAAGGTTGCCGCACATGGTCACTCATGGTATAAAAACCTCCTTGCTTTAGTGAGCACGTAATGGAATGATTCATTCTAGAATCATAGAGTAAACCTAGGTACATAATTTTGTACGGGTGAGTCACTGTTTTAAAAAAAGGTACTTTCCGCGAAACGCCGTCACTCTCGCGCCAATCAACAATCAATTCCTCAGGTAATCGGATTAACCCACAATAATCGTCACTCTACGTCAATTACTGCTTCGTTCCTCCGACCCCTACAGATTCTTATTCGCAGAAAAGGCGAACTAGATTCTTGTTATTCACGCTTGAGGCAACGTGTTTATAATAATAGAAAAATACTGCACGAATTCTTGATTGTAATTTCACACTGCATGTGCTCTGAAGAATAACAAAATACCAAATTTTTTCCATGAAAATCATTTACCTATACTTAGTCCAACAGGTTGTTTCGAACCTTTTCATTTCAGATACATACCGACTCGGCTGTGGGGCTTCAGCGGCCACGTTCAGACGATACTGCACAGTCTAATCGGGCGTGTCCGTTGCCCCTGGCCTATTGGCGGCCGGGTGTCGCTGGTGCTGCCTGATAAGTCCACCCTCACCTATGACCTGTACGAACCAGTTGGAAACGAGCATGAAGGTAAGGTTTTTAAGAAGTTAGTTTTACAAGACAAGAAAACAATAACAGATTTATTATTTTGAGTCCAATTTACTCTCTCAAAACGTTGATGGAAAACATCGTCAGGAAGTCGGCATGTCCTATAAATACGGTTCAGAAAACCGTGCCTATAAAAAGGCATTTGACATAGGCATTCCTCATTGACATAGCGGATCCATTGCAGGTTGGTGACTAGTAGGTAGTTGAGAGTGTTCTTAGAAAAGAGTTCCGGCTGCCAGTAGTGTAGTGTCTGGGGTATACCTAATGCGGGTACTTCGCCATGCCATACAAAATCATATTTTGTGCGATTGGCCACGATAGGCCTGTCTTTATAAGTAGGACAACCAATTACGTCACCTAAGCTGCGATAAATCGGGGTCTCACCGCAGAATTACTCATGAAGATAAAAATTTAATAATCCTGATCGACTTGGAAGGCTGGAGCATTATATTTTGGGGGTAAAATACAATGATATTATAAGTCATAGATATGTTATACACGTACAAAACAACAGAAAATAGCGTACCGCGCAGAGAGGCAGCACACATACACACTTTTTATTCACACACATTACATTTCACTACAAGTGAAAAGGATAGCTTGATAAAACCAATATGAAAAAAAGTGACAGCTAGATGGTGACGCTCTCTCTTTTATCTCACTCGCACTCTTTCTTTTACGACGCCATATTATAGAAACGTAATGTTTTATTTGTGAAAATATTAAGATAAACTAGCTGTGCCCGCGACTTCGTTCGCGTGGATGTCGGAACTTAACAATGTATTTTTTAGTGCAACATTGGCTGTAAACCATCATTCTGGAGCATACATAAATATGCGTACGTTAATCATCAAATGAGTCCTCCCACCCAGGGCAGGGTAAGAGGGACTGTCAGACTTGTACTGATTAAAATCTACGGTGTCCTATAAATCCTATAATAGGCCTTTACGTTCCGGGGTCAAGGTAATTCGATAGTTCCGCGACCCCGGCAGGCTTTGGCCTTCTAAGGGGGGGCCCGTCATTGTGATGACACATTGAGGCGCGTGTTGAACACAACGCGCCGTCGACCCAGGCATACTCGCCGCCCGCATGCTCGTGCAAGAGAAAAATCTACGTTTAAACGCCTCTGGGACCTGAGTAGTATGGGCGGACTCCGAAGCCTGCCCGTTCCTGCCTTTACCGGCGCTGGCAGCCCCAGGACGTAAGCAGACATGGGCGAAAGTCATTCTTTCAAGGAAACAGGTCGTACCTATGCGTGACCCATCGTATCCCATCGTGTCCCGTCGTATCCCATCGTGTCCCATCGTGTCCCATCGTATCCCATCGTATCCCATACTATCCCATCCTATCCCATCCTATCCCATCCTATCCCATCCTATCCCATCCTATCCCATCCTATCCCATCCTATCCCATCCTATCCCATCCTATCCCATCCTATCCCATCCTATCCCATCCTATCCCATCCTATCCCATCCTATCCCATCCTATCCCATCCTATCCCATCCTATCCCATCCTATCCCATCCTATCCCATCCTATCCCATCCTATCCCATCCTATCCCATCCTATCCTACGATTCCTTTAAATCGCTTTAATTAATTTACATTTTTTGTTTGTAAGGTGTAAACAGATTACGATGAAATAAAAAACATAATGTTACTTCAATTTAACACCTCTACTCCTGGTTTTTTTTTAACGCCATCTACCGTGTTATCGTTGGTTTAGATGAATTATTTGAATATGTAGTTTTTCTATTCGAAGCTAGATCGCGCTACTGAACTGCGCGTCTCGGTGTGAACTGACCGTAATATTTTACTTCTGAATCACTTTAAATTCAAATATCTTTTGATAGACTGAACCGATTGCTATGAAACAAAAACTAAATGTTACTTGAAGTTACGCTAAATCGTTGTGTATAACAGTTATCTACATTGATTTCGTACATTTTACGTGATGCCCGAATAACCAAACATACAAACAGATAAACAGACAAACAGACAAACAGACAAAAATTCTAAAAACGCTGGAAATGGGTTCTATTGGTTGTCCTTTAACACCCTGGCTATATTTTTTTATTTTTTTTTTAATGTACAAAAACTTCTTTTCTACAGTTTTATTATATGTATAGATAATATATTTACGAATGATAAGTGATTCTTTGACTTTTAGAAGTCTTGCTTGTATAATTTGTACAATATCTCATCACACACGACGACATTTTCGGTGGTTTTGAGTCACTTTTACTTTTGACTCACTCTGTAGTACGTGAAGTGCATCCGTTGTCGCTGGCAACGTCGGACTGAGGTCAAGGTTTGTGAATCAACCACATTTGAGCGCGTCTGTTTTTGAGCGCGTATAACGTATCTACACCTTTTTTACTTATAATATCATTGGTAAAATACATAAACGCCCATGCTACAATTACTTGGCTATGGTTAGAGCAGGTTTTCCTGTTTGTCCTCGTTTTTTCCGCTAATCATAAAATGGTTTGTATGAATCCTATCGCATTGGCAACTATGTTAGGTGTAGATAACTGAATCGGAGCGTGCGTGGGCGTTCGAAAGTAAGCGCACCTTTCCATTGGGAATTGTATGCGTGACAGTATAAAGCAGGATTCCCACGGTGCGTGATATTACGGACGGACGTGGACCAGCCCGCACCATGGGAAGGGTATCTGTGGTAGCCGAAAACGTTGGTCGAAGAAAAAGAGCCTTGTGTGCGATGCGTGGCTGTACGTAGTCGTCGGCCTGCGTTTCTGTCAGCACTATCACACACCATGGGAATACAGCTTAATATAGGGTGACTGGTTATTAGTGAACGATATTTAAACACGTGATTCTACTCATGATTACAAACAACTTTCCCAAAGAAACTTTTTTTGTATACTCATTAGTTTTTTTTTAATCACTAAAACAAAATTAATGGCGCACGTGCGAAGTTCAAAATTCCCGCGCGGCTCAGCTGTTAGCGGAGAGTCTCATGTGCTCCCCCCCGCCCGCACCGCGCCCGTTTTCCCCCACCCGCACCGCGCCCCTTGCCATGCAGTAGTGACGTAGGTAAAAAAACAGTCGCTTCGGAAAGCGCGTTGCATGCACATTGTTTTGTTTATTTTTATTGATGCCGCGCGCACGATACCGTACAACTACACCGCAAGTGAGTACCAGTGATATGGTGATGTTAGATTTGCTATTTGGAAGGGGGTAATGGTGAACCAGCAAGACGATTGTATCATCTTTTGTACCCAACTAGAACTCTTCCAACCCCAAGAACATTTTTACGCGCTGCACCTAAGTGTAATTCATGGAGAAAGGTGGATAGGTCGAAGGGGTCCAGTTGCTTGGCCACCGCGGTCACCAGATCTAACACCACTGGACTTTTTTTGTGGGGGCACGTGAACTCTTAGTGTATCGTGGTAGGTCAGTCAAATCTTTCCGATGAACTAAAAACTAGGATAGGATCGAAATAGTGAAAAGTGACACTAACACTCTGCGGCGTGTGCTGTGCAGGCTCCCATTATAAAAAGTGCGAATAAGTGTGTTGAAGTGCAAGGTCACATCCAACAGGACAGGACACATCCAAGAGTAAATGTGAGTCAAAACTAAGTTTATTAAAATCATATCCGATTTAATAATAATTTATCGTTGGTAATAGCCAAGTTGATTCCAATTTTTTAAACACGTCAGTCTAATAATTAAGAAGTTGTAACAACGAGATATACTGCTAGTACAAAGCCTAGATAAGTGAGATAGGAAACTTGGAATAACTTGAATCATGCCCAGTGTCAAGTAGGTATCGAGTGAGTTGATAATGTAGTGGTATCTTTTAAACCGTTTCTAAACATCCATCCTAAGGAGTCTTTATTGTCATTGATCCTAAGAGAACAAACGCAATTCCTGAAGTTAGTTTGTTTAGAATGATTATGTATTTACTGTAGCGCGCGCGTAAAGTACTAAAATACTATTCTCGGATATATTATCGGATATTATTTTATCGAAAAATGTAGGTGCATTGCTTACGTCATCGATAAAGCGGGCGCGGGGTGGCGCGGGGCCTCGCCGCCAACAGCTGATCGGCCGACGGCGGCGCGCGCGCGTAGTTTGAACTTTGCACGCGCGCCGGTAATTTTGTTATAGTGATAAAAATAAAACTAATGACTATACAAAAAAAGTTTCTTTGGGAAAGTTGTTTGTTATCATGAGCACAATCACGTGTTTAAATATCGTTCACTAATAACCAGTCACCCTGTATATTACCATTACCGTACCGGCTGATCTGTCTGCGTCACAACAATACATATTATAAGGCCTGAGCAAATCAACGCGGTGCAGTGCAAGGTCACATATTTAAGTAACTCGCGAGTCGACTGTCTTTCCACTCGATTGGTTCATCTCTTGCAACACGAAGGTATTGTTAGTGTTTGGTTAACCTGTCAAACCAGTTATTTACAAACTTTTATAATTCCAATTATAGTTAGAATTATATTTAGTATTGGGACACAACTTCACGTCGTATGTGAATTTTGGGAAAGGAGTCTTAAGCTTGATTTTGATGAGAACTTAATCTGCATTACCTATTGGATTTAAGAAATATCATTTTGTTTGGCCAGCAATAGAATAAATGGTTTTTCAAACACTGTTTTATAACGCCATTCGATAATGTCGCTAATTAGTATTAAATCCAGTAGCTAGTATAATAATTCACCAAATTAAAGAAGAGTATAAAATTCGAGCCCTCATTTCACTAAAAACCACAGCGTAGCGTTTATGATCAGAGAGGCACAGCTAGTTTTGATCCATAATAATAATAATATACTGTGTTTAGCTGCTGACAAATCAGATCCTGAGCTTAGTATTGAGAAATTTCCATCGGAAAATCCCAAAACAATTGCCAGACTCACCTATATCGAATCCAAGATACTAGTCGTCATTAGACCAAAGAAACTGCTAAAAAGTTGTAGAATTCACGCTAAAGTGATACCTATTGCATCATATCATGCCGTCATGCTGTAACACATACCTAATTTTTTTATATCAGTAGCATAGTCGTATCGGTTTTCAGTCGCCAGAGATAGTAACGAATAAATTCGCATACTATACGCTAATATATGATGTTGATAAACCTGTCATGAAACATCAAAGCGACTTAGTCATCATTTCAAAGTTTACATGGCATTATCAGCGCCGTAGCATAGCAAGACAGGAAATATTAAATTTAGTACAGTTGAGAGACATTTTTAACTGATAATCCGACTGTGGCTTTCCTCAAATGTCTAATTAAATAAATTGTGACCTATGTTTTAGTCCCGTTCAAATAACATCATCTTATTAGATGGTGATGAGTTGAATGGCGTGTTTGAACTGATGATAAGATTATGCTAAAAAAGAGTGGTTAACCTCTGAAGAGTGAGAGACACCATCACCAGTTTCCATAGAAATCGTATACCTTTTATCAAAACCTTTTATAGTAATGTAGGTAAATGCGAAATTAGTTTGCAAACACAATATTCAGAGTCACGCGAGGAAAAATGTGCAACTTGAAGATTGCCGTAACGTCCACACAATTTCCCTATTAATATAGTAACTATGGGCTTGGCAAGCTATTGAAAATTCACATTTATTTTCTTCTAAACCACGCCTAGAACCTCCGCAGGGTTCTGAGTCTGACCTCAGACGATCCGCCGAGGATCCTTCAGTATACCACAGACTGTTGGATATGGCCCTGCCATGTCCTCAGTGAGCGCCTGCCCTTGCTATGGGCACAAAGTGAGACTACGAGCCTGTCCTTAAAAATTACTTTCCACCCGAGAGTCGAAACCAAGACATACAGACAGGCCTATAAGTATTGTAAAAAATAAGTCTAAATTCTGAGTTCTAAAGTACAATATACCGATCGTACATATCCGGTACCTAAATGTGTAGGGTGGAGTGGTAGCCATTGAACCACCAAAAGTTTGAAGAGCTCTAGAGCGCTCGTTGTTACAGTCTAAGAAAATATTTTTACTTCAGAAGATAGGTTATTTAATAAGCTACCAAATTGCGTTAAAAAAAATGGAAAATATTTGCTGTTGCCTAATTTATACAGGTTTTTTTAAAACAAGGGAAATGGTTCATAGCGTACTCCTAAGGGTACACAAAGGACCGGGGGGGTGGTATTAAATGAACCAGGTGGTACACAATGAATCACGGTAATATAAAAACCCGCAATTGTTTGTTTTATATGGAAAATAAATACAACATTTATAAGTTCCCATATTTATTAAGTTTCGGGTTATATAAAAACCACACAATCAGTCTTAAAACTTAATTTTTAACAATAATTATAAACTTTCAAAAAGTTTTGTTACGCATAAACTCTACAGAAAAAAAGAAAAAACAGTTTGTACTTGCTTATTAATATTAATTTGAGCATTTATAAAATCACTTATGTTTTTATCACAATCAGTCTTAATTTTTTTATGTCTAAATCACAAATTGTACTTAGCACTAAATAAAAATAGGAACAATCAGTTCGCTCGTTCTCAGTCATAGTATGTTCACGAGAGATCAACATAACAAGTTTCTAAACGTAAAAATCAACATATCAATAAAAAAATAACTTAAAATGTCTTCTCAAATACTAATTGCTCATAAAAGAGATCAAAACTCATACAGATAGGTATGACGTTAATATCTCAAGTTCAGTAGGGACATATCGATAGGGAATTTGTATGTAGCTTGTCGACGAACCGTGCCATTAATGTTGGGAGGAGGTAAAATGTATTTTATATCTTTCTTATTCACAGCTGCTGTGTCTGGTTCAAGTGGTAGCGAAAATGTTTGTGTAAATTTGCTTTTTAATTTGAAAAAAGATACATAGTAATCACCGTCTTCTTCCTCCAGCTCTTCTAAGATTTGTGCTACGTAGTAAACATTTATCTTTTTTATATTGAATGCTACAATAACGTGGTCATCAGGTCGAGGCTTCCTCGATAATGGAGAGAAGTTATCATTTAAAATAATTTCTTCCTCATCAGATTCATTAAAGTAATCTCCTCCAGAAGATGAGCCACTGCAAATAAACTCTTCGTCGTCAGATGTATCTGATTGTTCTCTCTTAATGCTTTCAAATAGCTTTGTTTTCACTACTTTTGCTAATTTCTTCTTCTTCTCTTTATTTTTTTTCTTTTCAGCTAAAGCGTTCTTCTCGGGTGTGTCAGTTGCTATCATGCTCTTTCCTAGTTTTCTCTTGATAATCTTACGAGGTCCTGCCTTCAATGGTGGCCTGAAAATCTTTGGTGAAATAAAGCTACTGGAAGCTCCTGACATTATTGGAGAGTTAGTCTTTTTTTCAGATGAAATCTGAACTCTGGACGTAGATGCAGTCGGCTGGGTTGTTTCTTTGGAACAAGATGCAATCTCTTGAGTTACAATAGTGGGACTAGACATCACTTGAGACTGAAAAATATAGTTTGATTCGCGAGTATCCGTTATAGCAGGGGATACTTCTGCTTGCGGCGTAATGTGAACCTCAGATGTCGATGGTGTGCGATATGAAGCGGATGGTAAAGGTTTGTTATCGTGAAATTCTTCCATAATGTTCTCAATTTCTGCATCAGTTTCATCATCGTCACCGTAAATAGCTGGTGTCAATATAGACGGTGACCCACAACGTCCACAGTCACTGCCATCAGAGTGTACCTCTACATCTAGTACATTTGGTGGTGGTCTATTAGTTATCTCACTTGGTAAAAAGTCAATATCTGTGAATATTTGATCGTCAAATGGGAATATACCACATTTTTTGAACGCGTGTGTTATATTTGTTGGAGTCATAGCTTTCATATATGCTATACCCACGCATTCAGCAACATTATAAATGCTTAAATTTTTCCCCGGATTACGTAATAACCACGAGTCTATTGCTGCATTATAATAAGACTTGAATGGGCCATTTAGTCCAACATCCAAAGGTTGCAGCCTAGCTGTGGTATGAGGATGAAGCGTAAGAACAGTCACACCTGAGGCTTTGGCTAGATCTAGAGCTTCTATAGACAAATGACTCTCATGATTATCTAGAATAAGCAAAGCTGGGTTATCCTTCGATGCTGAAGTGAACTGAAACAAATAGACATAAATCAAAATAAAGTTGTCGATTGCGCACCTACAGATATTAATATCAAACAAATAAGCAAATAACCTGGATGAAATGCTTCATTACTTGAACAAATAATTCTGAATTCATCCAACCGCTGGGTGCGGCTAGCCCAAGTGTCCCTGGGGGTGCTCCATACAGCATGTGTGCCTTAAAATTTTTTCTAGGAAATACCATAGCTGGAGGTAAGGCCTGGCCAATCGCATTTACAATACAGCAAGTTGTAACCAAAATTCCACGCTCCCCACTTGTGACTTTACAGACATTGCGTCCTTTAGCTGCCAGCACTTTATGTGGACGCTGCACTGTTGTGGTCGAGGTTTCGTCGAGATTATATATTCGGCTACCATTAGCAAATGATGGATTGCGACTTAAAACTTCTTTAAGGTTGTCGAAAAAATTTTGCACATTTATTTTATTAAATGCTGTAGCCCTTGCTATACTACAAGGCTCGGGTTTTTTCACAGTCAGTTCAGGATGTCTTGCCCTAAACCCCCTCATCCAATCTCGGCCTGCCATTTCATGAACTTTCCACGATGGCGGCATTTCGATTTTGTTAATCACTGCCAGTTGGTATGCAATTCTGCGGCAGTCTTTAGAAGTTAGGCCATAGAATTTATTTGCACAATCCAATAAATATTCCTTTATGCTGTCTTCTTGTTGGTCAGTAAAAATTTTACTTGCATCATAATGGGGCTCTAGTCTACACGACGGATTGTTCCTGTATTTTGTGACGTATCTTCGTAGTGTTGGATAGGGAAGGTTGCAGTCTTTGGCTGCTTTTCGAATGCTTAGTCCCGACAAGTGTTTTTCTATACCTCTTTGTATAGTTTCCGCGGTGTGATACCCTTTTTTACGAGCTTCCCTCCCTACCGTGTTTCGTCCCATGCTGAAATAGACAAATAGTGATTAATTAATTATACTCACATTAAAACTAAGAGGTTCACTGGAATAATACTCCCCACCTGTTTATATAGCATAATAAAAAGCACTTAGATGTGGTACACAATGAACCGTGGTTCATTGCTTACCCAGGATAAATGGCTCACAGCGTACCCACCCCCTCTTAGGAAATGTTAGGTTATATTTTATATAAAAAACGTTGAGAATGAATTCCAAAAAATAGTCTCAAACAAGCCTAAAGACCTACATTACACATACAATTCACACATTGTTAAGTAAGAGTTAGATTATTAAAGTAACTACAAAAAGAAACTCACGTTTTTTTCGTCGTTTTTGCTTGAATAAACACAAAGACGCGGCTCACGCGTACGTATGTCGCGACAAGCGCGCGGCGACTGGAGCAAACTTCACGACGTGGCAAGCGAGTCCCGACATGTTTTTTGTGCGAGCTGGCAACGTTGCGTATGGCCGGTAGGTACTATGGTTCATACTGTACACGCGGTTCATTGGCTACCACCCTACCCTACACTAATTTTCGTACGTCAAAGTGACCAGATGCGCATAAAAATAATCTTATAATCATTAAATCATTAATCGTTGTCGTATGTTGTCCAATACGTAATAGATAACAAAACTGATACCTATGCATTGTTTAGTCATTGTAATTGTTTGCGAATGTTGTTTCTATGCTGTCTTCAAGGAAAACAAAGCATCAATCAGTTGGTCGTCATCCTACGGAAGTTGTTTTACCCGAGTGGCGGAAACCGGTGGTTATGGTCACTCGAGGTAGGGGCATAGGAGCCGTTTATTATTTCTGCGCATCCAGTCGGCCATTGCTAGCTACATTTAGGCTGAAGCCAAACGAGCGTAAATTTGTGTGTTCGCGTAATTTCGTATTCTGATAATAAGCAGACCACTCATTTTGCATCGGGAAAGACTTCTATGAAACCAAGCTATTATTGATCGAAAATGAAATCAACCGAAATTACGCGATACACAACTCAAAAATTAACGCCATCTGGCTTCAGTGTTAACTACAAATAGAAATAATGGTACTGATGTTCAATCTACATCATCATAGGTCAATGAATGTTTGCAGCTTTTTTTTTTATATAAATTAATTATGACTTTGTTTATCATAGGAACTAGGTAATACTGATAAAATAATTTATCACAAGTTTGTTATACTAATTATCATGTGTTTAAACTAACATGTTTTAAAATAATTAGGTATTTGTACGAATGCTGACAATAACTAAACCAATGTTATGGAGTACCGATGAGCCTTGCCTTGACACAACTTAGAATTCAAGTCACTTTGTGAGGAAGCGCTTAGAAAAACATTAACGATTCACGTTATGTGTTAAATATAGGTACTTTGTTTATAATTGGTTTATTTATTCTTAAACTATAATTACACAGATATTTAGGAAGTGATCGCCCTTTTCAAGGCCCTCTAACTTGATGCCCGTGATTCGTCACCGCTTGCTTGCTTACTTGCTAAACTTCACTCACATCTAATTTAGGGAATGATCTCATGATGCTGGTTTCCTTAAAATTTAAATGCCTTTTGTATTAAGATTCATCAGTCATCATCACCTAATCATAATTTAAGGAGTTTTATCCTTTATGTAATGAATTACCTAGTGATAAAATATGCAAGGTGTCAAACCGGTTATTTACAACAATGCAACACAGGCAACGGCCTAAAAAATTTAAGGTGGGAGCGGGAGACATCCTCTTTTTAACCGACTTCAAAAAAAGGAGGAGGTTCTCAATTCGGTCGGTATGTTTTTTTTTATATTTATGTACACCGATTACTCCGAGATTTCTGGTCAGATTAATTATTCTTTTTTCTTTCGATGCAGTATACTTGCAGTTTGGTCCCATAAAAATTTCATCCAATTTGGTTCAGTACTTTTTATTTTGTGAGCATTTTTATTGATGGATGATGTGATGATTTTTACTTTTTTGAGTGTTTGTTACGCGATTACTCCGCCAATTGTGGACCGATTTTCAAAATTCTTTTTTTGTTGTACGAGGAATAGTTCACTTTAGGGAACACTGCAAGTTTCATCAAAATCGGTTCAGCAGTTTTTGATAGGGAATTTTATTAGCTTATTGTGTACATGAGCGATGTTAATACTAAGTTATGTTAATGCTAAGGATTACCAAATTCTAGTGCACATGTAAGAAATGATGTATTTGACAAGAATTTGGGTTGAATATTTAAACTAAAAAGAGTAAAATAAAAAACTTTAAAAAAAAAATTTAACCGCCTTCAAAAACAACCACAAAAAAGGGTAAAATAACCTACAAAATAACTTTTCTTTCGGAAGTCGGTGGCATAAAAGACAACGAAATAAAAAAAACAAAGCCACCTACTTCCGAAAGAAAAGTTATTTTGTAGGTTATTTTACCCTTTTTTGTGGTTGTTTTTGAAGGCGGTTAAATTTTTTTTAAAAAGTTTTTTCATTTGTATAAAGCATTACCGGGGTTACGGCCTAAGAGCCAGTTGATCAGTAATTAAGCAAACTTTTGTTAAAATCCTATACTTACCTACATATATTTTTTTAACTGGTTAGGTATAAAATGTATCGGATTTTAACTAATTGTTAGCTCAACTACTGATCAATGAACTGGCCCTTGGAGATCCATAAAGTCTACCATTGGAAATTGCAGAAAAACAATCAGATGTTCAATGAATTTCTATTTATACACATAAAAAAATTGTATAGACTAGGTGGTTCATTTTAAGCACCATTTTCCCCTAACACTAACATTATTTTTCCTCCACAGATGACGTGACGGTCGCGATCTGTCCCGGCATCGGCAACACGTCGGAGAGCGTGTACATTAGAACCTACGTCCACTACTCACAATGCCACGGCTACCGGTGCGCAGTCCTCAACCATATAGGGGCTCTCAATAGCGTCCCAGTTACCGGCAATCGGATATTTTCGTACGGTAAGATATTTTTATCACTTATAAACAGAGGTCAGAATTAGGTAGAGTTATTTTAGTACTTGCATCGAAATGTTGATATTAATATGAATTTTCCCGAGATTTCTAATAGACAATCTCGTGTGGAAAACAGTATTACAAATAAATAATAATAAAAAAAAACATCAGAGATAGATTAGACATATACCTACATTGTGTAAAAGTACGAGTAAACAACTTTTTTATTTAATAAATCACGGGTTTTTAAGCAATTCCGGGATTTGGGAATATCCACTTTATTCTTTCGCTGTATGAAATCAGTGTAAGTACATGAATTACTCTACCTAATTCCGATCTATGCTTATAAATTATTGGTCACTAAGGAAGACCCGACGGACCGTACGTACTAGATAAGCAAGCCGCTTAACCGGTCCTATTGGAAATCTATTATGGGGGAGGCCTATGTTCAGCAGTGGACGTCTTGCGGCTGATGTAATGCTGATGATGAAGGAAGAACACAAAATCCCAGCCGGACATAATTCGAAGAGTTCAGGAATCAGATCTTTTGAAAATAAGACATTCCTCTGCGTCAAGACCCCGATAGTCTGCTGAACAAAACGCCACCCCAAAGGATAATACTGAAAGCTCTAAGTGCTGACAGGCCATAGAAGATTCCTTAAGTTTGTGCCGCTCTTCTTTTTCGTTTTCGAATTGATGACTCAGATTTTGTCTGACCAGTACGTCTTAACAGCTTTATCGCTTGTCTCGTAATTCCTGGAAGTCGCAGGTTCTGTGTCCTGAATATATGAAGTGCCAAACGAAATCAAAAGTAGCCTCGATATAATCTAGCAAAATGCTCCCATAATAATGACCCAATCGTCTGCATTCATTGTAGATTTGTAGCAGCCTTGACAGCGCTGATTCAACCTAGGTCATCATGACATTACATAATAGATATTTGGTAAATAAATACAAACAACAAGAATGGTTCAAAGTAAATGCAGCGTATTAAACAATCGCGTTTGTTTGCAATCCTGATGCATAACATAATAGCAATATTTTCTGGGAAACGATAAATGGCCCTTGTAATTTTTATAACAATTGCATTATTTTATGTAAAGTTTATGCGGATGCTTGTATGTACTAACAGTCGGTGAATTCTTGCCGATTAAGCTATACATGATTAACTACCTACGTACAGATGAGTATAAGTTTAAAACTAAATCCCAATTGCATTAAAATCGCACTCCAATAAATATGAAACAGAGTATCGACTAAACAATGAGATTTTTCCATTTACTATTTTATGTCCTCTATATTGTCTATAACGAGTTTAGTATGACGTGCACCTCTTCTAACAATACCTCATATGTCGAATTATGTAACACAGTTTGGTTTCAACGCGCACGTCTTACTCGGTCGGGGGACAAGCAAAGAGTGAGTGCTCAGTCAAGCGAGTGGTTTAGAAGTTACCCGGAGACAGATAAACATGCGAGTAGGCATTACCCTCCCCTCCACCTACCGTAGTACCAAAGAAAATAATAGAGCCTTTGAATAAAACTTGACATTCAGATGATCGGATATGTGAACTTGAAAATCTGTCCCCTTTTATCATCTCAACCTATCGTATTCCACTGGATGGCATAGGCCTCTCCCAGGCTCCGTCAGATCACACAGTCCTCCGCCTTTTTCAACCTGAAATTTTTAGATTCGGACATTCTGTATCAAGAAGGTGGAGATTACTCCAATCCCAAATGGAAAAATATTTATGTATTTAGTGTTAATATAAACGCGTATTGATTGATTATTAAGCAAGGATAATACAAATGTCATAGGAATTACAATGCATCGACGGCTATGCGCAAACGCATGGATATGCTTGACGAAAACCGTTCTAAATTCTTTGTTAATTAGCGATTGTACACAATGTTTGAATACACACATTATGTATATTATCTGAGTATGTTTATACTCCTTACACATGTATCATACATATACACAGGTATTATTGAGCGGAAAAATAATCATTAAGTAAACTGCATTGTACATGATTTGTGTCTTATGTATTATTGTTAGTTGTTAGGTATGAGTTATGAAAATTTGCTTTGTTTGTTGACTCGTGTCTGTATTGCAACCTTTTTCACACGTTATATAGACCATCTTGTAACTTCCGTCCATACTTTGCTCGCTAAGAGAATAATAGATTTATCATTGTAAGCAATCTTATTGTTATGATGATATTATAGCACGATTTATACGATACCTTACTTTTCCGCGTTTATCAGTTCTCATCTCTTATTTCATCAAGTTTTGTTCATTTTACAGAATTTTGCTAGCTATTTTAATTTGGCCTTGCTCAAAACAATCTCGCCTGGAAGCGAGGTTTGATACCAGAATGCTTCTAGATAAAAATAAGCAGTATTAACACTTAATATAACGCCCTTCTTCTTCTTCAGCCTCTTTCTACCATCTTGGTGTAGGCCTCCTTCAACTCTTTCCACTCTTCACGACATTGAGCCCTTTTTAACCAATTTGAGCCCGCAACCCTCTTCACATCATCCTTCCAGCGCATTTGTGGTCTTCCTTGAGGGCGTTTTTCTCCTCATGGCTTCCATTCGAGAAGACGCACCATGAGTTTTCTTTCCAGGCAACATGGCCAGCCCAAGCCCACTTCAGGTGTGCCACTCGTTTCGTCACATCTGTAACTCTGCTTCGTTCCCGGAGCCATTTGTTGGTTTTGCGTTCGATCAATGTCACTCCTACCAGCTTCCTCTCTACTGCCCTCTGGGCCACTTCCAGTCTTTGTATAGTGTCTTTGGTGAATACCCTTTTTTTTTTCTTGGTAAAATCATCAAATGAGTCCTCCCAGCCCCGGGCAGGGCGGGAGGGACTGTCAGACTTGTACTGACTAAAAT
Organism: Agrotis exclamationis; assembly: GCA_950005045.1. Taxonomy (NCBI): domain Eukaryota; kingdom Metazoa; phylum Arthropoda; class Insecta; order Lepidoptera; family Noctuidae; genus Agrotis; species Agrotis exclamationis. The sequence goes on from OX465421.1 coordinate 8,123,460, forward strand.
CCACGGTGTCCTTCGGTAGCCCTTTTGCGTACCGGAGTCGCGGTATACGTATGTCCCGCGACTTTGGTGAATACCCAGGTTTCAGCACCATAAGTGAGTACTGGCAGGATGCATTGATCGAAGATTTTGGCTTTTTGTTCTGCAGATATTTTCATTTTGAAGGCAAAGTCCAGTTTCGAGTATGCTCCCCACATAAGCCTTATCCGTCTGTGAAGCTCGTTGGTTTGAATGTCCTTGCCCATTCTGATTTCCTGTCCTAAGTATACATACTTCTCTACTTGCTCTATGGCGGTTTGGTTGATGGTAATGTGTGCACTCCTTCCGTCCATGTTCGTCATTACCTTTGTTTTGCTCAAGTTCATTTCCAAACCAACTTGCAGGGAGACGTCACTTAGCTCCTGAATCATTGTCTGCAGTTCCTCAGGATTATCTGTGAGTAGAACAATGTCATCTGCGAACCTAAGGTTACTCAGTTTGGCTCCTACTATATTTAGACCACGGATCTCCCATGAGAGGTTTTTAAAAATGTCTTCCAGTACAAGGGTAAATAACTTTGGAGACAGTGTATCTCCTTGTCTGACCCCTCTTTTTATCGCAATAGGTTCTGTAGGTTCCGACAGCATTACTTTCATGGTAGTATTGTCATAGATGTTTTTAATTAATTTTGTGTACCGATGGTCTATTCGAGCATTTTGCAGTGACTGAACAACAGCCCACAATTCCACACTATCGCAAGCTTTTTTGTAATCGATAAATGCAATCCACAAAGGCATTTGATATTCAGTTGATTTTTGATATGAATATGACGCCCATAGAGCATGATCTCTTCAGTCTCCTAACAATAAGTCGCTAGATAAGTTACTAGAAAAGTCATAAAATCTACAAAATATAGTCTCTGGTAATTTCATAGGGACACTGGCGGCCCAGGAGAGGAAGCCTGTTCAATTTCGGCACTACCTCGACTTTCTCACTAACTTGTGAGATAGTTGAGGTGTCCCACTGATACAAAAAAAAATACCTGTATCAAATCAGTTCACGCGAATACAAATATCCTCACAGTCGTCAAAGGGTTAGGCAGAAATTTTGCCAGTATTTATGTTTTTATCTTCTGTGCTTCTATGTAATTAATAGGAAGATGCGACGACACTTATGCCAACAAAAGTAGTCTCTAAAGAACCTAATTCCATTTGATAAATATGTACTGATGTTGTATTTATAAAGTTGAAAAGTTGATTATTAGTTATACGACTTCCATTATTTACATTCTATCCATAGACTAGCTCTAGGTGCTCTAGGTCTACGGCAATAAATACATATTTACTTTACTATCTGCATTCAACATCTACATAGTACATACACATAATATAATGACTTTCACGCCGAGGTCAATGCCATCCACTATTATAGGTAGGTATATAAATACTTAAATACATATTATATACTTTGTATTGCTATACAACTTAATTGCTTAGATTACATCATAAATAGAAGAACTAATTATGTATTATGAATTAATTATTGCTGGTTTTTTTGAACTTTGCTCTTACCATGTATTATGAATATTATGATTTAAGAAACCCCTTTTTAGGGTTCCGTAGCCAAATGGCAAAAACGGAACCCTTATAGATTCGTCATGTCTGTCTGTCCGTCCGTCACAGCCACTTTTTTTCGAAAGTATAAGAGCTATCCTGTTGAAACTTGGTAGGTAGATGTATTATGTGAACCGCATTAGGATTTTCACACAAAAATAAAAACAAAACAAATATTGGGGGTGGCCCCCATACTTAGATCTGAAACTCAATTTTTTTTTCACCAAACCCATACGTGTAGGGTATCTATGGATAGGTCTTTAAAAAATATATTGAGGTTACTAATATCATTTTTTTCTAAACTGAACAGTTTGCACGAGAGACACTTCCAAAATGGTAAAATGAGTGTCCCCCCCCCCCTGTAACTTCTAAAATAAGAGAATGATAAAACTAAAAAAAAAATATAATGTAGACCTCAACAAAAACTTCCAAAAAGAAAATTGGTTTGGATGAGATACAGTTAGCAGTTTTTGAGATATAGTACATTTTCAAAAACCGCAATTGTATCTTTGCCATTCATACAAACACTATAAAAAGCAATGTTATTTTTATTGTTTGTGTATATTACTTACTAATCTCAATATAATTATATCCCTAACCTATGCTTGCTACTATGGAACCCTTCATGGGCGAGTCCAACGCGCACTTGGCCGGTTTATAACAATAGATGACTGTATTGTTATAAAAGGGGTTTTGTCATTTCATAATTCATGAGAAATATGAATTAAGTAAATTACATGTCTGTTTTAAACTCTGTGTCTTGTTATAGATTTGGATGTTTGTGTATGTGAATTTAAATAATTGGAAACGCAAATAAATACTGAAAAATTCCAACACGGGGGGGGGGTCCAGAATCATGTCCTGGACCCATGGTATCCGTTTGTGCGTCGATGTCTCTTACACCCTGTATATAATGTAAGGTTATGGGGGAGACCTTTGCCCAGCTGCAATGGGACAATATAGGTTAAAAAAAAATGTACTCTCAATTTCAGAAAGCATTATTTAGTTTTTTTACCGGAATCAAAATCAAATATTTCATTTCACAGAGGGCACTTAAAACGTCGAAAACGGGTACTCTGCTCAGAATCACACCTACTTGCGCATAAACGTACATATGTATAGACGCCAGCTATTAAAGAAATTTGACAGATTGAGTTAGGTTGATGCGCTGGCGTCTGTACAAATGGAAAACGACAAACTACTTAACTACGTCCGTGACTTTACCGTGAATCGAGACCGGTACCTTATTCCGTGTTATATGTACGGAAAAAGGCATTAGCGTCAAAAGAAAATCGTTGGTTTCCTAGAAACTAACGTCGCCGGTAAACCATAGGTTCAAGTTCTGGTGCATCATTAGAATACGCCTTAGGCCGATGTGCTTCGTCTCTGTGCTAGTATGAAATTGACCCTTATGTCGTATAAACTGAAACGCTTGCCATTTCTCATAATAAGCAATGTGTAACCCGTGAGAAATACTGCAAGGAGCCATTTATTGAGTTTAGATCAATAAAGCATTATTTCAAGGTGACAGATATATCAAAGTATAATATTTTATAATGCTCGTGGAGTACTTACCTACCTAAAATAAATTGTACAGCTGTTCTGTAGAACAATTAGCTATAAAAATGAATTGTCCGTCATGTCCTATATTAAAATAATTTCACCGTCTAATAGAAAGGTATTTTTCTGAAAAAAAAAATGATAGTCATAATGACGTACTTATTTGTTTATCTTTATAGGTACACTTCTTATTAACGAAAGTCAAGCTTCTATGTTCTGATAATACGAAATACTTTAGGTAAAACTGTTGATAAGAAAAATAAGTCAGTTATTGCCCTGGCAATTTTATTAATCAAAATTATTGGCATGTAATAATATAACAGTCCGTACACTGTGCTCGCAATGACAGCGCCTCCTCGTGAACACTTAATTTGGGGACATAAGATCTGCTTATTATTGCAAACTAGATAATATTATGATAAACATATTCGGCGTGTTTTTAATTAAAAATTAATTAAAACCTAAAAAAGTACTTAAAAAGGTTATGGTGCATATTAAACTTGACACGTTTTTTGTCTGCCTCCACACTAGTTCATTAATTTTCATTAATTTTTTAATGAAAAAAATAATGAAAATCTCTGGAACTATTAGAGTTAAAGGGATGAAATAAAATACAAAATATGCGTCTCAAAATGATAAATTTAACCAGCTATAAAACAAGTTTACAAACCCTCACAATAAAAAAAAAGAAATTTCGTTTTTAGGGAGTTGAAAAATTAGCAACTTAAACATTTTTTTTCTCAAAAACGGAGCAAATTGCGCACACGGGAGTTTTACTCTTGCATTTGAAATATGAATCGCCATAGACTCATGGCATTAATTTAGTCATGTCCGATTTTGAGGGTTTCTAAAACACTGTGCATTGGAGTCATTGCGCCAACAGTGGCGTCATTTGAAAGTCCCCACCACCGACTCCCCACATAGTGATGATAGGGAAAAGTGGCAGCATAGGTTGCTTTATAAATATAATAAAACAAATTCCTACCTTATTGTATTTCCTACTTCTGAATCTTCAAGAAAATTCTATTCCATTGCGTGCAATCTTACTCGATTTGAATGCTAATTGGGCTTGGACAAAAAAACATAGGGCATATCGGCGATGGCCTTCAAATTGGTCAAGTTCATTTGATATGCTTGCGATACGGTGAATGTTAAAGAAGCTAATGGTTCGTGTTAATGGCGAATACATAAATTTTCCGGCATAAAACAGCTGAGGGTAATATCATCGACGCCTATGATTTCATCCTGATCTGAAAATAGTTTAACGACTATAATTAAAATTAATGCTGATTACTTGGTCTAGTCTGAAAGTATAGAAAGGCAACTAACAGAATTATAAAATGAATTATTAGGAAAATTCTAAATCTATTCATGTTCCGGAACAATAGAATGGAGTAAAAGTACCTCTTTAGGACTTGGTCATTGCAAGCACTATTGACTACTTGCTTACGATTCACAGGTCCCAGTGGAATTTGGATTTTTCCATTAGGAATTTCTGGCTTTGTCTGTTTGACGGCAATGAGTTTTCCCCCTTATTGAATATATCTGACTAAATCTTGCACCCTGCCAAATTCTTCTGTCATACAGGCGTGAACTTACGTTAATGACACATCGTGGGTACTAATCCATTTTCACTAGAAACAAAGTGATCGTTAACGCTAATTACCACAATCTACGCCACTGGTTAAAACTAGGACATCGATGTGTAACCATTCAAATATTGATTATCGTTTACATGCAAGCAATTGTCGCTTCTATTCTTTTAGTAATAAAGTTCTTTTTTACAGGGCATACGGATGACTACAATTATATGGTGGAGAACCTCATGGAGAGGTATCCAAACACGAAACTAATTCTAGTCGGATTCAGTCTTGGTGGCAACTTGATTGCTAAGTACCTGGGGGAAGATAGGAAGAGGCCAGCTAATATTATTGGCGGGATTTCAATATGCCAAGGATACAACGCTATAGAGTAAGTACTGAATGAAGTCTTCAACTTGTTTTATCGTGTTTTTTTTTGCAATTTGTCCGGTAAGAGGTCGAGGTTATCTTCATTGTCAAACGGCGCGTTAGATCTCTTTGTCGAAGGCACACCAATTAAACATTAAGGAAAATGTTAGGTACGTGAACATAAAATATTTAGAGTTAAGGATTTTTGGGATCGCGGGACTGTCTAATCAGGATACCGCGGCCCTCGAACGCAAATGGCAACTGAAGGAACAGGCTACCCTACCATATGAGTCAGAGGTATGCTTATAGTCCTGACAGAGGGTCGTGGACTGTTCTAACAGTTGCCCAAGACCGCGGTGGTCAACTGTTAGAACAGCTTAGTTTTTAATCAGTAAAAGCCTGACAGTCCTTTTCGCTCTACCCAAGGCGGGATGATTGTAATGTAAATGATTTGCCTTTTTGCTACGTAAAAATTGGGCAGTTTTGTCCGAAAATAGAGAGATGACGTTCTTCAAACGAGTATGGGCATGATTAAAAAAATTGCAAGAGGCGAATATTATACGAGGCATTATGCAATTCGCTATCGAAAATGTAGAATCGACTCGTTATATCCCAATGTCTTTACATTCCACATATTAGGCCCTCGCAAAAAATAACCTTCAATAGAATTTTCTAGTAAAGACAGAATTTAGTTGCGAAAATCATAAAAGTATTTTTATTCATATAGTTTGTATTTACATTTATTCATGAATGGTGACTACCTAACTTGCTACGTTAATATTATAAACGCGAAAGTAAGTTGCAAAAGATGAACTTTTTGAAAGTTTGTTTGTTACCATTTTTACGTCAAAACCACTGGACCGATCATCCTGAAATTTTAAATATACGTTGTCAGGTGTACAGAGACGGATAGGGTACTTTTCATCCCGAAAACAGTCAGTTCAGTTTCGTCTACTGAGCAAGCTCTGAAAGTTTGCGGAGGGCTGTCCCTTATTGTTATTGTTATTGTTAGGGGCTCCCTTTTCCGCATTTGGACTCGTAGGTGGTCCGTTATGCGTGAGGCGGGACAGTTGGCTATATGAGCCAACCCAGCTCCTTCCAGAAGCTCAGAAGTCTCCTGGGACGTTCACAGGCTTCTTGGAGCGACCTTGGAGTGCCAAGGTTTTGTGCCCGTTGGTTAGCAACACCCTCGCATTCCAGGATTACGTGGGTTGCCGTTTCATCCGCGTTCAGGCAGCCCCTGCACAACGGGCTGTCTGTCGCGTTGATGGTAAACAGATGTTTGTTGAGTGGGCAGTGACCGGTGAGCATACCCACCACAACTCGTAAGTCTGTTCGTTGGAGGCTGAGAAGTCTGCTGGTCAGTCGCGGTGTTAGTGCAGGTACCGCCTCTCTAGACTGTCTGCAGTCGGTTGTAGATGCCCATCTGGCATTATGTTTTGTTTGGGTTTGCAGACGTATCCAGGTCCTGAGTTGACCGGATGGGATTGGCAAGAAGGGTGTGGGGCCGGCCACATCCACACCCGAGCCTCTCCTTGCAAGTTCGTCTGCCGCATCGTTACCCAATGATCCGCTATGTCCCTTTATCCATTGCAAAATGACCCTGTTGCTGTTCGAGATTTTTTGCAATGCTAAGTGACATTCATAAATTAGGCTGGACGACATAATATTGCCGTTCAGCGCCGTTAGTACAGCCATACTATCGGAGAGAATTCTAATCCCGTAGTTGGATATGTTCCTTTCCATGACTGCGATGGCGGCTTGGGTGATTGCTACACATTCACATTGGAATATGGAGCTATGTACCCCTAGCGGTAGAGATATTTTGATGTTGAGATCCATTGAGAATACACCAGCACCTGTACCGGTTATGGTTTTAGAGCCGTCCGTGTAAATGCGGACTTCGTTGGCTCCTGATTGATCTCGCTCGGTCTCTGATAGTTCAATTCGATAGAGCTTATCGAACACGTGAGTTTTGGGGATTCTGTCACAGGGCGCTTCAATGTATGGTACATCGTTTAGCGCTCTTTCCCATATTATGGTGTGATTGCCCCTTTGGTTTCTCCACATGCCGGAGTGTTTTAGCCTGATTGCCGCCATACTGGCCTCCTGTTGAATAAAGAGGTCCAGTGGCGGCAGACCAAGCATAATCTCCAGGGCGTTAGTAGGTGTTGTTCGCATGCATCCTGTGGTGGCTGAGCAGGCCAACCTCTGGAATGTCTGCAGTTTTTTACGGGTGGTTACGAGTTCAGTTCTGGGCCACCAAACTACCGCTCCGTAGGTGATTATTGGTCTAATTACGGTCTTATAAAGCCATAGTGTTATTTTCGGCGAAAGGCCCCAGGATTTCCCCAGAAGTCTTCTGCATTGCCAAAATGTTATGCTTGCTTTGTCAATCTTGTGGTCCAAGTGTTTGTTCCATAACAGTTTGCTGTCAATGATGATACCCAGATATTTGACCTCATTTGTTAGGGACAGCTCGGTGCCAAACAGTTTAGGTAGTTGTAAACTGCCAAGATTGCGTTTGTGAGTGAACATGATAAGTTCCGTTTTTGACGGGTTCACTGATAGTTCGTGCTTCAGACACCATTGCTCGACGATCTTCAGAGCCTGTTTTGCCAGGTTGCACAGCACATTCTCAAAAGGTCCTGTTATGAGAATGGCTAGATCGTCCGCATAGCCTACCGTATAATACCCATGTTCAGTGAGTCTGCAGATCAGCTCATTGACCACGATGTTCCATAGGAGGGGGGAGAGAACTCCTCCCTGTGGACAGCCTTTTGCTACCACACCTCTGGTCGTGGTATTTACGGTAAATTGAATAGCCCTTTGTCTTAGCATATTGTCTATCCACCCGGCAGTCGTGGGTTCAACTCCATGCCTGGATAGGGCTCGGCTAATGCTGTTAAAGGTGGTTTTGTCAAAGGCGCCTTCCACGTCAATAAAAACGCCTAAGGTTGATTGTTTAGATGATAGTCCGTTCTCAATTCGTGATACGACGCTATGTAGGGCGGACTCTGTTGATTTGCCCATACTGTAGGCATGTTGGTTAGCGTTGAGTGGCTTACACGACAGAGCATGCGTTCGAATATCCCTTTCACAGAGCCTTTCGAGGGTTTTAAGTAGGAAGGATGTGAGGCTGATTGGCCTGAAGGACTTCGGCTGCGTGTAGTCACTTTTGCCGGGCTTGGGAATAAATACGACTTTAACTTCCCTCCATTTGAGGGGAGTGTAACCGTAAGCAATGCATGCTCTGAACAGGTTCACGAGATGCACCACCAGACGGTCATCACTCCATTTCAGTAGTCCTGGAAAGAGACCGTCCAGGCCAGCTGATTTATATGGGAGGAAGCTGTTGATAGCCCATTTCACCTTATCATGTGTGACGATTCTCTGGGCTTGATTCCAGTCGGTATTGGATGCTGAATTGCTGGTCTCAGCTTCCCAGCTCCCTGAGGAGGTAATCACACAACCTGGAAAGTGAGTTTGAAGCAGCAGTTCGCATGTCTCTGCATCCGACTTGGTATACGTGCCATCCGGTTTTTTTAAAGAACCGATGTTGCGCTCAGGTTCGCTAATCAGAATGTTTTTTATTCTGGTGGCATGGCTGTTTGATTCTATGTTCGAACAGAAGCGTTTCCAGCATTCGCTTTTCCTGAGACGGATACGCTTCTTGTATTGATTTTGGGCTTCTTTAAATTTGTCCCAATCGTTATCCTGTCGGGTGTTTTTAGCTCTATTGAACAGCTTTCTTACCTTGCGACGTAGTTTTTCCAGTTCTGGGCTCCACCAGCTGGTCTCACCTGCGGGGGCCCTTCTTGGCGTCGCAAGTGGGCATGTTTTTTCAAAGCAGTCCACTAGAGTCTTGGTGAGTCGATTGTTGTGGGTGTCAATCACCGCGGCGTTGTCATAGCTAGGAATTGGAAGTCCCTTCAGATTTTCCGCCGTTTCGGCATGATACCTTACGCGGTCCATCTTCCGGGGATTCCGTCGCGGCTCCGCGGGATTTACAATGATGTTAATAGTATATATGATCCACCTGTGGTCAGAGCAAGATAATTCTTTCGAAACATGCCAGTTCAAGATGTGCCGCGAGATATTCTCTGTTGCAAGAGTGAGATCAATGATAGTTTGGGCTCGTCTAGTGACAAAGGTCGGTTCAGAGCCCCGATTCATAATTCTTAAGTTAGTGGTGAAGAGATAGTTCAGAAGTTCCTCACCTCGTGCGTTCGACTTCTCGCTGCCCCAGATGATATGGTGCGCGTTGGAGTCGGCTGATATTACAAGCTCCAGTCCTTCCCTCTCGCAATAGGCCACCAGTGCTGTTAGCTCCGGTGTGGGTACCTCCTCGTCGCCTGGCAGATAGGCAGACGCAAGTACCACCTCGGGTAAGCTGAGGGATGGGTTACTCAGGAGCCTGATGGCAGTCAGGTCCCTGGAACAGAACTCGGTTAATAGAACTACAGGTACATTATTTGGTGTAAATATACAAGTCCTTGGTTTACTTACGGTAGTGTTCAGGAGGAGCTTACCCCCGATGTTGGATAGACCACAGATTCTGCCATTCCTAATCCAGGGCTCCTGGATTAGGGCTATGGTCTTGATTGGTCCCTCCAGCGCCTTACGCAAGTTGGTCGTAGCAGTAAGGCTGTGCTGGAGGTTGGTTTGGACGATTTTAATAGTCTCGAGGAGGGGAACTGCTTGGGCCATCGCTACTGTTCCCGAGCAGTTTCTCCTCATCGTCCACACCATCCCCACTGAACCAGTCCAGCCTGGTGGTCTTTGCCGAGGCATCGACGACGGCCATGGGACTGGGAGGTGAGTTATCTCCAGACACCTGCGTAGACGCAGGGTTGTTTTGGCTCACCGTGGAGGAGGGTGTTGATAAAGCCGGACCTAAGCCTCCAGCAGCTTGCTCCGTCCTTACTGGGATGGTTGCTTGCTCGCTTTTGGCACTAGGTCCGGTGGTCTGAGTGGCAGAAGGTTCGGCTTGCTCGCCCTTGGGTCCGCTTGCCGTCACCTCCTGCTGGAACATCATGTAAACCGACCCCGTCTTGTAACAGACGCGGCGGTCCCTCTGGATGATCCGGTCGGTCTCCGATTGCGGGATTCCAAGGACGATGTAAACACCGTCTTTGTTGTCCTGCTTCTCGGCGTGGTAGAGGCTCCAGGAGTCGACGCTATACCACGGGTTTTGCCGTCGAAGCCTGATGCGCAGCCTGTCCACGGTCCCGTCCGTGAAGTTGGGTAGGAACATCCCTGCCCTAATTCTGCGAGGGATCTCTGACTGGCGGCGAACCACCAGTTTGGTCCCATCGATAGGCGAGGGAAGTTCCGCGATGGTACGGCGAACCCATTCCAAGGTGAAGTCGTCCTCGCACCAGAGTTTGAGTACGCCATCACTCAGGAAGAGCTTGCCGCGGAAGGAGGGAGCACGGTCGACATCCGTCGATGTTGACGGGGCGAAAATCGCTTCATCTAGCGCCAGATCAATTGCAGCCTGGATGGCAGTCGAGTGCTCCTCGGTTAGTTCGTGGAAGGGTTCCGTTGTTACGGCCACGGCCAGGTCATTGGACCCTATCGCGTCCGCGTAACTAACCCCTCCACGATGATGGTTGCGTCCTGTTGGCGGGATTTGTCGGGGTGTGGCGGCTAGCTTCACACGCTTGCCTCCGTCCCGAGGCGACAGAGTGTCGTCAGGACGAGTCCGCTTAGCGGGCTTGGTTTGGCCGTCGGCCGCACCAGAGGCACTCATGTAGCGCCACCTCTTCCCCGCCCGCTTACCGCGAGGCCGATTGGCGCCCTTTGCCTGCTGGCCGGTACGGTGGTCCTGGGCTACCTGCGTCGTGCCAGCCGGTCCAGCAGCGTGCTCTGTAGGCCCGCGCTTAACCGGCTTGGCTGGATCAGCATCGATCGAACCAGCAGCAGGCCCTTGCGGGCTGCCCTTATCCAGGTCACTGCTGCCAGCGGTTGTCCTCAGGTTACCCCCCGCGCCGGCCTGTCGGCGAGCTCGCCGTTTTTCAGCGCGCAACTTTGCGCGACGCGTCTTAGACGGTGCTCTCGCGTCGGACTGAGGGGCAGCGATCTTCCTCGGCTTGGTTTTCAGAGTCGCGCTCCACAGGATTTGCGTCTGTGAGACGATCCTGGGCATCGCGTCTCTGAGGGCCGTGAGGTCGATCGTGGTGGAGGCACCGACACCTGTGGATCCGGTAGGTTCCACTTGTGTCGGTGCTGATGTTTTCGGTACAGGCGCATGTGCAGCCTGAGGAGGCAAAAGCAGCGCATTGGATGCGGCAGGCGACTTTGCCTCCGCGCCTTGCGGCGCGTTTGGTTTCGGCGCTTCCTTGGATGCAGCCTGGTGGTTTCTAGGTACCTTTTTCTTACCCATAGGTACAAGATAGTTTTATATTCATTCTCAGCGGCGTTCCACCCTCCTTGGAGCCCGCAAAAGGGGACGCTGTTTGCACAGACGCCAGAACTACCCCGAGAATATAGGTTCCCTCCTCAACAAGACGAGGACGAACATCAGTCCGAAGGACCCGGGTACGATTAGCCCCCGTGTGGAAGGATGTAACCACACGAGGTCGCACCGGGCCCCGCGGGTGAGCCGTCTCGCCTCGAACAGATTCAGGAACCTCGCCAGACATCCCTCTTACGGGCATGTCGCAGCCGATTGACCATATGTGGCTAGCATATGGCCTCCCGTTTTGGGTGAAATCCAGGCCAAAGAGGCGTGTTGCCGACAGCGGACACTGACTCCGGTCCACTGAGCAGCTCAACCATCCAGGACCCCTTCATCCCCCCATACGGGTCTCCACGCACGGCACAAACACGCGGGTGGCTAAGTTCCCCAACCTGCCATCAACCATTTTTGTGATGACAGGCCCGCAGCTGTATAGCCACAGCTGAGCTGCAGTGTGAGGTGGCTGGGGACCGGTTTAAAGGCGCCGGTTGTTCGCCTTCGCTTCCATCTATCGGCTACAGTGACTCCGGGGAGGATGTGAATATGTGGAACCCGTTGATGAGTCACAGTATTACCAGGGTGTACGACGAGGACGTTAGACAGAAACTTGGTGATGGGCGCCCATAGCCAAGGTCCACATTCCCTTGGCGTACGCAAATCGGCGTTTCCTGGTGCTTACCAGTGACAGTCTACCAGCAGGGCTGTCCCTTACAACCAGTATATTAAGGTAAGGAGAAAGCTCACCTATTTTGCTAGTGACATCACTACCAAACTGAGATTTCTCTGAAGCTGACTGTACGATCCGAATTGATTGTCAAATTGCGAGTGAAGCCGCGGACATAAGCTACACTACGGGCAAAAGTATGGAATCACTTACTTGGAATTGATCCGGGATAGTTCCTTAAATAATGGCGTGATTTGAATGAATTTGGTATCAATTTAAAGTTAACAGTTAAACCTTTAAAATGGTATCATTTATTATTCTTAATTAGTTATTAAGTACTTAAGATCGCCCGGAATCGGAGTGATTCCATACTTTTGCAAGCGAATGTATTTATCTTATAAATGGTTTGACCTAAATATTGTATTGCTTAGCCAGCCCAAGGTTTAAATCAACGCTATATTATGACTGACACACCTCTCCTCAAAGCAAATCGGGGTCGGAACAGTTGAACTACTTATTTATGTACTTTCATGCTGAATATTAATATTTTACTTGGTAATATCCTGCCTGACTTCTGGCATAATATTTTTTATGTTAAAAAGTCGCCAGATTTTGGTCTTTTTTATGTTTTTGGCCCACATAATCTAATATTAAAATTCTAGTGGGAATTCATTACCACCACCTGAATAAAAAGCTCCAATCATCAAAGAATTTGGATGGTATAAAACACTTTTTAATTGTGTGGAAATACTAATTAATATGTACATAAGTCCAAAGCCATGTCAGGGGCTTCTGGGCGAGGCGGCTTAACTAACTCCAGACCTCAAAATCCTCACACAAAAAAAAAAAAAACAATTCAATTACCTCTGAACATGCAATAATAAGCCTTATTTCTATCGCTTCTAGCACTATGGTGTACCTCCTGCAATGGCAGAACTTCCGTCGCTTCTACCTGTACATTATGACGGATAACTACCGCAACATCATAACACGACACAAAAGAACACTGCTGAGCCCAGAAATGAAGAAGAAATATACGTTAGATGAGAAGTTAATAGTGTCGGCTGGAACACTGCCTGATCTCGACGAGGCCTATTCCAGGTAAGATTGAATTCTAACTTTAATACCACAAAGTCGAAAGTGAGTTTGTCTGTTACACTTTTCACCTAAATCGCTATAGATCCGCCGATTTAGATCTGATGATGAGACTCTGAAGACGTTTATAGACTTTTGCAAAAATCTTTAAGCGTCCTTCTTAGGGGTGCTAAGACAGGAAACCTCCACGTGCGCCCGTGGACTGGAGTTCCCTCTCGGATACGTCCGGGGGGAAGACCAGTTTTTCGGGCCGGTGCGCCCTGGGATGCGGGCAAAAACTCTCCTTAGGCACTGTGTGCCTAAGGGGTTTCTTTGCCCGTATGCAAATAGCCTGTCGGGTGGACGCTCCAACGCGTGTCCCTCTGAACAGCAGAGGGCACAGCGGCGGAGCGGGCTTGCGGACGGTGGGTAATGTGTATGCTCGCCGTCCGACCAAGGATCAAGCCCGGGTCGGTGGCGCGTCGTGTTTCACGCGTCACCGACGGGGCCCCTTATGGGGCCAAATGCCTGCCGGGGTCGCGGATTTTTCTTAATCCAGGATACCGTGGCCCCGGAACGTAAAGGGCATCCGACGGAACACGGGTGGATTTTAGTCAGTAAGAGTCTGACAGTCCCTCCCGCCCCACCCAGGGCGGGAGGACGCATTTGATGATTTTGCCACCCTAAAAAAAAAAAAAAAAAAGCGTCCTTCTTAAGGCGCTGACAATAGCTAATGTACCTCTCGCTCGCACGTTTCGACATTTTGAAAGATATAATATCACTGATCCCATTTTTGAAAAATTGCAATCAACTATTTTTTGTGCAATCACATTGCACAGTTTAGTAAAAAAAAAAACATTTTAATCGATACAAGTTTACCTACTCAAAAATTTGCAGTACTAAAACTAGTAAAGCAAACTTTTGACAGTAAACTTGTATCGATTAAAATGTTTTTTTTTTACTAAACTGTGCAATGTGATTGAACAAAAAATAGTTGTATGCAGTTTTTCAAAAATGGGATCTGTGATTTTATATCTTTCAAAATGTCGAAACGTGCGAGTGAGAGTTACATTAGCTATTGTCAGCGCTCAGCGCCTTAAAAGGCGAGCGACGCCGCGAAACACAACGTGCCAGTTTTCGAGGATGTGTATTGAAAAAGATCGTCGTTTAAGGACGTATATGCAAAAATGACAAGTTGAGAATTGAACTACTACATAGACACAAGTCACACACACAAGCGTTAGCGTGTTAGCTGCGGGAATAAATAGTCAAGTGAACTAATTTTGATACGATGAAAATTGTAATTTTTTTTTTAAGTAATATGTACTTGTTGGCTAAGATGAAACCTCACCTGCAAACTTGATGGAGTGACCTGAAGATCTACTTCCTACTGGAACTCCTCGACGGATCGAACTAGATGTGTCGTGTTTGGGCTCGTTTTGTTAGTTATGAGGTGACCTTACCTCCTGCCTTGATGACGTGACCTGAAGGGCTACTTCTGTGATTCCTACTGGAACTCCTCGATGGATCGAACTAGATGTGTCGTGTTTGGGCTCGTTTTGTTAGTTATGATGAGATCATTCCTCCGGACTTGAGGGACTGACCTGAAGGTCTACTTCTGTGACTCCTACTGGAACTCCTCGACGGATCGAACTAGATGTGTCGTGTTTGGGCTCGTTTTGTTAGTTATGATGAGATCTTACCTCCAGACTTGATGGAGTGACCTGAACGTCTACTTCGGTGATTGTAACTGGAACTCGGCGACGGATCGAACTAGATGTGTCGTGTTTGGGCTCGTTTTGTTAGTTACGATGAGATCTTACCTCCGGACTTGAGGGACTGACCTGAAGGTCTACTTCTGTGACTCCTACTGGAACTCCTCGACGGATCGAACTAGATGTGTCGTGTTTGGGCTCGTTTTGTTAGTTATGATGAGATCTTACCTCCGGACTTGAGGGACTGACCTGAAGGTCTACTCCTGTGACTCCTACTGGAACTCCTCCATGGATCGAAATAGATGTGTCGTGTTTGGGCTCGTTTTGTTAGTTATGATGAGATCTTACCTCCGGACTTGAGGGACTGACCTGAAGGTCTACTTCTGTGACTCCTACTGGAACTCCTCGACGGATCGAACTAGATGTGTCGTGTTTGGGCTCGTTTTGTTAGTTATGATGAGATCTTACCTCCAGACTTGATGGAGTGACCTGAACGTCTACTTCTGTGACTCCTACTGGAACTCCTCGACGGATCGAACTAGATGTGTCGTGTTTGGGCTCGTTTTGTTAGTTATGATGAGATCTTACCTCCGGACTTGAGGGACTGACCTGAAGGTCTACTCCTGTGACTCCTACTGGAACTCCTCGATGGATCGAAATAGATGTGTCGTGTTTGGGCTCGTTTTGTTAGTTACGATGAGATCTTACCTCCGGACTTGAGGGACTGACCTGAAGGTCTACTTCTGTGACTCCTACTGGAACTCCTCGACGGATCGAACTAGATGTGTCGTGTTTGGGCTCGTTTTGTTAGTTATGATGAGATCTTACCTCCGGACTTGAGGGACTGACCTGAAGGTCTACTCCTGTGACTCCTACTGGAACTCCTCCATGGATCGAAATAGATGTGTCGTGTTTGGGCTCGTTTTGTTAGTTATGATGAGATCTTACCTCCGGACTTGAGGGACTGACCTGAAGGTCTACTTCTGTGACTCCTACTGGAACTCCTCGACGGATCGAACTAGATGTGTCGTGTTTGGGCTCGTTTTGTTAGTTATGATGAGATCTTACCTCCAGACTTGATGGAGTGACCTGAACGTCTACTTCTGTGACTCCTACTGGAACTCCTCGACGGATCGAACTAGATGTGTCGTGTTTGGGCTCGTTTTGTTAGTTATGATGAGATCTTACCTCCGGACTTGAGGGACTGACCTGAAGGTCTACTCCTGTGACTCCTACTGGAACTCCTCGATGGATCGAAATAGATGTGTCGTGTTTGGGCTCGTTTTGTTAGTTACGATGAGATCTTACCTCCGGACTTGAGGGACTGACCTGAAGGTCTACTTCTGTGACTCCTACTGGAACTCCTCGACGGATCGAACTAGATGTGTCGTGTTTGGGCTCGTTTTGTTAGTTATGATGAGATCTTACCTCCAGACTTGATGGAGTGACCTGAACGTCTACTTCGGTGATTGTAACTGAACTCGGCGACGGATCGAACTAGATGTGTCGTGTTTGGGCTCGTTTTGTTAGTTACGATGAGATCTTACCTCCGGACTTGAGGGACTGACCTGAAGGTCTACTTCTGTGACTCCTACTGGAACTCCTCGACGGATCGAACTAGATGTGTCGTGTTTGGGCTCGTTTTGTTAGTTATGATGAGATCTTACCTCCGGACTTGATGGAGAGACCTGCTGGTGTACTTCGAAGACTGCTACTGGAACTAATAGACGAGTAGAGCTAGGTGTGTCGAGTTTGGGCTCGTTTTGTTAGTTATGTTGAGACCTTACCTCCGGACTTGATCACGTGACCTGAAGGGCTACTTCTGTGACTCCTACTGGAACTCCTCGATGGATCAAACTAGATGTGTCGTGTTTGGGCTCGTTTTGTTAGTTATGATGAGATCTTACCTCCTGTCTTGATGGAGTGACCTGAAGGTCTACTTCTGTGACTCCTACTGGAACTCCTCGACGGATCGAATTAGATGTGTCGTGTTTGGGCTCGTTTTGTTAGTTATGATGAGATCTTACCTCCAGACTTGATGGAGTGATCTGAAGGTCTACTTCTGTGACTCCTACTGGAACTCCTCGACGGATCGAACTAGATGTGTCGTGTTTGGGCTCGTTTTGCTAGTTATGAGGTGACCTTACCTCCTGCCTTGATGGGGTGACCCGAACGTTTACTTCGGTGATTGTAACTGGAACTCGGCGACGGATCGAACTAGATGTGTCGAGTTTGAGCTCGTTAGCTCTGAAAGTTATGCCACTGGCACTATGCACAAATAATATTGACGAAGGGAATTCATACTAATTATCAAAAGTATATAAAACAGTATACGTTCAGATCAGCTCATCAATTCCGGCGATAAGATCTCACCGAGTTCCAGTAACAATCACCGAAGTATACCTTTAGGTCACTCCATCAAGTCCGGAGGTAAGATCTCATCATAACTAACAAAACGAGCCCAAACACGACACATCTAGTTTGATCCATCGAGGAGTTCCAGTAGGAGTCACAGAAGTAGCCCTTCAGGTCACGTGATCAAGTCCGGAGGTAAGGTCTCAACATAACTAACAAAACGAGCCCAAACTCGACACACCTAGCTCTACTCGTCTATTAGTTCCAGTAGCAGTCTTCGAAGTACACCAGCAGGTCTCTCCATCAAGTCCGGAGGTAAGATCTCATCATAACTAACAAAACGAGCCCAAACACGACACATCTATTTCGATCCATCGAGGAGTTCCAGAAGGAGTCACAGAAGTAGACCTTCAGGTCAGTCCCTCAAGTCCGGAGGTAAGATCTCATCATAACTAACAAAACGAGCCCAAACACGACACATCTAGTTTGATCCATCGAGGAGTTCCAGTAGGAGTCACAGAAGTAGCCCTTCAGGTCACGTGATCAAGTCCGGAGGTAAGGCCTCAACATAACTAACAAAACGAGCCCAAACTCGACACACCTAGCTCTACTCGTCTATTAGTTCCAGTAGCAGTCTTCGAAGTACACCAGCAGGTCTCTCCATCAAGTCCGGAGGTAAGGTCTCAACATAACTAACAAAACGAGCCCAAACTCGACACATGTAGTTCGATCAGTCGAGGAGTTCCAGTAGGAGTCACAGAAGTAGACCTTCAGGTCAGTCCCTCAAGTCCGGAGGTAAGATCTCATCATAACTAACAAAACGAGCCCAAACTCGACACACCTAGCTCTACTCGTCTATTAGTTCCAGTAGCAGTATTCGAAGTACACCAGCAGGTCTCTCCATCAAGTCCGGAGGTAAGGTCTCAACATAACTAACAAAACGAGCCCAAACTCGACACATGTAGTTCGATCCATCGAGGAGTTCCAGTAGGAGTCACAGAAGTAGATCTTCAGGTCAGTCCCTCAAGTCCGGAGGTAAGATCTCATCATAACTAACAAAACGAGCCCAAACACGACACATCTAGTTCGATCCGTCGCCGAGTTCCAGTTACAATTACCGAAGTAGACGTTCAGGTCACTCCATCAAGTCTGGAGGTAAGATCTCATCATAACTAACAAAACGAGCCCAAACACGACACATCTAGTTCGATCCGTCGAGGAGTTCCAGTAGGAGTCACAGAAGTAGACCTTCAGGTCAGTCCCTCAAGTCCGGAGGTAAGATCTCATCATAACTAACAAAACGAGCCCAAACACGACGCATCTATTTCTATCCATCGAGGAGTTCCAGTAGGAGTCACAGAAGTAGACCTTCAGGTCAGTCCCTCAAGTCCGGAGGTAAGATCTCATCATAACTAACAAAACGAGCCCAAACACGACACATCTAGTTTGATCCATCGAGGAGTTCCAGTAGGAGTCACAGAAGTAGCCCTTCAGGTCACGTGATCAAGTCCGGAGGTAAGGTCTCAACATAACTAACAAAACGAGCCCAAACTCGACACACCTAGCTCTACTCGGCTATTAGTTCCAGTAGCAGTCTTCGAAGTACACCAGCAGGTCTCTCCATCAAGTCCGGAGGTAAGGTCTCAACATAACTAACAAAACGAGCCCAAACTCGACACATGTAGTTCGATCCGTCGAGGAGTTCCAGTAGGAGTCACAGAAGTAGACCTTCAGGTCAGTCCCTCAAGTCCGGAGGTAAGATCTCATCATAACTAACAAAACGAGCCCAAACACGACACATCTAGTTCGATCCGTCGCTGAGTTCCAGTTACAATCACCGAAGTAGACGTTCAGGTCACTCCATCAAGTCTGGAGGTAAGATCTCATCATAACTAACAAAACGAGCCCAAACACGACACATCTAGTTCGATCCGTCGAGGAGTTCCAGTAGGAGTCACAGAAGTAGACCTTCAGGTCAGTCCCTCAAGTCCGGAGGTAAGATCTCATCATAACTAACAAAACGAGCCCAAACACGACACATCTATTTCGATCCATCGAGGAGTTCCAGTAGGAGTCACAGAAGTAGACCTTCAGGTCAGTCCCTCAAGTCCGGAGGTAAGATCTCATCATAACTAACAAAACGAGCCCAAACACGACTCATCTAGTTCGATCCGTCGAGGAGTTCCAGTAGGAGTCACAGAAGTAGACCTTCAGGTCACTCCATCAAGACAGGAGGTAAGGTCTCATCATAACTAACAAAACGAGCCCAAACACGACACATCTAGTTCGATCCGTCGAGGAGTTCCAGTCGGAGTCACAGAAGTAGACCTTCAGGTCAGTCCCTTAAGTCCGGAGGTAAGATCTCATCATAACTAACAAAACGAGCCCAAACACGACACATCTAGCTCTACTCGTCTATTAGTTCTAGTAGCAGTCTTCGTAGTACACCTGCAGGTCTGTCCATCAAGTTCGGAGGTAAGGTCTCAACATAACTAACAAAACGAGCCCAAACTCGACACACCTTGCTCTACTCGTCTATTAGTTCCAGTAGTAGTCTTCGAAGTACACCAGCAGGTGTCTCCATCAAGTCCGGAGGTAAGGTCTCAACATAACTAACAAAACGAGCCCAAACTCGACACATGTAGTTCGATCCATCGAGGAGTTCCAGTAGGAGTCACAGAAGTAGATCTTCAGGTCAGTCCCTCAAGTCCGGAGGTAAGATCTCATCATAACTAACAAAACGAGCCCAAACTCGACACACCTAGCTCTACTCGTATAATAGTTCCAGTAGCAGTCTTCGAAGTACACCAGCAGGTCTCTCCATCAAGTCCGGAGGTAAGGTCTCAACATAACTAACAAAACGAGCCCAAACTCGACACACCTAGCTCTACTCGTCTATTAGTTCCAGTAGCAGTCTTCGAAGTACATTTCAGGTCACTCCATCAAGTCCGAAACTAAATATGAAATTTATAAGTACATATAAGAAACTGTGAATAAAATCTTACCTTGGTTGTCCGTAGTCCGTGCAGAATGCGTGAAGGATCAAGTTTGTTAGGTCAAATATTTTGTATTCGTACAGCGATCTTTTCCTATACGAGGAGCTGCTTACAAGCGTCACAGTGTCCACTCACGACGGCGGCCGAGCGCAGACTAATATTTCATTACAAATTTTTGTGCAATAAATCAAGACAGTGACCAGTAAAATAACCCTTATTTCAATCCAATAAGAATCACGTGTTACCGCTAAATATGTGAAAAAATAAGACTCAATTTTTTTGTTTTCTGAGCGTATTGTAACATTTTGTTAGTTTTTTTTTTGCTACCTTTTTGAGTTGAACATGTCTGCTTACATAAAATATTTTTAAATACATAAATTTATGTTATTAAATAAAAGAAAAATGTCCCTAAAGTCAGTACGATGTCGTCAAATTTGTGTGAAGAGGTAACGGAAATTACTTTTTACAATATTATAAACCAAAATTTTCGAATAAAAAATTGCTACCATTTGAAGATTAAGGAGTAATTTATCTGTGGTAATTATTAGTTACATTTGGTTTTGTATCATTTTGCCGCAAAATGCACCGAAAAACTGCTTATTTTTGTCAGATTCGTAAACGCGTCCTTAATTTATTTTTCAACAAAGTAATGCACTGGTTTTCCGCTTCATTGTCCAAATATCCTTAAACTTATCGACCTTTCGCCTAGACCTGATAAAACAATCGACTTAATTGTTTGATCGGGAATTCGGGATACTCTAACCGGATATTACTGAAGGTTTCGATGTAGTAATATCGTGTGCGATATGATCTATTTTTGCAAAACTTTTAGATCTTTCTGAAAACACGCCTAATTTTTAAATTGTTGCAGTATAGTGTTCTTCTGTAAAGTTCTCGAGATACCGATCGAATTTCGAACTTAATGTGTAAAGTTTTTATTGATAATGTCGTTCAGTATTATTTTGCCATAATTTATGAACTCAAAAAAAATACATTTTTCTCTATTGATTGTACGATCACTTAGGTGGAGAGCGCTCGTGAACTTTACAGAATAGCAAGAATAACAAGTACCTAAGTTTCAAATTCTTGAGGAAATCGCACTAACTCATCCCTACATGTATTTATAAACTGCTACAGTAATTCCTACTTCTGAACTACCATCCATAAATAATAATGCATTTATTTGCGGACAGTGAAAGTAAGACTGGCCCACATTAGAAGTTATGATAGCATTCAAAAATGTATTAAACATTTCTACTATAGGTACAGTCACCAAACCAGATAGGTATGCAGGCAGCAATTTGCAAACTTTTCCAATGTTGTGCTATAATTTTCAATGTGTCTGCATACCAAACTCTTTGGCTTCATGTAGCATACAGCCAAGAACTGCATACATACAGCATATAACATGCATATAATTTACAGGAAAACGGTTTACTATAATATACCGTTAACATACGCATATCAAACTGTTTTGCTGACTTTACCTACAGAATGCTTAACACTTTCGCACTAATTTTACGTAATGAATACGTATTAAGTTGATACATTAACCGTGTAGTTTCCGACGTGTGTAAGATAGACAGTTTCTTTACACGTAGCTGTTATAAAGTCTAATAATTATCGTGAATGATTTTGGCAAAGGCCTGTACTTCTTTCTTCGAATACAAAAAAAAAAACAAGCGAGACTTCCAGTAGTAACAAACAATGTGTTCTGACGTTTCACATTGTTTAGAAACAATACTATAATAGACTTATCTATAAACACACCTCGGCAAGAATTCTTAAAAAAAAAACTACTATACATTTACTTTCTGGCGGCTAATTCTACAACCGCTTACGATATTTGATCAACCAATCTTTTTCCACACGTCCCTTACATTTTACAAAAGTGAAGATCTTTTCCAAAACTTTCCACATGTGGCGGTTTTGTATCATAGCTACCGATATACCATTTATTTCGGTTAATCTAATGACCTACATAAATTCATATGGAAGCAATCATTCGATACCCATTTCGATCAAAGATATATTTATTACCTTTCGTAAAACTTCCATGAATCTGTAAACGATTGTTTGTCGTCCATACATATTGTAACACTCAATTGGGGTAAATAGGCAATTTTGGTGCTCCTACGCCATTATATCGGTCTCGTGATCTTTGACCGATCACGCCATCTGCAATATTTGCTGTGATTGTTTTTTTTTTACTAAACTCGTGTCAACGCACTTTTACACTAACCTAAGACGGGTCTCACAGTAGATAACCGCTTAGCAGATCTCGTAGTAGACATGTTTACGTTACTACACTAATTATATTACCGATAGTTGAATAGAAGTGTTCGAATTTTGAAAATTCTTTCCTGCTAGCGTATAAATAGTACATTGTAATTATTTCTAATCCAAGGGGTGAAAGTAACTTATTTCGCCAGGTTTTTAAAATAGTCTACTAAAGACCAGGGTTTTATCGGTCACATTTTGGTGAGTGTGCGATGGAACTGCACAACTTGATTCCGCCTAGCCCTTTCCATATTCGGTCTACATACAAGACTATTGGCTAAATCTTATTCTAAATTCAGCAACATTCACCAAATGAAGCGATATCCCACGGAATACCTTCGAAAAAATCTTGACCATTAGCCCACAAGTAAAGTAACCACACATAATATATTTGGTAAATCAACAGACGTTAATATGAGCAAACATGTGCTAATGGCTAATGGCGACCATGACATTCGTAACGTGTTACCAACTGTGAGAATGATTCAATAAGCTATTTTACTGTACAATGTTATTTAAAAAAAAAAACTTTTTTACTGTACAATGTTATTTCATGAAGGAATGTGGCCTGTCAGGCGACGATGCTAAACAGCGGAATAGATGGCGCCTCAAGATTAAGAAAGCCGACCCCGCGTAACGGGATAAGGCGAGGACAAAGACTGTACAATGTTATTTATCAGAAAATATTGACTAAGTAGTATTTTTTTCTTTGTAAATTAAAATTGAAGAAGATACGACGTTTCTAAAAATCACAGTACGTCACGCGGTCGGTATAATTTAACAGGCGATACGACGTGGCAACCCCCCTCCCGACTTTCAAAGAGTTTTATCTTTGTCAATAATCATTCATTAACAAAAAGAAAATATGGGTCCATTAATTGTCAATAACCTTACGGATTACACAGATTTTCAATTTATTTATGTTGTAACAGTGCTTATAATATCATTGTGTTGTTAAATACCCTATTATCTAATTTTTTCAGGAGGGTTTACGGCTTCGAATCCGTGGCAGACCTCTACAAGTGGAGTTCGTCGGCATTCTACCTCAAGAATATAAAAACTCCAATGATATTCATCAACGCTCGTGATGACCCCATAGTACCTGAACCTCTTTTGCCAATCATCAGGGAATTTGTCAGTAAGTAGAAGTTTCTAGAAAAAATATCAAAACTTGGATATTTTATTCATGACCTGCCTTTATCTCTATCTAATTATCTAAAGGTCAGCGCAAAATTTTCGTTCAATGCCTACATCGGCTGCCCCTAAAACAAGGGACTAAGACTAACGATAAACAAAACCGCTCTTAGATTTTCAACTTTATAACTTAGAGTATTAAGTTGAAAATCTATTAGAGACTACTACACGTATGAATGAAAACGTTCTGTAATAATATTATTGTCTAGGCCCTCTATATTTTCAATATCCACCTCTTTCACCGTTATCAGAAAAATACATAGTTTATTTTGTCTTTTCAGCTAATATAACTACATTCAGACTCAAGTATTTCCTGTATATTTAATGTACATCGCATAACTTATGATGAGTTTTTTTTTTCAAACCTCTGCACTAATATGTTTCTCTAAATACCAAGTATTTTTTATCACGATTAATTACTACCGTCTGACTTTATAAAGGCAACAACTTAGTAACCAGTTCCAAGGTCAGACATGTTGCTAGGTATTTTCAGGCTTGTCTCTTTAAATAACATTATCTTCGAAATTGAACAATTCCATTAGAGCTTCAACAGTTATTTATTTTAGAGGAATGTTCCATAGTAAATGAGTGAACAAACACCGTGGCAATATTTGCGTCACCCGGCGTTTCGGTAACATTTACTTTATTAATGAAGGCGTTGCCTGTCGTCTGCGTGTCCAAAATGGCACGTCCATTAAATACGGTTTGATGAGTTCTATGTTTAATAAATGATTATGACTAATTTTCATATTCAGTGAAAACAGCATTTGCATTGACTCCTATCTTCTCTCCCCCAGTATACTAGCACTCTGCCCGCGATTTCAGTCAATTTACAACAGTAAATTATTTACCTCGACTCAAGAATTACACTATCTTTTAATAAAAACCGTACAAAAATCCGTTTAGTCATCATCATCATCAGCCGGAATACGTCCACTGCTGAACACAGGCCTCCCCCTTAGACCGTCACTCCGAACGACAATCCGCCACTTGCATCCATCGGTTGCCCGCGACCCTCACGATGTCGTCGGTCCACCTAGTGGGAGGCCTGCCTACGCTGCGTCTTCCGGTCCGTGGTCGCCACTTCCCCATCGGTTCTCAGTTCTACGAGCGATGTGGCCTGCCCATTGCCACTTCAACTTGCAGATTTTAAGAGCTATGTCGGTGACACTGGTTCTTCGCCGAATATCCATTTTCCGGATTTTATTCCGCAAAGAAACGAGCATAGCTCTTTCCATTGCTCGTTGAGTGACTCTTATTCTCTCTAAAAGGCCAGCAGTCAAAGACCACGTTTCTGTTCACATTTTTGAGAAAATCGATTACATACAGAGATTAGCTATTGTTTTATTGCCTTCCTCGAATGGACTAGGTATCCAACACAAGAATATTTTTCAATTCGAACCAGTAGGTCGAACAAACTACGCTTTATTAAATTAGTATACATTAGTACCTTTCTTTCACTGCATTGTTTGGTTAATGGACAAGCCATAAGACAAGGTTCAAAGTTCGATCCCCTAGCTAGGTTGAACAAAGAGTTTCCCAATGTGAAATTGTGAATTTCTCAGTAGCAGCACGTTTATAACCGGTCATTGGCATTAGGTTCACCCCCAATTACAAGACACAAAATAGAATATGCAAGTAATATTTCGACTGTGACTACGAGCACTATCGAAAGTGCTAATCGCGTACTTTACAGGAGAGCGGTTTTAAGTTTTATTTTGCCTTAGAGCGCAGTTGCAGTTTCGATTTTGTTTGATGCAAAACTTGGTGAAATTATTTTTTTTTTCAAAAAATCTCTTTGCTTATCTGATAGTATATTAAACGGGCTTTCAATTTCTGCAATAAACAAAAAATGACGACTTTGCAGTTTCGATAGTGTTCGTAGCCACAGTAGATTTATTAAAGGTCGTATTTTTATCGTGATGAAATAAAACTGGCATGTACTAGAACTGTATCAAATCGCATTGGGCCCGCGTGGTGGATATGGCCCTCCCACAGAGAGGAGGCCTGTGTCCCACCAACCTATAATGTTCCCAACATTATAGGCTGATGATGATGAAGTAATATTTTTTATACTTATTTAAATTTAACTGCGTGGGCTGTCTCTATAATAAGAGTTGTGCTTTATTTGTATTTATACGAATCTCAATGAAAACATTGCGCAACAAAAACCAGGTCATTATCACTGTACCAGTGGACTGACATGTGAACGAAACCAGTGGAACTTGATTGTTGTAAATCTCCATATTTTATGCCATGTCTTAAGTTATATTCATAAATTCAAGGTTAAAGTTTCATCATAATTTCGTTAGGACTTATAAGCTATTCCTGTTAATAAAATTGTTAGTTCTACAGTTTTTTGTCACTATTAATAACTGTCTTGCTTTGAAAACCGGTAGTAGTTAACCCCACGACGCTAAACATAAGCTAGTTACAAACTGAAACGCTGGGGTCGCGGGAATGTCTTATGGGGTTACCACGGCCCTGGAATGCAAAGGGCAACTTCAGGAACAGGGTGGTTTTTAGTCAGTCAAGTCTGGTAGCTCTAGGTGGAGCGGGGAGACTCATTAGATAGCTAGAATGTCACAGAAATTATTACGAAAACAGTTGGGCAAGGGTGATGATTTTCCAAACCAAAAAAAAAAATTACCTACATTGGTCTTTTGAATTTGCTACTTCTGAGTAACGAAAACCTGTTAATAAATGCAAGAGTGGTTGGGTTGGTACCTGCAAAAATCCGATTGCCCTTGTAAAAAAATTGCATGATCAAGTGGCGTGACAGATAGGCTGATAAAGGCAACACGAAAAAAAAAATGTTTGTGAATCAGGCTGAGGTTATCTCCAATGTTAGCATTTATTAAAACCACACTACATAATTATCTATCTGTGTTTAACTTATATTTTTTTCTTTACAGGCTCGCACGATAAAGCGATGTATCTCGAATTGGCACACGGTGGTCATTTGGGTTTCTACGAAGGAGGTCTGGTGTACGCCAACCCAGTGAACTGGCTGGACCGTGCACTGGTGGGGCTCGCTGGAGGCCTACTCATGGCTCACAATAAGTGCTCGCACAAAGACGTCGACACCTCCATGGATTGCTTCTCCGAAGAAGAACCCGACCTCATCAAATCAGCCACCATTGTCTATCGCGATCCCTTAGAAAAATCACCCACGAAAGCATACTAGATATAAACTACATTAATTCGTGGCTCGTAGAGCTCTTTGGTATACTTATATGTCTAATGTTTATTAGAAGAACTAATATAATATTACTGCAAACCATTTCATCAGCAGTTACATTTTTATAAAGTACTTAAATTGTGTTATAAGTACATCTTTTGGAGGTAACGATTCTCCACTACGTTTTTATACGTCCTAATAAATAGTTGGTATATTATATAGTAGTATTTACCAAAGCCTAGTATGGGAAAGTGCCGTTCCTGTTATGCCCTAAGTAAGATATTAGGCAGGACCTAAGAGGCAGTTTATTTTAACAGCACATGAGCTTTTTATAAATATTTATTGTGAACTCGTTTAAATGTTTTCCAGGCTATATGTCAAGATGTATGTGGATTAATGTTTATTGTTTTATGTTGTGACTAGTTGAGCTGATAGGCGTGGCGTAAATAACAATGTAGCAGCTGATAATATTTTAATACAATAATAGTGTAATTAAAACTTTTATACCAGTATTTTTATAATATATAAGTGTCAACATGCGGCTTTAAAATGCGGTCTGTTGTTACCTGCACAAAACATGTTTGCATTTATTATATTACCCTCAATAGGTAATTAATCTTTTACGGTTTACGCCACGCCCCATTTCATTAATTTTATTCGAATGCACGCAGAGGACACAGGCTTTTATTTATTTTTGACATTGTGATATAATATAGCTGATTATTTATGTACGTATGAAATGATGACGGCCGTACAATCAGCTACTTCTGTTTGGCGGTCCTGGGTTCTAGTCCCGGGTAAGTCTATTAGTATGTTATGTAACGTTGTTGTTTATTACTATGAGTGAGAATCATTTACAAACTTACGAGTACATGAACTTTAGATATTTATCAAATAATAATAATTTCATATTTTGTTGATAATTATTGTATAAATAGTACAAATACCTATTTGGACAATCAATAGTAACTTTCAAATTAATAACTGACAAAGTATTAAATACATTTCATTCCTGTGTATTGGATTCCTTTAAAGTTCCTATGTAGTAGATGGAATTCAATGCATTATAAATAATGCTATGTACTGTCAATTTCACAAGATAGCTACTTATTATTTGAAAACTTTTATTAATTATTATGTATTTGCAATGTAGATTCGTAGACGGTAGGAATAAATTATTTCGCTTTTCTTTTAATTGAGTACCAACTACAAAATTGCAATAAAAATTATCGCATTAGTTCGTATGATTTTCTATTGAGAAGTATATTGTTCAGTTGATTTTTGCAAGTGTATGTATGACTGGAAATGGGTTTTTAAACTTATACATTGTAATGAAGTTTGTACTGTTCCTATGAAACTTTAAACGTTATGGAATTGTTCGCTAAGCGATGTTTTGTGAGCTTTAATCAGAGCTAACTTAACTTCCGTCCAAAGTAATGTTTATAAGTAGACGGGGAGGTCGAAATTCTGACAAAAGGTCAGTGAGACGAGGTTTTGTATATGTACAGTAATATTAGAAACCCATTTCTATTGTAAGAATCAATGTACAGCGTGCTTGGATAACGCAACTTTTAAAGCACGATGTAACAGAAATATGCGATGATATCTTTTTATAATACTTACGTCCATTTGGATGAATACGTAGGCGGCGGAGTGCACAACTGTGTGTGTGCAATTTTAAAGTGTAGCTATACGACTGCCAGGTGTTTCGATGTTAGTTTTTTGTAAAGTTTTGCATCTGTGTACGAGGCTGTGAAAAACCGGGTCTGCTGCGCCATGTTTTCGTCAACATCGTTAGCTAAAACGGAAAGAATTACATGTTTTAAATTGGCGCAGTAAACCCGACTTATGTTTACATGCTATTTGATAAAATTTTGACCAATGGTGATAACTGATAAAGCGATGCTTGGTGTTTCCCCATTTAGAGCCGGAACCCACTGACAACATGGCACGCTATGACATGCTACAAGATCTCGTGGAGAATCTATTCCAGGTAGAAAAGAAATAAAGCGGTTGCCGCTGAGATTGCTAAATTCAACTTTATTTTAATTACTTGGTTGCTAAGTAAATAAAATAAGTTCTAATCCTTGCTCTCACATTCCTTTAACATGAAGTAACATAAATGTGTATCGGCACATATTACCTATGTGTGTAACACGGCACGGTGCTGCGGCGTGCCTTGTTACGTCTCCTAATTATGCGAGACGTTTTGAATTATTCGTGTTAAAATAAAAGAATACCAACTAACTTCATTGAAATAAAGTTAAAAATCATTTTTCACGAAAAATCCTTTGCCACACCCGCGTCGCGTCTTGCCATACTATGCCGTCATTGGGCGCCGCGCCGGTCCTTACACAGATGCAAAGCCTCGTGTGGGCGTTTGAGTGTAACAGCAATAGGTTTAAAACGTTTGTGAATGTAAAGAAGGCCTGCACAATATATTTAGTATAATGAGACTATATTTTATATAGGCTTTCGAAGCCTGTTTCTAAAGCCTAGTCAGACTTCAAAACATTGCTAATGCTTGATAATAATCTATAATGGGTCAATCTTCAATACTTGAGACATCCGTTGAGGATAATGACGCCCGATCTTTTACTACTAGTGCAACCATCCACTGAAAAAAAAAATATAAATTATTTTAATTACATCTAACTTAAATGAAATTTTAAAAAAAATTGTTTTTTGCCAGTGGATGGTTGCACTAGTAGTAAAAGATCGGGCGTCATTATCCTCAACGGATGTCTCAAATATTGAAGATTGACCCTAATAAATAGTTCTTGTAGAGTTCTTGCACAGAATATATCAGTGGTGATGGGTTATGATCTCACCGAAATTCGTTGTATGAAGATGAAAAAGTAAGACTAATTGATTTGCCCCAGTCGGATATGTCCGGCCAAGCCCATCAGAATCATCTAGATACTGCGCAATTAAAGTAAATTGCTACCTCTGAGTAAACGGTGCTCATTTTATGTCATGACTATTTTTGCCGTTCCTCAGATCGGCATTACGCGTAGAAACATCAACGAATAAAAATGAGCATTTATAAAATTTAGATTTAACATTTCCAAGTAATTCCAATGTTTCTAAACTTGTGATTAGGTAGAACGAGGGATGGCAAAAAGAATTAGGAAATTATCTTTTTAGATAATTTCGTCTGTATTAGATGGACAATTGTATTTATATCCAAACCAGTCGAGATTCTGTAGGCATAACGTGATAAAAATGAGACAAGTGTGTGTGATACTTGTCAAAATGTCATATATATTTTTGTAACTAATTATTCTGCATTTTCAACGCTTCAATTAGCGGGGCGAGAGCTCCGTTCATACCTTTAATCTAAAATCTTATTTCAAAAAAATATTCTCTACGTATTATCAAAGTGTTTGTACGAAGCAATTTTACTACAAATGAATATGACATAATAAACACGTTTCTAAGCATAGAAATACTAATAGCTTTCGATGTGATAGATTCAAGTAATAGAGTTGCTACTTAAATAATCGCCAATTTAGCTAACTATTAATATGTCGAGATTAAACAGTACAAACGTTAAAAAAGTAGGATCACACCAAACTGCTGTAATTAATAACTGTGATGTTATTTCGCTGACAGTACATGTTCTTTATTTTTTAATCAATAAGAATTATGTACCTAATTTAAAGTGACTTTCGGTGTATGTCTGAATTGCCTAAAGTTCTATGTTTTATTTATGTACCTACATTTAATAAACGTTAAAATGAATAATACTCGGTTGTTTGTTTTATCCCATTCATATTGAAATTATTCATTACAAAAGGATTGATAAATAAGTATATTTCTAAGTCAATAATATAAAATTTCAAAGACGGGTGAATTTACGCTGTCTTAAATTCTAGCAAGTTATTATATCTAACTAATACTATTTTAAACATATTTTGTAAATGGAATATTATTACGACATTTACTGCCATTTTTTTACAATAGGTACATTTGAGATTGATTACCTGGAACCCCAGTTAATCAATCTCAAAGTATAATTATATATGTCTTTGTACAAATTGACAATATATAAAAGATAGTTGAGCAAAAACATAATGAGATCACAAAAATAATTCAAAGATAGTGGTGCTTTTTTCTTTACAGAAAAGTAACAAAAGGTTGTTAACTGTGGCGAGACAATAAAATGCGAAAGTTTATAAAATATTTTAGCTGCTGAAAAAATCAGTTTTAACATGATAAATTAATACTATCAATATTCCAAATACAAATATCACAACATTTCCCTTAATTAATTCTTATTTCTCTTTACACATACATCTTAGCGTATTACACATCAATAGTTAAGTAATTTAGATATTTATAAATACAAATAAGAAAATTTACATTAGAAAATAATTTCAGTGCCAGTTTTATTCTATCATTCTTATAAAATCATATTTGTTGTTCATTAGAGAGAGCATTAATTCGCTTTATATTAAAATTATAAAAATAGCATGGCCACTGGGAGATTAAATGCATTACAAATATTCCACGTTTAGTTTTATGGGACCATTTGAACTTATCAAATAACTTATGGAGGGTTTTAAAAAACTCGTTATTAAATTATATATACATTTAAAATTATAATAATAGTTAAGGTTTTACCTTCGACGGCCATCTTTTTTGTAACAGATACTTTTGAATTTCGTAAAATATTTGACCTATTACAGTACCAATGAGAAAATAAAAATAATGTTCAAATAGTCCCACAATGTAATGCTGAGTAAAAAATGCCAATATAGTTACAATAATTTCACTTAATACTTATAAAAGATACTTTAATACTTATTACATAGGTACTTCGACAGCTATTAAGTATTTCATCAAGATTCATATTGAAAAAAATATTTTTACTTTCTAACTAGTTATGAAACTGATATTTTACAGTCTTTTTACATATCAGTTTTATTAGATCTGAGTATTTTCAGAATAAATTAAAGCTTCTTTTTACAGAGTAGGTATTATATAAATAAATTACGTAAATGCAATCAAATCGTGACTGGTGTCATATAGTCAGCATATAGATGTAGGATCCCCTTCCATAGTGCATGCTATATTATCTAATTTATGAGCTAAGTGCATTTTGTTTTCTAGTCCTAATATAATTTGTTCTCTATATTTACTGACATAGATATACAACTCTTTTAAGGCAGACAGTGTGTCGAATTCATTTAACTGTTCCACCGAGAGTTGCTGCATAGAAGTACTTAGCTCTTGGTCTGTTACTTGAGGTAATTGAGATACGGATTGATAAAATCTTATGACCATTTCCCTATATGTAGGCAAGTCTTTAGCAAAAAGTAATTTGTTAGAAGGAGAATCTTTACATAATCGATGTTCGGTTAATGAACAAGCATCCATAAAAGTTTGAGCGATTACTGATAATGAAGAGTCAACAGTCGCTGTTTTATTTATATCAAATATAAAATCTGGATTTTTTATGAGATTCACCCAAAATCTAAGAGGTAAGCTATTAGACTTCCAAGCATGGACTACTTCAGGATTCATGATACCATGAGTCCGGGCCGCATCATCAAAGAGATCGAACAGCCACTTGACAGCTGGCGGCAATACTTCGTTGACAGTCAGTATAGTGCTGAAGAAGTCATCAACAAACTTGTGAACTGTGCCTTTCGTAGACAAGAGCCTGGTGAGGAATATCTCTGGAATAGCTTTGTGACTATGTTCTGACGACTTGTTGATAATATGCTGGTATTCTATAGGTTTTACCAAGTGATAGTAGTGAACATTTTGGTCTGTGATGTCACTGTTATACACTCTTATGTGGGAATTAGAGCAGTATATTCCTGTGCAATTCTTGCAGGGTATTTTATAAGGAGTGTTGAAACTGTCGTTTTGTCGTGATATCAAGGACATAACGGCAGATTCTTTGACTCCGTAATGTGCTAACGTATTTAATTTCCGCCAGCCATTTATCGTCTTTGTGGTAACATCTTCATCTTGAAGTGTAACATGTCCTCCCCTTCCGTGTCGCCATTCTAAATCAACTTCATGGACGGATGGCCTCATAGAGAACGGGGTATTTTTAAACAGTGCGTCTAATATTTTAGCTTTTACTTGTGAAATACTATCACAATCTAATACTTTACATTGAACTTTTTCATCAAAATCGTCTTGGACTATATGTAGTGTTATGGTCTGGTGGTCAATCTGTTCCTTCAAAAGCTTCTCTTCCGACAAAGAGTATCGAGCTTCGTGAGTTATTGCATCAACAACTCCTTTTTCGATTTGATGTTTTATTGCTTTGAAGAGCAAAAACAGCGACGAACCTGCGTAGTCTTTGAGATAATAATACATACATAAAGCCATCCAATTAGTTAACATTTTTTCAACCACACTTTCAGTTCTTCTTAGCATGAGTTGAGGATGTTTATTACAAATAGATTTATCAATAAGACGTAACAACAGAGATTTTAAAATATCTGTTGCGTATTCCATTTTCCCCATGAGTATTATCATAAGCAGAGAAGCCACATTTACTTTGTCTCGAATGTTAAACGACTTTTGTGACTCTAATGTGTCTATAAATGACAAAAGGAAACATTTATTGTTCAAAAGCTGCTCAAATTGAATCATAGCTGCGTCGTAGTTGGTTCTGGGAGAGTTGATAAATAGTTGACGTTGGACGTTCAATATAGGGTGGTCAGATACTCCCGGGAAGAATACCTTCATGACATAGTTTACGTGATCTAACGTCGGTATACCTGAATGTTCCAAATCAGCTGCCAAATCAGACATATCAGTTTGCAACTCGGCAAAAGCCAGTTTACATTCTAATCTTACATTGCTCTCTAAAGTATCCATCTGAATTTGTATTCTTTTATACTCTCTTTCCGCTTTTGTGCTACGTCGTCTGTACATCACTAATACAATCATGAATATTAGCACAAGGAAGAAAGTCCCACCTGCAATTCCTGCGATAACTTCCGGCGGAAAATTGTAGTTTCTAAGTAATTCGTAATGTAGGTAACCAATAGGGAATCGCAAGTTTTTGCCAACTTTTACAACCACTAAAGGTAAATTAATTTCTGAAATCTGTACTCCATTTTCATCTGTATTAGCTGGTTGTATTTCAGGGGGCGTGCATAAAAGTTGTTGCATTGTTAGACTTGTAACATTACAAGGTTCTGTTCCAATTGTAACAATAACATCTGTTTCATCACTAGCCCTTATTAAATTTTCACCTTCTATGACTAATGGATCTCCTTTGTAAGATTTTATACCTTTATTGGGGAATTGATATACATGAGGATCTTCAACAAAAACCATGTGAGTTCGAGGAGGATTAAAGTGTTTTTCATGCATTGTTTCCACATTATCCAAAACAAAACCAACTTTCATTGCTATTTGTGGAGTACTAGTCTGAGTTTTTGTTGCTTGCAAAATTTCAAAATATTTTTTATTGACTGCAGGGCTGGGACATTCCATTTGATGTTCATTGAGTACAGTACAAGCTGTATGGTTCACAGGTAGCACTTCATTGGCAAAATACAATTTCATAAGTGGTTTTTGGATTGTGTGCAAGTTTGTGCCATGAACTGTTATCATTCTGCCTCCAGATACAAAACTTTTCAATGGTTTTATTTCCATAATCGTTGGGTCTGCTGTATAATTAAACAAATCTCCATACAAGGTTCGATTAGCATTATCTATTCCCACTGTCAATGTGTGAATAACTCTTGGTTCATTTGCCTTTGGAGTTATGCATATTAATCTGCTGTTTGATGTCTGTGTAGTATTGACAGAACATGGCAGTTCATCAAGGAAAGCTGAGATAGATGAACCAATGTTCAAATGCTGTCCCCCTATAGCTAACTGGGTGCCACCTGCAACTGGGCCTAGAGTTGGGTAAAGACCCTGTAGTTTTATGTTTTTATAACTGAATAAAACAGTTGATTCTGTGTGGCCAGAATCATTTTCCACAATAACAGGTGCTACAGCAGAGCCATTGGCGGCTCCCGTGCGACATGTAATGCTTACAGAAACTTCAAAGTCTACTATCTCACATGGAACATCGCCAATTCGAACTTTGCCAGATACTTCTTCAACTCTTAAGCCAAGGTTACTGCCTTCAATAGTTACTATTGTACCTCCTTCTATTGGTCCACTTAGTGGTTTGATCATATCAATTCTAGGTTTGGGACACTCAGTTACTGGATTCTCTAGGCATGTTTCACTATAAGAACAGGAATTTCCACACCAGGTGCATTTGTAGATAGAGTTTCGGGTTATACAAAGCGAACAATCAGCATGTTCTCTATGTGATCCTAGAATTTCACATTTGTACAATGTGATGTTGATTGTGTCAATATAATGTTTATGATTCCAGACTATTTTTACACTCACGTTGTATTCCCCCACATCTTCTTCATATGAATAGGTTGTTTTGTCACACACAATGTAGTGATTTGATTCAACTCTAGCAGGAAGTATCATGTTGGCTAGCTCAATACTAACTATACACTGAAATCCAGTATGTCCTGGTTGTAAGTGAGGTAGATTTTCAACTTCCAGTTCTAATTCTTTAGGCACATTATTTGGTAGTAAAATAGGTTTCTTGTATTGTCTTATTCTAGGACAGTGCCCAATACCATGATTTAGGAGTTTTGTAGGATTATTTTCACCACTTATTATGGTCCTTTGACAAACTGATGTATCATGTGTGCACCTGTTGTCATATATGCACCAATTACAAGCCCATTCACTCAATATGCAAGAGTGACATGTTGTATGTCTTGAACAATCATAGAAAGCAAAGTTTCTGGAAACAAAGTCCTTATTTGTTTCTGATGAGTGAACAGAAAGTGAAACATAAACATGATCTTGATTTTGTGGTATTTTCGGTCTGTGCTTCACATCTGGTGTAGGACAAGCTAGGCCATTCGATGTTACAGCAGCATCTATGGCTGGGGCGTTTCCAAACACACACTTGTATTTGGCTTCAAAGGGCAATTCTGGTAAAGTTCTAATGATAAGTTGCACTGTTGTTACTTCATTCATAGATATTCTATCAGGTAGAATTTGTTCAAAATCAATGCACTGTTGTCCAATGTATTGGGACAACCATCTTGGTGCACTTTGTGTCCCTTTTTGACACATATTTTGAACTGTGCAGCGTTTTTCCAAAGAACACCATCCACAGTGGGGATCATTTGATTCTAGGCAAGAGGAACAATTTCCATGTTCTGCACATCTTTCAGTTGGTATTTGCACAATTGAATTTCTTGCTAACACATAAAGTGTTTTTTGATATGGTGAGAGTGTTGTGTCAGGTAAAATTCTCTGACCAGGCAAAATGGTTTCACTTGAATATTCTAATGCTTTATCAGCATCAATCAAAACCTTCTTCAGAACGCCATTGATAGTGCCTAGGAAAGCTACAGTATGCAAACCAGTTACAGACATAGTGACAGAAGTAATCAAAGTGTCATTCCAGTTAATAACAGACATTGTTTTTATAGGATAAAGTCCACTAATTTTAAGACCTACCTCACAAAAATTGAGTATATTTCCTGTAGAACCAACACTGGGACATTTTCCATCAGATATCATGCCTGATATGTAGCCCATGTTGCGTGCCTTGGTGCTGCCATTGAAACACATGTGAACATTTTCATTAAACTTAATTTCTATTTCTTGCAAAGAAAATACACAAATAGCTGACTTAGCCATAGGTTCATTAGAAATACTTTTTGATGGACTAAAAATAGCTATAAGAACAGGATCCCCCGTCTCTATACCCAGCTGGGCAGCTAGGTTTGCACCAGCCTTTGCAATCTTAGCATCTTGAACTAAATTATAATTGACCACTTCACTCTTACCACTAACAGTTTCTTCACGAACATGGCACTCCAATGTCACTTCTGTGTAGCTGTTATAGTTGTCATCATTGACACATGTGCGAGCCAGGCGGGACACATACCCTAGTTCCTCATTACCAGCAAGATGGGAATGCTTCTGAATTATCAAAAAATATGCATAATCACTAGCATTAAAGCCATACACATACTGCACTAAGAAGTTATCTCTGTATTTTACATCTATTTGTATTGAACTTTGTTTGTTAAAAGTAAGTTGCGCAGTGTCGAGAGTCATCAGGTCGCGGCTGGAGATCGCAGGAACATCGTGTCTGTATTCTCCATTGTTTGTAAATGTAGTCCCTACATAAAGCACATTGGATCGGTCCCATGAATTATACCTTTCAGGCCCGATAAAAGCGTAGGTAGACGCTTCAGCGTCATTAGCTGCCACACTAACAGGAACGAACTCGGGCTTCGCCGAGAGGTCTCCGAGCTTATACTTAGAGCAGGAACCCTGTGCCACTGAACCGCACGCGATCACTCTCCCGGATTCTTGATCTATCACCAATATTTTGTTCACGTTATCAGTCCGCGTAGTCTGTATGTCAGCTGAAGGACAGCCACTTGCATGACACATTGGGTTGTCTTCTATCGGACCCGTGCCAATAACATGGATTGGTTTTAAGTCAGGGCTTAACTGGTGAATCCAGTTCAACGAACCAGCGTATACTTGGCCGCTGACTCTATCCACGGCGAGATGATAGAAGTGGTATGTCTCATTAGGCTGATTTGGATATTGTGATATGAACTCGTAACCATACACTATTGTGCACCGAAGCCAAAATGTTATGACTAACACTGTTGTAGAAGTAGCCATGATCACATTTTACGTTGTAATTGAGTTGTTAATTTCACTTTTTCACAACCTGTATGTTGTTTTTATTTCATTTTCAACCCATTTTTGTCCCATTACAAAAATGTAATGTACGGTAACTTGTAAAAGCATCCATCGATGCCGATGACACGGAATAAACAACAGAGTTTTACACCATACTATTACCATAGATAGAGAAACATTCTATCTTCCCTCTTCTACACAAACAGGAAAGGGAGGAAAGATTTGTATTGCCGCTGGCAACAGCTAGTCAGTCATTATTCTGAGGCTAGTCAACAATAAAATTCTACAACAAAAGACGAATGATTTGAAATCATAGGTATAAGGTTCTGTATTCTCTATCTGTGAGTTTGATCTTTTGAAACCTACGAATAAACTTTATTATTCATAGTTTGAAAAAAAATAGGGTTCCGTACAGCTTGGCAAAAACAGTAGAAAACCGGAAGTCGCCACTGTCTTTACGCTCCCAGCACTTTGAATGATTTTATTTCATCTATTTTCACTTATTAGGTTAGTTTTATGGCACACACAATAATAAATCTAACAAACCTGCGTCTTTGTTCACATCAAATATCAAATATTTTAAAACGTTGTCAGCAAATAAAAAGATTAGTTCCGTTTCAAGACGTTCTGACCAAGCTGTACGTCCGAATATAAAAACAGAACCCCAGGATCTTCCGGCTGATGATGATGATGATGTTGATGATGATCCCGAGGGCATTATTTATATACCTCGAAGGTCAAGGTCGAGTGGAATTGATGGTCAAGCTCAAGTGACTTTGAGACTTACAGTCAAGGTACTGGAACTCCAGTTGACTTGATTTCAATTGCAATGATTATATTTTTATCTTTTTCTGTTTAAATCTCCAAAACAGTGTGTCCTGTCGCAAAAACAAGATAAAATTCAGCCAAGTTATAGGAAACTCTTGTTCCAGAACCTTATGGTCACCCTACTAGAAAGAGACAATATTCTCCAAAGTTGCTCTCTCAGGTGGCACGTTTTTCGGCATGAGTACTCCGTCCAGCGGGCTTATTCGCTATCTCTAATGACAGTTGAGAATGATGATCACCGAGTATAGTTTCCAACTTTCAACTGTCAAAACTGACATTTCGTATTCCCTAACTTCCCTAAAGTCGGATAATAACTAGTGCAAGAACAATTTCAAGTCGATAAGCACCGCTAGTTTTAGTTATTCACTGAACGATCACGTGACTGATGATTTTTTTTTAAATTATTAAAACAATAAATAGATCTTAAAGTAAAGAGGTTGAAGGAGCAGAAGAGGTTGGATACCTCTCGGTTACAAGGACCTGCGTCAGGCGGAAGGTGAGGACGCCGTGACGCCTCTCCAGCCACTCCTCAAAGAGGGGTCTTACTGCCGCGATTGCGGCGTGCCCGAACCTAGGTTGCGACAGTCGTTCCCTGGTCGTATGCCAGAGGGTCATGGCTATCCGGATGATCCGAGGATACCGCACGTTCGCCGGTGAATCGGACAACCTCCTGAGCGCTTATAACGTATCTACACCTTTTATACTTATAATATCATTGTGTCTAACTATCACAGCTAATAAATACAGCTTAGTGATAGACTGATAGACAGCGAAGTCTAAGTAATAGAGTTTTGTTCACCCTTTGGTTACGGAACCCTAAAAAACACCTGGCTTGAAATGGAGACTCCATACATAATTTTTGTCACGTCCAACTAAAAAATCAAACTCATAATATAAACTATTGCATTAATGTGATAATTACTCGTAGGTTAAATTATATTTCCCATATTTGCCTAAGTTTTCATCACAAAGACATGAAAGAATAAGTTAGATTTGTCTTCAAACTCTTTAAGTATTGTCACACTAATCATCGTTTGGTTACAAAATCTTAAATATTACTTTCCTGTGAAATGATATGCCACAACCAATATTATGAATCACTTCTATAGGTCTTAATACATCACATTTTACTATTTTCACAATAAAAATAGAAGAGACCCGTAGTTAAAACGTATTTTTATAAAAGGTTTTTAAAAAAAACAACAAAACAGGCGCCATTTATAATGGGGAAGGCAAGTGTCAAAGTGAAAAGTGACATTTGTGTCCCAAAAGAACTGTCAAATCAAAGGAATTTTCTGAAAAAAAAAGCGTTTTATTGATGTAAAATGACTAGATGTTGTGTAAAAGGCTGTAATAATGATGGAACATACAAATTTCCGACAATTCACACTATCAAGAAATAATGGGTAGCTGCTGAGGCTGCTGTGAGAACAAAAATTGTAATATCACTAAGGAAAAGCTATACAATAAACAAAAATCTACCCTTGCGAAGCAGGGACAGGCCGTTAGTTGAATTTATCAATGAAATTCTATGATTATACCATATCTAAACAATCGAATACACCTTTGAAAATAATATCTACTTTTCTATTGGAGGTTAAGTATTGCATCGCTCTTTATGTCATGAAATGGTTCTTCTTGTGGAAGATTTATCACCGGGATCGAGATTCGTGATAGTCGTGGTGTTAGAAAGTTAAAATTCTTATCATATTGCTCCAATCTATAAAATAGATGTAAAATTAGATGAAGAAGACAAACACAAAACTGGACTTAACTTTTTCTCAATATAGAAAGTCAGAAGCAGTACTATATTCTTTGTGGAGTCTAGCACATGTAATACCTACTTAAAAAATACAATTTTAAATCCTAACTACAAGTAAATGTGTGTTTAATGTAGTAGAATCAAGTTTCTAGCCTCTCAACTAAATCACTTTTTTTTTCCTCTTGTAGATGCACCGCGGCGTCTTAGTTCTTGTTTTAGTGTATGCACTTGCATTGACGAATAATTTTCCATATTTGTTTTTTTAAATAAACTCAATTTTTACAACAAAATACGTGTTTGTTTTTGTACAAGCTATACAGTAATCTGACTTATGGGACAAAGATCGCAGCGACATCTACGAATAGCTTTGAGTTGCCATCCCCAGTCAAATTTCAGTGTTGTCAGAATAATTAGATAATTACTACCACATAGTCATACAATGAATAAAACTTTATTAAAAAATAAAATAATGATTACTATATTTTATGTATTATAAAAATATAGTAAAATGCATTTTTAAGCAAGCTTACAACTTATTTTACTTGTAGCTTAAAAATAACATAAACAAAAATAAATTAAGTAAGCCCTAGACTATAAACTTTTCTACCATTTCTACCAATGCCTATCTCCTGGCAATTGTGGAAAAGAGACAACGTTCTCCAAAGTCAACCTCTCATTTCTCTCGCTTTCATTTGCCAGACATAAAAGTAAATCTAACACCATAGAAAAATTAATAAGGTTCATTTTCGTATGACAAAAGACTTGAAGACCGCGGTCTAGATTATTATAATATGTCTATGGTTTTTCTCGTAAGAAGCACGCGCTCTCTGTATTTTAAACTCCTTGGCTCAATCACTTCCATACAGATAGACAGAAAAAAAAGAGAAAAAACCAGGTTTGAACTCAAACTATAGCCGTAATTTGTTGGTTTTTACCCGACTGTCAACGAAGGATCAAGGAACGGTGTAGAAATTTATGTACAGACGCCAGCACATCAAGCTACCACAATCTTCCAAATTTCTTCAATAGATTTTCAACCTTATCACAATGACTGAAGGTTAATGTTCGATTGGTAAAATCTGACAGTTTCGGGTAGGTTGACCTGCTGGCGTCTGTACTTTGCCGTGCGTAGCGTTTAGTTTCATTCATTTGTATTCATTCATTCTATAGTCTATGCGAAAAATCAATCAAAAAATTCATTAGCCACAGATTCAAAATCATCAGAAATGTCGTGTTGAGCTTTCTTGTTGCGTGCGTTCCTTGTTTTGTCCGGTGGTTTGGGTTAATATATTTTTAATACAGAGATTATTTGTGACTAATCAAAAGAATAATGATTTAACCTGTGCTAGTAAATAATTGAAAGATGTAAATGTGTGAAGGACCATATATTCTTTGTCTAATTATTTGTTATAACAACATGTTGGGTAATTCACACACTGGTGAAAATACTTAACTTTGAGACTATTTGTTGTGCACAATGATGGCTTCGATGGCTGCAGGCGGTCCTGGGGACCCGAGCACTCAGATGAATACCTACAGGAGCTATGTGACCATGTTGGCGGACCCTGGCGCTAAGGATGAGATCAAGCTCAAGGCAGCTCAAGAACTCAGTGAAAACTTTGAGGTATGTAAGTACTACTAGCTAAATGACTTTACTTTTACAATAACCGGTATTGATAATAACTTAGCCCATTAGTGTAACCTGAATGCATGCGCTTGTGGTCGCGGGACATACGTATACCGCGACTCCGGTACGCAAAAGGGCTACCGAAGGACACCGTGGATTTTAGTCAGTACAAGTCTGACAGTCCCTCCCGCCCTGCCCGGGGCTGGGAGGACTCATTTGATGA
Source organism: Agrotis exclamationis (assembly GCA_950005045.1). Taxonomy (NCBI): domain Eukaryota; kingdom Metazoa; phylum Arthropoda; class Insecta; order Lepidoptera; family Noctuidae; genus Agrotis; species Agrotis exclamationis. The sequence goes on from OX465421.1 coordinate 8,165,660, forward strand.
TTTTACCACGAAAAAAAAAAATGCATGCGCTTGTGCTAGGTAGTTCATTGTATGTATGCAGTATGTCTTAACAAATGACACATGTTCATGTCTGTAGTATGAAGTAAAAAAATATCTGAAAGCAATCTTTTTAGCTTGTTTATCATATTATTCTCGTAGGCCTAGACCACATGAATTGTTTTAAAATTATACAATAATTACAAAATCCTACTAGGCTATAAAAACTTTACAATGAGGTATGAGTACCTCCTATAATTTCTGCCTATTTTCATCTATAATGCAGGTGATTTAGAATTCAATTTTTATGTATCTCATCACATTATTTGATTATGCCTAAGACTCCAATAGAAATAGCAGTTCTCACACTAGTCTGAATTGTTGCAGGTGTTCAGATAAACTACTGTAATAAGAAAATACCTCATAAGTATCTTAGCAAAAAGACCATGTGCAAATAGCCAAATACCACCTAATTATTCTTAAAATGTGCTGATGTTTTTTTGTTTTATTTTTGATACAAAACCATGCAAATAATATGGTATTTTTTTATGATAAGCCTTTTAGAATAGATGACTGAAAATATAAACAAATACAATTTTAATGTTATTTTACTGTCTTCAAACCTTTCATCCTCAAAATTATCTGAAAGAACAATGAAAGCAAAATCAATACCTCTTTATCTAACTCAATTTAATAGCCTTACACTGAAATCCAATAACTCAAATCAAAATATTTAAATGATTACCATTCAAGCACTAGCAATAATTTACTTGAATTTTAAAAAATGAATATAGCCTTTGTGTGTATAACCCTTTGAGTATTAAATATTGGTACTTACTTCATCGGAATTTAACATGTTTTTTTCCAGGTTATACTCAGTTCTCCTCAATACCCCCAATTCCTAGAACACTCCCTAAAAATATTTATCAAAATCCTACAAGAAGGAGAACCACATTTCATTGCGGAGTACAATATTCAACAAGTACGGAAACTTATACTCGAAATGATTCACCGTCTCCCAATCAGCGAGACCTTGAAACAGCATGTAAGGAGTATCTTAGTACTGATGCTGAAATTAATGGAAATTGAAAATGAAGAGAATGTTTTGGTGTGTCTTAAGATTTTTATGGAACTTCATAAGCAATACAGACCAGCATACCATACTGAAGTTGATGTGAGTACTTTATTTTAAAACGGAATATGTGATCACTATGTTTGTTATTTGTTTTGGAAATGCCATGATCATGGTGACTTGAAAAAATGAAATAACTGAGATAAAAAAAATAACTGCCACGAAACTAAAATATTATTATTTACTTCTTCTTGTCTAGATTCACAAGTTCCTGCAGTGGGTTAAAGGGATATATTCCGACTTGCCCAATCATTTGCCAAAAATATTTGAACCCAAACCCATAATAAGAGTAAAGGATCTGTCGGAAGTGAACATTGATCAACTATTACAAGAGACATACACCACTACACCTATTCATACTGAGAAGAAACTGCTTGATGGCAGTGTAGTTACTGTAAGTATTTAATAAGAACACTCATTTAAATGGATTGTGACTTTATTTTTAGGAAGTTAAGCCTGGTTATTGTGTATTTAAATCAAGCTACAGTTGAAACCAGGGTTGTAGGTTTTCAGTCAGTAATCTGACAGTCTCGTCCCTTCCACCAATGATGGGAAGACTCCTTTGATAATTTTAAGACCCCAAAAAAAAGGGTTCATCAGAGTAGTGAGACAGAAAATGCCAATATCAACTAGTAATTAAAAAATAATAATATAAAGTGTTTGTCAATCAATTTACGAAATAAACATATTCAAGTATATGATATTATTATTAGTTATTTTAAGAGCCTGTTTCTATGTTTTTACATGTTTTTTAATATCTTTTTCTCTTACAGTACAACCTGATTCCAAGATCAGTGCTCTCCTTGAAAGTAATCCAGGAGTTACCTATCATTGTGGTCCTTATGTACCAGTTGTACAAACAGAATGTGCATCAGGAGGTCAGCAACTTCATCCCTCTTATCATGGAGACCATTACGTTGCAACCTGCTGCTACCCATAGGTAAGGTTTTGTACCCTAAAAGAATACCCCTAATAGAATGAATACTCCATTAGTTAAGGGACAGGTAAGGTTTTGTACCCTAAAAGAATACCCCTAATAGAATGAATACTCCATTAGTTAAGGGAGTTTTCATTCTTTTCTTAATTAATGGAATCTCCCTGACAAAATCACAGTAATATTTCTTTCTCAAAAAATTACGAAATTATAATATTTTTTCCACTAAAATATGGCTTTCCACTAAATCCTATATGATTATATTTATAGCGATTATGCACGCGAAATAGCAGCACTTGTGACTTATTAGGACTGTTTTATTAATTAGGTTTTTAGGGTTCCGTACGTCTGAATACAAAAACGGAACCCTTATAGGATCACTCGTGTGTCCGTCTGTCTGTCGCTTACAGTCAATTATCTCCGAATCTACTAGACCGATTGGGTTGAAATTTGGTACACATATCAATTCTTGTGACCCAAGCACAGAGGTGTGACGTGAATAGATGAAATCTGTATGTGGGAGGTAATTTTTGGGGGGGAAGGGGAAAATGAAAAAAAAAAGTTTTGAAAACTGCATCGTGTAACATATCAAATGAAATGTCTTGTTGAGACAATCTTAAATGTATTTTTTTTGTAATTTTAAAATAAATAGTTTCCAAGTTATTCAAGAAAATAGACGAAATTCGACCATTCCCCCTCCCCCCTTATCTCCGAAACTACTGAACCTAAAATTTTGAAAAAAAATACATTAATTAGTTTTCTACTTATAGATTATAGGAAAACCTATAAGAAGTCCATATCTGTATATGGGAGGTAATTTTTGGGGGGGAAGGGGAAAATTAAAAAAATACATTTGAAAACTGCATCGTGTGACATATCAAATGAAAGGTCTTGTTGAGACAATCTTAAATATATTTTTATTGTAATTTTAAAATAAATAGTTTCCAAGTTATTCAAGAAAATAGACGAAATTAGACCATTCCCCCCCCCCTTATCTCTGAAACTACTGAACCTAAAATTTTGAAAAAAATACAGAAATTAGTTTTCTACTTATAGATTATAGGATAACCTATAAGAAGTCCATATCTGTAAATGGGAGGTAATTTTTGGGGGGGGAAGGGGAATTTTTTTTAAAAAAATTTGAAGACTGCATCGTGTGACATATCAAATGAAAGGTATTGTTGAGACAAACTTAAAAGTATTTTTTTTTTGTAATTTAAAAATAAATGGTTTCCAAGTTATTCAAAAAAAATAGACGAAGCTTGACCATCCCCCCCCCCCTTATCTCCGAAATTACTGAACCTAAAATTTTGAAAAAAATACAGGAATTAGTTTTCTACTTATAGATTATAGGATAACCTATAAGAAGTCCATATCTGTATATGGGAGGTAATTTTTGGGGGGAAGGGGAAAATTAAAAAAAATAATTGAAAATTGCATCGTGTGACATATCAAATGAAAGGTCTTGTTAAGACAATCTGAAATATATTTTTTTTGTAATTTTAAAATAAATAGTTTCCAAGTTATTCAAGAAAATAGACGAAATTTGACCATTCCCCCACCCTTATCTCCGAAACTACTGAACCTAAATTTAAAAAAAAAAATACAGAAATTAGTTTTCTACTTATAGATTATAGGAAAACCTATAAGAAGACCATGATATTAAAATAAAATGGTAAATCACTCAATATTGTGCGTACCAATTTGGGTCAGATTTAAAAAAAAAAAACGTGTTTGGTAACATCGTACGGAACCCTCTTCACGCGAGTCCAACTCGCACTTGGCCGGTTTTTTTTATTAGTTTTTCCCCTCTCACAGAGAGGCCTGTGTCCCAGCACTGGAAACATTATAGGCTGATAGTGATGATGATGATAAGGTTTTTAATTCTTGTTGTTTTTGTATAGATTTTTTGAAAATCTCCCTCATAAACATATTGATATATCCTTGTGTTATTTGTATAGTGGGCCTCTGTTTCAAGCATCCATATTTCTTACAGACAATCAGCTTCATTCAACAAAGAGGTTTTTGTCGACTTCATGGGTGCCCAAATCAAGACCTTAGCCTTTTTGGCATACATAATTAGGATATACCAAGACACTATTGCCAATCATGCCAATTTGATGGTGAAGGGCATCATAGGGCTTCTGACACTATGTCCCCCGGAAGTGGCCCATCTGAGGAAAGAACTGGTTATAGCGACTCGACATATCCTTGCTACTGATTTGAGACTGAGTAAGTTGCTAAAAAATGGGTTCATTTCTAAAAGTTTTTTAATAATAGGGCATTCGACTGAAAAAAAAAGTAGAATAGAATAGAATATACTTTATTGCACACCAAATTCATTACACATCTGTTAAAGTAATTCGTAGATTATTAAAAATTAGACATTTGTTATAATGTAATTTTTCTTTTGTTATGTAAACCAAAATTTACAATTTATTGCTGCTGACAACATAAGTTTTCTAGTAAATTCCTACACTATTTTCGTCAAATTAATTTTTATCAATTTGATCGTGTGTAACATTGCAAGTCATAAAAACCCAGTTTTAGATCCTCAATATAATTTTTCTCCACAGAATTTGTCCCATACATGGAGCGCCTATTCGATGAAGATGTACTCCTTGGAGGTGGATGGACTGTCCATGAATCGTTACGTCCATTGGCGTATTCAACGCTGGCAGACCTAGTCCACCATGTGAGACAACTCCTGCCACTGACAGACCTTGCTATTGCAGCTCATTTGTTCTCCAAGAATGTGCATGATGAATCTCTGCCTACAAGGTAAGATTTAGGGTCTTATTTTGCTTGGCTGTTTAGGTAAAATCTTACTAAGTTAGTTTTGGATTACGCCTTATAATTTGTGAGATTTAAAACTTTGAAAAGTAGTTTGTTGTGGCGGAGACAGGCCTAAAAATAGTTCGCGTGACATATTAGGAGCGTTTATGCGAAATTAACTGGAGAAAACTTCACAGAGGAAAGAGTGGAAGGCTATGAGGGAGACTTTTACCCAGCACTGGGGGCAATATAGGTTTAATAAAGTTGATCTTGTAAAGTTTTTTATTTACTTAATAAAAACTAGATTTATTTATACTACACTTCATGCAACACAACACATAGGCGGACTCAAACTCTTAGCTGAAATCATTTATTTCATCATATTATTATAACATGTTTTTTTTTTTATAAAAGTCTCCAAAATCACCTTTTTATTTGTTGAGTTGGGATGCAGAACAGTTCAGCAAATTCTTCGGCTACATGTCTTTTTTATTTATCAGTAACCATTTTAATCCAACATTAAACTCGTCACAGTATCCAAACAATGTCCTGCAAGTTACTTCTGAACCTGGTGGACTGCATTCGTCAGCGGTCAGAGAGTGAAGGTGCCGCCGCGAGTGGCACTCAGCCGCAGGGACGACAGCTGCTCATGCGCATACTTGAAGTGTTCGTACTGAAGTTCAAGACGATATCCAAGTTGCAGCTGCCTGCGTTGATGAATAAGTGGTAAGTGATTTGAGAAATAGCAACTATTTGTATCTAGATTTATTTTGAGGAAAGAAAAGTTTGCTGCGAGCAGGACTCCAACTACTTCCGGATATACCAACTAAGCTATCGCAGCTCTGCTCGTCGAGGCCGAATTTTATTCCATTCACAAAAGATGGCGCAACGTCACCTCAAAAAGGAATCTGAACATTTCTTTGTAAAGCCGCCCGCGGTTAAGTTTGTAGACTTGCCCGCCGGACCACGCTACTATAGTTCTGTGCAATGTTTGTCAAAGACCATCGCAGTAAGTCTGGCTGACTTGTCTGTTGCTCGTCCACGCGATCTGATTTTAACTGCGCGGGTACCTGTCCATACAATAAACGGATGAGTAGCTAGTGTATTGTGGCGACAAACATACAAACCGCCTGCGGGCATGTCCGTCTTAAATACAATTAAATTCTAATGACATTTATCTAAAAACCTATATAATGTTACTTGTTCTAGTAAACAAACAACGACACTAACACCAAATGGCGGTACCACTCCGGGTACCCCCACAACCCCGGGTCCATCAACGTCTACCGTGGAAATCAAGGTGGAGGAAGAGAAAATGGCTCCGGACTTCCTTGACAGCCTGTCCAAGACAGAGGAGAAGTCCAAGATAGGGTTCCCCTCGTCTCAGATGAATAATCTGAATGTAGCGGACTATAGGACGTTGGTTAAGACACTTGTTTGTGGTGTTAAGACTATCACATGGGGCTGTGCTTCCTGCAAGGTAATGCTAAGTAATTTTAATTTTCTTTGATTTTAGTTACTTGTATAGTGGTTCAAAATAACTTCATGTAAGCTTTATAATTTCACTCCAGACTCGCCTCTTTGTTCTATAGGTCACAATCCAGGTTGGCCAGTGTTTTTGGGTTTTTGCATTAGGTACTTGTGGCTTGTGGCCGATGCCGCGATGGTTCGGACCCATATTAAATGAAATTGAAACATAACTGCCGAAATAAAGGTATACTAAAAGACCTGTGCGTAACTTTGGGTCTAATAAATTAATGCTCACAGAAATGATGATAATGTTAGATTATTCTGCAACAGTACAAATAAAACTACCATTTTCACAGCAAACAACAACAAATACAGAAGGCACATCCACTACCACAATAACTGGACAGAAGCAGTTTAGTGCGCGCGAAACATTAGTGTTTATACGTCTAGTGCGATGGGGCCTACAATCGCTCGACATATACACACTAGCGGCCCCGCGTGCGCCTGCGCAGCCGCCCGCGCAGCCACATGTACGGTCCAAGGAGGAGAAGGAGGTGCTTGAACATTTTAGTGGAGTGGTAAGTATTTACATTTTGTTCTAAACGCTTCACGATTATTCAGGTTTTGAAATATTCAAAGCAATTCGTGACGATTGATAAACTATGTTTGTCTACCCCCAATCAATCATGTTCACGTCAGTTAGACAGAAATCGTGCTAAGCCTATAAAAGCCGCGGGCATGCGGGCGGCGAGTAAAGGGCAACTCGCTGCCCGACCATGGACCATGCCCGGGTCGACGGCGCGTTGTGTTCCACGCGCGCCTCAAAGAGCGTCAGCAAGATGACGGGGCCCCCCTCTAGAGGGCCAAAGCCTGCCGGGGTCGCGGGACTTATCTCATTACCGTGACCCCGGAACATAAAGGGCTATCGAAGGACACCGTGGATTTTAGTCAGTACAAGTCTGACAGTCCCTCCCGCCCTGCCCGGGGTGGGAGGACTCATTTGATGATTTTACCACGATAAAAAAAAAAAAAAAAAAAGCCTATAAAAGCCGAGCGACTTTTCGAACAAAAGTAAAACCCTTCTAAGACATCATTAAACATAAAATCTGAAAATATTTTTTAAAATAGGAGGGTAATTATATTGTAATGTGTTTCTTTCCAGTTCTCAATGATGAACCCACAAACCTTCCAAGAAATATTTACTGCGACTATTTCCCACATGGTTGAAAGAATCAACAAAAATATGACTTTGCAAATAATTGCTAACACATTCTTATCAAACCCAGCCACGTCACCGATATTCGCCACAGTCCTTGTTGAGTATCTCCTTCAGAGGATGGAGGAAATGGGAACCAATGTGGAACGGTCTAACCTTTACCTAAGACTCTTCAAATTAGTCTTTGGATCCGTTAGTCTGTTCCCCACTGAAAATGAACAAATGCTGAGGCCGCATTTGCACAGCATCGTCAACAAGGCCATGGACTATGCCATGACTGCTAAAGAACCTTATAATTACTTCCTGCTTCTGAGAGCGTTATTCCGCTCTATCGGTGGCGGCAGTCACGACTTATTATACCAAGAATTCTTACCACTTTTACCAAACTTACTCGAAGGATTAAATCGCCTACAAAGCGGCCTTCACAAGCAACACATGAAAGATCTGTTTGTCGAGTTATGCTTGACTGTACCCGTTCGATTAAGTAGTCTGTTGCCTTATTTACCGATGCTCATGGATCCTTTGGTGTCCGCACTGAACGGCTCCCATACGTTAATATCACAAGGTTTGAGGACTTTGGAGCTATGCGTGGATAACTTGCAGCCCGACTTTTTGTACGAACACATTCAGCCGGTCAGGGCTGACCTAATGCAAGCGCTTTGGAGAACATTACAGAATAACGAGGTCGCCAGGATAGCGTTCAGAGTCCTCGGAAAATTCGGGGGTGGTAACCGCAAAATGATGATAGAACCACAAAGGTTAGAATACCGTGAAACAGATGCCCCACCGCCCGCCGTACAAGCGTACTTCCAAGAACAACCGAAACCTATAGATTTTGAAGTAGATAAAGTAATAGAGACAGCATTTTCTGCGCTAAAGTCAAGCATGACAGATCCATTCTACAGACGACAATGTTGGGAAGTCCTGAGGTGTTATTTGGCTTCGTCCCTCAATTTGGATGACGACAGGGCGACCTTAATGAAGCTATTTAACCACCCAAGCTTCATTGACGGAAAGATTCAGATCCAAAATGGACCTTATTACAAGTGTAGTAACAGTATTGTACGAAACACACACCGCACTGCTCTTACTGGAATGTTTGTGGCAGCGGCTATCAAGGAGCTACGTCATCATGTGCTACCAACGATGGTGTCGTTAGTAAGACACTACACAATGGTAGCGATAGCTCAGCAAGCGGGACCTTTTGTTGAGAGCTCGTCTCCAAAAGAAGGTCTCGACGCGTTGGTGCTGGTCGATGCTATTGCCGTCATTATGGGTCATGAAGAGAAAGAACTATGCAAGCCTGGTCATCTTGCGTTGGTCCTAATGATAGAGACTGCGGCAACGGTACTGGGAAGTAGGGAACGCGCTTGCCGTCTACCATTGATGGAGTACCTTGCTGAACGGATGTCAGCATTGTGTTACGAAAGGGCCTGGTACGCCAAACTTGGTGGATGTATCGCAGTCAAGTTTATGGTAGAGAAGATGGCACCAGAGTGGGTTTACAAACACGTGTTCACGTTCTTGAAGGCTGTTCTCTTCGTTATGATGGATTTGACAGGCGAAGTGTCTTCTGGGGCTATAGATATGGCTACTGTGAACTTGGAGAGGCTTGTTCGAGTTTGCGTGGTGGGCCCTTGTGGGCAGTTCGTGGAGACAGAAGGTGACGTCGCTGCAGCGAAGGCTAGAGCACTGCATGATGTGCTACAAGAACTTGTTCTACAAGTGACAAGTCCACATCTTCTTGTGAGGCAACAGGTAATTACATGTTACCATTTACATATTTCTAATGTGGTGTGATTTTTGGAAGAAGTACAGCTTCGTACAGCTGCTGCATGTTTTTTTGAAGTATTTCGGGTTTTGAAAGCTTCTGTCACGCATATCTGGATGACAATTCTTGTTCTATAACTGAATGTGACATTTTAAAATGGTACAGAACTTACACAATTTAAAAATAATTGGTTATGAAACCAATACACAATGAAACAGTGTTTGCAGAAACATGTTTTTCTCAAATATTAGTTTCTTTATGAACTATTTACTACCTCCTTGAAGAATGCAGGTGAATAAATAACCACACTGTATACATTATAAATGATGTAACACTTTATGATGTATTTTAACTTAATTTATATGCAATTTTAGGCCATGAAATCTCTAGAGCTCATCGCAGAACTACAAAAGAAGACTGTGACAGAAGTAATGGACCCACACAGGGAAGTGTTGGCAGATATAATCCCACCAAAGAAACATTTACTGCGCCACCAACCAGCTAATGCACAGATGGGTCTTATGGATGGGACCACATTCTGTACGACCTTGAAACCAAGGCTATTTACTATCGGTGAGCTTTTGTCATTTCGTAAAGATTTTGAACCAAAGTATTTGGTATACTCTAGTGCGGAAAAAGTGTCACGTGTCTTAATAGAGAATTCTATCGTGCCGCGCAACTACCGCAGTCACCATCTGTAGTGTTTATCTATTAGTCTAATTAAATAACTCTGTTGTCAGTTTCATCTAATTTTCAATGGATAAACTTAAATATTATTCAACTGATTTTAAAAATTCTTTCACCTTTGGAAAGCTCCGTTACCAGGGAGTAACACAGGCTATTATTTTATTTGGGTCATAGGACTGCCTAAAAGGACAACGTAGCCCTGGAACGTAACGGTCATGTGAAAGTTTTTAATGAATAAGAGTCTAACAGTCCTATTTGCTCCACTTGGGGCGGTAGAACACATTTGATAATTTTGTATACCCCAAAAAAATAAGATATAATGTTCAAATTGCACCTGTACATGTCTTAAAATATATGGGGAACGTGTTTGATTCATTTTTTCCTTAATATCTGCTTTATTTGTTTAAACTACTGTTTTTTTTTAGACCTAAACATAAACGAACACAAAGTATTCTTCCGAGAGCTGCTCTCCCTATGTGAGGCTGAAGACGCCATGTTGGGCAAGCTGCCGTGCTATAAGGGCGTGAACCTGGTGCCCTTACGAGCCTCAGCATTGAAAGCACTCGCTTCCTGCCACTATATACAGGAGAAACACTGTCGCGAGAAAATATTCCAAGTGCTCTACAAATCACTTGAGAAGAATGATCAGGAATTGCAACAAGTAAGTCTGAGTTACTATAAAGGACACCCTTTATAGATAATCATCAAAACTTTTTGTCTAATACGTGCTTCATGAATGCCGTAATATTCCATCAGCAGAGAACCTAAAACAACATTCATCAAAACGATTTTACACTGTCAGTCTTACACTGTACACTCTTAAACACTATCTGTCGTACCACAAAAAGATAATCATCTGTTGAACGCTTGTCTAAAAATTGTAACTACAAAACGACCCATTTTTTTTTTTTTTTTTTTTTAGCCATTAATGTCCCACTGCTGGGCAAAGGCCTCCCCCATATCCTTCCAAACGCTCTTTTCTAGTGCCACTTCGGACCAGCCATCAAGGTACGCATCTAGATCGTCCTGCCACCTCTTTTTGGGCCGGCCTCGGCGGCGTCGTCCATTCTCAGGCACCCATTGAGTGCATATTTTTGCCCAGCGACTATTTGGCATGCGAATAACGTGACCCGCCCAATCCCATTTGAGCCTGGCAGCCTTTTTACCTACGTCAGTTATTCCAGTTTTAGAGCGCAGCGTGGTGTTACGTATTTTATCGGATCTTCTTACACCCAGAATGCTGCGCTCCATTGCTCTTTGGCACACTCCAAGGCGGAACTTCTGCGACTCGGTGAGCGACCAGGTCTGAGCACCGTAGGTTAGGATGGGCAGGATACACATATCGATGAGTTTCCGCTTCAGGGAAATCGGTAGGTCTCCCTTCATTAGCGTCTTCATGGACCAGTAGCTCTTCCAGGCGTTGTCGATTCGGCGATCGATTTCCTTTTCCTGCCTGTTTTCGAAGGAAACTAGCTGGCCCAAATAGATGTGCTCATCGACATATTGTATTTCCTGCCCATCTACCTCAACCCTACGTTTCGTGCTATTTGTCATTACTTTAGTTTTAGACCGATTCATCGCGAGTCCCACCCTGAGGCTAGCCGTGCTCAGGTCTTCGAGCATCATTTGTAGTTCCATGGCTGTAGGCGCAAAGAGAACTATGTCGTCGGCAAATCTAAGGTTTGTCAACCTTTTATCGCCGACTTCAATGCCCTTGGTCATCCATGGGGCTGCCAGAGTCTTAAATATCTCCTCCAGAGTGCTCGTAAATAGTTTTGGAGAAAGCGAAAACGACCCATATCAAGGTGAAATGTTGTTTTGACGTTGACAGTTTTTTTAGACAAGTGTTCAACAAATGTTTGACTTTTTTGTGGTAAGACAGTGAATTCCTTTTAGAGCGTTAGTCTCTTCTTAATCTTATTTCATAATTCTAACAACATTTCAACTTCCCAGGTCGGTTTCGAGTGCATGCAGAAATTCCTTTCTGGTTTCCAAATTGACATGGAGATGGTGCACCCAGTAATGAGACCTCTTTTATTGACTCTCGGTGACCATAGACACTTGAGCGTGAACGGAGCCAAGAGACTATCGTATTTGACTCAGCTGTTCCCTTCGACGTTCAGTGAAAAATTATGTGAACAGTTACTGCAACTACTGAAGAAGTTGCTAGATTATTCGATACAAACTAACAGAGGTAAATAAACAACTCACATTTGATCAAAAAATAAATATGCCAAAATTCTTATCATCAAAAAACAGATAGTTTTCTATCAAAGTTTTTCTGTATCTTTAACGGCTTCAGATATTCTACCATTGGCAAACTTAATTATTTTGACTGGCCTGTTGGTCTAGTGGTTAGTGACCCTGACTGCTATGCCGGAGGTCGTGGGTTCGATTCCCACCCAGGACAAATGTTTGTGTGATGAGCACGATCATTTGTTCTGTGTCTGGGTGTAATTTATCTATAATATGTATGTATTTAGAAATATATAAGTATGTTTTATCAGTTGTCTAGTACCCATAACACAAGCTCTGCTTAGCTTGGGACTAGATGGCGTTGTGTGATAGTTGTGGAATATTATATTATTATTATGTCGTTTATTCATTTTAATACTCATATTAATACATTTTTAAATATTTTTACAAAAAAGAGATAAAAAAACATTTAAAAATATAAAAATAGTGATCCACCGGTGTGGGAGCAGGGTCCAAGCTACCGGTGGTTAGGGCTCCAGAGACAGGAACCTCCTCACAATGCGAGCCGTATCGAGGAGAACTGCCTTCTGAATCAGGCCCTTGATCCAACCCCCTAATGAGAGCCTCGAAAGATATTCGTCGAGGCTCTTTGCCATCAGGCCATTGGCAGTAACGACAATCGGCACAATGATAGCCGAGTTCACATTCCACATGTCGACAACCTCGCGCGCTAGGTCGATATATTTGATTTGTTTATCTTTCTCAGCCTTCACGAGGTTCTCGTCATGCGGGATGGTAACATCGATTATCACTGCGCGGCGCGCTGATCTGTCTATCACTACTATGTCAGGCTTATTGGCGACAATAGTCCTATCAGTAATGATAGGCAGATCCCAGTACAACGTGACATGGTCTTTCTCGAGAACTGGGCCGGGCACATACTTGTAATACGGTACCTCAGATTCCACAAGTTTGTATTTCAACGCAAGTTGCTGGTGGATGATTCTGGGAACTAGGTTGTGCCTGTGTAAGTATTCGCCGTTAGCAAGACGAGAACAACCAGAGATAATATGTCTAATGGATTCACCTGGACGATGGCATGCCCGACACACGTCAATCGTCCCATCCTTTATAATATGTCTCCGGTAGTTGTTCGTCAAGATAACTTCGTCCATAATCGCACAGACAAAACCTTCAGTTTCCCCGAAGAGTTCACCGAAACGTAGCCAGGACACGGACGCTAGAAAATCTACATCGGGCCCATGAAGGGCCCGGTAGAAGCGTCCGTGTAGCTCCTTGCTTTGCCATACCTCCCTGCGGTCCTCGGTACTGAGTATCACAGGTTTGTGCCAGTTCTCTTTAGCCATGGACAGCGGGGTGAGTCCCTTGTCCACTGTGACCACATCTCGGTGCATACCCACGTCCATTTTCAAAAAATATTCTCTGAGACTGCATATCTGGCGGTTGTGGAGGGTCTTAGCATTTAAAAAGCCTCGACCCCCGCACTTCCGCGGGATGTACAGCCTCATCACCGATGATCGTGGGTGATGCATCCGGTTTGCGGTCAACAGGTTACGGACTCGTCTATCCAAAGCGTCGAGTTCAGTTTGAGTCCATTTGAGTATGCCGAAAGAGTACATCAAGACCGGCATGACCCAACCGTTGAAGGCGCGCACCTTGTTTCCGCCCGAAAGAAGGCTATTTAAAAGCTTTATTATTATTACTTTTTTTGTAATTTATTTCATCACCACTGCTCTCAAAACGGTGAAGGAAAACATCGTGAGGAAACCGGCATGCCCTAGAACCATCAAATTCGAAGACATGTGACATCTACCAACCCGCACTGGGCCCGCGTGGTGGATTATGACCTACTCCCTCTCATAGAGAGGAGGCCTGTGTCCCAACAGTGGGGACCATTGAAGGCTAGATGATGATGATAAGCCAAACATTCCACTTTAAATAATAACATTCCATTCACTGTAACAGAAATCCGAGATTTTATGTTATAAACGCCTTTGGAACTCGACTACCCAGATCCGGAACAATTACTTGTAGGTAATACAAATATTCAAGTCACCGTTATAGCCCACCGGGTTAGCAAGCTGAAGTGGCAATGGGCAGGCCATATTGCTCGCACAGCAGATGGTCGATGGGGTCGAAAAGTACTAGAGTGGAGACCACGGATTAGCAAGCGCAGCGTAGGACGTCTACCAACGAGGTGGACAGACGACCTTATAAAGGTCGCCGGAAGACGCTGGATGCAGGTCGCTTCCAACCGGTATATGTGGAGATCTAAAGGGGAGGCCTATGTTCAGCAGTGGACGTCCTATGGCTGAGATGATGATGATGATGATGAATACAAATATTTGTTCCGTTTAGGAATCGAACCATGGGCGCAGCAAGAAATTGCTCAGTGTCTGTGGCAATTGTGTATGCATTATAAAACTGCTGTGATTTTTTTACCAGGTGGAAACTTCTTACAAAGTGTATCAAAGAACATGGAAAATGAACAGAAGATAATAATCTTGATCGGTATCTTCCATCAAATCCCGGCTGCCTCACCGCGATTTATTGATGTGCTATGCCGACTTATATTCCACACTGAGAAGTCACTTATGATTGAAGCTGGGTCACCGTTTAGAGAGCCACTTGTTAAGTTCCTGATGAGGTATGTGTATCACAAAAATGTAAAGCGATTATTTTAATGAAGGGTTCAAATAAAGATGGGCAATCATCTTTATTTGGGATTCTTGCCCCCGCCTCGGCCGTGTTCATAAACAGTTAAATTTGGGAAGTCGTATATTTATCTTTTTAGTCGTAGTTAAAGCAAGCAAGATTTTGAATAAAACCATGGTGTTCTATTGTTACTTTGGGTCGGTGAAATTTTTGTTTCTCTTTCATTCTCTCATGTCAGGCACTTTTTTTCAGGAATTTCCTTTTCATCCATAACAATCAAATCCTGTTTGATGCTGAAACATTTTGTTAGAAATTACTGTTTTCAAATTCAAATCATTCATTTGTGAAATATAGGCACAAATGAGATGAAATTCCAATATCAGGGTTGCTATTTTTAACCTAATTGGCAAACACTAACAAAATTCTATAGAGTCAGATATAAAAATCACCATTTCATTCACAGATATCCAAAGGAAACATTAGACCTAATCCTAAGCGACAACAACATAAAAGACCAACAATGGAGCCGATTCCTGGTCTTTTTGATCAAACATCCGAAAGCAGGTCCTCCATACCGAGAGGCTTTACAAACGACAAAGAAGCCCCGCCTTATGCAATTGTTGGCAGCCAATACTGGTGGGACTGCGGCCAATCTGCCAACAGCTGATAGAGCTGAGATGCAGTTCCAAGCAATAAGGGTCATATCTTTGTTGATCAAGTTCGACGAAAAATGGCTATCGGGACAACCAGATTTGATTGAATTGTTGAAGCGTATTTGGTGTAGTGATCAGTATCATGTAAGTATTGATATTTTGTTTCGTTGATATTACTTGACTGTTCTAGAAGGCGGGTAACGTTCAAAGGTAGTAAACAACCATTTTTCGGTATCCAATTTGTTTAAGATCGAGGTTTTATTGACTTCAATTATTATTTGTGAGATCGAAAATGCATAGAGTCAAATTAAAGTCGAAAGAGTCTAAAATTTAATTATCTAGTGAAACTTCGCAGACATGTTGAATGTCTGCGAAGTTTCACAAGATACATAGTTTAAACCTTCTAGAATTTTTTCAGATGTGCAACATACCAAAATATTGTGTCCAAGTATCTTTTCACACAGTTTAAATAAATTCCAATGTAATGTTACAAGTATCAAATTGTTACACCACAAATCCCGTTTGCTATAAATTAAGAATTTTTTTTAAATTAATTTAATTTTTTTTCTTCAGGAAATCCACAAGAAGGTAGAGATAGTGGATTGCACACATTGGAAGGAACCCAAGCTGATAGTGAAGATATTACTGCACTACTTCGTGCAACACAAGTCCAACATAGATCTGTTGTTCCAGCTGTTGCGAGCTTTGTGCGACCGCTTCATACCTGACTTCCAGGTGAACCCATTAATCATTGTTCTTATTTTTTTTAGCTTGGTATAATCATCAAATGCGTCCTCCCAGTCAGGGCAGGGAGGGAGGGATTGTCAGACTTGTACTGACTAAAATCCACGGTGTCCTTTGATAGCTCTTTATGTTCCGGGACACGGTAACTGTTTAGTCCCGCGACCAATCGTTGTTCTTACTTACTACATTACTGAACTATCGCGATAACATTCACTTACTGATAAAACGCTGACTACCTATTTGATGATTGAGATGGGAGTATTGTTAATCTTAATGAGGGAACACTTCAATTAAATAAGGTTATAAAAAAGCACCATGTCGATAAAAATATAAAGCAAGCCTTTTTTATAACTAACTCATGGAAAACTGCCGTATTACATATGATTATAGACTGTCTTTATACTGACATTTTTAATTCAAAAATGTTTGTATAGTTTGTTTGCTAAACGATCATGTTTTAACCTGTACCAAGATGTATCAAAATCAGCCATTTTGATACATCTTGGTACAGAGATAGACGAAATCTTGAGGACGATTATAGGCTACACCTTTTTGCATAAAACTTGAAAAACAAAAAAGTGCGAAGTCATATTGAAAAACTACTTATATTAAAGTGCCGTTATTTTTCCTACAGTTCCTCCGAGATTTCCTGGAGCATACAGTCGCTCAAACTTACGACATAGAATGGAAGCGCGCAGCATTCTTCCGCTTCGTGGAGCACTTCCCCAGTGATACCATGTCCCAGGACCTGAAAGCCAAAGTCCTACAGATGATCCTGATCCCTTGCTTCGCGGTGAGCTTCGAGAAGGGGCAGAAGATTGTGGGAGGACCACCGGCACCGTATCAGGATAACCCAGACAATGTCGTCTCTGTGTTTATTAATAACGTAAGTCTTTATTCTAAAGTAGAATGTTGCTTGCATGCATTGTGTTGACATAAGCTCATGATTTTATTTTTATACTGGCTTCAAAAACTTGTAGGTAAATCTAGAAAGGGATGCGTCGTTTTCAAGTGTCAGATCTCGCCATCCTCAATTGGGCTAGAATTCAATTGCTGCGTGATTTTCTTAACAATGTCTTTATGAATTTGCCGTAGATTGTAGATTACTGCCCATTCAAATCGAAAGGTCCATCCCCTCTGAAGTTACTTTTTGAAATGCACAACATTTTGTAACATCGTAATTTTTTTTATATCCTTTGCGCTCAATTTACACTTGCAAACGTAGTCAGTCGTATATAACGTAATATTTATGTAGATGCACCATAAGGCCGGTATCACACTTCCACCGCGCAATTATAGTAGCGTTACCGCAATAGTTCCGCCATTACTTTTCCGTTGTAGAGCCATACGTAACAGAAGCGAAACTGTTCTAACGTATACAGATTTGACAGTCTCTCCCGCGTGATTACAACTTCGTTTTTAGCTCCGTCATTTATTTCGCAGCGGAGTTCATTTAGTGGTTTCATATCAATGGGAGGTTTCACGCAAAGCTCGGCTCAGATGGCGTTACAGGCGCATGATGTCATTTATTGTGTGTTTAGGGGACTTTACCCATGGCGCGATGCGACGCGATGCAATTCGACCGATTCCAACTACAAGTGAAAATCAACCTTACCACTACGACATATGACATAAAACACGTTGTTGTCTATAAGCAGATGAAAAACAAAACACGATCGCCACGACGACGCTTGAAGTCAATTGAATTGCATCATTATTTCTTAGTGGCAAGGTTGATTTTCACTTGTGGTTGGAATCGGTCGAATCGCTTTGCATCGCGCCATGGGTAAAGTCCTTAACTTGACATACACTACACCACAGATAATATAACTACACACTCGAAGCTACACTCGAACGTTGTTTACGTTATGCGCTTGTAGCGCCACTGACGGATAAAACTCGCAGTGAAACCCCCTATTATTTTCACGGCTGAGGTGTGATACCGGCCTAAAAAACCTACATTTACTAACAAAGCTTCCTCGCTATCATAACTAACCTAGCTTATTGCTATCATATTCTTTCACCCCAACAATCATACGATAGTCGCGTTAATTAATACCAGTTTCTAACACAGGTGATAGACCCGGAGAATCCGTTCGCGTGTTCGGACGCGGTTCGTATCTCCCTCCTGCAGTTCGCTTGTCTACTATTGGAGCAGGCGTCTGCGCATATACACGATGCGAACAATAAGAAGCAGGGCAATAAACTTCGGAGACTCATGACCTTTGCCTGGCCATGTCTGCTGGGCAAGAATTATGTTGATCCTGCGACTAGGTAAGATTTTAGCATGTACAGGGTGTAAGAAGACACTTAACGAAGCCGAAAGCCACGTATTCTACCCATTATTTGGATCATTTTTTTCGTTTATACCGTACCTGGGACTCCAAGGGTTCTCCAGATATTGAAGGTCAAAGTTGATTTTTTTTTTAAACTTTTTTTTACGAAATCGAATTCTAAGTATTATTACAAAACTTTTTTCCAAACAAACATTACCTGAATTTTCGATATTTCTAAAAAAAATACGCATGCACGTCGATACGTTCTTATCACAGCGCGATCCAGCATAGGCGCGTTGTGAGCGTCAAGCCGCCCGCCTACGCACACGACACGAAACCTGTTTGCTTTACATTGCGCGCAATAAAATTATTAATTTATTTTGATATCTAAAAATAAAAGTCGGTTCCCAGCGATAATTTTAGCGTAAAGCTACTTAGTTAGATGTACAGTATGCGTAGTTAACGGCTTTGTGATGTGTCTTATGACCTGATTCGCCATAGCTGGTTGGAAACTATATAAGCCGGTGCATAGAAGAAAGGAATCTAAAATGGCGGCTTGTACTTGCGTTGACAGATAGTACAGACAGCATATAAGATTTAAAGTTAAAGTTTTTTTTCAAATTAAAAATAATAAAAACAAGACTGGGTCACAATAGTTTCTCAAACTTAACGATAAAACAAAATTAAACAACAATAACAAACAGGTAACAATGGAAAAATAACAGAAAACTATACCAAATATTCGTAAAAAAGATCACTGAGCGCGTCAAGACATCAAGACTATTTTTTTCTGCTTACGCTACGCGCGGGAGTGAGTATAGACGGCACTAGTGTGCGAGCGAGGGAACACGATAAGCGCCGCCATTTAAGATTCCTTTCTTCAATGAACCGGGTTATACATTTGCTGCTTGTGTTCAGGTCGATTCGTGTGTGTGAAGTATGCCTTACTTCTCATACTCAAAAATTGTCTTATACAAAATATAAAATAACTACAATTAACACTTACTGTCAATGACCGCCTCTTATAATAATACAATAGTTAAGCTGGAATCCACTTAATTGAGTAGTAAAAATTCAAAAATGTATTCTGTGACTATACTATTCGATTTTGTCTACAGGTATCACGGACATCTGTTATTGAGTCATATCATAGCAAAGTTCGCTATCCACAAGAGAATTGTGCTGCAGGGTAAGACACTTTAAATATTCCATCATCATTATTGATACTGTTGAGTAAAAAAATATCCTCCCTTTTTGTACGTCTATTTTTTTGGTCGCATTCATTTTTAAATTTCAGTTTTTTACTTTCTTAGTCAATCAGTCTTGTGCCCAAAATATTTTGTTGCATGTCATTAATGGCATGTGTGCCACTGGTTTACTATCCCTGGACTAGAGGGACAGTTGAATCGCTTTCTCTCTTTCTAGATATTGGAGCTGGTATTGCTCAGTCCATTTTTATTTACATTCATAAAAATGGACAATTTTAGATTTTTTTCATGAATACATTGACTGCACATTTTTTTACATATATCTATTTGAAAGTTTGACGGCACGGTTGGTGCAGTGTTCGATTGCAGAGTCGCGGGTTCGATTCCCGCACGAGCAAATATTTGTATGATCTACAAGTACTTGTTCCGGGTCTTGGCGTTTGTGTATGTGACTTAATATGTTTGTAAACGCACCCACGGTACAGGAGAAGTTCCTAGAATGGGGCAAAGTATTTCTTAAAAAAATTGTCCAGTCAATGTACCCATCTCAAACATCATCATAAAACACATATATTTCCAGAACATTAATTAAATCGTATCCGTTTCCCCAACAGTATTCCACAGTCTCCTAAAAGCGCATGCAGTAGAAGCCCGCTCCGTGGTCCGTCAGGCGTTAGAGATCCTAACGCCGGCCATGCCACAACGTATGGAGGATGGTAACACCATGCTCACACACTGGACCAAGAAGATCATCGTTGAGGAGGGACACTCTGTGCAACAGTTGTTCCATATACTACAACTTGTTGTTAGACATTATAAGGTATGTTGTTGGTAAAGATGTTTGTTTTAGACCAGACTTTTGGGTTTGCAAAGGTGCAATTTGATTTGAAATGTAGGGTATGTCATTCAAGAATAATACCACTTTCTAATTATAAAAGTTCGCCTCTTTATGTTATCTGAGATTTAAAGGAAAAATGAGTTTAAAAAAAACAAGTTTTGAACGTGTCCCAAGTGTGGGTTTAGAGTCCTATACAAAAGGGTGTGCGTGTATCTCTTAGGCTTTCGGCATGCTCATTTGATAACGCAAAAAAGGTTTATTAGTAGGAACAGTGTAGTGTTTTTAGTCTTACTATGGGGTCCAGTGTTACTGAGATACTGGGTTGTGAAGGTGAGACAGGTAGTTTCTCCATGTAAGATGTTATTATTCAGCTAAATCCGGTTCGCCTGGAAGCAGACTCCAATTAAGTTTGGAAAGGCCAGACAGATAAGGAATTTAGTTTTTGTTGAAGCCCATTCGACATAACCTTTCGGTTTCCCTCTCTAGACGGAGGTATCTAGATTATATCACGCTTTTTTTTTATCGTGGTAAAATCATCAAATGAGTCCTCCCACCCAGGGCAGGGCGGGAGGGACTGTCAGCCTTGTACTGACTAAAATCCACGGTGTCCTTCAATAGCCCTTTATGTTCCGGGGTCACGGTAATGAGATAAGTACTGCGACCCCGGCAGGCTTTGGCCCTCTCTAGAGAGCCCCGGGGCCCCGTCATTATGCTGACGCTCTTTGAGGCGCGCGTGGAACACAACGCGCCGTCGACCCGGGCATGGTCCATAGTCGGGCAGCGAGTTGCCCTTTACCCGCCGTCCGCATGCCCGCGCCTACGGTGGCCGGAGATCGTCTTGCGACGTCCGTCGCCGTGGGCGTCCACCACCGCGGGTGGGGCGGAGGGAGGACATTGTCCTCTCCCTCACGCGGCCCGCCTCCTCCTTCGCGAGCATGACTGCTTCGCAGAAGGAGGCGACCGCTTTCCACTCCGTCTCGCCCCGCAGCATGGCCGCGACCAATGCCGGGCGCGAGAGGTCCCTACAAAAATATTTCCATGTGAAGACCTTTTAAATGTTTTTGTCACTTGAATTATCAATGAAATAGGTCACAAAAAAACAAAGATTTATTTGATAGACTCACCAGACAGTTCTTGGTAAATATTTCACCGCCGAAAATAGTTGATGTCTCACAAACACACTCCTCTTTCACAGTGGCG
This sequence comes from Agrotis exclamationis, assembly GCA_950005045.1. NCBI lineage: Eukaryota > Metazoa > Arthropoda > Insecta > Lepidoptera > Noctuidae > Agrotis > Agrotis exclamationis. The sequence continues at coordinate 8,187,433 of OX465421.1, forward strand.
GGCCTAGGGTTTTAAAATAAGGCAAGCCCAATAAAATTTAAACCGATTTCAAAAAAGAAAGTTCAGTTTTCGACTGAGTATGTAGGTACCTACGTATGTATCATCGCAATTTTCTCATAAACTACTGGTTAGGTACAATAAATTAAAAGTGAATTCAAAGTTATGGTAAGTACCTAGTTGCTTGTTTTGTAACAGGACTAACAGGTTACAGACAAAAAAAAAAAAAAAAAAACAGAAAGTTACAAAACGAAAGTAAAAAAATAGCTAGATAGAATGTAATAAGGAATTTAAATAAATTATTTATATTCTAATTGGAATCGTCTATCTTTCTTAAGAAATTATTTAATTACATCAGAGTAAAATGTTGGTGATCGTTTTAATTCTACCAACAACTGTTTTTCAATAGCTAAAATCGTATCCCCGTCCCAGTTCGCACAGATCAGTGGGTTGTCGCACAGATCAGAAAACAACTCAATAAGTTTACTTTTTTGTTTAAAAACCGTGTTTACGACTCGCGATATGTACCTATGTCCAACGAATTTTTTGCTGCAATGAGTATCGTAAAAAAGCAGCTCGTTTTGTACTATTACTAAAAAAATTACACAAAGCCTGAAGGGCTGCAAAAAAATAAACTAACCTCCTGAATTCTATTGCATGATTTATACACATATGAAATATTCTTTTATGCGATTTAGTAGTCTGAGAAATACACAGATTAGGCGTCGGCGTCGGGAATACGTCGCATACGCGTGCAACTTCATACGCATGCACGGCTTAAATCTTCCATACTGATCGATTTGTAGACGCACAAGGTTCTAACTCGTTATACGGCACAACGCTTTAGGCGCGAAAGGGACAGAGATAGTATTTGAAAGCCCGGTAAAAGCCGGTACGTGTAAGCGAGATAGCTATATATAGATGTTGCAAATACGAAACTGCGCGCAAACAATTGCGATGTAAAGTGTGTGGCGTGGATAGTTTGTGTTATTTTGATAACAATTAAGCGCGCGAACTTTTAAATAGTTCGGGTTTGATTATGATTCTCTGTCGAGCATTTTTAATAAGGCATGCCGGGCTTTTGGGCTTGTATGAAGGAACCGCCACTGCTCTTTCACAGGTATACTTCCCAGTCCGCCACGCCCTAGTGGGCCACATGGTGGCAGCCATGCAGCGGCTGGGACTGTCGGCCACCGCGTCTCTGGAGCATCGACGACTGGCTGTGGACCTGGCGGAGGTGGCGCTCAAGTGGGAGCTGCAGAGGATACGGGACCACTCCTCAGAGGATCATGTAGTACGCTTTATTGTGTATTTTGGTGAAGGGATTATGAATACGTCAGTTTTTTTTTTTTCAGGGCAATTTAATTGTGTTTTAAAGATATAAGGTAGGTACGGTATATTTGTAACTCGGTTGATTATCAGTGGCTGAATGATCGACTCGACATCATCATCATCATTATCCTGCCCTTATCCCATTTCACTTGGGGTCGAGCACCACGTTCTTTTCTTCCATTCTCCCCTATCAGATGTCACAGTATCGTTTACTTCTTTTGGAACGAAGTGCCTTATCGCGCGTTGCGAAAGGAGACTAGACGAAAAAAAATTAAGACGAAAAGTTGTAACGACACTTTTTGTTATAGCAAGCTAGTAAGCCGTGCTGCGTGCGCATGTTTCTCTGTCTGTCTCTCTCTCTCTCTCTTATAGAAAGCAAGCTAGATATTTTCGTTTCGTCTTTCTATTTCGCATTGAACAGTGTGGTGTCGCGAAGATTATTTTTGTTGACTGTTTACAGTAACTTCGTTCTATCCGGGTGTCCCTTGACACCTCTCAAGTTTTTTTATTTCATATCATTCCGGCAACCCATCCATCTTTACGCCCGAAATTAATATTTTGACCGCTGCTTCTGATTGAACATGAACATCTTTAAGATTCGGGTAGGCGAATTCAGTGGATGATTGGTTACAAACAAAGATAGGGCATCAAGATTTCAGAATTTACTTGCGAAGCAACGTTAACATTGCCATCTATACTAATTTAAATTTATTTTTTATACTCAGGTCGCAACATCACCAAGCGGCGCGATGAAGCGCGTATCATCAGACGAGAGTAGTTCAGAAGGTCGCAAGGCCCTCAACACAGGCTGGGCCAGTCCTCAGGCCAGCGCGTCTCGCAACGAGCCAGATGCTGCCAAGCCGTTGGACCGGCAACACGTCGATGTGGTCGTCAATCTACTGCTCAAGCTTGCTTGTCAAGTAAATATTTATACTATTTTTGTAGCGTTTGGCCTAGTAGTACAATATTACTGACCATTACCTACTTGGGTAGGCTCCAAATATTATGACGGCACGGTTAGCGCAGTGGCTGAACGATTGGACTGCTGCGCTGCGTGTCGCGGGTTCGATTCCCGCACGGAACAAATATTTGTATGACCTACAAGTAGTTGTTTCGGGTCTGGGTGTTTGTGTATTTGAGTTTCTATGTTTGTAAACGCACCCACGACACAAGAGAAATTCCTAGCCATACTAGAAATTTCTCCTAGGTATCGTTCCAAAATCAGCGGGTTCGATTCCTGGTTAGGATTATTGATTTTTCTAAAATCCAATGATGCAGTTTAAGTTTTCGTCAAAAATGGCCTCAAGACCTCTTTCAACGTTTTTCGATATTCTTCATAGTTTCATAGTTTAGATGTAAAATGCGCCCAATTGAAAAACTCACCCTGTATATTAGATTAACTACATTTAGGAAGACAATATCGAAGAAACGCGGAGAAGAGAATAGATTATTAGAAACAAAACCGAATCTAAATGCTAAACCGACTAGGCTATTGCAGTTCTGCTCAGCAAGGTCGAATTTTTCTTTCCTCCTCTAGGTATATAGTATTAGTTCGTCCCAATAACATTGTTATGACAGCCCCTCCCTCCACATGTGCAGGTGAACGAGGGCACAGTAGCGGGCGGCGCGGGTGTGTCCCCGGGCGAGGCTCTGTCCCGTCGCTGCGTGCTGCTACTCAAGACGGCACTCAAGCCCGACGTGTGGCCGCACATGTGCGAGCCCAAGCTGCCGTGGTTGGATAAAGTAACTACAACATTTTACCTTAATAGTATCCCATTTTTATTTTATACCAAACTGGGACGCCCGATAAGAAGATAGAAGGATAAAATAAGGCTAACAGTGAAACCGTTTTGGAGTAGACTGGCACTAGCCAAAGGACAATGGAAATGGTTGTAGGAGGCCTATGCCAAGAGGCACACCGAACTTCGCGATATATTGTAACGATTTAGATGGAATTGATTAAATAACGAAATTAGGAAATAAAAGGTTATTATTATCCCATTTTTTTAAGGTTGGACAATTATGAAACGTAGACTCACCGGCTCCATGTAGTCTTTAATAGATTTTCAACTTTGTACTCGTTGATAAAAAGTTGAAAACGTACTAAAGAGAAACAGTAGTCATTCAAGTTAATAATCCAATTTTCGCAAGTTAATATCCTTTGTCTTTGAAAGGAATGCATATCATAAACATTCCGACCATATCATGCCTCAGTTTTGGCATAGTATTTTACTCGAAAATGTTACTAATTTAGTTTTTTTTTTAACAAAACCTTATTTTCCCTTAGGTATTTTCAACAGCAGATGCCAACGCAGGCGGCTGCGCAAACGCATGTACAGCATTAGAACTGCTAGTGTTCCTATTAGGCGTACTTCGACGAGAACAGATCCTGGTTGCTTTGAAGCCGCTACAACGAGGACTGGCGGCCTGCGTGGCGTCTTCGAACCCTAAGATAGTGCGACTGACACATAACTTGCTCGCTAAACTGACGGCGATATTCCCGACTGAACCTACCGGAGCTGCGCAAGCGTCTAAGGTATGTAACGTTTTCTAAAATTGAATCTTATTTTTTAAATTTTTTATTTGTTCTAAATATAAATAATTGTTCAGTGTTATGTTAGGCTTTAGGAATCGATTGAGCGAAAACATGTATGTTGTATCGAGCATAGTATCCACTGTGCTCGATTTGATATCAACGAATTTCAATACGTCGCTGCTCGATTTCTACACGTCACCGAATTTGTAGAACATAAAACTTTTGAATAAACTTGCACTGACACCGGATTGTGGCGATTTGAAAAAAACTTGCACGATCTTAATTAAACAATAGTCGTATGAAAATTTATTTGCACAAAGTATTTTTTGCTACACATAATTTTCAAGTGACTGTTGACAGAGATTATTGGCGTTTCCGTTCATACTGTCGAAGCATAGATTTAATTTTTCAGTTTTGAAATTGTTGATATAGTTACCTATACTTATTTACTCCACAGTACGAAGAGCTAGAAACCTTATACGCCGGCGTGAGCAAATACGCGTTCGAAGGCCTCGCTACATACGAGAAATCAGCTGGCGGTCAAGCGGCCAGCGGTACCGCTGCAGCAGCCGCTGGAACCACCACACCAAGCGGTGCAAGCGCTTTACTAGGACCACTGATGATGCTTAAAGCATGTTGTGCGTCTAGCCCATCGTATATTGATAGATTGCTGCAGCCGCTGATGAGGGTGTTACAACGTATGGCTAGAGACCACGTCGCGCCGAATCCCGATCATGCGTTGGCTGATTTACTTGTGAGTGTTTGTAGATGACTTTTACAGTTACGGAGCTTCCCCATGAGGCGATGCGACGCAATTTGACCGATCCTAACTACAACTGAAAATCATCCGTACCACTACGACATAAAACACGTTGTTATCTACGGGTAGATGAAAAACAAAATACGATCGCCACGACGACGTAAGTCAACCGAATGAGGGCTACCGTTTCTGTGCTCACCAGATGTGCGCCACTGGTGTGTGAGGTCCTGTATGGCTGTCAGTTTGTTATTGAAAGTTTGTTATTATTCTGGACTGTGGCGTCAAAACATTAAATAATAAAATATGCTTGTAAACAGTAAACAACTAACTCTGAATTAACTAACCTCTGAATTAATTAATCTCTTTTTCTTAGTTTCGCTTTTAAAGCACTGATATCAACGACCATTTATATCTAGACGCCTCATGGCACGATCTGACTAACGAAAATTATTCTGTCAAGTCGCTGAGGTACGACGTAAGCGAGGGGGACGAGGTACTGCGTTCTGATTGGCTAACGGGGACGGGTACTGCGTTCTGATTGGCTAACTCAAGGTCAGTGCGACGAGGGGACTCACAGGAGTGGTCGAGTCATGACGGTTATAAGACTTTTTTGCCTAATGTGTTGACAGACATCGGTCGCCTGTGATTAGGAGTCTAGATATAAATGGTCGTTGACTGATATTCATTGACCCGTAACTTGTATTTGCTGTAATAAGAATAATATTTCATTAAATATTTCGTAATACCTCAGAAAGTAAACTAAAAAGAAATAAAACCGTGCAGCCCGCCAATAAACAAAGATTTCGGGACCTCACGCTACACTAACGCCTCTAACGGCAAATTCACACGCGTTAGCCTTATTGCATCATTATTTCGTAGTAGCAAGGTCGATTTTGATTTTTAGTTAGTAGAAATTTCAAATTGCACGAATCGCGTCATAGGTAAGCTCCCTTAGAAGAATCAATAAATTGCAAATGTAATTAGAATCCGCGCGACGACTGAAGTCCTTTTGCCGCAGTACTTGTGTCTATCTCATTACATCAAACTGCATTAAAAAAAATGTAGTGCGAATATTTCACAGGCCTTTTTTCTTGGCGCGCACTCCTAGTTCATCTCTTAGTTTTGAAAAATAATGGACAAGTATTTTGTCTTTTGTTAAATCAATGAATATTTACAGAGATGAAACGCATCAAAACTCGAGAGTGAGAGCTTTATAACGTCAGGAAAACGTAATTGGTTGTGACGTATTATCAATTTTAAAAGTGCCGTATCTTCGTCAATTTTGGTTGACGTAACAAAATAAAATTTGTCTTCATTATTTTTTAATAATCTAACTGATACACTAATTCGATTTTTCCATTCTCCTAATCATATTTTTTGAGTTTTGAATAGTTGTCTAAATTATAGTATAGAACCTCTTTTTTTTTTCTTACAGATTCTAGCATTAGATCTACTAAAAGCTCGGGTATCTGTAATGCCAGTGGAAACGAGAAAGACATTCATTGGCACCGTTTTAGTTGGACTTATCGAGAAAACTGCAGATGCTAAGGTAAAATTCTATCATTTGAGGGCCAGTCTTCAATAGATTTTCTTTTTTATGCTGCAATTCATAAAGTTCAAATCTGTTAGAACTTAAAGAGGGTTTTCATTCTTTCGTTCGTCTTTAAATAAAGAATTAAGTTGAAAATCTATTTAAGACTACAGAACGCAATTAGAGCAATTTCGTTTATCGTTTGCCTAGGGGGGCAGTTCTCCACTATACACAACGTAACAAACTATCTTCTTGAAGTCCATTTTTAACTGCCTTCTAAAAAGGTGGAGGTTCTCAATTCGGTTATTCTATTCATGAAATTTATATGAACCTTGTTTTTGACGAAAGAAAAAATTCAAAGAGGGACTGAAAGATTCGGCCTCGACGAGTGGAGTTGCGATAGCCCATGGTATAATAATATACTTCGCCAGGTATGGCACTCCGAAACACGTAGGTCACGTGGGATTCACTAGCCTACGTCATCACCGCTATCAATGGTTCTCAAACTTTACAGTTTAGGGAAATTCAACCTAATATAACATTGACCTAATTATTACATTACTGCTAACTTTTGCCCGTGGCTTCACCTGCGTAGTAGGTTTACAGTGACAAAAAGCATTATTTATCCATCCTAGGGTTCCAAGCCAAGTCTATTTGTGAGAACAAAGGTGCACACAGCTAAATATTATCAAGGTACATACTGCCAGTATAAGCTGATCCCGCATTATATATGATTTCTGTACAATGAGAGGTCAGCTTATACTGGAAAGGAGATGTTTCATTCTGGGCCCAGTCTATGTACACCACATCAATAAATAGGGAAAAAATAGGAGAGTTTCACAAAAATACTATAAAAATAATTTGAAGACGGGTTTAGCTGTTAAAAAATGATAATCAGTAAAGTTTTTTAATAAGTTAACCCTGTCTTTAGGGCAGCCATGACAGTTATGTTTGACATTTGACATGACGTTTGTCGACTTTGACGTTTCTCGCACCCGAGTCTCTGTTTGCTTTGAGCCACATTTTCGGAATTTTTAGTGATTGTTTTAGTTTTGCGACCCAGATTACTACTACGGACTGATTGATTGCTTACCTGCTGACCCCGGCTTTGTTATATGGTTTTTGATTCGCCTGTGATTCGGATTTCGTCATGTTATTTTACAAGAACGAGTTAGTTTCAGGTATGTCCTATACCCGTGCATTTACTTGTATTTTGTTTTAATGCTTTCACTATGCGAGTTATTTTTCGCTTGTGTCATATTCTAACAGATTTTACTCATTCTTATTCCAGTTTATTGACAATGGCATGCCTACAATGCACGTCTTTAATGAATTAAAATGACCAGTCTTACGCTGCCGATGATAATATGGGTCCCGAAATAATTTCTGTCATCGAGCGAAGTCTTGGCCATCTGGTAAGAAACATTTATCTAATCTAAATACTGTTTAACCAAACGGATTGATAAACACTGTATAACCTCTTTTTCTTTTATTGTTTTAGATTAATGAAAATGAAATAATGTGCTCACAGTGCTTTGGAGTCATAATGTGTGTGAGATGTCAAATAATAGTGCACATGGAGATCATGAACTTCAGCATTGTCATGATAGCATTGTCTGTGTCCGGTGTAGGATGTCATTATTTAGGAGGCGTAGTCATTCCACTGCGGAGGGTGCAGAAAGACAATTTATAGCTGCAACAATTGTTCCAAGAGAGGTAAGTTCCCCTCTTTTATTCATATGGATGGGGTAGGCACAAATGCAATGTTTCTTAATTATGATGCAAGACAACGTCATTGATAGTAGAAAAAGAACTGATACAATATCATATCTGGCAATGTGCATATATAACAATAATTATATGACATAGAACATTGCCTAGGACCCTAGGACAAGTCTATAAAAGTGATATTAAAATACTCTTACATAAATCTTGATAAGTTTATATTTATTATAAATGTTGTTATTTAAATAAATCTCGTTTTTTTTGTTTTAGATACCTGAAGGTGGCTTATTATGTTTTAATTGTTGGATTCATACTCAGCGTACAATCCTCTACTAATAAGAGGTAGAATAAAATCAAGTCATAGCTCAGGACGAACCTATTATACATATATATTGCTGGCAAGGGAAGGATCATGTTGGGATGATAATATAATTAGTTATTATTGTAGTTGCACCTCTGGACGACGGACAATGGGTTGCTGTGCTCACATAATGACCATCATGTGGTATTTGGGTTGGGCCCGGCACCAAGAAAACAAATAAGCACCAGCGTCATTCCTGTATGGAATATTAATAAGGGATGATGTGAATGATGAATAAATCATAAGTCTCAACAAGTTGTTTTATTTAAATGTATACCCTTAATGTCACTACATAGTATAAAGTCGCTTCCTGCTGTCTGTCCCTGTTTACTTAGATCTTTAAAATCATGCAATGGATTTTTATGTGTTTTTTAAATAGTTAGAGTGATAAAAGAGGAAGGATAACATGCATAATATAGTAAAGATTGCACCCGTGCGGAGCCGGGGTGGGTCGCTAGTAATAGATCAGTTGGATTGGGTGTGGAATCCTTCACAGAATGGAGGTCTATGTCCTAGCAGAAGTATCAGCTTATAATGTTCCCAACACAGCTGATGCTAGACTAAATTACACATTTATTGTCTTCTTCCTAGCTATTACTGTGTAATGTTAACTAGGTACTATAACAATATCTTGAAGTTGTTAGGTACTACACATGTCACTGCTCCTCGCGTCGTATTCCTCATTGCTGAGGGACGTGATGCCCCCGATGTGAAGTTACTTTCAGCTTGAAGATGCTTCGCCATCTGTGTCTGTCCTTGGCAGAATGAAGAGCATCGTGAAGTTTCGTTTCTTGGCATTGAGATATAGGATAGATTATATAAGTGCCGCCGTTTACTATTCTATTATTTTTATTAAAACCTAAGATATTCGAGACTTTTAGCCCAGCCTCTCCCAGCTTACACCTACGTAAACATCAATCATATGTCAATGTCATTGTCAAAATGCCCTTTCGCATATTTACTGTCAGATCCACCATGTTTGATTTTTTGTCGAGTGTTGTTATCCTTGACAAAGTTAATTGAAAAGCACAATTCAACGAAGTAAAATTAAAGAAAATTAACAATTAAAAACGTTTTATGTATTAAAAAGCTATTTTTACATATGGTGTACATAGACTGGGCCCAGGCTCCATACATTTTTGGACCATCTCCTTTATTGCTTAATATGAAACTATACTAAAACACATTGTGAAACAGTCGCCTTACGAAGTGTTTTTTTTATATTGAAGATAGGTTCGCGTTAGACCACTATCGCGCGAAGATGTGTGATGTGGTCAAAGAAAAAAATATATCAAACTTGTCAGACGTTCACAAATAAATGTTTGGGAACCACTGTTTACACTGTCACTGAGCGAGACAGGCTTATGCATAAAACAAGAATAGCGATACACGACAAAATGGCGGAATGACAATGAGACAGCCCGTTCCTGTGTTACCAGTAGTGTGTGGTTATAATTCCCTAACCACATTTATTACCGATGCGAATACGATGAAATGTTGTGGTTTTATTTATCAATTCTGTTGGTATACGTATTGAATTGTTTTGTTTGCTAGACTAAACACAATTTAAATGTTTTATATATTTTTTAAACAGAATGGTGAATGAAAATGTTTCCTCATTTTCGTATTTTGTTGCAAAAAAGTGGCAACTGGAAAGTGACGTAAGCAAGTGAAGCTGCGGGAGTGTCAGACCTTGTTTTTTTAGACCATGCGATAGCCTAATTGTAAAAGCGTCTGGAGTATTTATCCAGAAGACGTAGGTTCGAGTCCCACTCACTCTTTTGAGCATAATTTTTCTTTCCCAAAAATAAAAGCTGACTTTACGATACGCGACGCAGGCGTTAATTCGTATAATTAAAAAAAAGATTTTCTGTGGAAAGAATAAAATTCGAACCGCGAGCAGGATTTGAACCTGAGACCTCCGGATTCAATATAACCGACGCTCTTTCGAACCGAGCCACCGAGGTTCATGCCAACTGCGTCGAATTCTTCAATCCATTTCTAACGTCTCACAATCCAGAGGTCCAACATTGTTCTTTACCCCACAAATATCTTCCATTTTAGGTAATGAAAGCCATAATCCGCATGATAGAGGAGTGGGTGAAGTCCCGTGGCTGTGTCCCGGGCGCGGCCCCGGCCGGTCCGGGCGCTCCCTCGCTGCGGGAGCAGTCTATCCTGTTGGTCAAGCTCATGCACTTTGTGGAGAAACGTTTCCCTGATGACCTGGAGCTTAATGCTCTGTTCTTGGAACTTATTAATTATGTGTACAGGTATGTGGATGTGGTTTAGTTTTATTTGACTGAAAAAAGCTTGTAGTTTAATCTTAAAAATGTCTAAATAGTTCGCTATTTAAGTTACAAATTACAACTTAATCCCGATCTGTGTCTATAACTAGTCGACGACCGAATTAGCCTATTCGACTTTTAAAGATCTAGGATTCCAATCAGCAACAGCAGAGATAGAACAGCGGTCGGCAACCATTTGGTAGGCAAGAGCCACAAAGTGGTAAAATCAAGCTACGGCGAACCGCGTTAATTTATATCTTATGAAAATCAATTATTGTTCTTTAGTCTCGCTAAAAGTCGAGAACTGCTGGACCGATTTGGCTAATTTTGGTTTTGAATTATTTTGGAATTCCAGGGAAGTTCAAAAACTGAGTAAATAAGATAAAAACTGCTTTTTTATTTATTGATTCTGAGGCAGTACGAAGTTTGCCGGGTCAGCTAGTTAAAAATAAATTTAAATTGAATTTTATTGATAAAAATAAGGTTATAAAAGAAAATCTTCAGTTTACAAACTAATCACGAGCCGCACTTTACCGACTGCTGAGATATAGCGGGCGTAAATCAACCTTCCGTATTACAAAACTTCCCTTTCCAACAGAGACGATCACCTGAAGATGACAGAGCTATCAATGAAGCTGGAGCCAGCGTTCCTCGCAGGTCTCCGTTGCCCACAGCCCAACATCCGCGCCAAGTTCTTCGAGGTGTACGACCAGAGTGTGCGCAGGCGCATCTTCGACCGACTGCTATATATCATATGCTCACAGAACTGGGAACATATCGGACAACACTTCTGGATTAAACAGTGTCTTGAATTGCTGCTTGTTACTTGTGTGCCGAGTAAGTCATTTTTTGACAACGATTTTTACTTTATTTTTACTTGAATAATTTATAATATTGGTTTTGTAATAAACTGCTTAGAATCTCTTTTTCACGGTTGGCGCAGTGACAGCGATCGATTCCTGCATCGAATGTCGCGGGGTCGATCCCCGCACGAAACAAATATTTCTATGATCTACAAGTAGTTGTTCCGGGTCTGGGTGTTTGTGTATGTGGGTTTCTATGTTTGTAAACGCACCCGCGACACAGGAGAAGTTCCTAGTGTAGGGCAACGTTAATTAAAAAACAAAAAAAAATCGTATGTGCTGAATCATTCCAAAAAGATCTCGTTTCTGGCACTCTTAGCGACACTTTAATTAATCTCGACTCTTACTGACTAAAATCCACCCGTGTTCCTTCGGATGCCCTTTACGTTCCGGGGCCACGGTATCCTGTGTTAAGAAAAACCCGCGACCCCAGCAGGCATTTCACCCCATAAGTCTCCCGTCAGTTTGCTGACAACTCCCCGAAGGCACGCGCGAAACACGACATGACGCGCCACCGACCCGGGCTTGGTCCTTGGTCGGACGGCGAGCTACCCATTACTCACCGTCCGCAAGCCCACTCCGCCGCTGTGCCCTCTGCTAATCAGAGGGACACGCGTTGGAGCGTCCACCCGACAGGCTATTCGCATACGGGCAAAGAGACCCCTTGGCACACAGTGCCTAAGGAGGAAGAGTTTTTGCCCGCATCCCAGGGTGCACCGGCCCGAAAAACTGGTCTTCCCCCCGGACGTATCCGAGAGGGAACTCCAGTCCACGGACGCACGTGGAGGTTTCCTGTCTTAGCACCCCTCTGAGTCGAGCTTTGAAAATAGAACAAAGCACTTTTAAATGTCAACTAGTTTTTTTTATTACGCATTTTCTCGTTTGACCGCTGCGCTGTCTGGTGGTAAGTGAAGATGTGGTGTGTGGTTGTGATAAAAGTCTTTTTGATCCAATTAAAAAATATATAATTATATCAAAACTCTTTCCTTACTCGCTAGGTACACAAATCCGTCTATCGAATCCCAAATATCTGCTGCCGAGCATTTCATCAGTCATAAACACAGCCGACAGTGAAGATCGGAAGTCGTTCGTTATATTCAGTAGCGTGAAGGAAGAATCTTCGGATGGCTTCAGTGATTCCCTGGAGCCTGATAAGGAAGATGTTCTTGATATGGATCTGGACTCCAGTTCCACTCAGAAAGAGGAGTGCCCTAAAACTGTGACGAATAGGTAAGAGATTTTATTTTCTTGTCCTCCTGTTCTTAGTGTGTGAAAAAATATGATAGATGAGATTCCCGATGGATTCTGAAAATGTACCTTCAGAATAATCGGGAACTGGGCTCAAAATCTATACATATAATAAATCTGTAGAAGGGTCAATTCTGTACATTGAAAATATTAAAAAAATAAATAGCGGGGGTTGTTGCTGGATCGATACCAAACCCAAATATGTGATTAAAAAAATTTTTGTCTGTCTGTCTGTCTGTCTGTCTGTATGTGCAGGCATCACGTGAAAACTAACGGTTCGATTTCGATGAAACTTAGTATAATTATACCTTATTATCCTGGGCATAAAATAGGATACTTTTTATCCTGGAAAAATACGAAGAAAAAAAAAATCTTATTTTTCAGTTTTATTCATAGACGTTGTTCTGTAGAACCGCGAACACACGTTGCATTACCCGCAGTGGATTCAGCGCCGTAACCTGTAGCGCCGAAAGTCGGATTTGGCTTGAACCGTTTGCGGCACACGCGGGCCACGCCTCCCCGACTCCTATATAACGAGCCGCGTTCCGCGCCGCGCGATGCATATAAATTCTGAATTTTGATGCGAGCGGACGTGTCCAGTGTGGCGAGCGGTCGTCCGTGGAATTAATATTGTATGCGTGTAATTTTAAACCGTGCTTTTCAGCGCGACCTTTTTGATTACTGTTCCGATCAGTTATTTGTAAATACAAGGTCGGAATTACTATGAAAAAAATATTTACTACAGAACGCGAGCTCAACAGCAGTAGCTCAATAGAGGGATCTCCTTAATTATTATAGGCTTAGCCGTATTTGGGTTCAATAGATATTTATAACATGTCATTGTCAGAGTTACTCAAAATGGAGAAATAAACCATCCACGCGAAGACCGACATCCGCGCGGACGGAGTCGCGGGCGGAAGCTAGTTAATAATATAAATGTGTTATGGAAGAAAATATTAATTTTATGTATGACAGATACTTACAATTTCATCATTAATGAAACTGCACCACTAATTTTTAAATGAACATTATTTTGTTACTACGTTACTAGCTGTATTCTACGTTGTCAGGAGCCGCTCGACTCCTAAGAATCGTAGCGCAAAGTTGAATAGCTTAAAACCTTTCACAAAAATTAGGCTATCAAATGTAAAAAGAATTTCTCAAATTCCATTGCTAATTCTTGAGATCAGATCTGCAAATAAACAAAAAATTTCTCCAGTTTACTTTTTTATTTATTTCTTTTTATGTGCAGTAAAATTATTATCAATGAATGAGTCTTTTCGCCCTGGGTGAATCGGAGCTGTCGGGCTCTTACTGACTAAAAGTTATATGGTGTCATTTTAAGATGGTTCCTCGTAATTAAGATATTATGGGGTGGGGTAGCAAGGATAAAAGGATTACCAGCATAAACGCACAACAACAATAAAAGTAGACAAGCCTGTGCAACAGCTATCGTCCGACTGCCGGTTGGTGGCGCCGCCTCATGACGCATCGGGAACTACTTACGCGCAGATACATCTGCGCGTCCGGTTACGTTCCGTTACCACGCTATAATATGGAATTTGATTCCCCCATTTTTCGTCCACAGACTACGCACCCTAAACCAAATAATAGCCAAACAGTCGGAGTTCCTAGAGCTAGCGCGGCGCGTGCGTACATCCCAGCTGGTGGTAGCTGCTGCACAGCTGTGTCACATGGACGACACACTCGCACACCACACCTGGCTCAGACTGTTCCCGCGGCTGTGGAACACTCTGGACGAGAGGCAACTAGGGGTGAGGAACTATATTGTAATGTAGCTGCTGCACAGCTGTGTCACACGGACCTATGCCTATTAATTAAGATGGTTCCGCGGATCACTTATGATGTTTCCAACCATCAGTGGTCCGCAGACCAGCGGTTAAGAACCACTGGTATAAATGCTAGGTAACGTAACCACGATACAGGAGAATTTCCAAGTGTTGGGCAACATTATCTTAAAGAGCGTCTGATTTTCTGTCAACCACTACAATTGTACCCTGTATTTGTAACCAATACCGTATTATTTCCAGACGGTAATGAACGAAATAGTTCCGTTCATAATATCGGGCGTGCACGTGATCCAGCGCGACCAACCGCTCAGCGCTCTCAACACGTTCATAGAAGCGCTCGCACGGTGCAACCCGCCCGTCAGTATAAAACCGTAAGTATTGATGATTGTACGAAACTATGCTTTATATTCGTTTATCAAAGTTCTAATTAACTTCTATTCCAATAACATTTCGATAGAACATCAATTTTCCGAACGCATACGCGACCCGAATCTCTTCAAAGTTAGAGTGAATAGGCAGACAAAGTTCACAATGGAGCAAGCTTACTCAGAAGTTATGGATAAACTCGCTCCATCGTAGATTTTGTCTTTATCATCTTTAAGCTAGACTATAGCCTAGCTGGAGTAAGAGTAAATCCCGCTAAAGTTAGAAAAAAAGCTCTTATTTCAAAAATGGAAACACCGCATCAAAATCTGTTGCAGAGTTTAGATCTGTTGCAGCTCAGGAAAAGTAATTTTATTATGAATATTATATTTTGTATCAGTGAAAATATTGCGAATATTTTTAAAGAGCATGTTTTTTTGGAGTTTCTAAAATGAATCTTATAGTCCTTAATTTACAGTGCAAATGAGCTCATCTTCGGGACTTCTAAAAGCGTGGATTATTGATCTCATTGCTCTATGGTTAATTTTAAGCATATTCTAAACTATAATCGGCCTATACTTTATTGCCAGGCCCATGATGAAGTACCTGGGCAAGACACACAACCTTTGGCACCGGATGACACTCAACCTGGAACAAATGGCTATAGACCAGGCAAGCGGACGAGCGCAAAGAGAACCGCTGGAAATATACGACTATGACGTTGAAACTACTACACCTACAGTGAGTACTATTTGCTTTAGTTTTTCTCTTAGGGAGCTTCCCATGACGCGATTCGTGCGATTTGCAATTTCAACTAACTAAAAATGAAAATCGTCCTTGCTACTACGATATAATGATGCAATTCGACTAACATACGTCGTCGTGGCGAGCGTGTTTTGTTTTTCATTTACCCGTAGATCACCACGTGTTTTATATCGTATGTCGTAGTGGTAAAGATGATTTTCACTTATAGTTGGAATCGGTCGCATTGAGTCGCATCGCGTCATCAGCAAGCTACCTTACTTGACTGTTATTAATAAAAGTTACTTAGCACATACAGTAATCTTAGTGCGAGTTTTTTTACGTAGACGCGATAGTGACGCTTAACAACCTCCAAGGTCGTGAGAATTCTCAACTAATGAGAGCCAATCGCGATTAAACGTTACTATCGCATCGCGTCAACGTAAAAAATCTCGTACTAAGCACAGTTGTACCAGAAAAGGTATCATCTTGTTTCTGGGTAAGCACAAACTACGCACCACAGAAAAAAAACACCTGAGCTTTGTAGTAATGCACCTATTCTGTGTGTTTTCTGCGTCAGTTACATTCTAGGGAAGTAGATTATCATGTCATCATCGGTAAAATCAACTTGTTAATCAATAATAGGAAAGGATGACTGAAAAAATATGATTAGTTGTAATGTAGTTAAATTGATGAAGGTGTGACTAAAAATTCCGATACCGACGTCACTTCTAGGTGTAATTTTTACATAGTACTGTCGTCATGATTCCCTTCCCGATTTTTAAAAAAACAACCACAAAAAAGGGTAAAATAACCTACAAAATAACTTTTCTTTCAGAAGTCGGTGCCTTTGTTTTTTTTTTCATTTCATTGTTTTTTTGCCACCGACTTCTGAAAGAAAAGTTATTTTGTAGGTTATTTTACCCTTTTTTGTGGTTGTCTTTGAAGGCGGTTACATTTTTTTTTTAAAGTTTTTTATTTTACTCTTTTTAGTTTAAATATTCAACTCAAATTCTTGTCAAATAAATCATTCTCTCTCAAGTGCACAATAAGCTAATAAAATTCCCTATCTCAAAAACTACTGAACCGATTTTGATGAAACTTGCAGTATTCCGTAAGTTAAACAATACTTAGTACAACAAAAAAAGAATTACTTAAATCGGACTTGTAGTTCCAGAGATATGCGAACACAAACTAAATCAGTCAATGCCTACTCCAAGCCGTTGAGGAGTTGTACCTTCCAGCATCAGCTCATCCACCTGAAATGATGATTATCAGATGCAAATACTTGAACAGCTTTACAAAATATATGAAAATGGTACTATGTGCCTATAAAATTTGAAGGTTGCCCTCGATTTCCCTGGGATTCCATCATCAGATCCTGACCTGATGATCATGGGACCAATTGGAAAGTATACCCTTCCAAACAAAAGAAAAATTTTCCAAATCGGTCCAGGCGTCTTCGAGAAATCCGGGAACATACATAAAAAAAAAAAAAAAAAAAGATTCCGACGAATTGAGAACCTCCTCCTTTTTTTGAAGTCGGTTAAAAAATAAAAAATACGTATCACTATTAGTTAGTTTTGTAAATAATTTTATTAATTTGGTATTTATTGATGCCTCCGGTTCACACGGGTCAAGCATTGCCAGTGTAGGATGTCCACAATTTTTTTTTTCATGATTGCTTTGCAAAATTAGTGTCACTTGTGGTTTGCAATTTTGTGATAGGGACAGGAATTACGCTTAGATAAAACACGTGTTAAGTAACGTTTATTAATCACGACGGTCCCGTTATTTTGACGAAAGGTAAGCGTCAAAAATATCGGATAACATTGTCCTAAACGTCATTTGGACGAAAAGGAAAACAGTGGACAAAGAAAACAAAGCTGGGGTTTATTTTTGAGAGTATTTTGAAGAGCCAATGAAAACAGGTATGATGAAATAAAAGCTATAAGCGCAGGTAAGCAATCATAATTTCAATGTGTAGTTAGTGAAATGCTTTACATGTTTAGCTGTACTTTCGTAGGCTTTCGTGAATGTTAGTAAATCATTCTAGAAGCGCACAGATTTGTATTAAAAACTATTTTTTTTTCAATTTTTCTTTTGACTATGGTCAATGAGTTTTGGCAAAAGTGTTTGGTATGTAAATCTGCACGCCTGACTTTTAAAGTCCCAATAATTATTTTATTTTATACGGAGATTTTCGCCACCAAGATAAAATATAATGAATAAATGTAATACCCTAGACACGTGGCAAACGAAAACGCTTATAATAGACTTTCAACCTCATCCTTTAAGTCATAAAGTTGAAAATGTATTAAAGAGAACGCTCTGTAATCTTTAATAGATTTAAAACTGTATGCCCCAGAGAATAAAGTTGCATTTCTTTTATAAACAACAGAGCGTCTTCGTTTATCCTCTGGTTACGTTCGGTATTTACACGCGGAAATCCACTACGATATCGGCGAGAAACTGTCAATATAAAATGAGTCTTAAATCTTCATGAGCAAAGTTCAATTTCCAATTCTAGTTTACTAATCAATGTTTATAATTCGCAGGAGGTACTAGACTCGTTGAGCGACATGTTCGAGCTGCTACAAGAGGAGGACATGTGGTCCGGTCTGTGGCAGAAACACGCGCGGTATCGCGAGACCACCGTCGCTATCGCGTACGAACAACAAGGCTTCTTCGAACAGGCGCAAGTATGTATTAAATATTTTTTTGTGTTTTATTTTTTTACATATTTTCTCATACTTGAGTTGTCTAGCTCCACACCTTGAAGACACAATGACAGAAAATAACCTTAAGTGACTAAAAATAGAGTGTCGTTTGGGAATTTGATTTTGTAGGTTACCTTCAAAATACACACACCTACACATATACATTATATACATTTATTCTGGTGCATTTTAACTGCGAGCCAGAATAACAAGGACTAACAACGTCACGAAAGACGTTTATGACAAACTAAAGCTAAACTGTCACACGGTAAAATATAAATAAAAAAAAAAGTGAAAAATTTATTATTTTTCCTCCAGGCTGCGTACGACGTCGCTATGGCCAAACTTAAACAGGAATACACCGCCAACCCGTCTTCCTACAACATGCACAAGGAGTGCACACTTTGGACCCAACATTGGCTCAAATGCGCCAAGGAACTGAACCAATGGGATTCTCTGTTAGAACTTGGCTTAACCAGGAGTGGGAGGGACCCCTTCTTGATACTCGAGAGTTCCTGGAGGAATCCTAATTGGACAACCATGAAGGAGGCGCTTGCTGAAGTGGAATATAACTGTCCCAAGGAGTTGGGTATGTAGTTTTTTAATGTGAATAATTTATTATCGCGATAATAAACTTTAAACACGAAAAGTAGTCATACCTTTTGAACCATAAAAAAAATAGCACCGTATGTCTCAGAGGTAAAAATATTGGAAATGGCCTCTTCTATGCCCCTGTTTAGTTTGATCCACACTTCTCGGGACATCCTGTATATTTTGATTAACATTTTCGGCTTGTTTTTCATTTAAATAAATAAAACCTCAAATAGAATTTATAATCTGCCACATCGCGCACTGCGGTTCATTTAGTAATCCCCGCCACCGATATCACACGCAGCGTATAGGATGTGTACTAGTTTGAATTTTTGTTAAAAATATCGCTCAATTATTTCATTTGACTTCTGAAAACGTATCTACAAACATCTTTCTTCGTAGCTTGGCTAGTAAACCTGTACCGCGGCTACCTGTGCATATGCGCGGGCGGCGAGGCGTCGCTCCCGGGCGTGGAGCGGCATGCAGAGGCAGCAGCCGCGCAGGCGCTGAGAGAGTGGCGCCGCCTGCCGCGCCTGGTGTCGCACGCGCACCTGCCGCTGCTGCGGGCGGCGCAGCAGCTCATGGAGCTCAGCGAGGCCGCGCAGATACACCAGGTCAGTGCCACAAGGACCTGCCGCCTGCCGCGCCTGGTGTCGCACGCGCACCTGCCGCTGCTGCGGGCGGCGCAGCAGCTCATGGAGCTCAGCGAGGCCGCGCAGATACACCAGGTCAGTGCCACAAGGACCTGCCGCCTGCCGCGCCTGGTGTCGCACGCGCACCTGCCGCTGCTGCGGGCGGCGCAGCAGCTCATGGAGCTCAGCGAGGCCGCGCAGATACACCAGGTCAGTGCCACAAGGACCTGCCGCCTGCCGCGCCTGGTGTCGCACGCGCACCTGCCGCTGCTGCGGGCGGCGCAGCAGCTCATGGAGCTCAGCGAGGCCGCGCAGATACACCAGGTCAGTGCCACAAGGACCTGCCGCCTGCCGCGCCTGGTGTCGCACGCGCACCTGCCGCTGCTGCGGGCGGCGCAGCAGCTCATGGAGCTCAGCGAGGCCGCGCAGATACACCAGGTCAGTGCCACAAGGACCTGCCGCCTGCCGCGCCTGGTGTCGCACGCGCACCTGCCGCTGCTGCGGGCGGCGCAGCAGCTCATGGAGCTCAGCGAGGCCGCGCAGATACACCAGGTCAGTGCCACAAGGACCTGCCGCCTGCCGCGCCTGGTGTCGCACGCGCACCTGCCGCTGCTGCGGGCGGCGCAGCAGCTCATGGAGCTCAGCGAGGCCGCGCAGATACACCAGGTCAGTGCCACAAGGACCTGCCGCCTGCCGCGCCTGGTGTCGCACGCGCACCTGCCGCTGCTGCGGGCGGCGCAGCAGCTCATGGAGCTCAGCGAGGCCGCGCAGATACACCAGGTCAGTGCCACAAGGACCTGCGCGAGTGGCGCCGCCAGCCGCGCCTGGTGTGTTAAGCTGAAAGTCTGAAAAATCAATTTTTGTACACTATGGCAATGTATAGAATCACAAACTACGTACACTATCTACCATCCTAATTCAAAAATATCTCCACTACTTCTAACTCCACCCTTTTCACCACAGGGCCTGCTACACAGCCGTCCGACCTCACTGCACGACATGAAGGCCATAGTGAAGACGTGGCGCAACCGTCTGCCCGTAGTGGCCGACCCTCTCTCCCACTGGGGCGCCATCTTCACGTGGCGCCAGCATCACTACCAGTTCATAGCGTCGCACTACGACTCGCAGTCCGACCACGCTTCTAATCACAGCATGCTTGGCGTTCATGCTAGTGCGCAGGTAACTAGAACTTACTTAAATGGTTAGAGAGGGAAGCAAGTGAGTTTGTATGTTTGGGAAGGTTTGTTTCCAAGAGATGAATGGACTATGTGGGGTATGATGTGAAAGAAAATTTGTTGTGACAGACAGTCTGACACATGAGTGAGAGTGAATTTGTATGTTTGGGAGTCTGTTTACAGATGAAAAAAAAAGATGAATGGATTGTGTAAGATGTGCAAGAAAATTTTCTATGACAGACAAATAGACAGACGCACAAGGTGTTCTATAAGGGGTCCGTTTTTTCATTCGGGATTTCGGAACCATTATGGAAAAGGAATAAATGATACGATGATTAATGACAATGCGCAAAGGAGTGCAAGTGTGCGTTGGTTATCAACTAGTGTCCAAAAATGCTCTGCAGTTCATAATAGTGTGCTAGTAAGTGCCTGCACTTAATATGCTAGTTAGTATGTGAATATTGGATTAAGCAAAAAAAAAACAAAATAAAGAATGACTGAAACGAATCGTATAATTATGGTGTAAGCGAAAGGTAGACTGGTATTATGTTCTAATATCAACGATCATATTGAATAGTACATTGTTTACCGAGAGGAGAAAGTGACCGATTACCGTCGAGGGTGTCGTTTGAAGTCCGAGCCGTAGGCGAGGGCTTTAAAACCCCCGAGATCGGGAATCGCACTTTCTCTCGAGTGATACATAGTGCTTTATACTACACCTACGAGGAAAATAAAAAACTAAATCTTTACTATAGTACTTTTCAACATTGAGTATATAGACCATAACGTACTTGGTTTGTATTTTTGCGCTTTTTACTTCACTTTCACTGAAATAAGCTAGCAAAACAGTTTCAAAAAAAGATGCCGCATTTTTTTCACTTTTCCATTGCAAAAAATTGTCATAAGTTTTATTATATTTTTTTAATTGATTTCTGTGGTAAAAGGTTATCAGTCAGTATTTTTGCTGTTTCCTTCAACTGCGGCGGAGTTAAAAAATCTTCATCATCACTATGACTACTTATCATTTTGATAGTTTTATTTTACTTTCTACGAAAACTGAATCCTCAAACAACACACAAATTGAAAATGGCGCCAATGGCGTCTGCAATTTTCACATTTTCTTTTTTCAAATTGTTTATCCTGCCGCCGCAGGGTCGCACTGCCAGCCCGACACCATCCAACACACAGTTAGTGGCCAGTGTCATTTTGTGAACTTGGATATAAAAACTCACTGTAAAAACTTTTTGGCTTTTGATATTTAAGTTACCGGCGCATAGTCTTACCGAAAATTAAAAAAGAAAAACCACGTAAGAAATGGATTTTCATACACTTTTCTCTCTCGCACAGATGCATTTTCTCCCCGCATATTTGTTCGATTTGCAATGACGTACTTTCTACCGTAAATTTTATAAAGTATCAAGGTACTTTCCAAGCAGGTGTAGTATAAAAGATTTTTTTACGAAAATAATAGAGAGTTTGATTAGATCTTGTGAGGATGAGTAAAAGGTGACTTAAAAAGCAATTCACAAGATAGATAATATATTATGTATATATGAACATGGACGAAGTAAGTACGTAAGAGTAGCACAGTTTGGTTCTATAGTTTCTGCCTACCACAATAAGAAAATGGCTAGAGTTTATACACGTATGTTTGTAAAAGCCCGCAAAAATTCACTGCTGAACACTCAAACACATGGGTCTCTAACTGGGGTTCATAGATCGCACCTCGTAAATCGCAACTTTGCAAGAATGACGGGCAGATTCTTTTTGAGCTCTAAAAACAGCATACTGCAATCACCAACCCCTTTTGCGGGGCGTGGTGATTATGGCAATCATTATTGATACAACCGCGACACGCAAAAAGGAGGGGGGGATGTCTAGAGACCCATGTTCAGCAGTGTTCATTTACAGGCTTAAATATTGATGATTGACTTCATGTACTATGTTACTCTACCAATCATTCTTGAGGAATTGCCGTAATCACCATGCTTGGTAGAATAATTGGTAAATGCAGTATGGTGTTTTTACGCAGGTCTCTGCCACAATACAGAGCTCTGATGTAAGTATTTTCTCAAGTTTTTTTAGCCTCACTTGATCGTACTACACTGGTGGCGCCATCTGCAGCTAGCTATCATATCCCCCCGAACGGTCAAGTGCGGCTCTCGCCTCATCATCTCCTATATCCGCCATAGTGATGAGGAAGCCTTTATTGTATCAGAGTAGAGCACTGTAGTAGACATTTTGTTACAGCACCAACTTCTGTGTTGTCGTAGATATTACGTCACCCTCTCATCTTTTCAGGCCATAATACACTTCGCAAAGATTGCAAGGAAGCACAATTTGTCAGGAGTGTGCCTGGACTCGTTACACCGTATATACACAATACCTAGTGTTCCGATCGTGGATTGCTTCCAAAAGATCAGACAGCAAGTCAAGTGTCACATTCAAATGTCATGGACTGAAGGCAAGGAGGAGTTGCAGGATGGAATAGAGATGATAGAGTCGACGAACTTCAAGTATTTCACTAAAGAGATGACTGCTGAGTTTTACGCGTTCAAAGGATTACTGCTAGCTCAACTTGGTCGGTCAGAGGACGCCAATAAAGCATTCGCGGCGGCAGTTCAACTGCATGATACGCTTGTAAAAGCGTGGGCCCTATGGGGAGATTATTTGGAGCAGATATTCATAAGGGACCCGAGACAGATCCAAGTGGGAGTGTCCGCTATGACTTGTTTCTTGCACGCCTGTCGTCATCAGAATGAATCTAAATCGAGGAAATACTGTGCTAAGGTAAGAGATCATTTCAAATAACCTTATTGGAAGTATTGGTTAAAATTGGTATTTTTTTTTTATTAGCCTGCTCTGTCCCACTCCTGGGCAAAGGCCTCCCTTCACTCCTTCCACTTCCCGCGAGCCCGCGCTTCCTCTTTCCAGTTCGGAAGGAACTTATCCAGTTCGTCCCGCCATCTTCTTCGTGGCCTGCCACGACCCCGCCTCACTGTCTCAGGGAACCAGTTTTGAGCTATTTTGGCCCACAGTTTGTCCGGCATTGGTATTATTGGTATTATTTTACATAAATTTATGGCACAAATGATGAGGTTATGTTCCATAATTTCAGGTACTATGGATGCTAAGTTTCGACGATGAAAAGAACAGCCTATCCGAAGCTCTAGACAAGTATTCAGTGGGAGTACCACCTGTTCAATGGTTACCATGGATACCGCAACTTCTCGCTTGCCTTGTTCAGTACGATGGCAATGTTATACTCAATCTTCTGAGCCATGTAAGTTAAAATTGTAGTAACTAGTTGAAAATGCCGATTTCATTATTTTTGTCTTGCTTTTCAAGGTCTTTCCATTTCTCTATTGGCCATTAGGCGTCTCACGATGCCATCAGCCAATAGTTCCTGCTTTTATGGACGAAATTCCTGGCATATCGTTAGTGGAATGCCATAATGGACAGTAGCGTGCTGTTGTAATTCCAACTTTCAGCGCTGAACCGAACATTGCAAATCAAACAAAGCAGCAAACACAACATTTCTATAATATAGTTCTCATTATTTCAGGTCGGTCGTCTCTACCCACAAGCGGTGTACTTCCCAATCCGCACGCTGTACTTGACTCTGAAGATCGAACAACGTGAGCGACACAAGACTGCTGAGATCGCCGCGCACCTACCACATCAGCCCACCACCTCTGCCGTAAGTGTTCCATGATAATAGGTTTTTATTGACGTATTATACTTTTGCAGTAATTTTGAAATTTAGTTGAACATGAGTATTAGGCGCAATACGCCGACAAGTCGACGGGTCAGCGGGTTTGGTGTATTGCGCTTTATGTAATTTAAAGTACTCCTGCACTTAGTGCGATTATGTCAGTGCATTTATGTTAATAAGGGCTTTAGGTAAAAATTAACATCTCAAGAAATTCCAGATACCACGATACAGATTCCAGATAACATTTTGGCCATACGCCAAAATGTTACCTGGAATACAGCCCTACTTTAAATGATGGATGTAACACACGGGGATTTTGAACACAACTATTTTATAATATAAGTCATTCTATGGTTACAATGGGCGGCCTTATAGCTGATAGTGATATCTCCTAAACAAACATTTCACATCGATCGATTGATCGACACGTTTGGCGCAGTAGCTGACCGATCGACTGCTGCGAAGCGTGTCGCGTGTTCGATGCCCGCAAGCAACAAATATTTGTATGACCTATAAGTAGTTGTTCCGGGTCTGGGTGTTTGTGTGTGTGAGTTTCTATGTTTGTAAACGCACCCACGACACTGGAGAAGTTCCCAGTATCAGTCACCGTTATTAAAAAAAAATTAAATTTCGGATGGACAAGCATAGTATGCAAAGTCATAATTATCTCAATTCATTTTGAAAAACATATGTGTCTATCTGGGCCAATAATCTAACCAACTCGTCACGATACAGGGTGGCAGTAAGGTGAGTGAAAGTGCATCGTCGTCGAGCGGCGGCTCCACGGGCGAGGCGGGCCCCATCAAGGCCACTCTGCCCATGTGGCGCTGCTCCAAGATCATGCAGATGCAGCGGGAGATACATCCCACCGTACTCTCCTCGCTAGAGGGCATCGTCGATCAGGTCAGTGTATTTGAAAACTTCTTTCTCTTCTCATTTTTTTTGTAAAAACGTTTTGTTTGTGTTCGTTTTTAGGGTTCCGTAGCCAAATGGCAAAAACGGAACCCTTATAGATTCGTCATGTCTGTCTGTCTGTCCGTCCGTACGTAACAACCACTTTTTGTCGAAAGTATAAGAGCTATCCTGTTGAAACTTGGTAGGTGGATGTATTATGTGAACCGCATTAGGTTTTTCACACAAAAATAAAAACGAAACAAATTTTGGGGGTGCCCCCCATACTTAGAATAGAAACTCAAAAATATTTTTTTTTTCACCAAACCCATACGTGTGGGATTTTCTAAACTGAACAATTTGCACGAGAGACACTTTTAAAGTGGTAAAATGTGTGTCCCCCCCCCTGTAACTTCTAAAATACGAGAATGATAAAACTAAAAAAAATATATAATGTAGACCTCAACAAAAACTTCCAACGAAAATTGGTTTGGATGAGATACAGTTAACAGTTTTTGAGATATAGTACATTTTCAAAAACCGCAAATATAACTTTGCCATTCATACAAACACTATGAAAAACAAAGTTATTTTTATTGTTTGTGTATATTACTTACAAATCTCAATATAATTATATCCCTAACCTATGCTTGTTACTACGGAACCCTTCATGGGCGAGTCAAACTCGCACTTGGCCGGTTTTTTATAATGTTGTGTATCTTTATCGTTTTTGCGCTGTGGATGCTACTATATATCACGTATTCACTCCTCGTGAAATATGGATGATGACGATTATTGTTCCTGAATTATTTAAGATAGATGAAGGTGTCTCTGGTGTCTTACTTTATTTATTCGTCTTAATCCCAATTATTTTAAAATACGTTCTACTTCAGAACTCTTTATTAAAATATTTCCTTAGGTAAATAGTGCTCAAAATACACCCTCCGAAACCCATAAACCCTTCATAAAATACAGTACTTTCGATGTTGTGGAACTAAATGAGTTAATCGTGAACCACCAGATGGTATGGTTCCGCGAGAACTGGTACGAGGAGGTGCTGCGTCAGCTGCGCGCGGGGCTGGCCAAGTGCCACGTGGTGGCCTTCCACCACCGCGCCGCCGTCGCCGACGCCACCGTCACACCACACACACTCAACTTCATCAAGAAGGTCGTCTCCACCTTCGGCATCGGCATTGGTATAAGTGAGTTCACACCCCTATGTGTTACAGTTAGGCGTTATACTTTTATTTTGACTTCCTCTGTCTATGGTTAACTAGGAGCTATTAGGTACACCGTAGACAACGATACAATGCGAATACGCCGCTCGGGCAAAAATCTTTTTATAAACGTGACAATCGGTCATACCCACTAGTTTTCAAGATGGTGTATTGAAAAAAGTGACAAGATTATAAACAAAGCTTAACATTTATTAAATCAGCAAGTCATGATCCGTATAATGAATGGATCACGACATATAATCAGCTGCATTCTTCATCAGTTATAATTCACTCATAAAAACACAATAACATACAATTTATTTCAGAGATATAATAACATACAGTACAGTGTGTATTGCTGTGCGATTATAACTTTGACAGTACATAACAGGTAACAAAGCTCGTATTTATTGATTCTTCACAGTTCACTAGTAGTTTGCACTAATCTCATTTTATTTTGGGTTTTTTCTGAATCTATAACTGATGTTGTGCCTCCAGCGAGCGTCACTTTATACAGATACTCCATTTTGTATGTCTACAGAAAGTATTACAACAAGTTCTCTAAGTGGTGCATTCTCTTCAGCTGCATCAGAGAGTCTCGCTCGCCGCGCGCAGGCCACGGTGCAGGACCCAGTCTTCCAGAAGATGAAGACACAATTCACCGCAGACTTCGACTTTTCGCAGCCTAACGCTATGAAATTACAAAATCTTATACAAAAACTAAGAAAATGGGTCAAGATACTCGAGGCAAAGACAAAAATTTTGCCCAAGTAAGTAGATCAGTCAGGCATTGAGCACTCCCAGCTAAGGTAAATACGGAGGAGTTTTTATCACGATTGTGCCGTCCATCTTATCTAGTCCTAGCAACACTGTCACGCTCGATCTAACCTCATCGCGTAGTTCTAGCAAGGGTTTTGGCTTAATGCTTTCTTCACTTTTCAGTAGCTTTCGGGTTCATGATAACACTTCAGGCGATCACCTACTAACAAGGGTTGAGGCTGAACAACTGCAAAATACTTACCTATCGTTTTATCTTGCAGATCTTTCCTCATCGAAGAGAAGTGTAGGTTCTTGTCCAACTTTAGTTTGAAGACGGCAGAAGTGGAGCTGCCTGGAGAGTTTCTACTACCTAAACATACGCACTATCACGTGCGAATTGCAAGATTCATGCCTCGCGTAGAGATTGTACAGAAACACAACACTTCCGCGCGGAGGCTGTACATTCGCGGACATAACGGCAAGATATACCCCTACCTAGTCGTCAATGACTCGGGGCTAGGGGACGCAAGGAGAGAAGAACGAGTTTTGCAACTTCTGAGAATGTTGAACCATTACTTAGGCAAACAAAAGGAGACGTCGAGAAGATTTTTGCACTTCACTGTACCGCGAGTCGTTTCCGTATCGCCGCAGATGCGACTTGTGGAAGACAATCCCAGCTCTATATCACTGCTGGACATATACCGAACAGAATGCGCTAACAGGTAAGCGCTTTATAAAAAAAATGGACTTTACACATCAATAGCACGTCTAATATTTGTCATGCAATTGCAATATCTATTGATTCCGCCTCAATCATTCTACTTCATACCTTATTAAAACGAAAAAGAGTCACATGCGCGTTTGTCTATACCATTTTCTATACTATGTATTTACTTTGTAGGGGAGTGGAATACGATGCTCCTGTTGCCCGCTACTATGAAAGACTCGCGGCTGTTCAAGCGAGAGGATCACAAGCTTCACACCAAGTTTTGCGAGATATTCTTCGTGAGGTAAGTTGTAATCGTATGAATTGTGTCCCACGTGCTATCTTCTATCAGCATACCAGCGATGTGTCTTTTTTTTTCGAAAAATGCCTTTTACCCTCGTACAGGATTAATTTAGTTTTTTTTTTTTCCTTTTATATAATTTTGTGTGTGTTGTTATTGATTCATATTATTTTTTTTATCCCGTGTGAGTCCCAGTACTTATTTTTTCTTTCTATAGACCCACAGTATTGTAAGCGTTAACTGACCTTATACCCCAGACTATAATCCATAAATGTCAAGCAATTACCAAACCATATTAATTAGAAGTCATAGAGTCACCCATAACATGTCTCCGCATAATCTAATCTGCACAATAATGCAATTGGACACGGCGCACCTGCACTTTATAATTTAATCAAACATTACTCAACTTAGGTTCAAGCGACAATGGTGCCAAAGGGCATGTTGCGCGAATGGGCGGCGGCGACGTTCTCCGCGCCGACTGACTACTGGACATTCCGGAAGATGCTGACTCTTCAACTATCCCTCGCGAGCTTCGCTGAATACGTCCTGCATTTGACCAGGCTGAACCCTGACATGATGTATGTCCACCAGGATTCGGGACTTCTCAACGTCTCCTACTATAAGTTCGACGTTGATGATGCTACAGGTATGATAGTTTTTGTTTTTATAGGTTTTTGGTGTTGTTCGTGATCGCTTTTCCGTTAACAAATATTCAGTTGAGTTTCAGTTATGAAAATATTGGGGTAAGATTTGAATTTTGTTCTCGCCTGGTATCTTATAAGCCTCTTTCTTTTAGTCTTAATGGGTTTCTAATATAGCTTGTCCATCTACAGGTGAACTGGATTGCAATCGGCCAGTGCCGTTCCGATTGACCCCGAATATTTCCGAGCTCCTGACTACAATAGGCATCACGGGGCCACTAACGGCTTCTGCAATTTCTGTGGCGAGATGTCTTGTGACACCTAACTTTAAGGTAAGGTACCGCTACATCCCTACAAGGTCAGATGAATTAACTGGTGAAACTTATACACACCTCTGCCCAGCCATCATCATCATCATCAGCCTATAAATGTTCCCACTGCTGGGACACAGGCCTCCTCTCTCTGTGAGAGGGATTGGGCCGTAATCTACCACGCGGGCCCAGTGCGGATTGGTAGATGTCACATGTCTGCCCAGCCATAGATTAAGAGAAAGATGTATCGATTTATTTGTTAGGTCACAGATATTTGGAATTTTATTTGTCATCAACTGATTAGCAACTGATTCTTTTTGGGTCTTAATCATCATCATCATCATCAGCCTATAAATGTTCCCACTGCTGGGACACAGGCCTCCTCTCTCTGTGAGAGGGATTGGGCCGTAATCTACCACGCGGGCCCAGTGCGGATTGGTAGATGTCACATGTCTGCCCAGCCATAGATTAAGAGAAAGATGTATCGATTTATTTGTTAGGTCACAGATATTTGGAATTTTATTTGTCATCAACTGATTAGCAACTGATTCTTTTTGGGTCTTAATTAGGCAAAATTAGGAATTTGTGCTTTATTTACCTATTGTACACAAATATATCGTCCGGAATAAATTATTTATGTATAAATGATGGGGAATACCGCATCAAAGTCCACTTCAGACATTAAAGGGATTTTGTTTTATACTATCTATACTTATTATAAAGCTAAAAAGTTTGTTTGGTTGAACGTGCTAATCTCAGGAACTTCTGATTCGAGTTTAGAAAAAAATATTTTGTGTCGGATAGTCCTTTTTATTGAGGAAGGTCATAGGCTACATAACATCACGCTACGACCAAAAGGAGTCTAACAGCGGGAAGTGAAACCACGGGGCCAGGTAGTCTAGATATAAAAATGATAATACCCATCAGTATCAAAAAGATTCGCCAGTTAATTTAAAAAGATATGGTAAAAAGTTTGAAAATGCAGTCTTACCAAGTTTCCATTTCAGATCCAATCAATCTTACGCACAATTCTACGCGACGAAATGGTCACCGGCTACAGAAAACGTCTGGAAGACAAAACCGGAGTACCAACACCGGGAACCTCGACAGACGCGACCAAACCTGTTGAAATGGACAACGAAACTATCATCAATATGGTGAACAAAGCAGTCACGGTGATCATGAACCGCCTTAACTCTCTGGCCAGCTTCGATGGACCGGATAGCAAGGTGGCAACGCTGGTGACGGCGGCTAATAGCCATGATAACCTGTGTCGCATGGACCCTGCGTGGCATCCCTGGTTATAAACTCCAAATATTTTTATGTTAAAGATAGTAACGTGATGCTAAACAAATGGTCGGGTCGAAATGATTCGTAAAAAGCGGGCGGCAAAATGTTATATGTTTCGGGAAAAAGCCGCTCGGATTTGCTGATTGCTTGATACGAAGTTCGTCAGTGATGTGCACAAAGAAAGTCAACCAGTATTGGTGAATCAAACATCCCGACCCGAACAACTGTTTAGCACACTATAAACTTTTAGTCGTTATTTATAGTTTTATTTTCGTCAAAAGTTGATGAAATTATTACAGCTTTTTGACATTTTAAATTTGTATATTTTATGATGTGAATGTACTGATTAGATAGAATATATATAAATACAGATGTCTAAAGTCATATGTGGAGCTCTGACACAGCTAGAAGCCGTCGTGATAGAATTTGAAGATGGTGGAAGGAGCTGAACAGAATAAACGATAAGTGGGCAACATTGGCCATAGCCCTGGCCATAGCTGACTGCTGTCTGTAACAAAAAAGGCCGAAAATCCAATAACAATGAAATCTAATATATAAAATTCTCGTGTCACAGTTTTCGATGCCATACTCCTCTGAAACGGCTTGACCGATTTTGATGAAATTTTTTGTGCTTACCCGGTATCTATGAGAATCGGCCAACATCTATTTTTCATCCCCCTAAATGTTAGGGGTAGTCCACCCCTAATTTTTTTTTTTAATTATTTATATGGCAAAACAACGTTTGCCGGGTCAGCTAGTAAAACTGTAAAATTATCATGTAGATCTGAAAATATTCGTCGCGTCTTTCAGCACAAAAATGTGCAAATAGTAATTTTATGATTTTTGTAAAGTCAGTAGAACATTATTATCCGTAAACTGTCTTGGATTTTCTTAGCTTAATCCACATTTTTGTCTACTTTGATGTTTTCTATTCTTGTCTATTATTTCGTCGAGTTGTTTGATCATTAGTTAAACTAACCATTTGTTAAAATCCTATACATTTTTTTTAACAAATGGTTAAAACATGTGTATATATAGGATTTTAACTCATTGTTAGTTTAACTACTGATCAAATATATAGAATCCATATACAATCATAAACTTAGACTTTTATCCAAACAAATATGTGCAATGATTCTCTTGATCTCTGTTAAATGCCCAAACCATGTCAATCTCTTACAAAATCATGTGCAGTGTACAGAGGCAATGTATGCGAGTAAATAATAATTGTAATACTAGCTGTAAGTGACTCATGTTGTTGATATAAAGATAAGCGGTCCGTTCTGTGATCTCTAAAGATGAGAAGTATTAAAAAAGAACGATAAATTCTGATTGGTTGTTTTATTTTTGCCACCTCCATAAAACCTGTTCGATGACGGTGACATACATGAAAAGAAGTTCTGATTGCATGTGCATGAGTGACAGCTAAGTACCTGCATGGGTGAAAGTACCGGGACGGCATCAAGTGCGCGACTAATAAGCGTGGATGCCCCTGCCCCGCTACTCCCCGCGCTTTGCCAATCTCACTCGATCGCTAGAGATAGTAAAACTGAT
Source organism: Agrotis exclamationis (assembly GCA_950005045.1). Classification (NCBI taxonomy): domain Eukaryota; kingdom Metazoa; phylum Arthropoda; class Insecta; order Lepidoptera; family Noctuidae; genus Agrotis; species Agrotis exclamationis. Next base: position 8,219,492 of record OX465421.1, read on the forward strand.
TTCATCACGCTAACAATGGGAAAGAAAGTGCAGTAATTGTAGGATAGAACAGGAACTGTTTACATAGCTTGCTACGCGAATGTTTCTGTTGTAACATTTGGCTTTAGATTGTGAATCAGTCCTTGTTTGCCCTCAGGATCTTGGAACTCACGACTAGTAGACCTTTGAGGTTGTGTCATTTCAGCCGTTTTGTGTCCAGAGTGTCATCCTAGATCTTTTGTATTCTAGCATCATGTAAAATATTCCATGTAAACTCAACTCAGGGCATTACAATGAGAGAATAAATTTTGATGTTTATTAGGCATCAGTGGAGTTTCCATTACTGGTTATTGTTACCATATAATGTGATACAAGTATAGCCTGCCGATTCAGGCACTCAATGAGTAATCAAGTGAATATTGCAGAAGAAAGTAAATTTAAAGCAATTGGTAGTGGGTGTCACTCTCAAATCTTTTAAATGTTCTTGAGTGGGTAGTTGAAAGTTAAACATCTCAAAGCTTGAAAGATTAGACGCGATAACAGCTGTCGACCGTCTTAACCCATTATCCATTCCTTCAATCAGATTCGCTAACTCCTTAATCGGCTAAGTTCGTATTGTTTTCTTTCATCCTTTACACAGGATTAGAGTGGATTTTCTTCGGTACACCACCTGAGTGAGACAAGCGGGTGACACAAGAGGTATGTCGTACGTACAGGAGGTCGCCGACGGGTGTCTCGGCAGCGGCACAGCGGCGTCGTCGCGCTGGCGTTGCTAAGCGCCGGGCGGGAGCCGCGGTGCGGGCGGCCACGTCGCGTCGCGGCCGGCGCGCGCCGCTCTCCTCGCGCCGCGCCTCTCCTTCCGCCGCTCTGTCAGTCCGCTGAGCGGCGTTGCGGTATGCGCCGGTGTATTTCATGTTCCCGAGCCCGAACGGCGAGTGTCCGACCTCTGTAACCGACCATTTATGACATTCGACAACCCCGCCCTGTGCATTTTTCCGAGTTGCATTTCGATCAGTGCGAAGAGTACGTCGGCTGCGAGCGATCCGTGCCGGTGTCGGCGGCTCCTCCCGCGTTTATTTATGTTGTCGTTTTGGTGTGGTGAATATTTGTGTTGTACGGACGATAACCGTATTATCTGTGCGATCGAGTCGAGTGGATATTTTTAACGATCGACGGCTTTTCGCGAAGGTGAGTGAAATTTCTGATTCTGCGAATATTGCTCAATTGACGGGACGTTTGTTTGATTAGCCGCTACGTGGCGATCGTCTCGTCGATATGTTCCGGAACATCAGGGATTGTATACAATGTAGCTATGTGGTTTGCCACGAAGATTCGTTTCTTAAAAGCCACGTCTAATTCTGCATAATTATTTGAGTATGTTCTTCCTAGACACGTTACAAAACTTGTTGTTTCGACGCACTTAATTCTGAGGATGTCACGCTTTGAACTCTACAAAACATGTCTACGTGAGTCAATTTAGACCATTTCTGGTTTGTTTTTAGGTTTTGAGGGTTAGAAACTGATTAGATTCGTGTTAGATTCGGTCCTATCCCACTACACCATATGGTAGACGGAAGCGAGTGGGTAAGAAATCATGGAGGTAAGCGGCGCGGGGCGGTGCGCGGCTGGTCGAGCGGTCGAGCGACCGCATTCCATATGGAATGCCGGATTATACGCAATGTCAGTGTGACTCGAAGCTTGCTGCCTTTACTGCACTGACCATTGCACATTTGCAACTATGTCTACTAACAGAAGTTCTACGTTTTATACATGAAATTACGCTAGGACGGTGCCATAAATTGCGTCGCTGATTGACATTACGGCGCAAGTCTCTTTATGCCCACACGTAAATAATATGTTTAACCAGCTTCGTTTAATGTATGAAGAAATATGAGCGTGTTGGTCTCAAACGAGATGACACTTATTGCGTGCTACAAAAACGATTTCTATAGAGGCTATCTGTAAGCAATATGCTACACATAGGCAGCTTCATATGTGCCTACCTACCTACTTTGTTTTTAATTTAATGGTGTTCCTGCTGTCCTGGTTGATAATATATATTTTCCGATTTCGCAACCTACCTATTTTGAATAACGTACTCGTACCTTCATAAAAATACATAAGTTCACCTAAGCTGCTGACAAAAAATTAAACCTAGCAAGTATTTTGTTTGTTTTTGTTAGATACCTACTACTCTTTTCGTTGGATGGTTTTTCCCTGAAAGAAATCGAAAAGGGTTGCCAGTAAATATAAATAGAGACAGTAAAGTAAATGTACGGTAAACTAAAGTTTCTAAACTTTAGGACTTTAGTCTATGGTAATATACCTACCTATTTCAAGTCACAAACGCCGTTTCATATTGAAACATATTTGGTTCTTTGAGCATAGTAGAAATATAAGCTGGTTCTTACTCAGTAATCTGAATTATGAACTCTGTACCTACCTATTATAAATTGATAAGCGAAGTTCCACAGCGTTTGGCAACAGTCCCTTGGCCCGCGCAAGGGGCCCTGTAAACCCTTGATAAATTATTATCTCAGTGACATTACTCGTGATCTCACATAATGAGTATAATGAGTTCGATAGTGCGTGCTATATTTCGAAACACGTCCGTTGTCGTTTCCGCTGTGTGACCCACAATCTACAACAAACTTTTTAGGTGTATCTGTGTATCTATAAAGTAATACATATATAAACGAGAGGCCTGATATTTTTAATCCGTGACGTGTTGTATACCTGTTGTGATGGCGGCCTTTTTAAAGGTTCCTGCTGTCTGTGTGTTTGGAAATCTAATCCACGTTACAGAATGATTCATATGTCTCGGCGCGGCAGGAATGCAAAGTTCAAAATAAAAGGAAGATTATATTTTTGACTTAATACAATTTATGCAAAAAGGCTGGGTTGCGTGGCAAGTTTAGTTAGCTTAGCTTTGTAAAACTTTCATTCTATTCGTTTGGTAATTTGTAATTTCGTTCGTAATGTGACTATACATAATTATACTAGTCACTCACATCAGTTTTTGCAATGTCTAGCCACTAGTTTTTTCGTCTGGCTACATTCACGCCAGGGCTTTTTATGACCTAAATAAATGTATTAAATTATCTATGGTTCGAAATCCACACACCTCTATTCATAGAACATTCCATGTTCAAATAATATTAGACTAATACTAAGTACTGTGTAGCAAAACCATTTTACTCGCAACAATACCTAAGCCACCAAATTCATTATCGCGTAGTGTCCGGTTCTTGGGTCAAATTCATACAATCATGGTGACCTTTAATCTCATTTCAGATAGCTAAAACACGTTCCTTTGTGTAAATTCTGAGAATTGGTATCATGTCTTATTGTTTACATACAGCGGCGATAGATACTTGCGTGACCTTTTTATTATTAGTAAAACGATTACCAAAAACTTGCAAATATGTATTATATCGTTAATGAGTAGGTATGTAAAAACCCATTTGAATCGTTACAATTTTACTAGCTCATAACTTTGCAGAAACGAGTGTTACGTTGTCTTTTTTAACCTTTTCGAATCGATTTACAAACCAGTGCCGAGTCTAGGTAGTTACCACGCGAGTCCTTGACATTATAGACAACTTTTAATTTTCTGATTCAAAATGTCACATTAGTTGCCATTTGTTGCCAGTCTAGAAAAAATCACATTAAAAAGGTAGTTTTGACTCTTCCTGTCTTCTCGTGCCAAAGTTTTAGCTTGTAATGTAAAATAATTCCATAAACAGTATCATGGGTTGCTTTTTCATTTTTCGCGCCTGTCTAGTTTAGAAGGGACTGTCGAAATCTTATTATCTAAGAAATCCACTCTTTTCCTTTGGTAATCTTTTGCGTACCGGGGTCAAGGGTGTCCGGGGGATCGGGTCTGTCTTATAAAGACAGACCCGATCCCAACAGGCGTTTGGCACTATGCCCCTGTGTGTTTGCTGACACCTCTTTGACATGCGCGTGGTGTAGAACACGCCGCACCTTCGAACCGGGCGCTTCACTAGTCTTACTGCATCGCAGAAGGAAGTGACTGCTTTCCATTCTTCCTCGCTCCGTAACATGCCCAATGGCGAGCGCGAGAGGTCTCAGCGCCGGCGCCTGTAGCCTCCGTGAGGACAGGAGGGTCGGAAGTGCTCCGCTCAAGCAGGGTAGACCTTCAATGCATGCTCCACCTCTTCACCGTGGTCTGCGGGCAGTCCATATAGGTATACTGTATACAGTGGTGACACCTGGGCGTTTCCTTCCACCGAATCCAACATATGTAGGTACCTCCAGAAAATGTATCCGGTGAGGACCTGCGGCAGGTAAGGACGCCTGCGTGGCGCCTCTCCTCAAAGATTTTACCGCCGCGGTATTCTTGTGTGGCTCAGAAGACTTATTTTGTTCTCCTTGCAATTTATCATAATAGTAACTCATAGTCGACTCATGAGTTAATCAACCGGTTATGACTATGTGCATACTGCACCGAGATTAGATACATAATTTGTGTTATAATAGATAACGCAAGAATGCGATCATTAGGAAATAACCCGTCAACAGGATATTGCAACTCCTTGTGCAGACGGATTTCGTCATTTTGATTCAAATATGGAATCAGGAAGTAGGAATAATAACATTATAGGTGTCAGCCTAAACTTGGTAATCTAGGACGGTAGTCTTGTTATGACACAGATTCTACAATCAAGTGTGGTTTATCTCGAGTGAATGTCGCTATTGTAAAATGAAAGTAGATATAAGGCTTTTTCATCTGATAAAACCGTTTGTTTTGTAACGTATATGATAGTCACTCGCAGTAGTCGCCTTTCGTTTACCGGACAACACTATTAGCCGCAATAAACACTCATTCTAAATTGAATTACTTTCAATTACCAGTAAATCGGTTAGGATGTCATCTTGCGATGCGAGTGCAGTCTTTCCTGTTGTACCAGATATTTTCGAATAGCGTTTTGAGTTTTAATTCTCTAAGAAGTAAAATTTTGCTCTACAACTTTCATAATGCATTTCATCAACACCGCTGTTAATAGCGTTGCGCTAAATTTTGTAAGGTGAATGAAGATATGATCGTCAGTGTTAGTGATGAAATCTTGAAGAGATATAATCGCATTCCGCGGCTAGCCTCCCCTCTCTCTAGCGCAGCCGCGGTGTTGCATACCGACGTCGCCGCACTCTTATGTGGGTTGCATTGCACTTTACCTCCGATGCTGTTGTGGATCATCTACTTCAAGTTACTTGGCATCCTTAAATTTCATTCAGTAGCGTATTTGTTGCCTCAAGGCTTACCACTATACGTAACTTCTTTGGTCTTATACGCATTATTTTTTTTTTTGGTAAATCATCAATGACATTTATGACGTATGCTGAGGACTGGTTAGACCATTGCTAGATGTTTATGTAGAGGATAGCGGGTAACGGTTCTGTCATGTTTGCAGAGGCACGGGTGTGGGCCCGTGTGTGCGTCCGCGCAGCTCACTCAGTCACACAGGCGCAAAGCGCTCACGGCGTAGCGCGGCCGTTGAACCGAATACTCGAGGAATTTCTCCAACGCCACAGTCGCTTTGCTTTGCAGAAGAAGAAAATTATCGCAGGTGGTAGGCTTGCATGATTAGAAACGATGACGACTGTGTATTTATTATCCTCGACGGGGATTTCGTAAGGTTTGGTGTGCCTTCCCATTGTGACGCACGTCAAAGGTTAGGTAGGTACGTTGTGGGTGGGAAGTTCACAGTTGTCTATGATTTGGAGTGACGCAGCTGTACCACATATTATAACAGTCACAATTTAGGTGTTAGTAAGTACCAATTTGTCGTAGACACGTGTGCAGCTGATCTCGCAATAGCATACCGAGCCAGGGCGCGGTCTGCCAATGGGCTCTCGAAACGCGAATAAATTTTGTGTGACACATATGTATGTTACAGTTTAAACTACAAAACTTCTTTTAGTAAACGAGTTTAAATATCAATCATTTGTAATGTTTTTTTCTTTTCTGTACTTAAATAAAACAGAGTGAGGGACGAAGTAACAGATGTGACAATAGAGTAGCAAGTAGCGAAGCGATTGTGACACTCAGATTGAGTCTATTGGTCTATTGTCTCAGATTTGTTTTTTTTAGGAATTACTATTCAAACTTCAAACATTGTTGAATTTGAAAAAGGCTTGATTGAATTAGAGAAATACCTACTTACCTCTTTTCCTTGTTCTTAACCTTGCTTTTATGTAGCATCGACCATTTGGACCATTGGACACTGATTCACAGCAACTTTTATTTTTAATTTAATTCGCATTGTAAAGTTTTTCCGCCAATTTTTTGACAGCTGTCAACATTTTGTTAATCTTTTTAAATATTCTTGGCATGGCTTCTGGGCCTTTGTGCCATCATTTTGTTATTGACATGATAAGTGTTGCAAGTAGTGTTGAAAAATATTCCAAAATTGGTAAAACACCAATACGTAGCTATAGCAATTTTTATGTAGTGTGAGACGAAAGTAATTCGTCGTTATTTTAATAATTCACAAAATACTTGATTACGTGGCATAAAACACGAGGTTGAGGTTACTAATTTTTTTTTTCTAAACTTAATAGTTTGCACGAGAGACACTTCCAAAGTGGTAAAATGTGTGTCCCCCCCTGTAACTCCTAAAACAAGAGAATGCTAAAACTAAAAAAAATATATATAATGTAGACCTCAACAAAAACTTCCAACGAAAATTGGTTTGGATGAGATACAGTTAGCAGTTTTTGATATAGTACATTTAAAAAAACCGCAAATATAACTTTGCCATTCCTACAAACACTATGAAAAACAATGTTATTTTTATTGTTTGTGTATATTACTTACTAATCTCAATATAATATATCCCTAATCTATGCTAGCTACTACGGAACCCTTCATGGGCGAGTCCAACTCGCACTTGGCCGGTTTTTATTTCATGTCGTGATATGACAAAAAGTAAAATCGATCTCTAGCAAATCTTTGTGTTATGTAAACATAAGACGATTTATATTTTACGTAAGTGACTAGTAAATATGTACAGACAGGTAGGTATAGTTTATTGAATAGGCAATCATACTATTTTCCTGTGGTTAGTAAATTTCTGTAAATTAATTGGTGTAGGTACAGTAAAGGTATATTACGTTTCCTGGTACTATCAGCTACGAAGGCTACAGAAAATACTGGAATGCTATTCATAGGTTTGGGTTTCATTCATGTACCTAATGATGACACATATGCGTCTGTAAGTCTTCTAAAGTTATGATTCATTATAATACCTAATAGTCTTTGACGTAGGCAATTCGTGGATCTTAGGTATGGTTGCACATCTTATGGTCCTTTGTTTTTGCTATCTAGTCGGATTCCCCTGACTATTTTGGTCATTTACCTCCATTAGCTTCTAGAGCATGCGTGTGGTGATAAGCACCTGATAAGCTTTGTAATCTTATCCTGAGATAGCGACAACACTGGTTACCAATGTTACCATGCACTAAAATTACTCATTTGTATAGTAACTACTAAATTAAAGTTAGAGTGATGTGACATGTATAGACCACTGATCACAATCAAAATTATACCTTTTTATATTCGCAATTCAAAGAAATACTTGAAAGTTAGCGTCGTAAGTCGTAAATAATCACATGATTATGTACGATTTTCCAATCGCAAGAAACTTTCGCTGCTCAAACCGCTGCTGCTTGGTATCTATCTATGTGAGATCTCTTATATACCGCGCGTAGTAAATGTACCAGTGTATAGCAGTGATACAAATGCTAATGAAAACCGGCCGAATAAGACGGCTCAGCTAAAACATTACGTAACTTTGTTGGATAACGCTATTTGCCATTATCATACCGAATTTTTAATTACCATTTGAGTTTCTTGTACTTTTACGTGAATGTTTCGTCGGCAACTTACTAATAAAAGATTACGTCACCAGCCTTCACTTTTAGTGTGTCGAAACTATGCATGAGTTGCACGTTGCACAAACATCCGGCTCGAAAGACCGACTAACTGACTTAGATGACAATCGATATTTTCGATAGGTCAGCTAGACACCGATAAATATAATAGTTTACACGTGTAAGAGGTAACTGGGGCTATTAAATTATACTTGTATTTGAACTAGAACAAATAAAGAAAATGTATTTTGGTTCAACAATCAAAATCTATTTACCAAAACCTGACAAAATTATTTAAAAAATCAACTTTAATTTATGAAAAAAAAATCTTCATGTTTGATTGGGAAACTTTAATAGATTGGGGTTGGTTGATGTGCTGGCGTCTCAAACTTTCTTTTACAGTCCGCGCCACGACTGATATCCTTTTGACGCGGCGCTAGTGTTACATCAAAATGCATAATTTTTAACCGACTTCAAAAAAAGGAGGAGGTTCTCAATTCGTCGGAATCTTTTTTTTTTTTTTTTTTTTTTTTTTTTTTTTATGTATGTTCCCCGATTTCTCGAAGACGCCTGGACCGATTTGGAATTTTTTTCTTTTGTTTGAAAGGGTATACTTTCCAATTGGTCCCATGATCATCAGGTCAGGATCTGATGATGGAATCCCAGGGAAATCGAGGGCAACCTTCAAATTTTATAGGCACATAGTACCAATTTCATATATTTTCTAAAGCTGTTCAAGTATTTGCATCTGATAATCATCATCTCAGGTGGATGAGCTGATGATGGAAGGTACAACTCCTCAACGGCTTGGAGTAGCCATCGACTGATTTAGTTTGTGTTCGCATATCTCTGGAACTACAAGTCCGATTTAAGTAATTCTTTTTTTTGTTGTACTAAGTATTGTTTAACTTACGGAATACTGCAGTTTCATCAAAATCGGTTCAGTAGTTTTTGAGATAGGGAATTTTATTAGCTTATTGTGCACTTGAGAGAGAATGATTTATTTGACAAGAATTTGAGTTGAATATTTAAACTAAAAAGAGTAAAATAAAAAACTTTTTCAAAAAAAATGTAACCGCCTTCAAAAACAACCACAAAAAAGGGTAAAATAACCTACAAAATAACTTTTCTTTCAGAAGTCGGTGGCAAAAAAACAATGAAATGAAAAAAAACAAAGGCACCGACTTCTGAAAGAAAAGTTATTTTGTAGGTTATTTTACCCTTTTTTGTGGTTGTTTTTGAAGGCGGTTACATTTTTTTTGAAAAAGTTTTTATCACAACAAATTTTCAGCAGGTCATGAGTGAGGACTCTAGGTTACCTACGTCTGCGCAGATTTGGCAACACACGTGTATCGTTTACAGTAAATCTATGGAATTGTTTGGTTTTTCATTTAGCACGAATTGTTTACTTGGGTTTTTCACGAATTGTTTGTATGATAAAAATAATAATCATGTGCGGAGGAATGTGGGCTGGCATGCACGTTCAGGATTAAAGACAAGTAGCGCAGGGCAATCATACAAGGTTGTAGGCTAAAAATAATGCAAAATCTTGGGTAAAATAAAACCCTTAGTTGGCAGCCGGTTGATGGTGGCAGAGTGGTGTGGCGGGCGAGTGAACGCGCCGACCTTGGGCCCGTGCCGGCCCGCGGACGTTCGTTGAACGCGCCGCGTCCCGCGCACCCCGCGCGCCGCAACCCGCGCGCCGCGCCCCAAGCCCTACACCACAACTCGTTTGCGACACGATTATTCGAAAATATTCAAAAATTAAAGTGAGAAGCTGAAGCTGACCATATTCTAATCATTTGCCTATAAAAGACCCTGACCGTGATGCCCTACATACCTACGATTCAAGCAACGAAAAACACATCGACTCAAATGTCATCGATCTCTCTCTATAATTTGCATTGTCCTATTCGCTAGAGTTCACTAATCTTTATCTATGCATAGCGCGATCTTTATTTATTTATTTCATTTCACAATCTACCATAAACAAACAGATGTTTTCTCAGTCACGAGATTTATCTATTAAACCGACAACGTGTATCGTGTAACTTACAATAAAGGCAGCAGCAATAACTATCCAAAACAAAAGCGTTTCCACGTTTGGCTCACAAACACGCATGCGAACATAATAGACTATAAAAATTTACCCAAAACAGTGCGTGACGTAGTATTTTGCTGCATTATTTTCGCAATAGTGTGTGCGTGGGGCCCGGCCGGGCGCGATGGTGGCCATTGCGAACATTGACCGCGCGTACGGTCAGCAAAACACTACTGCTCAAATTCAAATATTCGTGATTAAAATCGCTTTTAGTGCGTAATAATCGATTTTTAACGACTATTTTGCTGTCGTGTATATGACAAATTGATTTATTTGATTGCGACATTAATGAATCGTATTGTTTATGAATGAGAGTCTGTGTTATTTTATTATGAACATTGTTGTAATAAGGTGTCGAGGATACACCCTTCATGATACAGAATCAGATGCAGAATTCAAAAACAACATAAAATTATTTGGGCCCTGCTGCCATTACGACTATTATAATGTGTATGAACTAAAAACAAATGATTCATATAATTTATTCGTAGTGACACTGATAAAACCGTCAGTATTCCGTACTTGTTGTTCAGAGGCGAGAAAAACCCAACAGTATTAATTGAGTGAATCGCTTTTGATCTTCTGGTGAAAACAAAATACAATGAAGTGGAGATAAATTGATGGTCAACAATAGGAATGAGAAAAGAATTACGAAATGCAGTAACAGAAGTACTAGACCTACTAGAGAGAGCCTCAATTCCCTCAATTATATGGAGGTAATAAAGATAGGACACTGAGTAGAAGGCTCAGACGGAGATGGCGGGATGTCTCCCAAAAACTAGTCCTTTGCAACTCGAGATAGACAAAACTGGAAATAAAGTTATATAGAAAATATATATAGATAATAACAAACAAACAAACAACAATAAGCTGTTAAATATAGAATTCTTCAAATTGTTGTAAACCAAATCTAGGTTGTAGCTATACACCAAGCAAGTAATAAAATCACATCAACGGTAAATTGCAAAAGAACTCAAAATACATATTTCAAGAAAACCTCTTCAGACAATGTATCTGTTAAAATTCTTGAACACAGTATGAAGTGGTTTAGAATTCTGTGAGGGTATAAAATGCTGGCGCAGTTTCTATATTGCAAACTTACTATGACGAATTCATCTAGGATTTATTGTCGACACTGTAATCTTGTGTCTTCCTTTAAGCTTTAACTTTAAACAGATATGTGAACACATTCGTGCATACAAACAGGATGTAGAGGATTTTCCTCGTGCGATCAGAAGCGTCATGTCAGACGGGTTCTTGTGTGTTATTTACTACTTACCTGTAGAATGTAAATGATACGAGGGAGTACTTGTTGTTGTTTTGCCTTGAATCTTCAAGCATTTTTTAATAATCTTGCACTTTCATTTGATCTTAACTAGTGACCTACCCCGGCTGCGCACAATGATGGTATATTTCGGACTTTTCCGATGCTTATGTTTTTTCTTCCATTCAAACCTTGGCAAACAAATCGGTCATATAAATATGACGTCTCGGAGAGCGCTAAACTCGTGGCCCAATTTTGGGCCGAGTCGATATAAATTGTCATCGACACGATAAGAAGAAGAATATGTGCCAATTGATTTTAAGAATGGAATAAAAATGGACTTGGATTTTAGCTAAAACCAGTGATAGATTGAATTTTGGGAACGGCCGTAAAATAGAGACCGTTGAGGTTAAAGTTGAGGTCCTGCAAATCTTTAAGTCTAGTTTAATGCATGTTTGTACTAATAAAAGACTATTGCACTACGTTCAATAACTAGAGAATTGCAGACAGATTTGAAAATTATCCAACAAAGGCTAGTGGAGATTGAACAGATTGTTAACAACTCTGAGGTGCAATTGTCGCGCTAGTGCGTCAATGGCGTCTGAATGTGCATCACATATTATTATATCCCCGACCAAGGATAAAGATTTTCTGCTGTCCGTACTTTTTTTATTTTACAATACAGAATCTTTCAATTACTTTATTTTATTGCTTCATTCTGTTGTTTACTATATTTATTAGCAATATTAATCGCTTTACGGATCACACGCACCTGCAGACTAAACCTGATTTTCGTATGAAAATAAGTGGTCTGCTGAGCCGCTTAGTTATTTTAAAAACCAACCAATGAGGTGTGTTAGAATTCCGGTATTTTGTTCTGCCAGTTAACCTGTTATTTAGGTATTATGTAGGTTTTATACGGATATCTTTAGAAAAGAACACTTCTTGGAAACAATAATTTGGTTTTTTTTATTTGCAACTTTGCTTTCTAGTGTGCCAATTTTTTATCAATTTTCCTTGTAAGTTGAATGAATCATTATACTGCGTCCATGAACCAAATTTTAAATAATGTTGGGTTATTTCAGTTCCCTCCCTCTCACCGACTTGTGTCCCAGTTTCACGTTATGGCTTTACTCATCTGGCGAAAAGTGAAATTAAATTTGCAAAATACAAGATTACACCTGTGTTGGGTGTCGATGTCGTGCACGCTCACCGCTGCAGACGTCAATTGGTGCGGAATAATGCACGATTTAACGTCAAAACAGGCAGATGTGATACGATCTCCCCGCAGCATCGCATCACGAGGCGCATCGACCACATCCACATGACACTTTCCCCGCATGCACTGCATGAAAGCCACTCAGCACGTTTTGTTAGCAATTATCTAAAACGCCATCAAATCCTGTTCACATGCCTTTGTGACAACAACAATTGAGTTATGGATATTGCACTTTCGTGTCCGTTACATTGGCGGGACCACGTTCTGAGCGGGTAGTAATTACTAAAGTGGGCATTAATACAAACCTATTCATATTTATACTTAAATAGTACATTACGCAAGTATTTTTTTCTTAATATACTTAGTTTGCTTTCTCCAGTTTTTCTGTCTTTACATTTAATTACTTACCGTCTTTTTAAAAAAACCATTGAACATATTTAATTATTTTTACAAAGATTAAGTAGGCCAATAATTTATAGAGTAGGTAATATTATGATTATTAATATTATAATAGTGCCGTTACCATTAAAAATAAAATACTAAGTATTACTATAAATAATTATGAATCAATTAGTTATTGTTTGTCAGACTTTTACCTATTTTTTATTATGGTTTGGAGTTCGATAAGTTGCAATTTATTTATAACTAGCTTCCGCCCGCGACTCCGTCCGCGCGGATGTCGGTCTTCGCGTGGATGGTTTATTTCTCCATTTTGAGTAACTCTGACAATGACATCTTATAAATATCTATTGGACCCAAATACGGCTAAGCCTATAATAATTAAGGAGATCTATTGAGCTACTGCTGTTGAGCTCGCGTTCTGTAGTAAGTATTTTTTTCATAGTAATTCCGACCTTGTATTTACAAATAACTGATCGGAACAGTAATCAAAAAAACCGGCCAAGTGCGAGTTGGACTCGCCCATGAAGGGTTCCGTAGCAGCAAGCATAGATTAGAGATATAATTATATTGAGATTAGTAAGTAATATACACAAACAATAAAAATAACTTTGTTTTTCATAGTATTTGTATGAATGGCAAAGTTATATTTGCGGTTTTTGAAAATGTACTATATCTCAAAAACTGCTAACTGTATCTCATCCAAACCAATTTTCGTTGGTAGTTTTGGTTGAGGTCTACATTATATATTTTTTTTAGTTTTATCATTCTCTTATTTTAGAAGTTACGGGGGGGGGGACACACTTTTTACCACTTTGGAAGTGTCTCTCGCGCAAACTGTTCAGTTTAGAAAAAAATGATGTTAGTAACTTCAATATCATTTTTAAAGACCTATTCATAGATACCCCACACGTATGGGTTTGGTGAAAAATTTTTTTTTTAGTTTCAATTCTAAGTATGGGGGGCACCCCCAAAATTTGTTTTGTTTTGATTTTTGTGTGAAAATCCTAATGCGGTTCACATAATACATCTTTCTACCAAGTTTCAACAGGATAGCTTTTATACTTTCGACAAAAAGTGGCTGTGACATACACGGACAGACAGACAGACATGACGAATCTATAAGGGTTCCGTTTTGCCATTTGGCTACGGAACCCTAAAAAGGTCGCGCTGAAAAGCACGGTTTGAAATTACACGCATACAATATTAATTCCACGGACGACCGCTCGCCACACTGGACACGTCCGCCGCTCGCATCAAAATTCAGAATTTATATGGATCGCGCGGCGCGGAACGCGGCTCGTTATATAGGAGTCGGGGAGGCGTGGCCCGCGTGTGCCGCAAACGGTTCAAGCCAAATCCGACTTTCTACGCTACAGGTTACGGCGCTGAATCCACTGCGGGTAATGCAACGTGTGTTCGCGGTTCTACAGAACAACGTCTATGAATAAAACTGAAAAAAAAGATTTTTAAGGGATGTTTCATGTTAGTCACCTGTACTTTACTTCACTAAGAAGCGGTCCAATTAAGGCGAGGAATAAATAATATAGCACTTTAGCGATGGGTAGCTATAGCCATAACTAGCCAAATACCGGCTATGAGCAAAATAGCCACGGCTATGATATCCGTCAACACGATAGCTAGCTATCGGCTACTAGTTGGCTAGATAACTGACAGGTTATATATAGCCGCGTAGCTGCTCGTAACCGCGTAGCCGCTCGTAGCCGCGCAGCGCTCGTAGCCGCGTAGCCGCCACGGAGTATAGCTAACTGCTACGTTTTATAGCCGTCCCGGTATTCGGTAGCCGGGTAGCTAGAGTAGCCAAAATAGCCGATAGCTGTGTGCGCGCTCACTGCGCTACGCGTGTGCGATCTTCATTGGTATCGTCGATCTTTTTCTCACAATATTCTCAAAATAGATTAGACAAAGAGAGAGCATTATACTCGTTTTTAGTAATTTCGTTCGTTTAATGAACGAACTTATGAAATGCGATGATTAGAAAGCTGGTTAGTTACCGTCAGGTTTAAAATAAATAAAAATTTGATAGTTAGTTTTTTGGTTATTGTGATCTCAGAGAGGAAATCATTTCTTTTTGATTTAGGATCGAATTCAGATCGGGCAGTTGATGTTGCGTAATTTAAGTCCTACCTAGCTTAGTTACTAAACACTTTTGTTCAATAGCCGAGTAGCCAAATAGCTGGCTAGCTAGCTGGCTATTACACCACAAATAGCCGGTTAGCTAAGCTATTGAAATTTCGGCTAGTTACCCATCTCTAAGCACTATGTATCGGTATAACTGCGTATATTACTATTCTAGAACACGGTAGATTCACAAACAGGCTCACACAAAAAAAATTAAATTCTGACCTCTTATACTTTCACCGGTAACGAAACCATAGCGCGATCTATCTCGACGCCAACGCCATCTATCGAGTGCGGTGACAACTCTTGACCAAAAATGAATATTAGATCGCGCTATGATTTCGTTCTAAATCCCAACATCACCGTTGCCGGCACGAAGAGAAGTTCGGTTTCTTGACAAAGATTTATTGTCCACAACGTACAAATTATTTATATAAAATAGGACAAGTCCCGACCACCTTTTCCCAGGGAGGACGAAGGCAGGGGTTTTTGGTCCTCTAAACCAGTGCTTCCCAACCTGTGGTCCGCGGACCCCAGGAGGTCCGCGAGTATATGTATGGGGGTCCGCAGTGTCATCTCTGGACAATACAAGTTTTTGGGGGAATATAAAGACAGATTATAAGGAGATATCGGACGAAGCACTGAAACATTTACTGCTGTTTTAAACCACATATCTAGGTGAAAAGACATTCTCTACTCTTGTATCAAAAAACAAATACAGAAATATATTACAGTAAAATCTGATTTGAGATTACAACTTAGTAGCTATATCAACCCGAATAATATCACTGATTTAGTTGCAAAAAGCAACACCAACCTTCACATTATTTTTTTTCATATTTTTCATAATAACAGACTTATGAGTACCTATTTTGTATCTGTAATAACTAAAATAAATATCTAATCCGATTTTTATTTGCTCTTTATTTTATTAAGGGGGTCCGTGGAAACTGTGCTTGATTTCCTAGGGGTCCGTGGCTGAAAAAGGTTGGGAAACGCTGCTCTAAACCAAAAATAACAGAATTGAATTACTGTTTAATTTTATGATAAAACTTGGTGGCCGAGTCTTGTGTAGCTATTAGGACGTAGCCCGCAAGTGCACTGCTAGCAGCTAGTTAAGTCACACAGAAAAATAATAAGGTCGTGGTAGTCATTAACTCTCGGCGAATCTTAACACCGCGATTCAGAAATGCGCGTCATAGGCACAACGCCATCTAGTGGTGAGTGGTGGAACCTTTTTAGAAATCAATGGAGGCAGGCGTGGCGTAATGTTCTACCTTGATAATAGGTGTCGCCAGTGGTTCCATAATAAGGGTTTGTTACAGATTTTTTTTTCTTCGTATTTTTCCAGGATAAAAAGTATCCTATTTTATGCCCAGGATAATAAGGTATAATTATACCAAGTTTCATCGAAATCGAACCGTTAGTTTTCACGTGATGCCTGCACATACAGACAGACAGACAGACAGACAGACAGACAGACAGACAAAAATTTTTTTAATCACATATTTGGGTTTGGTATCGATCCAGCAACACCCCCCGCTATTTATTTTTTCAATATTTTCAATGTACAGAATTGACCCCTCTACAGATTTATTATATGTAAAGATAACAAAAGATGTTTAAATATTTTTTCTGGGTTTCGGGTATTTTGGCAATGTTGATATCATCGTAACACTTACAACATCGACTAATTAGCTTTAATAAATATTTTTTTATCCTAATGACATTGTTGTGAAGTGAGACTGATACTGGCCGTGTGGCCACGTCTGCCAGATACCCAATAAATTGTGGGCCAAAATACCTACAGTGGAAAGCCCTGACACAACCAGAATGAGCGGATGAGCTACACAAAACAAGCAACCAGTGCTTATTTTGCCCAGGATTTTAATAATCGGAAGTCATTAAAAGAGAGGGCTTAGCCCAGGAAGACACAAGCTGACAATAACAATAAGGACATTGTTACTGACTATATCAGTTCAAGAACTTAAGTTTTTATGTTTGTTAGTTCAGCAGCGTTCTACGATAACGGTGTTTTCCACATGGTTTCGATCTTGAAAACAGTTCATATTACGCAATTCGCGAAAGCATTTTCCGTTGCAATTTTTCCTTTAAAATGTCCGAAAGACTGCAATCAACGTGAATTACACGACTGTTATCACGCAGACCTATTTTGGAGCCACTTTCTTTATCAAAGTAAACAATCAGGTATTTTTAAACGGTTGGCCAAATGCCAAGCCACGTACACTTTCTATGCTATCTCTACTCCAAAAATACTTTTAATTTTGAAACCCGTGTAGTTGCCAGGTTACAATAAAAATTGATGGCAAATCCGCAACTTTGTAGCCTGAACTGATTCCTCCTGCAAACTGTATCTACGCGATTTCAGTCTATGAATTTGTGCCTGGTTTCAGGTTTGCGAAAATATATAGGAACTTTCTCAAGCAGCTTTTAGTACATTCTCTGATTGTTTTGCATGATATTATCACAAATAATATTTTGTTGAAACAGTGTTACGTCTGAAAATTCAGTATTCGTTGCAAAAACAGAACATTTCAACAGAAAGTTCTGGTTTAATCGTAGTATGATTAGCGCGAGATGTAACAAGTGGTGCATCGGGGATGCGACGGGGGTCGGGGTGCGATCGATAGGGGCTCGTGGGCGTCGGGGGCGCTCGGCGGGGCGCCTCCCACGTCAGCTGGAGCCCGGCCAGCCTGCCTCCAGACCTGACGTAAATAGCATCGATAGGCAGCACTGTTTACGTCGAAGCACGTTTTTCATAATATTATCGTTATTATAAATAAATCAATCCAAGGATATTTATAACAAAGCTGGATTTAGAGGTAAGGTTTCTTAATTGTTTCTTTTTGAATTCGTTATGATTTATACGATGTTTCAATGTTTTTTAAGGCAGCACTGCGCGACTGCAATTCTGAAAATGTTATACCGGAACTGCAAGCTCTGTTTTAATTGAAACGTTGCATTTTTAGTAAATTTTATAGTATTATATGCTTATGCCAAAGCTAAATAGAAATTGTTCATTTGATGATTACCTAGTTTATGATATGATGAAAAGTGAATCATGATGCCAAAATTAACCAAACTTTTATTGATTTTAATCCCACGGATGTATTAACCGAAAACATATAATAAACAATTCACTGGCCAAACGCAAGATGATTAATGCGATTATTAATAAAACTCATACACTAACAATAGATGAACCTACGTCTAGGCGGATGTTAAGTCTCAATTCTTATAAAACAACCTCGGCTGGCGAAACATTTATTTTTGTACAAGTGTAATATCAATCAAAACGTTGCTCGTACAAACACAAAATATCCCACGTGTTTTACCAAGTACGACAACGGTGTGTACGTAGATACACGCGGTCCGTGTAAAACAATTTAGTTTTTTTTTTGACAATTTATTTGAGGTATTTTTAGGATTGTTTTCGAATATTTTTGATGAAAGGTCAGCACACGGTCAGCGTAACGTGAAAAGTAATTGTAACATGTTTTGTATGGTTTCTTGGTATTTCCGTGGCATACCTATTTTCTGTCAATTTGCGTAAGCGACGCGGGAAAATTATTGTAATTTATCTGTATTTTCTATTCATTCGTATATGTATGTCGTAACTGCTGTGTGAGTAATGCTCGAGATTTGTGTCCCTGACGTAATTTATACAGAACACACTGTGTGTGTTTTGTACGTTCTGTATGATAGCTATTCTCTGAATTATTGTTATGCCAACACTGATTAAGAGGAACGACTGCCGTGAATTGAACTTTACTGCATGTTGTTATTATTTTTACTACACCACTAATCGATTCGTTGCTAAATCATTTTAAATAACAATTATAATTCTTGTGAATTTCATCTTGACATGGTAAAATTGTATTGATTGGATTTAATGTGTTAGTAATATTTATTGAGACAGTCTTTTTTATACTATAGCTTGAAAACTGTTTGCATGCCTTAGTTAAGGTAGTTAGCATATGCACAGGTTTATGGAAATTTTTGAACTTAACATCTGTAACCTGTACCTACTTTCTGTGCAAATAAAGAACTATTCTATTCTATTGTGAACTATAAATGAGTTTTCTTTAAATGTTTTGAGTTCTGATTACGTTAGTTCTTAAAAACAATCTACTTGTTATTCTTATCTTTGAAGCGTATTCTCTGAAACCGTATCTCCTGTACTGTACCTACTCGAAAACATTCTAAATCCTCGTGCCAAATGATGCTGTGGCTTTTCCAGACTTTTTCAATGTTTACGATCCGCTTCATCGTTTACACAAAACGTATTGTGTTTATTTACTCCAATTGTTTATTTATCGCGCAGTATAATGTTTGTTTAATGAACAATTAGCACTTTATGATTTTGATTAGAATGTTCTTCTTCTGTAAATATATCTGTATTTACCCAAAAACACCAAACAAAAAGGAAATTAGATTAATGAAGCATTCATTTCGTAATTTGCATAAGTAATGCACTATGCGATGATTGACTAAACGTACTAAAATGTTAAACCACAGAATGTTTAATAGTACAACCTTTAAGTTTAATTTAATATTGTTTAAACTTTTGCAGGTATGTACAAAGGACACGATGCGCGGGTATTGGGAGCCATCTCGTATATGCTAATGTAAGTAGGTACCCACAATTGAAATGTCTCGCGGTGTTTAAAAAAACTTCTCATTGTTACCGGCGGCGGGGCGCATCATACACTGCTCATGTTTTCCTGTGTCACTCACAATGCTACAAACAACCATCGGACATTACTTCTATATGTGCGACACGATACAATCAACATTGCGTGCTTATCGAGCTCTCTACATTACAAATTACACACGTTCGCAATTATACTCGAAACCCGCGGTTGATTGATATCTCTCATTGTGTCTAAGCTTACATAGTAATCTAGACAATCTATAATAACAACCTGCCTTCAAAACAATTTGAAGGCACGCTGAAAGTGGCGTCAAACGCATAAAAATATTATACCTATGCATATTTAGAACGCATTACTCACTTGAGTGTTTTTAAGTTTTTTTCATCTTTACGCACACAATTTCGTCATAATGATCCAACCCGCCGATTCCTCAGGTAAATACGTAAACTCATTTACGAAATTCTAAATGTGTAAACATATTAGTTTACAGTCCTGGTACCTTAGTGGCTTGGTACAGATTTAAAATAGTGCGGAAAGTGGTAGAAATTTTGATGTGGGTTAGTTCAATTTGGCAAAACATTGATCAATGATGAAGATCATAGTCATTGTTGTGAAATAATAAGTTAAATATACAACATTATTTTTAGTATATGCGAAACCTGAATATAGTTTGTTCAGAATCAGTAACTGATTCGATTCCAATATTTTTTACACCTTTTTATATTATTTTTTTCAAAAATATTTTAGTTAAATTTTATTACCAGTTAATTACAATACAATCACCGTACGGTTAGGTACCTATTGCCAAGCTATTATCATGAGTGTATAAGACAGGAGATGCGGTTTACGCGGGTGTACCGTGAAATGAGCATGTTTTTGAACGGACAAACGGGTAATAATATACAAGCTTATAACTTTGTGATTTTTTATGATACGGTTTTAAAATTTCGTACATAGATTCTTTACACAAAAATACTAGACAGGTGTATCGGCTTTCGCATAAACAAAAAATAATGTTGTATAAATAGTCCATATTCAGTGATTTTTCTATTGGTGATGCGTAGTTAAATGACACGTGTGCACTCGTGTACACACACGTCTTGATGTATCCCATCATAATTGACTTGATAATTCATAAAAGTGTGGTCAAAACTCTCTAAAATCTCCAGAGAAAGCGACCGGTTTGTAAATACTATAACAAAACCATATCGTTTAACGCATTGATGGCGATAAATATGTGACTTTTTTTAGTTTAGACAGTGAATAATATTCTATTAAATAGGTATCTGAAGAAGTTGAATACTATGACATCAGAAAATGCTTACGTTTAAACTAAGTAACAGACAAATTATTTTTAAATGCATACCTACTGTGTGTCATGCAGGTCATCTAATAATATACGAAGTTCAATCACCGAAACTAAAAGTTCGTTGTGTCCCAAATTACATTATCTCATGTGGCGACGATAGACAGATGGATCTTTGTTATGTCTTGTTACAGTAGTTACAATAAAAAAGCACAAAGAGTCCAAGAGTTGCTTCCTCGACTGCCTAGTGCCTATGCTCAAGTCATAACATATACATTGTGGTCGACTGGCCACTTGCCCTGGCGCATGCATTGTTGAGAATTCAGCCCTTGGGTATGTGAAATGTGAATGAATGCGTGACTTGATGTCGATTTGTTTGTGGTCTGTACATCACTGCAAATTCCATTACGGCGGCCTAGTAACAAGTATGGTCTTACTTGTTATTTTTGTTTTTTTATTTATACTAGGTGGTTATCATTTTTATGATATTTTAAATCATAGTTTTACTTGAGCTGCTATTAAAGTTATAATAAATCCTTTGGAAGGATGGTACTTCGAAATGATTCAGTTATAATAATACATAAAGTATTTAAATGAGACTTTGACGAGTCCGCGTCTTGTTGCCGACTGTCGGCGCCAGACTTCATTGTAACTTTTATTAGCCTTGTTTGGAGAGTGAACGAACGATCATTTATTAGTATCCATCCACTGATTGTAGCCAGTTGCTACCCCACGTGATTATTAACAAGTCATGCTTTCTAGCTCGTTCGGTGATCACGACTGCAATCGAAAGGTACTACCAAATTAGCACTTCTATAACGGTTACTGTAATGAATGGCTTCAGACAAACTAAATCTGTCTTAAGATCATTATGTAAGAACAGATAGTAATTGCGATGGCAGCAGTGCTAGGATTTACTGTGACTGTCAAAACACGGGCTGGCGTTGATGAGCGTAACAGCTGAGCGTCAGCTGGCGGTGCGGCCTCGCTCACAACGCTTAACAAAATATCGCCCTGTTGGCTGAGTTCATCGCCTAAACTATCCACGTTACGTAGGTATGTATTATAGACTAGGCTATTGAAGCTCCCGGCTACGGGCTGCCGAACGCCGAGCAGACGTGCGTTCACGACAATTGAGGGGCCACGCCGATTGGAGATCGCCTCTGGAACGTATGAGGCACACAATCTAATGAAATTCTACGAACGTTTCGTGATCGTCTCAATAACTGTCTGTTGCAATTACTAGTTGCTCATTTTAATTTTTTTTTTGTTTCGTAATGCATTAATGGCAATAGCCATCTTGCAAATCGCATTGATTGTCTAACGGTATTCTCTTAATTTAATATATTCTTCCCAATCTGCCAGTGCAATTGATTGCAGTTTTCTGAGCTCAGACTGAAAGACCTTATCCTCTCTTTAGTCTAATCCTTTGTGCTCAATGTGTTTTATCAGTTTCCTATGAAATACTGGTGGACACCGAGCGTCAGTATAAGCGGAAAGTATGCATTCACCCAACTGAGATGGAAGTATGCTAAAAATTGAGTAATTAAAAGGTTGACAGCGAAGGCCATCAGTTCCGCGTGGTGTCGTAACTGCGCCGCAGCACACCGCTCGGCGCACCGGCAACGGCGCGGGCGCAGGCAAGCCGCTCACCTCGCCGTCTGCGGGTCACGGCGTACCTTCGATTCCTTTCTAAAGTGCTTTCTATATCTTACACACTAGCGACGCTTCCGAGCTTCGTTTTACCTTCACGCTTTTCCGCCAGTCTCATCTTTCTACTCAACTTATCAGATTGCAATGCGAAGTTTTCTGTTAAGGAGTATGTCGTATTGTATGCGGATACAGTCCCTCTCTCTGGTCGGCGACGCACCGCGGTCCAGTTATCTAGCGTAGTGTGTGTGCTGTGCATGCGCATGCATTCTACATCGGCATTCCAATAGCGGCGCGTCATCCTCGATTGTGCTCCGATGCGTTAGGTAGGTATTTAGGATTCGAGCTGACTACCCCGACCCTCTTTGTTCTGATGCAGTTTTGTAACACATCGAAACGGTAATAACGATCTTAGAGAACCTAAGATTGCATTTTGCAAGATGATAAATAGTTCGAACGAAAGAATACCTATCATTATTTAAACGAAATTGAAAGTATACAATGTTGCACAATTCCATTGTGCTCACCTCGCTGGAGTATTATCATGTAATTCATTCGCTGTTCTCAACTCCCGTCAGAGGGGCACCTTAATTAAAGTCTAAGGCGATATAAATCCTATGGCACGTCGTCGGCAGTTAGAAAGTGTGCGTGATGTAACAATGCAACGCTCCCCGACTCTCAGCCTCGGAACGTGAACGTGATCGATCTCTTCATTCTACCACTAGTTGCGTTGCAAGATGTCTTACCTACTTACCTATCTGTAAATGTTCCCAAGTAACAAATTTACGTTGTATAATACACACATCAAAAGTGTCTAGGGATCAAGCATTTTTATGCGGATTTCTTGAGATTGAGATGTGGCTTTGTAATAAATTTATGATTTTATAAATTTATATGGATCCTTTTTGGTGCATTTCATAATTTGAATCAGGAACTGTGAATCAAATTCGAGTAAAAGATGAAAATCAGCTGTCAATATTTTCCCTATAAAAACATACAACGCATTGAAGACATTATTAGTGCTACTGTTTCCCTACTACTGATTAAAACCAACGTTATTATGGAGCGGCGACGTCATTTAAGCAGGGAAGAAATGCTCAGAGCCGTGGGAATGATAGAAGCTGGTTCCCGGCAACGTACTGTGGCTTTAGCTCTGAATACAAGTCAGAGTGTTATCAGTCGACTTTGGACACGTTACCGAAGCACTGGTACCGTGGCTGATCGCCATGGAGGACGGTATCGCTGCACCACACGGAGACAAGACCGATACATTCAAATCTTAACTCGAAGAGCTCCAACAATAACCGCCATGATGTTAGCCGTGAGGCTTCATCACTCTTCAGGGAACTTAATTAGCGACCAAACAGTCAGAAACCGCTTGCATGAAGTGAACCTTCATTCCCGAAGACCGCTACGGGTACCACCTATAGCAATGCACAATCGTAGGATTCGATATCAATGGGCTCTTGAACACAGAAATTAGGCAGAAGAACAATGGCGTTTCGTGTGCTTTTCTGATGAGTCTCGTTTCGGTATGAGACCGGATACAAGACGTATACGACACTGGAGAACCCCTGGACGCCAACAGCGATTAAAATCCTGCCAGGAAGTCCATCCTTATAGTGGTGGAACCATCATGGTATGGGCGGGTATTTGGATCGGCGGAAGAACTGAGTTGATTTGGATCAGAGGCAACCTCAACGCTCAAATTTATGCTGAGACGATTGTATCAGACGTCATCGTTCCTCTACAAGTGCAAATCGGTCCCTTATTTCAGTTAATGCATGATAATGCACGACCGCACACCGCAAGAGTTGTAAGACAGACTCTCGCCGCAGCTAACATCAATGTCCTGCCCTGGCCTGCTCAATCGCCAGACTTGAATCCGATTGAGCATGCATGGGATATGCTACAGAGAAGAGCTCTGCCGAATATGGAGGGTATCCAGTCGCAAGAAGACCTTTTTTTGTTGTTGCAACGAACATGGGCGGCCATTCCACAGCGTGATTTGGATGAACTCATTTTGAGTATGCCAAACCGATGTTCTTGTGTTGTTAGTGTTCGCGGTAGAAACACGGATTATTAATTGTTTAAGTTACCCAATAAAATTTTAAAGAAAACTGTTATTTCAGTCTTTTTTTCGAACTTTTGTGTTAGTGGTTCAAATGTCAAAAATCCCTTTATTAGGAAAATGGCAAATTTCTTTATTAATGCAAAGGTGACTTGGTTTATCGTTACTGTGACAAACGAAAACACTTTATTTGATGAATCCTTAAAGAAAATTTTAATTAATATCATACAGGAGAAAAGTTATTACAAAAATATATGTTGATCCCTAGACACTTTTGATGTGTGTAGTTGAGTAAACGTTTTTTCATTTACTGTTGGTTCTATGAGGTGGGTTGTATAAACGTAGTTGTAGATGTTTATACAACGCGAAATAGGCCCAAATTATACAACATTATTGTTATTTAAAAGTTACATAAAAGTTAGTGGAGAACTACTTTAACGTTGCTTAAATGTTAAATAAAAGTTTCCGACCGATTTTTTGGCCAGATAATGGTTATATCTCGACTGTTATGGAACCACTGAAGTCCCATAAAGGTTATATAGACATTAGAAGATGACTGAAATGTTGCACAAGTGTTTAACATCGACGTTTATAGTATACATTCAGTCCATTCCATTCATTCTCATTCGTTCCTGATATTTGCTGGAATATTAGTGCATGTGCTTTATCAAAAACAGAATATAAAAGATAAATTATCATAACTAAATTAACATTTTACTTTCAAGGTTTATAATATACGCGAACAGAGTGCACCTAATTTTTATGGGACCTTTAGTTTTATGATTAAATATAGTTGTGTTGTTGTGAAATTTTTTACGCCCCCCTCGAATTCGTTAAAAATTAATTATTGTTGATTATAATTTAATTTTTTTTTTAAATATTAAATACCAGCCATCTTGTCAAAGTTAAAAAGTGACTTCTATACAACAATTATAGAATGAAAAGGTCAATAATGCGGTTTCTTGCGACCAAGATAGCCGGCCATTATGAATGATTTTAGAGTTCTGTGAGATAATAAACATTATGAACAGAGAATGATGATCACATTACAAATGACATTCATTTTATGCTTAAACAAAGTGGGGCCACTTTGTTTAAGCTTTTTTCATTGATCTAGATCCATATTTTTGTAAATATTGTAACAACGTTTGTTTAGCTGACAAAATGGAAGTTAGTTTTAAAAAAGACCCTTTTGGACCTTTATATAATTTTAAGGTATGCTTAAAGTTCTGTAACGGTTACAAAATAACGCATAAATCGTATAATGATTCGTAATTCACCACTAAAATACTTCGTTATATTCAGGTCTAAAAATAAACTTTTGGCGACGTTTTGATTACATAAAAGTCGTGTTAAGGTTAAGTAGACTACAACCCTGGTTAAATGAACCCTTTTATCTAACTGGTATATAACATCGTATTATTTAGTTGGGTAAACGTTTACCCAACCTACAGTATACGACGTTGTATAAAGCAGTCGTAAAAACGTTTACGTAACTTATTCAGTGGCAAAATTATACGACGTTATATAAAGAAGTCATCAAAACGTTTACCTAACCTATACACTTGTACCACTATACGACGTTGCATTATATAGTTGTAATAACGTTTACCTAACCTATTTTTTGTACCATTATACGACGTTGTATAAAGTGGTCGTTAAAACGTTCACTCAACTATTTGATAGGACCTTTTAGTCACAGGGACTGAATCGTTGTAGAAATAACGGTTACACAACGTCGTAGTTGTCTAATAACGTCTATTCAACAGTATATAACTGAAAGTCGCGTAAGATATGTTTTATATGACCAATTGGTTTGTTGGGTTATGCCTCTGCTTGATTGGGGTGTATTGTTGTGATAACATTCGTCATGCAATAATAACTCTTTCTTCATCTTTGTCAAATAACCTTATCTCAATTTGCCACCTGCTCAAATTGAATACAAAAAGTGATGGTGTTTACGAATAGTGTAAATTGGTTCAATTTATAGAATGAACAGCATTTCGACCTAGTGATCCGTATGATGCTCCGAGACTTCCGGGGTCATGGCGTAACAACAGTCGCGCGACAGGTGACACACGACTTGCACCCACGTAACACGCATCTCTTGCTTGCTAGACAAACATATGATAATAATATGTTAATTACACAAATACATATAAAACTCCTTGATTTAATGCAGTGGAACTTGCAACAGCGGGTGTAACTATTTAGGTTTAATAGAACGAAGTTCTGCAAAAAAGAACCAAGCCACGTAAAAAACATTTTCCGAAGTAAATGAAAGAAAAGATTGTTTAGAAGAATAAATTTGAAATCTGTTTAGAATAATAAAATAATATACGTTTTAAATGTATATGGCACTGATTTTTCTGGTAAGTAGGTAATTTGACGCATTAACTGATTTAATAGGAGACTGTTGGTTGGATCACGACGGCAGCGGCAGAATTACATTTAAAAGCATACCTAATAACACACAAAGAATATATTGGAAACAAGGCATTTAAAATGTATTAGGTACCTAACATAAACGAACACGATAATGTTACCTGCATGCCAAATCGCTTATTTCGATGGGAGATAAGCGATACTAGCCAAACATGGCTATTTTGGAGGCTACTTGCGCAATTTTTTACGTCATCGATCATCATGTGACGTATTTACGTCATGACGTTTCCTATGCTGGATGTAGTAATTACGCGCTTTGTTAAACGCAAACTACGTATATCCAGAAATTTGGCTACGCTTTCCGTCTAAACGATGGTTTAAAATAAAGAAAATAAACTAGGATTTAAAAGTTCCCTAAGCAGAAAACTGTAATTACAAGATAAACATAAACATTAAATCGGCTATGTTATTGCAACTCCTTATTTTATGGTAATTCCACAATTCTGACAGTGGTCCTGCCATTTGAACGGTCACAACTATGTTATGGTCGATGTTTTTTTTTTATTATTTTTTTTGTGGGCATTGTAGAAGTTTACTACTTATGTATTCATTTAATACCTAAAATCCTCCGGTAGAAACATGTTTATACCTTATTAGGTTTTTAAAATAATCAGAAATTATCTTCCGACAAACAAATGCATCAAAATAAATATTTAATCAGGTAAATAAATAATGTTCCAATCGATTCAATTAATCTAATATTTGACTTGGGTCATTATTTTATCTGGCAAATCAAGACAATTACAAGACACCTACACAACAATAAAAGTAATCTTTTGAACAACCCGATTATCTTGTACTGTAATCTGGATTTAATATAAACACTCATAGTCTATAATATTATTAAAAATAACTATTCTTAGATCATATTATTTTAATAACTTATCGATAAAAAAGTTAATAAGTACTCAGTTACATTATTTTATGATTTGTATTGCAACCATTTTGTAGCATTTTATCCTGGTAAGTAAGTACATACAAGAGTCAGGAATTTTGGTGAATTTAGTCACTTCAACACATAAAATGTCACATTTACTTTATTTTTAATAAAATATGCAGAAAATAACATTGCCAGTTCAACGTGGCAATGCTGCCAGTCTTCTGAGCACGTTCCCGGATTTCAACGTTGCGGAGGAGTAGGTACTTACTTAGACGTTTAAGTAACGTAGTGTTTTTTTTTTGTTTTGTAATAATATATTTAAATTTAATTTAGTCTTTTTTTGTAAATAGGTACATAATTATAATAAAAATGGTAGGAAAGTCAAAACTGTACATTGAATATTTAGTTATAATAAATCTACAAATAATTGTAGTACCTAGACCTACTTAGTTGTAGTTTTATTTTGTACCCCGAGTCCAGAAATTATTCACAGCGATAACAAAACAAGTTGCATATGTATGTTTTAATTAATGCATTAAGTTATGTAAGTAATAGTCAATTTTAGAAATAAACGAATAATAAAGTGCTTCAATAAAGAAGACGACCGAAGTATTTAGAAGTAAACCGATCTGCATCTATTTCCCTATGTAGGACACTCATAATAAGCGTTTATAGTTACCCTACATACGTATACAGTTCCAAGAAATTATTAAGAAATTATAGTCACGCCGCTAGACGCGCCGCTGGGCAGAGCGGTGTTAACAGCGCGCGCTTGAACAGTTTTTGCATTATGAAACGAGATTAATACCACGCGTTCCGCTGCTTTGACACAGTCAATAAAATAAATAAATATCTTAGGGTGCGTCTCAACGGTCTCAAACGCATACTGGCCGTAGAATCGCGCGCAGCGGCCGCTCCGGAGCGCGCGTTTTTTGAACGGCGGCGCTGTTCAAGCGCGCGTCTTTGAAAGTTTGAAACGCAACTTCTAGCCTATACCTGTGCCATCTACCCTAATACATCTTCGAACGCACGTTCCAACGGCGGTGTTGAAACGCGTAACAATAATACCAGCCTAACATAATTATTTAATACTAGGTGTTGCCTGCGGCTTTACTCGCCCCCTCTAAATAACCTGTGGAACTATCTATCTGAGCACAATACCCATAGCTACGGCCGACGTTTTGGGTGTTTCTTAATTATTCTCTGTCACTAACGCACCTATGATTAGTTAGTGATACGAACTAAAAAGGTAAATTTCAACAGACGCCATGTTTTTATCATATCGGTGTACTTTTTCAATTATATATTTTTTGTTATTTTTACAGGTTTTTATGTAATCTTTAGGATATTAAATATCCCCAAATATGGGTACATTTCAATATCCTAAAGATTACAAAAAAAAACCTGTAAAAATAACAAAAAATATGTAATTGAAAAAGTACACCGATATGATAAAAAATATGACGTCTGTTGAAATTCACCCAAAAATTGGTAACAAAATGATTCGACAGTTGTCCCGACTAGTAGAGTAGGCCCCCTGTAACGGACTATAATAACCGTATTTCATCATCATCAGCCTTCAATGTTCCCACTGTTGGGTTGGGACACAGGCCTCCTCTCTGTGAAGAGGGAGTGGGCCTTAATCCACCACGCGGGCCCAGTGCGGGTTGATAGATGTCACATGTCTTCGAATTTTTGGTTCTAGGACATGCCGGTTTCCTCACGATGTTTTCCTTCACCGTTTGGAGAGCAGTGGTGATGAAATAAATTACATCTCAAATTGTGGCAATTTTTTTACCAATTCTTTTGACAATTGAAAACCGACCTATTGGTCGCCTCAACATTACAAAGTAATGAGCCAGGGTGGGTTCGAACCCACGATTTACAACTCGTAAGTCGGGGCCGATACCACTGGGCCACCACTGCTCGTGTAACCGTATTTAGTGGACCCTTTATTCCCTGCACTAAAATTCACCAAAATATTTGAAGTGAACAAACATACTCGTCAGTACTCAGTGTATTAATTTGTAATTATGTTCCGTTTTTCATGTCACATTTTCATTTCAAATATTAACAAAGTAGAAATCTTAATCAAGCAGAATATTATTACAGTCGAAAGCGCGTTAGCCCATGTGACTAAGAGAGTGATGAGTATGAATGTTGATGGATGGAGAGGAAGAGGAAGGCCAAAGAAAAGATGAGATGGATTGTCTAAGGAATGATATGAAAGAAAAAGGAGTAAATGATACTGTGACGTCTGATAGGGGAGAATGGAAGAAGAAAACGTGTTGCGCCGACCCCAAGTAGAATGGGATAAGGGCAGGAAGAAGACAGTCGAAAGCGCGTTAGTTGTAAAAAAAACACTTGTGCGAAGTAGGTACTGCTAAGTTTTAAAATAGTAAGAGGCCAACTCATATTTTTGTTCAATGACCGACCACTGAAATATGTAATGTATGGCCCACTATTTTATAAATATGCGGCCCAAATTCTAATACGTGTAAATTGGTCACCCTAGTATCGTAATAAGTACCAGGTAAATGATAACAAGTGCATGCAACCAGTAGGTTATTATGATAGCTCCAGTTCAGTGAAAGCAATCCATTAGAAATTATCTTTACGTACAAATAACAAGATTACTAGCCACTGACGTAAGTTATACATTAAAAGTATGTATTTGTAATAAGTTCATTTACTTTTATTGATTTTTTATGTAAATAACACATTTAGCAATAAGCGGGTTTATCTCGAGTAGATAATGATGTCGCAATAGGCCTGCATGCCACGGTAGCTGACACGCCCGCTCCACATGATTGTGAAAAATATTGTGACTTGTATGACCCACCGAAACGCTGATTGAAACATTTTTATTATTAAACTATGTATAATTATGTTTAATCCATTATAATAAAGTCGTAATAATAACATACGAAAAACCCAACAGCTTTTTAATGACGCCAGTGTTAACAGATAAAATTTTATGATACCGGAATTACGTCATACATTGAATGTTGAACCAGCGACAGTTGACGCGATTAATAAAACATAACACGTCTACTGCCCTACGTCATAATTTTTCGAGATTGGAGAGTTTTGTGCCAATCTAACAAATACCCACAACATTTCATAATACTGCTGATGCTGTTTCTGACAGTCAAAAAAGCTTTTAAATAGTCTCATCGATAAGGCATTGTTGAGCGTTATAGAACAATGAGAGAAATTCACACATTATGTGTCAGACGGTCTCGCAAGATGCCCATGGCTAACGATGTTCGTGCTAAATATAATATAATAACACTTGATGTTACTTAATCTGAACCTTCATCAAGATTGCACACAAGCTGACCACTTCGAATGCACCAGAAGGAATATTGCATACAGATTCAGTCTTCTAACTTTTCCCTTTCTGTGTTGTTAACCTCAAGTATACAAATTCATCCGCAATTACGTGTCGCGACGCTATTAAATATAAATCATCGGGTGGATTACCACTTACGCTATGATAAATTTTACCGTATCACGTTCAGAATTGTCAATTTAAATGATTAAGCACTGTCTGCAAGCAATAAACTGCTAGCGAACTAAACCGAAATTGTCCCGACTGGTCTATTGAATGTTAATAACAATGATTTGCTAAATACTTCCTGTTCTACAAACAACATGGTCCCTAAACGATGGTACGTTTTCGGTAGACGTATGTTATTAATTGTCATTATAAAATTCCTAATCAATCTGGATAGATGTTAGCGCGGTCCGTCGCCTACTGGTTTATTGACATTCAGTCCAGCTACCACGCACTGAAATGAATCTTAATTTGTACTAATCGCATTGAATACATACGTCAGACGTATGTTATCTGCATCTTGTTATTTCTGATTGTTAACTATACAATATAGATTATGTACCAAAATGTTAGCCAAAATCTATATCCGATTGAGCATGTTCAAAGTCAACGGATGAAACTTTTGGAATTCCGAGACAAGAACAATGCGTGCCTGATTTTCTCTCGTCGTCAGTTACTGGAGGTCCCGCTAGTGACATCATGTTCTTTGACCGGATGAATAAAACAGAAGGCTGTTGGATATCTAACTATGTGTGAAATTTAAATCAGCTTTGGCTACACGGCCGGCTCGGCGACGGCGCGGCATGCATTAGCCACGACTCCACGAGTCGCAATCGCTTCTTCTCAACTCTTGTTACCAAGAAGTTTTATCATCACGTTTTGTTGTATACAAATGGTCATAAAAGTTTCCGCGATTGACGTTAGTAATAAAGTTAAAGTGCGCGAAACATTCAATTACTGATTGTTTTTAATTTGTTAACAACATGAGCTATGGGAATTCCAAGCTCTGCTTTCTGGCTCACGTGTGTCCGTAGGAGTACAATAGTTGGCTTGTGGAAGGTCATTGCCGTCGGGCGTGCTCCCGCTGCGGGCTCGACCCTCACTAGTGTAAGCCGTAATTACACCTCCCCGATTACCGCACCATTGACCACTGGATAACAAGAGCGTACGTGGTGATTACTTAGTAGAGCAACCTCAGCACGCACATTCTCAAGATGACAACGAAAATTCTTATGTTCGTTTTCTGAAATTAGAGTTTATTTAAGTGAAGTGTAACGAATTGTTGAGCACGGACGCAATTATTCTAGGGGCGACAGTGTATTGGTTTAATTATGCTGGCACATTACCAGTGGTGAGTGATGTGGCGGCGCCGGCGCAGGCGGGTGGGGAGCCCGAGTGCGCCGTGTAATCCGCACTTGCTTTCGCGTGGGAGCTGCACCTGCCCTCGTCTCTATTTAGACGACGTACCTACAATTACGATAAATTAATATGCTTGCTTTTTTGCTTATTGCGCATTCTCAGCACTATCACATCACGACTTGCGCCCATTGTGAGTGGAACACCGAAAGGTCTTCATTTGCTCAAGTGTTAATATTGATTTAGAATGTTTGGGACCTTTCTAGTAATACTGTAGAGGCCTTCTCTTGCAGAAGTGGACTTTTCATATCGTCAGATATATTGTAGCGATCGTGATCGTCATAGTGGGTATGTAACAAGTGATATTGATACAGGGGGAGTGAAATAGGTTGAATGCACGTCGACCGCACTTTATGTATGAGGTGCGGCTCCACTCTAGGAGTAACCGCAGCGCGTGCGTCGGCGTCGGCCGGAGCTTTTACACACGGCCCGGAAATAGAACCAAATTAAACTATAATCGAGTGCCACCGTACGTTAGGCTGTCAGTCCACAGAGTAACGGATCGTCGGCGATCGAGCGCTAAATTACGGACGACTGTTACGAATACGCTGAAGCTTGTAAACTGCTACACACAGTTTAAGCGGAGAGAGGACTTTTCAAAACCTTGGATCACAAAATTCGAGTAGATGATAGACTATTTGCCCATCTGTCAATTGGTTCTCGCGTGTTCAACTGTTCATCCATTTTTTGACGTCCATTTGGTAAAAGGCTTGGTCCCCGGTTCTACTATGCCTT
The DNA here is from genome assembly GCA_950005045.1 of Agrotis exclamationis. Taxonomy (NCBI): domain Eukaryota; kingdom Metazoa; phylum Arthropoda; class Insecta; order Lepidoptera; family Noctuidae; genus Agrotis; species Agrotis exclamationis. Next base: position 8,253,011 of record OX465421.1, read on the forward strand.
CAAAGGATCAAAAAGAGAATTCATAATTTCAGAACCATGCCAATAATTTTGAGCTACAAATTATCCGCGGACAAATTGTCCATCATTGTTAAGAAGCCACAAAACATCAAAATTTAAATATTTGTACTTTATTAGTGTATTCTTATTCTAGAACTGTCGTTCACAGTAAGGTAATGCAGGATATGTACAATAAATGACACTAAACACATCTTTAACAGTTATTATGTGTTGTATTTTATGTGTTTCACTATCAGTTTCAAAATGAATGGAGATAAATTGTTTACTATGGTGCTCATAGGTTACAGGTTATCGTTTAACGTAACTGATATCAGTTCGTGGTTACAATGTTCATTCACGTTGCGTTGCTATGTTGCAGCTAACTAATATTATCCTTGTACTACACTATGTACTACTGTTTCTCGTGACATCGCCTACAATAAAAAAAATTTAATCGCTAATATTAAAAATTGCCTGTCCTTCTCCTGCCTGATCCCTAGCTGTCTCTAAAACATTAATTATTGATAAGGTAACAAAATAAAGAGTTATTTCCGCATTAAAATACTTGTCCAATATACCTACTGGGCTCAGGACTAGAGTCAATGATGATTGAAAAGTGACTGGGAAAATACTGGAAATCATACAGCGTCTTTCAGTGGGAAAATTTTGATTTCTAAATAGATGATAATAAATTGATTTTCTTCTGTTATTTCCTTCCTCAACCCAAGATCACGGGAGAATTATGAGTATTACCTATAACCCAGAAAATATACAGGATCAACAAGGGACATTTTACAGCATTATTCGTTTTAGCAACTGTACTTATTTATCACACTTGTAATGGAATGAAATAACCATCGTTTTCCGCTACCTACGCACCGGGTCGATACCAGTCCATCAATGGTGGCTTACTCCTCCGCTGCCACTATTAATAATTCCTCATGAAGGCGACTCCATTCACGTCGTTCGCGTGAATGGACTCCATTAAGGGCTGCTCAACTAATTGACCGGCACGGACACAATGAGCACACGCGACCTACGTTACCTACGACCATATATTGTAACCACACATATTGTTGCCGTAGAACACTGAACACGTCATTTGTTACTACGATTTCATTGCGTGAACACAGGTATCCATTAAATTGCTCAAACCACAAATGGTAAAAGATATGTTGCGGAATTTTCCCTTGATTGCGTTACTAATTGACGCAATTTACATTTTCTTGAGAAAATCTAATGTTGTGTCCTGTTTGTAATCGCAGATTTATTCATATCGAAAGTGACTTACTGACTTTATTTATCTTTTTCCTATTTCTATTTTCGTCTAGACCTACATCAAATAGATATCCCCCAATTTCAAATAGAATTTTCAGTTCAGCTATTTCACACAAAGGCTTTTTAACCATCCAACAACAACTAGAATAGAACGTGTGAACTATATTCAAACGAAAGGTTCCAGGAAAATCTGTTTAACAATTCAGATAAAGCCTCGCGAGCCAATAGTTGTATTAGTAAATAGATCACATACAAACACGTATGTACATTGGTTTATCGTTGTTGTTTTGTTTCAATTAAGCATTTAGATATCTACTGAGGTTTGAAGTGGTGGCCACGTTCACCACTGATCTTAAAACAGTGAAGGAAAACATTGTGAGTAAACCAAAATTTCGAAGCCATGCGGCATCTATAAACCCGCATTAGACCCTTCGTGGTGACACACTACATCACTACAGTTACTATTTATGGCTCACTCCCTTTCACAGAGAACTTTATAATCTGATTGCATGAACAATAATTGAACATACTGTTAAAAGATTTGAGACAAAATTAGATTTTAGGGACACTTTGTCAACGTCCTAATTTTGTTTTTGTTAGTATTCTGACAACATTCTTTGGCCTACTCGGGTATGCATCATGCTCGTTACCCCTCCAACAAACAACTTAGCAGAAAATCCAGCCTCGAGAATCGGGGTGAAAATTACAAAAGGCGGTGTGTTGTATGATCTGAATACCGTGTATTTTTATCGTATAACAAAATGGCAAGGTGGGTCGGATTGGCAGGGGGTGGTGGTGGTCGCTATCGACGGAAAAGGCGTCGTATCCTGCGGAAGGTAAGAGCGAGCCTCATCTACCACTGGTGCTGCCACTGCTCCATCCAAGCTTTATATTTAAGGCCCCATGTATCGTTTAGCTAGTAAGTTACCTCCGATCAAAGGGTGATTTTCGAGAATGCTTATTGGTTTTTCACGAGTTGCATTCAGTTTTATTCGTTTTCGTCAGAAGAACACGATTTTGTTTTCCGACGGCAGTCGAAATCCCATTTTCAACTGTGGACTATATCTATCGGTCACACCTACTGTTGTTTCGCCGGAATCACTCATTTGTTTTTGATTCAATCTATCTTGCACATGTTACTCGCCTCATTGGATCTGACAGTTTATCCGTATTCCGTGCCGGATATTCAAATCTGATAAACAACGTGTCCAATTTCAGCGTCGAAAATCAATTTGGAAAACCTAAACAAATTGTATTGTGATGTCAATCCCCGAAACAAGTTAATGAATGGGGCCCCGTAATCATTGAATGTAATTATTTCCTAGTGATATGGAGCTTGTTCACAATGTTCACTAATCTCGTTTCCACAATGAGTGCACATTATCTCATTGTTTATTATACTGAAATATAAAATGTTAACTCCGCCAATGATTTGTGTTTCTATGTCGATTGAGATTAAAACTGTCGGTGTATCCGGTTGTATTCATTTGAAGAAAATGCTAGAAGCTTCACTTAATTAAACACAGAAACTTAGAAACCGTCTTTTAAAAAGTGATAGATGAAAAAGGAGATGATAATAGTGTCAAGAGTCAATTAAAACCATTGTCATAATCATAACAGCACCTTGTAATCAATTTTATTCATAAAACAACAACTAAGACCAAAATCCGAAATCTGAAAAAAAATACGAGGACGAAAAGAGAAAAGAAACCTGAGACTCCGATTTCAATGTCTGACAACTTTACAACGAAATTAATGACAACCAACCACAAAGTTATTTCCCTAAAAGTAATCTGTTTCATTCTGAAACGGACAAGGAAAACAATAAATAAATGAAAACAAAATGATTCTGATTCTGAATGGACATGATTGGGTTGCTAATTCTATTGTGTTGCTACTTTGATTCTGCTTGTTATACAGAATAGAAATCAATTTCAAAAGTGCTTCATTATCTTTGCACATGTTTCTTTTGTGTTTCTGCCCTGATTTTCATAACCTGCCTTGTGCTTTTTGATGATGAAATAGAACCAATTAAGACACCAAATAGAAACCTTTGTTTGATATGCTTCTTCACTTTCGAATAGTTCACACGAGTAGTCCTCTTCTGCTTATTTTCTTCTTCAACTGCATTTTGGTTTAAATGCATGAGAGACATTGCAATCTTGCGTATCCTATTTGCAATCATTTTTTTGCTCTTTTGCACTATAAACACACGAAGAGTACGGGCTTACTCACCCACATTATTTGCTTTCTTTGTTAATTCTGTAGTAATGGGTAGTATCACAACTTCTAACCGAACAGAAACGCGGGCAAGAGCCAGTAATACATAAAACTAGGTACGTTCGATGCTAATGACATTTTTTCACATTGGCTCGTATGTGATTGCGTGTGCGCATACCATACTGCACATTGTAAATAATGTATGCGGCATAGTTCGTGCTCCATTTACGTTATCACGGCGGTAAATTAAAATTATGCTTGTTATTTACGATATGTGTGAGATTGCCAATAGATAGAAGGCGTACGCGTTTGGCAATTAAGTAACTTATAAGTTATTGTTTTAGTGTTTGACCCTTCCCCAGCCTTTCTTGTTTTGTAAAGATAATGAGTATAATTATTATCTTGCTCACTCCCATTAAATGACTTTATCGGGTCTTAAATGCTCACAGTTATGAAATATGGAATTCCCAATTAATCTTGTTTATATTTTCCTCATATTGCGTAGGAATCAGTTATAGCATTTATGTTGTAATTAACGATTACATAGTCCGTACAAAGTGGCGATATTATTGCTATCCCACGACGGCAATATGTGTCATCGATTGTTTCTAGCATTCATAGATGTGGAATGATTCTGTGCAAACGACCGTTACGCGTAGGTATACGTATTTATGGTGCGTCTGTATGTGTACACAATGTTAGTGTGAACAGCATTTGCTTGATTGTTATTCAGTTCAACTGCAGAGCGAGACATGATGCCGGGCGTCGCTGCTCGACAATCGAATCGTGGCTTCTAGTGCACGAATGATTCGGAGGTCGACGTACGACCCCTCCCAACAAGGCGATACACAAGCTTTGTCCATATCTAGCGTCTAAAATTAAATTATTATGATGAGTTTATCATTCGAATGAGATGAAACAAAAAATAACCTAAATTATATCGTGAAGCCGGTTGGAGTTATCGACTCCTGTTTGGAATAATTTTGATGTTAGCAGTTGCAGGAAAATGTTCGTTTGGAAAAACAGAATGTTCGTTTCTTAGAAATTACCAGACATGCGAAAGTTGCATTTTCCAGTAGTTGCCTTGTTGCCTTAAAATAAATCTCTTTGCAAAGTCAAGACATTCTCTGTTTTACATGAATCAACTCTCGCTTCATTGATTGTTAGAAATCGAGACGCAAATCGCTCATTCACTGCTGTGCACACTATCACACTGTTATCATTTACTATTCTTAGAAGGATCTTAACAGTTATCCAAATACCTATCATAATACAATAGTAATTACTACATACGAATGAATAATTTCTAAGGGAATTCATTCACAATTTCATACACTTGGTCTAGGTAGATTTGCGTACCTCTGCAATATAATAATTGCAAATTTGATTGATTCTGAATTAACTACGTCACCTTTGCAAAGTTATGTTTAATTGGTTGGGTCATTATTACTCATTATAGTGGAACAGACTATAAACTACATACATACTTGAAAATTGTGTGAAGTTATTGACATTTGGCACTTTACTTACTATGCGAACTACGAACTACATCGTCTTGCGTTGCACCGCCCACTCGTGTCGTCGTCTGCGCGAAAATTAAATAATTATGGCAGTTAGATTTAATCTGGCCTCTGTTTGCGTCAATCTCATAACCTTAATGTGACAATATTATCAAAACAATTGTCACATTGCTTATCACTTGTAATAAATTCAGGACGTTACGCTTCTGAATGATGTTCAACTTTAACCTTAATGATGATTAGAGTTTCTTTAAATTATTATTTCGAAATATCATTCTAATTTAATGACGATGCCCACGAACTTATGAACCCAAACTTAGAATACAAAAAATGATTTAGATATTCATAAAGACGACTCGTTTACTTAACAACTTGAATTTTAGGGGCTTATACTTTGGTTGAAAACTTGTTAGAAGCTATCTAAGTGTCGTAATCTGCTAAACTCTAGACAAGTTAAAAGGCTGGCGGCATCCTAAAAGCGTCATGTTATGTCTGAAACAAAAGAGGTTGTCACCGTGTCACCAGGGCCCCTGACTCGGGCCTTCTAAATTACATACCCATGAGTCATCGACGTCTGCCTTCCTTGTTGGGCACTAAAGCTACTTTCTGAATGTACGTCATTATGCCCATTTTGTTGTGCAAATTTAAATACTCACAGAATTCGTAGAAATACTGTGTGTCTACGCGTTTCTGTTGCTAAATAATGTGACACTGGATACACCGGTTTTTATAATGCTTGTCTTTCTATAAATATTCTTTTAATTTATCTTTCTGTGTTTTAAATATGTTCTGATAAATCGTTCTAATGATTTTAAAGTCAATTAAGAATTATTTGAGGAGTCTAAAATAAATAATCATATATTTAATTAGATTCGCAATCTACAAATGGATGGATGCGTTCCACAATTTGGTTGTGGTGTCCTAAAACGGGTGTCATAAATTAAAAGCTGTCATTTCGAGGACATCTTGTGACCAGTCTTGTATAAATAAACATACTTGTTTAATTCTATGAATAGGTAGGTTATTGCATGTCTCAAAGTGCAGGATCACGGTTTTGTCTTTTTTTAGCGGATTGTTTTTTTAATTGGTTTTCCTGTTGTCTTGTTAACTTTGTTGCAGTACCGTTTCAACTGTGTACTTAGTTTAAGGACAAAACGGTAAAACAAGTGAATAGTACAATGTAAAGTGCACTCGTTTTTAGGGTTCTTTAATTACTCTTTTGTCGACGTACGGAATCTTCCTTTATCTATATCTTTTGATGTCTGAAGCTTCTTGACTATACTTGTATTTTCGAGTAAATAGTTTCTGATATTTTATCACATCCCGATATGTTTCTTTCAGTTAAAAAATATCACACTTCTCTTTTTCCTCTAAGGGCTGATTTTTCAATAGTCAGATAACTTTCTTCTGAGGAATAAAAATGGCGGTTTGACAGCTTATCCATAGAAAATATGTCAAACCGCTATTTTTATTTCTCAGATAAAAGTTATCTGACTATTGAAAAATCAGCCCTAAAGCAACATTTATTATCTGACTGGTTGATTATATTTTTGTTCGTCCGCGAGTAGTCGGTGAGGCGTGGCGTAGTATTCAGATACAATGAATTTACCCAGCGTCGCCTACCATTGGCCTCGATCCAGGAATAGGCCATCAACAGTTCAAGTGTACTCCATTTCCGGCATATAGTTTTACGCCCGGCCGTTTGTCGGCACCACTATTCTGTAATGCAGTTGTAGCACATTTAAGTTCAATTTAAGCTACAGTACAACTACTCCCGTATTGATTTTACTTTAAGTGGAGTAGCCAGTAGTCATATATGCATATGCAAGTTATTTTTATTCTACTCAGTTGTTCGCTGGAATTATGAATCCATTCATGATTCCGGCTTTATTTCATTCACAATTTCACAGAAATAGATATTTTCCATGAATGCGTCTACAAATAGCTCCATAACAAAGCTCCACTTTTATAGAAAGCAGAAATGAAGTGGTACCTGACATTTAAATGCTGTTATTATCAATTTTCAAGACAAAGTTACTTCTATCCCTTAAGAATGACAGACACGTCGAGTCGCTGTTCTCAAAGTCAAGTGAAGGCGTTTAATTGTTTAGACACCACAATTTACATACATATTATTAAAATTTCCTCCAAATATGTAGGTGTAACTGTTAGTTGGGTTTAAGGTTTTCGTTTTTCATGAAAATGCTACTGTGTCTGGGCGGCGTGCGTCAATGCGTGGGCGCTGCGGTGGGCGGACACCCCGCTGGCCGTCGCAGCCTCTGATCACCCCCTTTACTCACCTCCAAGAGCTAAGCCCGGTACGCCTACACTTCAAAAAGGGTAAAAGTGGGTAGACTGTATACTGTGGGCATATCTATACTGATGTTTTAAAGCCAAAGAGTTTCTTTGGTTGAACGTGCTAATCTCAGGAACTACTGGTTTGAATTGAAAAAATCGTCTTGTGTTGGATAGCCCATTTATCAAGGAAAGCTATAGGCTATATAACATCACGCTACGATGAATAGGAGCCGAGCAGCGGAGTTGAAACCGCGGAAAACAGCAAGTTTCTAATAATTTTACAGAAAAAGTTGAATGTCGATAATCTAATGACTTTGAAATCTTAGTCACAAATGGTGTGGTGGTCTGCCGACTGACAGTGGTGACTAACGTTAAAATATGCATGATACTGATAATGTATCGGGACTGACACAAAGGGTAACTAATGGTTTGTTTGTGAGCTGTGGTCCAGACGGAATAATCCCTATCAGAGTGGGCGTATTGTTACCTTATTGATTTACTTCGCGATAGTCAAATGGTAACTAATATTTTTATGATCCGACCACGATCGACTTGTTTATATCTTCTACTATATAAAAATAAGTCGGGTTTTCCTTCCTGACGCTATAACTCCAGAACGCACGAACCGATTTCCACGGTTTTGCATTCGTTGGAAAGGTCTCGGGCTCCGTGAGGTTTATAGCAAAGAAAATACAGGAAAAAAATGACTTCTTCTTTTAATCACCAAACGAAATGTTACATAAAACGAAGCCATCTGGTGGCGAAACGGAGTTCGCCGGGTTTGCTAGTCTTGTTATAGTTTGCTTTTAGCAACAGGTAGGTCTGTAAGTTGTATTTCTTGATCATAATTATATTATATACGTCTCCAGGAACCGCTGATTACAGTCTTTTCAGGACGAGGTTTGTTATTGTAGTCAAGTTGATGTATGGATAATAGTTGTAAAAGCTTTGTGACGGCTAGACGATAGACGCGTGGGAGGTGACGCAGGCACTCACTTGTGCGAAAAATTACCCGTACACGTCCATAAGGTGAGGCAAAAACCTTTTTGTTCCCAGTATAATACGCCTCTTCGGTGACAGGCTGATGAGACCGTTACTGTCTGTTGAAAACAAAACGTCGAATGGAAAATAACAATAATACATTGTAGGTAATGTTTAGCGTTTCTCCGAAGATGGTACGTGGTGAAATTGCACGTTAAAAGGAGTCGACGATTGATAGCGCACTTTGTTGTCAATGAGTGTCTAGATTTCTATTTTGTGTCATGACTTTGTTAAGATTTGAACAATTGTTGACCGCTAAATTACGATTAATGACCGTTTAACATTGGAAAGTATAGTGTGGGTCGGGGATCGTAGGGTAAACAAGATGTGGGGAAGAGGGATGGTTTCTTTTCAATTCAGAAAATCTTCAAAATTATTCATTTTACCTTTGACTTTGAGTATAATAAACCTATATTGGCCCATTGGTGGCCGAACAAAGGTACGACTGTTTACTGAGAACCCAGTTAGTCGCCGGCCGATCTTTGAATTAGCCACAATATAATGTTCCTAGGTACATCATGATACGCCAGCACTTTATGATGTGCCCAGATCGACAACGACATATGAACGTCTCGCTATATTGGCCTATAAGCCACTGCGATATTCATTGACGCGTGCCTGTGTACGAACCTCTATGGAGTTGTATTGCGATAGTCGCCTGATACCAAAGTCGTAAGGTATCGGAGACTTGCGTCGCGTTGTGTACGAAGCTACGAAGGGCCTTTGTCTTTCAAGGGGTGCCTTTCTCTCATTTCCCATCTTCTACAGTCCAGCGAAGATACATCCTACAATTTACTAACGGATTTTAATCTTATAAGTACTCGTAGGTACATTGTATTTGATCCGGCTAGCATGTTAGCAGATCAATCATAACAGCAAGTTCTCGCTACCGACCCCACATTTGCTATGTAAATTAGGTAGTTCTCGGAAAGATCGCCGTTCTCAGTTCGAGACGCACTTGTTTCTTCCTTTTGTATTGCACGATATTTGGGATTCCCGGCTGGGAATGTTTAACGGTCAGGCGCTTGCAATCTTCGCCGATGGGATTTTAATAATAACTTCTTAGATTATGAGGAAAACATTTGGGAATAAGTTTAGATAAAAAATTGAGGTAAGTATAGCAGAACAAGCTGGATTATGTTTATGCAGCTGATTCGCACTACTTACGGTGCATCCACACCGCCGGTAACATTTGTAGCTCAACGTTTCCAAATGTTGCTCGGTAACATCCGCCAACAAAATGTTACTAAGTGTTGACGTGTTACTGTAAGTCGAGTAACGTTGCTCAACATTCGGTAAAATCCGCCAACATGTTACTAAGTGTTGACGTGGTCGAGTAACGTTGCTCAACATTCGGTAACAATGTTACCCCCATTATCTAACAATGTTGCCGATTGTCGAGCAACGTTACTCGACATACGGCAACATTTGTTGTCGGATGTTACTGCGGTGTGGATGAGTAACAATCAACAAATAGTAACAAGGAGCCACAAAAGTTACCGAGTGTTGCCGAATGTTACCGTGTTGCCTTTTGTTGTTCCACAAATGGTACCGGCGGTGTGGATGCACCGTAACGTTGCTCAACATTCAGTAACAATGTTACCCCCATTATCTAACAATGTTGCCAATTGTCGAGCAACGTTACTCGACATACAGTAACACGGCAACATTTGTTGTCGGATGTTACTGCGGTGTGGATGAGTAAGAATCAACAAATGAGTAACAAGGAGCCACAAAAGTTACCGAATGTTGCCGAATGTTACCGTGTTGCCTTTTGTTGCTCCACAAATGTTACCGGCGGTGTGGATACACCGTTTAATACGATTCAAGTGTTGAGTACTAGTCAATTCTTTTGATTTTGTAACATACTCTCATTTGTATTACTTGATAGGTACTTCATTATTAAGTTTATGATTATTTTTTATTTCTTATCTTTATGCCACTAATCTAACTTCCCACTAGACACTAATATTGTAAACGTGAAATTATGTATTTTTGGATAGATTGATGGATGAATGTATATTTGTTACTCTGTCAATTCGGCACGGTTGAACGGATCTTGCAGAAATTTAGCTCAGAGATAGTTAACAGTCTGAAATAACGTATCGTTTATCCTGTAGTACCTACATTTTACCTTGGATAATTTCCGAGTACCGAGCAGGCGAGGCCGTTTTCAAAACCTAGCCTTTCAATATTTCGAAAATTCCGTGCTTTTGTTTGTACCAAAATAGTTTCAGAGAAACAGCTGCTTAGAAACAAATAACCGTACAAAATTTAGCAATAATCTTTAAGACGAAATAGTTTGTGTACAATACAAATAGTGACTGTGACACATACACAACTATTTGCGAGACAAAGAACATGGATATGTCATCGTCTGTCGTTCACTGACCTAGGATTGGTACATGCTAGCCGCTAGCTAATATTATAGCCAATACGTGACAATACAAACATAGATCTATATATCGCTCTTATGTGCCTGTTTTACTAGAAATAGTAGACATCTTAATAAAAATATATTATCATTCACGTACGGTTTTTAAAAACCGTGTATGCTCATCAGCATTACCTTCCTGCCCTTACTTATCCCATTTTACTTGGAGTCGGCGCAACATCTTTTCTTCTTCCGTTCTCCCCTATCAGACGTCACAGTATCATTTATTCCTTTTTCTTTCTTATCATTCCTTAGACTATTCATCCATCTTTTCTTTGGCCATTTTTTCCTCTCCATCAACATTCATACCCATTGCTCTCTTAGTCACATGAGTGTCATCCCTCTTCTTCACATGTCCTTGTCCATACCAAGACAGATGGTTCCCTTTATTTTTTTCTGTAACAGGCGCCACTTTCAAAAAGCCATATTTCTACTGCTCTGGCTGATTAACATCTTCAAGGTTGCTGTGCGCCTGCCGAGTTTGGTTTGTGGATGGGTGACCGACCATCGATCGTGAACGGTGATTGCGCAAGTGAACCTGCATCACATTATAAGGCAGAAGAGGAAGGAAAGAGAGTTGGTGGCTAAAAGTAGAAGAGAAATAAGGGTTTTTTCACATTAAATAGGCTAGCGTCAGGCTACAACTTGTCTGATATTAAACAATGATCGTCACAGGGTGGAGTGTCTAGAAGAAACTGATTCACTCGAACATTGAAGAAACCCAGATTACCTACAATGATCGGCAAATAGAGTAGCCGCGAATTTTTCTATATTTTCTTCAACATCGTTCTTTGTCATCTATTCTTCAGTGTCATTTGATCTCTCGCATCAGCGCCTAGAGTCGAAATTCCATTTCTTTAGGCAGTGAAACGAGAATGGGACGTCTAGTAATTTACTATCTTAAAAGTTTCTTGAACTCTGACATGTTTATACACTAGCGAGCAAGATTATGGAACCAATAACTTGGAATTGATCTAGGATAGCTCCTTAAATTATGGAGTGACTTTAATGAATTTGATATCAATTTAAAGTTAACAGTTAAACCTTTAAAATGGTACCTTTTTATTTATTCTGACTGTACTCAAGTTCGCGCGGAATCGAAGTTATCAATACTTTTGACCGCGAGTGTAGTTTGAAGCGAGGTGCGAGACCAATCGATTTTCATTAATTTGGTGTGAAATTTTATAAATATATTGTCAGTCTGCAAGTGTAATTTGACACTAAATGAATACAATTCCTTTGTGAGTCATACGTGCGAGTTGCATACACTGAATATCAATAACTATACAGCAGTTCCGTTTTACCAATATTGGCGCAGACGATTTGAGCACTGCCATTGTACTGTGCATAATATTTATTTAGACTTTAAATTAATCAATTAAAATATTATATAATATGGACAGATTGTTCAGTTAGGTAGGTCCAACTTCGAGAAAGAGGTCGCCCGAAGAATCCAACTCGGATGGGCAGCGTTTGGGAAGCTACGTGATATCTTCTCATCGAAAATCCCACAGTGTCTCAAGACAAGGGTGTTTAACCAGTGTGTGTTGCCAGTGATGACATATGGCTCTGAAACGTGGTCTCTAACTGCTGGCCTTTTAGAGAGACTAAGAGTCACTCAACGAGCGATGGAAAGAGCTATGCTCGGAGTTTCCTCCGGCGAAGAACCAAAGTCACCGACATAGCTCATAAAGTTTGCAAGTTGAAGTGGCAATGGGCAGGCCACATCGCTCGTAGAACTGACAACCGATGGGGAAGAAAAGTTCTCGAGTGGCGACCACGGACCGGAAGACGCAGCGTAGGTAGGCCTCCCACTAGGTGGACCGACGACATCGTGAGGGTCGCGGGCAACCGATGGATGCAAGTGGCGAATTGTCGTTCGGCGTGGCGGTCTAAGGGGGAGGCCTATGTTCAGCAGTGGACGTTTTCCGGCTGATGATGATAATATGTAACCTACTTATTAAAATCATTACATCATAACTGGGTAGTAGGTATCTACATCATTTTTATTTATCATAATTATCATGAATTTTATTTATTAGGAAAACCACAAATTAAATTAATTATGATCAATCATTAATTAGTTGCCACCGCAAGATATTGAGTACCAACTCGTAGTCGAGTACCTATACCGCGTGATACATCTATTGTTCATACAAATATTATTATAATTAAATTTATTAATAAGTACACGTTGGATGTTAACAGGGAAAATCAAATTGTTGGTGTGTTCTTTCTTTGACGGAGCTGGTTTTTATCGTTAGTTATAATTGTTGCTGGATCAATAGTCGACGTGAGTGCACGTGCGTCAGCGGCGAGATTACGTTTCGTTTCAATTACCCACACACCGATATGAAAATCATAAAAATGTATTCGCCAAATTGGCTATGAGCTAACGTGAAATCGATTGAACTTGACGTGCGACTATTGAAGGCAGAGGCTAATATAAATACTTGCTTTCTAACTTCGCTTGACTCATTGATTGTTATTGTTAGACATCGTTAACATACGGGCAGCGTGTGCGCTATAAATAGGTGCTAAGCTGCTACTAATACGTAATTATGGCAAGTTATGACGTGGCATAATAAGCGAGGGCTGAGGGTATAGAGCGTATGGTCGGCCGTGACCCTGGCGTGGCGGCACCTCCATGGAGGCGAGCTCATCTGTCGGCACGACCCTATTTACATAACAACGCTCGTAGGATCCGGCGTTAATAGCGAATGCCGCGCCACCATCACCTCCCTGCATTTATTCAATTGAACAAGATCGAGAGCAATAGATGAACGACTTGAGAATTCAGGGGGACGGGAAATTGTCTGCTGCGACTGCGACGTTGTTTGTTTACGAGCCGTCTGCAGCGGTTTCTACTCTGAATGACTATCACTTTATGTATTTCTGATGTGAAATTCCTAGAAGCAGTTAGAAAATTGCACTTTATCGATCTATCACGACACGTAAACCTCGAACTGTCGATATAACTTTGGCATGTCTGCAGAATATTCTAAATTGAACGGGTCAAGATGTATTTTAGAGATTTATTTTCGAACATTCAGGTGAATTTTTAATGGCGGATCTGGTTTATGAGTCAGTTGTTTTTCTGTGCAGCTGGCAACCGTGACCTAAGGAAGTGTGCTTCTCAGAACAGTAATATATTCATATGTGCAACCTTCAAGGTCTCAGCAAGGCAGCTAGCTGCTAAAGTGCTAACACGCGTATTCGGCTGCGAATTGTAATCATATCAAATTAGTTAAGAATGCATGTGCGGTTCGGTCGGTCGCGGTGCGAGTCAAGGTTGTCTCGATAACGCGAACGATCAATTAAATTTGCTTCCTGGCCATATTGGTTTAATAAAATATTTAAATGCTTCGGACGGGTGGGCGAATAAGAGGCGAATAGCGAAAACCAAGACTATTTTAACTGCACGACACCATTTTTTACTCCAACAGCTCAAAAATCTTCGCCGAAAATTCTTCTGTGTCGTCAGTGGCAAGTTGAATGTATTTTTGAGACACAGAAGTTAGAATATGTATGAATCCATATCCGCTCAGCCGTTTTTGCGTACAAGTAGGTATATTATCCAAATACGCTCAGCCGTTTTTGTCTAAAAGACTGACAAACATCCACCCATCCTCACAAATGTGTAATAATAGTATTATTATACGATCAATTTAGCGAAATAGGTATTGATTTAGGAACTGTGCACATGGTTGACACCTGAAAAATAAACGTGAATTACGTAGGTAGGTACTCTATACTTAATATGTATTATAAAACTGAAGAGTTCGATAGAACAAGGTAATCTCAGGAACTACTGGTTCGAATCAAAAAAATATTTAATTTATAAAGAAAGGCTATGGTAGGCTATACAGGGTGTCCTGTAAATAATGGTTCAAACGTAACCAGTAGGTAGCTTACCTGATTTTCGACAACAATTTGAACAATAACAAAAAAACCGTTACGGTAACCAAGATATTTTTTTTTTCTATTTTTTCAACCCCAATTCATGCAGACTTTGCATTCTCGTAGGGGGAAGCTAGTTTGAGCATTTACTCTAATGACAAAATAAACAGTTTATTTGTTGTTTTTTTTTAGTTTTGTACAACCTAAATGGTTACGTTTGATCCATTATTTACGGGACACCCTGTATAACATTACGCTACGAGCAATAGGAGCGGGTGAACAGCAACTGTTGTGAAAAGGTGCTGATGTAGGTAACTAGAAACATCATTTGCACGGTAATTTTGTCATCAGCAATATTTCATCATTGCGTTTGTTATTGAAGTGTCATGTTGCCAGGGGATTTACCCATTTTACCATGTGCGTGTGAACTGAGGGACCAAACAGGAATACGCAAAATAAAAATCGAAGGATTTAGTAGTAGACTTAAAACAATTGTAGAACAAATCTGGGAATTTGTAAACAAATATATTAAAAACTACAGCCCTTAAGGTGTGGTCCCTCAGTCCTCACAGACCATCAGCCATATCTCTTAAAGTATTGGATAAATTAAGGTTTTGTGACTACAGACATTTAGTAAAGAAATTGTAAAGATATTTACTGATTATCAGATCACAAAGCATCAAAGGTAAAAAATATATAACGATTAAACTGTGGTCCCTCAATCCTCATAAGAAAAATAAATAGTTTAGTGAATATTACCTAGTAAATCTTTCTTTTTCCACATGAAGTTTTAGTAGAGTCATAAAACATTTTGTAAAAAAGAAATGAAATAAAAAATATCAACGCAATTTGAAGATAGCTAATAATAAAACTGGTCCCTCAATTCTCACTTCTACTGACATAAGTGCATGTATTAACTGCTAGACGAGAGGATTATCAGAAAGTCTAGTGTACTTAACTTTTCGTAAAAAGTCTCTACTAAATAACAGGTACCTAAAATTGTGTATTTCTTACCTCTTAGCTAAGATAATATATTTTTTTTAAATCTTATGACAATAGATAGAGTAGTGTAACTACACAATGGAACAAAATGTATACAGTACTATTATACTTTATTTAATATTAAACGAAACGAAAACAAGGTTGTATGGTTAATTTAAAGTTAGGTATATTACATGTGGCGTAAGTGTATTTAATAAAAAAGTAGATTACAAAATTAACAAATCACTTTTTATATAATTAATTTAAATTTGGATGTAGCTTAATGAATGTAAGAATGTTTTTTGATCAGTACTTTCAATCATTTTGAGATGTTTATCATTATAACAAAAGTAACGCTCATTCATAAAACAGTGACATCGATAATGGCCGAGACCCCCTGAAATTAATGCTGGAATGAATTCAAATGCGCCCTTGATTTTGTTCTTTACCGTTTTGGTAACAGGAACATTACTAAGAGAATTTCTTTCAGTGTTTGTTTCTAATGTTGTCTAATGTTTGTTTTCTATTGTTGATGTTAAGTGTAGTTTATTCTCAGTTTTCTATTTTATTAATCCACTGCATAATCTTCCTTTATCTACCGATATCACTATTATAAGAACGATAGTTTCTTTTGCTATGATGATCAATACTTCAAAATTATTGTATGTAGGTACTGACAAAAGTATTATAATAAGTGGTTAATTAATTTTGCATTCCACTTTTTTATTAAATACACATACGCCATGGACCACGCCCAGCTCGACGGCGCGTTGTGTTCCACGAAGAGTGTCAGCATAATGACGGCTCCCCACCCTTAGAGGGTCGCGGGACTTATGAATTACCGTGACCCCGGAGCGTAAAGGGCTATTGAAGGAAACCGTGGATTTTAGTCAGTACGAGTCCGAATGTCCCTCCCGCTCTGTCCTATGTGGGAGAAATAATTTGATGATTTTACCACAAAAAAAATGTACACATACGCCACAACCATGTAATATATCTACCATTAAATTAACCGTACAACCTTGTTTTCGTTTCGTCTAATACTATATTAAATAAAGTATAATAGTACTGTCTACATTTTGTTTCATTGTGTGGTCACACTACTCTATCTGTGGTCATAGGATTTAAAAAAATATATTATCTCAGCTAAGAGGTAAGAAATACACAATTTTAGGTACCCGTTATTTAGTAGAGACTTTTTACTAAAAGTTAAGTACACTAGACTTTCTGATAATCCTCTCGTCTAGCAGCTAATACATGCACTTATGTCAGTAGAGGTGAGGATTGAGGGACCAGTTTTATTATTCGCTATCTTCAAATTGCGTTGATATTTTTTTTTCATTTCTTTTTTACAAAATGTTTTAAGCCTCTTACTAAAACTTCATGTGGAAACAGAAAGATTTACTAGGTAATATTCACTAAACTATTTATTTTTCTTATGAGGATTGAGGGACCACAGTTTAGTCGTTATTTATTTTTTACCTTTGATGCTTTGTGATCTGTTATTCAGTAAATTTCTTTACAATTTCTTTACTAAATGTCTGTAGTCACAAAACCTTAATTTATCCAATACTTTAAGAGATATGGCTGATGGTCTGTGAGGACTGAGGGACCACACTTTAAGGGCTGTAGTTTTTAATATATTTTTTTACAAATTCCCAGATTTGTTCTACAATTGTTTTAAGTCTACTACTAAATCCTACGATTTTTATTTTGCGTATTCCAGTTTGGTCCCTCAGTTCACACGCACATATTTTACCAGTACGCAGCAAAGAGTATAGAAATTAAGTTGCAGTATCAATTTTCGCACTTTAATGCAAATCTGATAGTGCATCAGCAATAGTTGACAGCATCAATATGTAAAAGTAAGAGTTTTGAAAAAAAAGTACCGACTTCAAAACAAATACAAAAAAGTTTAAAAATAACTTTTCTTTCGGAAGTCGGTGGCAATAGTCAATGACACAACAAAACAAAGCCACCGACTTCCGAAAGAAAAGTTATTTTAAACTTTTTTGTATTTGTTTTGTAGTCGGTACTTTTTTTAAAAAAAGTTTTTATTTTACCCTTTTTAGTTTATTTATTACATATTCAACCCAAATTCTTGTAAAATACAAAATTTTCTTACATATGCACTAATCTTGTAATCCGTCACAACATAAAAAAATCCATATCACTAAAACTACTGAACCGATTTTGATGAAACTTGCAGTGTACCCTAAGTTGAACAATACCTAGTACAACAAAAAAAGAATTACTTAAATCGAACTTATAGTTCCGGAGATATGCGTGCACAAACATAAAAACATACATACATACATACACTTATGAAATTTGGCACATTTGTTCAGACGCTGATATAGACTAACATATATGAAAACTGGGCAGTTCTGATAATATTACATACATACGGGTCGAATTGATAACCTCCTTTTTTTTGAAGTCGGTAAAAATAATGGATCTACCATAGATTAAAAAATGTCCTACGTTTTTCTTTTGTTGGGGAACAGTGTATAAGACGTGGACGCGAGGTATGATGGGAAATCACACACTTTTTTTTTTTTTTTTTTTTTTTTTTTTTTAGGGTGGCAAAATCATTAAATGAGCCGTCGGATGCCCTTTACGTTCCGGGGCCACGGTATCCTGGTTTAAGAAAAATCCGCGACCCCGGCAGGCATTTGGCCCCATAAGGGGCCCCGTCGGTGACGCGTGAAACACGACGCGCCACCGACCCGGGCTTGGTCCTTGGTCGGACGGCGAGCATACCCATTACTCACCGTCCGCAAGCCCGCTCCGCCGCTGTGCCCTATGCTGTTCAGAGGGACACGCGTTGGAGCGTCCACCCGACAGGCTATTTGCATACGGGCAAAGAAACCCCTTAGGCACACAGTGCCTAAGGAGAGTTTTTGCCCGCATCCCAGGGCGCACCGGCCCGAAAAACTGGTCTTCCCCCCGGACGTATCCGAGAGGGAACTCCAGTCCACGGGCGCACGTGGAGGTTTCCTGTCTTAGCACCCCGGAAATCACACACTTAAGGCAAATTTAATACAATACTAACGTAGCGCAAGCGCCAACAGGACGCCATTTGTTAATGGGCGCTTGCAAATGATGTCCTGATGGCGCTTGCGCTACGTTAGTGTTGTGTTAAGTATGCCTAAAGAGTGTATGTCCCCATTATACCTCGCATCCCCGTCTTATACACTGTTATGACAAAGATATGATACATCAAAATTCGACAGTGGGGGGGTTCCTGACGTCAGAAAAAGTAAGGGGCAATTTTAAAAGTGTCGTATCTTCGTCAAGTTTGGTTGGTTGACCAAACAAAAAAAAAACGGACTACTTAGATATTTTCAGTCCCATTCTGGGTGGGAGGACTCATTGATGATTTTACTCTACGATAAAAAAGGTCCATCGGTACTCGTATATTGTGTTGTTATAATGAGCACATTTCAATTAATAACCTACTATTTCGGTAACACGCATTTTTTCAGTAAAAAATAATAACCAATTATTATCGTTAAAATTTTAAATACCTATGGAATTCCTCATGACGCGACGCTTGAATTTTTGCTTTTAGCTGACGTCATCTTCAACGGTTTTACGCATGTAGGTAGGGTTGAATAAAAAATGCAATTCGATAAGGCATTGTTCTTAAAATAGCTCTTAGTTGCTTCCTTTGTGGTCCATTGTCGTCGGAGATATAGGTATCTGACACACGTCTCGGCAATCCTGCCGTCCCTTATCTATACTTCTATTACTAAATTAAAAAGCTGTAGAATTTGATTAGTTGAGCGCGCTAGTCTCAGGAACTACTAGTTCGAATTGAAAGATAATGTTGGATAGTCTATTTATTGAGAAAGGCTATAATAGGTTATACAGGGTTATTTGAAAAACACCGACAACCTCTTAAGAGGTCATTCCACTCATTATAATGAATAACTTTTACTATGGCACCAAACCCGAAATCGTGAAAAAAAAATCAGGTGTTCCCTACATTTTGACGAGTTATGCGAACATAAAGTACGGAACAACTGATTTTTTTTTTCGTGATTTCATGTTTGGTCCCATAGTAAAAGTTGTTCATTATAATGAGTGGAATGACCTCTTAAGAGGTTATTGGTGTTTTTCAAATAACCCTGTATAACACGCTACGACCAAACGGAGATGAGAAGCGGTTGAAACCACGGGGAACAACTAGTAAAATATAAAGCCTCATCATTCTAATCGAACAATCTTTGCAATCACAAATTCGGCATTGAAAAAGAAATAGGTAGAAGTAACAAAGTCTTGAACTTTATTTGACATTTCCTGTTTGTTCATACCTTTAAGAGCGCGTATTCTGAAAGTTGACAACGTCGCAAATAGTTGTTAAATATTAACAAGTTTTATTAAATTAGCAATGTTACTGTAGGTATGAAAATGAGAATATGGCTCTGTAGTAAACTAAAAAAATGATAAGGGAATGCAATAAGTAATATCGTAACACCAATTATATAGTTTTTGATGTAAAAAAAAGTATTTGGAAACCTCCAAATGACTTTTTTTACACCTGTAACGGTGACAACATCAAATTCAGTGTTTTAATTGCATTCCTATATCAATTTTTAGTGCACTACAGAGCCACATTTTTTGTTTTCATAAAGTAAATTTACCAAATTAATTAAAATTTGTAAATATTTGACAACTATTTGCGACGTTGCCAACTTTCTGGTTACGCGCCTTTAAGGCAATAAAAATAATCGCTTAAATGCACAATAAAATAAAAACGATTATTGTAATGGCATCCATCAGCATCAATGTCTTAGTACCAGGCTCTCATAAATATCGAACAGTATTTACTACAGTAGGTATCATTATGGAGTTATGTAGCGTGTAATTGCCCAGCGGAAATGCAAAGGTTTCTACTACATAGTTATCAAACAGACACAAATAACTGTTGAGTTGCATGTCGTGTACCACTGATAAGAAATAAAATGTTTGTTATCATTTAATCATCTGTATCCGCTGTTATTTATACCCACGGGGAAGTTCTAATCTTGCCTCTAGCAGCTGTGCATAAGAAATTCCGGAAAACGGCAATGATTCTACCTAAAGTTTGTGCCTAAGAATTTTACTTTCCTTTTAAAAGATAACATTAATTGGTTCTTATTGAATGTTTAATAGGATTAAAACTGAAATGAAGTTATCATTTCTCTTTTAATTTTCCACTTTGCAAAGACCTTCTGCTTTCAAAGGATAAAAGGCTGAAACGAACTTTTTGCATTCGAATTTTTAATTTGTTCTCTTTTTTTTTTGAATTTTTAGTTAATTTTCATACCTTGGTAAAAATCCCGACAGGCATTATCGTCTGATAAATAAATCTGTACTATATTATAAGCTGAAAGTTTGTTTGGTTAAACGCGGTTATCTCAGAAACTACTGGTTCAAATTGAAAAAATATTTTTGTGTTGGATAGTCCATTTATCGAGGAAGGCTATAGGCTATAAATCGTCACGCTACGATTATTAGGAGCCGCGCAGCGGGGATGAAACCACGGGGTCAGCTAGCCTAGAAAAAAGGCTCATTAACATGCTGCAAAAATTTGAATTCTCGTCCGCAGTGTAGTCAAGCTTGCTTGCAACTCGCATTGTCTAGCATCAAAGAGATTTAAAAGAACTATAGAGCGGGCATTGGGAATATTGTCATACAAAAATGTTGATGTCGGGCGTCAGTAGCGCTATCTAGCGTTGTATAGCAAAACCACGTATTAAAATAATTCATCAGAATATATTTCAGCCATTACACAATAGATGGCAGAACTGAGCATCTTGTGATAGGGGTGCAACATTTTAGAATGGCACAATTATCGATACATAAACATCGATAAAGTTAACTAGGATTTAAATATTATTAGAAAAAAATTAAAAAGTGTGTAAGGGCAGAACAGAAATTAAATTATTAGTTATTAATACAATCCTATATTATCAATCTATCGTCATTAACTTAGTCAATGAACAACATAAAAAAATGTTTTTTTTTCGCTCGTATGATTTGATGAAAACGTCTTTTTCTTTTGACCAACTTCCACCGTCTCGATTTTATTCTTCCCATGTCATAAAATGATCCTAACATTAAATGTTTTAATTAATTTTTGTGGACAGCTCGCCCTTGAACAAAATAAAAATGTTTCAAAAGGGAGCTAGTCTCCTAAAAAAGTTTTTCCGTAAGTATCTCTTTCATTCATAAACAAGTCAGTATACGAAATTAATCATTTGGTATTTTAATTACTCTTCGACTTAATAAATATCGATAACACATATCGATAAACAGACAACTCTAATTCTTTAGCATATTGTCGTACAGCTACTGAGCAACAGATGGCGTTTATTTAAAAAATGCAAGAGTTCTAGAATAATATCAGACAAACTCTTAAAAACCAGGTAAAAATAAAAAAATATTTAGGAAAACAAATTGATTTCAAGTCCACATGTTTTCTTATATCTTGATTTGCAGTTACGCAAAGCGCAACTAGGCATATTTTCCTATAATCGTCCAACGAAGTTTGAATTTTGACACACGGTCACACGACCTGTCAGGCGGACGTCTCAAACTAGACTGGTCGAGTTTTTACCGAGTGGTAAAAATTTGTGGATCACAACTTTCTTCGTGATGTCCCGTCTATTGCTCGTATATAGTTTAATGTCTTTGTCTAGCATGCAATTTCTTTCTTCGTCTCTGAGGCTTAATGCAAGACACATTGCTCTTTCTCTTGAAATATTTTTCTTGGAATACATGAAGGCTTTTGATTAGCAGTAGGTGATCAATCATCTGATGCTGATATGCATAATGCATCAAAATATTGATTATCTACAACCGACAGAGATAAATAAAGGTACCTTGTTAGGAATTTTATTGTACGTACAGACGCCAGCAGGTCAACCTACCCGAAACTGTCAGATTTTACCAATCGAACATTAACCTTCCACTATTGTGATAAGGTTGAAAATCTATTGAAGAAATTTGGCAGATTGTGATAGGTTGATGTGCTGGCGTCTGTACATTTTAATAATAATTAACGTAGGTACGACGTATAAAGAGCGTATGATGTACACATAACTCAGTAATTTTCCGCATAAAAATACCTTGATAAATACATTCCGTAGTAAAAAAAAATTCTGCAAAGCAGCCGGATTTGAGATTCTACGAAAGGCAGTTTGAAGAGACAAGGTTAATCGCAAATAAGCAGTTAGTCATCTAACAAGCAACTGCAGCAAATGTGGACTGAGGATATTGCCATAATCACTAACGCAGTAGTGACTGACTAAACAAATTACTGAAATTGCAGCTTTGCAGCACATAATCAGCGGATTTCTGGAAGCTACTGCCCATCCTCCTAACATCATTTTTAACTTAATGAATGGCATCAGTTTACTTGTGATGTTTTCCGTTGGGAAACTGAGTTATTAATAACATTATTGTTTAATTAATAAACTTAATAGCAATGACATGGTGAATAATGTAGGTAGGTACTTTATCACTCACACCTAATAATAAATTAAATTGTAACAATTTTTAAATTGCTCACTAAGCAAGTAGGCAACCGCAGTGTGCCCTTCTACGCACATGAATGACTCCATGTATTGTAGATTCGGTGAGTCAATGAGCGACGACCGACAACGTACGCGGCACTGCGCAGGCGCACTCGACGACTCATTCATGCCTTCACACAAAAACCTTTAACAATTACTCAAACAAATATTAAAAGGATCAAATTACTTGAAATTATTATGTTTGTGGGAATACACGTTTGGTGTGTGAATGTGAATTTGCGTGCGTTTGTCATGGGATTAATGTTAATGAGTTTGTGCCGTAAATAAATGTACATTTCTTTAGTGTTCTTTGATTTATATTTATTTTTCTAGTGGTTAAAAGTTGTGTATAATGTGTCGAACGCCATTAACCAGGTAGGCCACCATTAACCACTATATTTTCGACTCTGATCGTGCTTGCTGAGTAAAAGGAAAATGAATGCTTTGAAATGTAATACTTAAACAACATCAAAAGATAAAAACAGTAATTTGTGTAACATGACCAATAATTGACCATCAATTTACGTATTTTTTGGACGAAGCAAAAAGCGTAAATGCTTTGTCAGCAGATTGTTTTAATAGGAAAGCCAAATGATAGTTAATGTAATTACTGACGAGCTAAGTTAACTTTAGATGAGTGTTACAAATAGCAAAGAGTAAAGACAACCTCAAGACAAAATTTTAAGGTGAAGTTTTAAACAACTTTTTTTGCAGCGAATGCACGAGTTTGTTTCAAGGAGCCCCGCTCATGCCACAATCACTGACACAGATTGCGAGCTCATCCACGCAGAACTCGTGAGGTTCCATGACAGCACCCCATTTAAAAGGCAAATACAGTCACGACGTGCTCACACGGATGTGTCGATATCGATACGATGCGCCTTGTGCAACTCGCAACACTAATGCATCCACTAGACAAAATCAACATTAGGAATGTGATGCAACTCCTTGACTATCTTTTCACACAATCCTTTTTAAAGAAACTGGAAGCTATTGACTAATAGAAATGTTATTTTATTTTGGGTTTTATAGTGTTGTTGTGTTACAATTAATGTTACACAGTCCCGGACTGTAAAAACAGGGTAGCGTTTTAGTTTTTGCAGTAATGGTGATAATACTGATAATGACCAAATGATTACGGAGTTGGGTGTAGGAGTAGCAGAGTGGAAAGTTCCTCGATACCCCAGCGAAAGGGAAGGTATCTTTGACCAGACTGGTCATGGTGTTGTGTCTGGTGGGCTTTCTGCCCGACAGAGCGATGTCATGTACATGTACAAGCTAAGAGACCAACAAAAATTGGTTTCTTAGAACGTCGAGTATGACGTAATGTAATAAAAATAAGCGCGAAAAATACAGTGAACAGAGAAGGGTATAAAGAAGAATTTAAACCGAACAGAATAATAAATAAGAGTTTGATATTCCCAATAAAAATTGGGAAGTTGTAGCACAAAAATAAACTTTGACGTCGAAGATCTCTGTATTTCCAGCGATAACGACAGTTTTTTTTTTAAGAATTTAGTAGGTTTTCCATTTTTTTAAAACTTTAACCGAACCATTATTTAATTTTATGTCTATATTTTAAATAATCTAAAGAAAAGCAGTAAAATAAATGCCCATTCGCAGCTTACGTCACATTTCAACACAAATGTCATTTTTTCAATTTTCAATCTTATTGACGCTCCATAGTGGTGACAATAGTTTACGCGGTCATAAGCGATTAAAATCGTATTCAGTACGCGTCCTTAGGTAAGACGATGAAGTTACCTTATAGTAATACAGTTTACGCTAGAGCTTATTGTCAAAATATTCTGTCTGCTAAACTCGCAGATAACTTCGATTGCGCGATGTAGAACACTTAGATCATCCGCCGCTGCATAGATGGCGCTAGTGTACTTTTGCTGACGATATGCCGCTACATACTGGATGATGGATGACCATGTAGCGGCATAATCGTTGTATTGATATGGCGGAATACCAGAAATGTATTATGTATTCTATGTTAGAAGAAATTGTAACTTTATGGTAGGGAATTTCTAACAAAAAAAAAAAAACAATAATTCGTTTGTCGTAAATGCGTCAGCGAATTAATTTTGTGCCTTCAGTGACTCCTTTGAAAGGAAGGAAAAATATGCTATACTTAAGTAAAACCTAAACCAATAGATGACTTGACGTACCTACCATGCGGTTCAAGGGAGCGAAGGTTAGCTGACGCCATATTGTACACGCTTTTAAATAAACAAATATCGTATGAATATAACTCTAACAGCATAATAATGATTATTTAAATTACCTATTAAAAATTAATTTGCACAAAGTATTTTATTGCTAAACGTCATTTTCAAGTGACAGTTGACAGATGGAGGTCATTCACACCTTCCTTCCTAATTGAACCGCATAGTACCTTATTTGAGTACCGCTTACAGCACTGCTCACCCATTAGGGTAAAAAAGCGTGACGACGATGACATCGGGTGAACGGACAAATTGTAACGGTTTGTTCGATTGCGGAACTTTAATAATACCATGGAACACAAAAACTTTGATAGATGTAACATAATTAGTAATTATATAGACGTCACGCATTTTTTATATTATTTTATCATAAAAAAAAAGATCTAAATCTATTAAGAGCACCGAGGCACACCGAGGTCTGTTACCAAGATTAAGCCTCGAGCAGACAGTCACGATTAATCGCGCGGGGCGACTTGTCGCGGTCCATATTCGCAGTACATTTAGAGTGGAAATTAGCTTGGCTCGTTGTCGCAGCGCGATTAATCGCGTGTGTCTGTTCGAGCCTTAATGCGATGACTTTGTTTCTTAGTTCCTTGATTTTTTTGCCACCGACTTCCGAAAGAAAAGTTATTTTACACTATTTTGTGTTTGTGTAAGAAGTCGGTTTTCAAAATGTTTTTAATTTTCCCCTTTTTAGTGGGTACAGGCGGTATAGGTATCATTATAGGTAGTTGTCTGATTACTTAATTAAAGACACTTTAACAACGATTGGGTTTAGAGCACGAGCTTAGGGATGCTTCCTGCCCCATTGGTCTATTCCCAACTACATTAGCTGGAGTCGACCGTGCAGTCCAACCAGTTGCATATGAAGCGACTGGCTATGACAACCCTAAACTCGTAATTCAACAGTTTTTCCTCTTGTTCCCAGATCGTTGTCGAGTGACTCGGATGAGGCGCGGGCGCCAGCGTGCCATGCTGTGCTAGAATCCACGATGGTGGGAGTGGGCGTCGCGGAGGGAGGCGGGGGCGGCGGCGGCCCCGGCGACGGATACTATGGAGAGTACTACCCTCCCGAGCAATACTACGTGCCACAGGAGATGTGTCCCCACCCCCAGCAACATCCACAGCACGCGCATATGTGCACCGTGCTCCCTGATTATGGTGAGTTTATTTCCCCCTCTAGTGTGTCTATTGAATAGATATGTAAACACTATCTTACTAACATAAGTAGTCGAGTATCGGCCACTAATGAAAACTGTCATTCAATACGGATACAGGGCCGTAACTAGCCGTCTAAGCGCCCACTGGGAGCTTTTTAACTGCACCCTGGTCTGGCCAATTGTGGTCCTGCTCTGGTCATTACTGCGCCCCTCCAGCTATGCCTGGACACCGTTGGCACACCCCTATTTTCGGTGTGGATAGAACCAGTGAAATAGAGATTAAAATAAGTAAACAAAGAACAACAGTTGTTCTTTGTTTACTTATTTTAATCCTTTGTTTACTTATTTATTTTCCAGAGATGTTAAACCTTCACAGTTACTGTGAAGGTTTAACATCTCTGGAATAGAAGCATGTAACAAATAAAATCCAGAACTACCAGAAGGGCATAAATATGCCCTTGTGGTAGTTCTGGATCTGATTTTTCTGTATGTGAGTTTAAATGTTTGTAAACGCACCTGGTTACAATAGAAATTCCTAGTATAGGGGCAACCTTTTCCAAGAATGGACCCCGGACGGCCTTAACAAGGAGAAAAAGACTTTCGTACAGCACCAGAAGAAATAAGCTTTTCGCAAGTTTTCGTCAGTCCAATAGGTTTTCGACTCCCCTATGTCGATCTACGTCTCCCAATATAGATCTACGACTCGCAATCATAGAATCTGATATAGCCGATAGACTGTTATTTTGTCTATCTAGGCCCTCAGGCTAGTTGAACATCGACAATAAGTTTGTAGGCATTTTAGTTTCTGTGACTTGATTTAAGATTTACTTTACCACAATCAACAATGTTTACAAAATATGTATATCTAAGATAGGTACTAGTGGCACTAAAAATTATTACACTTGGACGACTAGACGTTCGTGAAAGTAGATTTCGCAGTTTTACCCACGTTTTCCCCTCCTGCGGTAGGCGATAAACACGTGTGTCCGAAAATTTAATGGTTTTTCTACACAATAATTCCGATTTGTATATTATTATGCTAAATAATAATACACACATCAAAAGTGTCTAGGGATCAACATATATTTTTGCAATAACTTTTCTCCTGATTGATATTAATTAAAATTTTCTTTAAGGATTCATCAAATAAAGTGTTTTCGTTTGTCACAGTAACGATAAACCAAGTCACCTTTGCATTAATAAAGAAATTTGCCATTTTCCTAATAAAGGGATTTTTGACATTTGAACCACTAACACAAAAGTTCGAAAAAAAGACTGAAATAACAGTTTTCTTTAAAATTTTATTGGGTAACTTAAACAATTAATAATCCGTGTTTCTACCGCGAACACTAACAACACAAGAACATCGGTTTGGCATACTCAAAATGAGTTCATCCAAATCACGCTGTGGAATGGCCGCCCATGTTCGTTGCTACAACAAAAAAAGGTCTTCTTGCGACTGGATACCCTCCATATTCGGCAGAGCTCTTCTCTGTAGCATATCCCATGCATGCTCAATCGGATTCAAGTCTGGCGACTGAGCAGGCCAGGGCAGGACATTGATGTTAGCTGCGGCGAGAGTCTGTCTTACAACTCTTGCGGTGTGCGGTCGTGCATTATCATGCATTAACTGAAATAAGGGACCGATTTGCACTTGTAGAGGAACGATGACGTCTGATACAATCGTCTCAGCATAAATTTGAGCGTTGAGGTTGCCTCTGATCCAAATCAACTCAGTTCTTCCGCCGATCCAAATACCCGCCCATACCATGATGGTTCCACCACTATAAGGATGGACTTCCTGGCAGGATTTTAATCGCTGTTGGCGTCCAGGGGTTCTCCAGTGTCGTATACGTCTTGTATCCGGTCTCATACCGAAACGAGACTCATCAGAAAAGCACACGAAACGCCATTGTTCTTCTGCCCAATTTCTGTGTTCAAGAGCCCATTGATATCGAATCCTACGATTGTGCATTGCTATAGGTGGTACCCGTAGCGGTCTTCGGGAATGAAGGTTCACTTCATGCAAGCGGTTTCTGACTGTTTGGTCGCTAATTAAGTTCCCTGAAGAGTGATGAAGCCTCACGGCTAACATCATGGCGGTTATTGTTGGAGCTCTTCGAGTTAAGATTTGAATGTATCGGTCTTGTCTCCGTGTGGTGCAGCGATACCGTCCTCCATGGCGCTCAGCCACGGTACCAGTGCTTCGGTAACGTGTCCAAAGTCGACTGATAACACTCTGACTTGTATTCAGAGCTAAAGCCACAGTACGTTGCCGGGAACCAGCTTCTATCATTCCCACGGCTCTGAGCATTTCTTCCCTGCTTAAATGACGTCGCCGCTCCATAATAACGTTGGTTTTAATCAGTAGTAGGGAAACAGTAGCACTAATAATGTCTTCAATGCGTTGTATGTTTTTATAGGGAAAATATTGACAGCTGATTTTCATCTTTTACTCGAATTTGATTCACAGTTCCTGATTCAAATTATGAAATGCACCAAAAAGGATCCATATAAATTTATAAAATCATAAATTTATTACAAAGCCACATCTCAATCTCAAGAAATCCGCATAAAAATGCTTGATCCCTAGACACTTTTGATGTGTGTATGTAGCTTTCATCTCCTGACCATTATTTTTATGTTACTTTTGAACGGGTCCTATGACCATGTTTTATACCTTTTGGCTGTATGTGAAGTTGAGTATGGCCAATTGGCCACAGAACAGTCAAAAAGCGTTTAGTATTGCCTTGACTGTGATGTGACAATTCTTTATTTTTCAATCTAGATTCTAGAGTTCGATCACCTTTTATTAACTTAGTAACGCCTAATCGTAGGTAATTAACAAGTATAATAAAAAAAGACTTGTAATTTCCTGTACCTAATAAAAAAAGCGAATTTTTCATGCAATTGATAAGTTGTCAAACGCGACCGTTTTATTGTTTCCAATAATGTTTTTATTATAGTTCGCTAAATAGTTTTACTCATGGAATGCGATTTTTATTTTCTACTTTATCAATTAGGTACCTATGGTTGGTCGATTTGCTAGTAACGGCAATATCTGTAGTAGTGTCCGACCGAAACTGAATTTTCGGGCGAAACCGAAACCGAAACCGAACTTTCGGCCTAGCCCTCAGTTTGGGCCGAAACCGAAACTTCTTAAAACTTTTAAAATTTTGATAATTTTCTGTACTGTTTTTTGAAACATTTTTAACACATAAGAAAAAGTGTCATAAACATACAGGGTTAATTTTTGAACTGGGCGTGGATGGCTATATTCGAAACTATGAGAAAAATCGAAAAACGTTGAAAGGAGTCTGAGGCCGATTTTGACGAAAAATTAAACTGCATCATTGAATTTTAGAAAAATTAATAATCCTGCCATGAATCGAACCCACAAAATTGGGAAAAAAAGTCAAACCCTGTATTATTACACCACTCGATAGTGTTGCTAATAAGGATCAGTTCTGGGAATTAATGATACACGATAACCTTATGGAAACAGCAGATTTTTAAGAATACGCTATTTTCTATGTTATTCAACTTCTACTGAGCCATAAATCTATTCGAATTTATAAACAATCATTGTTTTCAACGTTTCACTTGATTTGAAGCCTCAACAATCAAAATATAGTGCATATTTTTAAATACGAAATTATTAAGTTAAATAAAATTGCAGCATTATTTCGAAGAAGAAACGGTTAACTTATGTTTCGAATACAGTCAGTGCCTTGACGATTGATATATTTTTTTAATTATACATTTTCTTTCTTTCCTTTCTTCCTAAACAAAAACATGATCATTAACGTATAACAAAAATATTATATTTATGACATGAATATATAAGACTTATTCTTGGCAGTTAACTTAAAAACAACCTCAACTCACGATTAAATGGACGGTGGCGAACTGAGCCAGAGCCCCGCCCGCGAGCAAGCACGAAGCTACGAAGTTTACCGAACGACGCACGACAATGCACGAACGAACGAGTTTCGGCAGGGCCGAAAGTTTCGGCTATATTTTGGCCGAAACCGAAATCAAGGACGAAACTAGATATTTTGGCCGAAACCGAAACCGAAATATCGGTCGGTTACTAATCTATAGTAGTAGTAGGCACCTTAGATTATATTTGTGTGGTAGGTACTTACTAGGTATAGATACCAAGCTATATCGTTATGGCTTTAAGTTAAATATATTTTCCACAAAAAAAAGTTACTTACTGAAACTATTTCACTATCGCTGTTGCTACATTATTGGTACCTCTACCTATTTACTTAACTACCTACCTTTGTATCTAAGTAAAATAAAATAAAATAGTCATAGACAATATACTGGTGGGTTGGTTAACAGACAATGGATAGGGTTGTTCTTTAAGACAGGCAAAAACTTATAAAAATAGGTTCACTGTTGTACGTCTCGGTAAATGTTGCTGATCTAATTCCAGAAAATCGTCGTCATTACTTTTCTAAATATGGAAACAATACCTACGGCTACGTGTTTGAAATTTGTTGGCTATCATAATTTTGTTTTCTAAAACAGTAATTAGTGTTAGCTAAAAATAGCAGCTCGCCAAACCACATTCAATTAGTGGTTGTGTCAGAAAGTTAGGTAAGCGTGGCGAATTAAAACTGGGAAAAAACCCTTCTACTGCGAGTCTAAACAAAGAGCTTCAAGGCTTTTGTGGGATTCCTAGTGCACGGCATTGCTCAAGACTCTGCGGTCGCGTTGCATCGCGGGCCGGCCTCAACTATGCGGCACGTTTCCGCCGCGGGCGGCTCGCACCAGATCATCCTACAAAGAACGTTTTCTACGAACACCCAAAACACGTTCATTCATAACCGCAAACTTAAGGAACCGGAACGGCGGGCGTCGATGTCAAAATAAAGCGAAATTAAGCCACCCGTGACGTGGCACCGGCTACGAACCAAGCACGCGAGCTGGAAACAACATGCAAACATTATCAGCTGTGTTTATATTATACTGAATACATACATCAATTATATCTAGCCATTAATTTTTTGATTATTATTTATCTTATCAAGCATTTTAATGTAAACATTAAACAAAAATACTTGTAGGTACTTACGCTTGCAATAATTTCTTTTTAAGTTATTTTTTTGCACTGTGTGGGTCATGCACGAATGACTTGATTATTATTTTATATCTTATCTAATTCTATATTTACTTTAATCTGTGAAACTTTACTGATTTAACTTTGTAGATCCGACTTATTTTATAAGTAGATGGTAGGTAATAATTAAAATAATTATAAAAATAATCCTATGTCAGTTTTAAAAGGTCATCCGATCCTAATAATATCTATCCGTACTACGAATCAGTCATTTATTGCACCTATGACTATCTTATTCAACTTTCACCAAAAGATTTTTTTCCGTTTTCCCTTTCGGGAAGGCAAAGGGATCTATGCAGCATGTTCATGAGTTTAGTTTTTTTATTTATTAAAAAAATTATAAGTAATGTCGGAATTACCTGAGCAAAAGCAATATTTTGGAGAATAGAGAAGTAGTACCTCTATTATATTTGTTTAAATCTAACAAATATTTCACTTAACTCAAGCCCAAACTTAGCACACCCGCGCTCTTCGAAACCAAAGATTTTTCATGAGATCATTAATTTGTCCAAGTCAATTAACAGTCCGTCGTTCTAATTTTCCAGGTGGCATGCCCGTAGTACCATCAGGCACAATGATGCCGCCCATGATGCCGCCAGTGCTAGACGAGAACATGCGGCACTACCTGGTCCATGCGCAAGCGCATCCGCACCACGCTGCGCACCACCAACCACCGCACCATCAGCCGCAGCACCATCAACCACCACCCCATCATCAACCGCCCCACCATTACGTGAGTATTGTCATATTTAAATTGCTAGCTTACATCATGCCACCGCTGGCCTTTTTTTGGGGCTGGTAAAATCATCAAATGAGTCCTCCTGTCCTCCACTAGGGTGGAGCGGAAGGGACTATCAAAGTCTTACTTCCTAAAAATTAACCCTGTTCTTTCGATTGCCCTTTACGTCCAGGGTCACGGTAATCTGCTTAGCTGTCCAAGCACACCGCGGCGGCAACTGGCCTTACTCTATCCATGATATTGTTTAATGTTTTTTGAGCCAAAGCGAAGTAAGCAAACGTGGGCCCGTTGCTTGCTTGTGGTTTTATCCATAGACATAAAGCGTGGACTGAACCTTTCCTAGCCAAAAATTACTAATAAAATTGACATCTATATATATAAAAGAAAGTCGTGTTAGTTACACTATTTATAACTCAAGAACGGCTGAACCGATTTGGCTGAAAATTGGTGGAGAGGTAGCTTAGAACCAGGAGAAACATATAGGATACTTTTTACCTTTTTTATTTTGTTTTATTTTATCCCGTTTCCGTGGGACGTGACATAAAACGTGGTATAATAAAACGCACCTGACATGGAATGCCAACAAAACGAAAATCAAAACATCAAATTGACCAATCGATGTGTTTGTATTGAGTTTCTAAGCTTAATGTGCCGATATTATCATAATTATCAATGCATGCAGCCACCAAGACGATCAAATAATTTTTATCCTGTTTCCGTGAGACATGACATAAAACGTAGTAACATGATCACGAAAAAGGTGTTGGTGCCTAAATTGAATAAGGGATCTGAAAAAGTACTAGGAAAACATGAAGAAGAAGAAGAAGAATGTTCAAGCCACCCAGCGCCCACCGGTATTCAATGCTAAAAAAGTATTTCGGTGAATACTGAACACCCAAAAAATCTACTAGAACTGCATAAATTCAATACAACCATACGACGAAAAAACGCCTGGGTGTCACCACTGCGAGGATCGTCCGGAGGACACGGTGGAGCATACGGTGCAGGGCTACCCCGCCTGGGCAGAGCACCGCCGTGTCCTCACGACGGTGATAGGCGGAGACCTCTCGCGCCTGACATTGGTCGAGGCCATGCTGCGGGGCGAGACGGAGTGGGAAGCGGTCGCCTCCTTCTGCGAAGCACTGATGCTATGGAAGGAGGAGGCGCACCGCGTGAGGGAGAGGACAGCGTCCTCCCACCACCCCAGCCGCAGTGGTACTACACACTACAGCCTACGGTGACGGACTTCGCCAGACGATCTCCAGCCACCGTAGGCTCGGGCATGCGGGCGGCGAGTAATGGGTGACTCGCAGTCCGTCCTTGGACCATGCCCGGGTCGACGGCGCGTTGTGTTCCACGTGCGCCTCAAAGAGTGTCAGCATTATGACGGGGCCCCCCTTTAGAAGGTCAAAGCCTACCGGGGTCGCGGGTCTTACCTACGATTTACCTTGACCCCGGAACGTAAAGGGCTATTGAAGGACACCGTGGATTTTATTCAGTACGAGTCTGACAGTCCCTCCCGCTCTGCCCTGGGTGGGAGGACTCACATGATGATTTTGCCATGATAAAAAAAATGATAGTTGCGTTTAGCCACCAACTTTCCAATTGAATTAAAACTCCTTGGATATGCCTGGCTTACCACTGCACAATTTACGAATGAAGGTTGGCTTCGTAGTCATCATGCTTCGAAACATAAAGCAACCAAAGCTGTGCAACAGAACGCGTTTGGTGGTATGTAAATTGATGAACAATGTGATTTACGCGACGATACTCGAAAGGAAAATTCGAAGGTGAGAAAGTTCTCATTTCGAGGATCCCAAACGATATGCCGTTTTAGTTTTACGTCCTCAATTTGCGATCCGTCTTGCATTCGCCATGACCATTAACAAATCACAAGACCAATGCTTGAAAGTTTGTGGTCTGAATATAGATAATCCATGTTATTCACATGGTCAGTTAGATATATATGTGGCATGTTCACGGGTCGGATGACCATCTGCGATTTGTTCTTTCGCGTGATAATAAAACAAAAAATGTCGTCTATCACAACGTGCTTCACTGCAATCCATGCACCAAAATACATGGCTAATAAAGAATCATTGATGTTTGACTAGATTTTTTAGAATTATATTTGATATCCTAATAAAAAATCGAAAATCTGCTCATTTATTGCCTCTAAGGCGGAACAAAGTTCGCCGGGGTCCGCTAGTACTCTTTATAAAGAGAGAAAATCATTTTACCTATGTCTTTCAGCATACTTTCAGATAAGAGATCGTTGTTGAGCATATATGATGAGTACGGCAATGTTACAGCTTGGCAAAAAACAGTAGAAAACCGGAAGTCGCCACTGTCCTCTTGCTACCAGCACTTTGAATGATTTTATTTTATTTATTTTCACTTATTACGTTAGTTTTATGGCACAATAATAAATCTTGCAAACCTGCGTCTTTGTTTACATCAAATATCAAATATTTTAAAACGTTGTCAGCAAATAAAAATATTAGTTCCGTTTCAAGACGTTCTGGCCAAGCTGTAAACAGTTAATGCTCGGTCCGGGCTCTATGTGTCTATGATTTCTCTTTTCGGTTTCGTTGACTGGCGCTAAAATCGTACCCGAATTCTGGGCGAGGCTATCGACTCTCTAAAAAGAAAATTAATTAGCTTTATAACATGTGTACCATATTATGTGCCATGTTCACCAGCTTCCAATCTTCTTTTATCTTCTTGTCTTTGAATAATTATTGCTGTAGGTTATTTATTTTGATGGTCTGATTTTTTCCCGGGATTTAACTAAGGTATAGAGCCATAGAGCATAATTTTAGTATTCGCTGGGTGCGAAGTACTAGGTAGGGGTAGTACTGTACAATTCGATCGCAGCGCTCATGGTGGCGAGAAGTAGGACTAATGTTGGATATAATTATGTAATCTGTGTAAACACAATTATTGAATATATTTTACTCACCACATTCAATTTGAATGTCCAAAAATGATTTGAAAATACTTTGTGCACCCAAAATAACAGTAAAATACACATTGAAATAAAGTAATAATTTTTAAATTCAAAATCACAATGCCGCCTTTACATCAAAACGTCAGAACGGTCATTTCCAACAAAAGTTCTGAAAGGTAGGTGGCGCTAAAGTCGTGCACGGTGCCAAATAGACCTACTATACTAAAATTATGCTCTATGGAGAGAACGTTTTACTGCATTATAAACAACGATCATGTGGGTAGTATATTTTAGTGTGCTTCGGTCTGTCCAGGATCGTGGCAGATAAGACGACTGACGAATAGCAGACCGCACTATAGGAAATCTAATTAGTGTTATCCCGGATAGAGCTAATAAGATTTCCTTCATTTATTAGATCCTTGTTCTGTTAGGTTTATTTTGTTTTGGAACTTGCGGAATCCTGAGTCATTAACACAATAATGTGTAAGCTGGATTTATGCATGGCGGCATACTTTGGCATTTTACCGAGAAAATCAGTACGCACCCTAGAAAGAGTAAAATATACGACTACGGATACGATGGTTTGACAGTTCAGCTATGCTATTCTCTAAATTACAATTTCTAGGCTGTACGCTAAAACGAAATAACGCCTCGGCGGGCGGTCGCTGTCAGTTACATAACTCCAAACTTCCTTATAATAGAACTGCTTTGGGATAATTGAAAGAATTCTATACCTGTAGCAAGGAGTGCCCTTCCCTTCGTAAATATACAGGGAAATCTAGTGCACCTGTATACTTGTACTGCTATCATGCAGTTGTATAGGTTCTTGTTATCTAATAAACTTCTTGTTATCCGTTTGATAGTTTCACCTCCAACAGCCAATCATCTACGAATTGCAGCCACCGCGTTATATAACTAGTTCTCGTGCATATTATGTATATTTCTTATTGGCTATGCATTCCGGAGACGTAGATCGGTAGATGCAGCAACTTTTAACAAAGGATATTTTAGAGGCATCGCTCTGATATATTGTC
The DNA here is from genome assembly GCA_950005045.1 of Agrotis exclamationis. Classification (NCBI taxonomy): domain Eukaryota; kingdom Metazoa; phylum Arthropoda; class Insecta; order Lepidoptera; family Noctuidae; genus Agrotis; species Agrotis exclamationis. The sequence continues at coordinate 8,289,490 of OX465421.1, forward strand.
TTATATAGAATGGGATAAGGGCAGGAAGAAGAAGAAGAAGAAGAAGCTCTGATATAATGTCTAAGTCCCTGGAAAAAATATATATAGGATTGTTCTGCCTGAATATTCTATCACTTTCTTTGTCTTTACTCAATCTCAACTAATTTTTAGGACGAATGCAAATATTTACTGGCAAGAATTTTCTATTCTAAAAAGATTAACGAATAAAGAAGGATCTACGATTAGTAACGGGGTAATAACTTAGCATGCATGAAGTAGGCAGTCACTGTCATTATTTACGCCGACTTGTCGTACTGTCCACACAGCATACCTTATTCGGTTCATTGCCCCATCAAGGCCGCTATAAGCTAATAATATGTTTTATACCATGACCTTCGAATAAAAACAAAAATATTGTAACCCAAGTAGCACAAAACTGCATTATAAGATGTCACAAAAGGGTAACATCGGTAACTTTAGCACTTATGAAGAGTTATTACAGTACACTCGACCTGCAATAGGTGAAAAGTGAGCTTTCACCTGAATAAGAACGTTACAATGCGTCACGGAGACTACACTGTAACGCTTGCAGCGTTAATACAGGTAACAAGTTCAGTGTTGTACAGCTTTCAGCAATACAAAGGATTTTTGTGAACTTTAACTGAGCTATATTCTGATTTGAAGACCACAGGTGTACCCATAGACCACTTGCATTTTAAGAAAGAACACGTGAGCTACTATAATGTAAACAGTTATTCTGTGGCTTGAAATAACAAAGACATAATGCCTTTTGCTGCACACAGTGGAACTTGTGTAAAGTTAACCAGCTTGTTACACGCATAGTTCTTATAAAGTCCACATGATAACACATCACTGATGTATGGACCACGAGTGAACACATAATCAACTCGTTACTGATGTATGGACCACGAGTGAACAGTTAACCAGCTCATGCCGTTTGATTGTTGTTAATACGGTACACATTGCTTGTCTGCCATTTTTAGATTCTAACCTATGTATTATACAATATAATAACATTTTGTTTTTGTTTAGTCAACGAAAATAACAACAGAATTTAAATAGTAAATGTAATGATTTTATACGTAAACAGCTTCTTGTCAAATTACAAAGGAAAAGTAAAAAGACTTAATTCTTTATAATAATATAATCAATCTATTTTATACTATAATTTTCAAGTAAACAGGGATATTTTGAGAGCGCGTGAAAATATTCGTCTATAATAATATAGTATTTGACAATAAACTCTCTTTCCCAGTCGAATTTCATGCACATGGAGGAAAAACCGATAATTATTTGCCTATTTCCCACAAACACTTAACAAAATGGTTCACACAAAACATATCAAAATAATTTATATAAGTAGCAGCGTGAAAATTATTCACAATTTTGCCACTTGTGAATTTCCAGTTCCATATAAGAGTTACTAATATCCTGGAGTGTATTTTCTGCTGAAGAAGAGGTAACAAGTGCCCTATTATTCAGCCCTTATGGTGTGTTAAAGGTAACACATACCCTGATAAACTCTCATTATTCAGCTCTTGGGGCGACTGTTACCTCTAATAATGCTGATATAACTCTGATATAGTGCAACCAGGTACATTATTCAGCTAACAGCTGCTTAATTTGTGCCCAAATTAGAGTTAAATCAGCTGAGTAGGCGCCTCTAACTCTCTTATTCAGAAGCTTATTCAGCAGTAGATTCACTTGTGAACAGTTATTCAGCTACTATTCAGCGCTTCTGTGCTACTTGTACAACTACTACTACAACTCTTCTTTTTAAAATCAATTAAATTAATTTAATTGATTTTAAAAAGAAGAGTTGTAGTTATTAATTTATTTCATCACCTCTCTCAAAACAGTGAAGCGAAAACGTCGTGAGGAAACCGGCATGTCCAACCACCAAAAACTCGAAGACAAAGTGACATTTGGGTGAATTTCAAAAAACGCCATTTTTTTATCATACCGGTGTACTTTTTCAATTATAATTTTTTTGTTATTTTTCAGGTTTTATGTAATCTTTAGGATATTTAATATCCACAAATTCATAAATTACATAAAACCTGAAAAAATAACAAAAAATATATTTACTACCTTGTCAGTAACAAGAACAACCCTAATTTTCTGGTAAGACATTAACTAAAAGTGGGTACCGTGGCACCATTTTTCGAAATTATGAAAATATTTTCTGTAATTTGTAAACCAAGTGTCATTCATTTATTTTGAAAAATATGCTTTGGAAGACAAGGGAAGTTTTCAGAAACTTCAAAACAGGAACTTTATGACTCTTTAATTTCCCAAGATAAGAATAGTTTTACAACAAACTTGTATTCACTAGATGAATCAGTCGTTCATACCACAGGTTCATACCCTATTAGAAAAGTGTAATTCTAAGTGGTGACTATCCTTGCTTTCTAAAAATAAGCACTTAATGAGGGAGAGGTGGAAAATTTTCGAATAATCTTTAAATTTCGATATCTCAAAAACCAGTCAGTTTGGGGTCAACAACATGGGGTCATGTTGTCGGGGTTAAAATTGTTGCAAATAAGGCCTATAGGACCACATCGAATTACAAATCACCCTGTACATAGACGCTCGTATATTTTTTTAAATGTCTTTGCTGACCACCAAGCACCCACCGCACTACAATATCAGTTATTTCTATACTTGGAAAAGTAAAAATACATAGTGAATTCAGTGATATACTACCTACTCGTATTATCTCAATCTATCTAATACAAACTACAATAGTTTTGTTTCTTTGTAAATACCGAAAAACGTAGATTGAAACGGTGCATTCCGTTTCACTGGGTTCGACCAAAATGCGGGATTGTCTTAAAAGGTAACTCTAATGTAACCCTGGAACGTAAAGGGCTATTGAAAAAACACCGTGGACTTTAGACAGTACGAGTCTGACAGTATTGGATGATTTTCATAGACATTGATTTTATTCACCAAAAAAAAAGAAACTGTCAATGTCAATGATGTAGATGTCAGGAGGTTGACGTTGTTTAACTTGTTTATGTCAAAGTTCATTGACTTTCGAGCTTTCTCGTGATGCTCGTGATGAAAATAAATTATGAAAGAAAGAATAGTTTGCGATAATAGCAGAAAATATAAAATACAAAATTTTTCAAGCGCGAGTGTAACTGAAGGTCGGGTCGCATAAGTTACAATACACGTGTAATGTAAAGTTTCTTTGACGCAAACTGAACAAATGCATGAGCCTTCCTTCTGCGTAAACATTTCCGCTACAACATCGATTGTTTCGCTTGTAAATTTAACAGCAAATAGGTATGTGGACATTTCGCTTTTAAAATTGTGCACAAGCGTGTCGAGTTATCTGACTATTTTCAGTGGGTGGGTGATTAAATAAAGTTGCGGGTTTTGCGACGTTAATCTAATCGCGGCGAAGTTATAGCTACAGTCGCGACTCGCGTGTGATTGTGTAGTGAAGTGTTATCACGAAAACAGTTGGCTGTAGGTTGTACGTGGCAGTGACGTTTATTACACCGAGTGCAAGGACTGTTGATTTTAATCTTATAAAAATATAAAAAATGAGTGTGTCTGATCAAAAGAAAGAAAATAGTACTCAACAAGAAGTAAAATTTCAGGTCTGTGTAGTGAACTTCATATTTTAATCCTTTTTACTCATAGTGTTTCTAACATAATATTTAAAATGTGTTCCATCCTTTGGTTCATGTTTGCATAGCATTCAATATGGTTATTTAAATTTGCTGCTAATGTTAGAAAATGCAGTGATTTTATTTATAAAAGTCAAGTTTTTATTGATAAGGCTTCTTATCTATGCACGATAACCTCATAAGATGTAATTCGCTTTCGCACTAAGCGTTTCCAAATGTCTTTTATAATGCGGACAGCGAAGGAGTGGAACTCTCTGCCTGCGTCTGTGTTTCCAAACGCATACAACCCTAATCCCTTCAAAGTTAGAGTGAACAGGCTTCTTCTGGGTAAGCTTGCTCCATCATCGAACTTGTCTTAATCACTCCTGACCTAGACTAAGGTCAAGAGCAAACCCATTATACATTAAAAAAAAAAAAATCATAAAATAAATTCTATGGAAGTGAAATAAGTACTTGAAACAAATTCATTTCTTGCTTGCAGTATGTAATAAAAATAAAACAATAAAATGGTCATTTAAGGAATGTTTGCTTACATAAATTTATTTATTTATTTAAACTTCATGTACATAAAGTGGTACACATAAATCACAGTTGATTTGTTTTATTTTCTGTTTCAATAGTAATTTTTACTATTTATTTTATTTGCATCTTATCATATCCATTGAGAACTTACAAGGATTTTATAGAAAGCTATATTTGATATCCTCAATTAGGCGCCACTCTAGGAATTTCTCCTGTATTGTGGGTGCGTTTACAAACATAGAAACTCACTTTTCTTCACTGAAATAATTTTTTTCATGTCCTCGATTTACGAGTTGTAGGTCGTGGGATCGAAACCCGTCAGGCGCATTACTTTGTGTAATTTATTTCAACACCACTTCTCTCAAAACGGTGAAGGAAAACTTCGTGAGGAAGCTGGCATGTCCTAGAACCAAAAATTCGAAGACATGTGACATCTACCAATCCTCACTGAGCCCTCGTGGTAGATTACGGCCCACTCCCTATCACAAAGAGGAGCCGTGTCCCAGCAGTGGGAACAATTATAGGCTGATGATGATGACGATGATGACATATAAAATTTATATACACTAAGAATACTCCACACGTTCATCAGCAATATTACCTTTTGGGGGTGCTGTGTAGGTTGAATAATCATTTCTTCCATTCATACTCTTAGGATGCCAAGTTGCAGACAACAGCTCATTATACAAACAATAAACAACTCACACTCAAAAAATTAAACATTCAATCCATAATATTTTGTTGTTTCAGCCTAATGGTACAGGGGGTCCACAACATTACTACAGTGCTGGCTACCCACCCCATTTCCACCACGTTCCTCACCACATGCAGCATTCCCCACCACCACCTGCCGTCTACCAGAAGGATGAGAGGACTCAACGGCAGTACTCTAAACTTAAACAAAAGTTGGAACGAAAACAGACTAACAGGAATAATGGCATTGGTGAGTTTAATTAGAGAAATATAAAACATTTTTACATACCATAATAGGATAGTGGAGTAGTTTAGTTAAATATAAAGACAGTAAATGGCCTCATTGAATATTCATTTATGCTCCAGAGAGTTTTATATTAAGTGGTTATTTAAAAGTATCAATATATTACAAATCTAATTAGTCCATCACTTAGAGTTTAGAATGATAACGGACACGTATAATTTCTTTTGTAAAATCGATGAATATTTACCAAGATATAAAGCATAAAAATTCAAGAGCCCCCCCTCCCGAATTTTGATGCTTTTGCCATCAGAAGCAAGTTAAAACTCTACTTATGTGACGTTTTCCCAGTTATAACAGTATCGTATTTTCGGCAATTTAGATTTTAATAGGTAGGAATATTATTTGATAATCTTAAGTGATGGACTGTTCAGATTTTTCCAGTTATTAAATACCCTATTGAAGTAAAAGTCAGCTTATGTAACTTGTTTCTATTCATAATGCAGATGCCAACTCGGGTGCCAGTACGCCGTCACTATCGCCGCGCAAGGAACTGAATGGTCGCGCTGGCAGCAGTAGTGGCGTGAGCAGTGGGGGCAGTGGAGCCAGTAGTGGCAGCAGTCTGCCCAGCAGTGGGCCCAGCAGTGGTGCCAGCACCGCCGGCTGTGCTGGCAGCGGTGGCACCACCTCCTCTGGTGCCTGGTCAGAGGAAGGAGAGGCCTCTTCCGCCGAAACTTCTGTACAAGGTGATGGATCGGCTGCTGCCTCAGTGCAGGGCGATGGTGAGCCTGAAGACGAAACCGACGCACAAGCTATACTCGACATGTTTGCTGCTAGACGCACACCACAGGTAATTGAGATACACTAAAGAATAAGACAGTGAAAAATTGGTTTACTTCCCAGTTGTACACAGTAATTAATTATGCTGTAATTTTGACAGATTACTGACGTATCGTCGACCAGTGCACTAGTGATATGGAATCTGCCGGTGCCGGAAGATGTCATAGTTCCCAATGGCGAGTTAACTTACGACCTGCTTCTAGCTGATCGCGGTGGCCGGTATAAAGCCATTTATAGTGGACAAAGTCTTACTTGCCGGTGAGTATTTTAACCAGTGATCCTCTTTTATTATTTTTAAAGGGGAAAATATACAAATCCGTGATTAGACCTGTCGTATTGTATGGATCGGAATGCTGGGCTGTGAAAAAGATGGATGAGAAAAGATTGCATGTAGCGGAGATGAGGATGTTGAGACTGATGTGTGGAGTGACAAGAATGGATAAAGTAAGGAATGAGTTTATAAGGGGAAGTTTGAAAGTGGCGCCTGTTACAGAAAAAATGAAAGGGAATCGTCTATCTTGGTATGGACAATTGGACATGTGATGAGGAGGGATGACACCCATGTGACTAAGAAAGTGATGAGTATGAATGTTGATGGATGGAGAGGACGAGGAAGGCCAAAGAAAAGATGGATGGATTGTCTAAGGAATGATATGAAAGAAAAAGGAGTAAATGATACTGTGACGTCTGATAGGGGAGAATGGAAGAAGAAAACGTGTTGCGCCGACCCCAAATAGAATGGGATAAGGGCAGGAAGAAGAAGAAGATCCTCTTTTATTATTTACACACGTGAAATTAATGATCACAGCTGATTTCTCTTCTTTTTATTGCAGGGTGAGGGATCTGAAGCCGGGCTACGAATATTCAGTATGCCTACAAATCCGCGCTGGAAAGCTAGACGCTACGAGCGCGTCAGCAACATTCCGCGCACCCCCCGCCCGCCCCGACCAGATGCCACCGCCGCGCATCAACCAGCGCGCGCGCACCTCTCTGCTGCTGCGGTGGAACGCTGCCACCGACAACGGCGCGCGCCTGCTCAACTATGTGCTGGAGATGGACGACGGCGCCGGCTTCGTGGAGATTTCACGACCGCGCACGCGCCAGCACACCGTCAACAACCTGCGCTCGCAGACTCGCTATCGCTTCCGCATCGCCGCCGTCAACGAATGCGGGCGCGGCGAGTGGAGCGAGGAGACGGTGGCGTGGACCACGGGCTCCCCGCCGCCCGCGCCCGCGCCCCCCACTCTCACGTCCTCCAGCAGTGACTCGCTGGTGCTGGGCTGGGAGCGCCGTGCGGACGAAGAGTTCACGTTGCAGATGGACGACGCCGCGCGCGGCCACGGGTTCCTGCCTGTGTACTCGGGCCCCGACCGGACTTACGTGTGCGCCGGGCTGTACCGTGCGACCGACTACCGTTTCCGTCTCCGCAGCGAGACTGTTGACGGCCAAGGACCTTGGTCTGTAGAAGTCACGTACCGAACGCAGCCCGAGCGTCCCGGACCCCCTGGTCGACCGACACCGCGCGGTCGTATACATTCGCGTGCTTTCCGCCTCCGCTGGGAACCTCCCGCGGAAGACGGAGGCGCGGCCATCGACTGTTACACCCTCGAGCTCGATGCTGGCGATGGTTATCGACCGGCCTACCGAGGAGCCGAGCGTGAAGCACACTGCGACCGCCTGCTGCCGGGCACGCCGTACAGGGCGCGCGTGCGGTGCAGCAACGAGGCCGGACACAGCGAGTGGTCCGCCAGCGAGACCGTCACCACCGAAGCTGCCGTCCCCGCCGCGCCGGACGCTCCCGAGCACGGCGCCGAGCCGCGCAGCACACTGGCAGCGCTACGCTGGCGCGCGCCCGACTGTACCGGCGGCGCGCCGCTCACCGAGTACCGAGTGGAGATCGTCGACGCCGCCGACAGCGACGGTGCCGCGCGCCTCGCCTACCAGGGGCTCGACTGTGAGTGTGTGGTGCGCGAGCTCATGCCGGGCCGCGAGTACCGCACGTGGGTCACGGCGCACAACAGGGTAGGCTCGAGCCCGGCTTCACCAGCTCTCAAGTTCTCGACGGCCCCCGCGGCACCAGAAGCGCCAGACACGCCCACCGCGCAGCTGGAGGGGGCCCGCGCCGCGCGCCTGGAGTGGACAGCTCCGCGAGACAACGGCGCGCCCGTGATCGACTACCGCCTCGAGATGAGCGCCACCAACGTCGACGATGCCTTCTCAGAAGTTTACAGGGGCGCGGAGACTAGCTGTCTAGTCGGCCGACTCGTGCCGTTCTCACCTTACTTCTTCAGGGTATGCGCCACCAACGCGGCCGGGCGCGGCGCGTGGTCGGGCGTGCGGGACGTGCTGACGCCGCGCGCGCCTCCCGGGCCGCCCACCGGCCTGCGCCACGAGTCCACGGCCGACAGTCTGCGCCTGCACTGGCGCCCGCCCGCGGCACACGGGGCCGACGTGCTGCGCTACCGGGTGGAGGTGGGCGACGCCGCCTTCGACACGGACGGGCCCGCGCCCGAGCGGCTCGTACAGGGCCTGGCGCCCGACACCACGTACCGCGTGCGAGTGGCCGCGCTCAACGAGCTGGGGCTGGGGGACTGGTCGGACGAGGCGCGCGCCACCACCCGCCCCCCGCCCCCCGCTCCCCCCGCGCTGCGCTGCGTGCAGGCGCAGCACAACTACCTGCGGCTGGAGTGGCCGGCCGCCGGCGGGGAGGGCGCGCAGTACTGTGTGGAGATGCGGTCGCTCGACGCTCGTGACTTCCGGCCCGTGTACCGCGGCTCGGCGCGCTCGTGTAAGGTGAAGAAGCTGCGTGAGGCCACCACGTACGCGTTCAGGATACGAGCGAGCGACGAGCGCGGCGGGCGAGGCGCGTGGTCGGCGCCGCTGGAGGTCGCCACAGTGTCCGCCCCGCCCCCCGCACCGCGCGCCCCCGCCGTGCTGCAGCCCGTGCCGCGCGCCGCTCGTGTCTCCTGGGACGCGCTAGACGACGCCGAGTACGTGCTGCAGTGCGCGCGCGCCAGGGACAACGTATATAAGGAGGTGAGTCTGACGTATTTTGTTAATTAACTATTAAGCTGGGTAATCACTTAGCAGTGTTGCATGTAACGTATCAGATACAGTATCAAGTGAGTGTACATAGGCACGAGCCCGCTGCGAACCGCTCGCGTGTGGAGCGCTGTAAGCTCGAAGTGACCCGCCTAGTGGCGGTATCACTGCAAACACTAAGGCGGCTCGCAGTGTACTCGGACGAGCCGTACCCACTTGCAGGTTGATACAGTAAGTATCTGATAGGTTACATGCAACACTGCTAAGTGAGTACCCAGCTTTATATATTTTATATATTTATTTTCGTCGCACACAAAATTCGTACCTAATACGAAATTATTATTTCCATTCAGTAAAATGACATTTCCAGTGTTGCAGGTTTGTTTCATTTTGTTTGTATCAGTGACAGTTGCACTTGTCATTTTACTGACTCGATTTAATAATCAAACTATAATCCTTATTCTTCTCACCATATTATATTAAGTTCAAATTATTTTTGAAGCAAAAATTAAAGAAAGTTGTTTGGTGGTCACCACAGGTGTACTCCGGGCGGGACACCCAGTTCCTGCTGGAGGAGCTGGAGGCGGGCGCGGAGTACGTGGTGCGGGTGTGCACGGTGCGGGGCGGGCTGGCGGGCGCGTGGTCGCCCAGCGCACGCCTGGCCGTGCCCCCCGCCGCCCCCGCTCCCCGCCCGCGCCGCGCCCGGCCCGCGCGCGCGCTGCAGCCCGGCCACGTGGCCATCATGATCGCCACGGCCTTCCTGCTGCTGGCGGTGTGTGTGGCGGTGCTGCTGCAGCGGCTGGTGGAGCCGCGCCCGTGACGTGAGCTCACCGTGGCGGCGCCGCGCGCGCTCGCCTGCCTGTAGCCGGCGCCAGGTGCCAGGTGCCAGGTGTCGGGTGCCAGGTGTCGGGTGCCAGGTGCCAGGTGCCAGGTGTCGGGTGCCAGGTGCCGGACGCGTGTCCATGTGTACGAGCAGGTCCCGGCGCCGGACGGGACGCGACGTGATTCCGGGGCGTCCGCGAGTCGCGTCCGAAATCGACGTTTTAATTAAGTTTACAAACATATTACCGGCTTTGCATTTTTTGCATCGATGTGAGGTTGCCATTCAGAGTGTATATTTTTTACAGTCGAGCGAGAGAGCCTCGCGTTCTATCGTGTCTCCTATTTGTTGTATCTAAACTTTCACAAATTTTCATAAATCTAGTCTATGCTTGTAACTTATTATTTTATTTACTGTATTAGCGAAATACCGTTGTGCTTGTTTATACTTTATTTGAATATCGAATCGTAATAATATTTGTTTTAACGGTGATACGACACGTACTTCCGATATTTTATATTTCCCCTTTGTACTTTTTCCATACATTTGATATTTTTATAAAATTGAATTATCGAACGATCTGTTGCATAACTTTATCAGATTTAATTATAAGAAGATAGCAAACGAGGTGCTCTATATTATTATTAAAGTTTTGTTAAGAGGGACGTGGCCCCTCGCTCTCAACGAGTTCCAGTGTGTATGCTGTGATCACTTCCTTATGCGAATGAGACTGATTTTACAAGTAAATGCTTTGTTTATAGAATGAATCAAATGCTTTCCCTTTGATGACTAACTGTGTCTGCGCCATTCACATATAAGTGTAGGTCGTTTGTAACTTGTGACAAGTGGTTTTGTTTCTAATGGTGATGTGGATATTGGCGCTTTTTGTTTGATGTGTGAATGGGACAGAACCATGACACAGCAGACGTGGAACACAGAAACAATCCGATTTTATATGCTCCGAATGCTTATTTGGTAGTATCGATGTACCTAATTATATTGTATTATCGATAACTTCATAATATTGTTGTTTTTATTCTCAGAACATGACCTTTTATTGATGACATTATATAATGTAGTTTAATTTTGTTTTTAAATTTAGAGATTACGAATTATTGAGATTGTTACCACCCGGTATAAAAGTAGGAACAGGAATTCAATTTTTAGAATATTATGTTTTAAATATGATATTTTTAAAAGAAATTCCCTTACTGGTGTCTGTTACTTTAATAACATTATTAGGAAATTGTTAACTGATGTTCATATACCTATAAATATAATTTTAATAAACGAATTTCTTGTAGATAAGACAAAATGAATTTAAGTATCATTTATATTCAGAATTAGATTAAATAAAGCATTGTACGGGGTTTGAAATTGATGTTTCTTAGTATCATTATTCAGAATTAATGTTGTTTCGTGGAGGTAATGTCGTACATAATAAATAACATTGAATATTGTCATTGTTACGTAGGCTTCGTATTGTATTGGAGTTTACTTGGCTCGCTCGTCGCCGTCCTATAGTATCGCCGGCGGCGGCCATGTATGTTGCTGTATTTATTTATTATTATTTATGTTGAGATACAATTACGCACCAATAGGCATAAAATATATCGTAAATATGTAATATTTACTTCTACTGTGATTAGCTTATTTCTATTCTTTCTATAGTATCTTATATTATTGTCCGAAACATTCCTAGGGTACGTGTTACTTTTGGATTTCAAAGAACTTTTCTTTAAATTTGTTATTTCTGTAGTAGAGAAGAAATTCACTTCGTGCCTATTTCCGTACGGCATAATTTAAAACGTAAGCGCAGCTTACACTGTTATAAATTATTTTATTTTCGAAAATTTTATAATAACGACGATGTGCAATTAACAATTATTTATTCTTTATCGCTTAATATAAATATTTATTTTTTAGAAATTATATCAGAATTGTATCGTTTATCAAGTGAAGGAATCGATGTTCCTAAGTAAGTTTTACACTGTTGTACATTACACCGATTGCAAGCTAAATTGTGTACTACGGTCAAGCATTCCAACTTTATTCCACTTGTAAATAGGCCTAATGAATTCTACGACTTTTATAAATGTACATGCTTTAATAATGAAATGTAAATAAATCTGATGTTCATGAGCTTCATGTAAGGAGCATGTTTAGATGCTGAACATGTATGCCAATTGAAATTACTGCATTGTGTTGAGAACTACACGTTTTTAAATTAATGAGAATAACGGGGATAACATCTCATATTGTATTTGTGTTTGAGTATGTAACGTATAACGAAAAATGTATATGTTTTAGGGCCGATTTTTCAATAGTCAGATAAAGGGCAAGATAAGGTTAATTCCACAGTTAACGAGAATCTCAATTTTTCAATTGACAGATAGGCTCTAACGGTCAGGTAACATCCCTACCCAGTCAATAAACTTATCTGGCCCTATACCGACCCGGTAGCACGCTACCCGTCAGATATTTGTCATTTCTGCCATTACGCGCGTCAGTTTTTGTAGGTTATATTTGTGTTTTTGCTTCCTAAATTGTAAAATTATGGATATTTTTGATTCTATCAACGACGAAGCAATCGAAGAAGATTATACAGTGCTAAATTATTTAGATTCAGAGAGAAGAGAAAGAGTTATTAGAGAGAGACCTGATAATATGTCTGTATGGGATGATAAGAAATTTCACAGGAGATTTCGTCTCGAAAAAAGTACTGTGCTATTTTTATTAACACTCATTGAAAGTAAAATCGCCAATATAACAAACAGGTAAGAATTATTTTCTATATAAATACCTAATAAAAACGAGTATTTTTGTATAGTGACTCCGATCTATTTACATTGAAAGATACCTAGGTACATAATTATTATTTTATTTTTCAGAAACAATTCTGTTCCAGCTTTACAGCAATTACTGCTGACTTTGCGGTTCTATGCGTGTGGTAGTTTCTACATTACGATTGGTGATTTTGCTGGAATACACAATTCAACTGCATGCAAAATTATAAGAAAAGTGACTGAAGCAATTGCCTCTCTTCGCCAACAATTTGTTGCATTGCCAGCTAACAGAGAAGAAATATTATTAGTACAGGAAGGATTTTTTAATATTGCCCGATTCCCGAGGGTTATAGCTGCATTGGATTGTACTCACATCAAGATAATTTCACCAGGTTAGTTATTTATACAGACCAGTATTCTTTTCATTATAATAATTCTTAAACCCCCTGCGTTTTGCTCAAAATGCAATAATATGTAAGACTCCATCTTCAATAAAATTCTACGCCTATAGTCAAAAGGGTTTTCAGAGTTATTAACACTTACCTATTACATTTTAGGTGGCAATACTGCAGAAGACTACAGAAATCGAAAAGGTTTCTTCTCATTGAATGTGCAAGCTATGTGCACTAGCGACTTAAAATTTGAAGATATTGTAACAAGATGGCCAGGTTCAACACATGACAGTTTGATATTCTCAAACTCTGCAGCAAAGTTTCAGTTTGATACTAATAGATTCCAGAATGGACTTGTACTAGGTGACAGTGGTTATTTTTTAAATAATTATTTACTGACTCCGTTAAGTGATCCTCAAACAGAAGTCGAAAGACTATATAACGAGTCTCATATTCGTACTCGAAATGTAATTGAGAGATGTTTCGGGGTTTGGAAAAGGAGATTTCCTGTGTTAAGTATAGGAATGCGGTGCCGAATCCCTCTTGCTCAAGACGTTATTGTAGCAACAGCAATTTTACATAATCTTGCAAGAAGTAGAAATGAAAGCGAACCACCTGTGGATCCTGAAATCCACATACCACAACAACCACAATTTGAAACTCTCATTGCTGACCAGCCAGAAAACCAACGCCATAGTACAAGGGATTCTGTGTTAGAATACTTTGAAAGTCTGATCAATTAGTAATAATTACCTACGTTAGGTACTTTGAATGTTTTAACAATTTTATTAAAATATAATTATATAACTAAAATGTGTTCTTTTTATTATACCTCCACTTTACAGTAATTATATTCAGTTATTACAATTATTTTGTGGTGAGGTAGTCACTGCTTTTGAATAGGATTATTAGAATTCAACAGTCTGGGTTTCTAGTGAAACAAAATAAATTTATTGGAACTAAAAACACACATTATCATAGGTCATAGGCTAAAGAGATCCTTGTTTTGTTGAACAGATGTAAAAGAAAAAAAAACACAATTTATAAATTTCTTTATTTATTAATATCTAAAAGACTTGTTTCATAATGTACACCATTACGGAGCTTATTTAAAAGTACTTCATGCATTTCCTGTTTTCTTCTTTCATCATTATGCAGGTTCTGCATTTTTAATAGGTGTGCCTGTTTAATAAACTCATGCTCTTTTATGGCGATTTCCTTTTGGAGCTCCACTAGCTCTAAGCGAGATTCTGTTAAATGGTCTAGTTTTGCAGTCACTCCAACTTTGGTAATTTTTTGATTAGTTTTCAAGCATGGACTAATCTTAGTTTTTAAAGCCTTTGGTTTCCATGAAGACCACTTATTCTCTGAAAATAACAATAATTTTAATTAATGCTATGTTATACAATGTAAATAAATTAACTAGAAAATTGGTAAAGACATACCTTTTTCAGTTTGATCCACTTCCATATCTTGTATCTGTACAGATTGAAAGTCATCAAAGGCCTTATTGTCTGAAAACAAATTAATTAGCTATTATATTATGTTTTATATTAATATACTACATTAGGTACTTTTTTTTCATTCTACTTTATATAAAAATTAACAAATTAAAATACCATTTCCAATTTCACTGTTAACTTTCTCCTTTAAAACCTGATGCGGGTAAAACTCTTCTTGATCTAAAACAAAAAAATATGTTTAGGTCCTTCTTTTTCATTTTACATTAAATATACATATAGGTTGAACATTCTGTAAAAAGACAATAGCCATCATGTTTTCAGAAATCTTGGATTAGAGTAAAAATCAAACATTTATTCTTTTTCATTCCGCAGCCAGAGATTACAACACATGTTTAGTTATTGTTGAACAATATTTATTATTAGTTGTGGAATATATTGTGGAATATATATTGAATTAGATACTTTACCTAAAGTACACTGAATATTGTCATCACATGGTACAATAACTAAATTATTTTCTAGTGATTGCAGTGGCAACGATCCCGGGACAACTTTAGCTGTCTCTTCCAGTTCGAAAGGTTCTGAAAAAAAAATTACAACAATACACAAACTTGCATAAAAAGATGCTGAAGATAATATAGCGCGTATATTAACCTTCGTTTTCATAAACACGACATCATCAATGCCCAATAATAACATCAATAAAAAATATTTGAGTTCATACCAGGAATTTTGTCACTGTCATTTCGAGCATCTAGCCCAGTGATATTCGAACATATCGCAATAACCCTCTCCTGTATATCTGTAAAATCTGGGGCTGAAGAGGGCCCGCCACCAGTTTTGTACAGCTCTTGCCGATGTTTGGCCATTGTTTTTTTTGTTTCCTTTTTTATGCCTTCATATTTAAGCTTCAGGCTCTTTGTACTCCTCGCGGTAAATCCTGTAGCCGCATTAAATAATGTAGTGATTTTAATCCACGCTGCTTCCTTTTCTTTATTGGTTACGGCGTCGGTCTGTTTATTTTCGATTACCGCGCGATGTTTTGCCACTAATTCGGTCAATAATCGTACTTCACTTTTATTAAAATTCGTGGAACGTTCACGTTTTACGATATTTTCCATAATTAAAACACAGGACTCACACAACACACAAACAGAAGAAATTCGAACGGAAACAAAATATCAACACGAAGACAAGTCGTCAAAGTTTTAGGTTATGTTTTTCTACAGAATGTGACAACCGTTGTCATTAAGTTGAAAGTTGTCTGTTTCTTTCATATTTCTGTAAATTTTCATAAGCGCGTCTCGCTCACACAGATGTAGTGTGAAGCTAGTCACAAAAAATGGTCAGGTAGCAAACGGGATGGTAACTAGGCGTTGAAAAATTGAAACTCTTTATTCGTTAGGTATAGAATCAGTTAAAGATATTGAACTGGTAGCTACTTGACGTATTATCTGGCTCTTGAAAAATCGGCCCTTAATATAATATTTGATGATGTTATGTATACAATTTATTAAACATGAATATATCAATAAAACTATATTTTGTGTACATTGAATGTTTAATTTGTTTTTCTACATACAAAACATACCACAAAACTTAATTTATAATAATATACTACACATAATTACTACAATTATTAATACTTAAGATAAATAAATGAGTAATATCTAATGGGTCAAATTGCACTCAAATATTTAATTTAATTTTAATTACAAATATCTAATACCTATGTAATAACACTGCGATAAATAAGACACAACTTTGGTCCTATGAGAAGACTAGAGTTTTTGTACTATGAGTATTTTCACATTTACCTAGGGTTGTCAAACATTACACAAGTGGTTAGGTTGGGGGGAACAGTTGGCACGATTTAACATTCTCACTGTACACTTCAGTGTAGTTAGTTAGATAGGACTTCTCCCTTGTAGAAATATGATCGATGCAGCCTTTGAAGTTTTGGGGGAATATTTTTTTCGCTATCACATCTTCTTGGTCCGATATACCACCTGTAACAAATATCTATTTGTGATATCCGAATCAACCCAAAAAATATTTTGATACTTTTACGATAGACAGCCCTTACCAATGTAGACATCAACATCATCATAATCTACTTCATTCTTCAATCCCGGTTCTTCTGTATACACTAATATTCCATCAACAGTCAAAGTAATATTCGTTTTGTCCATTTGCAATACTAAAATATGCCATTCAGCATCAGTAAGAAATCCTGCATGAGGCATCAATCTGGTCAGCGTTCTAGATGGGCCCGCTAAAGTCGCATGGTTTGTACTGACAGCCCTTGCATTGTTATGATGGAAGGACCAGACAAGTCTGAGATACCCGTTCTCAAGTCCCAAGCCAATGTAATCAATGCCCTGTGAACGAAGTACTTCAATTAGGAAACATGATTGTTGTCTGCTATTTAAAAAAGATTTCTGCTAAAGGAATAACGTATAGGAATAGAACTGGTCTAAGAATAGTCCCTTGAAGAACTCCTTTGCAAACCCGATGATGTTATGACGCGATGTATGGACAGAAGCTAAGATCCGCATGAATATCGAATGCTGATAATTAAGAAACTCGAGCAGATAATTATGGGAGATGTGGTAAGTATATCGTGTAGAAAATTATGGTGCTACACTTTGTTGAAGGCTTCTGAAAAATCGATAAAAGACTTGCAAGCCTGGAGAAGTCGACGTTTTTATTTTACAATACAGATCAAAATAATGAAAATTGTTTCTTACCATAACAATCCAAAGCAGTAGACCATTGGGTTCAGCCGTTGTGAAGTTGAGTGCGATGTAACTCGGTCGAGCAAGAGACGGTGCGATGCGTTGATGGTTTGTATGACTCACAGCTGGTTTTCGTCCTAGAGATACCAATGATGTGCCATCGAATTGGGGAATTGTTATGTTGATCTCTGAAAATTGACTGAATGTAAGAGACTGATAGTATGCAAATTACGCATAGGTAAAGATAAATGCAAATTAACTTCTTTATTTCCGGAAAACAGAGTTGTTACATGGCGCATGGGAATGCCACATGCAATAATTAGACTTTAGACTCAGTTCCAGATACCAGATTGATGTTGAACAATTTTCTGACCGGATAGTAACACCCAATAAGGGAACTGTACCTGAGAATTGAACTAAGTGTCTAAACACACTATGCCGAATTTACGCGACCGAAGTTCGGCGGCTGATTTCACGTTCCGACATATTTGGCTGATATGACACACCATAAGTGCCGAACTTACGCGGCAGAAATTCGGCGCGGGTGGCGCGGGCTCCCTGCTGCTCCCCGCCCCCGGATCTTCGTCGGTAATCGACCGAACTTCGGTCGCGTATAATGTGTGGTCATAGAATAAGTTGCCTCTGAACTTACGCCCGACCGAAGTAACGCTGTACGCTATGACGCGACGTAATTTCGGCATAGTGTGTCGTAAGTAATTCAAATAGCATTGCAGGCGTAATTGTGCCGAACTTCGTCGCGTAACTTCGGCATAGTGTGTTTAGACACTAAGAAGCACCTTCATAAGTAGAAAAAACAATACTGACTGGTATCACAGAAAGTGCCAGCATATCCTGTCGCGCACACACATCGGTCTGCTCTGCAGACGCCCCTGGGTGGTCCACACTTGCTGGCTTCGCAGAAGAGGTGTCTCCTACATCTAGGAACAGTTGATATTAGGGTAGTTCTTCGAAATTCGATTCTTTGACTGATTCATATGGTCAAATTTTAATTTCACTTTCAGCTCAGTAAAACATGTTCATATGAAAATAGATATTCCAAATAACATATATTTGTATGAGGGACTCGTTTTTACAAAGTAGTTTTTAAGATATTTATGTTTAAAAATTTAGTGCCCAGATGAATCAGAATTTTATACAGATGAATCAGGAACAGAAATAAAAATAAAAACTTTAAATAAAAATGGGCTCTGTATTAAGAAAATAATCATAATATTATAACAACAATAATATTTTTTTATAAAAACAATTATCAGTGATCATATCAAGGAAAAAATCTGGTCAATTCAGCAATAAAATTCTTGTTTTTCAGAATAATATTTATACAGAAATAAATAATTACAGAAAAGCGAGAATTTTGTTATAAATAGGTACCGGATAGTCATTTTAATGCTACATTATTTATTAATATTCTCTCAGTTTACTTTGGCTTTTTCTCCCTTTCATTTCAAATATAATTATTTTAATTTCCACGCAGCATACTCGTCTGGATCTTTTCTTATTCTCTAATTTCCATCCTAGAAGGATAAAAAATTCGTACGTTCTATGAGTCTCTTTTTCTCCTTCTTTTCTGCTGTTGATAGTGGCATTGTTGTGAACTGCAATATCAAAATAAAAACAAACAGATAGAGTTTGAATTATGAATAAATACCGAAGAATAATGTCAAAATTGTCTCACACACACTCTACTGACTTGGAAAAGTAAAACAACGTAACAAAAGTGTTCCTTTCTTGCTGGAAAATGGGAAAACTAATTTATTTTCAGATTCATATGGGCTTTTGAACATATCAATCAGGCACAGATGAATCATGATTTTGCCTGAAATTATATATATATATTTTTTTTTTTTTTAGGGTGGCAATATCATCAAATGAGTCCTCCCGCCCTAGGTGGGGCGGGAGGGACTGTCAGACTCTTACTGACTAAAATCCACCCGTGTTCCGTCGGATGCCCTTTACGTTCCGGGGCCACGGTATCCTGGATTAAGAAAAATCCGCGACCCCGGCAGGCATTTGGCCCCATAAGGGGCCCCGTCGGTGACGCGTGAAACACGACGCGCCACCGACCCGGGCTTGGTCCTTGGTCGGACGGCGAGCATACCCATTACTCACCGTCCGCAAGCCTGCTCCGCCGCTGTGCCCTCTGCTGTTCAGAGGGACACGCGTTGGAGCGTCCACCCGACAGGCTATTTGCATACGGGCAAAGAAACCCCTTAGGCACACAGTGCCTAAGGAAGAGTTTTTGCCCGCATCCCAGGGCGCACCGGCCCGAAAAACTGGTCTTCCCCCCGGACGTATCCGAGAGGGAACTCCAGTACACGGGCGCACGTGGAGGTTTCCTGTCTTAGCACCCCGCCTAAAATTATGCTTAACTCATAATTCATACAGACTTCAGTATTGTCATTTTTCTACACGAATCTATAACCCAAAAGCATCACACGAAACTTAGATTAAAGTCTTAAAACAGCAAAATAAAATTAATAAATTAGGCATTGTAATCAGCAAGGTACCTAAACCAAGCACAGATGAATCAGATATTTACCTTTGTTTCACCGGGTTCTAAGCCAACCAGCGTCACGTCCGCTTTCTAGCATATCCGTTGTACGACAGGCTTCCCCCCATGCGGGATCCCAGACTCTCATTATCATTCCTCGACCAAGTACGGTCAAGCAAAGCTTACTCCATATTAATCAGTATTTTACGCCGGACACTTCTTATTTACTTAATTATAAACACACTAACGTAGTTACAACTATTACATATTTTTTATGTAAGAGGTCAATTTTACCTTTCGATATAACTTTAATTTATATTGATGAATCAAAGGGAAAATGCGACATCGACCATTTTGTTCCGGAAAATGGGAAACGGACGCCCCATATGAATCAGGAGAACAGACTTCCAAAATTTTTATTTTGTATCTAGATAGCTACTATTAAAAAAATATAATTTGTCCTAGTTAGATCTAAAGCTAAAGTATACAGAAAAAAATATTACATGCCGTTTTGTTAGTTGGTTACGGAAATATACCCACAGACATCGAAATTTTTTTCTCTGAAGAACTACCCATTACTATTAACAAACAACATTTGAATTAGGAATGGAATCAAAGAAACGATTATATTAATGTAAACCGTTTGTACGTGCGTGTATGTTTTATGTTTTACAAAACTCGTAAATCTGTAATCGCGTTTGTATGTGGCATGTAATATTATAAAAAAATTTAGTTGGCAGACCATACCTGTGTCTGGTTACACAAAACTGAAAGCCTTTGTTTAAAATAGACCCGAGGATATAAAATTGCTACATAATAGGTAATATTCCTAATGCGCCTGCCACACACTCGACGAGTGGCATGGGAAGTAACGAGGAAAGGAGGCAGAGACATTGTGTGGCAACATGACTCGTCATGCCTCACGTCATGCTCCTCGTCCTGCCCACTGCTCCCTATTTTGTCGGTTTTTGCGCGCGAGTCAAAGGACCGGCAATACGAGTGCGAGTGGCTGGCCACATAATCGCGTATACCGTCATAAACCGCATCGAGCGCTCGCGCAAGACGAGGACGACGACGACGATGTATATTTCTTTTTACCACATTAATATAATTAGCTATAATAAAAATGCATAGCGCGCACGCTGCCACCGTTTCAACGTCCATCGTCTCACGAAGGCAAATAACAAGTGAGGAGCGTCGCGATTAATTGCGCGAGTAGAGCAGTGTGTGGGCAGAGAGGGCAACATCGCGGCAGCGCGAGGAGCATAGCAATGAGCAGCGCAAGGAGCATAGTCTGGCAGGTGCATAATGATTCCAATGATTAGCCAGACACTTACTGGACATGCACGGAGTGAATCTTTAGGAAAATTGCTACGTGGCCGTTTTAGAACTTAAAGGCACTCTGGAATTGTCAAGAAAAAAGAGGAAGTTTCGTACGGCCCAAAGACATTAAGTAGGTATATTGGTGCGGCGTAACAACTGTGAAAGAAATGTAGGTAATTGTCCATTCTAAAGCATCTTCAACTCAGTAAGGATGCGGTTTACTGGCTATCTTGCTACAGTACCTGGATCCACTGGTGCCTACATAGTTGGAGCTGCCCCCGCACGCACACCTGGCCCGGCCGTGCTCCAGCACACACACGCCGCCGCCGCACGCTTCTGACCCGCACGCTGTTCCATCGCAATCGGCTAAATTGCGGCCCTCTGAGAAATTAAAAACATACACAACAAATCATCAAATGAGGAGGTGGGAGGACTCCCACCCAGGGCGGGGCGGGAGGGACTGTCAGACTTGTACTGACTAAAGTCCACGTCGATCCTTCAATAGACCTTTACGTTCCACTCACGGTTACCTGATGAAACAGTCCCACGACCCGGGAATGCAGATATATCTTTAAAATAGAGCAGACGAATAAAAATATAGCTATGTATTGTGAATTTCCTTCCAATCCTTTGGATTGTGATCAAAAAGTTGTGTAATACAATTACTAGAGATTATAGCTTCGAGACTTTTCGTGGTTCAAAAAATTAAACTTGTTTTTTTCTTACACCTTGAGATAGAAAACAAAATAGGTCAAATATCATTGAAAAGCCGTATTGTCTTATCAGGTTACCGCGTGAATCCGTAAAGGGCTATTGAAGGATCACCGTGGATTTTAGTTATTTCCGTTTTGGGAAGGACTCCTTGGATGATTAATTAGCAACATAAAACCTGCCCCTCTGCAGAGAACAGGACCAGCGTAGCTATGTCGACCCCCAAACTAGCTTACGCCGCAATTGCTGCCTCAACCAAGCCAGCTAAAGGGGGAAAGCAGAACCGTCGCCATGAAATCCTTATTCCGAGGAATCCGACACAGCCCTGTTCAGAGAAGCAAGAGTGTGATGAGGATGGCTTCATCAAAGTTCAGAAAAAGAAGAAGAAGCCAATTTGTCGCAATCAATGCGGTACTGGACTGACAGAAACATGCTGCTACGTCCAGCGATACCCACGACTCCCGACGAGATCACTCCACGAAGGTTGAGGAGATCGTGGAGTATGTGAAAGTGAAGACCAACTGGACCTTGAGGGTCGTGAAGTTGGAGCCGCGTAATATTACCAGCTTCAACTCATTTGTGGTGCGGGTCCCAACACAGCATCTCGACACGTACCTAAAGGAAGAGTTTTGGCCGAAGGGTGTAGTCTACCGACGTTTTCGCGGCAGGCTACGCGACACCGCGCAGTGTAACACGACACCGTCACTTCGTGTGCCGTATTTTAAGTTATTGTGATGTTTTTATATGTATTAGTATATTGTTTATTTTTATTTTTGTATTGTATTTTATATGGGCCACTGATGCCTGAAATAAATGGAATGATAATAATAAAAAAAAAAACACTAAACCAGAAATTAAGAAAATTCTTAGTGTCTTGGTCAGGTCCAAGAGTTTTCTTAGCTTACTTACCTTGAATATTCTGTTGTTCCAAAGGCAGCAGTATGTTATTGACGTGAAAGTTTTTGATACAGCCGGTGTAAGGCGCTGGTGCACCTGACATTGCATCGAAGGGAAGAGTAGACAAGTCTTTTGCTCCTCCTACAAATAAATAATAATTTATAAGGACTTATGATACTTCAAAAGGGGATCCTCAAGACTATGTCCACAAGAGAACAGAAAGAAAAATTAATTGGCCAATGAAATCGTTAATTTCTTTAATTAACGATTTCATTGGCATAAACATAGCACAAGAAAAAACTTCCAAGAATCTGTAAAAGACTTGGGCATGCGGGCGGCGAGTAAAGGGCAACTCGCTGCCCGACCATGGACCATGCCCGGGTCGACGGCGACGGCGCGTTGTGTTCCACGCGCGCCTCAAAGAGCGTCAGCATAATGACGGGGCCCCTCTTTAGAGGGCCAAAGCCTGCCGGGGTCGCGGGACTTATCTCATTACCGTGACTCCGCAACATAAAAGGCTATTGAAGGACACCGTGGATTTTAGTCAGTACAAGTCTGAGAGTCCCTCCCGCCCTGCCCGGGGTAGGAGGACTCATTTGATGATTTTACCACGCTAAAAAAGAAAAGAATCTGTAAAAGACTTACCAAGGAGAATAGACGCGTTGCCGGCAGTATGGGGATATGCATGAGCCAACATGGCTTCAGTACTGAGAGCTCCGTCTACCCACACATACAGTCTGCTGCCGTAGCGACCAGCCTTCACACTGTGCCATTGTGACATGGAGACCACGACACCACTGCGGACCAAGGAGGTCACACCGGAGAGGCGATCTGGAACCAGCTTTCTATGTACCTTCTTTTTCAGTAGGTACAGACAGCGTCACGATTTGGTTAACTCCCTAAAGCGTAGATGCTTTCAAGGGGGGTAACCACATCATGACGGTGTCTATATCTTATGTAGATAACTTTTTAATAATAGGAGTCAGTCCCGCAATGGATGCCTAGATATCTGTTGGTCCTGTTCTGTCCCGCAGTGAATTTGTAATCAACAGGCTCGTAAGAATCAAACGAATTAAAATTTATGATGACCAGTAAGTGCAGACAGAAATTTAAAGGGGTGCGAAGATACTAAAGTAAGTGGGGCACATACCAGTCCACCGATACTCCAACAGTCCTCCTTGCAAGGACAAGGCAGTGTAGAAATGAGGCGTCTCCAAGAACATGACCAGCCCTCTTTCCTTGGCCGGTTTGATCTCCGACTCGAGCGCTAGACTCACACTGGATATGGTGCTAGGATGGAGCTTCAAGTATGACCTCGTGCCGGTGAAGAGGACGTCCGTAGGTAGTAGATCTGGAAAGTAATAATATTAAGGATAATTAAGTACCTATGTGTAGTGGCTGGGCTTATAGTTTTACCAGCAAACTAAATATTTAGACCACTGACCGTAAAAGATGGAGAAAAGTAACGATTCTCAGCAGTGAGAGAACTACTGAGAAAAGAGAAGCTTCAGTCTCTTGAAAATGTTCAAATCGCGGCGACTATAATATTCGCTGCGAATAGCCGCTTTCAGTATACATACACAGCGACTAGTCGTTGTGTGTAAAACCAGACCTTTCAATAAAAAAATAGTAACTTGGAACATCTTAGTTGGTTCGATGAAATAATCTATAGCAGCGTCTTTGTATTTGATTCTATATCATAATTTTTTTGAGCTAAAAAATTACCCGGAAGATCGGCCTGTACCGTTTACAGGCCGATCTTCCGGGTTAAGCCGTGCTTGCCGAGGTTGCAGTAAAGGCTGTGGATGGGTGACCATCTGTCATAGCGAATTTCCTCCGTGCCTCGGGAAACACGTTGAGGGTAAGGCCAAACGAGCGTAATATCAGAATTTGAGTCGCAGAATTTCGGTCGCTTTCATAGAATAAATTTGCGTCGCGAAAGAGTCGTCTTTTGTTTTGTATGAAAGCGACCGAAATTCTGCGACTCACGACTCAAAAATTACGTTCGTTTGGCCTCACACTAAGCATGGTCCCGGTTGTAATTTGTAGATCTTTGACAGTCATTAATGTAAATCAGAAGCTCTAAAGTCTGAAAACAGTCTTACCATGGGGTATCGTATAACCCATTTACTAGATTATGGAGATCCGATAGGCAGTCACTCCATGTAAAATACTGATATTCAGCTGCATCTGGTTAGACTGGAAGTCAACCCCAATATAGTTGGGAAAAGGCAAAGACGATGAAACTTCTTGAACACTTACCTTGATCACAATACAGGCCAGTTTTCCCGTAAGGACAGTCGCACTGTGTGTTACCATCGGTTGTGATGACGCACTGTCCCTGACATTTGGAGAACGCTCGGTCGCAGGGGTTGCGGTTACTGGAGCATGTGGCGCCGAACCAGCCCTCATTGCAGATACACCTGGATAAGTAATAATCATTTTTATAATGATCTGTTCCCAATGCTGGGTCTCCCGGTCACCGTCTTCCTCTAAGATGTGAGATAGAATGAGTTGTAATCCATCATGCGCATTCAGTGCTAGATGGTAAATGTCACATGTTGTCTTACATTAATTGGGAAGACGAGTGACCGGTTTAGGGCTCCCACACATAAACACGATACGACGTCGCGTCGTACAACGATGCGGCGACGTTTCACGATACGACGTCACGTCGTAGAAATCTACGATGAGCATCGTTACAATGGGGTGGTGTTTTAGTTCATTCCGAAAAATGGACCGCTCTAGACGCATTCTGTTCCATAGTACGGGACATTGGTCGATAGCGTAATTAAATGATCGACTTCAATACCATCCGTCATGTTTGAATTTCGAAAAACAACTGCGCAGGATTGCATCGTGAGTCACAACGTCGTAACGTAGATTTCCACGACGAGACGTCGTCGTATCGTAGATTTCTACGACGCGACGTCGTATCGTGTTTATGTGTGGGAGCCCTTACGCACAATGCTTTCCGTTACACAAGATGGTTTGTTTTGGACAGAGACGAACGATTGATCGAGAAAAAAAAAATTGTCTGGTCTTCGAAGTAGGTTTTCTTTGCGCAAATAAGTCAAATGTGGGACACCAATATCCATTAGCAAGAGGTTTTATGCCCACAGAGTAACAGTAAGAAATCCCGAGAACACCCTAGAAGCATGAATGTGAGAGCTTTCTCTACGTATTTTTTATTTTTTATTTGAAGTCTTAGGAAGACTTCTTGTAGTGAGTTTTTTGGACACATTAGATGAAATCCATCCCATGATAAAATGACGCACATAAAAGTACATACCCATAAGTAGCAGGAGAGTGTATACAAACTCCTCTTGGTGCGTTGCAGGACTTGGCAGTGCATTGAGCGACCCCACACTGCCCCACCCCCCGGCCCCCGGCGGCGCGCGCCCCCGCCCCCGCCGCCTGCCCCCCCACCTCCCACACACACCCCCGCCAGCCACTGTGGAGGGGCAGGTCGTGGGGGAGGTCCGCGAAGTCTGGAGATGGGTGACCGCCTGTGGAAAAGAAATGATATGATATTCGAATCTGTATAGAAAATGAAAACGCAGTCAATTCCAGTTGAAAAGAGGTTTACGTCTAAGCAAACTTGTTGTCAACTGTGGAACTTAGGTCGCGGGAGTACATGTAAAGGTAACCGTGACGTGACCCAGGAATGCAAATGGCAACTGAGAGAACAAGGTGGATTTTTAGTCACTAATAACAATCTGACTGTCTTTATAGCCCTATCCAGGGTGGGAGGACTCATTTGATGATTTTACCACCCGAAAATGAAGTGGGTTATTTGTACCTACTTTAAAATATTTCTTGACAGTCATCATTATAATATAATAATATATAATATTCCACAACTATCACACAACGCCATCTAGTCCCAAGCTAAGCAGAGCTTGTGTTATGGGTACTAGACAACTGATAAACATACTTATATATTTCTAAATACATACATATAATAGATAAATTACACCCAGACACAGAACAAATGATCGTGCTCATCACACAACATTTGTCCTGGGTGGGAATCGAACCCACGACCTCCGGCATAGCAGTCAGGGTCACTAACCACTAGACCAACAGGCCAGTCATTATCTCATCAGCCTATAAATGTTCCTCTCCATGAGAAGGAGTGGGCCAAAATCCACCAGGCAGTGCCGTACTAGACGATTTTATCAATGTCTCCAACTTTCGAATTCGGATTCTTCTTGATAGATACAAGGAAGGAAATCGGCATCGTAAAAGAAATTAACATTGGCGGTGGTGTAGGGTTTAGTAACAAGGTTTGTACCAGGCGGGCTGAATCCTCAAGATGCTTTTTAAGTAAGTAGTCTTAAAATTCTATAACTAGAAGTTTTTCTAAAATTGTCTTTGGTCTCAAATGATAGATTCCGATAGACGAGCAAAAAGAATAAACGAAAACCAAACGCTTACCAATAAAGATATAAGGTAGCAGCGTCATCTTGCTGCTATGCGCCGGCGCATTACCGGAGACATTATGACGTCCGTCCACACTGAGGCCAGCTGATCGACCTCGTCTCCATACCCGCACTGCATGGCCGCCACGACGAGGACTCAGAGCACGGGAGGTGAATACACGGCGAGGACCTTCGAAGGGAGTGAAAATATTCACGAGTCTGTTGTTACTACAACTGAATTTGCGATGCAACTGAATGCTATTCCAGCTACCAGATGTAGGTACACCCAGACCCGGAACAATTACTTGAAGGTCATACAAATATTTGTTCCGTGCGGGGAACGAACCCGCGACACCTTGCTTAGATTTTCACGGAGCCCTCACAAAAGTTTGACAACGATTAGTGTTTTTTGACGGAAGAAACAAAGCTAGATGTGGTTTCAGACGTGCGTGTCCGTGATTTTCTGATACGTATACATGACATACATGAACATGGCCAACTAAAAATACTAGCAGCCATATACAAAAATATCGTGAAAAAGTTTTCGACGGCACGGAAGATTGACTGCTGTGCTTCATGTCGTAGGTTCAATTCCCTCACGGAACAAATATTTGTTTGATCTGCTTTAACCAACATGTAATTGTTAAACGAAAAGCCAAGCCAAGTATGAATAAGGCTGGGGTGCTAAGACAGGTAACCTCCACGTGCGTCCGTGGACTGGAGTTCCCTCTCGGATACGTCCGGGGGGAAGACCAGTTTTTCGGGCCGGTGCGCCCTGGGATGCGGGCAAAAACTCTTCCTTAGGCACTGTGTGCCTAAGGGGGTTTCTTTGCCCGTATGCAAATAGCCTGTCGGGTGGAAGCTCCAATGCGTGTCCCTCTGATTAGCAGAGGGCACAGCAGCGGAGCGGGCTTGCGGACGGTGAGTAATGGGTAAGCTCGCCGTCCGACCAGGGACCAAGCCCGGGTCGGTGGCGTGTCGTGTTTCACGCGTCACCGACGGGGCCCCTTATGGGGCCAAATGCCTGCCGGGGTCGCGGATTTTTTCTTAATCCAGGATACCGTGGCCCCGGAACGTAAAGGGCATCCGAAGGAACACGGGTGGATTTTAGTCAGTAAGAGTCTGACAGTCCCTTCCGCCCCACCCAGGGCGGGAGGACTCATTTGATGATTTTGCCACCCTAAAAAAAAAAAAAAAAAAAAAAAAAAAAAAAAAAAAAAAAAGTATGAATAAGGCTTACTCATATAAATCTAGATAGTTAAATTCCAGCTAAACCTACAGTGAGTCACATGTCGATGTGTTGCGTTGCAAGCGAACGGGACATCAATAAAATCATGCATTCTTGAGATATCGCATTCCGTTGATTACTTTGGCGAGTTGCCAATACTTGCTACTTCAACACTGACTCACCTTAATTTCATATCACGCCTGTATTCGTCAAATAGAGAGAGATGGATGCAGATATGTTAGTAATTTTTCTACTTCTGAACGAGTGTCTTTCAATTCATCGTTTATCATCACCATAGGCAGTCGTAGGACGTCCACTGCTGAACATAGGCCTCTCCCATAGATTCCCAATAGGACCGGTTAGAAGCGGCTTGCATCCATCCCGTCTTTCAATTCGGTATTCGAATAAATTCAAAAAATAAGTTTATCCTAACGACCCATTCACTGTTTCAAATACGCCACGATGCGACGCCAGTACTTACAAAGTAATTTATTTAAAAAAATCTATTTCACGCCGCCCGCTGCACCGCTCACAACTTAGACCAAAGTTGTTAACTGGCCGTTTAATATTTAAGAAAGGAGTCAATCAATTATTACATGTAAACATCCAATGGGTCTGGAATCTGGAAGTCTAAAGACGTCTAAAATTCCGCATGGGTAATACTTGAATCATCCCAAATTGTGTTTTTAAACTTACCACTTCCCATATTCCACGTCAGCATGATATATCCCTTCACAAACGTCAACGCCAGATGTTGGCTCCTCGAGTTGTGTCTACCACTTTGGCCCACAAACGCCAAAAGTGCTATTTGGTCCATGTCTGTGGTCTGGAAGCGCATGCGCAGGTCGAAGCGGTCCGAGTTCATTGCAGCAGGAGATAGAGCGTACATTATGTAGGAGGATATTCCCGTACTGATTGGGGCTAGAGAGGGACGGGTGATCTCTACATCTGTGGAGAAAACAAGAGAAAAACAAATGAATACGTAATATACGGAAAGAGTGTGACGGCGAGTGTATGCATGGCCTGACAGAATTGTTTGGGTAGTTATAAAGAAAAATTCGTGGTACTACATTTTTTTTAAGGCAATTTGATGTAATGCGTGTTAGTGCCGCGTCAAAAGGACTTCAGTCGTGGCGGGGACTCTAAAAGTAGAGGCAATGTGGCTTCATCGGACTTCAATACATTTTTAAATTCACGCCCATATGTCCTACTGTATCCCCTAAGTCTTGTAGTCTAATGATAGAAAGGGCCAGGAGGCATCAAATTGTACAGTTTTGTCGCACTCTCTGAAACGTAACCGACTTAAAGACCGAGGAAGTCGGCGTCGATGTTGAGTCGACTAAAGCATCGTTGCCGTTAACCTCATGACCCAATCGTCAAATGCATCGGGTTGGTATTTGGTAGATCCGTCCTAGAGGCTCACCTCGGCCACCCTCGGCCGTGCCCTCAGGCAGTACTTCATGCATGGCCGAACGTGCGCTTAAACAACAGCTGTTCAGAGCCTCTACCATGAGTTGTCATTACGATACTCGATGCGTATGATCGAGTATCGTAATGACCAGGGCCGTCTTAAATATATTCTGCGCCGGGGTGCGGGACTCAGCCTGCGCCCTCGTTTTTTTTTACAATGAAATGAGCTAACGAATTCAATAACTCGGTGTGGTCCACGGTCGGACGGCGAGTTGCCCATTACTCGCCGCCCGCATGCCCGCGCCTACGGTGCGGTTGGGGCAGAGGGAAGACTCTGTCCTCTCCCTCTCGCGGCCCGCCTCCTCCTTCGCGAGCATGACTGCTTCGCAGAAGGAGGCGACCGCTTTCCATTCCGTCTCGCCCCGGAACAATGCCGGGCGCAAGAGGTCACCGCCTATCGCTGCTGTGAGGACAGGGCGGTGCTCTGCCCAAGAGGGGCAGTCCTGCACCGTATGCTCTACTGTGTCCTCCGGGCGATCTACGCAGTGGTGACACCCAGGCGTGTCTTCCTTCCCTATCCGACATAGGTAGGTACCTCCCGAAACTTCCGTGTCCGGTGAGGACCTGCGTCATGGTAGGTCAGGACGCCGTGACGCCTATCCAGCCACTCCTCAAAGAGGGGTCTTTCCGCCGCGATTGTGGCGTGCCCGAACCTCGATACACTTTATTGACTTAGAGATCGTTTTACTTCAAGTGCGGGCGTCCGGGTGACAATGTCAAAGGGCGCAATTGCTCGCCTATGACAGACGCACTGATTCAAGTAGGAAGTACGGGCTAATACGTAGAATTCGTGCTAGTGCCTCATTAAGTGCCGCGCCGCGCGCCCACTTCAAATGAACTTACACTCTATTGACTTAGAGATAATTTGCTTCAATTGCGGGCGACCGGCGGCAACATGTCAAACGTACATACATAACATAACATACACTATTCTCAATTTTCTATGAAATATCCAAAAATTCAGCGCGTGCATCGCACCCCTTGCACCCCCTGGTAAAGACGGCCCTGGTAATGACAACTCATGGTAGAGGCACAGGCATGAATAATCGTCTCGCCTTTGCAAGAATCCAAAAGTTTTATGCAGCATTTTCAGTTAGACTTTGCCTCAATGAGTATTCGTTGAGGCAACGGTCATCGTCACCCCAAGAAAGTCCAAAATATTCGTTAGCGACACGGTTTCATCATGGATTACTTAATAGATTGCAAGTTATAATTTATAATACGTTATATTTTTCATGTGAAGGAAAAAATCACATGCAATAAAATCAAAACATCGATAAATCTGTAGGTGAGTATCATAAACACTTCATAGTATCATGTTCTGCTTGAATCACAACTTGATAGGGATATATTTTAGTAGCTGTTACTTTTTACGATTATGAGGACTAAGGATAATAAAATCGATTATCTCTTTATCGCTAGGGACTTTGTTTTATACTCTAATCGTCGGTGAATGTTTATAACTCCATTAACGATCGAAGCTAAAATATAATTTACTTGAGTGCTATTACAAAACAAATCGTTGTAACCTTTGCCATATTTATAACCTTTAACGAATGGCATATTGAAATAAGCAACTTATTACTATCTATGTAGGTATATTACGATAAAAACGTTCGATACATTATACATAGTTTCGAAAGCATCTGTTGACTTCTAACAATGATTTTGTACAAGCAACCAGATAATATAGGTGTGACGCACGAGGTACAATTTTGGGGTGGGTGGGATACATATTATTTTCTAGTCCTTCAGTCTTCTCCGGCCAACGGTACCATAGGCTATTTAAAGCCTGTGGTGACGACTGAGCTGGTTTTGGACTGGTAGGCCTCACAAGAGCCGTCTGGCTCGCGATCACCATCCTTTCGGAGTTCGGCGCCCAACATTTTTTACTGTGTTCAGTCGTGTCGTTGCGCAAGAGTAGCCCGTTCCTTCTGGGTGACCTATTGGCAGTTATCATTGCTCCCGAGCAAGATTGAGGCCAAGAGTAAAATTTTACAAAAAAATAACTGTTGGCCAGATCCATCGTCAAAGATATGCCGCGCTTGGCTAGGTCAGTTCGTGGATGGGTCATTCACGATCCGTAGACGTTGGAACAGGTTATCATTTGTAAATTTTTGACAACCATTATCAAGTAATCAGTGGCCACAAAAGTCTGAGGCCGAGATAAATATATAAAGTACTACTTTGGCTTACCAAAAATAAAGTATCTGATTCGGGATAAATAAACGTTGCTAAAGTCTTACCAAGAACTACCATAATTTTTGCCCAGTATACTAATTAGGATGTGGTCTGTTGAAGCCAGATATGCTGATGATTAGAAACTTACTGTATTCGCACAGGATGCCATGTTTCCCGTAGGGACACAGGCAGAGGAAGCCACTGCCCGGGTGACGGACGCAGCTGCCACCGGACTGGCATGGGTTGTTCTCGCAGACTGATTCGTTGCAGTGTTCTCCGAGCCAACTGCAAAACAACACCTATTTGTTAACTGAAATCGTTTCAGCGAGCTGTTCTTTCTTCGTTGCTAATGAAATGATGATCAAAACATTAATTGCACGTATCTAATAATATAAACTAAACAGACATTATCAGAACCTCAAACGAGATTACTTGCAAGCCCCAAGTCACAATATTTATTCGATCACTTGAGAACCAGAACGAAAATCGCAAGTTGCCTGGCGGTGACTCGAGATATAATCTGAGCAATTGTAACATTTGTTTTATTCCCTATTCGCAATCAATCTTTGTATTATTTTGTGATAATTATCTTACCCATTAGCACAAGAGCAGGTGTATCCCCCATCATGATGGTCACTACAGGTCCCACCATTCAGACAAGGCCCGGAGAGACAAGACAGCGACAAGCACTCAGTGACTTCACCAGCGTCGAGAGCATCGCCAAATACTTCGCGCTTTTCACCGTTTACCTAAATTCATAAAACAGAAAACTTTGCTAGGAATCATCTGGTGATAAAATGGTATTGATTGACTTAATTCTTCAGAAGAATCATCACTATCAGCCTATAATGTGCCCACTGCTGGCACACAGGCCTCCTCTCTGTAAGAGGGAGTGGACTATAATCCAATACGCGGGCCTAATGCGGGATGGTAGATATGACGTCTTCGAATTTTTGGTTCTAGGACATGCTTGTTTCTTTACGATGTTTTCCTTTACAGTTTTGAGAGCAGTGGTGATGAAATAAATTACACAAAGCACCTGGCTGGGTTGGAACCCACGACCTACAAATCATAAGTCGTGACCGATGGCACTAGGCCACCACTGCTCCCACTTCAGAACAATTTTGACTAGTAGTAATATTATCAAGCGTAAAGGTTACAAGAATTTAAGAAGCATGGAATTTTAAAAAGGTTAATTTATCTTAGGAGGGGAGAGGAATATAGCAGCACTTTCATTTATGATTTAATAAGTTGTGCCAATTCATTTGGCTGGTAGACTTCGCCTTGAGACGCTTTTCTAAATGTCTACATGAGATGTCGTTTTGTTTTGGTACTTTTTTTAGACAAGTCTTCAACAGATGTTTATCTTCCTTGTGGTAAGACGGATAGGCTTTCAAATTAGGGAATATAATTCAAACAAAAGAAGTAATAAGAAACCTTACAATCAGATCCCTAATGCATCCAATAAAAGGCTTGTTCTCATAATCCTTGACATCTCTAGAGTTTCCAAGGTACAATGTCGAGTGGTGATCGAGAGTGGTAATGTTAGCCACTTGTCCACCACTCATCGCCACTGTGTCGTTCAAACGTAGAGTGGCATTGCAGTGTTGATCTTCCGGATATAAGTCCAACCTGCAAGATAATCGTTGACATCAGGTGATTTCAGTGTGGGAACGAGACGCGCTAGACGACTTGTATAGCTCTGTCTCTTTCCCACAGTCGAATTACTCTCGCTATACGCGCCATATTGGTCTTGACAGTTGAAAGGTTAAGATGTCATGGTAGGCCACCTGATACAGCATGTAAGTAAGTCATCGAGGTAAAAACGCACTTGTTGAGGCTGACAATATCATTCATTGTATAGTAAGGCGTTTGATGAGACGGGTATCCGATATTACTTCAGTAAGTAAGTATACATCATACAAAATCCATAGGTATTTTCACTTCATCATCGGCAGCCAATGTTGCCACTGGAGAAATGGCCCACTACCTCTCACAGAGAGGGGGCCATTTTTCCACCACCCGGGCCCAGTGCCGATTGGTAGATGTCACATGTCTTCAAATTTTTGATTCTAGGACATGCCGGTTTCCACACTATGTTTTCCTTCACCGTTTTCAGAGCAGTGGTGATGAAATAAAGTACACTACCACTGCTTTCCTATTTTCACTTACCTTGTCTCAATTTTCATCGGATAACCCTTATTGACGAAAGTCTTCAGCTCACTCAATAGCATCGTTTGATATCCACATGAAAATTTGAATTTCAATAACCCAGAATTCATGTACAATTGCATGTAAACTCCTTTTGCTATATCCGCATGTAATATTTGTCCGTCAGTAATCAGAGTTTTGGCGTTGAATTCTATGTTTATAGATGTAGCGTTTTTCAGTTTGTGAGCTATAAAAGAGTTTCCTCCGAAGGCTGCTGATGTGATTGATATTGGTTCCTCACAAAATCTTCCTCCGTAATTAAAATTGCAGTGGCACTGAAATCATAGAAACATGCATTAATACGTAGGCTGTCAATATATTTAAATATATTTTTTACTTACCCGAATCCCATGTGGAGTGTTGATACAGCTTCCATGGCCGTTACAAATAGAATCAGTACATTCTGACTGTGCTGTGGTTGAAGTCTCAGTCTCAACAGCACTAGTGACCTCCATAGTTTCAGTAGTTGACGAATATCCTGATGGTGAATCAGTTGCTGGATGATCGGTAGGAATATCTGTGAACATTTTGTCTGTACTGACATCAACTTTAGATGTTGTTGTAATTTCTGCTGCATCTTCTTCTGTTGCACTTAATGTGGTAGATGGTGTCGTCAAAGTAGTTTCTTCTGTTGTTTCTTTCGTCGGTATATCATATTTAGTGGTATCTATTGAACTAGTAGTAGTATCAGTCACAGTTGTTATTGGTCTAATTACAGTATCATTACAAACTCCTTGACACTCGGTTGTAGGTTCTGTTTTAGCATTATCAGATTCCATAGTCGGTCTCGTCTCTTCATGATCTGGTAATTCTGTTATTCCTGCTTTCGTTGTGGTTGATTCGCTGGTCATTGTTGTTTCTTCAGATGTGGTAGTGACACCAGAATCTTTTGCTGTGGTGGTTTCTGTATCTTTGCTTGTGGTGATTTCTGTAACTACAGGCTCCTTTTCAGTACTGCTTCCTATTACATCAGTTGAAATAGTATCACTTTCAGTTGTTACAGCTGAAGTTGTGAAGTTGGTTGGACTGTATGTGGGAGACATTTCCGTAAAAGGTTTAGGTGACGTAATTTCTTCCATCAACGTTGTCAGAACCGACTGAGTGGAACTGGTTAGAGGTGTTGGACTAACATATTCACAATCGTAACTCTCATCTTCAAGTATTAAGCATTCGCACAATGGTCCGGTCAGTCTGGGTGGGCATGAGCATGTAAAATTATCTACGCCGTCGATACATGTGCCTCCGTTCATGCACCTGCAAATAAAAGTAAAAATGTATCATTTTGATGAATTTAGTTTCAAGATTTTTATATGATTTATAAATATTACCTGGGACCTAGTAAACATTCATCGTATTGCAGCTCACATCTTTCTCCATGATAGTCAGGGACACAATAACAGACTCTTGCGCCATCTTCTACGACGCATAGAGCATTATTACTGCAAGAGTTGTCATCACAGAACTCTATTTGGACTTCACAACTTTTTCCCGTAAATCCTGAAATGGATTTTAGAATTTATCATTGCTTAGGAGCTAGACAAGGTTTTTTATTTATGTTTCTTTTATTTGACAAATATGTATATATAGACTATGAAAAGTAAATGTTACCGAAAGCGCAAGCGCACATATAATCGGCGTGGACATCAATGCAAACACCACCGTTCTGACATGGATTTGATTCACATTCGTCTATCTGATCTTCACATTTCGGTCCAGCCCAGCCTGAAGAAAACAAAGAAAAGGTATTGTAAAAATGCCGGTAAATACTATAGAGGAAAATTCATGCTGCTTGTTTTACCCAGGATGGTGCTTTCCGCTTTATTACTTAACTTGGCGGGGACACTACCGTGCCCCCAAATATGTGTTCAACGAGAACAAACATTAATGAAATCGGAAAGGCTAATAAAATATTAGTTTATAAGATGAATGAGAATTAGTAAAACAAAATATCAATCCGTCTAAAAAGCATCTTTATTCAACAATCGCGTGACTGTCAGAATAAGGCACACTGTTGTCCCATCAACGTCGAATTGAAACGATTACTTACCAGGTAAGCATTTGCAATAAAATTTAAAGCCAGGTCCCTCGATGCATTGACCTCCGTTGTAGCAACGAACTTCTTCCGTGGAGTTGCAGACGGCTACATCAGTCTCACAATGTTCTCCGGAGAATCCTGGCACGCAGGAGCAGAGGTATCCGTTGTTCAAGTCGATGCATGTGCCGTTGTTGAGGCAAGGATTGGATTCGCATTCGTTGTAGTTCGTCTCGCAGTTTTCACCTAGGTATAACATTTAATACTTTATGTCTGCATCAGTTTTTCCATTAAATATGCTAAGTAGAAAAATAACAAGTTCTTGGCTTGATGTGAATCCCACGCGTAATACGTTGCGAATTTCAAAGATTATTATAGGAAGGAAAAAATCGACCGCGTTTAGTACAATCGACGCTCTTATTGAGAAAACGTCACCGTAAGACGAAAAAAACTAATTGAAAATCTCGATGGCGTTCCCACACTGCTGGGACACAGGCCTCCTCTCTATGAGAGGGAATGGGCTATAATCCACCACGCGGGCCCAGTGCGGGTTGGTAGATGTCACATGTCTTCGAATTTTTGGTTCTAGGGACATGCCGGTTTCTTCACGATGTTTTCCTTCACCGTTTTGAGAGCAGTGGTGATGAAATAAATTACAAAAAGTAATAAGAGCGTCGGATATACTGAATCTGAAGGTTGTTGGGTCAAATCGTGCTAACAGTGGTAGGCGCCCACGGTGACGGACGTTGCAAGACGATCTCCGGCCACCGTAGGCGCGGGCATGCGTGCGGCGAGTAATGGGCAACTCGACGCCCGACCGTGGACCATGCCCGGGACGACGGGGCGTTGTGTTCCACGCGCGCCTCAAATAGCGTCAGCAAGATGACGGGGCCCCCCTCTAGAGGGCCAAAGCCTGCCTAAGACTTATACCATTACCGTGACCCTGGAACGTAAAGGGCTAATGAAGGACACCGTGGATTTTAGTGAGTACAAGTCTGACAGTCCCTCCCGCCCTGCCCTGGGTGGGAGGACTCATTTGACGATTTTACCACGCTAAAAAAAATCGTGCTAACGGTGTAATTATTTTTTCTACGGAAAAAAATCGCGGAAGGAGTCAGGGCTAAGCAGGATTACGGACCTTAGGCAGGGTACACCCGGTACACCCACCTTAGCCACCTTTCACCAGTTACGCTTAAATCTAATGATCTAGTCGTGATGGCCCAGAGGTTTGCTCCTTGCCTTTCATGTAATCGAAAGTACTACCTACTTTTTTTACCTAATAGAAAGCTTTAAATTCAAGGCTAAAGTTTGGATGAGGAAATTCACTACCTAATCGCATTTTAGAAAAAAAAAAACATTTGAACCTTGAATTTACTTGAATCAAGGCAAGGCCAAAGCGCCGCCGTATCTAATAATTAGTCATTTGTCTGTCTTTGTTTTTTCAATCCTTGATGCAGAAGGAGCTCGGCTTCCTACAGTCTATTAATAAATTAATTGAAACTTTGGTGAATGTGACGTGATCCTCTTTCACGCATATTTAATTTGACATGGACTAACGTTATTATGCTTGTATCAAATGCCGTGTTGAAGTCGGACATTTGGTAAATATTTTTCGATACCTAAGTTATTATATTCTACATAACGTGTGAGAAAGTTGGTCAATCAATACTTTTACGTCAAATTAGATTATGATCTTGATAAAATAAAAAGCCTTAGGTACCAACGAAGTTGACTAGTAAACGACTAAATAAAGGTTTCAGGCGCTTGACCGACCAACGGGTTTTACAAAACTATTGTAATTGTAATGCTGTACCTACCTGATTTGATAGATTGAAAATAAAGATTTAACTGAAATCATTGTTATAGTTCTCGAAAGCCTGCAGTTCTTTATTCAAATGCAATATTTTTGCTTGTCTCTCTGCAATGGCTTTTGCAATTTCGAACGAAATCCGTTAGAAAAAGAAGTACCCTCCGGTCTTCGGGTTAAAATGTAGAGATTTCTTGAACCTGGTATACCTACTCTTTTCAATCCGTTTAAGAATATACGGTCCCGCGCCGAAACTTTTGAGTGATCCCTGCTTATCTACTAGATCTGAATTAATAAGTTGCGAAAACATTTCGGGAGTCGACAACTGCCCAATCAATCATGATGTCACCAATTTTTAGTTCGAATTGCTAACTAATCTTAAGTCCGTAATTGATAAAAAATGTGAAACGCCCGAAGCGTTGACCGAAGGTACGGGTTTCGTGCTTAGAAAGTAGTAGGTACTCCTAGTTTGAGAGTACGATAGCGGTTGTAAAATGAGAGTGTACTTGAGTTCAAAAGTTTATTGCTCGTGATTATCAAGCTAACAAAACTGTTAGAGTCAGGGACGGTAACCGCAAGGTTGAAGTTCTCGGGCTTGAAGGCTTGCGGTCTGACTATTCGAGCCATTTCGAGCTAAAGGCCGGCCTTATCACTCTAGTAAGAGCTGGCTTTAACCGACCACAAAATAACGTTCATTTGTTAACGACGTCAATCCTGCAATTAGCTGGCTTCGGAATCGCAGTGTTGCAAAAGGACTAGGTGTAATTTCCTAGTCTTGAAAGTGTTGCCTCATTTATACCTAAAAATATCATACTTATCGATATAATGAACGGAATAATTGCTTAGAAACTCCGTTTTATTTTTAAATCATCATTAAGAATCAGCCTATCATGTTTCGGCTGCTCGGACATAGACCATCCGCTCTGTGAGAGGGATTGGGCCATACCTAGTGCACCATGCACGCAGCCCCAGTGCAGGGTGGTAGATGACAGAGTTATGTACCTACCTAATTGAATTTTTGGTTCTTAAGACATGCCGATTTCTTCACGATGTTTTCCTTCACCGTTTTTAAACGCAGTGGTGATGAAATAAATTACAGAAAGTAATGTCCCTGGCTCGGTTCGACCCCATAAGGTCTTCTAACTAAACTCGTAAGTTGGGGTCGATATCTATTGGGCCACAACTGGTTAAATCATAACTTTTTAAACTAAAATAATAATAAAATAGCAAGCGCAGCGTAGGACGTCCACCAACGAGGTGGACAGACGACCTTGTAAAGGTCGCCGGAAGACGCTGGATGCAGGTCGCTTCCAACCGGTATATGTGGAGATCTAAAGGGGAGGCCTATGTTCAGCAGTGGACGTCCTATGGCTGAGATGATGATGATGATGATGAATAATAAAATTAGTAATAAAAGGTGCTGTTAACGAACCTATGAATCCGTCAGGGCATGAGCAGTTGTAGGAAGCAATGCCATCGATGCAAGTCCCTCCATTTTGGCATGGACTGGACCAGCATTCATCCCAGTTCGTCTGACACTGCACGCCAGTGTATCCATCCACACAGTAACAGGAGTATGTACTGGAAATATAACCTACCATACATGATTTGAAGACACATATATTCATGTACGACTATAAGAAATATTTGTCAGAATAATTCTGATATGATTGCCGGAAGGCATTTTGTGTTAGATACCGCACACTGTAAGAACAATTCTGACGGATTCGCTTCTGATGCTCGCCGGAGGGCACAATTTCTATTGAAAAAGTTGCTGGATTATAATTTCTGATATTATGCTGGGTGCATCCGATGACCATCAGAATTTTTCTGACAGTAGTTTCTTATAGTATGCGTTCGCGTTTATAAGGATAACCCGTTATTTCGTCATGGCTTCAATTATACAACATTAAATAAACGTTCAATCAATCAAAGTCATTATAGTTTGGACTGCCAAATTAATTTATGAAACCCCAGGGTCAATTAAAAAGTCAAGTTCGAAAAGTGTTTTTTATTCCAAATAGTTATTTTTAATTACTTTAAGATTAATATTTTTTTTATAGAAGTGCAACCAGGGCTTGGAAACCGGAAAAAATTTCGAACCGGTTAACGCCTAAGTACATAGAGAACTTATGCTTTCGGTTTCGTTCTACCCTTAACCCAAATTAAACGGTTTGAAGTTAAAAAAGTTCGTAAATAGGTTTTGTTCAATTTACCGGTTTTGAACGGTTTGTATTGCCTACCTCCAATGCGCAGACGTGCTGAACTATTAGAACGATTCAGTTGTAAACAAGCACACTTTGGAAACTACCCTCCATTGGTAATCTAGACGATGTTAAAGTTTGTATGG
The DNA here is from genome assembly GCA_950005045.1 of Agrotis exclamationis. Lineage (NCBI taxonomy): Eukaryota > Metazoa > Arthropoda > Insecta > Lepidoptera > Noctuidae > Agrotis > Agrotis exclamationis. The sequence goes on from OX465421.1 coordinate 8,329,814, forward strand.
GAAAATCATAACGCGCTAACCGATAAATTTGAAACTCAGGCTGTAGAAATTAGATAAAAAATAATCAAATACGTGTTTTTGGGTTTTCGAAAATCACCCCCAAAGTTGGGTGGAAAGGAGTATTCAAGTTTTAAGGGAAGGATTTTACTGTTTGCTTCGATAAACTCAAAACTGGGCATAAACTATCTCAGAATCGAATAAAGGATCCCTATTTATTTATGTTTAAAAAATCAACACCTAGCGGGGTGAACATCGGAAAATCAGTAGTACTAATATTTCAAAAAGTGGAAAGGTTTGATTGTTTGTTTGTTTTAAATAGGCTCCAAAACTATTGGACCTCTTTTAGATTTTCCAAAAGTATCCTATAATGAGGGTGACCAAGCATTTAAATTCACTGAGTTTAAAGTTAGAAACACGCGCAGACGAAGTCGCGGGCGAAGTGCTAAATCCACCTCTAAGGGGGTGAAAAGGAGTGAAAACTGTTGTATGAAAAATCTTATTCCTTGGGTTTATACATTTGAAACTTGCCATGCATAAGAAAATAAGTACATAAAAAAGATTGGCACTATTATTTTTTTAATACTACCCTCCAACTCCATTGGTAATCTAGACGATGTTGAAGTTTGTATGGGAAAATCATAACGAGTGAGTTGATGAATGTGAAAATCAGTATTTATATACTACACCAGAAATAATTAAACACATGTTTTTGGATTTTTCTAAAATCACCCCCCAAGTTAGTGAAAAGGGGTATTCAAGTTTAAAGGGGTGCATCTAAAACCGCTAGACGTATAACCTGAATTTTGGACGGTTGATGCAATTTATTATGAAGGTGAGTAATAAAAAGGGATTTTGCGAAAATTCACCTATAAGGGGGTGAAAAGGGGTAAAAACCTTTGTATGTAAAATCTTATCCCTTAGGTGTATAAACTTGAAACTTAGTACAAATATGAGTATATAAAGTAAATAAAAAAGATAGACATTATTAGTTTTTTAAAACTACTCTCCATTGGTAAGCTAGACAATGTTAAAGTTTGTATGGGAAAATCATAACGCGCTGACCGATGAATTTGAAACTCAGTATATTGAAATAAGATCAAAAATAATCAAACCCGTATTTTGGGTTTTTCGAAAACCCCCTAAATTGTTGAAAAGGGTGATTAAGTTTTAAGGGAAAGATTTTACTGTTAGCTTCGATAAACTCAAAACATGGCAAAAAAATCTCTCAACCGAATGGGGGATACATAATTATCTTCATTTCAAAAACCAACCCCTAGCAGGGTGAAAATCGGAAAAATTATTTTGAATTTAACTTTTTCCGATTTTATTCGACCTGTTTGTTAGAATCTTTAAGCCAAACCAAAACTGTTTCTCTTTTAGTACTTAATAATTGATAAAGGTAATTAAATCATTAATTTTCCCTTGAAAGGGTTGTAGATGAATTATTGGACTTAATTATGAAAACCTTTATCAAATGAAGTCACAATGGTACAGAGGGTTTCTTCAATGTGAAAGGTTTTTTTTAAAGTTTCAATGTTAGCTGGATACATTTTTAGATCAAGAGTATCCAATAAGGAGGGTGACCGGGCATTTAAATGCACTAAGTTCGAAATTAGAAACACGCGCAGACGAAGTCGCGGGCAGAGTGCTAGTTTCGAATAAGATTACAAATTATTTTTTCAGTAATAGACAAACTTTTAATATTATAAGGAGTAGAAGTAATGTTGGGTTTATTTTCATTTCTCTTCTTCTATTTTTTTTTCTGAGAATTATTTAGGTTTAACAAAACAAAGTCAAAAATACATGATATATTTATTTTGATTGCCTTTTTTGTTGGTCCATCTGTCCAGGTCGAGCAGTCATAATGGGTTTCCTTCAGGATTTTTTTAGTAACAGTAACGGCGCTGAATATTTGCTCAGTCGATAGCAATAAATTTTATGTGACTAACTTCATTCATTCAACTACATATATCGACTTGGCAATGTTCGGTTTAAATATGTCTGACATGAAATGTTAAACCTATCTATCATTTTATGCGAGTTTTATTTGAATTAAGTCAATATTCGCATTCGCATTCGCGAATATTGAAATTGAATATTCGCATCCGCATTTCGCATTCTTGCTTTGTTGAAGCACATATTTGACGCATGGGAAAACTACTTAATGCAATTGGTGTTTTCTGCGATCTCTCTAAAGCCTTTGATTGCGTACACCACGATATACTGTTGCGCAAACTTTTTCATTACGGTGTTCAAAAGGAAGCCCTTAGTGTAATCGAGTCATATTTACACGATAGGTTCCAATGTGTAGATGTTAACGGCGCGAAATCTTCTAGGTTACCTGTTCAGCTAGGTGTACCTCAAGGCTCAAAACTGGGTCCGTTTTTATTCGTGGTTTATATTAATGATCTACCATATTATTTAAAGAGTGTTTGTGACGTTGTACTGTTTGCGGATGACACCTCCCTGATCTTTAAAGTAGATAGGAATAGACAAGTTTTTGATGATGTAAACAGCGCACTTTCAATGGTCACAGATTGGTTCACTGCAAATAACCTTGTCCTTAATGCCAAGAAGACTAAATGCATAAAGTTCGCTTTGCCTAATGTTAGAAATCTCGGTCCCAACATTGTCCTTTGCAATGAAGAACTTGAAACTGTTGATTCAGCTGTGTTTCTTGGTATAATATTCCACAATAATAATAATAATATAAGAAGAAGTTGATACAGCACGATTAGTCTATTTTAGTTATTTTCACAGCGTCATGTCCTACGGTATTCTACTGTGGGGCAAAGCCGCTGATATCCAAAATATATTTGCTCCAGAAGCGAGCAGTTCGTGCAATTTACCAACTAGGTGCGCGAGTTTCACTAAAAGATGTTTTTAAAGAGATTGGTATTCTCACAGTGGCTTCACAATACATATTCGCCAACATTTTATTTATTAGGCAAAACATTCATATGTATAGTAAACACAGTGATATTCACAACTTTAACACTAGAAATAAGCACAAACTACGTGCACCCTTTCACCGGCTTCATAAGGTGCATAATTCATTTGCAGGGATCGGTACTTTTTATAACAAGTTACCGTCTTCTTTTCTAGACTTACCTTTTAATGCATTTAAAGCAAAATTAAAAGCCAACCTCTGTTCCAAGGCGTACTATTCTGTTAGCGATTATTTAGACGACAAGGATTGTTGGCCGCTATGTTGATCTCAAGACAATGATGTTCATGTTCTTTTACCAAGATTAGCTTACCGACAGGTTATATGTTTTCATATAATTCTGTATTATCCTTTATTCATTTTCTTAACCTTATTAAATACATTTTTAAATATTTTCACAAAAACAAAAAAAAAACATTTAAAAAAATATAAATAATAGTGGCCCACCGGTATCGGGAACAGGGTCCAAGCTACCGGCAGTCAGGGCTCCAGAGAAAGGAACCTCCTAACAATGCGCGCCGTGTCCAGAAGAACTGCTCTCTGAATCTGGCCCTTGATCCAGTTGCATAACGAGAGCCTCCTTAGATGTTGGTCGAGGCTCTTGGCAATTAAGCCATGGACCGACACGACTATCGGCACAATGATTGCTGAATCCACATCCCACATATCGACAACCTCGCGAGCCAAATCAATATACTTGATTTGCTTATCTTTTTCAGCTTTCACGAGGACATGCGGGACGGTTATGTCAACAATCATTGTGCGCCGCTCTGATCGATCCACCACCACTATATCAGGTCTATTGGCTACAATAGTCCTGTCAGTGATGATGGATTGATCCCAGTACAGTGTGATATTGCCACTTTCGAGAACTGGGTCGGGCACATACCTGTAGTACGGCACTTCGGATTCCACAAGGCTGTACTTCAGAGCAAGTTGTTGACGGATTATCCTAGCTACAAGGTTATGTCTATGCAAGTATTCTCCGTTAGCCAGACGAGAACACCCGGAAATAATGTGACGGATTGATTCGCCAGGACGGTGGGATGCCCGACATAATATGTCAACCGTGCCATCCTTCACAATGAATCTCCGGTAGTTAGTTATTCGTCATCATAACTTCATCCATAATTGCACAGACAAAACCCTCGGTTTCACCAAAGAGATCCCCGGATTGTAGCCAGGCCACGGACGCTGACAAATCTACATCAGGCCCATGTAGAGCCCGGAAAAAGCGTCCGTGAAGCTCCTTGCTCTGCCATACCTCCATGCGATCATTAGTGTTAAGCACCGCAGGTTTGCGCCAGTTCTGTTTAGCCAAGGAGAGCGGGGTGAGGCCCTTGTCCACCGCTAATACATCTCGATGCATTCCCACGTCGGCTTTTAGGAAATATTCCCTGAGATTGCATATCTCGCGATTGTGGAGAGTCTTAGCGTTTAGAAAACCTCGACCTCCACATTTTTGCGGGATATACAATCTCATAACCGAAGACCGTGGGTGATGCATTCGATATGCAGTCAGCAATGTACGGACCCTCCTATCCAGGGCATCAAGTTCTGTTTGAGTCCATTTGAGTAAGCCAAAAGAGTACATCAAGACTGGCATGACCCAGCCGTTGAAGGCGCGCACCTTATTACCACCTGATAGAAGGCTATTAAATACTTTTTTCAGGCGGCCAAAGAAACGCTCCTTCAACGATTGTTTCATGCCAGTAACATTGATGCCCAAAGCTTCCGACATACCCAAATACATATAGGTTTCGGTTGCTGAGAGGGATCTAAGTTTTATGGAATCCGAGAGTTGGGTGCTCACAGATTCCACAATCTCCCCTCGCTTTACATGCATGACCGCACATTTGTCCACACCAAATTCCATCCTGATGGCGCCACTGAAGGTTTCAGTTACCTTCAGTAGCTTCATCAGTAATTCTGTATTATTATTAGTATACATATTTTTTACTATAGTTCTTAATTGTTTTTTAGTACAGGTCGTAGAATATCATTATGTTACTATGATATGTGTATTAAACCAACATGTAAGCGGACATTGATAGCATTTTAAAACTATTGTCGGAGCTGATGAAGATTGTAAAACCACCTTTGCAATGTATAGATTCAATTTTCCTAGTATTATATAGCTGCATAACCGGCATTGTGTGAGTGCCATGTACTTTAGAGCCATTATTGATTAGATACCTACGTGCTTCACTTTATTGACTTGAATAACCCTGGCGGTTGAAAGTTATGTCATGCTCACTCGAATGTCTCGGTGATGGTGGCGCGTGTGTCGGATCATTTAGCTCCGTTCAAAATGGTTGAGCTGAATGGTGCTGATATAATGTGTCATGTTCGTGAACGGGCGCTGTCAGTTGAGACTGGTCATCTCTTAGCTGCCACGGTCTATTTTAATTATTAATAACTTTAATTTTGAATTGTCTTTTTATATTTACTACTATGGACACTAATTACTTGCCACATCGTTCTCACATAATGTACCATCTGATGATGAATGATGTAATAAAAGTTCTGTAATAATTTTGGCGATTGAAAAAGAGTGTCCATGGAGTTTCTTGCTCATTCTTCTCCATAGAGATCTACGCTTTGGAATGAGCACCTACGGTACTTTCACAGTTTTTATGTCTTGTGACTGGGACTGTAGCACCATAACTATTTTAGTACTAGTTTTATTTTGTCTTTTGACAATTCAAAAGTGCCTGTAATGGCCTAATTGAAATAAACGCTTTGATTTTGATTCGCGAATGTGTAAAATCAGACATTCGCAACATCACTAGTACGGTACGGTGGTATCCGTGAGTACTGAGTAGTAGGTACCTAGAGTACCTACTGGTACTCTAGGTACCTACTACTCAGTACCTACTGGTACTCTAGGTACCTACTACTCAGTACTCACCCGTAATACTTGTCCACAGTTTTCCATGCGGCACTTTGACGTTTTGGTAACTTCGTCATAATCGAAGTAATGGTAAACATTGTTTACTTTCTTTCGTCCCATCGTTTTGATTATTTTTTTCAACGTAAGCGTCAGGTGCGCAAGCAAGTCGGTGCGTGTCTATGATGTAGCGTAGAAAAAGACGCGTGATCGCTGTGATGTGAGCGCCGCACTACCCCCGCCCCGCGCGCGCCCTGCCGAAAGCGGACGCCGCGCGTCACTCGGCTCTTGCGGATTAAACCGGTTAATAAGGGTTCGTAATAACGTTCTTTTAACGTTTCGACTCCGAACGAAATAAAAGATAAAACCGATTAATAACGTTTAATAACCGGTTATTTTTAAACCGGTTCCAAGCCTTGAGTGCAACCTCTATTTTGTATTTATGTGTAATATTATAGTTTATCTAATTATTGCGATCAATATGGCGTGTCCCGTTTCAATTATATTATACCTAAACGAAGATTGTAAATACTAGCACGTGTGATCTGCATCATTTATTCATATTGCATGTTCAATAAATAACTACACTCTATACTTACGTATTGACGTCATCTATACATATACCATGTAGGCAGGGGCTGCTGAGGCAGGACAGCCCCGCGGTCACCACCCTCGCTGCTGCTAGCAACCACCAAACTGTTTGCAATAAACCTTTCAGCTTCCCCAAAAACATCATGAAGTTTCTAAACTATCGAGTTTTAAAAAAACATCACATCTTTCATACTGCTCTCCAAAGTCAACAGTGCAAAATTAAAAAAAAAAAACAAAGTTCAATGACACGATTATAACTTTGTGATAAATATTTAATTTGAAAGCGGTTTTTTAAACTTATTTTCTAAAAATATCTATGGGCACACTGGTTTCCTAATCACACACATTATTATAAACTGACTATTTAACTTTAATAGTACATTATTGGGAAGTATGTCCTAAGGTCCTAACAAAGGATTGCACGGTTTACAGCGCACACCGTCGCCAGAACTGGGTCTCATGGGCGAGGTGTGGTTTACCGCCAGCGCTTGTTGTCATGGAAACTGGTAAACATACAATACAAACCTTCATGACATACGATTATTGACTTAATTTCGACACCATGGACCAAACACCAATTGAAATTAAATAGGGCATAATGTTGATGAAATGCTCAGTGGTGATTTTGTTTTGATCACTTTTTATTAATTAGATAGTTTTATGATATTTTTGAGCATCAATAGGTGTTAATGGTAATGAAAAAATACAACAAAATAGGTGAAAAGAAGTTAGGAAAACAAATTATTACGAAGTGGGGTAGCCAACTTCTTTTTACGTACCTAATGCAATTTAATATATCTAAAATATTTAAGAAAAAATACTTATTCTTGTAGTGGTAGGATAGCAGGGTTTAAGAACAGTACCCTGAGCACGAGTTTTCACTCTTTTACTTTACAGCGTTTTTCCAGTATTTACAGCGTTTCTTGTATGAAAAAATGGAACAGCGCCTCTGGTGTGCGAAGTAGGAACTAATTTTTTCCTTGAAAATTGTCAATTTGAAGTTGTCAAAGTTCCAGTTTACTTTACGTCTCAAATACTGTACCCTGAGCACAAGTTTTCACTCTTTTACTTTACAGCGTTTTTCCAGTATTTACAGCGTTTCTTGTATGAAAAAATGGAACAGCGCCTCTGGTGTGCGAAGTAGGAACTAATTTTTTCCTTGAAAATTGTCAATTTGAAGTTGTCAAAGTTCCAGTTTACTTTACGTCTCAAATACTGAAAACTCGTGCTCAGGGTACTGAAAACTCGTGCTCAGGGTACTGGAAAATAATTGCAGGCAAAAAAACTTAGAAGTTTTGCATGTTGTCAAATTGTCAAACTTTAAATTTTGCCGCGTATTGTGCACTTAGTTTTAGACCAATCCCAGTGCAGACCTAATTGACAGCAACCAAAATATCGACCAATAGTATTGCACGGTTCAATCATCTGTTCACAGCACAGCTGTTGGTTTGCCCAATCATAGCTGAAGTCGTAGACGGCCGTTCAAAACCTTATATAAAATAATATATTTTAAGGATTCTAAAGTTGTTTTACAATGCTAGAAAATAAAACGAGATTAAATCGTTACTTGAATTTCCAAAAATGAAATGAAAACACATTTTTTATACAAATAAAAATAACATAAAGGCGGGAACTAGTATTTATTTTCATAAGATTTTTTAATGTGCATAAAATGGAAAAGATATCGCACTTTCGAACGTTCCTTTACCCTGCTTTGTCGAGAGGTTTCCAACAAGCGACAGCGAGAGTCGAGATTTTGTGATGTGAAAGGTGGACAATGGCAAAGTTCTTATGAGGTTCTCATTAGGCTTTTGCTTGTTCACTAAGTTATTCTGCTTTCTTTTACGATTTTAATTTGCTAAAAGCAACAGCATTAGTTGAGGGTTGTGTTGAAGTTATTAAAAGTGACAGTTTCATTGAAAATTCTCATAAAATCTTCGTGCAAAAATGGATCCGGGTATTCTTTGTTTCCACCATTGTGATCACAAAGTATTTTGCACCATAATTCCTGAAAAATGCCCGGTTTGTGATCAAAAACTGGATAGATATGACTACAATCTACTGCCCTTCAGGTAAAGATACGTTTATGTAACGGATTTTCTACTATCATGAATAATCAAGGTTGTTGCTAAGCGCCCTAATTTGTTTTAGGGTTCCTTACCCCTTCGTCAAGGCATCTCAGCATCCTCGAGCTATAGTAATGAAGCCTACTCATGGCGATTTCCTCAAGTAAGTAGTTATATTTAGTGCTACGTGCCAAAGAACTGCTTAATTTGTTTCAAGTTATTGCTCATAAAATGAATCACGACCTTATCAGATCGTGTATACTTATGTGATTTTGTATTTGTTACAGCGATTACTATAATTCCAAAGATTTGCACATAGGGGTGACTAACTCTCAGGGTTGTGTTGTGGAGTTCAGTGAGGAAGGGATCCGTGGAGTGGACCCTATGACCAAGAAGTGGAGTAGCTGTAACTCCAGCTCAGATTGGGACCAGTGCCTGCTGCTAGAGCAGTTTGATGAGTTGTGGAATGAGATATGGGATAGTGTTCTGCTCAAGGTATGTCAATATTATGCTTGTTGATAGTAACTAAACTTGTTGTTATTACAAACTTTGCTGAAATATTTGTTTGTTTTTGCAGGTGAGCCAAAGCCCACTGTGGGAGGCAGAGAGGTACAATGAAGAAAGGCACAACTGCTTCACATTTGTGCTCGCATTTCTGCGAGCACTTGACTGTGGTGAGCTTTCGGAGAAGGCTCGTGATCCCAAGCTTTTCTGCAAACAGTATGTGGTTCCAAGAACCTCTGCTGCAGGGAAGTATATCTCACTGTACAGGCAGCTCAAAAGGCAAAACTATTTCATACAGAACCAATGATAGCCTAGGCCTACTTTAATTAACAACTTAATTCTATGTATTTATTTACTACTTATTCAGTATTAACTGTGATGTTTTATATTTAGGTATAAGACTTTTAAATTGAAGTGCATTTATTTCAGACCAATGACAGTTTAGTTTCCGATTACAATTTTTAATATGCTATCTATGAAGTAGGTGTATTTTTTTCATAAGTATTTATTATTGTTTCAAGATGTCATGAGATGGTAATTTTTCTTTTTTTTTTAAATATGCATCTGTGCAAATATGGCTGCTGTTAAATGTATTGAACAAGCGGTTAATTCTTCTGATAATAAATACTTTAGGTGACCTAATAATTGATGATAATATTAATGATGTGGCCAGGAACAGAGATCACTGATCGAGTCAGTGGTTGTGGTGTGGATTGAAATGTCTGTATGTGTGTGAATTATGTTGTTAACACTCACCAATATTGCCTTTTTACACATAACACACACAAATTTTATATGACCTTGTCTTGCCAGTTAGTAGCTATGTAATAATGTACCTATGTATCATGACAGGATATACATAGATATTTAATACTAACAACCAATGACATTGCCTATCTCGAAAGAGTAATGATATGTCACATTATCCATATAACTACGGGAATTGTCTGCAATTTATATCTTCCAACATATAGTTTACTTAAAGTAACAATCTTATAATAATAACTTAATTTGGTGGCTGTAATAATGGAATTAAATGTGTAGTGTAGTTGTCAATTACTGTTTTCTATACATTTACATAACACTCATTCATTATTTATAGTACTCATCAGATATCTTCCCTAGTTGCTAGAATATTTACCGAAGTAGTTGTATTGATGTAAAGTTGCAAGTCTCAGTGGTACCTAAACAACGAATCTATGTACTTTGACCCCATTATGAGTGTTACTTATCTACTTATTTGCAGTTTGATCTCATTTCATATTACTGCAGATAAATAGCACATTAGCAACTATTTACTTAAGGCACACTTATGAATGTAAGTTGCACGGGCTTATGAACTTACGTAATTATTTTTAACTTCTTTGTTTACCAACAATGCTTTTTAAATTGTAAATGTATTATTAAGAGTTTTCCTTTGAATTGTGATTTCAAAGAAATGCGTAAACAGCTGAGACTTGAGATGTTGTGAGAGTGAATGTAACAATAGTTGTTTATCAAAGTGTGTAGCGGTTGTATCGGAATTGCTTCAACGTGAATAGAATTCGAGCTTTACTCCTAACATAAGCTTGCTCAAAGACTTTGAAATTAAAGTCCCAAGATGTGGGCGTAAATAGTTGGGAGGCGAAGGGGAGAAAGGGGAAATATTGTGCTTATTATCTGAGGTCACCTTTACAAGGCTCTAAGAAAAAAAATACTGTGATAACTGATTGTATTCCAAAAGTCCGTCCCCCTTCTACTCCGTATTTCGCACATAGTTGATACTCGAATATCGATGCATATCTTGTGAGACCACTTTCATAAAGCAACTCTCTACTAGCTATATGGAATAAATTAAAAGTCTTTGAAAGCTTCATGCATGTATCTACAGTACGAGTATATTAGATGTTTAAAAAAAGCATAAGTTATAATTTTTTGTTAAAAAAAACGCCTAGAATTTACTGCCTATCTTAGCCTATAATTTGATTTCTATTTGTAAATTATTAGATTTTATATAAATTATTTTTCTTCGCTTTGGTTATTTCTAGTTTTGACTTTAAACTGGCGTTATATGAGATTATAACTAAAAGAACGAAAAGTGATTACTTGTGGTCGCGTGATTAATTTATTCGTAAAGATAAAACCACACGTAAATTGAATTGCCTCGACTTCCCAAGGGGCTAAGGGCATTATTAAAACGCCCTTAAACATGGCCGCGACATTGCAATAAATATGCCTAAACATTAATTTGTAAGTGAAATAGAAAATAAAATTTTCTTTAAACGAATTTCCAGTGATAGTAAGAATCTTTTATGAGTTAATTTGTGCTGTACTGTAGATACAAGCTATTAGTTCCTACCCTACTCTATTTGTATTTATTGAGACTTGAATTTTGTAAAGGATCTCGAAGACAAAAATTCTAGGTGCTATGTTTAAAATAAAATATTTGTTAAAATATAAAACTGTATTTTTTTATCAGATGGTTAGAAAATCCCTTTAGGTTCAAAACGAAAACTTCCCAAAAATGGTAATTTCCTAAACGTCGTTTTGGGAAAATAGACATTTCGGGAATACCTAACTAAGGAAAAAGTATTCAGCTGTACCAGGTAACACTGAAAACCAACCCCATTATCGTTGAAAAAGGTTAAGCGCAGGCCAGACAGAAGAGACGTAAGACGAGGACGCGTCGCGGACAGGCGCAGACTTAGAGCGATGCCTATAAGCGTTGCGCCCGCGACCCGCCTCTTCTGTATGTTTTGCGTCGCGACGCTTCTATACCTACCCACTATTTGTATGAAAGGGACGCTGTAGAGACAAATGTCCGCGCCCCGTCGCCGTCTTACGTCTTAGGACCAAAAGTCAAAGAAAAAAAAAGTTTTGTAAAATTAGGTACCGTATTTATTTATATTAAAAAATATCTAAAACATCCACAGTCGAAAGAAGACAAACAAATACAGGAATGTAAGAAGACATAAATTATGAAATAATAATACTCTTTGTTTTTTAAATAATTAAATTAGCTGACGACCTTGACGGGGGCTGATTCAACGCCCACCCAGAAGACGGCGCCGTTCAGGGCGATGGTGGCTCTGAAAATAAAAATAACAATTGTTTACTAGTTCACCAAATTGAATCACGGACTAGTTCGTGAAATAACAAACTATTTATTTTCGTAGGAAGTACCTAGACGAGAAGAAAATGCCTATTTGCAAACAATACCAATATCTAGTGATATTGTTTGCAAATAGGCATTTTCTTTTATCTATTTCGCAATTTTATTACTAAATTCGTCATTCGCGGTTAGGTTAGGTTAGAAAAGTTAAAACAAATGCGTGAAAATTAGTCGCTATGTAGGTACCTAATCAAGCTCATAGTTGCGATCATTTTCGTTATAAAATAAAATGTATTCTGCCCATAATACGACCGTCATTGCAGGGTTACTTATTTACAAAAAAATAGACTCATTTTATGGGTAGATGTGCTTTCTGACTTCTGTACAGAAGAAAGTCTAATCAAAATTAACCGACAGCACACTGTGAAATCAGGTTTATGTTCTTTCGAATTATTCTCGCTTTTATTTATTTTAGTTACAATATGTGACCTATCGATTTATTTGACCTACAGATCAAGGCAAATCGAATCGATCGTAAACGTTCATTTCTGAACAAAGGAGCTAAACTTTGCCACATGATTCAATTAAAACACCTACACGTGCAATTTCTAAAATTAAGCTTGTTAATTTCAATCGCTTTGTTCGTGGATCGTGCGTGCATTGTTGTACTTAAGTTTAATGTCTCGTGACTTTCAAGAGGTTATGCACCTCTGACCTGTTCAAACCCTGGACGTCCCTTAATCTTTTGTCCCTTGACACTTATTAGGTACCTAACCTAGGTACTATTTTAGGGACTTACCGAGGGACTACATGTGTTTTAAGCTAATGAAATGCATTACAAAAAAATGTGAAACCTTTTCGGTGCTTAGAACAGGAAAGACGCGGTTTCTTTTGTTGTTTTGTTTTAATAAGTCTTTTCCTTTTACCCGAATGCGACATAGAGTTTGGCCAACGAAAGCTGTCCACGACCTATTTTCTAAACTTTTGATATGGCAATGTTTTTGGACTGTCAATATTGTCAAATCACTGAACTTTCATAAAGGTGAAACATCTTGATACATTTGCACTTATTTACAAAATAATACAATTTTTTTTCACGGTTTTTCTATTTTTTAAGTAATACTAACGGCGAAGACGAGGAAACAAAACTATACAGTATCAGGTGTAGAGTACTTTAAATCCGATTTCGATTATGACTCGTAACCCCTGTATTGTGTTGATTTAACTATTGTAACTTAACCTTGTCAAATGTAACTATTCCCTCACATAAACGTTAAGTAAAACACTTTTTTTTTATTTAACATTTCGATATAATATGTCGTACCAGGAAAGTTGAGATGTAGACTTCAATGCATGCAGAAGTTAAAAATACCATATCCTGGATTTGCTAGGGCATTATTTGATAATATTTTTATGGTTGTAATCTAACAATATGAAATACCTACTGATATAAATAATATCCCTTATTGGTCTTGAATAATAACAAGTATCAACTCCGTTTTGGCAGCGTGTAGCCGGGGTTGTCATGCCTTGATTTTTTTGAATTTCCCGCTCTTTTGCGTGGACAGCTTTCGTTGGCCAGACTCTAGCTCATAAGGAAGTAGTGTTTATTTACGTGCTGTGGTATGGTCTCAGTAAAAACAAATGTGAGCCGAATACATAATCTCTTCCTTTGTTTGAAGTTGGTTAAAAATTTCGATCGGTTCATTTGATTATCTCACTAAAGCCGGCTTCTCACGTTGCGTGATTCTGCGGATTATCGCGCAAGGCTGACGACTGCGGACAGCCACGCATCGCACACAAGGGTCTTTTTCCTTCGTGCGGTCCATGGCTCTCTACGGGGCCCCCGTGTGGGCCCTGAGCATGCGGACGCGACCAGCGAAGCTGGTCGCATGCCAGAGGGTCATGGCTATCCGGATGATCCGAGGATACCGCACGATCGCCGGCGAATCGGCCAACCTCCTTCCCGGATTGCTGCCCTGGGATCTGGAGCCGACTGCCCTCCAGCGCGTCTATGAGTGGCGCGTGGAGGCGCAGCGCCAGGGCGAATCCCTGCTGCCTCGACAAATCGAGGCGCGGCGGGAAGAGCTCCGGTGTGATCTCAGACTATCGCAACCTAGGTTCGGGCACGCCGCAATCGCGGCGGTAAGACCCCTCTTTGAGGAGTGGCTGGAGAGGCGTCACGGCGTCCTCACCTTCCGCCTGACGCAGGTCCTCACCGGACACGGATGTTTCGGGAGGTTCCTGTGTCGTATGGGCAAGGAAGAAACGCCTGGGTCTCACCACTGCGAGGATCGCCCGGAGGACACGGTGGAGCATATGGTGCAGGACTGCCCCGCTTGGGCAGAGCACCGCCGTGTTCTCACGGAGGCGATAGGCGGCGACCTCTCGCGCCCAGCATTGGTCGAGGCCATGCTGCGGGGCGAGACGGAATGGGAAGCGGTCGCCTCCTTCTGCGAAGCAGTAATGCTAGCAAAGGAGGAGGCGGAACGCGTGAGGGAGAGGACAGCGTCCACCTCACGACCCAGCCGCCGCGGGAGACGCCCACGGCAACGGACGTCGCAAGACGATCTCCGGCCACCGTAGGCGCGGGCATGCGGGCGGCGAGTAATGGGTGACTCGCCGTCCGATCATGGACCATGCCCGGGTCGACGGCGCGTTGTGTTCCACGCGCGCCTCAAAGAGCTGTCAGCAAACTGACGGGACCCCCTAAGAGGGCCGGAGCCTGCCGGGGTCGCGGGATTGTCTCACTCGGTAACCGTGACCCTGGTACATAAAGGGCTATTGAAGGAACACCGTGGATTTTATTCAGTACAAGTCTGACAGTCCCTCCCGCCCCACCCTGGGCGGGAGGACTCATTTGATGATTTTAACACGCAAAAAAAAAAAAGGTCTTTTTCCTTGACTGGCCTGTTATGTATGGGCTACCACGGATGATACTGTTCCGATCGTGGCGTGTCGTGGATCGGTGTGGGTCGGCCCGCGTTCGTCCGCGATATTACGAACCGTGTGAGTGTACCGATGGGTACAGTCACGAGCAATAGTATGTATACACTATGCAGTTTTCAAAAGCGATGTTCTGCTACCATATTGATTAAACTTTTGCCTTTTCATTAGACTTCTATTTTGGAAGCCATACTATAATGAAATAGGTCTTATTTCAAAGTGAAAACCAGTATTACCGAGATTGGATTTTGTTAAGTGTATACTTGCTCGTGACTTTACTTACAAACGTTTTGTGTTCCATAATAAACCCAATTATACAGGTACATCATATTTATTGTGTTCTATTAATCTATACTATTAAAAAGCTGAAGAGTTTGTTTGTGTGATTAATTAACCGCGCTAATCTCAGGAACTACTGGTTCGAATTGAAAAAACCTTTTTGTGTTGGATAGTCAATTTGTCGAGGCAGGCTATAGGCTATATAACATCACTTTACGACCAATAGGAGCCAAGCAGCCGGGGTGAAAGTGATTAAAGTTAAAAAATGAAGCTTATAAAATTATTACCTGAATTTAATTTCTCCGTTGAAGCCGGCTGGGGGAGTCCACGTGAAGGCGAGGGTTTGGCTGTCGTACTTCTCGTCGTGTTTCTTGTGGGTGATGGCGTTCTGTAAAATAAAATAAATATACGGTTAATAATAACATCTAGGAATAATAAAAAGTAAGTAGGTATACTTAATATCTCAGCTGGGGGAGAAAACGTGGAACTCTATTGATGATTAGATAATTAATTATCTATAATATTGCCTAGTTTATGTAGGACTATAGTTACAATAACCGGGGATTTTCTACTGTGACCCGCAAAAAATAATGTGCGGCTTTAATACATAAAGGCAAGATTTTTTTTGCATTTTGCTTTCCTCTAGGAATATTTCCTTTGTTGTGCATGCGTTTTCAAACATAACTCACATATCAAACAGCAAGACCCTGAAAAACTTCTTGCAGATCATACAAATATTTATTCTGTGCGGGAACCAAACCTGCCATACGTAGCATTGCAGTCAATCGTTTGGCCACTGCTCCAGTCTTGCAATAAATCTATTTTTGCAAATAAAACACTGAACGTGTGTAGTTAATTGCACGTTGCTAGGGAGAACATTAAAATTGTAAGGTAATCACGTTCAATTATTATCCTATGATGTTCATTATTATACGGTAATTTGATCAAATAATTACCAGTTAGCTACCAACAATACACGCGTTATTATACATATAGCTTTTGTAGGCCCATCGTTGGATTAGCTACACCGTGCTATGCCTCTGCAGATCGTGATCCGCCGGCACTGATCAGCCAGTAAAGTCAGGTGGATCGACAAGAACAACGTATTTTTTTTTATAAATAATGGGTACTAAGTCCAACTATTACACGTTTCGTATCCAGAGATTGCACTTCTACTACCAACCGCGAGCAAAAGTATGAAATTACTTGCTGCGGTTCTTCGCGATATTGAGTACTTAATAACTAATTAAGATTTAATAAAAATGGTACCATTTAAAGGTTTAACTGTTAACTTTAAACTGATACTAAATTCATTCAAATCACGCCATTATTTATGGAGCTATTTCGGAAGTTTATAGGTTAGAAGGAGATGGCGCCATCCCTTTATTCAGGTTATTTTATTTAAAACCACCCAGTAAAAGGAGCCCCGCGAAGCGGTGCATTGTCGACAGTGCCCCGTTTCATATCTCAGTAGATATGAAACGGGGCACTGTCGACAATGCAATGCACTGACTGGGTCAGTACCCAGTGCCCTAAATCGTATTTATGACAAAAAATACGTTGTTCTCGTCAATTTGCCTGACCTTTTACTGGGCAGATTACGAAGTGTTGGATCACGATATGTCTAGCTACATATTATAGGCATATTATGAATATTATTATGTGGCCAACTCAACGATTGGCCGGCGACATAAAAAACTGGAACAAAATGACCCTAGTCTCTAGACTAGTCTGATTGCAATATTTCAGACGAATGACCCGTTTGGCACCTTGCACGTTTACCTTCACTATTAAGTTCCTACCTATTACTATTAACTAGTATTTTTTTAACTTTTTTATTGATCTTGAACTCTTTTTTCCACTTTTTTAGCAGGTAGGTATAGCAAGGTAATTTTTTTGAGATCGAAACCCGGACGTCGTAGGTATATGTATAATACTGGTAACACTTTGTGGCTTTTGATGTTTTAGAACTCCTTTTTATGTATTTGAGATTTGTAGAACTCCTTTTTATGTACAGACGCCAGCACATCAAGCTACCACAATCTGCCAAATTTCTTCAATAGATTTTCAACCTTATCACAATAGTGGAAGGTTAATGTTCGATTGGTAAAATCTGACAGTTTCAGGTAGGTTGACCTTCTGGCGTCTGTACAAGGTTGAAAAAAGTGTTATTCACTTTTCCTTCAGGATTTTTTTAGTAACACTAGTTCGCGAATGAGTGCTTTACGTCCGTCACAGTTCGTAATCATTTGGAACTTAGATTACTGGCTAATGTCGAGGTAACTCTGTCCCTCCCTTCGAGGAATTATTAGTATTTACTTGGTCTGAACGAGTATCTAACTCCTCATTAGGAGTAAATGACTTCTGCGGCAATGTGGCACCTTATACTTATAAAGATTGAACATGAATACCCCGCTAAGTGTGCCCGGTCAAGGCCTAATTCGAACTGTGTTCTGTAATAATTCTACACTCAACGGCATAAACGTTTTACTGTATATCTATGGCTAGGTGCTACATGTGAGTGTGGATAGACATTGCCTTCTAACAGTACCTGCAGCCAACAATAACAACTTGCCTACGAACAGTACCTGTAGCAAAAAAATTACAACTTGCCTACGAACAGTACCTGTAGCAAAAAATAACAATTTGCCTACGCACAGTACCTGCAACCAACAATAACAATTTGCCTACGAACAGTACCTGTAGCCAACAATAAAAATTTGCTTACGAACAGTACCTCTAGCCAACAATAACAATTTGCCTTCGAACAGTACGTGTAGCCAAAAGACAAGTTGCAACTAAAAGCCGGTTGATGGCACGGTTGGCGCAGTGACCGAGTGATCGACTGTGTGTCGCTCGTTTGAAACCCGCACGGAACAAATATTTTTGATTTAAATAAATTTGTAAACTCAGCCACGACACTGGAGAATCTTCTATAGTGTGGAGAAAAGTAAAAAAAAAACGGTCAAGTGCGAGTCGGAATCACGCACGAAGGTTCGATTCCCGTACGTAAGGAACAAATATTTCTATAATCTAAAAATAGTTAGTCTGGATCTGACTGTTTGTAAGTTGAAATGTTTATAAACTGAGCCACACAGGAGAAACTAGTTACAAATTGTACTTCTATAAAAATATTCGTACAATACGAGTATTATAGGCTTTACAAATAACTAAAGAATAATCATGGATACCTACGGGACTATTTGGCACTTGATTTTAGTCTAGTATGATGACTAATGATGAGTCTAGGTCAAATGTGATACAAAGCCTATGACGGAGCGAGCTTTCCTACCCAGAAGCAGCCTGTTCACTCTAACTTAGAAGATACAATACTAATTACTTTTTGTTTTGTTGACTGTACCTAGTAAGATTTACGATGAATATCTAAAGATCCAACACAATCTCCCGTAATTAGCGGACACGCACACGCACAGCCTTCCATTCATATATCTAACTACCTCGTTGACTCATTGAAACAGGCGCATACACTTTGTTTTTACCCGACTGCGCGACGCAAAGGAGGGTAATGTGTTTATCAGTCTATGTATGTATGTATGTATGTTTGTTTCTATGTGGCGTTCTAGAGACCAAATGCGTAGGCCGATTTTGATCATTCTTACGTCAATCGATTCGTCTTAACCTTGCGAGTGTCACTAAAGACATGACAGTAATCAAAATTCACCACAGCGACAACCAGACGCCATATTGTCAAAATGAAAAAAATAAAAGTCGATGAACTATGTCAAGTGGGGTGTCGTTGAATAGGTATTTTAAAATCATCTTTAGGTTTCTTTTATCATTTTTCATTTTAAGTAATAGTTTAGGATATATAACGATTTAAAGTTGTTTAACAAAACAATCATTCTCGCTAATTTTCTTACTTATTGATTTAAGTTTTTATATCAAATATAAATGATATACAAACAAAAAAAAAACAGTGAACAATGAATCGTAACTAAAAAGTATAAAATAAAAAAATAATTCAAAGAAAAACAAAAAACCCGACTGCGTAGAAACTAATTTTAAAAGATACGTGAAAAAATTAACTTAAATAAAAACTAAAAAGAAAGAAACAAGCCCAACTGAACAGCAGGAAGAATCAGAACAGAACGACTCACAGTCGGGGCCCATTCAAATTTTACAAATCAAATCTTCCCAAAGGGCCCCGACTGTGAGTCGTTCTGTTCTGATTCTTCCTGCTGTTCTGTTGGGCTTGTTTCTTTCTTTTTAGTTTTTATTTAAGTTAATTTTTTCACGTATCTTTTAAAATTAGTTTCTACGCAGTCGGGTTTTTTGTTTTTCTTTAAATTATTATCTATGCTAACGCCGCGCGCCGCCGCGCCGGCTCCAACAAAGCATTTTGTTGCTAACCGCCGTGGTATTTGGCCGATGTTTGGCAATGACGATAATTGTATTTAAACCCAAGTGAAGGGTTCTTATGTCCTCGGATGTTAACGATTTGTTTGTGATTTGACAATTTTGTTTGCAAAAAAATTGGAATCGGAAAAGCTTAATAATAAACAAGCAAGCAATTTGTTAAAATGCAACTTGAGTTGCGTTGCAATTACATAGACATGTAATTTATGGGATACAGAATCGTATTTTTTAAAAATTATGCTATGTATAAAAAAAATTATTATGTTTTTAATTTTATAGTTGTCTGTGGCCTCTCCCGCGTATAATTCGAGAATTATCCTACATGGGAAAGCAATGCCGGGATAAAAAGTAGGTATTCCATATATTAATCCAGGTTATAAACTATAGGTACCTGTGTACTAAATTTCATCCAAATCTGTTGAGCAGTTTTTGCGTGAAAGAGTAACAAAATTCATCCATTCTTCATCATCATCATATTCATCCATCTTTCGCATTTAGTGTAGTTATCGGAACGTGTATTATGTTTCAATTCAATATTGAATCATCTTACCTCGCAGCAACAAATCTATGCGACCTCTTAAACCGAACAAAACCTTGAATGATGCAACATAGCTTTGAGAATTCTATCATATACATATTTTATATCTGCATAGATTAAAGCGTAGGATCCCGAATTCATTGAACGATTAGGTAGTTCTACATAATATACACCGTGTTCTTCACGTTATCCATAAACTTTAGCAAATACTTCTATGGCTTTTACAAATCAAATCCAACAAAGGAAGTAGTACTTAAAAAGGCTTCGTTACAAAGATATTTGTAATTTCATTTAATGAAATTTAATTGAGCTATGCAGTGAGAAAGTATCTTAATTTGAAATCTATCAAATACTATTTGCATTTCATTTGTTTCAGCCCGCCAAATGTTATGAATGACGTTGCCAATTCGGATAAAGAGGCATGCATATCGGGTTATTTACGTCTAGGTATTTAGTTTGTATGAAAATTAACAAAAAATAAAAAATAAGAATTTATTAATGTGTCCATAATGAAAAATGCTTACTTCCGTGGTTTGAACATCTGGTCGAAGTTTATGTATATCGTCCGGAACACGGTGTATACAATGCATAATGGCGATTAATATGCGAGAAAAACCTATAAAAACTGATGCCTATAGGTATGCTTTACATAAACTCAAAGTCAACTTTTAAGTCATTCCTTTTTAGTGTGGCAGATGCTACTTTTAGAGCTGCATTGAGAAACGGCAGAAGAAGATAAAAATATTCTACTATGTTTCTCAAAAATAATTCATTTAATAGTTCGAGGTTCTATTCTCAAATTGAAATACTATTGATCGATGTTTACTTCAGAGACATTTGACATTCGATGATGATGATGATTGTTAGACCCCACAGTTTAACAATGATTGTTTAATTTCTATTCATTCCATTCTCATTTCATTCAGATAGGAATAAAGTTTTTGCTTCACTCATTAATTTATACATAAAGTTTGATTATTAATTCGAGTCAGTAAAATGACAAGTGCAACTGTCACTGATACATACAAAATGAAACAAACCTGCAACATTGGAAATGTCATTTTACTGACTCGAATTAATAATCAAACTAAAATACGATTATTAATTCCAGTCAGTAAAATGACATTTCCAGTGTTCAGGTTTGTTTCATTTTATATGTATTAGTGACAGTTGCACTTGTCATTTTACTGACTCGAATTAATAATCAAACTATATAGATATTATCATCAATTAATATTCGTTTCCATGGTAACTTACCATCATCAGTTGGGGCCAAATAGTCAAAAACCTTCCTCAATTAAAATGTAAATCAGATCAAAATTCGCAGGGTTACTTAATTATCTGCGCATTAAAAAAAAAATGAAGTTCTATGTTGTAAAGCCGGGTTTCAAATACTTCATGGAAATTGTAACTCGGAAGACTTTCAAAGAAATTGTATTTGGTAGACGAGATGACAGCAAAATTGCAAATCCTAATCGAATATAAACCCAGAACATGAACCTGTAATAGAGTTGAAAATTTATTACAGAAATTTAATAGACTGGGGTAAGTTGATGTGGCGTCTGTACATTTGTAGGTACCTATAAGCGAAAAAAAAGGTGTTTAAAAACCGCCAAATAATCGTTTAAAAGAAACAAACTCACAATTCTTTCATTCAGTATCTCGCTTAAAAAACTACAATGAACAGCAACTTGGTAGCAATGCTAACAACAACTTTTTAAGGAGATCTGTTATCACGATTTGAAGACCAAAAATTATATGAATCACCTATTTACACCTATACCTTACAAAACAGGTAGGTTGTCAAGTGACAAGTCGTAAACATCCTAAAAATATCGACCAATGTTCTTTTTTTTTGCGCGTATGATTGAAACTTTTTTGTCGCAACCTTTTTATTGAAATGTAAAAAAGTGGAAAGGACCAATTTAATACTGTGAGATCAGTTACATTTACTGCTTTTGTAATAAGGAGACACAGATTTTAATCGAATGTTATTAACTTATTATACAACAACATGTGTTGAAATAATAATAATTGTACTACAAAGTTCCTGCATAAGAAATACACTTTAGGTTTGTTGTACATGATAATACGGCACTTAAAATGTATATGGAGTCATTAAATTGGCTACTAAATCACACCGTAGTACAATAAAGTTTACATATTCTAACAAAAAACTAAGTGTTTACCGAACCGTAAGGCTACAAAGCTTCTGAAGGACGCATAACGTGTTTGATGCAAATAACACTTAATTTACGACGCACACAATTACATATAGTACATACCTCCTTAGGTAATTTATGAAAAAAACTCATTTTGATTTACAAAAACTGTCTTAATAAAGATGCTAATAAAATCAACATAAATTAAGAAAAATTTCAAGATTGAAGAAAAATGCTAGAAAAATTTAATCGTCTCAAAAACACTTTTATGGATTTCCCGCGTCCTTGTTTTGCAAAATGTTAACAACTTCGATTTATTTTATTTTATGGGAAAAAAAACAAGTTCATGATGGTGATGCGAAATATATAATTATTAAGACCATTATGCACCATATTCAGCCAAATAAATGATTATGATTATGAAATCTTGCACTTAGCAAGGTCCCTGTCATCTCTTTTGATAGGTAGCAGACTAATGCAGTGTAAAAAATAATTACTGTTTGCGAATTAATAATCTACATGTAGATTCTAGTAGCGTAGTAGAAACTTCTGTTTCAGCTCTTTACTTTGGGACCAGCTCAACCCCCAAAAAAGCACAGAGCAATGAAGCTCGACGAAGTCCCGGATAACGAATTTAACAGTCTTTGATTTCGCAACTAAATTAATCACAAAATATATAATAACGAAGAAGTAGGAATGACTGCACGAATCACTATTGGTGCAGTGCCTGCGAGGGATTGACTGCGCTGCGTGTTTGATTCCCGCACGGGAAAATATTTGTATAAACTACAAGTAGTTGTTACGGGTCAGGGTGAGTGGATGAGTTTAAATGTTTGAAAACGCACCCACGATACAGGTGAAAATCGTAGTGAGGGGCAACATTTTTTTATAGAAAGAAAAAACAAAGAACATTGCCCGGACAACTATCGCTTGACACTTTGACAGTTCAGAATAGTTTGTAGGTACTTACTCCAGGTTGTCCGCAGTTCAGGAGCTGTGCGAATTTCTCGTCGGGCTTCAGGTTAAAGGTACCGACGATCTGGTCGCCCTGACGTGCCTGCAGTAGAAGACCACGGATGGTGTTCGCGGGCCCCTTGCCGCTGATAACCACTTCCATGGGTTCACCGGATTTCGCTGTCTGTTAATAATAAATAAAAAGTTTTTAAAACATCGTTTCGGATGATTGAGTATTGAATTATTACTACAATCGCGAGCAAACGTATGGAATTACTTAGCCCCTTACGACTTTGGTACCAGGCGATCCATAGAGGTTCGTACATAGGCATGAGTTAATGGATACCAAAGTCGTAAGGTATAAAAACGGATCCACGCGGGCAACGTCACAGGATATCTATTAGTGTTATATACTAAAACCTTCTCCAGAATGTAATGAACACTTTTCTGAAAACCGCATCATAATCCGTTCAGCCAAACGCGAGATAATCGCGGACAAACATACATACATACATACAGGTCGAACTGAGAACATACTTTTTTTTGAAGTCGATTAAAAATGCTACGCTTCGTTTTATCGGCTGGACACACAGCTGAAGTTTTACCGTTTAAAGCTTTCATCTTTCCACGAAAGCTTTTATGTACTATGCATTGACTTGAAAATCTACGAAATACGCTACGTGAGATACAACCAAAGTTCTATTCAGGGTCGTGATCAATAAGTTCGCATTTCCACAGAAAGGTCAGTAGGGACGTCCCTCTTTCAGCTTGCAAAGAAATATACAGGGTTGTTTGTAAATCATTAACAACCTTTCATGGGCTGAAAGTAGTTAAAAATCAAATAAATAACTAGAAATAACTAGTTAAGAAACAACTTTTACTATGAAACCAACCCAGCAAGATAAAAAACAGGTGTTTCATACATTGTTAACGGAAAAACCATGAAAAGTGGTTTAAAATCCAGCCCGCAGCAGTACTTTCAGCCCCTGAAAGGTTATTATTGTTTTACAAGTAACCCAGTATATTAGTACCTAAAAGTAGGTATTACCTTATGCCAGTATGTACTTTAAAGTTGTGCAAACAAGGAATAAATATTGAACTAAAAAGAACTAGTTTTTTATTGCACAAGGAATATATTCCCACGTGTATTGACGCCCAGACGGTGTACTGATTTAAATATTTACTTTTTCCCTGACATAACATTATTACGTTTGCAACTTGTAGGTTATGTGGGTAATTGTGTCTCACAGCGATCCTTCGTTCGAAAATAAGTGAAATAAAACCCGCTATCTCTCTCTCCGCCTCTTTTTTAGGTGTTAAAAAAAACCGAATTGAGAACCTCCTCCTTTTTTTGAAGTCGGTTAAAAACATCATGTGATGTTTTTTAACCGACTTCAAACAAACCCAATTGCCCAATGTGGAATACCTCAATTTTGGAGGTATTCTACATTTGGCATTGGGGTTTGTTTGCAAAGTACCCTGTCGAATTCAACTTTGTCTCAACGTACCTTGGTGCTGGTGGTGATGGTGTAAGGAGGAGGGGTGGACTGCTTGGGCACAGGGTGCTTCGGCACCATGTCGACGCACACGCTCTCGGGGGCTCCGGTGGAGTAGGCGTTGGCGGCTGCCACCAAAGACACCGCGAGGACTACGTATGAAGCCAGCATGTTGATTGATTCTGAAAAATAAGAATAAATTAGAACCTCAATAACACTTAAGTATAGTTTCATTTGTACATAAGTAGCTCGCGTTTAAAATTGACTAGGTAATTACTTTTTGCGAGTCATATTAAAAATAGCTGATCCTGCTACTCAGTTCCTATTGTTCGTAGTGTGATGTTATATAGCCTTCCTCAATTATGGTCTATCCAAAAGAAAAATATTTTTTGAATTGGAGTAGTTCGAAATAAAAAATCATGAAGAAAAAGTTCCTGAGATAAGCGCATTAAACAAAACAAACTTGATTCTGGGAAAAATGGATTAGGTAACTTTGCGGTTTTGATATGAACTTGAAATTACTAACATGGCAACAAAAAACGCTACGGGAAAGAACCAAAGAGATCCAAATGGATTAATCATGTTTGATGACTACTAATGAGACATTATCTTTATCTTGCATAACACAAGTCAAAGAATGATTTTGTATAAGATTTGATGAGTAAATAATTAAGCTCGGCCCTCGTATTAAATGATTAATGTGTATAATTTTTGATAAAAAAACATCGTAGAATCTCGTAGGACGCTTAGGGTCAGTGCACATCGAGACGCGATGTGACGCAACGAATGTGTACCTTTTCGTGTAAGTAGTAAACAAAGTTGGATTTCGACGCAGCACCGCGCTGCGTCGCGTCGTCGGTAAAATAAGTATCTTTTCGTGTAGTAAATAAAGTAAGTATTTGAATCGCTCAATTGAAAAGTGTGCGCAGCGTCGCGTCTTGGTGTGAATTGACCCTAAGTCGAAATAAATGCAAAGCGAACGAAAGCGGGTCATGGTCCTTTTGGTTCTTCAGAATTCAAGCTCTTGCAAAGCTACGACTCTCGAGGACAGGTTCTCCACAAATAGTGATGTAACTTAACGATCGACAAACTCTGTCGTCGCACGCTTGCACACATCGTAAAATAAATAAAAACCAAAAACAACTGGTACCGTTTTTTTTACTACTCTTTGGTAAGCTTACAAAAAAGTACGTAATTTTTTTTCTTCCTTTTTGGCAACCGAGTCGGCTAATTGTGGGCCAGTGTCATAATTGTTACCACGACCAAGTATGTTAATATTGTTGCAATTCAATTTGAGTAAGGGATGAGTGAGACTGACGGAACTTTGAAGGCGGAAAACATTGAGCTGTTTCAAAGGACCAAAAGTTTACAATAGTTCCGGTGTTCCAAGGTTTAGTAATCGAGAGATACGAGTTCATAATAGGCATATCCTTACGGAACTAATCAAAGTAACTTTTAAAAAGATACTGTCATTTGAACCACAATTATGTAGTTGTTACGGGTCTTATGCTGTTTGGGTTTGTGAGTTTAAATGTTTTTAAACGCAACCACGACACAGGAGAATTTCCTAATGAGGGACAATATGAGTTAAAATGTTTGTGAAAGCACCCACGACACGGGAGAATTTCCTAATGAGGGGTAATGTTTTTTTAAACGTAGAGCTTTGAATTTTTTTAATGTTTTCGATATTTTTCGAAGAATGATTTCTTTCCATTCCATTTTGAAATATTCAAAATAGAATGGAAAGGAAGATTTAACAAAATCAGCAACGGTTTACTTGAACTTTTTCTATCAATAAAGTAACAATTTTGCTAATTAATCTACACGGTCTTGACTTAATTAAAAACTGAACAAGCAATGATAGTTAACCTTTTACAACAAATGCTCAGTGCAACTTCATCCAATTAGGAATGACCCCAGTAGCAAGCATTATGAGAAGGCCTAGGTTGAACATGGACAATGGCATAGTCGTGAGTCGAGCTATGTACCTACACGATAACTGACAAATGCTTGCACTGACTGGACAGGTCCACTCAAATCTGTGTGGTTCTTGCCAAGATCATTTCAGACACCTGCATGGTCCTCGTATGGCTTGAACAGTATAATGTATGTACTTTAAAAGAGACAGTAACCTCTGAGTTTGTTTCGGATGTTTCTTCTCAGAGTAGTCAGGTACCACATCTAGCTTTAAAAATATTATTTGACGTGTAAAACTGTTTATAACAACCAACTTGCAAAATATTATAGTAAGGACAATTACCAGAGATGTTACATGTTGTAATAGTAATTCTGAACTATCATGTCAATACGACATATTTGACGAAACTAACCATGAAATCAAACAGGTAGGTAAAACTCTTGCGCACCGAATAAATACAATTCTATTGCTTGGTAATTGGCACTTGGCTACTATGTATAAACATCTAATAAAATTGAATGATGAGCTCAGAAGTCAAACAAACAATTTTGAAGAGGGTTATTTTTTTATTGATTTGAAGGATAAGTTAATTTAACATAAAAATCTATGTTAAATGAATTTATCCTTCAAAAAGCTGTATTTTGTTCAGATACTTTAAAAGAAATTCAAAATTCTGAAAGCAAAACTATTTAATACTTAAATAAAAGTATGAATGAACGTGTATTATTATTTGTTAGTACTTTTACTTAGGTACCATACTTTATTGTCAATTTCAATTTTGTTAGTACTTTTACTTACCATACTTTATTTTCAATTAATTTTCAATGGATATAATCTTATTTTATGCTGTCAGAATTTGTATTGAATACAGCTTTATTTTTTATAGCAATTGTATTGAATTTCGTAAAGTAAAGCATTAATTAAGATCAAAGATTTTATCAGAAAAAATAATTTTGAGATGTCTTTAAAAACATTCCGAAACCACATTTCAACACTCACATGAATTTATAACTAATTTAAGACGTCAAAAACCACATACATATTGATTTGTATCGTAAAATATCTTGTAAACAAATGATTACCTTCACTTTAAAATTATTGACCTCAGAAGTTTACGATGTCACTTTATGGCTGATTTTGAGGCTTTGTAAATAGTTTAGTTTTATTACATTTTAGTTTTATTGTTAATTTTAAGTAAAATTTGAACAAATTAATATTACTCTATTAAAAAAAAAAACGAAACCGCAGTTTATTGTAATTGTTATGGAAATATTAGTTAAATAAATACATTGTTATTAATTACCTTCGATTTGTTTTCAAAAGAGCGTGCGCCGCGTGTTTCGCCTAGTGTGTGTACGGTTACAAACGGCAATCTTGGTCACTTGCAAGTTATATAGGTAACGCAACCACTGCCGCCGTATGGTAGGGCAGAAGGCCAAAGACTAAGCGACAGACGGGCGTTGCTGTTTTCCTCTCGGTTTTGATCTAGCATTTTAGTTTTAACTTAGTCCTCCAAGCAGTTTGTTCTTCGATTTCTCAAAAACTGCAGAATATTGTGTCGAAATTTTCAGGTGCATAAGGGTGCATATTAAAAAATAATATTGAAATACCCTCACTAATATAAAATAAGGAACTAAACTTGTCATTTCAAATTAATCATGTTAGTTAAAAATACCGTATAGATGTCTGACGAAAGCTTTGATGAAGTATTGGATTGATTTGGAAAAACTGCATAGAGTAAAGATATGAAAATTATGGGACACAAAGGGCTTTGTGCCTTAATAACTTTTGACAAGTAGCTACTTACTTATACATGTTTGACAGCTCATAGCCCGGAAACGTGACGTTTTACGAGGTTTTGCCTGTTACATTTATGTCTGTATTGATATAATATAAAATGATCTATCGCTCTATGAATGTTTCGGAAGTGGCTACCAAAAAATCAAAATGGAAGATGGCACCTGGTACACTCCCCATACATTTTTGTACAACCATGTGTTCAAACCCCTTTCCCCACCAATGGGACAGTTTAGGATGAATAGCAACATCATTAAATATGACATAATCAGCGTACATAAGGTATCAAGCAGACAAAGATCATGAAAAGATGTTTTTATTCAAGGTAAATAATAAAATAGTTTTACCCAAGCTAAAAACAAAAAAAAATGCAATAGCATTAATGTGAAATTTAAGAAAACTTCTGTTTTTTTTTTATTCTTTGGATGATTTACCTACATTCAACTATCAGTTAGATTATGTACACAAGCCCTGCAAATAGGAGTGTCCTATTTAATTCACGCTAATTTAACTAATTTTGTAAATGCGATAGATTGGATATTTGGATCAATGGATGATTAATCAATCTCGTCAGAACAAATCTTGATGTTTGAGTAAGTGGTAGGTTGTAGTCTCTTTTTTATCGTGGTAAAATTATTAAATGAGTCCTCCCCTCAGGGCGGGAGGGACTGTCAGACTTGTATTGACTTCCAGGGTCACGGTTACCTGATGAGACCGCGGCCCTGGCAGGTTTTTAGTTTCTAGGTTAGCTAGGCTAGGTTGTAGTCAGGAATAACACATAGGATACCGTTTACCCTGGTACACTATTCCTGTGGGATAAAGAGAGTTACACGCGGGCGAAGCCTCTAGCAACAGCTAGTTTGTAATAATTATAAACAAAAATATTTTTTTAAATTTTTCTTTTACGAGAAAACAGTCACCAATACAAGTAGAACTACTCCTCCGCTATTCTTTTAATTTCGTTACGGAATCCAAGATAGTTAAATTCATAATCCGGGACACGTTGAGCTTCATTATCTAAATGGCGCTTTTCTGGTGATCGCCACTGTTGATTCTGGCTTTCAGGAGTTGCAGTGGTTTCATAATAATGGGGGAAAAATACAAGAAATTTTCATGTTATTGTCCTCGAAACGGTCAATAAATTTTAATAGATTTGTCTACCAGATTAAACCCGCATGAAGAGGTTTACGTTTATGTAATTTTTTTCCTCCTTAAATACAGAGCTACATTTTTTTTCAAAATATTCAAATTTGTTGAGTTCGTCTAATGAAAAGACCAGTTTTAACAGTCAAATGTTTTATGTAGATTTATTTTTTATTATAAGTATGCCCATGATGTTTAATTTGTTAAGTATAATTTAAATCGAAGGACCTTGATTTAGTTTGGCACAGATTTCCCCAAAATATTTAAATGAGCCCAAAACCACCACTAATATAAAGGATATGTATTTTAATTCTGTGAGTTTTATCTAAGTAATATAAATGTCAGTATTTATTATATTTAAACACTAGGCCACCGCTCTGGTTTCGCACAGTCGCAATTTAAAATAAAATGTAGCCTATAACACTCAAGAACAATGCAGTTTTCAACTGGTGAAAGAATTTTCAAAATCGGTTCAGTAATTCCAGAGTTTATTTAAAAACAAATTCACAAACATACAAAATAAAGTTTGTATAACATTGACATCACGCCGATAAATAATCCTCGAAGGGTTTATGCAGAGGCTGACTTTTGGACTGTCTAAATAGGCTACCGTGGTCCTGAAACGCAAGGGCAATTGATGGAACAGGGTTGTTTTCAGTCAGTACTACTTTGACAGATTCTTCGTCTCCACACAAGGAGGACTCATTTGATTTAGCACACCAGAAAAAAAAACTATCGTTTCCCAGCACCCACATTTCGCCGTATTTTTTTGAGCTATTGCATAGCTTTTATCGCAGGCTCTGAGAACGGCGAGCGCGAAAAACGTAACGAAAAAACCTGACCACATCTGACAGTACGCATCATCTAACGTCGTTTCAGTTTGTGGGACTTCAGCAATCATAAAGGTACGGACAGACGTGCTCATTACTAGCACGAAAGCATGCTTTAGAGGGAGAGGGAGAGGGAGGAGGAGGAGGAGAACGTTTCTTGACGGAATCGTCAAGAAACGTTCTCCTCCTCCTCCTCCTCAATCAAGTGAATACTAGATTGACGTGGCTGACCATAGCCTAATTAGTACAGTAATAAATAGGTATAATAAATAAATAATTATAATTGCATAAGTTGATAAAAAATGCTATGCACTATTGCATAGCATTTTCTATCAAAAAATCTTTACCGCGGCAGTCACCGAGTGCCACACGTTTTTTTTTCTTTTTTGACATTCCAAAAATTTGGCATGCAGGTAGATGTTATGACGTAGGCATCCGCTAAGAAAGGATTTTGATCAATTCTACCCCCAAGGGGGTAAAGTAGGGGATGAAAGTTTGTAGAAATCTACTTAGATTTTGGACGGTTCGGGTTGAAATTTGGCATGCAGGTAGATTTTTATGACGTAGTAGGCATCCGCTAAGAAAGGATTTTGATCAATTCTACCCCCAAGGGTATAAAATAGGGGATGAAAGTTTGTATAAATCTTCTTAGATTTTGGACGTATCGGGCTGAAATTTGGCATGCAGGTAGATGTTATGACGTAGGCATCCGCTAAGAAAGGACTTTGATCAATTCTACCCCCAAGTGGATAAAATAGGGGATGAAAGTTTGT
This sequence comes from Agrotis exclamationis, assembly GCA_950005045.1. Taxonomy (NCBI): domain Eukaryota; kingdom Metazoa; phylum Arthropoda; class Insecta; order Lepidoptera; family Noctuidae; genus Agrotis; species Agrotis exclamationis. The sequence continues at coordinate 8,361,116 of OX465421.1, forward strand.
ATAAATCTTCTTAGATTTTCGACTGATTACGCGAGCGAAGCCGCGTGCAAAAGCTAGTAGAATATAATATAATAATATAAGCGTTACCAATTATCACAGTAGCTCGTAAATTTCCATATTACTGAATATAGGTTTCCTTATTTACGATATGTAATCTTATGACAGAGTTGCCATAATCACCATTATTGACATGTAATATATCGACATGAGTAGAATGTTCTTTGTCATTTCCCAGATCTTAGGCTCAGATCTATAAAGCTAACTCAGACTTAGCTTAAGCTTAGCTCAGTCGCGACAAATTCGAAAATGAATCTTATTCTGCTTAGTTTTTAATCGTATCATAAGTTTCGTTACAGTCATCTGCACGAATATGCAATTCACTTTACACTAATAAAGTTTATTTAACTCGTTTATTTAGCTCGGCTAAGCTTCATCGGAAAACAAACATAATAATATAGTTAGTATAAAGTTATAATAATAAAAATGTTTTTTTTTTAAGTTGATTGCTCTATAGCTTTTGGAAGGATGCCCACTCTAGCAAATTTCAACTAATACAAACATTTTAGTCTCTAAAAAAATAATGCCATCTAATTACCATTATCATTCTTAATGCCAGGTAATTGGCATCCCTCATTTTTCAGTACAACATAATCGATGTTTCATGATCCAACAATACCTTAAAAATAGCTGGTTCATACCAAATTGTAATACAAATTAAAATGTATAGTCATATAAACATATACGTACCTACAGTCACAGATACTACCTCAGTTTGTTGTGATAAAATTATTTCAACATGCCACAAGTTGTCGAGTCATTCTTCTCACGTATTGCCACTAATTTTTAAACCAGACTACCTCGTGCCTATGTCATATTAACATTTTAACTGGTCATTGTGATCACACCCAATCGTTTTCTTACGAATCCTTAATTTTTGATAATCATTACACACAAGGACATGGAATGACGTGAAATAAAAATCTTGCAGCGTAGGCGCAGGCTCTCAACGAAGGATACCTCGTTGATGATTCGACAAAGACACGCAACGTCATGTATGTCGGATAGGATGGACAAATATACGATTCCGTATGTAGAAATGGACATTTTCGTGAACGTATTTTCACGGATTCGTCACAACAATTCGAAGATACGATGTGACGTGACGCGATGGGTCGGGGGCCAAAACATCACATGAAGCAAGATTTGTGAGGCGTAGACAAAGACAGGAAGTAATTATTTATTTACGATCACCACGTAGCTACGTAAACGGTACATTGTTGCTGCTACGGCGTCGCTACGCTCACTGCTACGCCACCGCTACGTTCGCTGCTATAGTTTGATTATTAATTCGAGTCAGTAAAATGACATTTCCAATGTTCAGGTTTGTTTCATTTTGTTTGTATCAGTGACAGTTGCACTTGTCATTTTGCTGACTCGAATTAATAATCAAACTTTACGCTAGGTTCTACGTTCGCTGCTACGCCACTGCTACCCTCTGCTACGCCGCTGCTACGGGGCCGCTATGGTATCTGCTACGCCGCTACGTTGCTACGCTCGTAGTTCCGCTGTCTCGCGTGGTCTCGCTACACACTCACTGCTACTCCTCCGCTACGCTGACGGCTACGCCGCTGCTACGGTTTGATGGAACGTCCTGCAACACCGCCCCTGCGCTTGCTGCTATGTCGTAACTTTACGATATTACACTCATATTTTACCTTTACGTATCTAGTCCCATAAATGGGAGCTGATTGCCTTTAGATACGAGCTACTACTGATAGGTTCCTAATGGAATAACCCATTCAATTTAGCCTGACACGGGAATCGCACCCATGATTTTATGCACTGCAAAGAACCTGCCGCTCTAACGTTTCAGTACGAGTACAAATACTTGTATTTTTTTTCTTGTTCTTATCTTATTGTAATCTTTATTGCATTACTTCACGCCATCATTCGGCAGAACAAAGAGACGCTACACGGGCTTACTTTACCAACACTAAAGTACTCTATGATTTTTTATTTTGTTAGCCTACTGTGTCCCATTCCTGAGCAAAGACACCCACATTCCTTCCATTTCTCTCGATGGTGTGTCTCTTCACGCCAATTCACAGGGAAACCAAAGCGTCCCGCCATCACCTTCTCGGTCTGCCGCGACCTCACCCCGCTGTCTCAGGGCTCCATTCTTGTGATATTCGGGCCCACAGTTGTGGCCCGCCCAGTACCACTTAAGTCTTGACTCTTGCCGCTTTATGAGCCGCGGCGGCTTCAAAGATTGTAATTGAAAGAATTTCAATGAAAAATAAATTAATTGAATTAATAATTATTCCATGAGTTTTTTTTTTAGCTTGATAAAATCATCAAATGAGTCCCCCCACCCCGGACAGGGCGGGAGGGACTGTCAGACTTGTACTGACTAAAATCCACGATATCCTTGGTCCATGGTCGGACAGCGAGTTGCCCTTAACTCGCCGCCCGCATGCCCGCGCCTGCGGTGACCGCTTCCCAGTTCGTCTCGCCCCGCAGCATGGCCTCGACCAATGCCGGGCGCGAGAGGTTTGCGCCTCATTCCATGAGTCTTAATAAAAATGTTTCAGGGATGCACAAGTTTCAAAAGCTGGAAAACTAATTTATTACAATTACTTGTCAATACCTACAACAGATTCTCTGTGATACATAAAGCATTCTTGCAGTTTAATAACTCTTTGTTAATTCATCATCCTCTGACTAATGTTTTTCCCTAAGAAAATGAATGAGGTAACAATGCATTATGTACCTCTTTGCACCGTTAGTCAATTAGTATCTTAGTACAATTTCCTGTACCTACGGCGCTAGTAATCTGAAGTGTTCAGGAAAATGAGAGCAAAAATACAAAGACTTTTGTGCTCGGGGTAAATGCGGGCGCAGTATATAATAACAATAACAGATGTGTCAGGCCATCAAGTGTCAGAATAGGTAAGTAGAACGAATGGGTAAAGTCCCTTGCCTTACGATGTGAGGGTATAAAAGCTTGCGGGGTCATAGATTGCTGGTGGTTAGTCCCGCTGTCGTCTCGATCCGAGTCCGATGTTGTTTATCACGCAATAGGCTATTTGACTAAAAAATTCTAATTAATCCGTCAGTTAGATTATCAAATAATATTTGACCCGTATTTTGTCTTTTTTTACGCAAACCAAAATTGACGGAGATATGATGCTTTCAAAATTGCCAATACGTCACAATTTAGTACATTTTTTACTGAATTAAAAAGAAAAAATATTTGTCCGTCATTTTTCAAAACTCTAAATAACGGACTTATTTTATAATTTATTGATACTGTCAAATAGCCTATTTTTATTAAGGTTTTATTTTCTGTTGGGATAATTTGACGGGTTTGGGCAGTTTTATGTGCTGGCATCTGTACAACTGTTGATTTCATCCGAAACATAGGCTCAAACCCGAATGTTCCGTTACGGTTTCGGTTTAAAATCCTGGTTTCAGTTTGGGTAGGACACTATAGGGTTTACCCTATTACTAAGACTTCGCTGTCTGTCTGTCTGTCCATGTGTCACCAGGCTGCATCTCATGAACCATGATAGTTAGATAGTTGAAAATTTCACAGATGATGTATTTCTGTTGCCGCTATTACCACCAATTCGAAAAAAAAAACAGAAAATAAAAGTTGATGGGGGCTCCTATTGAACAAACAATATTTTTTTGTTTATTTTTGCTCGATTGTGCACAGCAACAGGTAGACGCTTGAAATATTCACAGAAAATTTAGTAATAAATAGGTACACTTTAAAAATAAACAACAAAAACCATGATTTTTTGGTGTTTATATGTATAGGTAATGGTACGGAACCTTTCGAGTCCGACTCGCACTTGGACGATTTTTAATAGCATTTTTGGTTTTTATTATTTTTATTAAAACAATAGAAATGCCAGAAACGTTAGGAAGTCCAGCCAGCCAATAGTAACAGACAGCGCCATCTATCGGTTATGCGCCCTATATTGTTTGAATTTTCTACTGGGCGTGGATGGCTAAAATCCATAACTATGAGGAATAGCGAAAAAAATACTAAAAGGAGTCTTTAGACAAATTTGATGAAAATAAAACTGAATTCATGGATTTTTGAAAAATCAATGTTCCTGGAAACAAATCCACCATGTTGATTTCGAAAAAAAAAAAATCACACGCTGTATTATTAAATCATCCAATAGTGTATAGACAACTTGTACTTGTCTTACGATACTGTGACCTTATACGATGTTATGATTGTTTCTGCTTAGGTATGGTACAGTACAAAATGGGTCATGTTATGATGGGCACCGACCCATTATGAGACCTATCTTACACGGCGGAATAATGTTAAAATGGGTCAAGTAGTACTGGCCACCGACTATACTACGTTCGGGGTCGCAGGTCTGTAAAATTAGGTTACTGAGACCCTGGAACTTAAAAGGAAATTGAAGGAACCAAGTCGATTTAATATCAGTAAGAGTCTGACAGTTCATTTCGCTCCACCCAGGGCGGGAAGAATCATGTAATGATTTAACCGCCTCATATGATCTTTTTGGTGGGTCAAGGGCAAGCATCAGAAAAAAATCCTTAAATACCCTAAGATATGGAATACAATTAAAGAGAACCTAAATGAAAATCAATAATACACGATCATGCCAGTATTACAGGCATGATCATCAACAATTCAACATTATTTTTTGAATGTGGGGATTACAGGGCCCGATAGTCTGAAATTAGAATATTCCCGCTAAAAGATGGCGTCGAAATAAAAGTTGTCTATGCTAAATTTAGATAAATCAATGTGTTTTTAAAATAAATAGTGATGTGATGTGTTGATTTTAGTAGATTTAAAAACTGTTAGTGAAATAGAGACAAAATGTTAAATATAATTGAATTTAAAGAAATAAGTTTAATTTTTAGATTATTTGACACATTAATTATTTGCGAGTAACAAAAAGTAAAGAGCGTTCCATAGCTACTGTTTAAAAAGATTTTTTTTAATTTAAAAACGAAATGTGTCGGAATTCTTTAGTAGATTTAATAACGTAAAACGTAGGTCTTAGGTTTTCACAAGTTTTCTAGCTTTTTTTTTTAAACACTGGAAGAAATTAATGCTATTAATTTGTTTTTACAGGACTGAAACGCCGTAGCGGTTATTATTTTTTGTAATATGGCAATACCGCGTGGCCGACTTCAACATTTGGCCTAATTAGTCTATGCTTTAGTTATATTTTCGGTGTGGTGGTCGATTTATCAATATTTTTCCTATAATTTGTTTTCGGAATATAGGCGGGAAGCAGTCGTCTTCAATAAAACTCATTCATAATGAGCGTGGAAGAAGATATTATGAAAATACAAAAGAAGCTAACAAAAATGATTTCAGCGGATGGCACGGTGGGTCTATTATTTTGAGAACGAAAATAGGGGAGCTAAAGACGTTTTCCGCTTAGAATAAATCTAGAAAGAACCGCAACAAATCTGCTAAAATATCACTGCTAATGAAATGCGTGGTCTAAGACATATTACCACTGATGTCATTCGTTAGTGATGAATATTGTCGAATGAAGCACCAGACGCTATGCTTACCGATCTCATTAAACATTATTGGCGGGGTTATATTTATTTTGTTTATTTGTTTTAGGGTCAGGAAGAAGCTTTGGACTTGTTGAAATCCTTACAGACAATGGCTATCAACTTGGATGTGTTGACTAAAACAAGAATAGGTATGACAGTGAATAATCTTCGGAAATCAAGCAAGGATGAAGAGGTAATATCTTTATGCAAGACTTTGATTAAAAACTGGAAAAAGTTCTTGTCAACGCCAGGGACACCAGGTAAAGACAATGGTAGCTCCTCGAAATCTAAAAAAGAAGGCAAAGACAAGGATAAAAAAGATGACAAGGAAAAAGAAAAGAAGAGAGAGACAGCTTCGTTCCCACCGCAGACCAACACCACGGATGCTGTCAGGCTTAAGTGTAGGGAACTTCTCACACAAGCTCTCAAAGTTGATGGTGAAGGTCAGAATTCCTGTGGCAGCCCTGAAGAGCTTGCTGAAGAATTAGAGGAATGCATTTATGCTGAGTTCAAGAATACTGACATGAGATATAAGAACAGGGTACGGTCAAGAGTGGCCAATTTAAAAGATCCCAAAAATCCGACGCTTCGTACAAACTTTCTCAATGGTTGTATTGCAGCTTCTCGCCTTGCCAAGATGACCCCAGAGGAAATGGCGAGTGATGAGATGAAGAAAATTCGAGAGAAGTTTATTAAGGAGGCTATTGATGATGCTCAGCTGGCTACAGTTCAAGGGACTAAAACTGAGATGCTCAAGTGCGGTAAATGCAAAAAGAAGAACTGTACGTACAACCAACTGCAGACCAGAAGTTCAGATGAACCTATGACTACCTTTGTACTTTGTAATGAATGCGGTAATCGCTGGAAATTCTGTTAAGACTGCTTTTAACCATCCTAAGGTGACTAGTGTACCTCACACAGTAAGATACTGTTTGTATCAATGTAACATTACATTTTATTATGAATTATGGTTTCTGTTTTTGCTATTTTAATAACACCTTACTACTGTCATTGACTAAGAAATCATGTTTAGTAGATAAGGTGATCTTAGTTTAAAACTTAAATAAATGAATCTGCTTAAGTGAGTTCAGTATTTTATTGAATTTATTTATTTTAAGTGTAAGTTCCCCTTTCATTGAGATAAGTATTTGATAACTTGCAAAGTATATTCGCAAATTATAAAATAAAATACTTTTAGATTTCTCTAGGGCCAATAATTGAATCATGCTGCAAAAGAGCCAAAATAAGTCTGTCTTTTGCTGTAATAATATATTTTAATTAAGAATTAAACAACCTTTTAAATTATTGAATAATCATATATTTATAAAACATTTGCACAACAGGAATGTGTCCTTTAGGACGAACCTAAAGTATATAAAACTGGCACTAATATTAACTATGATTACACGTATTATTATAAGAATATGGTAGTTATAAATATTTTCAATGATTCAGTAGTGTTAGTATCAGCAATTTATGCATAAAAATATTGAGTCTCCACATTTACTTAACACCAGAACAGAGATAATATTGTCTGTATTACAAAGATAATGACAGTAAATACCCTAATGGCCTCATTTTAAAATCTTTTAGAATTTGTTTGTTTCGTCTTTTAGCAACAGGTACAGTCGGCAACGAAAGTCGTCCGACACTAGTTTCTAAAATAACATTAAGAAGAAACTAAATGAATTATAAACCCTTCAGGTTGGTAACATTTTCATACTTTCTCTAATCAATTGTTATTAAGTACGATTTTTTTTATTAATGAGCATTTTTCCCAGTAGTTTTCTGGCCACTGAAAAAATGTCCCATTCTACAATTACATATTATAGCAGCCCAATTGCAACTTTTTATAATTTTGGCTTTTTGATTATTTCCATAATAATATCCAAAAATGGCCAGAATTGTTATAATCTAATATGGCAAGCTATGCTTTGGTGAACATCAACATTTTTCATTTGGCTTAGGCTAAAACTATACTAGTTACAAACATCTTGTTATAAACAATATATCTAATCTAATAAACCTTAATTATAAAATCACTTATTCATATCATTCCAATATTTTATTCTACCAATAGCTCTCCAGTTTTAATTTTCACAAATATTTTTTCATCATTACACGCAAAACTCTTTTTCTGCATGTCTAGTTTGAGATCAACTGATTCACTCTCTTCATCCAACTTAGTTATTGTAAAACTAACTGCTTCATTAGCCACAAAACATTCAGGAATAAGTGTTTTGTGGTAATTGAAGTGTGTCTTTAGATGTTCTCGCAGGAAATGCGACTGAACAACTACCAGGTCGCAATGGGAACATTTATGACTTCCTGCGTTTAGCACATCGGTGTCTCCGTGTCTTCTGTAATGATTAGTCAAAGAATCTTGACGTTGGTTAGTGTATGGACATAACAGACACATGTGCATTTTACGTTCTTTGATCGGCGAAGTTTCAGAAGCGTTTGGGTCCTTCATAGAATTGTTCATAGACCGTCTCCTCTGCAGTAGTCTGAGCGTTTGCTGATCGCTAATGGAGAATTGTTGGAAGTCACTCTTAGCAGTTCCCTTTGGCATAGTTTTTATTGCGAGTTTAATATTATCACTGCTATCGTCTTGCTTAACGTCTTCTTGATGTTCAGATTCTGTGAAATCGTTATTATCTTTTTTTCTTTCAGCTTGAGCTTCATCATTCATTTGATGTTTTCGCATGTGTTGAACGTAATTAGCATAATATTTTACGGAATAATCACATAACTCACATTTATATCTTTGTTTGGACCCGTGTAATGATAAATGAATTTTATATTGTTCTCTTTTCTCAAAGGCTGAAGGGCACTTGTGGCATTTGTATCGTTTTTCTTTTTGGCGTCCGTTTTTCAAGTATGTGGGATATATGAATTCTGGATTGCCATGCATCAAATAACCGAATTGGGGGTCGGCTTGTAGAACAGGCGGAAAATGATCATTCGGTTTAACTAACTTATCTTTATCAGTTAAAACTCTTTTCTGAGCCTCAGTCTTCCTCTGGAACAGATCTGTTCCCGACAGTGGGATATTTTTATAATCCATATCTTCACCGGAATCATAGTCGCCGCCTGTCTTGTTTTCATTTTCATGAAGAAGTTCGTGTTTGCCTAGATTTCCAACGTTCTTCACAGCGTAATTGCACTTCTTGCACTTATGTTCGCCATCACCTCCGTGTAACCCCATGTGATATGTAAGCGCAGAGCTTTTGAAAAACTTTGCTGGACATTGTTTGCAACTGTATTGTTTTGGCGCGTGTCTAGAATCACTTGTTTTTTTCATTGGACTTTCGACATGTTCAACTTTGCTTGGTCCAGTGGATATCCATGTTATGTCTGACGTGTTGGGACATTGAACGAGTTCTAGCACGGGTTGTCTGTGCGAGGGATGTGAGTGGTGAACGAATTTAAGCATTTTCGTTTTTGTGTGATATTCATCCGTGTGTACTGTATCATGAGCCGCTAATTCACTTTCTTCAGAAACTGAAAAGTCACAACTTTTACATTTATTGGGCAACGATGCGTCATGGCATTTTTCATGAGCGTCAACTTCACTATCTTCAAAAAATCTTGCTGGGCACTTTTGACAAAAATACAATATTTTTAATTCTCTATTTTCGAGTGTGCCTTCAGAAGAGAAACTTTCTGGATTTGCTGACTTTTCAATTTCTATAACCTTTCTCAATTTAGTGATTTGTTCTTCATCGGGCACATCATGTTCAACAGGACAATAAATACGACCATATATTTCCCCGTGCGATTTGGAATGCTCTGCTAGTCTGCCGGCGTTATCACATGTGAATTTGCATTCCAGACACTTATAAATAGTTGTATCGTTGTTTTCGAATACGATGCAATGAATTTTTTCGTGGTTTGGTATTTTACATTTAATAGCGTTAACGTACGAACAATATCGGCACTTGTACATTTTATGGAACTCATTCTTTGCCGAAACCCAAACAAAAGGTATTTCATCGAGATTAATTTGGAAATCAAATTTGTTTTGTGTTGATGTTGATGCTTCTAATTCGGCTTCAGTTTCAGTTCTTTTGGTAGCTATTCCGTGTACTCGCAGATGTTGGTGCAGTAGATGTCTCTTAGATACGCTGTAGTTGCATTCTGGACACTTGTAAGGCGTGTCGGCCGGGAGTCGATGAAACTGTTCGTGGTACATGAATTGGGACTTGCTGTTTGTTTCGTATGGACATTCTATGCATTTGTGACGTTTAGTGGAGTTTATTGGTGTAGTTGCTGGTGCTGGGGGTTCAGGTCCAGGAGATTTAGTTCCGCTTGCTTTAGCAATGTAATCTTCTGGATCAGTTATGCCATGCAGTAGTAAATGTTGGATCAATTCTGGTTCGTCTTTTACGAAGAATGGGCAGAAGTAGCATTTGAAGATAGAGTTCGGCGAGGGCTGATGCTGCTGTAAATGCGCGATGAGAAGCTTCTTGTCACTCGTTCTGTAGGGGCATTTGTTGCAAGTATCGATGTTAATCTCATTGATGTTCATTGGTGGGTCAGGTTTTGGTTTGACTGTAGTTATCACTTTGATCACTCCATCGTGCTTTAATCGGCAATGGCGCTGAAAAAAGTAAATAATATTTATTATAGAGTGGGTAAAAACAAAAACACACCACAAACATGTAATTTAAGTTAATTAGACGCTAAAAGCCAATTTTATCGTAACGCACCTGGATGACATGTTTCCAATTAGACAGTTGATTACAATGTCCACAACGGTACGCCAGATCCGCTGGATCAGGAGTATTATTCTCAGGTTTTTTAATGGGTGGTTTGTTTGCTTCGTCATGCATGCCATCCGATCTGGAGTGTTCACGAACGTGCTCCAGAAGAGCTTCCTTTGAAGGATCTCTGAAAACAAAATAAAATTCAATGTTAGTTATAAATTCGTAGAAAAATGTATATGATACGGTCTAACCAATGTGTTTGAACTCACTTATAATTACACTTTTTGCATTTCCATAACGTTTTCTTGGGTTTCTTCATATCATTGAGACCTCTAATATCCATAAAGTTATAATTATCTTCACCGTGTTGAGTCTGTAAGTTAAGCGGTTGCATTTCAAATTGTACATTCATAGCGTCAGATACATCATTAAATGATTCATCCATTTCCATCGTGCTGTCGACTGCAGTATTAGAATCCAGGTAATGAAATTCATTTTCGCCGTATTCATTTGAAACAGGCATTGCCAAGAATTTGTTGTATTTGCTATAGTTTCTTCTCCCTGTTTCATCAGTCATAAGTACTTTTGCTTCATTATGTTCGGGGTCTCTCGCAGATTTCAATTTAATGTGTTTGGTTATATCCCATCTCCAGTTAGATTTATATTTGCAGAGGGAACACTCAAATGGTTTCTTGTTTAAGTGACCCACTATATGAACGTGAAATCTGGACGCTGTTGTGGAGAAAAATGGACAATGTGGACATTTAAATACCTTCCTTCCAATAGCTTGACTCGGCGACAAATTCATGCTTTCATTCTCATCGACAATCTCAGGATCAAAACTTCGATGTATTTCTGGTTGAGTGGAATCATCATTTATGTTTATGTCTAGAGGTATATCAAACTTGTTAGGATCGTGATTAATATTGTTCCAAACGAAAACGACGTTTTCCATTGGATGCGGTTCAGTCTCTTTTTCATGTATTGGAATGATTCCATCGTTGCTATTTTCATTTTTAATAGCGTTTTCATCGTCAACGTTTTCGCTCTTTACGCAAGTTTGCATGTGAATGTACAAGTCTGCGCTAGATTTACATCTGTGTCTGCAGTTCTGGCATCGAGTGGAACTTAAACTTTTAAGCGATGTGTTTGCATTGATCCGGTTAGCCTGTGGAGCACAATTTTTCTCGTGTACAGAATGTTCTGATAGGCATTTACTTTCAAATCCACAAATCTTGCATATTAGTGAACCTTCTTCACCTGTTTCTGTTAGCAGTCTTTCTTTTAATCTGTCGAAGAAGGATTCATTTTTCTTTCGACCTGAGGTTTCTTTTATTGATGGGTTTGCTGGTAAAAGAGTATTTTCAGCAGATATATCATCAATGTCGGCGGGTGAAGATTCTTTGAACTTTTTCTGTGGCGGTTCACCTGAGCTTGTTTGTTTCTGATTGGGTGTTGAAGAGTTTAACGGTATGAGTTGTGGTATTGGTCGGGGAATTTTCCTACTCTGTTTTTGTTGCTTCTCGTCTGTGCTGTTGGTTGGTGAGAGCTGGTTGTATCCATCTTGTGAAGTCTCTTTTCTGTTAGTGATTGCGTCTGACGCTGTACCGTCATTAGAATCACTCTTGCAACTGACTAGTTCTCTATCTGCGTATTGTAGACCCATGTCCTGGAATTAAAGAAAATTTGACTATTATTTATTGGTATTATTCATCGAAAAATATATAATAATTACGTGCGTTTATTATAATTTATAAGGTGATCCCATTGTAATTTTCTTTCTTCATGCAAGGTAAGAAAAACAAAAATGATAATAAATATCCCAGAAGTGGTAATAGCCAATTAAGTCGTGCGGGAATCGATCCTGTGTCCAGAAACTTACTCTCAACTATTGCTAAGTGTACTTATAAGAGTCAACTAATTAGGTATTACAAGTTTATTGTGGATCTATGAACTTGAACATACAGAAAAATGGCATGTAACACAAGTTACAAACAAACATACGCGTGGTCAAAACAGTGGGTGTATGACAAGAAATAAGCAAACACAATAAAATCATTGATAACATACAAGCACATAAAGTAGATAAATTCATTTTAGGGGAAGACTATCAACTGACGGCTCCTTCCGCTACTCCAGAGGGGAGGAGTCATTTGATGATTTACCATCCAAAAAATAAAGGAAAATTATCAACTATTAATGCTCCACCTAGTTTGTCCAACTCCTACAACTGAGACTATCAATTTGGACTTGGGTCCGGTGCTCCAACTGATGACGATAATGTACAGTGAAACAAAAACTTGCTTTAGTTGGAGCACGGGACCCAGTCTTTTTTGTAGTCTCCTTGCTCCACCCGGTTGGAGAAAATAGTTGGAGCACGAGTCTGTCCCCCAATTAAAATATAAATAGAATAATTATATAAAAAATTCGTGTTACGGTGTTTCTGATTGCACTCCTCCAAAACGGCTCGGCCGATTTTTAACTGACTTCAAAAAAGTTCTCTATTCAACAGTATTTAATTTTTCTTTACGACTGCCCCAAAAATTAGTGTTTTCTTTTTTGTATATTTGGTAGACCTGACGCCCAGCACAGTGGGCACAAGTGAGCTAGTATTTAATAAAATGTCGTTTTAAGATATATTTTTTTATTCACAAATTGCAGGAAGTTTGTCCATCGTTGGACAAGTTGGGTGTATGTTATAGTAAGTCCTACCTAACTATTTATCTCCTGAACAGATGGAGCGGACAGAAAATGGAGTTAGCTAATTCGCCTCCCGTAAAAGGCGACTTAGCGATAGAATTTATGCGTGACTCTACCGAGAACCTTTTTAAGAACTTAAGTAACCGAATTAAAGGATCTAGAGACACTTCCAATTCGAGTCTTTTCGTGTTTACAATAAAAGTGAATTCAAGTTTGCGTTTTACTACAAAAACAGCTCGCTATGTAATTTTGCTTGATACAATCTTCACTGGGATAAACAATTCCTTTAATTTGATAGCTGGTATGTGTTTTGTTTTTGTTCCCAAAAATGGAATAATATTTGTTTACTAGCTGTACCTCGCGGTTTTGCTCACTGCTCAGCTCCTATTAGTCATAGCGTGATGTTATATAGCCTATAGCCTTCCTGGATTAATGGGCTATCTAACACAAAAAGATTTTTTCGATTCGATCCAGTTGTTCCTGAGATTTACGCATTCAAACACTTCAGCTTTATAATACGAGTAGTAGTATAGATGAATTAGTAAACTTGATTGCATGTAACTGATGGTTTTCTTTTACCGTCAGTCAGAAGTCTTTGAAACAATGTCATAGAACCACGGGTAATTAAAATATCCATGGACCCGGTAGGTAATGGGTGGACCCACCGGGAGAACATGTAACCATTGCTGACAACGAAACAAAATTCGTTTTATACTCGTATTAATGGTCAAACTGATGAACGTTTCAAATTAATGGAGCAATGCTACGTTGTTTTCTTTGCCAAGAAGATAGCTTAGGGATTGTCATTCCACGAAAGTTACGCAATAGATAGGGTGTAGAATAATACAAGAACGGTGAACCAATTGTAGAGTCCATGCCACGACTGAAGTCAATTTGACGCGGCGCTAGTGTCTATGTCATTAAATCAAATTGCATTAAAAATATAGTACCACGTATTTTCCGCAGCACTTCAGTGGCGCAGACTCTACGGACAGCTACGGACGGACTGACGACATCAGAGACACTGACAGATCTTCAGTCTATTGCACTTATCTTTGTTTTTACTCGTGGTAAATAAGAGACATATGTTTTTATTCCTACCTGTCAGTGTCTGGACTAGACGTGTCAGTAGATTGTCCCTACAGGTTTTGCTGAACCAACGCAATCAGCTGGTTTCGTGCTAAATTACCAGTGCTGGGTATACCTAGGTATATGGCATTATGTACCGTCATTATTGCGGAGTGCGGACTTAGTACCGTACACGCAGTTATTTAAAGTGCGTAATTTCAAGCAGTTAGCATCAGGCATCATTGCACACCCTCTGTAGTCTATGGTTCTCTTGACACACTTTATGAAGAATAGGATTTTTTTGAATTAAGAATGTAAATAATGATTAATGGTCTGTTCTTCCCACGAAAGAAATGGATTACCTACAGAATTATAATTAGATGACATCTGTGTGTTTTGAGTAAATAACTCTTTCGTAGTAAAAGTGAAATTGTGGTCAAGATACAGTGTCTTAAAAACAACCACTGTATTACTCTGGAAACTCGCAATTTTATGTATTTTTTTTCAGGTGATACACGTCGACTCGCGAATTACAGAAATTGCAGCAAACTATAAAGCCCGTCTGATCATTTTAAATTTAGGACGTTCGAGTATTTTTATCTAAACGCCGGCGGTAAATCGTGACATTAGATTTTATCAACACAAGAAATATCGAGATTGTGACGTCTCGTGGGCTCAGTGGCATTAAGCACACGCAACCGGGTTCGATACCCAGGTTTTTATGGCTAACCTAATTAATATACGACTATATCAGCTGTCGGATTGTTATTGTTTTTTTTATACGTATGGCTATCTTGTTATCACAATTGGGGAATTCTGAAAGCTAGAAGCTTATTCAATGATCTCGGAACGTTTTCAACACTCTTAGAGCAGCTAATTACATAATTATACTACCTACGATAACATCTAACATGGTAGTCAAAGAATGTTTACAGATCCGCCGCGAGCATTATTTGTAAACAAGTTATTTATCTAATGTTTAGGTGGTCTAAATACTATTAGGTTTGCAAGTTAGTAAGTTTTAGTGATGAGCTCGTGTGTTTTAAGTGACAAGCGTGCAACACAAATAGAAGCGTGAGAGAGGCATGCATAAATGTAAACATAATGCAAAAGGTTGCGAGAAGCGGTATTATGTGGAGTGCAATCCATGTGCGGTGGCGCTTGTGATAAGAGTGACAACGTGACGTCACCGGAGGTACCGGCGGCGGGCGCGGCCGCCACGCACACAACACACGACTCACCGAGACCGAGTGTGAGGACCGCGAGTCGCCGCTCCCTTCTTCCTCCTTGGGGAGCAACGCGCTCGCTGCGTCGAACTCCGCGGACACCGCGTCGCTGGCGCCCACCCGGTTGCGGCGCCGACTCGACAGCGATTGGCCCGCTGCCGGTGTGTGATGATTCATTTCGTGCACCGTCAGACTCTGCTTGATGTCCGCCGTGAAGTTGCACATCGAACAATTGAAACTTCCACTTCCACCGTGGTTCTTCATGTGACGGTCCAAATTCCACTTGTACGGCGTTCGGAAATCACACATTGTACACTTGATCATAGGCATCGAATGATACTTCACGTGCTTTGTGAATCTAGCTCTTATGTGGGTTACGTAGTTGCACTTATCGCATGAGAAGAATTTGCCCTTAGCTTTTGACACATGTGCCCTCCGATAAGAGGGCGAAGCATAGTCACCATTTCTATCACAGTCGCCGTCGATATCATCTGGTCGGTCCATGGAGTCTTCATCTACTTCCATCATCATATCCTCGCAGTCCTCCACTTCCTCCAGCATGTCTTCAATGCGCTCTGCCGGCTCCATGTTGTCGACAGGGGGAGGTGATAGCTCTGCGGCCGGCAATGTGGGTACCTTAGCGACCGCAGAATTCGGCTTCGGTCCTGCGTGAACCATCTTGACGTGTCTTATAAGTTTCTGATGATGTCTCGAAGCGTAAACACAGTGTGGACAATCGTAGATCTTGAGTCTGACGAAGTGAGCGTCGCGCGTGTGTACGAGATAAGCGCGCGGGTTCTGCGTATAGAACGTGCACTTGGTGCAATTATAATTCCTCTTTATCTTGCACTCTGGTAATTCAAAATCCTCGGCGGCATCTGAAGAGGCCTCCGAAGAGACGTCGCCGCAGACGCGGCCTTCAAGGTGGCGCACGACAGTCGCGACCTCGCCGACTTGTGCGCTCGGCGGCGAGGACATCTGCTGTAGCATACTCCGCTGCAACAGAACAATGTTCGCTGTCGGTTAAACGTTCCGGGAGGGCGCACGGCGCGGCGTGCGACGTGCGGGGCGGGGTGCGGGGGGTGTCGCGGCGCGCTGCAGCGGGACGTGTGCGGTGCGCGAGAGCGTCGCCGGCTGAATGAGGCGCCGCGGCCGACGAGCCAGCACCGGGCCGGAGGGCGCGTGGGCGCGGGCCGGGGCGCCGGCCGCGGAGGGTCGCCTGTCGTGTTCCTATGTTTTTCATCCTCGATGGCAAGGGGAGCCGGCGCGCCGGACGACCTCCACTCCGCAACGGTCTAATGAGAGTTTGTGCTTGGATGTTGTCGACAACATTTTTTCATATTAGGTAGCGGGCTTACGGCGTACTATGCGCCTATGCGACATCATCATTATACTGAGTGCCGCGGGTATCTACATTGTAATGGCGTAATAAGGACAGCGTTTGAAAAGGGGCGACTAATGATGAAGCACAGGTAAGCAGATTTACAAACACCACCTCAGGTAGAGTACCTTGCTGCTACAATGCGGAGTTGAGGATGAATACTACGACTACGGTTGTTACGATTCTACGTAGTGTTAGTAAAGCTACAAGAGTTTCTTCCTGCTAGAACAACTATACACAAATTGAAAACAAAACAACTTGTTGTCGTCGTCAAAAGAAAAACTATTCGAGGAAAAAACAAATGTAATTTGAAGAAATGGGAAGCGTTGATGTCTTTTATTTATAGATATTAAAACTTTTTACGATTACAATAGAAATTTTCTTTTTTTCTTCAGCATGGAGATTGTTTTAAATGTGTTCGAAATTTTGAAGTGCTGAAAGTTTCATAAAATAGGAAATTATGAAAATAAATTATTATATTATTAACAGTCACGTTATGTAGAGTCAAGTTTGGCAGAAAAAGTAGAGTTGCGGAAATGTGAAAGAAATTGGATAGCACTCATGGTTTTTTCTTATTTCCGAAATAACAACAGAGCTACCTACGGTAGTTTATTGGAATTTCACAAACAGATGTTTATTTACAATAGAAGAGCCTAGCAACATATTATTATGCAGTCGATTGATACAAATTTTGCTCAAAATCAGCTTTGTCTGCTTATTCCCCCACCCATTCAGCCTATCACCATCTCTAGAGTCCTATCTATCTCTGTACCAAAATTTATCAAAATTGGTACAGCCGTTTTAACATGAAAACGGCTGAACATACAGACAAACTATTACTTTTTAATATTAGTAAGATAAATGACCGAGAATACGTTATCAGTTGCTCCAAACACCATACAAACAGACCATAACCCTTTAGACTTACCGTGGTCTGCTATAGAAGGACAAAAACGCAATAATCAACTTTAAAACCAAGACGATAAAGTTAGAAATAGAATGAACTGATTCACTTAAATATATTCTACGATGCTGTACGAGCGGCGGCATACCAACAGCTGTAGCATTTGACAGAGATGCTTCAAGCGAGTTTAGTCTTAAAATCTAGGGCATAGAGTTGATATTGAGGATGAGTTTTTTTTTGACAAAATTTATAACAGTACGTTGGTGCCTATGAGTTTCATTTGAATGATATATTGTATTATATCGTATTTGTATGAGAAATGAGGCATGATCTCGAGTTGATTTATTATCTATCTTCAGGGTTCCGTAACTGAAAAACCCTTTTTGATCAAAGACTTTTGACAAATAAGAGCAGCTTACTGGTGGCACATTGGTATCGATCCCGACTTACGAGTTGTAGGTCGTAAGTTCGAACCCAGCCAGGCGCATTACTTTTTGTAATCTCTCACGAAGAGGAGGCGTGTCCCAGCACTGGGAACATTATAGGCTGATGATGATGATTATGATGATGAAACAATGTGAGTTCTGGCTCCTAAAACTGATAACGTATAATTTCGACGTGAATGATGTGACGTCAATTTAATTTGGCACGTTTTCGCGGTACGTTTGTCGCAGCTGAATTAACTAATCTATTATCTAATTAAAGTGCAATTATGTGCACAGAGGTTGATCTTATTCGCTTTATAGTCCAGCAAAACCACATATACAAGAGCCCCTTTTTTTGTTGGCAAAGACGTAAAGTTATCAAATGAGCCACCACCCGTTTTGGGTAGAGGAGGTGTCAGACTCGTGTTGAATAAAATCCACTTTGTTCTTTCAATATCCCTTTACGTTCTCGGGTCACGGTTACCCGTTTGGACTTTTCCGCGCTCCAAGAAGTCCCTGGTGCTTAACTTTTTTTGTTTCTTTTTGGATTTTCTTTTGTTTTGTGTTCTTATAACTGATCTACCGAGAATTTCATTAATTTACTTATTCGTTAATCAAACACATATTACTATTACTTTGCTACTGTCTGTGTAGAACATTTGTTACAAAAATGAATAGTTGCGGTACGGAACCCACAGCTCACAAAAAAATCACGCTACGTTCCTTCAAAACAATTAATCCATCGAGACAAAAACGCTGTTAATTGTCGGTTGTTTTACTGAAGCTATTAATGAAATTAACTAAATACTTTGGTGAACCACCCTATTAGAGATGAACAGATCACGTTAACCGAATGTTACAGTACCGTTTATTCTGAACATGTATGGATATTCTCCTCGTAATTACACGAGTTAAACAAACAACCATGGCAAAACAGGATTACAATGTGTTGTGATTTATTTATAACTAATAAACAGGCTACCGATGCCGCTGACTAACACATACGAAACTGTGGTCAACGGCACATCGTTGAACTTTACGATCATTAACGCAATCATCGTTAATAAGTGCGAGGTCGCGTTATCGCATCGCAGCGTTCGTGAGCCTGAGCACTCATGTGTTGGACAGGTGACGTGTGCTGGTCGGCGGTGGTGCGGGGGGCGCGGGGCAGGGTCGCAGACGACTGACAGGGCCGAGGCAGGAAACGGCCGGAGAAGGCATCCCAGCACAATGGAGGCGGCGCGCCGCAGGGGGAGCCCTCGCAATCGATATGCCGTCGCTACTCGCTAAGGTCCGATGGCCGCTGCGAGCGGTTTGGAGCGCTGCAGAGGCGGATGCCCCCGCCCCGCGCGCCCCTCGCCCCGCTCACCACACCTGCTGTGTATTTATAGAGCGCCACAGCCGGCGCAGGGATGCAGGGATGTCGACTTTACCACGGGCGTCGACGTGTACCTACCTATGCGATGTAGGCACGCACGCAATGTTCGCACGCACGCCGCGCCCGCTGCCGCCGCCCGGGTGACGCCCGACTGTTTATTATTTGTCACAATGAACATAAAAATAGCACCCGTCCGTTAAGTACCATGCTCAATACAGTGTTTGCAACGCCAACGGTTCATGCGATTACAAAGCATTCACCGATTGAGTCTTGCGAACTAGGTAGTAACAGCGAAGCACCTAATTGCCTTTCCACACGAATTAGTGGGTGCCGTTCAAAACTGTTGGGTACTTATGGCGACTGTATCGTGTTTAACTTTTCAGCTATTAAAAAGTATTCATATTACCTCTGCTCTGTGACACAATACATTTGTACGTAATGCTTTCGCGTGACTATCTTTTCAGGAAACCGTGACCCCGGTACGTAAAGGGCTGTTGAAGGGCACCGTGGATTTGCCCTGTTTACTACATAATAAAAAAACGGTAGTAATGCTTACTGACGGGTCCCCCATCATCATTAATAGAGAGCCAAAGCCTGCCGGGGTCGCGGGACTGTCTTATCAGGAATCCGTGACCCCCGAGCGTAAAGGGCTTTTGAAGAAACGCTGTGGATTTTAGTCAGTACGAGACTGACAGTAAGGGCCGGAGGCAAAGACATTAAGCTATACTATAGACTCATTTAATGATTTTGATAAAAAAGAGGGTAATGCTTGTATAAACAGCTAAGTATATTCGAAGTGATCGCAAGACGATCTCCGGCCACCGTAGGCGCGGGCATGCGGGCGGCGAGTAACGGGCAACTCGCCGCCCTACCATGGACCATGCCCGGGTCGACGGCGCGTTGTGTTCCTAGCGCGCCCCCAAGAGCGTCAGCAAGATGACGGGGCCAAAGCCTGCCGGGGTCGCGGGACTTATACCATTACCGTGACCCTGGAACGTAAAGGGCTAATTAAGGACACCGTGGATTTTAGTCATTCAAGTCTGACAGTCCCTCCTGCCCTGCCCTGGGTGGGAGGACTCATTTGAAACAGTAGGTATATTCGAAGTGATACAGTCTTAAAATCTAATAAAGAACTTGTTGCAGACGTCCCAAAGTTGTTAAACTTCGAAGTAACCAATATTATGAATAATAAACCAAGCGAATATGGGACAGTCCCTATAAACATGTAATATAATAAACGTTATGTTAATACCACCTCATTCCTTTCACTTTCATTCGAGTTCGATTCCCGAGACGAGTCATTTCGTGTTATCGAGGACGCTTTTGCTTTCGTTGATTCATTTACCGTACTTTTTTATTTATCACCTTCCTATTAAAAGTTGAGTCACTGGGATTCCGTGGCGAAACCGTCAGACATCATTCCGTATCGAGGATTAGGTTGACGTCAAATCAGTAACGTTTTTGTTATGATTCCGGACAATATCGGCAAAGTTAAGAAGAAAAATAATCAACATACCTAAAAAATTATGTTAAAATTATCTTACTACCACTACCCACCCAGAGCGAGACGGGAGGGGCTGTCAGATTTATATCCACAGTGATCCTCCAATAGCCCTTTAACTTCCAGAGTCACGGTTATGATGATGATGGGCCAGTCCCGCGACCCCAGTATTACCACTGCTAAAGCGAAAGTTTGTGGGTACGGATTGATGGATGGATGTGTGTTACTCTTTCACGCAAAAACTACTGAACCGATTTGGATGAAACTTTGGTAGACAGATAGTTTATAACTTGGATTAACACGCAGGATAGCTCTTTATCACAATGTGACATTTCCGTGGGATAAATACCGATCCAAACACGGGCAGAGCCGCGGGTTATGCCCGCTAGTTAAACAACTAGCTAGTTAAACAACTAGCTAATCCCCGTGGTTTCACCTCCCTGCTCGGCTGCTATTAGTGGTAGCGTGATGTTATATAGCCTATTGCCTTCCTCGATAAATATACTATCCAACACAAAGATTTTTTCAATTCGAACCAGTAGTTCCTGAAATTAGCGTGGTCAACCAAACAAACAAACTCTTCAGCTATATATATACATTAGTACA
The DNA here is from genome assembly GCA_950005045.1 of Agrotis exclamationis. Lineage (NCBI taxonomy): Eukaryota > Metazoa > Arthropoda > Insecta > Lepidoptera > Noctuidae > Agrotis > Agrotis exclamationis. Next base: position 8,382,585 of record OX465421.1, read on the forward strand.
GATTTCTATGATATGAAACGTGTCATCGAACCATCCAACCATTATACATCGATGTTGCAAAAAATGTTTGTTGCTAAATAAATGATGACTCAAAGAAACTTGAGCTTTATAACCGTGTCTTTATTAAGGTTATTATCCTAACAAAGCAATTGACGTAAGTCATTGGCTTCGTCGCCTACCGTACATTAAAAGTGCAACATGAGAGTTATTCTTTCTGTGTTTTTGTTTCAAGTCAAAAGAAATACACAGTTGACTTGGCTACTTATTTTTTTTCTTTGGGACAAACCCACCACACTATTCCCAAACCACTGCAACTCCTGAAAGCCAGAATCAACAATGGTAACCACCAGAAAAGCGTCGAGACAATGAAGTTCGGCGTGTCCCGGAGAATGAATTTACCTGTCTTGGATCCTACAACGAAATTAATAAAGAAAAAAGAATAGTGGAGGAGTAGGAAAAGTACGTTTCCACTTATTGGCTACGTATAGTACGTATTCAAAATGGACACAAATTCTATCAAATAATAGGTATGGAGCAGTGTCGGATTGGGGCAGTAGCAGAAGTAGCTAAGGCCCATTCATTGCTAAGGGCTCAGCGCATAGAGGACCCTGCGTATTGAATACCAAGGGTGCCCCATTTGCGCGTACAGCCTAACAACGGGGTGAAAACGTGAAAACCATCAAGGCCTCTGATTGGGCCCTATGTCCACATTGAAACAAGATATCGTCGATTCTCTATGTGCTGGACTACTTTATTAACCGACGAAAAAAAAAAGGAGGAGGTTCTCAATTCGACATGTGTATTTTTTTTTAGTATTAAAATTATGTTGTGAATGTGTTTCCAATCACAACATCCATTGGGAGACCATAGAGGTTTATATCAGAGGGGACAAACTGGCAGGAATATCGATCGCGGGGCCTTGGGCGACTAGTGACAGTGTGCCCAGGGCCAATGAGAGCTTAGTGGGAAAGAGGGGCCAATGGGAATCAGAGGCCAGAGGGAAAGCAAGGGAAAGAGAGGCCTGGATATTCGAAATAAGTTTTTCATGCAAAGCTACACCCTTGAACACTCCAGTAACAGTTAAAATGAGCAAAAATACAAGATTAAACAATACCGGTAGGATAAGAAATAAGGTATCGAACAACACTTAAACGGTTTTTTTTTGCCGTAAAAGGAAGTGATTGTCGAAACTTAACAACACTGTTTAAAGTACTGCTAATTACTGCTTCAGAACCGGTAAACAACACAACAACTTTGCAGGAGTTCTTTTAAGTGTTTTTTTGTTTTTATCGTGGTAAAATCATCAAATGAGTCCTCCCACCGGGGCGAGATAGGAGGGACTGTCAGACTCTTGCTGACTAAAATCCACGGTGTTCCTTCAATAGCCCTTTACGTTCCAGGGTCACGGCTACCTGTTTACACAGTCCCGCGACCCCGGCAGGAAGTTAATTATTTAGGTTATTTGTCAGTTACGTCAAGTTGTACTTTGGTGCTATCAGTAAATTTGTTGTCGATCGATACAATGTAATGTACTGTAGAGACGATGATGAAAAACAACAGAGGGATAGAGCGGACTAACAAAGTAACCACCGTTTTATCCTTTACTAGCTTTTGTTACCGGCTGCGCTCGTTACAACTTGAAAGTTATCCCACCAGAAAATAAAATCGGGATAAAACTATTCTAGGTATATCTTAATTCAAGTTATAAAGTATCTGTGTGCCAATTTTCATCTCAATCCGTTCAGTAGTTTTTGCGTGAAAGACTAAAGGATCGATCTGCTGAAAATCGTGACGACTGATCGCATCAAAAATGTCGCTCATACACGAAACGACTGGTCGTAACGATGTTTGAAGCTGAAGGATAAAGACGTGTTCAAATAATTAAATACGTGCCCCATAAAATGAAAAATGAACTTCTTTTCCTTACCTATGTGGCGGTAGCGTTGATTCGGAGTCAAAACAAAAAAAGAAAGCCTAAAATAATGCCTAGAAATACTGTACTGTAAATCTTATCGTTACGATATTCATGATTGCATGGGTTTTTGTTGCGATTTCCGACATCGTCTTCGATTAAGTAAATCGTTAACGATCTTGACATACACTTTCGATTCGTCGTTTCGATCGGTTTGACGCGACGGATCGTAATCTTACCGTGTATGGGGCCCTTAACAAACATCCATCTAAAAAAACTTAACTAGGTATAGCAAGCTCTAAACTGCGCTGAAATTCAGCTAAACTTAAGCTTAAGAACACTAGATTATCTGCCTATAACACAACGAGATACAAGCGCGACGAATCATGAAAAATATCACACGAGGACTCGTTTCAGCGGCGCATACTTTCAGCCGTAGCTACGTAGCTACTGCTGCTATATACTCGTACTTATGTATATGTAGACAGACTACGTATGTATGTACAACATTTGACAGCACCGTTGGAGCAGTGGCTTTGTTTTTTTTAGCGTGGTAAAATCATCAAATGAGTCCTCCCACCCAGGGCAGGGCGGGAGGGACTGTCAAACTTGTACTGACTAAAATCCGCGGTGTCCTTCATTAGCCCTTTACGTTTCAGGGTCACGGTAATGGAATAAGTTCCGCTACCCCGGCAGGCTTTGGCCCTCTAGTCATCATCATGCTCGCTCTTTGAGGCGCGCGTGGAACACAATGCGCCGTCGACCCGGGCATGGTCCATGGCCGGGCGGCGAGTTGGCCGTTACTCGCCGCCCGCATGCCCGCGCCTACGGGGTCGGAGATCGTCTTGCGACGTCCGATGGCGCAGTGGCTTAGCGCTTAACTGCTACGCAGTGTGTCGCGGGTTCGATCCTTGCACAGAACGAATATTTGTATGATCTGCAAATTTGTATCGGGTCTGGGTTTTTCTGTATGTGAGTTTCTATGTTTGTCACATACGTCACAATACAGGAAAAAAAAAACAAAACTGGTGGAATGTCTGCCACAATTTGTTATGTTTAACGTGTGGTAGGCAGATGTGTTTAGTACTGGTATGGTATGCATCTCTGTCTGCCTCTTAAGGGAGTAAAGCGCGATGTTATGACATGCAACACTACACCGATAAATGATAGCAAAGAGCCGTTTTCAGCGGCGTCTGCGCTCTGAATTAGTCCGCTTAACCACAAGTACATGACTGATACGAATGTACTGACGATACATATATGTACTGTGTGCATATGTGTGGCGCATTGTCGCTATAGCTGTGTTGTCCATGTCGTCATTTGTTTGCAACGTCTTGTAGAAGCGAGCAGTCGTAAGCATTCCAAGCGTGACTAAGCAATGCCTTGATGGTGGCGCGCTCACCTCGAAACGGCCTCACACTGACCACTTCTTGAATTCAAACCCGTTTTTTATCCTTCGTGCTATAGAAAGAATGCCGCAGTCCCTATGAGCCCTGTCTGCCACCCCTGCCTCGCAACACGATACCTGTTTTTGGGTTTCCGTAACCCTATAGGGCGCAGAGGTAGACAGCGGTGTAATGAAGGACCGTACTATTTTCGTAGCAAGTTCAAAACAATAACAACTGTGAGTGAGATAAGTATAGAGTTGTTATTGCAATGTTAGCTCATTATGACTATTCAATTAACCTTATAAACTCGCTAACTTAATTGGCCCTGCTTTTTTTGAGTGATCTTGAAATACGAACGATCTTTTCTGCTTCACTGGAAACTCACAGCCAACTATGTTATAATTACGATGTGAGATCTGTAATTCTGTTGAGGACGACACCGCATGCTAGCAATCAATCGGCACGTGTATACTTCGACTGTGCCTACATAGGTATGTACATGGAGTACCTAGCTACCTACCTAGCTACCTCGGCATACAATACCTATTATGAGGTCCGATAAGAATGCGTGCCGCGTTCTTGCCTTAAAGAGTACGCGGTGTTGGGCCAATGTTGAATCAGTGATCAGCCATCCATTATTAAACCGAGGCGAGACCATAATACGTGCAGCAAAGCAGGAGATGGACTTAAATTATGTTAGTTTATAGCGTCGTCTGTGTCGGGATGGTGCAGCGAAGCTGCGGATTTTGCGACGCAAATAATTTGCGCGCCAATTGACCTTTCGTCGGACGTCGTCGACAGAGCGCTCGAGCGGTGGCGGCGGCGGCGGGCGCTGCGGTCCAACACGCGCTATATATAGTTGCGCGACAACACGCCACGCCGAGCGAACACCCGCCAGGGGCCGGCTACGTAGGCAGTTTTCCTTTATCACCCACCCGACAGCCTCAGCCTGGATTTTACCGAGGCTTTGCCAGAGCCCGGCCTCTACGGAGACTAGGCGACGGGATGCCGACCCACACCACCCTCCCGAGATCAATACAGATGGTCGCCGCAAGAACACCCTACTGTGGAAACGTATAAACCGTAGACGCTTCGAAATAGGGTAAACTTTATAGGGTGCGACAATGTATAGGTGAATTGTAGAGCGGTTGTATGCAGCGGCCGCGGCAGCGCGCGTTATTTAAACGTGATGCAATCTAGATTCTGTGGTATGATGGTGTCTGTACCTAAGTCATCGGCAAATGCTCAAAGAGAACAACTTTGCTGGCAGCCGATTATTGAAAACGATAAATGCCTTGTTTATGCGAAGATAGTCTATATTAATGCGATGAGCCTCGCTAACGAGCATGAGTGTCACCGGTCCGACTGGTAATTAACACGACCTTGAAGCAGGCTGCTAAACGATGCAGCGCGCTCACGGGGCGCTTGTAATGAAAGGATCGCTGCGGACGGCTGTCGACGGCCATCGTAGCAACAGTGTTCTCGAATGGAATTCGTACCGAGTGGCGGGTGGCGTGCACTGTGCTCGTTTAAAGATGGCTGCGATAAGGCGCAGTGACGCTCCTCGGGCGCGGGCGTCGTGTCGGCGCGCGGCGGTGTGCGTGCGGCGTGCCGGTGTGGCGACGCCGTCCCTGGTCTCCCGCGCCCGCGCCCCGCCCCGCCCCGCCTGCACGTTCCGCAACATGTGCGGCTGGCCTGCCTGTCCACACACCACCGCAGCCGCTCTCATGCCGCTCCTCCCGCGCCGAGGCCCGCTGTGCGCTCACCCGCTGATAAATGCGCCTTATCAAAGCACCAGATAGCAGAGGTGCTGCTCGCTCGTTTAGGTGTCACGGACGACGCGCACAGATCGACGCCGAGCGACTCGTGCATGAACACAGTCACGGCGACTTGTTTGTGTTACTTAGCGATTTACTCATTATGAGTCAATAGGTCCTGTTTCCAATAGTGCACACCCGATATAAAAGCATTTTGCACATTGCACCGTATGTAAGCAGCTAATGTGCAATTATGTAGGTATCGAGTGTTGCTATTTAGTTCCGACGCCGACGGCGGCTAGTCGCATGTTGTGCTCGTTTCATGCATTGAAAGCTGCAGCGAATGCTATGCGCATCTTGTCAGAGCTCGCCGACATTCTCGCGGACCAGGCGACTGCACCACGTGTTGCACAAGACACCTGGTGACGCAAACGATTTCCGCTACACCCGACTACTGAGCCAGGTACACACGTCTGCATTTACATTGCTAACCCCGAATACAATACAACTGACAAAAAATAAAACTCAAGATACAAGTAAACAACAACAGCTCTACGTAGACGTCTTTGCTACCGCTCTACCAACAACAGTCATCATTATATTATGTGAATATTACATAAAATTATGTCTAAATCATATGTTAAACACGTTAAGGTAAATAATCGAGGAGATTTACATATCTTTTTTGGGATTTGATTGTCCATTCGAATTACTCCATAAAAGATGTCTTCAATGTCACGAGCTTGGTTCAATGACAAACGATTTATAATCATATAGCGACGCTGAGTTACTGGGAGGATAACTTGAATATGTCTGCCATATGCATATTGTAGTGATGTTTGTTACTTACATAACTATGAAATAACATGTCTTCATGTGTAATTGGTACCGTTTAAGCGTGCTTAAACGGTACAAATTACCCATATATTCGCCGAGTGTTTATTAAGAAGACATTGCGCTACTGTCGTACATACCTCACCTACATTCGAGTGCATGGTGTAGGGAGTAGAAACCTAGGAAAGCGGCCACAACGTGTCGCAAGAAGCCGTTGAAGTAACATAAGCGCAGCAAATTATCAGGGTCGAGCGACGACGCCGCCGCGGGCCGCACGACCGGCGGCCTACGCGCCTACCTAGCTACACGTACCACCTATATACCTATATAGTTGCTGCTCGTGTAAACAGCCACGCCGCACGCTGTCTGCGCACAACACGGAAAAATACGATCATGGACACGGCATGCGGCATAAGGACAGCCGCTCCACAATGCGCCGCGACAACAAAGCCATCCAACAAAGTCGCGCGCCCACTTCCCAGAAACACTCGGCCGTAACACTGAAGAATATCTTTAATATTGTTTCGCGTTCGTCTGCAAACGTCTGCGTAAATGTAGAGTGCTCCATTTGCGTAATACGTCAATGGCGTTGAAGAAGCTTAGGTTAGAATTAAAATCTGTTGGTAATCATAATACGACACGAGGGCCGTTGGTGGCCATATTGAGGCGTCTGCTTGGAAACGAGTTTGTTGTGTGCAAGCGCAGGCAGCCGGCTGCCAGCTGCTTGTGTCAGGTGGTGCGTGGCCTCGCTGCCTCGCCGACATAACAACTAGCTAGTTAGGTATCTACTGCCACTTCGCTGAGATGCAATAACGTCGCGATCACAGCCGAGTACTAATTAAGGTATAGAGCGGAGTCAATTAGGTGACGGCACGATTGTTAACGATGGCGACAGCCGTTGCCCACTACCGAGTCACGAACGAATGGTACTATTGATATCAATTTGCGCAATTCGCTTGTTTTCAAAATGTCACTCATGTCTTCTACCTAAGTATTGTGTAACACAATTTATTCAGCGCTACGCAAACACAATAAACGGTATGCAAAAAAATGGTGACCTAATTTGAATAGAAACTTTTTTTATAGACATTTGAGGTATTCCAGCCAGAGACTTAGCCCTACTTTTTAGCCAATCCGATTCAAACTTGGAACGTTAATTAACCGAAGCCATTTAATTTAAAAAAAGAAGCGATACAACACGCTTATGTCATATTTAGGTGGTATATTCGCGTGAGTATGAGGTCAGTGGCGAGTGCGACGTCCGTGGGGCGACAACACAACATGGGCAGCAGCGCACACGCATACATTACGTGCCGCCTACATGCTATGCAGCACGCGCCTCTATCTACACCGTACCTATATGTAGCACTCTCGTGTTCGATATAGCACTGGCACAGACTACTCGTCTTTGTTGGCGGGATGCGCTGTGGCGACCGACGAATGAACGACCTCTTTTCGTTTCAGTGACATCGCCGCCGCTCCAGAGGGGAGCATAGACAATGAAAGCATCCTGCTAAAACCTGCTCTGACATTTGGAGCGATTTCAGCACAATCAGAACGTTGGTGAAGGTGAATCATTAATTCATCCGCCATATGTCACTGAAATACGTTCAGAAATTCAGTTTTTCGAGATTCATTTTAAAAATGAATGATCAATCTCGTCAGACTTAGCACTTGAGATCTCGAGCTGACAATCTCGATTATACCTACACACGTTATTTCATCCTCTCTCAAGCAAAATTAACTTTATACCACTTACGGAATCCATAATTTGAACGCGTCTAACTACTTATTGAGATAATGAACCAATTTATTGCAACGTTGTTCGTTTAGTATAACGAAGTAGGTGAACATGTAGCTCGATGGTATCGACAGCTCCGGGGGCGTATGACGAGATGGGTATAATCGAAGGAACCTTGTAAATTAGGACTGGCTTATTTAGGTACAACGGTAGACCATAATCAGGTTTATTTTAGTTAAGATACATATACGGAAATCTTACTGTATTATTCTATATGCGAAAGTTTAAGGTTATTTTTAGCGTGGTAAAATCATCAAACGAGTTCTCCCACCCAGAGCAGGGCGGGAGGGACTGTCAGACTTGTACTGACTAAAATCCACGGTGTCCTTCGATAGCCCTTTACGTTCCGGGGTCACGGTAGCTCGTTAGTCCCGCGACCCCGGCAGGCTTTGGCCCTCTAAGGGAGCCCCGTCATAAAAAGTTTAAAGATGGATGAATTTTTGTTACTCTTTAACGCACAAACAACTGAACGAATTTGGATGAATATAGTTTATAACCTGGATTAATAACATGGGATATTTTAATCCCGGTAGGACGTTTACGTGGCATATGTTCGGTGCGGGGTTCGAACATGGGAGACGTTGTGCAGCAGTCGATCGCTCAGCCACCAAAAAAGAAAGAGTTATACAATACTTATAAGTAATATATGTCTAATAGAACAGCTTCCTAATCCAGTACTCCATATTCCCGTTACCTATCACGTAGGCACATACGCTATACATACGTCAGGTTATGTGGCTTCACAGAATCCTCTGCAAGGCTATCTCTGATAACGTTATCTCGCCTAAATGCCGGCGACTGCGGTTACTGAGGACCATCGTTTTTAGAAGTTCCATTATATTAGGAAGCGTACCTTTTTTTAAACTTTGCCTTGGTGGGAACTTTGCCTTGAAATAATATTTTTTTGTATCCCATTCAGCAAACCCTTTCGCTTAATACCCATATCATGGGGGTGCGTTTCAAACAGCCTGTCCGCCATCTTGGACGTCCGCCATATTGGATTTATAATGACGTTTCTTAGCTAGTCATGTATTGTCTTCAGAACTCAGAGCGTGTGTAAAATTTCATCCTCTAATCGAATGCCGGGAAGTGGGTCAAATTAAGATTCCAAGATTTTCTTACATATTTACAAGTGAAGCTAATATAAGCGTGTTAATAATAAAAATATCGATAAACCATATCATATTTGTTGTTCCAGATTATAACCTATCTGTGAGTTAAATTACATCAATATCTGCACAGCCGTTTTCACGTAATTGAGTAACAAATATCCATCGAAACTTTCGCATTTTTACTATTTAGATTTGGTCTTATCATGTGCCATCCGTTGAAGAGTGTTATTCTTTAAACATCACTTAGGTGAAGTCGAGGTGTTAATCTATGATGGTCAATATGATAATTTTGGAAAAGTGAGTTACTTTCGAGACGAGCTCGAGTGAGATTTGAGGCGAACGTCACAGAATGGCACTGGATTTTTTACGACAAAAAATATAATTTGTAGCATCTAAGAAGACATCTGAGGAGGCTCTCGTTAGGCAGCTGGAGCAAAAGCCTGATTCAGAAAGCAATTATTTTGGACACGGCGCGCATTGTTAGGAGGTTCCTTTCTCTGGAGCCCTGACTGCCGGTAGCTTGGACCCTGTTTACCCGTGGGCCACTATTATTAATATTTTAAAACTAGCTTCCGCCCGCGACTCCGTCCGCGTGGATGTCGGTCTTCGCGTGGATGGTTTATTTCTCCATTTTGAGTAACTCTGACAATGACATCTTATAAATATCTATTGGACCCAAATACGGCTAAGCCTATAATAATTAAGGAGATCCCTCTATTGAGCTACTGCTGTTGAGCTCGCGTTCTGTAGTAAGTATTTTTTTCATAGTAATTCCGACCTTGTACTTACAAATAACTGATTGGAACAGTAATCAAAAAGGTCGCGCTGAAAAGCACGGTTTAAAATGACACGCATACAATATTAATTCCACGGACGACCGCTCGCCACACTGGACACGTCCGCTCGCATCAAAATTCCGAATTTATATGCATCGCGCGGCGCGGAACGCGGCTCCTTATATAGGAGTCGGGGAGGCGTGGCCCGCGTGTGCCGCAAACGGTTCAAGCCAAATCCGACTTTCGGCGCTACAGGTTACGGTGCTGAATCCACTGCGGGTAATGCAACGTGTGTTCGCGGTTCTACAAAACAACGTCTATGAATAAAACTGAAAAATAAATTTTTTTTTCTACGTATTTTTCCAGGATAAAAAGTATCCTATTTTATGCCCAGGATAATAAGGTAAAATTATACCAAGTTTCATCGAAATCGAACCGGTAGTTTTCACGTGATGCCTGCACATACAGACAGACAGACAGACAGACAGACAGACAAAAATTTTTTTAATCACATATTTGGGTTTGGTATCGATCCAGCAACACCCCCCGCTATTTATTTTTTCAATATTTTCAATGTACAGAATTGACCCTTCTACAGATTTATTATATGTATAGAAGGTAAAAAAAATAATAAAGGATTTTAGCTATCCGTAAAGATTTACGTTTTATTATGTTACCTAAACTGTAAGGTTTACCGAAACACGTCTAAAGCACATGTAAACAGAGAACCATCTGAAATTCATGATTGTAACGGGTATGCAAAGAGATTGACGGAAATCAAATTTCGATTTGGGGACGCCAAATTGGATCCCGTTAACGTCTTCCTAGAGGAAAACAGACAATATCGTTGAATTAGGTATTTGAAACTATTGACCAATAATTCCAAAGTATAATTTCTGTAAAACACACTTTATTTTAGGTCCAAAAACACAATTTACTTTCAAAAACCTGTTAAATTGGGAATCAAAATCAAAGCTTTTTTTTCACATACCTAGGCCCTTTACAGGTAATTTTGAATTGTCAGACAGAAAAAAAATACATTACTAAAAACAATTATGGTGCTACAGTCCCAGTCACAAGACATGATAACTGTGAAAGTACTGTAGTTGCCCATTCCAAAGCGTAGATCTCTATGGAGAAGAACGGACAAGAAATTCCGTAGGCACTCTTTTTAACCTACTCCAAAAAAGGAGGAGGTTATCAATTTGACGGTGCTTTTTTTGTGTTTGTTACGCGGTTACTCCGCCAATTGTGGATCGATTTTCAAAATTATTTTTTTGTTCGAAAGGAGATACTTCTGTAGTGGTCCCATAGTCACCGAGTCAGGATCTGATGATTGGATCCTGGAGAAATCAAGGGCAACCCTCAAATTTTATAAGCCCGTTTTTCGCAAATCTTATTCACTCGTTAAAATTGTTACAGAAGCATATGTTACATCATTCATCATGTGAGAACGATGTAGATTTTTTAGATACGAAATCATGAAATAGCAAAACAATTGATTGAATTAACTAATTACTCCCGTCAGAATTTGCGCGTCAAAATCTATGGAACGATCGCGTTTTGACAGCTCATGAAAGTCAATAACTGGCGGTTCAAATACTCGCAGTCTATTTTATAGCGGTCTGTAGGGACCAGACTTTGAAGTGCCAAGGACGGCGGTGTCTGACAGACCTATGTTAGTAAGTATAGTTCAAGGGAAATCTGCAAGGCAGCCCCCTGCCGCGCCCTAAGCCTGCGGAGTACGGCCACGGGAGGTCGCCCGACCTCTGCTCCTACGCTATCAGACCTAGAGATGCTTGTATGTATATGTGTACCTTACACAAGTACACACTCATCGTTAACCACAGACTTACTGAGCTGGTATTTCTGTCGGGCGGTGCGTTAAGGGAGAACAAAGTAGGCAGCATTAGATTCTTAGGGCACTGAGAATTGAAGCCAAAGAAGTGTACATCTCCAAATGTGTGCGTGTCGCTCACTCACACATGTAAAAGTGGCTTCACAAAAGAATGTTACCTTTTTGTTTTGAACACGGAATCTGGACATTTTATAATCAAAAAGCAGAAACATACGATGTCATAATAAGCAAATAAATAAATATTCGCGACGCTTTCTTTTAGCGTGTTAAAATGTGTCCCCCCGCACTAGGTGGAGAGGAAAGGATTGTCATACTCGCACTGACTGAAATCCACGGTGTTCCTTCAATAGCCCTTTACGTTCCGGGGCCACGGTTACCTGTTTAGACAGTCCCGCGACCCCGGCACGCATTTGGCTCCCTATGGGGTGTCCCGTCATATTACTGACAGCTCATTGAGCGTGGAACACAACGCGCTGCTCGACTCGGGCATGGTTCATGATCAGACGACAAGTCACCCATTACTCTTCGATCGAATGCCCGCGCAAATATACAAAAGGTTAGCAACGTTTGAAGATGTTTTTTTTTATTTATTGGAAAACAGCAAGAACATTAACGCTGTATTACTCTATCTTAAAAGGATGAGCCATTTCAATAAAGCCAATTGTTTCAGCATAGTTCGTTCCGCAATGACTATTGAAAATCATAATTTCGCAGGCCGTTGTCAATTATGTTAACTACAGCACTCATAAGAATTGGCCGCTCGTGGCCGTTCGTGGCCCACGATGGCACAATTTAACGCCCATTGCTCCATTAATACACGACAGGTCTGTGGAAGTGTGTTATAAATCATCAACGGATGTTGAAATGTTGACAACATCTGGGCTTGGTAAAGTCACGAACACTTGTAGATAATAAAAAGTACTTAACTGATACCGGAGGGCTGAGATATTGACCTACCTATTACGATATTATAACAGACGTATCTTTAAACTTTAGTTCATCATCATCATCACCAGCCTTCAATGTTCCCACTGTTGGGACACAGGCATCCTCTCTGTGAGAGGGAGTGGGCCATAATCCACCACGCGGGCCCAGTGCGGGTTGGTAGATGTCACATGTCTTCGAATTTGATGATTCTAGGACATGCCGGTATCCTCACGATGTTTTCCTTCACCGTTTTGAGAGCAGTAGTGATGAAATAAATAATTACACAAAGTAATGCGCTGGCTGGGTTCGAAACCACGACCTACAACTCGTAAGTCGGGGCCGATACCACTGTGCCACCACTGCTCTCGATTTTAGTAACCGATAAAAATGTCTTCCCTTTGATTCTCATACGACACAACCAATCACGTATTTACCAGGGTCGCGGCCAACAGTGACTCGGAACGTATAGGGCAATTGAAGGAACAACGTAGACTTTAGTCAGTATGAGATAATCTGATAGTCCCTTACGCTCTACCCTGGACGGGAGGACTTATTGATGATTATAATCAAGCCAAAAAATACGCCATGTTTATAATCGAAATAAAAAAAAAATACGTTAAAAAAAAAACCGGCCAAGTGCGAGTTGGACTCGCCCATGAAGGGTTCCGTAGCAGCAAGCATAGATTAGAGATATAATTATATTGAGATTAGTAAGTAATATACACAAACAATAAAAATAACTTTGTTTTTCATAGTATTTGTATGAATGGCAAAGTTATATTTGCGGTTTTTGAAAATGTACTATATCTCAAAAACTGCTAACTGTATCTCATCCAAACCAATTTTCGTTGGTAGTTTTGGTTGAGGTCTACATTATACATTTTTTTTTAGTTTTATCATTCTCTTATTTTAGAAGTTACGGGGGGGGGACACACTTTTTACCACTTTGGAAGTGTCTCTCGCGCAAACTGTTCAGTTTAGAAAAAAATGATGTTAGTAACCTCAATATCATTTTTAAAGACCTATTCATAGATACCCTACACGTATGGGTTTCGTGAAAAAATTTTTTTTGAGTTTCAATTCTAAGTATGGGGGGCACCCCCAAAATTTGTTTTGTTTTGATTTTTGTGTGAAAATCCTAATGCGGTTCACATAATACATCTTTCTACCAAGTTTCAACAGGATAGCTCTTATACTTTCGACAAAAAGTGGCTGTGACATACACGGACAGACAGACAGACAGACAGACAGACAGACAGACATGACGAATCTATAAGGGCGGAACCCTTTTTGCCATTTGGCTACGGAACCCTAAAAAACGTGGGAATAAAGTAAAAAACCGGCCAAGTGCGAGTTGGAATCGCGTGAAGAGGGTTCCGTACGATGTTACCTATCACGGTACGCACAATATTGAGTGATTTATCATGTTATTTTAATATCATGGACTTCTTATAGGTTTTCCTATAATCTATAAGTAGAAAACTAATTTCTGTATTTTTTTCAAAATTTTAGGTTCAGTAGTTTCGGAGATAACGGGGGGAGGGGGGAATGGTCAAATTTCGTCTATTTTCTTAAATAACTTGGAAACTATTTATTTTAAAATTACAAAAAAAAAAATACATTAAGATTGTCTCAACAAGACCTTTCATTTGATACGTCCTACGATGCAGTTTTCAAAACTTTTTTTTTTGTTTTCCCCTTCCACCCCAAACATTACCTCCCACATACAGATTTCATCTATTCATGTCACACCTCTGTGCTTGGGTCACAGGAATTGATATGTGTACCAAATTTCAACTCAATCGGTCTAGTAGATTCGGAGATAATTGACTGTAAGCGACAGACAGACGGACACACGAGTGATCCTATAAGGGTTCCGTTTTTGTAATCGGACGTACGGAACCCTAAAAAGATCGCGTACTTAAGCTAGATTGTAGGCAAGTATATGAACTTATTACCCGTACATCCTCACTTTCCTGGCTGTCTGACTGACATTGTCAAAGCTCTATAAAGCTCACCTCGTCGACGCCCCAATCCCGACGGAGGTCGAGGCCGACTCAAATTCCTATTACGTAATAAGCATGCAGCCAGAACCATTACAATTTTATATGGACAGACTCCAAATAGGATTACAGGACCCGAAAAATCTGGCCAAATTAAATTGCATGATAAGTCGGACAGGTAAGTGAGCCCACACTAATGAATCGATTACAGATATAAAACATGCGTAATGTTTTGGTGCGTTATCGTTTCAAAACAAATTGGATAATTTTTGAGATAGTAGAATTACGTAAACCGTTATCATTTCAGCTGATCTTAGTGCTCGTGACATCTAAAAGATTGTATGTAAATTAACTAGAGTCTGAAGTGAGAATTCTTCATGAATTTTACGTGAAAAAACAATAGTGCTCCGAGTTACAGAGTTTACCAAATATAAACACGTTTTTCTTTTTGTTTATAAGGAAAAGAAAACATTACTTTTATATGTTTATTTGTTGTATAAAGTGCTTTTTTTTAACGTGGTAAAATCATCAAATAAGTCCTTCCACCCAGGGCAGGAGGGACTGTCAGACTTGTACTGACTAAAATCCACGGTGTTTTCCAATAGCCCTTTACGTTCCGGGGTCACGGTATCTCGTTAGTCCCGCGACCCCGGCAGGCTTTGGCCCTCTAAGTGCTTAGGAATAAAATATGTCTGTCTTGTTCTCTAAAAAAGAAGTGTGTTGACTAGATTTTAGTCTGGCTTAAGTCTTCTTTATCCAGACTTAAACTCAGTCAACACAATTTTATCGATTCCCGAACACCGATAAAGATTAACTTTTTCAGGGCTTTCAGCGCATCTCCACGGTGGGTTTTCAGTAACCAGAAGCGTTTAAACATCAGTATTTATCCATAATATTTTATCTTAATCCTGATCTCAAACGCTTTGCGAGTAAATTTCAACTCTGTTCAACATCAGAGATCAAACGCGTCATGTTCATGGCGTGGTACGATCTGCAAGTACATAAGTATTATGGAGTATGTAGTAAAGTGAGTGCACACACCGACCGTGGCACATGTACGTCGGTACATGGCCGAGCAGGATTCTGTGTGCAGTAAAACGAGCAAAAGCACATGACAGCTGCAATGCAGCTGCCGCCACGCCGAGTAGTCGACGCCCGCTTGCGCAGCCGAAGTGGGCAGGGAGTCGCCCCGACGACCTCACCACAGCATTACAGTTCAGCAAATTATTCAACTGTCTAATGCAGGTGCGAAAGCTGGAGATTTCTACTTTACATGCGACTTTTAATGTGGACTTTTTAGAGTTTTTTCTCTGAATAACTGATGTGGTATTCTGTGGTCTCTGTTTTGTGGTTGGATATGATACGGGAGGATGTTTCTCATTTTTGAAAATACGTTGGCCCTCTCTAAAAATTTCTCATGCATCGTGGTTGCGTTCACGAACATTGAAATTCACATACACAAACACACAGACCCGGAACAACTTCATGTAAGTCACACAAACATATGTTCCGTGCGGGAATCGAATCCGCGCTACGCTGCGCAGCAGTCGGTTATTCAGCTATTGCGTTTCAATGTTCATGGCGTGTTTGCGAAAGCGAACCCTAAAACGTCTGGTGCCTAGGAAAAAGGAATTAAAAAAGAAAATTATAATTATGGTTCTAGCATACATTATTATCAATCGTTTAAAAACGAAAATACATTGATCAAAATGTTCAATTATTTCATAAATAATTTTATGTATTGTATTTGAACATATTATCAACAAATAATTAAGTATTTGTAAGGTTAAAAAAAAGATAATTTTGAGTCAATGGATTTTCGGTTTCATGTTAACCAGTTCTTTCAGGTAACACGCAATTGCTGAAACGGCAAAGAAATAAATGTTTCGAAGAAACACTTTAAGTATAGCGACACGATATTTCAGCTGACATTATTTGATTTCAGTGAAATTCTTTGATTATTTATCCTCAAAACAAGATTATTAATTCGACTTTGAAGTTGCTAAACATTATATTATCTATGGTGGCTTTTTACACTAATTGTCATGTCACCAGCTAGCTCAATCATGCATCATTCGAAAATGAAATTTAAGTTCATACAGATAGTACTTTTTTTCGTATGTTACTTTTGATAGTTCAGTAACTAGTGGGAATAATAGTTATCTATACATATCTATACTATATACCATATTATACTGTTATACTTATACTATAATGATATTATAAAGAGGAAAAAATTGTTTGTATGTAGGGGGTAATCTCCGGAAGTTATAAACCGATTTAAAAAATTGTATCTCTGGTCGAAAGCTACATTATTCGTGAGTGCTATAGGCTATAAATTATAAAGATATCATGTGTATTTTACCGCCCAACGAAGTGGGCACGGGTCAGCTAGTTTATAGGTACTAATTTGCTTTATAAAATTAATAAAGAGTTTGTTTGTTTTGTTAACCGCGCTAATTTCAAGAAGTACCGGTTCGAGTTGATAAATTATTTTTGGTTTACGATAGTCCATTTACCGAGGTAGGCTATAGGCTATGTAACATCACGCTAAAACCCATAGGAGCTCAGCAGCGGGGCTGAAACCGCAGGGAAAAGCTAGTTACGCATAAACTTTTACTAATGTCTTTTTCAGCAGAACTAAACTTGAGGTAAGTCTAAGTTTGCTCCGGTATAAGCGGTATAAGTATAAGCAGGACTGCCCCGCTTGGGCAGAGCACCGCCGTGTCCTCACGACGGCGATAGGCGAAGACCTCTCGCGCCCGGCATTTGTCGAGACCATACTGCGGGGCGAGACGGAGTGGGAAGCGGTCGCCTCCTTCTGCGAAGCGGTCATGCTCGCGATAGAGGAGGCGGGCCGCGTGAGGGAGAGGACAGCGTCCTCCCTCCACCCCAACCACAGTGGTAGACGCCCACGGCGACGGACGTTGGCTTACGATCTTCGGCCACCGTAGGCGCGGGCATGCGGACGGCGAGTAATGGGCGACTCGCTGTCCGACCATGGACCATGCCCGGGTCGACGGCGCGTTGTGTTCCACGCGCGCCTCAAAGAGTGTAAGCATACTGACGGGGGCCCCTTTTAGAGGGTCAAAGCCTGCCGGGGTCGCGGGACTTACCGAATTACCGTGACTCTGTTACGTAAAGGGCTATTAAAAAAAAATCTAAGTTTTCTCTAAACTTCTCAGCCTATTAAAAGGGTATTTTTTATATTTCTTATTACATGTTATGTGTGTTAGAATTTAAACTCTCCGCACTGAGCTGTGGGTTGGATGGAAAACCAAAAACATATATTTTCAATAAGTTATCGGTTTGTGTAAGCGAAAACGAGATTTAAACTTAGGGACATCCTAATTATCCTAACTAATATTATTAATGCGAAAGTTTAAGTTTGTTTATTTGTAACCAATCCAATCATCCTGAAATTTTCCACACGTTATCAGTTTTATAGAAACGGACATAGGGGACACAGAAATACATACCACTTGCATGGCGGGAGGTGAAAGTCATTTTCATTCCTAAACCAGGCAAACCAGACTACACACAACCAAAGGCGTACAGACCAATAAGTCTGACATCTTTTCTACTGAAAACTCTCGAGAGGCTCTGTGATCGACACATTCGGGATGGGCCTCTTCGGGAGCGACCACTCCATAAACAACAACACGCGTATTCCATAGGAAAATCAACAGAATCTGCGCTGCATAGTGTGATCTCCAAGATCGAATGTGCAGTGGACCACAAATGCTCCTCACTAGCTGTCTTCATTGACATAGAAGGCGCTTTTGACAAAACCAACTTCCATAGCATCAACGCAGCCCTCGAGGAACGCGGTGTGGACTCGACCCTGCGAGGATGGATCACAAATATGCTCCGACTAAGAGCCGTACAAGTTACGGTAAACAACACCACTAGAGCCATAGTGGCGAAGGGCTGCCCCCAAGGTGGTGTCCTTTCGCCACTACTATGGAACCTTGTAGTAGACAGCCTCATCAAACGTCTCAATAGCAGAGGCTACTATACGGTGGGCTATGCTGATGATCTGACCATAATAATAAATGGCACACACGAAAACACACTATGCAACCTTATGCGCCAAGCCCTGAGGATAGTAGAAGACTGGTGCAAGGAATACAGACTAGCAGTGAACCCTACCAAAACCGAACTCGTCCTCTTCACAAAGAAAAGGAAGCTGGCAACGCTACAATTACCAAGCTTCTTTGGGACCACCCTCAGCCTATCGACTGAAACCAAATACCTGGGTATATTTTTGGACAAACAGCTGAACTGGGCACAACACACGAATTACATCACCACAAAAGCCAGTATAGCCCTATGGCAATGTAAGAGACTGCTCGGGAGAAATTGGGGCATAAGCCCCAAGATCACCTACTGGCTATACACCACAGTTATCCGACCAATCATTACATACGGCTCCTTAGTTTGGTGGCCCAGGACCAACCTAAGTACGACCCAAAAGGATCTCGAGAAACTACAAAGATTTGCTTGCGTAGCAATCACCGGCAGCATGAGAACTTCCCCCACTGCTGCCTTACAGGTGATGCTGGGGTTACCACCTCTGCACCTCGTTGTAAGAGAGGAGGCAGCCATAGCAACTTTCAGACTCGAGGTATCCGGCACCCTAAATAACGATTCCAGAATCAAACACACACGCATCAGAGAAGATGCAATCAAAGAACAGCCGATGATGGCATCACCCATCGACAGAACCCTGAAGACCCACTGCTTCCAAAAACACTACAACATAGAGCTCACAGAGGAGTTGTGTGACTACTCAGGTACAAAAGAGCTAAGGATCTACACTGATGGATCAAAAACCGACAATGGGACAGGCGTCGGGGTGTTCTCCGACGACCTAAACATTAAGATATCCAAACCACTTGGAATGCTCAACTCTGTATACCAAGCAGAGTGTGTAGGTATTATCCAAGCGGCACACGCTATAGAGGCCAGAGAGGTTACGGATGCCAATATACGAATACTCTCCGACAGTGCCTCAGTTCTACAATCCCTGAGGAGCAATCAGATCACGTCGAGACTAATACTAGAATGCCATAAGGCCCTAGAACGAATCACGGTACTAAACCACAACACGGTAACACTACAATGGATTAGAGGCCACAGTGGATCACTTGGAAATGATGCGGCTGACGAACTTGCCAGAAGAGGATCCAGCACAAAACCCTACGGACCCGAACCCATTGTGCCCATTCCTTTCAAGCAGTTAAGAAGCTGGCTAAAGGATCACACTCGAATACAAGCGGAGAGGTGGTGGACCTCGACACCAGGGTGCGGGCAATCCAAGGAAGCTATGCCATCCTTGGATACAAGGCTGACCAGGCGCCTCCTGCGCCTGGACAGAGATAGCCTGCGCCTGGTGGCGGGGACCATCACTGGACACTGTTCACTGAACAAACACTTCCACACCCTAGGAATCACTGACAGTCCCCTGTGCAGAGCATGCATGGAGGCGGAGGAAACGGTGGCGCATGTACTCTTTGAGTGCACCGGCGTTACCAAAATTCGCGAGGAGACCCTGGGAACACCAAGATCCCTTGCGGATGCCCTGAGGCGACCGGGAAGTTTGATCTGCTTTTGGAGGGAGGTGGGCTGGTTGGAGTAATTGGCCACAATGGCTCACGCACAATGGTCCAGTTTGAGGACTAAGTGCGGAAACCTAAACCCCCCCATGGTTCCAATGGGGGGCCTTCTAAAATAGAATAGAATAGAACGGACATAGGGTACTGGCGAACCTGGAACGTAAAGGGCAACTGGCACAGGGCGGATTTTTAGTGAGTAAGCGTTTGACTGTCTAAGCATCTCGAGCTGCGCTTGCCAAGGTTTTCCCATGGATGGGTGACCAGCTATGCTACGGAAAGCACGTACAGTTGGTCCTGGATGACATTTGTAGTTTTTGACAGTCGTTACTGTTAGTCAGAAGCTCGAAACTCTGACCGTCTTACAAAGGGGTATCACATTACCCAGTTACTGGGTTGTGGAGGTCTGATAGATGATTGATGATTCAGCTGCATCAGGTACGGCTGGAAGCTGACTCCAAAATAGTAGGGAAAAGGCTTGGCAGATGATGATGATCCACCCAAGGCAAGAGGACTCCGTGACTATACTTTCTCAGACGAAAAAGGAGACAAAAATTGTATACCGATTATGACATTTACTGCGATCGATCGATGGGTCTGTAACATGGACCCAAGGGTGGAAAAATATCTTCATAGTATATTTATTATGTTGGTATGTATAGTCAGCTCTCTCATATCCCCGGCATGTCAACAGAACCGACCTCTTTCAGTGCTCTGTTTGTACATGTCCCTTTTTACGATTTTTCTACGTCATGAAAAAAATATTCGCCATTGGATTTTGCCCGTGGCTTCATCCGTAGAACCGTATGAATGTGTTACGGGGATAAAAAGTATCCTATATTAACTTAATGGTACGATTCCACCAAAAAAGTGTGAGGCACATTTTGTACGCGCACATTTTGTGCAGAACTTCAGCAGTGCGCGTACTAAGCTGGTATCCCGTTTAGCCTATGTGTCCACCGGCATGGCTTTGCGTAACCTTTGTTCGCGCACAGTGCAGCTCATTTTTGTGCGCGAACATTTTTACTAAACTACACGGTTGGTGCTGTGACTGAGCGATCCACTGCTGTGCAGCGTTTCGCGGCTTTGATCCCCGCACTGAGCGAATATTTGTATGATCTGCAAAATATAGTTGTTCCGGTTACAAAAAAAAATAATTAACAACACATTGAACATTTTAAGAACGGCCAGGTCTAGTAGTTTGTGGCTTTCATTGTAATCCATTCAGCCGTTTAAGCGTGAAAAGGTGACAGACAGAGTAACTTTCGCATAAACCTAATATTATTAGTATAGGTAATTGGATATGGAGTGGCTACCTTTTGTACATAATATCATTTGTTTTATCCCTGAAGGTAAGTAGGGTAGTAACAAATAGTCATAGAGAATCATCATCTGCTTGGCTTTTTCCCAAGTGGGAATCCCAGCCCGGGTCGACGCGACGGCGCGTTGTGTTCCACGCGCGCCTCAAAGAGCGTCAGCAAGATGACGGGGCCCCCCTCTAAAAGGCCAAAGCCTGGCGGGGTCGCGGGACTTATTCCATTACCGAGACCCTGGAACGTAAAGGGCTAATGAAGGACACCGTGGATTTTAGTCAGTACAAGTCTGACATTAGGTGGGAGGACTCATTTGATGATTTTACCACGCAGAAAAAAAATAATTGGGAATCCCAACTAAGTTGTGGTCGGCTTCCAGTCTAACCGGATGCAGTTGAATTATCAGTATTTTACATGGAGCGACTGCCTATCGGACCTCCACAACCCAGTAACTGGGTCAAACAATACTCCTTGGTAAGATCTGTTGTCAGTTTTTCGAGCTTCTGACTAACAGTAACGACTGTCAAAGATCTAATAAACTCGCTATGACAGACAGTCACCCATCAGAAATCATCATCAGCCTATAAATGTTCCCACTGTTGGGACACAGGCCTCCTCTCTGTGAGAGTAGGGAGTGGGCCATAACCCACGACCGTAAGTCGATACCACTGCTCTACCACCATCAGAAATACTAAAGTGAAATTGACCACTTTCTAGAAAGGGACAAAGCTATATTCAGGTGTCCCTCCTAAAGCAGCTTTTCGTAACCTTGGGTCGCGACCCAAATACCAGGTTGCACGCGGTACTGGAATGGGTCGCGGGAATTTTTAGCGATGTGATCGCTATCATCCTGACTCGTTTACTCATTATGTAGCGGCTAGAGAGACGCGTTTTCGCTTTCCGCCTGGACGTAGGTCTTCAATAAACACGGTTGTTTTGTGAGGTACCTGTATCAGAAACGCCAGCGGATACGATGGAGGAAGTCTCTTTCACCCTCCCGCCTGACGCAGGTCCTCATCGAATACGGTTGTTTCGTAAGGTTCCTATGTCAAATTAAAAAAAAAAAAACGCTCGGGTGTCGTCATTCTGTGGGTACAACGTACGGTGGAAGTCTCTTTCACCCTTGTCTGTCCATTTTTACTTGACATTTGGAAAAGGAAGGTTCTCCGTGGTGGCGACTGTAAAATTGATTGCAGCGAACTATGTGGCAGAGATGTGAATTAAATAATTCTTGACGTGTGTCGAAAATATGCACTACAATATAACCGTATTAAGAACTTTCATTGGGTTTTAGTTAGTTAGTACCCTATGTGTTTATACAGACGATATTGTATAATCTAACTCTAGTTTCAAAATCCATTTAGCCAATTTAACGTGATTGAGTACCATACATCCATCCAAAATTTCACATGAAGTATAAACCAGTTAGGACCTCGATTCTCTTGCATGAAGTTTCGAGTTCAAACCCAGGCAAGTACCAATGTGATATTTTCAATTTATATCTACTTTCTACATCGTGAGGAATCCTGATAATAATACAAGTCTGTGGTGTTCCCGAAGGTGGCTTAATTGACTATGATACCAGAGGGTGGCCACATCCTCATACGAAAAAGAAAGAAGTTTGTTTTAATGTCCTGGATTTCGACGTTTTTTTTTATTTAAACTTAATTAAATAAAATAAAAACGTCGAAATCCAAAAAGTTTAAAATTCCCTAGGACTCCTCATTTCCACACTTCACTATAGCTTTGCCAATTCATTAGCCTGAAGTCCGGGAGGACGCTAGCCTCATCATTTTCTAAACTAGGTCACACCATGATCCTATGACATAGTCTATGTTGTACATAATGACATTAAACCGCACTGGACGCGATAACGCGTAACTTGTTTACCGTAAAAATAGAATGAACATGGTGTTTTTTATCTCTTTTTAGCATGTTAATGTTGTCGGTGGTCGCTGAAATGGCTGATAGGTATGTATAGGGGATTATTGAATGGGGGGGGGGTATTGAATGATGCTGACACCTACCCCAGGGTATGCGCAAATTGTGAACTGACGGCGGAGATCGGACACTGACAAACGTCAAATAATAAAATGTTTTATTGACATAAAAATACATTTTAGTTTAAAAACCTGACTAGGTGAGACCTGTGTTACAGGAGTCAGAAATCGTACCGATATGGGCATTACTAAAGTACCTGTACTTTATAAAAGTCCGCGAATGGCGATATCAGTATGATTTGACGTTTAATTAGTACCCGATCCTTACTTTTTTTTAACAACGGTGAGTTCAAAACGAGGCCTCGCGAGGTTAAAAAGTTTTTGGTTTCTTTAAAAAAAATGTAGCACCACACTACGCACACCTCGTGTATCGTGGGTGCGTTTACAAACATTTAAACTTACATATACAAACAGCCAGACTCTGAACAACTCCTCATATATCATACAAAATATTTATTCTGTCCGGAATCGAACCCGCGAAACACAGCCCAATCGATCGCTCGGTCACTACATCAACCGTGCCGTCATATAAATCATACCTCTTTAAATCTTCATAGATGAACACCTACTTAAAAGGTCATTTTCAACCCCAAACTGCAGTAAGACAATTAACAAAACTATTTGAGAAACTGGTGTAGAATTTCAACCTTTCCGCTCGGGAAACAGTAAAACAGATTGGCGACCGAAGTTCCGCACTCGAGATAACTAAGTAACTTTATTAAAAGTCATGATGACTATTAAAAATTACTGAAATGTTAAAGCGACCTTTTTTTCGTGTCTACGCCTTTTTTGGTCTACGGTAGTGTCTACGCCTTTTTTATTCTCGTAGGCGTTGGCTACGAGTGCTACGAATTTAGGGGTCTGTTTTAATGTCGTTTTCAAACTTTTAATTTTTTGGCTTATTCTTTTGTTGTTGAGTTTGTATTTGTCAAGATAAGGTTTGTATGTGAGGAAAGGTTTCAGGAGAAAACTATGGATTTAAAAAAATGTAAGAATTGTCATTTTAATTTCACTACAATTATAGGGCAAATCGGTCTTTTCTACTTTTGAGCATAGCATAATGAAATGCTGCCAAAGTCCGCTGTCCGCAGTTTGTCCGTACAGTTTTATTGTTTTTTTTTAATAACCATCAATCAAATGACATACTGTTTATGAGCTGTTTACTCAATTATCTTTCTATTTATTGATTAAAAAAAAACGAATTTAACAGTTGTTTTAACTTAATTTAAGCTTTCGGGCGTAGATAACATGAAGTGTTTAGAGTTTTTTGAGTTTCGGAATTATTGATGTTTTGAAACAAATAGCTAAACAATTAGTTGAAAATGCGCAATGCACTGTTACAGTAGAATGTTTTCCTTATTTCCACAGTTTAATCATTATTTCCTACACGATACCGAATTTACGTCATTCCGATGGACTGTAATGAAGATTGTTGAGTGGTGGCTGAAATGAGCAATTGCTCACGCGCAGATGGTATGTGTGCCGGACTGTATTAAATAGTCACCACAGCACTCGAACGCGGACTGTCTAAACAGGATACCGTGGCTCTAGAACGCAAAAATGCAACTGAATGCACTGGGTGGAGTTTAAGTCAGTAAGAGTCTGACAGTTCCTTCCGCTCCACCTAGAGAGGAGCACGTATTTGATGATTTTTCCCACGTTTTTATTACATCCCGTTGTCGATCTATGTTCAGGAGTCGACGCCTCGGGCACGCCGCAGTAAGACCCCTCTTTGAGGAGTGTCTGCATAGGCGTCACGGCGTCCTGACCTACCGCATGACGCAGCTCCTCACCGGACACGGAAGTTTCGGGAGATACCTGTGTCGGATAAGGAGGGAAGCAACGCCGGGGTGTCACCACTGCGAGGATCACCTGGAGGACACGGTAGAGCATACGGTGCAAGACTGCCCCGCTTGGGCAGAGCACCGCCGTGTCCTCACGACGGCGATAGGCGGAGACCTCTCGCGCCCGGTATTGGTCGAGGCCATGCTGCGGGGCGAGACGAAGTGGCTCAAGTAGGGCCAAAGCCTGCCGGGGTCGCGGGACTTATCCAATTACCGTTACCCTGGAACGTAAAGGGCTATTGAAGGACACCGTGGATCAGACTAATCTGTACAAGTCTGACAGTCCCTCCCGCCCTGCCCTGAGTAGACTCATTTGATGATCTTACCACGATAAAAAAAGGAGTCGAGGACTTCCGGCTGATGATGATGACATATCAAAAACAGGTGATTAATGTTCTCTTTCTCTACAATAGATAACTGCCTACAACATAGGTTTTTTTTTTTTAATTTTTAATGAAAAACAAGCGAAAGTTTTTTACTAAAATATCTAGTTGGGAAGAATTGGTAGATTTTATGGCGCCCAATATGTTGGTGTTACCAATGATGTTACGGTTACTAAGAGGCGCTTTGCGCACCTAGCGTATAGCGTGTGGTAATCGTGTAGTATAGTTTAGAGATTCGGCCTTTGACAGGCTCAATTTGAAGGTCATCAGAGCATGGAATAGCTGAGACGGAGATGTGCGCAGTTTCCACTAAGCCCCTTCATACAGTCAGCTTCAGAGAAATCTCACCGTGTTTTTACTGATGTCACTAACAAAAGGGGTGAGTTTTCTCTGAAGCTTAACAACATGACACAAGGCGACGCAAGTGTCCGATACCTTACGACTCTGGCATCCATTGACGCGTGCCTGTGTACGAACCGGGTCCATATTGGCTTACCTAAAGTTGTTTCCCCGAAATTGTTCTTCCTAACGATTTGTAATCCGAATGATCACTCTTCCTAAAATTTTTCATCCTAAACTTTTCATTTATATTTTGTAGTGCTACCGGCGATGTTCATAACACTCATAATTCCGAAAATATATTTATCATTATTGAAAATATAATTATTTAAACTCCTACTGTTTTCTTTCATAACGCTTTTATCCCTAAACTTGCGTCGAGCTACCTTGGTAGGTGGTAATCAGTAATATGCGCTCGCCCTTGCATCCTTAGTCAAATTGCCGACTACCACCTACCAAGGTAGCTCGACGGAGCCCCGCTTCGCGGGGCCCCTGTTCCTGTTTGCAAGGTTTAAAGTTACTAACACGAAGAGGATGGCGGGGTCTTTCAGACCCCGTCATCCCCTTCGAACCTAAGCTGTCCGAGTCGGGGTGCCCCAATTCCCAAACTCGCTTCGCTCGCTCTTGCATCCTTTTTAAACTAAACAAATAAGATATGACTTTGAATAATAGTGTAAAAGATGGTTATGTTTAGAAAATATCGGAAAACAAATAATAGTATAATAGATGTTTATTGCTACTTACATTATGAAGTCGAATGATTCGGAATTATGAACATTAGTGACAGAGAAATTAGGAGTTGGGATTAAAACTGTTAGGAATACAATTTTCGGGTTTCCAATGATCGGAGTTTAAATTTTAGGTGAACTTTGGCGCGCCCGGATGAACCTCTTTGGATTTGTATTGTGATAGTCGCCTGAATACCAAAATCGTAAGGTAACGGAGACTTAAGTCGCCTTGAACGGGCTAACTGATCGAATGATTCAAGCCACTGCAGTTTAGTCACGTGACCCTGCTTCCAGTTTCCTAATTGCATCAGAGGTGGTAGCTTAATTGTTGACACACTAGGAGGAAATCCGTGTCATTTAACAGTCTAGTTGTACAAGGAAGTTATGGCGTGTGGCTGTCACTGAAACTAACTTCATCTTCTTTTTTTTTAGAAGTAAAAAGTTCGTGGTGCTATTCGCTGTTGGAGCGATGAGAGCGCCTTCTAGCGACTTGTGATCACATTATTTCGGGACATAAGGTCCGTCCATTCTTGGCAAATAGATTTTTTTTTAAACTGATATTGATAAGGTTTTCTTTTGTTTGCAAGCTGATAAAAATCAAATCAAAATCAAAGCGTTTATTTCAAGTAGGCCAGTTACAGGCACTTTTTAATTTCCATAGACAAATAAAATAAA
The DNA here is from genome assembly GCA_950005045.1 of Agrotis exclamationis. NCBI lineage: Eukaryota > Metazoa > Arthropoda > Insecta > Lepidoptera > Noctuidae > Agrotis > Agrotis exclamationis. The sequence continues at coordinate 8,409,850 of OX465421.1, forward strand.
AATATAATTAAACACTAAAAGTTATGGTGCTACAGTCCCAGTCACAAGACATAAAAACTGTGAAAGTACCGTAGGTGCCCATTCCAAGAAGTAGATCTCTATGGAGAAGAACGGTATCATTTATGAAGATTTCATTTTTTAAATTTTCGATTATTAATGAAAATCCAATAGATTGATGCTCCTCAGCTTATTTCCTACAAAACAAACAAATTACTTATATTTTTTCAGTATTATTCCAATAAAATTTTATCTAATATCGCCACATTTTGCCACCCCTGCGGCCCTGTGAACATCTTTACAAATAACGGGTATCTAGAGCTATCTATAATATCTACTTATTGCGTTATTTTTCTGTAAAGCAGACATGTTTTCAAAGAGATGAAGCAATGTATAGACGCCAGCACATCAAGGTACCACAATCTGTCAAATTTCTTTAATAGATTTTCCACCTTATCACAATAATGGAAGATTATTTTCGATTGGTAAAATTTGATAGATTCGGGTAGGTTTCCCTGCTGGTGGCTGTACCTCGTTGTATTGTCAAAATTAAAGATAGTCATTGCGGGATCGAGGTCAGTGACAGTACGATGGTCCAGTATCAATGCCACTATGTTGCTGTTTCATGTATAAAATGACTAAACACTTTGATATGGTCTGTGCTAAAAATTATCAACTTCCTCCATGCAAAGTTGGCCTTTTTATGACGAATATTTGTAACTAAAACATAATAGAGCAGAATCCAATATAGATATGTTGCTAAAAAAATGCGATAAAATTTGTAAAATAAAATATTTTATTCCATTGCTCAAGCAATAAGGTAGATAATTGATAATGAACAAATTGCAATATTGGAAAAAAAACAACATTGCTAAAGTGGCGGTTTCAGACCCGCTGAAGTACAGATTCGTCAATATATTTTGCTAGTAGGTATAGATTCTTTTTTTAGCGTGGTAAAATCATCAAACGAGTCCTTCCACCCAGGGCAAGGCGGGAGGGACTGTCAGACTTGTACTGACTAAAATCCACGGTGTCCTTCAGTAGCCCTTTGTATACCGGGGTCGCGGTATACGTGTGTCCCGCGACCCCGGCAGGCTTTGGCCCTCTAGAGGGGGGCCCCGTCATTATGCTGACGCTCTTTGAGGCGCGCGTGGAACACAACGCGCCGTCGACCCGGGCATGGTCCATGGTCGGACAGCGAGTTGCCCATTACTCGCTGCCCGCATGCCCGCGCCTACGGTGGCCGGAGATCGCCTTGCGACGTCCGTCGCCGTGGGCGTCTACCACTGCGGCGTGGGTGAGGGGTGGACGCTGTCCTCTCCCTCGCTCGTCCCGCCTCTTCCTTCGCGAGCATAACTGCTTCGCAGAAGGAGGCGACCGCTTCCCACTCCAATCATTCTGTAGATATTTGACATACGAACAGCTGTTACTGACGTTATGAAACTAGGTACTGATTTGACTAGGTACACGCAGCTTCACATAAAACTATATAAAACCAATATAAGCTGACCTTTCATTGTACGGAAAGAACACACAAAGCGAGGTCAAGATAAACTGGATTTATATAGTTTGATATGGCAGCAGTTTCACATACCAAAACAGTATTAGTTCGGGTGAGCGGCACTTTTGAACGCGCACTTCAGCAGTGCAGGTACTATGTAAGCTGGTATCGCGTCTTATTTTCTGCATCCACCGGCAAGGCTATGCGTAACTTTTGTTTGTACACATTGCAGCACATTTGTACTATCACTGTAATAAGTTTTTCAATGTGCGCGTACAAAAGTGTCCAGATGTGCGAGAACATTTTTTTTAAACGTTGCCCCACACTAGGCTTTTATCCTGTTTCGTGGTTTCGATTACAAACATACAAACTCACATACACAAACGCCCAGACCCAAAACAACTACTTGTAGATCATACAAATATTTGCTCCGTGCGGGAATCGAACCCGCGACACTCGGTGCAGCAGTCCAATCACTCAAGCACTGCGCTAATCGTGCCGCCAATTTGGTTCGTTTCTGCTATAGTGAGTGGACCAGGAGCGAACATTTGTGCCGCACACCAATGGATTCGCATCTTTATGTAGTACCAAGTAAGTCTGAACATACATATAGCTACGTCGCCACGTGTTTTTCGTATACCGCTCGCTCGTGTCAGGGGCGTACAGACTGTGCCAATACTGTGCTTGTGTGCCCTGATATGAAACACTGCACGTTATCACGGGCAGCAAGTGACTCCTAAATGCATGCCTAAATATTACTGGGCTATTTGATTTTGGAATTACGTGGGCCTGGCAACATTATTCGAATTTCAACGCATGGATCAGTGTCAAAGGTTGAATTTTCAACAGTGCTTTTATTTGAGCATTCGTTAAGGTTGGTGTTAGTGAAAATAGACACGAATGAAGTGGTATACTATCTAGGTAGGCACGTTAACACTAATTCTTTGCCCGAACTCGAGGACTAACAGCAAGCTAAAAGCGTCGATGACACAACTGCCGGGAATGAGCGACACCATGATACAATGGGTAGGTATGTTTACTACGAAGCACTTTTTCAGTAGGTACCTACTACTTAGGTATTTACTTACTTAACTACTTCAACGTGTTAGTTGCTTAGCAAAATATTCACTTGTGTTTAGAGATTTGAATATGCGTGACTCGACAAATAGTCAGTATCTAGCTCTTCTACTCCTATCTCTAATTACGGCAATAAGCGTCCAATTTAAAAACGGTCATTTGCTTTTTCGACATCCCCGGCGTAAAAGAAGCAGATTTAGCAAATCCTAGTTGGAAGTCCCGGGTCGACTACTCCTGCAAGGAGCCACCCCGGGTCGGGCTCTCACCCACCCTCCCAACTTTCACTCTCTTGTGCGTCGGGGATCTCGACCCTACACCAGCTACAAAACGTTCCTCACGCCTGAACACACGCACGAAATTATGGCCTCTACAAGCAAAAGCTTTAGAGGCGAACATCGCGTGGAGGCGGATAGTGCGAGGTCGAGAACATTTGAGCGATGCGTCTAGGGCGTAATAAGTGTTGACACATCGCCACGGAATTCTCGTCCATATGTTGGCGTTGGTAAGGGCGAAGTCCGCGTGCCGTTTAAGTGTTACACGCACAGTGTAGTGCTGCTGAAGACAACACCGGCGAGTACCGGATCCCTCGTCAGTGGGCAACCCGCGCACATTTCACGAATATTTCATATGCCGCGCCTGATTTAGCGATTAAAGAATGCAACTAGCGCTTAATTTGTGATTGTGACCGCTTGCGATGTGACACGTGTGTCCCGCGCGCTTCGTAAACAATAACAAAGATCGAGAACTTATAAAAACACTTCATCTTGATAAGTAGGTACCACTTAAAACGAGTGACCCATTTAGGATCTAAACTTAATTCAAAAACATTGACTCAGTTAGGTGCGAGGTATACGAGCACGTAGCTACCTATAGATACCTACTCAACATCATCACATTACATGACGTCATTGTCCGTAGATCAACCTCTGGTTTCCGTTTGTTTCAATACTTGTGGTTTCTCGTCGGAGCAAACAATTAGATCGAGGCAGTGGTGGTCGGCTGTTGCGAACGCGAGTTAGCCCGAGAGGTCAGCAGTAACGTCGGCACACGTAATTTATCAGTTAACGTTGTATACAAACAATTAACATCTGAGCGCTCATTAGGTACGGCTATAGATAAATAGTAGTAAATTGTAAATCGTTACAAGTAATGATGGCAAATCAGTAAATAAGAGATCGTTTTCAGTTATCTACTTGAAAAAGTATCTCAACAACTGTTGAACATACTCAGTGGTAAACAATAACAAACAAACAGAAGTTAGATCCCGGCTCTTAGAAGCAACGCAGTTTGTGGTAAAGTTGGTCATTGTTTGTGCTTCAACTGTGAGTACGTAGGTATGAGAGCGACGCAAGAGCAGAGCAAAGACAGAGCAGAAGCCGAGGTCGCATCGTCAGGCGCGGGAGGCGCGCTCGCTCCGACCCTACGGCCCACGCGATAAGGCGCACAACGCCGCGCGCGCTCGCTGACCTCACCGCACCGCCGGCAAATAATAAATATGTAACACTGATAAAAGCCGCAGAAGCGATGACCGGCAAGTATTTAGGGATTCTCGTTTGGCAAACACGACGGGTCATCGCGCCCCCGGCGCGGCGCCGAGGCCGCCAAGTTGTTGTCGGTGCCGGTGTCCGACCAACGGCTATTTCTAGTCATCCGGCGACCGCTGACATTCAAAATAGGCGGGCGCGGGTCCTGCTGCGGCCTCCGGAGGAAGCGAAAGAAGTTATGAAAGTCACGTGCGACGTACGTACCTGTGTGTGGCGGAGGCGTGTGGTGTCGCGCTCGAAGCACTCGTGTCGGAGGCGCGCGGCGGACTGGCGGCCGGCAGCAGTCGCGCCGGCAGCACGCCCCCCGCGCCCCGCGCGCCCCTCGCCGCTGCACCGAGCGCCCGCCACCGCGCCGTCGTCGGGAGCGCCGCCGCTCGTCGCTTCCACTGACATCAGCGGAGCCGCCTGCCGCCTCCCCATATCTCGCACGCACGCAACTCGCTGTCACCTCTGCGTGACCCTCGCGCCCGGCCAGCCGCACCGCCGCACCGCCGCCGCCGCACCGGTCGACCTACCTCTCTTCGTATAGCTATATCCACTGAACACCGACCAGCGGTCGACGATTCTAACCACATTATGTCTGCTTATTATATTAGAATTAACATAAAAGTACCTACCTGTACTGAAGCTGTGGTGTTATCGACAAGATTCCTAGTCACCTAGAGCTCTGTCGGTCCCCTAGGCTTCACGATATATGGTGGTTAACAGTCCAAACACAGCCTGCTAACCAGGTGAAATAATGTTTGTAATTACATACGTTAGAATTCATACATTAATTTCAACAAAGACAATGGTAGAAGTGGTTGTTGACACGTAGGTCGGTATGTATGTTTACATACATATGTACAGTTATCGGCTACATATACCTATGTGTTGTAACCTTTAAGAACCAGATGATTGTTCATATGTTCACAACGATCTTAGTGGAACAATTTCTTGATTCAACATCAACAGTAAGCAATAGCATTCCTCGTTATTTCGGTAAAATTAAGAGTCGGGTACCGATTTTCTTCCTTGTCATTTAGTAAATAGGCATTGTCATACATTATCTGTTGCTGATAGCGATATCAATACCGATTTGCAATAAGATAAGTAGGATTACATAACAGATTGATTCCAATAAGGTAGATAAAGAGATGGTAGAGCAAAACGAAGCAGAGCATAAGATTAATCATTAATAAATAGGTAGGTATAATTAATATGACAGTCACAACCAGTCTTACCATGGGGTATCGTATTACCCAGTTACTGGGTTGTGGAGGTCTGATAGGCAGTCGCTCCATGTAAAATACTGATATTCAGCTGCATCTGGTTCGACTGGGAGCCGACCCCAATATAGTTGGGAAGAGGATAGGCAGATGATTATTATTTAACTTCACGCCTGTATTCCTGACGTGTTGAGCAGATCTCTGAATAAAGTACACCCGCATAATATGAGGCGAGTCTATTGCCAAGAGTAGGTCTCCATCTTTCATGATGCTGTAGCTGACCTTTTGTGCGCCTATTGCGATTTTCTAACTACGCCCTGGTCTTGCCAATTGTGGTCCTGGTCTTGCCAATTGTGGTCCTGGTCTTGCCAATAAATTGTGGTCCTGGTCTGGCCATTTCTTGCGCAGAAATGGCCTTCAAAGTTTTGTGCCCTGTGCCTGAGCAGGACACCTTTGGCACACCTCTATTTTCTACACTGATCATTCATTTTATTTTACTTGTAAACTTAGCTTAGTCCCTCCCTCCCTCCCCATTACCGTGTCAGATTCCATATATCTCTATACCAAAATTCATCGAAATCGGTTCAGCCGTTTTGAAGTGAAAACAGAACAAACGTTTTCTCATTGAGTAGGGAGACAAGGTACTGTTTTATAGGTACATCTTTTAAAAGTGTATTTGTGTCATCTGTTCTATCGTTGATGTCACTAATTAACAGTTAAATTAACACCAATCAATTAACATGTGTTATTTTCTTTCTATAGGTGCGTCTAAATGGGCAATATTATTACTGCAATGTATGGCTGCAACATTAGTCAGGCAACAAGGAGTCACATATAAAATCCGACAGATAGGGTAACAGGAAATTATCCGAAAGTTTTGAATTTAGTCACGGTATATTTTATTGCAGTTGTTACCGCAAAAGGTATTTGCAAGGCTGATGTGAGTGGAAACGCCGAGAGGGGACGCCACAGAAGGACATACCTACAATGAGTTCCCCTCCCAGCGTTTCCTCATTGGTGATGTTCATTAGAAAGGTCAGGTGTATAGTACCTGCAACCGGCGTGCTTGTATGACCAGAAGTCGTAGTAATTTTTTTAAGTGAAAATCATCAATTGAGTCCTCTCACCCAGGGCAGCACGGGAGAGACTGTCAGACTTGTACAGTTACTGACTAAAGTCCACGGTGTCCTTCAATAGCCCTTTACGTTCCAGGGCTACGGTTACCTGATGAGTCCCGCGACCCCGGAACAATGCGCCATCGACCCGAGCGAGGTCCATGATCGGACAGCGAGTCGCCCATTATTCGCCATCAGCATGCCCACGCCTTGGCCAGAAATCGCCTTGCAACGTTGCCGTGGGCGTCTCCCGCGGCGGCTGGGTCGTGAGGTGGAAGCTGTCCTCTCCCTTACGCGTCCTGCTTCTTCCTTCGCTAGCATGACTAGCATGCGTGGCATAGAATCGTAGAAAGCAGGGTTTTATCGACGAAAGCAAAGACAATAAAATGGCAGACCGTAGAAAAGAAATGTTTCTTTTCTTCAATGGTCTCGGATTGTGCCATATCCGTGTAAGAAAAAACAGTCGAATTGTAAGGAAATGACGATGAAATAAAATAACTTTGTCTATTCTTGGAAGAATAGGGATATAGAATTGGTAATGCTTTTTTTTAATATGGCCACGGTGATCCTTCAATAGCTCTTTACGTTCCAGGTTCCGGCAGGCTTTGGCTCTCTAAGGAGGACCCCGTCATTTTGCTGACAGCTCTTTGAGGCGCGCGTGGCACCGTCCATGATCGGTCCCATTACTTGCCATCCGCATGCCCGCGTGTATAGCTTATAGCTATACTATATATAAGTAAGAGAATTTATAGGCTGTACCTACGCTGCGACTACAGTCGACGAGGCCGTATGGTTCTCGTAAGCTCAGCGTAGAGGACGTCTACCTGCAAGGTGGACAGGCTATCTGATGAAGAGCACAGGATCACGCTTGATGCAAGTCGCTGTTCCTATTGGAAATAGGGGAGGCCTTCCTACGGCTGATATGATGAGGATGACGCTACGCCGACCTAGTCGACGAGACAGACATTCATTTAGCTACTAACATCGCTGTTAGTATGTTAGTGAATACCAAACTGTAGTTTCGACGCTGGGACAGCGCTGCACATAGAGGTTGATAATAGCACTGCAGAAGCTGATCCACGGTTAAGGAAAAGGGATTCGAACGTTCTTTGTGTTGATCGCAGTAAAACAGCTCTTCTACGGAAAAGTATTTATCGAATGGCTCCAGTTATATTCAATAAAATTCCAAGAGAGATAAAGAATCTTAATAATAATATGTTTAAAAAGAACCTCAAAAAATTTTTAATTCACAAATGTTATTATTCCACAACTGAGTTTATGGAGGACACAATTGACATTTAATTAATTACATTTAGATTATTATTTTGACATTGTTAATTAATTGTGTGTTAGTACTTAAGAAATTTACAGTTGATGTGAGTTAATCTAATTTAATGTTGTTATTTCAAAACAGCGAACATTATTAATATTTGTATGCTCTCCGAGTAAAATGTAGCGAACTGACATTTTTATTATAACATCCTATTGTATTGATACCTGCATTTACAAATAAATTCGATTTGATTTGATTTGATTTGAGATGCATGAAAGTGGACGAAGCAAAACCAGTATCTAAGTACTATAGGAGCCTGCCTACCCCCAAGGAAAAAACTGCTTGAGTTTATGCTTGTACGACATAAAAGCTAATTCATGTTGTGATTGTTCTTAAGTAGACTATTCAGAAGTGATAAAAGTACAGTCAGCAAAAGAGTTAGGTACCTATGCAAGCGACTGCAAGTTTTAATGCTGCGGCTCCCTAATGTTGTGTTATTTATAAGTTTCAAAGTGTCTGCATACGAAACTCTTTGACTACATGTACCATAATATAGAAAAAAGTGCAGAAATACAGCATAATATAATTATAGGATGCATGGAAAAGTATTTAAAACTTGCTGTCTGTTTGTTGTTAAAGATTGAATTATTGAAAGATCACCGTGGATTTTAGTTAGTACAAGTCTGACAGTATGGGAAGAAAGATACTCATTTGATGATTTCACCAAGATAAAAAAAAAAACCTGTGGCACTCGGTGACTGCCGCGGTAAAGCTATTGCATCGCATAGCATTTTTTTATCAACTTATGCAATTATAATTATTTATTTATTATACCTATTTATTACTGTACTAATTAGGCTACTTCTATGCTATTCTCCTCCTCCCTCTCCCTCTCCCTCTCCCTCTCCCTCTCCCTCTCCCTCTCCCTCTCCCTCTCCCTCTCCCTCTCCCTCTCCCTCTCCCTCTCCCTCTCCCTCTCCCTCTCCCTCTCCCTCTCCCTCTCCCTCTCCCTCTCACTCTCCCTCTCCCTCTCCCTCTCCCTCTCCCTCTCCCTCTCCCTCTCCCTCTCCCTCTCCCTCTCCCTCTCCCTCTCCCTCTCCCTCAATAAAATTGCCACTTGCTCAAAAAAAAAAACTTTCGTGCTAGTAATGAGCACGTCTGTTCGTACCTTTATGAGCACGTCTACGTCTGTCCGTACCTTTATGATTGCCGAAGTCTCCCGAACTGAAACGACGTTAGACGATGCGTGCTGTCAGATGTGATCAGGAAATTTCCTTAGGATTTTTCGTTACGTTTTTCGCGCGCGCCTAGCTCAGGGCCTGCGATAAAAGCTATGCAATTAATAGCTCAACACATTTATAGTACATACATACATAATGTAGGTAAGTACATCTAAATCACAAACATTCGCATTTATAATATTTGTAAGGAAGTAAAGATGAAATGCTATTAATTATCCTATGTAAGTCTACGTAGTGATTAAGAACTCAAGAGCTGCCATAGATCGTGTCGTGTGGTACTGCCGGATAAGGGCAGGCGGCCACGCCCTATCATCCCGTGGGTGCGAGGCCCCTCTATCCTATAATGAGGTCAATTGGACTGCTCTACCTGTATCTACATTTAAAACATCATAGTACTGTTTTAAAACTGAATTTAATTTATCCGTCCTTATATAGGTTTATTTGTAAAACTTTAACAACGTTTCACGGGCTGAAAGTACTTTTGGTTATAAACAATTTTTTCTATGAAACCAACCCTGATAGATTAATAATTTTAGAAAAATCTATAATGCAGTTTGTCGTATAATTATGATTAGTTCCCAGAATTGTTCCTTATTAGCAACACTATCGAATAGTGTAATAATACAGGATGTGATTTATTTTCAAAAATCAGCGGGTTCGATTCCTGGCCAGGATTATTGATTTTTCTGAAATCCAATGATGCAGTTTTAGTTTTCATCAAAATCGGCCTCGAGACTCCTTTCAACGTTATTTGATATTCCTCATAGTTTCGGATATAGCCATTCACGCCCAGTTGAAAAATTTACCCTGTATAGTAATAGTACTAGCTGTCAGCTCCTGAAAGGTTTTAAGCTTTTACAAAAAACTCTGTTTAAGAATAGGCAAATTAAATTCAGTTTTAGATCTGATAAAACGGTCTAGTTTGGTTTGGAGCTGGCTAAATAACAGTCGCCTGAATAGATCTTCAAGCCGCGCTTACTTAAGTCGGTCAATGGATTGGTGACCATTCATTATATAAAAAAAAATCCTCTGTTGGTCGAAAAGCACGTTAAAAACAGCCTAGCTGCCATATTAAGTTTAGATTTCTGCAATACTTACCGGTTCTGTGCGTCCCTCATCGATCAGTTTTCCAAGGACCTCGTGCGAGAAACATCTTCAATAATATCAGCTTTCATTTCCTATCCGTCAGGAATTGCTCGCCGTAGCAGCCCGGAGTTTGGATTTGCATCCGGTTCAAGGCTTTGGCCTAATTACATGGCATAGGGACATAAATAAAATGTAGGTTTCCTAATCATCCGCCTGCCTTTTCCCAACTATATTGGGGTCGGCTTTCAGACGAACCAGATGCAGCTGGATATCAGTATTTTATACATATAGAGTGACTGCCTATCGCACCTCCACAACCCAGTGAATGGGCAATACGATACGCCATGGAAAGACTGATTGTCAGACTAATGGAGCTTCTGACTAACAGTAACGACTGTCAAAGATCTACAAATGACTGCCGGGACCAACGGCTTTACGTGTTTTCTGAGGCACGGAGGAAACTCGCAGCCCAATCCCAATTACATGGGATAGGAACATAAATATATACCGCTGGGCAAATATGTACCTAGGTTTACTAATACGGGAGTCAATCGGCACCCAACACGCGCCCTCGCGTATTCTTTATAAGCATTTCTGTGCGCTCACTACATCAAATCCGTGCAGTCACTGGATTGCTACCCTCGCAAGCTGTCCCAAGCTGACAACTCTTTTGCCTTGCCTTTTTTTTAGTGTTCCGCTGAACGAAAGAGAAACGGAAAGAGACAGAGCTATATACAAGGTCTAGCGCCATCTCGTTCCCTGAGCGAAACTACTCCCGCTTTAAGACGTCATGGTAGGCCTTCTGTACTGACTACTTCACGGTCCAACCCTTTACGTTCCAGGGTCATTGTGACCTGTTAAGGCAATCAATCAGGCTTTTTCCCTGTATGGGGGCTAAGACAGATAAAATTGCTGACTGCTCTGTGAGGCGAGCGTGGTACACGACGCGATTCACACAAGACGACAAGGGCCAACCGCTGACAGTCTACTCGGACTAATTCGTGGACCACGAGTGGTCCTCTCGTTACCTACGTGATGTTCACTTACGAGTTGCCCATTGCTTGACCATGTGAAGTTGATGATAACGCGGCGAACACCCATGTAGATTAACTGTCGTCTTCGAGTAAACGCCGAAAGACGAGGCGCTGCAGCCGGCTCTAGTGAGTTATTACCCTAACACGCTGTAACGTCATCTACTTAATCTACAAGGCAGGCAGGCTATTATGAGAGTTCAGTTACAGTCTTCCCATTTTCGTTCTGGAGTTGGTCTTTTGAGAGATCCCAGTTCTTGCCTCCGTGAGCTAGTGGAAGACCCCTTTACAGTCTCCCAGGGTTGTATTATAACAGGCGTTTTGAGAGGTCCCGGAACACCCTTCCACGAGCTGATGCTGGTGGCAACCGGGGTAGTTTTAATTACGTACGAATCCCACACTCCACGGTCTTGTCAATGTTTCCATCGATAAAGAAAAGATTTACTCATACCTAGGCTCATTCGTTCAAGAAAACAGCAGGGCTTATGTTTTTATTTTTAGTTTCTCTTTGAAACAATCGTAAAACTTCAATCAAGGTTCTGTTAAATTATATTATTTTGACTGATTGTGGACTGACTACGTGGACATCAGACTCTTAAAAAAAAAATTAAAGAAAAACAAAAAACCCGACTGCGTGAAAACTAATTTTGGAAAATACCTACGCATTTGGACTCTATAACGCCACATAGAAACAAACATACATACATACATACATAGACTGATAAACACATTACCCTCCTTTGCGTCGCGCAGTCGGGTAAAAACAATCATCACTTACCCCACATTCATTCCATGCGAGAATCGAACCCGCGACACGCAGCGCAACAATCGATCGCTCAGCCACTGAGTAAACGTGCCATCTATGATCAGAAGTTAGCGTAGCTATAAACCCAATCAATGTCCGCATTGAATTAAACTTAACGTAAAACGTTGTAAATATTTATAACTTCCTAACGTAGAACAATGAAAAAAATACAACAAAACATGACGTTTATCGACGACTTTAAATAAAATAGCATCAACCGCTAACTGAACCTCTGCCTACACCATCCTGAGAAATAGGCGTAATGTTTGTAAGACACCAAGCGACTACATTATGACACGCCTACTAAGAACATTGACGCAAATAATCACTCAATCGAGACTTGTCTATATTGCTTATGTAATTCCGTAAGAGCTGCTTCACACTTGTTCGGTTCGACAAAAGAAAACCGACCTGAACCCATTACAGCAGAAATGTCACTTAAATTTTGAGATTTCATTAAAGATTTCATTTCATCAAATGATTCCACCCGCTCTGTGTGGGGACTGTCAGACTCGTACTGTCAAAAAACTAAACTCTTTTAATAATAATAATATTCCACAACTATCACACAACGCCATCTAGTCCCTAGCTAAGCAGAGCTTGTGTTATGGGTACTAGACAACTGATAAACATACTTATATGTTTCTAAATACATACATAAGTATTATAGATAAATTACACCCAAATACAGAACAAATGATCGTGCTCATCACACAAACATTTGTCCTGGGTGGGAATCGAACCCACGACCTCCGGCATAGCAGTCAGGGTCACCAACCACTAGACCAACAGGCCTGTCTTTCATCAGTTACTGTCTGCGTTCCATGACGGTGTTAACATTTTAAGTTATTTCTGCAACCTTGACACGTATAAGGCCCCATTAGTTATGTAACGCTTTTTTTTCTCGTGGTAATATCATCAAATGAGTCCTCTCACCCGCAGGGCGGGACGGGACTTGTACTGACTGAAATCCACGATGATCCTTCAATAGCCCTTTACATTCCAGGGTCACGGTTACCTGATGAGATAGACTCGCGACCCCGGCAGACTTTGGCCCTCTAAAGTTAAATTATGCTGACAGTTTTTTGAGGAGCGAGTGTAATACTACAACATGAAGCTGGGCTAGTAGCCTGGCTTTTATCGGACAGTGTAAGTACCTACAAGTATCCACGTCGCAGATCTGCCGGGGTATGAGGCGGTGGATTTCTGTCCCTCATATACGCGTTCCACCTTCTTCTTCGCTCGCATTCATCTCTTTCTGCGAAGCTATAATTTTGCAGAAAGAGGTGACGTTTTATTCTATGTCACGCTCTACGCTATCGCCTCAACAAACAGACCTCAACCGTATGTTCCAGAGCGCGGATGGTCTACACATAAGTGTGTACCTCAAAATCCGAATAAGGAACCTCCCAAATTACCACCGTGAAGACCTGCGTCAGGCGAAATGAGAGCAAAATTCTTCAGCCTGTCTTCAAAGAGAAGACTTATAATAGGCTATTTGACAGTATCAATAAATTATAAATCTAATAAGTCCGTTATTTAGAGTTTTGAAAAATAACGGACACATATTTTTTCATAAGTAAACTCAATGAATATTTACCAAGATATAACACATCAAAACTCGAGAGTGGGGGCTCGTGACGTCAGAATTCAGTAAAAAATGTACTAAATTGTGACGTATTGGCAATTTTGAAAGCATCATAACTCCGTCAATTTTGGTTTGCGTAAAAAAAGAAAAAATACGGGTCAAATATTATTTGATAATCTAACTGACGGATTAATTAGATTTTTTTAGTCAAATAGCCTATTGGTTGTTATAGATTCTGCCTAAATAATTACAGCCGCACAGGCCGATCTTCTGGGTTAAGCCGCGCTCGCCGAGGTTGGTCTGTGGATGGGTGACCATCTGTCATAGCGAATTTCCCTCCGTGCCTCGGAAAGTACGTAAAGCGGTTGGTCCCTTTGGCAATTTGGATCTTTGACAGTCGTTACTGTTAGTGAGAAGCTCATAAGTCTGACAACCAGTCTTACCATGGAGTATCGTATTGCCCAGTTACTGGTTGTGGAGGTCCGATAGGCAGTCGCTCCATGTAAAATACTGATATCCAGCTGCATCTGGTTCGACCTCAATATAGTTGGGAAAAAGCTAGGCGGATGATGATGATACATTTTGCCTCCTTGCTCTGCCGGAACATAACGACCCGAAAAAAAACACCTCTAAGATCAACCCACAGTTTATCGATAAAATACTACATTGGAAAACTGTAATTTAATTTTCTTAGAGCGAAGACCATTCATTTCCTTTCTATCGACCAACGTGTAGTTATTCGACGTGACCGAGCTCCACATAAACAGCCTACCAACCCGCATATTATGGGTCCACGATAAGAGTGAAAGCGTCAATGACCTCCATGAGTCAAATAATGTAATTTAAAAATTACGTTTAGCAAAAACAATATTTACTCGTAGTGCAAATTAATTTTCAATAACTTTTGCTAATCTTTATGTCGATTTTCCACGCGCGCCTCAAAGAGCGTCAACAAGATAACGGGGCCCCCCTCTAGAGGGCCAAAGCCTGCCGGGGTCGCGGGATTAATACCATTACCGTGACCCGGGAACGTAAAGGGCTAATGAAGGGCACCGTGGATTTTAGTCAGTACGAGTCTGACAGTCCTTCCCCCCTGGGCGGGAGGACTCATTTGATGATTTTCCACGGTAAAAAAAAATCTTTATGTCTATTACTGTTTATTTAAAAGCGCGCAAGTGTCAGAAAGGGTTTTACCATCAGGCGTGCAAAGTAATTCCAGTGTGTGAAAGAGACAGCTATACAAGTCGTCTAGCGATAACCCGTTCCCACAGAACAGACGTCATGTTAGGCCACCAGTTCTACTATGCAGGAATAAATCGAAATTGAAAAATTCCCATTAGTTCTATCGTAGAACTGCGGATTTGTGTTGTGATACAGAACATGCGGGATGTTAGTTCCACTATTATGTAACACCTAATATCGCAGGACCCATAAGAAAAATCAGAAAGACCCATGAGAAAAAAATTAAATTTTTTAGAAGACCTAATGGGTCTTTTTGACACATTTCAGAAAGGGGTGCATGACGTCACAATAAGTCGCACCATCACAATTTAAAATCGCGAATCGAAGAGCTTTCGTGTGAAAAGAAAAATTTGATTGTGGACAAGATCTGAACCTGCGACCTTCCGATTTCCGCCCACAATCGAATTTTTCTTTCCACATTAAATCTTTGTGGGTGTACTATTCAAATATGTCTCTGCCTTTCGAGGATTAAAGGTAAATGTTATGTTATGTGTGATTTTACGTACAATAAACTTTGCATTGATAACAGAGATCAGATTACTGCTGAGAACATCAGATTATTGTTTGTCTATCTGGAGGGTTCAATACTCTGTGATTACTTACTTTTTTATTGAACAGATTAAGAACACTAGACATACATAGCTTAAAGATAATTATTTATTAAAAAAAAATTAATAGAATGACGTAGCATCTATTTTTCGTAGGCCTAGGCGTAGACCCGTGCTACGAAGGGCTACGAAACATAAATATACTCCTTTTAATTTTTTCCTGTTTTGTGTTTTAGTCCTTGATTTTTTTTATTTGTGTGAAACAAATGTGAATGTTTGTGTAGATGAATGGATGAATGTTTGTTAGCCTTTCACACAAAAACTGCTAAACTGATTTGGATGAAAGTAATGCAGAGAGTTTATAGTTTTATAGGATACTTTTTCTCCCTATATTTGGTCCCGTGTGATAGCTACTTACCTTCACGCGGGCCACAAAACTTGAAAGTTGCTTCCTCACTTTTTAAAGAATTAGGCTGTTCTTATTAGGTCGTAAAATTAAGAAATTAGTCGAGATTCATGCTAAACGAAATTCTCATTAACAATTTCAAAATTCCTTTTACAAAATACTTCAGTACTAGTACTTTAACCCACGTGAAAAATATAAATAAGTATCAGACAAGGCAGGTTCACATCCATACAGTAGGTAATATCATTAGCATCAAACATAACTATGTTAAGCACCTACTTGTTAACGCTACGTATGTAGATATGTAGGCACATGTAGATACAAACAGAATTAAGCTGTGAACATATTATCGGACGCGTCCGTCAGCCGCGGCTGAGAGACGCGTCTTAGCAGTGTGCACGGTAGTTCGGACGACCCTCTTCGGATGCACAAACATCCAGCCGGCCAGATTCTGTTCGGACGTCCGAACGCTCAAGGTCACGTCCGTGTCTTACGACCGACAGTTTGCACAGTGTAGTATTAAATGTACTGGCTAGATAATGAGTAAGCCGCGTCCCTCAGCCGCGGCTGACGGACGCGTCCGATAATATGTTCTCAGCTTTATCCTTACTACTGAAACTAAAGTGCAATTCAGGGGGCTGACAGCTTTAGTTCCAATTTCATGGTTTTGGCTCTGCTGTCGCGGTATGGTCGCCATATTGACATTAAACGTCATTGTTTGTCAATGTGTGTATAATTGACAGTTTACACATTATGTAAAAGTGACAATCAGTGTATATTATGTATGGTGTCATGTCATCGTAAGTGTCATCGGCATCGGCCATCTTCTTTATTGTTTTGTGCAGCATCGAGTCGAACAGGTTACCTTGTCTTCTCCCCGTTGAGATACTTGAGAAGCCACCCTCTGTTGTACAATACAATTCCACGCTTTGTGCTCCGTGATTCTTTCACTGTGCTCAATACTTTCTCGTCATGGCTCCAAAAAAGTGTTGTGTTGGTGGTTGCGATTCAACAAGTAACACACACAGACTATTTTGCATGCCAATGAATGATAATTTACGCAATTTGTGGATGTCGTTACTAGTTCCGACAAACTCTAATCTACTCGGACTGACAAAGAAGCAATTAATGACAAAACGTGTTTGTGAAAGGCATTTTGATCAAAGTCAATTCGACCAGGCAGGTGTAAGAATCAGGTATTCTTATCCTTGCTTGTTTACGGAACTGGAAATTGCTCATGGCGTACCACTTGCTAAAGGTATGTACTTAAACCTGTAATCTAGCTTAACAACATGACAACCACAAAAAGTACCTAAGTTATTGTACAAGTCTATTTTCCACACAATCATTATTTCACTAAGTATTCATAGTATCAAAAGGATGAAATTGGCAGTGGTTGTAACTTGTAATTGTCTTCCTAAAGCCGTGTTTTCTGTGCATGTTTGCCCTTATTACTACACAAAACATTAGTTTAAATACACACATCATGTCCAGCTCAGTCGCATCAACCTAATACAACTAAGCAATAATGCTTTGATGTTTTTGTTTTCAGGGTGTACTTTTCTGGATGAACATAATTATTGTCAGAGCCAAGAACAACATGATAACAATTCAACAGGAGAACTAATTACCATGACAGGTATGAAAAAAATTACTTCACAGAGCCTATGACAGAAACAGACAGCAATGTCAACCCTTTTGTAAAATTACTAGCTGACCTAACAGACATTGTCCTGTCCAAATTCCATAAAAAGAAGCACTACCAGTTTAACCAATTATTCTTAATTTATAAACCCTAGTCTGAC
The DNA here is from genome assembly GCA_950005045.1 of Agrotis exclamationis. Classification (NCBI taxonomy): domain Eukaryota; kingdom Metazoa; phylum Arthropoda; class Insecta; order Lepidoptera; family Noctuidae; genus Agrotis; species Agrotis exclamationis. Next base: position 8,427,317 of record OX465421.1, read on the forward strand.
TATTATGAACTTTGGAGAAAAAAAGAAAATGCCAATTTGGTCCAGGTCCAGCCGTTCTCAAGTGATGATAGATTCTTCAGTCTATTTGACAACAAAATGGCAGATATATTTTTTTAATGTCCGTTTTCCCCCTATTGTTTCCCTAAGACAAAGGTGCCATTTTGGTACCCACTTTAACTTGCGTATCAAAACCTTACCATTCAAATATATTTTTTTGCAGGTGACATTTCCCAGGAACATAAATATTCACTTCCTTCAACAAGCCAATCAGGAGTTTCTCTTCATTTGCAAAATGCAGGTTTGTGTTTTCATTTATTAAATAAATATTGGGCCCTACCACACACAGTGTGGCAAGTCAAAGGTCGCCATGGAGATTTTTTTTATTGATGAGAATGAACATCGGTCGGGTGACCACTGAAAACCAGCGCTGTACTGTGGGTTTCTCACAGCACAGCATTATGCTGAGTGGTCACCTTTCTTTTTACAGACATGGCATGCAGCTGTCAATTTTTGTTTTTGCTAAGTAACTATTTCTATTATTATTTTTTTAATGTTTAGATATAGTTAGTTATTAATTTCTCTGTTATTAATATTATGTAATCTGCATGCTCTTCTGTAGAAAAATAAAATAATTTTTCTTTCTAACATAGCAACCCCCTGTCAAATGTTATGCAAGTGCCGAAAGATTTGTGTAGCACCAAAGTGCAACCTTTTCTGTCATGTCATCAGAAGTAGTACTACCAATGTTTTCATTTAATGTTTAAAGTTACACTTTAAATGTATATTTTTCTTTTGTTTTAGGTTGTATATTTGCTGGTGTGATTACTGAAACCACAGAAATTGAACAAAGAGAATCAAACACAAAGAACAAGGAGATTCAGATAAGCACAGGTACTATGATTGAACAATCACTAACCATTCATAATGAATAATCTTACTAAATTTATTTTCTCACCATTGATTTTCTCACCCATTCTCCTTTTGAGGATTCCTGTGCCAATCGGCCAACCTTAAACTGAATGGGAAAAATGTCAACATTTTATTTTGCATTCTACTCATAAAATAAACTTTGATTACAGAATGTCAACCTGTTTCTGAAATGGTTGAAATAAAGAAATCATCACAGAAACCCAAATCAAGTAAGTAAATTGCTTACTAAACATTTGCTAAAATATTATATACCTGTGACATGCGCATGCTTTGAGAGAGTGACCTACTTATGTAACATCATGTCAAATATATAATATATTTAAATTAAATACAGTAGAGGCTAATTAATTTGGTCCTTCAGTGGTTCAGCACGTCAATAATTCAGCACCTTCCGCTTACGCTTTTCCGTAGCAACTCCCTCCTTATAATGTAGCTCTATGCACCCTCCTCTCGCCCTGACATTTTTAAACAAGGCTACAAGTTGCAATAAAACAGACCTCAGTTAAGGATTATTTTAAGATTAATTAGATAGGTAAGATATGTTACTGTTTAAAAAAAACGTGTAGTATTTGAATACAATTATCTACCCTCATTAAATAACTTACTACATTATGAAATGCTTTATTTAATTTATTATTATTTTTAATAGTGCCCATTAATGAGAGTCTTCTGTAATAATGTATTATAGTCATAAATTCTCTTCTAAATATTGGTTTTAACAATTTTTGAAAAACTGAGTGGCCGAATAGAAAGCCACAAAAAGCAACTTAGTTTTATACTGTATATGGATTATAGATTTCTTTTTTATTTTGTACTAGCTTCTGCCCGCGACTTCGTCCGCGTGGAATAGTTACTTCGGCTAAAACTAACTTTGTTACCCGTGACTTTGTTTACGTAGGTGAAAATATTTTTAAATAATATCTTCCCCCTCATGTCTGCCCGCCGCCTTGCACATCATAAATGCGCGCACAGTACTTGATCATTGTTTTGCTGCGGAGTTATTTTAAAATTGCGATATCTCCTAAGATATTCATTGAAATCGAATGACGTAAGGGGCAATTTTGTTTTAAATTAAATACTTGTTATAAAAAACGTATTTATTTGGATAAGGATTAATATCATGTTTATGAAAACACCTTCGCAAATGATGCATTATTTTTGAAACATTATTCATTAGTGCTCCACTCCTATTAGTCTTAGCGCGATGATATATAGCCTATAGTCTTCCTCGATAAATGGGCTATTTAACACTGAAAGATTTTTTTCAAATCAGACCAGTTCCAGTTCCCTGAGATTAGCGCGTTCAAGTAAACAAACAAACTCTTCAGCTTTATTATTACGATAGTATATAGATAATCTAAACAATTATTTATTATTGATTTCAGGAAAGAGTGCAACACAGTGTCGGTCTAAAACTCACCAGTATTTAAAGCAATGTACAAAAATTGCTTCAGATAGTCTGGGTAACACAAATGCTCAGAATCTCCAAAATGCATACAAAGCCGAAAACCTAGAGCTTATACAAAATTTTGAAAAACTTAATAAGAAAGCTAAAGCTTTTTTATTGATGCAACTAAGACTTGCTAGAAGAAGCAAAATGGCAAGACGATTTTCTTTAGAAGACAAATTATTCGCCCTTGCTCTGATGAAGCAAAGTCCAAAGGGATATAAGCTTTTAGAAAAAATGTTTTCCTTACCTAACAAGAGGACACTGGCTAGACTCTCAAATAAAATTGAATTTGAATGCGGAATAAATAAAAATATTTTTGAGCATATCAAACACACCACTAAGGACTGGGACACAACAAAAAAGCTTTGCTCCTTAGTTTTTGATGAGGTAGCATTGTCACCACATCTCACATATAATGAAAGCAAAGACAAAATTATCGGATTCGTAGAGATAGCAGAAGAAAGAAAACCAAAACTGGCTGACCATGCTCTGGTTTTTATGATTAGGGGCATATGTCATTCATGGAGGCAACCCATTGCATATTATTTTTGTGAGGGAACAATTTCAGCACATGAGCTGATGAGAATTTTAAAAGAAATTATTCCTTTGCTCGTTGAAACTGGTCTAAAACCTCTGACACTTGTGTGTGATCAAGGATCCACGTTTAGATCATGTTTTAAACAATTAAAACAATCGACTGCACAACTTCGCAGCAATCAATGCAGAGAAAATGGTAATTTTGTAACTATTTCATACAGCTTCATTACATAACATTATATTGTATTCTTTTATTTCTTTATTTTTTAAATTGTTTCAGATGTTACAATCAACATAGCTGGACAAGATCTTTTCATATTTCACGATCCACCACATCTTTTAAAGAGTGTCCGCAACAATTTTATTTCCAAGGATATTTTATATAATGGAAAAAGAGCATCATGGGCAGATATTTCATATATTTACGATCTAGACAGTAAATCAGGTCATACCAGAGCATTACCGAATTTGACTGCACGACATGTGGACCCAAAACACATAAATAAAATGAAAGTTAAAGCAGCCACTCAAGTGCTAAGTGCACGAACAGCTGCAATGCTTAATTATACTGATGCTCTTCGTAAGTAGTATTATAACTTTAAATTGGTTTAATTGTTTGAGAAATGAACAAATGTTTTTGTGATGTTTGCATGAACATTACAACTGTTTCATAGACACAAATGTAAAAAGCACATGGGCACTATTAGTCCAGTCAACGAACAATTATAGAGGGAAAGTCTTGGAACACAATTTTTAACTCGCAACTTTGTTTGCGAAAGCTGAATAAATTCCCCATAAGTTTTATTCAGTGAGCATTTCGATATCTTGTATAGTTTTCGAGGTATCTGCTCTTGAATGTCTGTAATTTGGGATAAATCATTTTTACCTTTTCACATTTGGAAAGTTGTATTTCATATCGTCAAAGATCCAAAAAGCAGCAGTAGTGTTTTCAGACCCTTCCACCACCTACGATGAACACAGCCATATGAAACCTGCATGTTGAGCTGGTATGGGGCTCCAGCTAAAAAATCTCCTTCAAATCTACTTCCACTTGTGGGCAAGTATAAGTAGTGCTTGAAGTCGGTGGCCACCATCAATCTTGATATCCCTTGTCTTCCTCCCACCGAGGAAGCAGTAAAAAATAGCGCAGAAACTCATTTCAGTTTATATTAGGTTCATATACAACCGTCGTATTTCGTTAGATTTGACCCACTTTTGTTGCCCAAATATTATCCTTCTCATACAATGAAATTATCCTAACATGACACTAAACCAAATAGCATCATTAAAAAATAAATTATTTTTTCGTTCATACAATTTGTATGAAAACATATTTTGCTAAATTTGACCAACTTCCGCCTATTATTTTATTCCAATATCATAAAATGACCCTTACCTGAATGAGAGTTGAACGGCATTAAAAAAAATTGGGCTAATCATTTTTATGGACAACTCACACTTGACCAAAAATTAAATATGCCAAAATTGTTTACATAAAAAAAGCTAAAGGTTCCTAAGGTAGTTTTTCTGTAGCTCATAAGGATGCGGATATCTCCCTATTGGTCAACTTAAAAGCATGACCCGGTACATGTATCTAATAATTATAATCTAGAATGAGTTTCTGGGCAATTTTTACTGCTCCCTCGGCGGGAGGAAGACAAGAGATATCAAGCTTGATGGTGGCTACCGAATTCAAAAATTACTTATACCTATGGGCATTGTAAACCCTTTAGCTGGAGGCTCACATCACCTCAAGATGCAGGTTTCACTTGGGTTTGTTCATTGTAGGTGGTAAAGGGAGGGTCTGAAAAGACTGCTGCTGCTTTCTGGATCAGCTTTGGCGATATCAAATACAACTTTCGAAATTTAAAAAGGTAAAATGATTTTTCCCAAATTACAGACATTCAAGAGCTACCTCGAAAACTATACAAGATATCGAAATGCTCACATAATAAAACTCATGGGGAATCTATTCAGCTTTTATGTCGTTCGTACATGTTATGTCGCTAGGACGCATAGTTTCCGAGATATAAGCGAAAAAACAAAAAATGGTACATTCAAACCCCCCCCCCCCCTCCCTCCCCCAAAGCTCAAGGGCTAGGGGCGGGGACTTTTGATATGTTCACCTCCTAACTGGTCCAAACAAAGTTGCGTAGTCAAAAATTGTGTTCCAAGACTTTCCCTCTATACCTTATTTTATAAAATATATTATATCTTTTTCTAAAAATGTAATGCTCTCTATAGTCTACCTAACCTATCTACATAATTATTATGCTAGGTAGTGACATTATTGAAGCAATAAATGTTGGTAATATTTATTTAAAGCAAATTTAATATTTCAGATAAGCGGCTCAACACTCCTATAGAGACCATGGAGACTACAGCAGCAGTGGTGACATTTTTTGACGACCTATTTGATAGTGTCAATGGATCGCCAGGTCAACCAAGGGGCAAACTTAGATGCGCAGTAAAACCGAACTCTCCTCATCAAGAATTTTGGCAAAAAGCTATTAAATCCCTAAAAAATATTAAATATATTGACACCAATAGTAAATTGGCTAGGCAGACTGCAAAACCGAGACATGTGCGTCCTCCGTGCCTTGAAGGGTGGATCACTACGTTGCAGAGTTTTCTGGGTCTTTCCAAATTATTATTTACAGAATTTGGAGTGAAATACTTTTACTCCAGATTAATAAATCAAGATCCTCTTGAGAATTTCTTTGGTCGCATAAGAGCGATGAATTATCGCAATGTGAATCCTGATGGAAATAGTTTTATGTACGCCTTCAAGTCTTTAGTGATTTCTAATATATTGAGCCCTCACTCAAAATTTTCAAATTGTGAAGAAGATGATGGCGACACATTAGTTGATGTGAACTATCTTTTTACATACTGCGATAAAAAAGGTAATGACGAAAATATTTCGCCTAATTTAATTATAAATACGCCGTCATCTTCAAAGGGTCCGACAGAGTCCGAGGGAACTCTAATAAAAACTGTTGTATCGGAAAAAGTAAGGGTCCAAACATCGGCGTATACTGCGGGATACATATGCAGGAAAATCACAAAAAAATTTAATTGTTATTCATGCACAAAAACTTATGCAACAAAAGAGATACAAGGGATCCATGAATTTATACAACACAGGGAATATAAAAGATTAAAAAATAATAATTTGGCTTACCCAGTTGGGAAACTACTGTGGCTGTACAGAGAAATTTCTCAAAGCATTCACGATTTTTTAAACGAAAATGGTTACAAAAATAATGTTAAAAAAAATCTTAAACTGCTAATTGCTGAACGCGACATGTCTTGGTTGGGCTGTAAAAAGCACAAAAAAGATGTAATTAAATATTTCACACAACTTGTAATTCGCCTGCAATGTCACAATTGGTGCACTATATTAAATAAAATTTTAAGAGGACAAATAGAAGAAAAATATGTTTTGAAAATGCAAAACATGCAACAGTTAGCATTAAGAAAATATAAAACCCTTAAGCAAAAGAAAACAAATAAATGACCACAAAGTATATGATAATTTGTTTTATTTATAAATCTAATATAATAACTGATAAAACCCCTATATCGTCGGCCTAATTCGTTAACCTGCTAAGTCCATTTTTGGCAAAATTGACTTTTTGATGCAGTTCGAAAATTCAGCCTAATATCTACCGTAGCATTTAAGAAATAACAGCGATATCAGCCTAAAAAGGTGACAAATGCTATGCCCGAAAAACTGCTTTCTTATCACAAGCCAATCTCCACAACGCAAACCTGCTAAATCCTGTTGAGGCCTCAGTTTTGCACTGACAACGTTCCCAAACTCACGTACCGTTTGGGAAAACTGATTATTTTATTTTATTGTTGTAATAATTAATTGATTGTGATACAGAAGCAGTAGTAAAACAATATTTAATAGCTGTCATTAATAATAATAAAATACTTAGGAGTACAACACATACTACAAGACAGACAACACATTATAATAACGTATATTAAAACTATTACTGATAGTTTATGAAGAGTTTAGCATTTTTTTTATCGTGGTAAAATCATCAAATGAGTCCTCACACCCAAGGCAGGGAAGGAGGGACTGTCAGACTTGTACTGACTAAAATCCACAGTGTCCTTCAATAGCCTTTACATTCCGGGGTCACGGTATTCGTAAGTCCCGCGACCCCGGCAGGCTTTGGTCCTCTAAGGGGGTCCAAAGCCGTCATTGTGCTGACACTCTTTGAGGCGCGCGTGGAACACAACGCGCCGTCGTCCCGGACATGCTCCATGGTCGGACAGCGAGTCGTCCATTACTCGGCGCCCGGATGCCCGCACCTACGGTGGCCGGAAATCGTCTTGCGACGTCCGACGCCGTGGGCGTCTAACACTGCGGCTAGGCTGTGAGGTGGACGCTGTACTCTCCCTTACGCATCCCGCCTCCTCCTTCGCTAGCATGACTGCTTCGCAGAAGGAGCTGACTGCTTCCCATTCGGTCTCGCCTCGCAGCATTGCCTCGACCAATGCCGGGCGCGAGATGTTGCCGCCTATCGCCGTCGTGAGGACGCGGCGCGGCGGTGTTCTGCCCAAGCGGGGCAGTCCTGCACCGTATGCTCCACCGTGTCCTCCGGGCGATCTCGCAGTGGTGACACCCAGGCCTTTCTTCCTTCCCTATCCGACACAGGTACCTGCCGAAACTTCCGTGTCCGATGAGGACCTGCGTCAGGCAGTAGGTCAGGACGCCGTGACGCCTATCCAGCCTCCTCAAGGAGGGGTCTTACCGCTGCGATTGCAGCGTGCCCGGACCTTGGTTGCAACAGTCGCTCCCTCCATACTGCCCTGAGATTGCGCCTGAGCTCTTCCCTCCGCGCTTCGAGAAGTCGAAGCAGCGGGGGTTCGCCCCAGCGATGCGCCTCCAAGCGCCACTCATAGACGCGCTGGAGAGCCGTCGCCTACAGATCCCAGGGCAGTAATCCGGCAAGGAGGTTGGCCGATTCGCCGGTGATCGTGCGGTATCCTCAAATCATCCGTACAGCCATAAACTTCTGGCAGGAGGCGTTTGGCCCGCTGAGACTGGGCAGGAGTCGCCTGAGGGCGGCTGCTGCCCGGTTCAGCTTTGGGGCCAAATACAGGAAGTGCTCCCTGAAGTTCCAACGGCTGTCGAGGACGAGTCCCAAGTACTTCATCGTTCTCCCGAAGCCGATGCGAACCCCTCCCACTGATGAAGAGTTCAGCTTAGATATTTTAATCCTGTTTCCTATTAAAGAAGACTGATTGTTAATTTTTTAATAATTAATATATTGATTACTGATTGAATTCGTTTAACTGCACAGTTAAAATAATTATCTATACACCATTAATACCATTAATTTACCATACTAAAAAGTAAAAAAAAACTGCTAAGTCCTCAACCAAATTGAAACTTCACTTCGAAAACCTGCTTAATTATTATTTTCCTTAATTTTGTAAAATGTGTTTAGGTTTTGTTAGATATTATGTTTTTAAAATATCAAGAAAAAATATATACGCCAACGGGATTTTCAAAATTTTGATTGCTAAACTAATAAAGATATTATTCAGTTTTTTCTTTGTCCTGTAAACTTTGCAAAAACGTATTTAGCAGGTTAACGAATTAGGCCGACGATATAGTAGTATATTTTATCGATATCGGGTACAACACTACACTAAAAATCTCGATAACGGCCATATTGAGTATCCATTTAGATTGAAAGCACTATTATATACATATTTCTTTTGCATGTGTTGTGTCCATGCCGCGCCGCAAATGAAGCGACAACAGCGCCATAACTGTTAATGTAGGAACTAAGCAAATTCGACTGTCACATCTGTAGCTTGCTACATATAAGTAATCTGTGGTGCAATTCCACCGGCAATTCTCTGAATTAATGCATAAATAGCTATATTTTTACTCGTTCTTTCATAAATTCTACGTTTGATTACTTTGGGTATTAAAATTTTGCAATTAATTATCTGAACAATAATGAGCCAATAAATTGCAAAAGACACTATTTTAGCGTGATTATTTACGTGCATGTAACGCCATCTGTGTTTAGCATTTGGAGTTGGAGTTGATTGAGAAGTTCGGATAATGTTAGGTAGATGTCAGCACTGGTATAAAAGTTACGCGAATGTAACAAAATGATAACAACATAATGTCTTTACATAGCAATATGTTGGTTCATGTTAAAGACTGTGTCCTTCACTGTAAATGAGCATCAGCAACGCCGAAACGGAGTCTAAATTAATTGTAAAACCCCAGAGTCGTACTAGGTATTTATAAAGGCAGTAGGTATGTACAAACTCTCCTTCATTGCCCCACCTTTGCCGGAGCAAGCCCGCGATCCTATGCCTGTAATTTTAAAATACATATATCATTTAGATCCAGCCCGTCTCTTGCTGTTCTCCCCAGTTCCCCCCTTGCAGTTCGTACGTAGCATGTGATCGCTTTTTTTAGGGTGGTAAAATCATCAAATGAGTCCTCTTACCCAGGGCAGGCCAAGGCAGGGCAGGAGGGACTGTCAGACTTGTACTAACTAAAATCTACAGTGTCCTTCAATAGCCCTTTACGTTCCAGGGTCATGGTATTCCTTAGTCCCGTGACCCCGGCAGGCCTTGGCCCTCTAAGGGGGGCCCCGTCATTGTGCCTACACTCTTTGAGGCGCGCGTGGAACACAACGCGCCGTCGACCCGGACATGGTCCATGGTCGGACAACGAGTCGCCGGTTACTCGACGTCCGCATGCCCGCGCCAACGATGGCAGGAGATCGTCTTGCGAGGTCCGTCGCCGTGGTCGTCTAACACTGCGGCTGGGCTGTGAGGTGGACGCTGTCCTCTCCCTCACGCGTCCCGCCTCCTCCTTCGCTAGCATGACTGCTTCGCAGAAGAAGGCGACCGCTTCCCACTCGTCGTGAGGACTCTGCCCAAGCGGGGCAGTCCTGCACTGTATGCTCCACCTTGTCCTCCGGGCGATCCTCGCAGTGGTGACACCCAGGCGTTTCTTTCCTTCCTCATCCGATACAGGTACCTCCCGAAACTTCCGTGTCCGGTGAGGACCTGTGTCAGTCGGTAGGTCAGGAAGCCGTGACGCCTAACCAGCCACTCCTCAAAGAGGGCTCTTACCGCCACGATTGCGGTGTGCCCGAGCATGTGATCGCTTAGTTTTTATTTTGTAAGCCCCTGATTAGAGACCTTCAACATAACATGGAATATTCTATAACATTTTCTAAGCAATAGAGTACCTATCATAGATAAAAAAAAATATATAGCAACATTAATGTTAGCAATGTTGATAAAGTGGCGACTTTAGACCCGCTGATTTGTTTTTAAAGCTGCACTATCTCGGGATAACATTGTAACTCCAGCAGTAACTTGTTAACTATTTAATAATGTGTGCTTGTAACATTTAGCAGAGTACACCATTCAACTTCCCATAGGATATGATTGACGGATTGTTCGTATTCACACATTTACATTGTATAGAGTCTATCTATCTTGTATTATATAGCGTCATAGCCAGCATTGTGTGAGTACCATGTACTTCAGAGCTATCTTTGACTAGAAACCTACGTCTTTCATTGACTTGAATGACTCTGGCGGTTGAGAGTATGTCATGCTCACTCAAAAGTCTCGCTGATGGTGGCGTGTGTCTCGGATCATTTAGTTCCCTTCAAAATGGTTGAGCTGCATGGTGCTGATATATGTGTCATGTTCGTGAACGGGCGCTGTCAGTTGGGACTGGTCATCTCTTAGCTGCCACGGTCTATTTTAATTATTAATACTTAACTTTATTTTTGAATTGTCTTTTTTTATGTTTACTATGGACACTATTAACTTGCCACATCGTTCTGTAATAATTTTGGCGATTGAAAAAGAGTGTCCATGGAGTTTCTTGCTCATTCTTCTCCATAGAGATCTACGCTTTGGAATGAGCACCTACGGTACTTTCACAATTTTTATGTCTTGTGACTGGGACTGTAGCACCATAACTATTTTTGTACTAGTTTTATTTGATGTCTTTTGACAATTCAAAAGTGCCTGTAATTGGCCTAGTTGAAATAAACGATTTGATTTGATTTACAGCGTTTCACTTCCGCACAAGTTGTGCGGTAACAGACGTAGAAAAATAATTATGTACATTTAAAGATATGACACAAGAGGAGTTTGCGCTATTTGCGAAGTGGTGGGGACATCAAATCGATTGCAACGCCCGGTGTGGCAAAGATATGAAATAACTCGGGACTATCGGGAGTGACATGAGTCAAGTTTAATAAGCACCACAACCTTTTTAGTACGTTTTTAGGTATTGTGTTTAAAAGGGTGGCACTTGTCGCGGGCTCGAACTCACTGGCAGGCACGGCCAAAAATCATGCTATTTCACCTGACATCGTGGTCCGTGAGCCATATTATTCATGTGTGCGTGAGCGTCATACCCCCGGGAAAACATTATTCAGTGAGATGCACGATCATTCAGAGTAAAAGGCGCGCGTAAAAAAACATGAAAAGGCCTTTGGAAGATCGGGTTTTATGAAACACACACTGCATTAATCAATTTTATTTCAAATAAAATTGATTGAATTCATCGATAGTTGTGCTTTGTCGGTACGGAAATTTGATGCTTCTTTAATTTCTAATTTACGCCCAAAGTTGTGTTAAAATTAGCAATAAAAACGAATCTTCGGAAGCTCGTAGCTTTTTAATGGCTTGTTATTTCACAATCCTGCTTCCGTACAGACAAAATTAAAAATGAGACAAAACGATATCATGTTTAACTTTGGATGTAACAGTGTCAGATAATGGAGTAAAACCCCCCTGAAGTTTCGCGGCCGCTTTAGACCCCCTGTGCCAAGCGAGGGCGGATCGCTTATTATAAGGAGGGACCTATACTAGTTCATATTACAGGAATCTTTATTTACATCTGTAATTTGTTTTACTTGGTTTTTAATTGAAAATAATTGGTGACTTGGTGATAGTATGTACTAAGCCTACGACGCTACGAGGGTGCTACGAACTGCAACGAAATAAGTTTTATGGAGGTACTCAATTTTTTGTGTATGAGAATAGATAAATATTTTTTTCCTATAGTAAAAAGCAACTACACTGTCTCCTGTCTTTGCTGAGCGTCTCGTGAGACATCGTTCGTGACTACGAGTTTTAAAACCATTGTTAATCTCTTGGGCCAGGAGTTTCGAAAAGTTCTTTCTTTACCCGTAACTTTGTATAATTTTTTTAGGATCTCAATATTAAGTGTTGAGTGTACGAAACAACCAGAAAATGTAAAATACCCACTATTTGTCCGTAGACGGCTGGATCAGAAGTCACTGTACTTTATAGTATAGTGTAATAATAACTACTAAATTAAGGATTGTCTACGGAAAGAAAAATTCAAGCTGCGAGCAGGATTTGAACCTGCGACCTCCGAATTCAGTACATTCGACGCTCTTTCCAACTAAGTCATCGAGGTTCCTAACTTCCTACCTATATTCTTTCCGTTGATAATCTTTGAAATTCGCGATGCTTAGTTACTCATGAATGGACTTCTCTTTCTCTTTGGTTATATACCAATCACTAGCTGGAGCTGCTGCCTGCGACGTCGTCTGCGTGAATGCGTTGAAGAAATAAAGGTTCACTGCTCGTTCCCCGTAGGTGATAGCGTGATAATATGTAGCCTAAATGTTGACCCGACTTCTTAATAATATTCGTGCCAAATTTGAAGTTTTTTTTTTTCTTTTTGAGTTTATCCCGGACATACGTCCAGACAACCAGACAAAAATTCTAAAAACTATATTTTTGGCTCCGGAATCGATTAAAAAAAAATTTACTTCAGGCAAGATGCCCATACCAGAAAATTAATATAATTAAATGCAAATAAATAAATGGAATCAATTGGAAAAAAAAATATAACACTTAATTAAAATAAAATCAAATAAATAAATAAAAACAGTTTGAATTTAAAATGATTAAAATTACATAGTCAATTAATATAAACTTAATTTAGGTATTTACCTCCCACTGTGGCCCCGGGCACACGCACTTGTGCTTGAACCCAGTGCCCCAGAAAGGGGCTGTCAAACCAGACACGTTTTAGATCACACACCAAGTATTCTTTAAAAAAAAATCAATGTACAGTTTTGACTTTCCTACCTTTTTATAGATCTTCTATTATGTAAACACTAAACAAATAACATATCTGACGGGTCTGGACTGGGTGTTTGCTAATTTTTATCGTAGGTAAAAACAAAACTAACATTAAAAATAATTTTATAAAAGAGATTTTTATAAAATTATTGTTAAGTGTTTTTTTTTTGTTTTCTATGGAAGTCACAAAATTTAATTTGTTAAATACTCATCTAGAATCATAAACCAAACCGTTCATGGGGTAGGCTCATTAGCAGAGTAAGGGGCTTCGAAGGCCCTGTCAAGAGCCCCTTCGTACTCGCCATAAGTACTATCGCCCAATGTATATGTATACTGACCCCCGTAAAGATTATTTTTGCTTGCAGAGTTTTAACTTTCATTTCCTAGGCCCTTTGTTTTGACCATTCATCCTATTCATAAAAAAGGGTCATCCATTTCATAAAAAAGGTGGCCAGTTCACAGATGTGGGATACTGCGCACGCGATTTTGTTTTAAAAGTGAGCAGAGATTACATTGTTCGATAGTACCTTGAAAGATGTACATAACATTCTGTAATGTATGACATTATAATCCTACGGGAAAAGTAGGTCAACACCTCGTTAGAGCAGCAGCTAGTAGATTATTTCATTATTTGTTAAGAGATACGTTTATAATATTTCTTTTTATGATATTTCATACAAAGACCGTTATTTTTCGTAATGACTAAACAGATTTTAATGACACATTAAGCAAGGCACATACAGATCTAAAAAGACAGTAGAAAACATTTTCGAAAAATATAGCCTTAGTACGGTTAAATTAGAGTGATATTCAATATTTATATATACAAACGGCCTTTTTGTTTGAAAAAGGTTTCTATTAAACATTTCCATAATATTTTTTTCTAACATTTCACTTGACGCACTTATTAAATAGTCCTCTTGATCGATTTCGGCCACGGTGCGGCGGCTAATTTCAGCGGAGGTTATATAGCCATCTACACGGGACATATTATAGTGCACAACAGCAGTGTGTGTACACCAGTGCACTTGTGCAGGCACAAGGTGCACTCGCTATTCCTTTACTCTCATAGACCTATGGAACGGCAATCTGACACGACCGGGTAGAGATCAGGCGCAGGACCAACGGCTTAAGCCTCCTGCAGACACACGCGATTAATCGCGCTGCGACAACGAGCCAAGCTAATTTCCACTCTAAATGTACTGCGAATGGACCGCGACAAGTCGCCCCGCGCGATTAAACGTGTGTGTCTCTCTCGCTCGAGGCTTTAACGTGCTTTCCAAGACACGGGGGTATTACATCGCCAACTTTCAAACTCCGGGCTGCTACTAAGAAATTCTAATAGAAAAACCCAATTGCACTTTTTGCCCAATCCAGGAATCGAACCCGGGACTTCAACGCTCAGCAGTCGCGTTTGTGACTACGAGACCAACGATGCATTCTAGATCCAAGTGTACCCATGTATGTATACGTCCAAGCAAATTATATTAATGAAAATGAAAAACATTTTGTCAAAAGAGTCTACTAACCGAAATAGTGTTCATGCAAATGTAGACATTATCTCGTGCAGGTTTCGCTTCAAAGTCTGTGGTAACCCCTGCCAGGTATTCCCAGAGATAACCAAATATGTCAGAGCTCCTGAAAATTATGCAGGCTTCCTCTTTACAGCTAAATATTGCACTCGTCCAGGGATTATTTGTAAAGGTATAACGTGCAGTTAGGAGCAGTGGTGGCCCAGTGGTATCGGTCCCGACTTACGAGTTGTAGGTCGTGGGTTCGAACCCCGCCAGGCGCATTACTTTTGTAATTTATTTCAATACCACTGCTCTCAAAACGGTGAAGGAAAACATCATGAGGAAACCGGCATGTCCTAGAACCAAAAATTCGAAGACATGTGACATCTACCAACCCGCACTGGGCCCGCGTGGTGGATTATGGCCCACTCCCGGGAACCGATCAATTTACCGAATTTTGTTTGTTCGAATTTCATTACACCGAAAACTATTGACCGACATCTCATTTGCTATATGCATTATTTGACATATTTTCAGTTCATCGAAGTATCATTAGCCATAAGTATTATTTTACCGAAGTATGTTCCGCCGATTAACAAAATAACCTTTTACTTTTGACCGAAGCCTTTTTTAAACTTTTTTCAATTGCCAAATGATTTATTTGCCATATTTTCACCTTACCGAAATAACATTTTACCGAAAAATTAAATTGCTGTCATAAAAATTCAATATATTGCTACATAACTTTGTGGCGGAAACGAAATGCTGCAAAGCCGACTTTACGTAGTCTTGTCTGCCCTACTCCTAGAGTGTAATTTAAAATCGCGTAGGCGCGGAGGGGTGGGGTGGCCGGCGAGCTGAGGAGCAGGTGGTTGGAACGGCCGCCGCCGCGGCTGAGGCTGGCCGGCGAAGCCGGCCAGTAAACCGAAGCTGCGGTGGTGAGCGTTCAAATCATCTGCGACGATAAGCTCGCGTGGAGCCACCCAAAACCCCATAGCGCCGGAGCCATGACAGAAACAATGCTTGTTGCATGCTTGCTTGAATACTGCGTGTTTGCTGAATGTTGCATGCTGCGTGCTTGTTGCATGCTTGCTTGCATGCTGCGTGCTTGCTTGCATGCTGCATGCTTGCTTGCATGCTGCATGCTTGCTTGAATGCTGCGTGCTTGCTTGCATGCTGCATGCTTGCCTGCATGCTGCATGCTTGCCTGCATGCTGCATGCTTGCTTGCATGTTTTTGTGGTGCTTGTTTGCATGTTGCATATCTGTTTTTATGCTGTATGCAAGTGTATCACAATACAAACCTTTTTACAAACACAAGAACAACACAATACAAAAGAGTATCAAGAATCACACAAAATCCGCTAAAAGATTCGGACACACGTGCTAGCCAGAACACCCCTAAAGGTGAAACCGCACTAGGCGGAACTGCACTGCAGCGGAACTGCGCGACAAGACGCGTCAAAATATTATTTATATGAAATTATACGAGACATCACGCACTAAGCGGCAACGGAACTACACTACAACCGAACTGCGTGGCAAAGAAAAGCGTAGTGTCGCGCAGTTCCGCTGCAGTGCAGTTCCACCTAGTGCGGTTTCACCTTTATAGCCTGACTATATAATTAACAGCAAATGTCATTAATGATAATACAATACCCGTCAGAGTTATATTATCGTATATGACTTTTGTACAATTGCTTTGTATTGTCTACCTACATTTCAATGGCGCCTGCTAAAAATGTAACAGCAATAATTAGTGTGCACTTTCTAGGTGTTTGATGAAATGAAAATATATGGCCATTAAAACAGTGGTATAATGAATGTTTGGAAACATAATACTTCGAACAACCGTCATTTCGAGTAAGTGTAACATCGGTAAAAAGTTTTTCGGCCAAATGAAGTGTTGGAGTAACGAAAAAAAACGAATAGATAATAGGTTAACTGAAACAGTGGCAAACGTGAATTCGATGAAGTAAATAAAAACCAAACGATAATAGTTGAAAAGTTTTAGGTCAAATGAAATTCGGTCAAACATTTTTCGATCTTATGATAGGTAACCCCCACTCCCTCCTTCTCACAGAGAGGAGGCCTGTGTCCCAGCAGTGGGAACATTATAGGCTGATGTGTGTGATAACGTGCAGTTATGGCATGAATTCAAGGCATGCCTCACCATTCATTGCTTACATAATTATCATTATTCCCCAGAATTTGATCCTAATTAGCAACTTTATCGAATGGAGTAATAATACAATACAAGATGTGATTTACGCACGAATATGGGATCAAATCAATACTTGGTTCGAAAAACAAGCTTTTGATCAAAACAAAAGCGTGACGTTCGCTTTCATTAGTACTATGTAGTGTTTCTAGTAATTTTAGTACCCTTATGATTTTTTTTACTGTACCAGATTTTCCTTTTTTTTTTTCGTTTTGTTTTTTACTTACCGTCACTGCCAGAGGAAGATGTTGTCAGCAACATCCTGCCATGATTCGATCCCAGCAATGTAGAACCTTATTGCTGGAATTTTGTTGCCCCAGTTGCTGTGTACCAGGAATACCGTGTCCTTGTAATGTCAGGGACTTTGTAGCTAGGCACTTTGTGCGGATGTAGCTTCAGGCGATGGCACGTGTATGTTTGAAGTTTTCAGAGGTAGAAACATCTGGTTTGAAAGTATAATTCTGACTAGCAACATAAAGATTTCACAGACATTGACTCGAGAGGGATTTATTTTCGTAGTATAGAATATGGGTCTAATTCTTCTGGAAAAAACAAAACGATTCTTAATTTTTTTTACTTATTTTTTATTTTTATGTACAAATAAAAATTCCCTTAGGTAAAATAAACTTACTTAAGTCTTAAATTATGATACTGTACAGAGTTTGTACGACGGAATGCGGGCAGTGTGGGGAGATCCCGAATGTAGGAGTTATGGCAAGTCCTTAAATGTGCTGGTGCTTAATAAATACGATGTGCATCCTCTATGGAGTGTAGCTTGTTATAACCGAACTATATCTAAAACTTAAATTCGTTTGAAAGAATGCTAGCATTGTGGCTAGTGACATCAGAGATCCTGATGTAAAATTTGAGTATGATCACTGTAATGTTTGGTAGTATCTAAGTTTAGGATCACAGGCGAAGGCCGGGGTTGGTGCTGGCGACGTAGTTGAGGAGTTCGTCGGAGTCCTCGCAGACGACGGGCTTCTCATGGTAGCAGGCAACGTCGTGCCACGCGATGCCGTCGTCGTAAACGTTGTTGAGGACGCTGAGGCAGGACTCGGAGGTGCCGTTGATGTCGAATTCGGCGTTGTCGGGCTGACGCTGCTTCTTGTGGCCGGTTCTGGACCAAGGGTTGTAACCCCAGTTCTTGGGGACCTGGAGAGGAATTACATATTTCGATATTAAATTATAGAAGTATTTGTTACTTTGCGGATATCGAAAAATCCAGGCTTGGATGCAGGATGCAGTCGAGTATAGGTTTGGTTGCATGATTCCTTTATACCTATTGATGACTAGCTGACCGGGCAAACTTCGTACCGCCTCACCTTTTAAACCTTCCCTGGACTTCCAGAAGTAATTCAAGACCAAAATTAGCCAAATCGGTCCAGCCGTTCTCGAGTTTTAGCGAGACTAACGAACAGCAATTGATTTTTATATATAAGAAGAAGATTATTTATGTATTTTTCATAACATTTAATTTCGATGTTAGTGCATTTGACTGACGGTAGTATTTTCTACTTTCCCATATGAACGTATTAGAATATTCAGGAAATAAATTGTGCACTTGTAGAAACGGAATTTCCGTCTAGAAGTTGTAATATTGCAAATGAGCTATTTAGGTTAACACTATCATAAAACTCAACTCAAATAAGTGCCGAAGTTAAACACTATGCACTTAAGTGATATAACGAAATAGAAATACTTCAGCGTTCGGAAACGCGTAATAACTCAACTTTCACATAACAAAACACCAATTGTAAGAACAGGTGTGTCTTCGAAAGTTTATGATTCAGTAAATAAGTACGTGACGGGGAATTTCCCTTTTAGTTGACGTCCATATGTAACGCATTAGTTCCGACCATAACAAAGAATTTTACGAGCTCTGACAACACAACACTGTAAACAAATGTAAACATTTCGTAATTTCCCTAAGAAAAGAATAGGTCAAACTCCTTGGTCAGCACAAATGAGTCCAATTTTTTGTCATCAGAAAAGAAACGACACTTTCCATATTCCCATTTCATCTATTTCTAGTCTCGACAACTTAGCAAGTGAAAAAGATTGCCTTTTCATCACTATTTTGATCTTGTCTCTAACCTACTATTCATTGCAACTGTTTTCTTTTTCAAAACTTGTTATTATTTTTTGTCTTTGTCTTACTAGATTTTTAGGAGATAACTCAATGTGGAACTCATCATTTTGTCTTGTAAGATAGGTAACCTAATTTCATCTCAACACAGTACAGGATAAATAATAAACTTGATACTAACCTGGTCGGTGGGGGCCAGCTTTTCACGGTTCGCGGACCAGAACCAACCGAAGATATTCTTGGGCTCCAGGTCCTTGCGGTTTTCACAACCCTTGAAGTCACAGAGACGACCGGACGTCCAGATGTAAGGCACATCGTCTGCAATGAGAAAATTACTCGTATCACTACGTTTTCAAGAGGTCAACGCAATAAAACGCCACAGGGTCACACTTCATGTGCTAAGAGCCCCTCAATGCCCATTACAATATTTATAAAAATTATCTAACGATGTAAGTGAAATGTGAAGGCTCCCAATTACGTGTCGCCTTCACATGGGACGGAGATGCCATTAGAATTTCACAATACTTTAAAACTCACTTTGCTGGATGAGCTTGAAGATTAGATTGTTTTCTTCTTGCGTCTCCATTGAGACCAGGTCCATGCAGTACTCGCGACAGATGTTGCGTCCGTCTAACCAGTCCACTTTCCTGTTGGCTAGGGCGGGAACATGTCCACTGTAGAAATAGTTGTGACCTCGGTAGAAGAACTCTTTGGGTCCTAGAAAAAAAGAAAGAACAGTTTTGAATGACGTTTGAATAATGCATAGCGGTTGCATTCACAAAACGTTCGAGTCAAGGTTGAGTCGTGACAGTCAAACGTATAAATAATATTTAACAGTGTATTGCTTCCATTTAGTGAGGCGTTAATAGGCGGCACTTGAAGACCCTCGGTGTGACAGGTCATGTACCTACACATCAAACTGTTGTATCACGGTCGTGACATTGAGGTGCTTGCGAGCAATTGTGTTAAATTATCACGAGCTATGTCAGTGTCGCAATACAAGACGCCATTACATAACGTAACGGACCACGCATCGCGACCTTTCCTCCTTATATAAACGTAAACGGCATAAATCAAACTGTAAATGGAAAATGTCAACAAAAACGAGAAAAATGTTATCATTCCAAAATTAGATCAAGCTCTGATCTGAACATAAAATGTGGATCGATTTATTACGCAGTCGCGGCGTCCTTGTTTTATTTATTTTATTCTAGCTCTTAAATACCATTAAGGCGATGCATTCTGAAATATCTACTTTGAATAGGTATTATTATTAGCTAATGTTATAAAAAGTCCATTAGGTGACCATTAGTTTACGAAATGGATAGGAAAGGCAAATTAGCGGTTAGACCACGTTGCAGTCCAGTTGACATAGTTCACAAGTTTGCTTTAATGCACACAAAGGATGCAGCTAGTACATAACGCAGCACGTTTGTATCGTTAGTACCTACATAGCTATCTATGAAGTGTATCTAAAAGCATCCGCGACCTACATACCTAACCGGCTAACTCCAGTTCTATAGTAACTGGACCGTACGGTGTCAATTCTTTCATCACTTGATCAAATACTGGGCAGATTCGTTGCATATAGTTTACATTAGGTAGGTATGTGCAGAATGATTTTGGCAGACGATGTTGCAATGGCGGCGGGGGTCGCGACTGCGGGCGGCGCCGCGCGGCGCAAAGAGTCGCAGATGCGTCGGTCACGCGCCGCGACATCTGGGCCAAGGATCGCAGCTACCGGATGCGATTTTTATATTTAACCAACCGGCCAGTTCACACCCATTGTCAAGCCGACAATCCTAATTATCTGTATTATTAGATACTTTATACGAAAATATGTTATCAACTTATCATTTAGCGTAATGTTGTTAATTTGTAACGCTATATTTTTTGTCAAGTTAATTTTTGAAGGTGTCTGTTGTTTACCGACAAAACAATATGTATTAATCGTCGCTCACTGCCTATTAATATTTTACGAAAGTTCTCGAGATCTGACAGTCATTATGACGGATGGTGTTAATTTCTACAAAGCTAAAAGCACCTTAAGATAATTAGGTACTGCGTCGTCTAAGCTCAGTCGTGAAGGTCCTTTATTTTTTGTGCACGAGTCCTATTTAGACGGTAATTACAGTGAATTGCATCGTTATTAGTGATTTTGATTACAATGTGAATGTTTTCGCACGACACGCCGACGGCGACGAGCGTACACAATGATTGAGCTTAGACCTTGCTTAGTGACAGACTGACGGATGTGCGATTGTCCTTTGAAATCCGGCACGGAGACGCTGACATCAGACGTACGAACGTCTGGGTAACTTTATTGCCAAGACGTAGACATTCGTACAATTTAAGTACCATACCTAAGCTAACAGATACCTACAGATTTGGCGATAGAATCAAAATTATGTAATCGACAGGTATTTTACTGTTAGCCTTAGATGCAAATGCTTTGTCTATTGTAGTCATTGTCTAAAAGTTGTATCAGGTGTCCATGTATCCTGCCGGGACCGCGGGACTGTTTAAGCAGGAACAGGAAGGAGAAGGAGCAGGCTCTGGAACGCAAAGGTAAGCCGAAGGAACAGGGTGGATTTTTAGACAGTAAATCTGACAGTCACTTCCGCGTCACACAGGGCGGGAAATAGGTATATAAATTACAGAAAAAGGGTGTCTATGTACCTACATATTTTTATTCTTTTAATATGGATCTTGTTCTAAAGGGGCTGTGTGATTATTGCAGTATTAAACATTTAGTCGTTTTTATTGCCATAAAAGCCTACAATAAGTAATCAGAATCACAGAAAGCAATCAATCGTAACTCATAAAAATGAGCCATAAAATATTTGAACACAAAATAATAAAGCTTGTGTTGATTCAATGAATTCATAAGGCTAATGTAAAAGATGAATTATTATCTTAGTATTGGATTGTAATATTGAAAGGAACGTTGAGACGAAGGCTGAGTTGCAAAACCTAGTTTTGTTTATATTTGATCCGCACAAGATGTTGCTGAAGTTGAACATCCGAATAGGCAGGAACCTTTATTTAGAACTAGTTGTTTTCAGCGACTTTGGCCGCGTGTAACTCGAAAATTATTCCACAGGAACATAATACCGGGGAAAAAATATCTTACACGTTAAACTGGATTAAGGATTATTATCGGTGTTTCAAAATATCCTGCAAATTCGCTCAGCAGTTTTTGTGTGACAAACATCCATTCATCCTTACAAACTTTCAGTTGATAATATTAATAGGATTCTTTTAAAATATTCTATTTAAGATGATAATTTGTGATCATTTATTGATCGTATTAATAAATGATGAGAACATTTTGAAAGTTGAAAGCCTATTTTAATTATCCTTTTGCGCTACTTTATTGAGTTAAATGTCATTAAATAAGGAATTAGGACATGCTTCCTTCGCATGGAAGATGGATTATGCCACAGGATTGTACTGTTGTGATAAATATTTTCATATATTTAGAATGCTCGTGCTTTCCTTGCATTAATGTTTTTATTTCTTATTTTTGTGTAAGCATAGTAATATAGGCTGATATATTATTTTAAGCCATGCTGAAACTGTGAGCCAAATTTCATCTAAATTAGTAGGTACAGCGATTAAGGTGTCAAAAGACTAAATTTGTAATAATAATTTCAAAGAAATTGTTAGGCCTTATCAATAATAAAAAATATTTATTATTTTTTACACAAGGACGCTTTATATGGCTGCCAAGTTTCTAAGACTCATTATTTGGGTCAAAAGCTCTTGAAATTCAGGACGAGGTCACTGAAATGCCTCGTGGTTATGGTGTGTAGAGCAGTGGCGTAGGGTAAATATTCTTGAAAGTGAAGCCGGACCAAAACGTGAATTCCAGTAACTACAGCTTTGGCCTAATATTAGCCTTTTTAGTTTAAATATTCAACCCAAATTCTTGTCAAATACCTACATATCTTTCTTACATATGAACTAGAATTTTATTATCCGTAGCACCGGTTATAACATCGCCCATGTACACAATAAGCTAAAAATGCTCATAAAATAAAAACTACTGAACCAAACTATGATTTTTTATGGGACCAAATGGCAGGCGTCTTCGCCATCAGACCCCTAATGACAGTTGCAACCCGTCTAGGTGAAAAGTTCTTATCAATACAAATTAATCAAGTTCAAACACAAGGTAGCTGCTGTGAATCGTTGAGGAGTTCCATCAGCTGTCTCTCGGCTCCATCATCAGATATTATACTCCAGACCTATATTAAATTGCGGTGCTTTGAAATACTTACTTAATGAAAAAACTTACAAACACACTAGTCGCCCCTAAGATTTTTGAAAAGATCCACTCGATTTCTCTGGTCTTGCATCATCAAACTCTGATTTTCTTATCATGGGACCACATTTGGAATTTTGGAATATCTCTTTCCAAGTTCCAACAAAAAAAAAGATCATCAAAATCGGTTCATTAACGACGAAGTTATATCGCGAACAAGGAACAATCAAACAAAAAAAACAACATTGTACACCGGACCTGGTGTACGGAATGGGTCACCTCTTTTTTGTGGCCGGTTAACACATTGAACGCTATTTTTGAACACTATTATAAAATTCATGTTCACAAAACCTTATACTAATCGCCTACAGATCTTAACACCGCGATTCAGGATCGTGACGTAATTGCACAACGCCATCTAGTTTAAACTTCGAAACTAACATAACACCGTTTTACGGTGAACATTTACCAAAGAATACAATTGAACTGAACTAACCTTGTTATTATTGCACTCACTACGCAAAACTTATCAATTTCAACAATAATACCAAATCAAATGCAAATGTACAGATGAAAACAATAACATACAAAATTATAAATAAGCGCGAAAAAAACTAATGTGAATCTGTCATCCAAATAATACTATCTAAACGAATTACGAAGTCCAGTATCATTCCATCTCATTCTGGCGTACGCATTACATATCTCTGTCCTTATCGTAAGCCGTAAAATCGCGGGTTATAACTTACTTAAACTAGCCGAGTTATGAGCTCACGGTCGCTAAAAGAAATGCAATGAATTAGATAGACTGAATTCCTGGTTCGCGTTGCGGCTTCCTTGCTGTTTTGCGCGAGTTGAAATTGCTCGGATAAAAATGGTAGGCGTTTATTTATTTCTTTGTTATTTTCATAAGCAATAATGTTATACCTGCAAAGTAACTTGAATAGGTAATTAATTTGTTTTAATGATAATTGAAAAGATTAGTATTTGCCAAATTGTCATATTTCGGAAGGGAACTCGATAGGAATCGTTTTGTATTAGAGATTCGCTGCTGGTGTAGAGTATATAAAATTCAGGAACTCGTTTAAGCTTGAGTATATATTCGACGAGTTTGTAGATTCTATATTTGTTTATATAAATAATATAAAAAATTATAATCAATTAAATAATATATTAATAGAAAAAAAAATATTAATTAAGTCTGATGATACCCCATTTCGCAAACCAATATCCAACATCTCGTATTGTCATAATTTATCTTTATTTGCCAGGGATATAAATAAATTAATAAATATTATTTATTTGTTTATATTATTTGAAAGTTTTACTAACGATTAATTGCACTTAGTGCAAAATTTTTATTTATTTATTTATAAGAAACCGATGCTGACCTGTCCATGACCTGTCACATCAGTACCCTGAGCACGAGTTTTCAGTATTTGAGACGTAAAGTAAACTGGAACTGACAACTTCAAATTGACAATTTTCAAGGAAAAAATTAGTTCCTACTTCGCACATCAGAGGCGCTGTTCCATTTTTTCATACAAGAAACGCTGTAAATACTGGGAAGACGCTGTAAAGTAAAAGAGTGAAAACTCGTGCTAAGGGTACTGAACTCATGAGAGAGATGAACGAATGACAAAAATTACTAAGGATGCATAAACAGCAGAGTATGACCCTAGCAACAGACACTTTAAGAATTACATCCATTCTGTACCTACTTCAAGGATGTAGACACTTCTTTACATAATAACAATGCGACGTGGCCTTGTACCTCAAATTAGACACAAGTTGACGCATACATCTAGCAGCTCTGAAGGGGCCCTCCTTAGAGGCTCAAAGCCTGCCGGGGTCGCGGGACTGTGTTATCAGGTAACCGTGAACTTGGAACGTAAAGGGCCATTGAAAGACACCGTGAATTTTAGTCAGTACAATTCTGTCAGTCCCTCCCGTCGCGCCCTGGGTGGGATATGACTCATTTGATGATTTTACCACGATAAATAAAATATATCTGGCAACTATACTCACTGCAGAAGAGCTATACTGCACAAGTCTACCTCGGGGTGGAAAAGGGAACGAACATCATGGTTTCCATGTGCCAACCGATTTTGACTCCCAAACAATTTGAAATAAGTACTGGATTGCGTTGAGACGATTCACCCCTCAAACCGCTCGATACGTTTTCACCCAAGTGAATAATGCGTCACATCGCTCATCTCTTCTTGCGTGAATGACCAGCAAAATGGTGGACATAGAGCCCTTTATTGTTAAAAATGGTGTATTATTGCGTATTGTTTTGAAAGTACCAGTTTTCCTTGAGAAATAATAGTGAGAATAAAGATTTATGGCGATATAATACTGAAACTTGTTGTCAAATGATTAGGACAACCGAATCAATTTTAAAAATGCTTCTGTTCAGAAACTGCCACGGCCAAACTACACTCATCTTTTATAACAGTGAGTTCAGTAGACTGTGTGCGCGATGAAAGCGCCACCTAGTGTCCAGTGACCACATTATTGGGGCCATAGATCTACCAACTAGATAACTTGATAAATAATTTCGGATTGTTTTTGGTGTTCCCGCTGTTTCACCTGCTGCTTGTCTCATATTAAACGAAGCGTGATGTTATGTAGCTTTATAGCCTTCCTCGAAATCCAACAAAAAACACTATTTTCGAATTCGAAACAGAAGTTCCTGAGATAAGCGCGTTCAACCAAATAAACCCTTCAGCTTTAAAATATTAAGTATAGATTAAATAAAACCTAAAAATATACATGAAAAGTATGTCATGCATATTCAATTTGACGCGTAGTTCACGCGAGTGCCCCCCGTTATTCACATATCTGTCGGGCGCGCCAAAGTTCACCTAAAATTTAAACTCCGATCATTGGAAACCCGAAAATTGTATTCCTAACATTTTTAATCCTAATGAGGAGTCGTGAAACTCCTGATTGCTCTGTCACTAATGTTCATAATTCCGAATCATTCGACTTCATAATGTCAGTAGCAATAAACATCTATTAACTATTATTTGTTTTCCTATATTTTCTCAACATAACTATCTTTTACACTATTATTCAAAGTGATATCTTTTTGTTTAGATATAAAAGGATGCAAGAGCGGGCGAAGCGAGCTCGGGACTTGGGGCACCCCGACTCGGACAGGTTAGGATCATTATTAGGTGTTAGGTTACTTTAAACCTTGCAAACAGAAACAGGAGCCCCGCAAAGCGGGGCTCCGTCGAGCTACCTTGGTAGGTGGTAGTCGGCAATTTAACTAAGGATGCAAGGGCGAGCGTATATTACTGATTACCACCTACCAAGGTAGCTCGACGCAAGTTTAAGGATAAAAGCGTTATGAAAGAAAATAGTAGGAATTTAAATATATTTTCAGTAATGATATTATTATTTACAATTTTCGGAAACATGAGTGTTATGAACATCGCCGGTAGCACTACAAAAAGTATGAATGAAAACTTTAGGATGAAAAATTTTAGGAAGAGTGTTCATTCGGATTACAAATCGTTAGGAAGAACAATTTCGGGTAAACAACTTTAGGTGAGCCAATAAATATGGACCCATTACTGTCACATCGCGCGCTGCCATCGATGTCGCCACCACCGACTTTCATATCGTATTCAAGTAGTCCCCAAAATAATGTTACAACTTTTGCAAATAGGATAGCGACGTATTTATATTTACACAAGACGCATTGAAAAGATGCTTACAAAAAATGAAAAAGAATAAAGATTCACTGTGGACGACCGTGAGCTAAAACCTCCTCGTTTGTAAGCTTATAATAAAATAATTAATTCCAACTTAACTATGTACCATTAAAAGTACAGAATAATGTATATAGTAAAGATGTCTTGCGTCCCCAAGGCACTATTGCAATGGCCGAAGATAAATAATGTACATACATCGGAATACATGTTTACAATTACATTATACTTAGGTATATACTTACAGCATATAATGTGTGCTTACTTACAATGTGTTAAAATGATGCCCACATTCTGTTTATAGCTTTATTAATGTGCGTTAAGGCCTAAAGAATTCTTTGAAGTAAGTAAGTAAGTACCTAGTTAATTGCGTACAAGATTTTCTAATGAGAATCACTTGTAAGTAAATTGTGAAATTATAATCGTAGAGTGCTCTTTCAATGACTTCTATAACACTTTTATAACACGTTATTTCTGTTGCTATTCGGTTAAAAAAAAGAATGGCGCAAAAATTAAGGTGTTCTTTATTCAAACCTGTTTCCATACTTTTCGTTGCCAAGGCCTTTCGCTCTAAATTAAAATTAGAATAAAAAAGCTTTTATTCTAATATTAGTTTAGAGCGAAAGGCCTGGTGAGCAATAAAATAGATAGATAAAGCTATCTATCTATTTTATTGCTCAATAAATCAATGTTATATGGAAAAATACATTGTTTTTTTACGGATATTCTAATCTAGAAAAAAACACCTGTTTTGGTAGATACTTACGGTCTGTATTCGCCAATTTATCAACAATGATAAAGTAGCGATTTTAGACACCGCAGATCTGCCTATGAACAATGCATTTCAAAGCAATAAAAGTGACAATTGCTGCGAAAAGAGAAAATATCTAACATAGTATTTATTTAGATGTCATGCACAATACTTTCACATTTTATAAAAACCGATTATTAAAACAAATTTAAAGTCAGAGCTGGTTTAAAAAAAGGAGATTCTCGACAGCTATGAAAAAGAAACCATAGAGTTGCGTGAAAACCAGAATGTTATAGAACATTTTTTTTTTACATTTTTCTAGCATCGCTTCAAGGCCAATTATTATAGAACAGTGATAATATTCGATAATAGATTATGTAAATTAATTAATATAAGCCGACTTCAAACAACGGTAGGTAATAAATAAAGAGACTAATAATAAAATGTCAAGATTATTCTAAATAATCATTTCGTCACGGAATCTTCCTATTTCCTATTTTCACTCTACAATTGTTTGTGGTAAATATATGTATTTACATTAGACCGCGATGATGTTGAGTTTATCAAAAGTAAAAGCTGCTGTTTATTTACTTAAACAAGTTTAAAGAACCCAAGGAGTTTTCTCTCACATTATGAGGTTACGGAAGTGCCATGTACCCTTTAAAAATTATCTTTGGTTGCTTTAAGGGCCAAGTTACACTTACGAAGTTACGACATAAGAACGAATGGCCGAGATAATGTTGCATAAATTGTTGAATAATACTCTTAATGTTAATAATACGTCGGACTTATTTAATTTATTGAGATTAAATATCATAGACCGCTCACTTTCCGAGAAATGAGTAGGTTGAGGAAAAATGTTTTAGATCCTTTGGTCTTTCGTAGTATGTAAATTTATGACCCTAGAACTACAACTTTGAAAAAGAAATCTTGTTAATTCTTTAGTCTTGGGGTGAATTTCAACAAACGCTATTTATCATATCAGTGTACTTTTTCAATTACATATTTTTTGTTATTTTTTCAGGTTTTAAGTAATCTTTACTTGGCCATATACATAAACCATAGACACATTCAACCTCCACATTCCCTGTCAACTCTGTGCATACTGGCCTTTGTTCTGTGTCTCAGAAATTATGTAAAAAATGCCAGAGTTGACAGGGAATGTGGAGGTTGAATGTGTCTGTGGTTTATGTATATGACCAAATAGGTTGTAATCGAAGCAAGGGGCGAATTTCAACAAGACGCCATTTTTATCATATCGGTGTACTTTTTCAATTATAATTTATTTTTTGTTATATTTTCAGGTTTTATGTAATCTTTAGGATACTAAATATCCCCAAAAGGGTAGCTATTTGGCCATATACATAAACCATAGATACATTCAACCTCCACATTCCCTGTCAACTCTGTGCCTACTGGCCTTTGTTCTATGTCTCAGAAATTATGTAAAAATGCCAGAGTTGACAGAGAATGTGGAGGTTGAATGTGTCTATGGTTTATGTATAATGGCCATATAGGTTGTAATCGAAGCAAGGGGTGAATTTCAACAAGACGCCATTTTTTTATCCTATCGGTGTACATAAACCATAGACACATTCAACCTCCACATTCCCTGTCAACTCTGTACATACTAGCCTTTGTTCTTTCTCAGAAATTATGTAAATCAATATTAATGGATAAGGAAGAAGAGCCAAAGCTTGGGCCAGCATCACCCTTGAATATTGACATTGCTATATGTTAGAATTTGTGTAAACATTCCTAACTCCATAATATGTAAAGCCTATTTACTCAAACGTGTTATTTTAGAATGAATATTAAAGTTCAAGTTCAAAATAAATACTCCAAATGTGTCACAACCGCATGATAATAAAAAAAAAACAAATTGAATTTAAAGGTTACGACTTATTTATTTACTAGTATTATGAAATTCGTTACTGTAACTAGTTTAGTTTTTTTGTTATGAATATTCAATTGACCTCATCTATGGAAACAGTAAGTGCTTTGTAGAGTATGTTGAAATGTGTAAGTAGCTTGTTTTTTTCTTTGTCTATTATGTATAAAAACGAGTTGAGACACACTATTTTAATCATCGTTATAATTATAATATTGTGTACTTTAAATTTAATTAGTAGTTTTCATATTATTTCTAACGATAAAAAAAAAGCAAACCTATTATGCTAGAAATTCTAGCATAATAGGTTTGCTTTTTTTTTTATCGTGGTAAAATCATCAAATGAGTCCTCCCACCCCGGGCAGGGCGGGAGGGACTGTCAGACTTGTACTGACTAAAATCCACGGTGTCCTTCAATAGCCTTTTATGTTCCGGGGTCACGGTAATGAGACCCCGGCAGGCTTTGGCCCTCTAGAGAGGGGGCCCCGTCATTATGCTGACGCTCTTTGAGGCGCGCGTGGAACACAACGCGCCGTCGACCCGGGCATGGTCCATGGTCGGGCTGCGAGTTGCCCTTTACTCGCCGCCCGCATGCCCATAACAGGTTTGCTTAGACGTAATTATTAACATCAGTGTTGTTCTAAAACTGTTACTCTAAAATTAAATAAAAAAAATAATGTATAGATAGAAAGAATCCAGTTCCAGATTATTATCCAATCTTTCTTTACATCACTGAGCATTTCGATTTGTAGCTCATATAATATCAATGTAATAAGATTTTTGGCATTGTACCTGGTCTATACGTACAATTTGAACATTTATTTCTTTTTAGATAAAAAATAATCTAATAACTTTTAGTTCTACGCACTAGAAAACTGAGCAAGCTGTCTATAAAATATATGCACCGACATTAAACAACTTTAAAAAAGAAAAAGATCTCTTGACGAGGAAACGGAAAAGTGCTTTTCCCAATTACGAGACCTTACTTGAGTGCGGACGGACGTCGGGAGACAGAAGGGGGCAGGAATGGGAGGGGGCGGCCCCGTCCTCGAACGAGTCCGCGACCTTGCGAGGTCAATGACCCTCGGAAGCTTTTACTTTCCTACGTAATTACGTACTGTGTGTCTCATAGCTTAGATAGATAGATTATGCGTAAACTGTGTAAACCGTGCCATGTTTATTTTTTGGAGCGTGTTTCCTTATGTACCTTTTGTACTCATATAAAATTGTTTAAATTAATGAATATGAAGTAAACAGCAGTCTTGAGTTATCTAAAGATAGACTGATAGAGGTATAATAACAAAATAATAGCTTAAAAATGTGTAGTAGGTAAGTATTTTATTTTACTCATAGTTTACTCTACTCAAGTACTGAATACTGAAACTGACTAAACAACTTTTTTTAAATAAGAAAAAAATATTAAAAATTATCTTGAATGACCGTTTTGAAATAAGAATGACGAACTAGCAATCTAATCTATAGAATACCGGATTTATGAAAATACAGGCCACGAATGCAAATTAAAATGTTTTTTTTTTCATCGACTATAGTCACCAGTATTTCATGTTTTTACCTAGTTCAATAAAATAGAAGCGAATCGATTTAACGATAAAGATTTTATTTGTGGCTCACATCTACTCGTTTTTTTAGCAGATGATGATTTTAAATGATACTAGGCATAGTTCACATAGTAATAATATAATGATGATTTATCATAAATTAATATAATTACAATCCAGTTTTCTCGTCACGTTTTTCTAAGGCTGATCTGGGCTAAATAAGTTCAAGGTTTATTTCAGTCATTTCTTGTTACTCTATGAGATCACCCTAGTATATTAGACCCCATGTCAGTAGTAATCCCTATCAGAATACCAGCGCTGTGTTTTTTATAATCTTTCAGCACCATTCTGAGATAGGAAACTTTTACCGCCTTACCACAAAAAGATAAACACCCGTTGAACGCTTGTCTAAAAAAAGTGTAATTGCAAAACGACCCTTATATCAAGGAGAAATGTCGTTTTGACGTTGTATTTTTTTTTAGACAAGTGTTCATTGTGTTCAACGGGTGTTTAATTTTTTATGTGGTAAGACGGTTGGTCTCTTAATAATTTATTACTTTTTTTGTTGCTTTTTTTATAATTTCATTTATTTAGTGTTCAGTTTTTTTTTCTCTCTAATATAACTTTGACATTTAGCTAGCCTAGTCTAATGTAGAAGTTCTGTAGATTAGAAGAGGCAATAATATACTGGTTAAATGGTTATGCTGCCACTGATGTACGGACTTCGTACATCAACCGAAGTTTTATGAATACAATTTTTATATAATATAATTATTTAATTAAAATGTCAAATAAAAGGAGATTTAGTATACCTAAGATTTGGACATGGTTCGTCAAAGTTTAGAATTATTTTGTTATTTATAATCGTAGGGAAGCATAAATGAAGCCATTAAATTGATTGAATTATTTAATCAGAACGGGTTTCGTCGTTATTATTAAATAAATTAGAATTCTAATAAATAATTTATGTAAAAAAAGCATGACTAAAGTGATTGACAACCATTTTATCAACGTTCATGGTTGATGAAACTCCGTTAATAAATATAAAATTAGAATAAAAAGACTTTTATTTTATAAGATCGCTTCAAATTTTTTGTAGTACCCACATGGTCATAAATATCTCCATTATAGGTATTATTATAAATTTAACATACCCATTTTTAATTTAACATAAATAATTCAAAATGCAGGGCAATAAATAACCAAAAAATAACAGTTGCTTTTTTGTAACAGAAATGTCTCTGTTAGATAAAGCGCCTTTTCTTCAGCGCTTAATACTAGTCTTCACCTAACAGTCGAAATTCTAAAATTCGAAATTCAAAAGTCAACGTTCCAGGAGATTTCTGAGCTTCTGGAAGGAGCTGGGTTTGTTCACGTATTCAACCGTCCAACTTTACGCATGAAGAACCGCCTTAGAGTCTACATGCGGTTAAGGGAGCCCTCAACAATGTGATACAGTAGGTAGATCATCATCATCATCATCTCAGCCATAGGACGACGACCTTATAAAGGTCGCCGGAAGACGCTGGATGCAGGTCGCTTCCAACCGGTATATGTGGAGATCTAAAGGGGAGGCCTATGTTCAGCAGTGGACGTCCTATGGCTGTAGGTAGATATTAATTTGTAAAAATAAAATATTGTTTTCAGCGCTTCTTCTTCATCTAATATATAAAAATCAATGCCACTTTTCGTTGTAATGTTATAACTCATGAACGGGCTCACCTATCCAAACCAAATGTTTAGGCTTTGTTCAAACTATTTAGTAGATGCTTTATGTGAAGTTTCCACAAAATCGGACGAGCGGTTCTTAATATACCCGTGCGAAGCTGGGACGGGCCACTAGTTAGACATATAATAATAATAATAAAAACCCCACCGCTGTATCTCTACGTTGACGTCGTGGTGGGGCTTGCGTGCTCCAAGCCTTGGACCTGTACCAGTAGAGTTTACTTTGCTGAGATAGGTTTAGGGTGAGGGGCCAGACTAAAAGAGATACAATCCAAGCCAAGGTCGCACACGCCGAGGGCTGCATGGCTAGAGGAGAGACTAGTCGCTAGTGTGCCAACTCTGGATAATAGGGGACCTCCAGTTTTATTCACCCTTACCACAGTGAACGCAGGGCTCTGCTGTGGTCGACATTATAAGTCCCTAGCTACTCGTGGGAATCACATGAATACTAGATCCAAAACAAAAAAACTACTTCAGGCTAATGTGCCTCAGATAGATGACGAAATATCACAACTCTCATCGTCATCTCACTCATCTCTTTTTCCATCAATTCTGTCATCATCACAATCTTTCCGCATCACTCCGACGCCATCATCTTCATCAGCCAGCATACAGTCAGTGGATGTTGTACAGGAGACAAACTTTGTCGACGACACTGTACCCGCCACCATGACTGCAACAAATCGTAGGAAATGGAGCATTGAAATGAATAAATTCATCCTACGCACATATCTTCATCTTACTCATTTGGATACTGACACAAAAGCATATCTTCCTTCTCTTCACACTAAATTTTTAGAAAAATATCCGTTTATGCAGGTAGGACGCCAAAGAATAGGTGACCAACGAAGAGCCATAGTCCGAAAGAAATTACTGCCACAAGAAACCATAGATCAGATTTATGAGGAAGTCAGAAACGAACTACAAACGGTACATTCTCAAATACAGCAACACACCACACAATCCAGAACACCAATTAACACATTATCCGGACAGCGAATGAAATGGACCAACGAATGTAATGAAACAATCATGAAAATATACTTTAGAGTCACAGAACTTGAAGCTAACAAAACAGCCTATAGGAAAAAACTACATGACGAATTTACAAATACCTACCCAGAATTAACACATATAACAGAACAAAGATTGTCTGATCAGGTCAGGGCTATTATAAACAACAGTTATATACACGAAGACAGACTAAAAGAAATAAAAGATCAAATAGCTGAAGAGTTAAGAAATTCTAACACTCACACTCAAAACAATGATTATATCAGTAACGTCAATTTGACCACACAATCACAAAATCAATTAGAACAGTCTGACGAATACATTCATACACTAAATGCGCCATATACAAATACTGATAGCTCTGACATACCTGTAAATTCTTTTACAGAGAATATGCTATTAAATGAAAGTTCTTTATCCAGCTTACTACAAAATACAGCTGAAGACAATTTCTTGAACCACATAGAAATAGGCCTGACGGGATTCACCCAAACTAACACTGATACTCCACCAGAAACAAACCCAGATATAGAAGCCACGTTTCAACAAGCTCAAGAACTTTTTTCTGAAACCCACCCCACAAACAGACCATATATTCCTAAACAAAAGACGTCTAGAAAGTTCTCAAGCATAGTTTCTTATATTAATAATGTTATTCTCCCTAAGTTTGTAACTAAAGACACCGAATTTATTCAACTGCAAACCATAATTTACTGTGCAGCATGGACTGCAGCTAAGTGCAACGGAGCTAAAATATTAGACCCATCACAAAATGAACGCCGCATATTTAAACATAGAAAACCAAAATGGCAAATAAGATTAGAAAAAAAGATAGAAAACCTAAGAGCCAATATAGGTAGACTAACACATTTTATCAATGGTAGCAGAAGTCAAAAATTGATAGCTGCAGTAGAACAAATAAAGATTAAATACCAAATACATTCACAACACGAGAACTCAAATACACAATTAGAACACTTTCTGGACACTTTAAAACAAAAATTAAATGCAGCATCCAGTCGACTAAAAAGGTATATCACGTGCACAAACCGCAAATCCCAAAACACAAAATTTATAAACAACGAAAAAATTTTTTATAGGAACCTTACATCTAATAATAGTAATAAATCTTTAGAAACACCTCCTCCCGAAGTATTGCGAGATTTTTGGGCCAATATTTGGGAAAACCCAATAACACACAATAAAGACGCAGGCTGGATTAATGAAGCATCACCAGAGATTCCTGGAATGGAGTTTGAATTCATACCTATAAACACACTTATAGACGTCATAAAACGCACACACAATTGGAAGTGCCCAGGTACAGACAATATTCACAATTACTGGTACAAGAAATTCACTAGCATTTACCCATTCATACATAACCATCTAAACACATTCATACAATCACCACATTTACTGCCATCATACATAACTCATGGAGTAACATACATGATACCTAAAGACATAAATGACACTACAAACCCAGCCAAATATCGACCAATCACTTGCTTACAGACTATTTATAAAATCCTCACAGCTTGTATAAGTGAAATGGTATACGAACACTTAACTAAACACGACATTCTTGCGGAACAACAAAAGGGATGCCGTAAAAATAGCCAAGGTTGCAAAGAGCAACTAACTATTGACGCGGTTGCTATGAATAGTGCAGTTAAAAAGAAAAAAGATATTCATACCATGTTTATCGATTACCAAAAGTCCTTTGATTCAGTCCCACACAGTTGGCTGTTACATGTTTTAAAAATATATAATATTCACCCAACGATAAGAACATTCATTGAATCTGCCATGCAAAACTGGCAAACTGTCCTCAAAATAAACCAAGCTTCCGTAACTTTAGCCACTGAACCAATCCATATTAAACGTGGAATTTTTCAAGGCGATGCATTAAGCCCCTTGTGGTTTTGCATGGCCCTCAATCCTCTTTCACATTTACTAGACAAAACGAATTCAGGATTCACATTGATTAGCGATAACACACAATTCACCTTAACACACCTCATGTATATGGACGACATAAAATTATACTCAGGAGACAAAAACTCCCTTTTTAATTTAGCGGATACCATACAAGAATTTTCGACAGATATTAGAATGCAATTTGGGGTAGATAAATGCAAAGTTTTATCAATTGTTAAAGGTAAAATTCAACATAATAGCTATACACTTGAATCGGGAGAATCTATTGAGCCAATGGATGAACACAGCACATACAAATATCTTGGTTTCAAACAATCCAGACAGATAGAACAAAAGATGACTAAAACAGAATTGCTCAAAAAATTTACACATCGCCTTAATCTAATCCTTAAAACTAATCTTAACTCGAGAAATACTATTAAAGCCATCAACACGTTTGCTATTCCCATACTCACATATTCTTTCGGCATTATACGATGGTCAAAAACTGATATCAAAAAACTTCAGCGCAGTATCAATACACTCTTTACCAAATATAGGAAACACCACCCTAAGTCATGCGTACAACGCCTCACACTGCCACGCCAAGAAGGGGGACGAGGACTGATAGACGTTAGTAATTTGCACAATAAACAGATACATTCACTCAGATCTTACTTTCACAACAAATCAGCACATTCATCACTACACAAACATGTAACAGAAGCAGATAAAAAACTTACACCACTAAACTTACAAAATAGAACAACTCAAATTAACGAAAATCTTATAAGTACACAGCAAAAAATTGCAGCATGGGCTGGAAAAGCGTTACATGGAAGACACCGAGCCTGTTTGAGCCAGCCACACGTCGACAAAGCTAAGTCGAACGAATGGCTCAAACGAGGTGAATTGTTTCCTGAAACTGAAGGCTTCATGCTCGCGATCCAGGATCAAGTAATAGCAACTCGTAATTATAGAAAATACATAATAAAAGACCCCAATCAGCCGACTGACTTATGCAGACATTGTAACAGTGCCTCTGAGACAATTCAGCACATAACAGGGGCCTGTAAATCACTCGCACAAACGGATTATAAACACCGCCATGATCAAGTTGCAGCAATCATACACCAGCACTTAGCACACAAAT
The DNA here is from genome assembly GCA_950005045.1 of Agrotis exclamationis. Taxonomy (NCBI): domain Eukaryota; kingdom Metazoa; phylum Arthropoda; class Insecta; order Lepidoptera; family Noctuidae; genus Agrotis; species Agrotis exclamationis. The sequence goes on from OX465421.1 coordinate 8,464,211, forward strand.
TCAATTTTGTTAGGGAGATGGTCCCATATTACAAATACAAACCAGAAATCACCTTGGAAAACCCGAATAACAAAATTTATTGGGATCGAACAATCATTACAGACAAAACCATACATTACAATAGACCTGATATCACCGTTCATGATAAAACAAATAATACAGTTTACTTAATAGATATAGCCATACCTAACACACATAACATTCAAACAACAATATCCGAAAAACTCAGTAAGTACCAAGACCTCGCAATAGAACTAAAAACTCAATGGAAAGCACAAACTGTCCATATCGTCCCAATAGTTATCTCATCTACCGGCGTAATACCAAAATCTCTAACACAAAGTCTAAACACACTACACATGCCTTCACACACACTATACATGCTTCAAAAAGCCACAATACTCAACACCTGTCGTATCACCCGCAAGTTCCTGGCTTCTTCTACATTGTCATCCACTTTCTCAATTTAAATGACCCCTTACATCCTTGGCTCCGGCCCGCGTGTAAGGTTAAATTCTCTCGAAAGAGAAGAAAAAAAAAGAACTCAATATAATAATAATAATAATATTCCACAACTGTCACACAACGCCATCTAGTCCCAAGCTAAGCAGAGCTTGTGTTATGGGTACTAGACAACTGATAAACATACTTATATATTTCTAAATACATACATATTATAGATAAATACTTATAAGTATTGTATAACTCTTTCTTTTTTGGTGGCTACGCGATCAACTGCTATTGGATAGGTATCCAAACCAAATGTTTAGGCTTCGAAGCTGGGACGGGCCACTAGTGTCTATATAAACTTTGCCTTTAATACTTCTTCGTCCCCAATTCGTCCCCACAATTTAAGAAGTTTGTGAATGCAAAAGTTTGTGAGTATGCATGTATGTATGCATGTTTGTTACTCTTTCACACAAAAACTACTGAACAGATTTGGATGAAATTTGGTACGCCGATAGTTTATAACCTGGATTCAGGTAGGATATTTTTTATCCCAGTCTGACGCTTCTGTGTTTTAATATTGGAGATAAAAACGGACGAAGCCGCTGGCAAAAGTTAGTTGTTGCATAATCTGAATCGCTAATTTGCCTTGAAGCAACATTGACACCAATGAACCTGTTTTTCTATTTACATCGATTCAAATTCAATCGTGATGAGTAATTAAACTTGTTTGTTTATTGTTACCATGTAGCTGCTGAGTAGTCTTGAAATGTAATGTACAAACGTCAGCATATCAACCTACCCGAAAGTGACAAATTTTGCCGAAATCGAACGTCAACCAGATGGCTGAAATTTCTGTAACAGATTTTCAACTTTATCAGATGATAAAGTTGAAAATCTGTTGACAGATTGTGGTAGGTTGATGTGCTTGCGTCTGTACAATACACACCAGCATCAGCCTTTAATGTTCCCGCTGTTGGGATACAGGCATTCTCTTCGTGAGAGGGAGTGGGCCATAATCTCCCACGCGGGCTCCCTGCGAGTTGGTAGATGTCACATGTCTTCGAATTTTTGATTATAGGACAGTTTGATCACGATATTTTCCTTAACCGTTTTGAGAGCACTGCAGGTGATGAAATAAATTACACAGGTAGTACTTACTGCTAGCGCATTTCTGGGGGTTAGGTAGTGACAGGAAACGTCCAGGTTTCTGTGCTACGGCGAGCGTCGCAAGCGCAGCCGCGCATGCCACCAACAACCACGCCTGCATCTGTAACAAGAGACATACTATGTTAGTCAAAAATGTCAAAGTTAAACGTAACATACATCTCATAAAATAAAATGTGAGTGATATGTTTTGGTCATAAAATTCCGCAAGAGGATTTAGCAACCATAAAAATATGAAAGTAAATTGATTAACTTATAATTGTTTTTAATTTATGTAAATACCTGATTTCTAAATTAATAAATTAACTAAATCTCAATCAATCAGGTAAATAAATAGAATTATTACGAAAATAAAATTATACTTTTTAATCCGCGCCCATTTCTTAAATCTAAGTCCGCTCCGTTACATTCTATTTTTGAAAAAAAATATAATTTGGCAAGAATTTAAATTTGGTAACTGGCCAGTATCGTACGTATACTACGTATACAATCTTTTTACTATTTATTTCTGAACGTTTTTACGAGAGTTCAAACGGTATCAAACGGCATAATAAATGGACATTCATGTTTAAAATTATAGTTAATTAATATCATTTTACTGTGTCAAGTTTATTTACGTGTTTCATCCATTTTAAAAACATCCGCTTGCATAATCTGTAGTGCAGAATAAAACTATGTTTTGTCGACATAATCTCAAGAATTCTATAAAAACAACATGTAAGAAGAATTTAATCTTTAATCACAAAACATGTTCGTGTATTAAGTTTCGTAAATATATAATAAAAAGGCATCATTCAGCCGAACAATAGTCTTTCATTGTTAATTAACTTTGACGGGATATAAATCTCATTGTGACGAAAACGCGCCATGTTCTTAATCATACGCAACGAAATCGTACAGAAATGCTTGGGGCATATTACTTGTATATATGTCATATACAATACATCGGTTCATAAATGCTTGTATAACCTAAAGAATGTATTGCATAAATGAGTTTTTAATCGAACACCGGGCGGAATATTCGCGGGAATTAGCACACGTGCCTTCGATGGAGGGCGATGTGAGGACATGCATCTTTGTAACAAGAACATATTATTTATTATACGACTGATACACTATTATTTATGTATCAGTTTAGAAACCTTTCGTTTGTCAAAGAAGTGCTACGCCGTAGCTGCGTAGACTTCTCCAGCCTTACTACAAAAACTTAAACATCCGTTGAACACTTGTCTAAAAAAAGTGTGACTGCAAAACGGACCTTATTTCAACAACATAATCTGACATTTTTTAGACAAGTGTTCAACAGACGTTTAAAAGTTTTTGTGGTACGACAGCTCAAGTCTGAGTCTAGGGAAGAAAAACAAGTGCTAAATAATAAATTACATAAAATCGTTTGTTATATGGGGCCCCTTTAATTATTTTTTTAGTATTTGTTGTTATTGTAGAAGCTCGTAGCTAAATAATTGGCCGCGCTTGCCGAGGTTGGTCTGTGGACCATCTGTCATAGCGAGTTTCCTCCGTGCCTCTGAAAGCACGTAAAGCCGTTGGTCCCGGATGTCATTTGTAGGTCTTTGACAGTCGTTACTGTTAGAAGCTTTAAAGTCTGACAACCAGTCATACTATGGGGTATCGTATTACCCAGTTATTGGGTTGTGGAGGACCGATAGGCAGTCGCTCCATGTAAAATACTGATATTCAGCTGCATCTGGTTCCACTGGAAGTCGACCCCAGTATAGTTGGGAAAAGGCTAGGCAGATAGAGAATTTGTTGTTAGCGGCGACAGAAACACATCATCTGTAAAAATTTCAACTGTCTAACTATCACGGCTCATGAGATACAGCATGGTGACCGACGGGCAGTAGGGTCCTGGGGCCTTACCACGAGCTCTTAACGCGATCCTATTTTGGCTGTGGGAAAGAGACAGAGCTATACAAGTCATCTAGCGCCATCTCGAAATTCGAATGGAATGGAAATAAAATCACTATCGAATCAGTTTCGGGAGTAAGCCTCCTGTTTTGTTCGGAACCCTAAAAACGCAGTTTTTGACAAAAGCCGTGACATTTTTAAGCTATTGCATAGCTTTTATCGCAGGCTCTGAGCTCGGCGCGCGCGAAAAACGTAACGAAAAATCCTAAGGAAATTTCCTGACCACATCTGACAGCACGCATCGTCTAACGTCGTTTCAGTTCGGGAGACTTCGGCAATCATAAAGGTACGAACAGACATGCTCATAAAGGTACGGACAGACGTGTTCATTATTAGCACGAAAGCATGCTTTTATTGAGCAAGGGGCAATTTTATTGAGGGAGAGGGAGAGGGAGGAGGAGGAGGAGGAGAACGTTTCTTGACGTTTCACTTGATTGACGTGGCTGACCATAGCCTAATTAGTACAGTAATAAATAGGTATAATAATTAAATAAATAATTATAATTGCATAAGTTGATAAAAAATGCTATACAATAGCTTTACCGCGGCAGTCACCGAGTGCCAAACGTTTTTTTTTTAATTTTAATGTAAGTCTTACTCATTATAATATGCGTCTGGGCAATCGTGGTCTAAACTAAATAATTTCATGGTTGACTTGACTTTCTACATTTGAACTTGACATGCCATAGATCCGCTTTTCAAATAAGTATAATGGATTGATTAAATCTAATTCCGTGAGACCTTTGAATCTTCGCGATGTATTAATTACCTACATATTTTTAATTTAAACATTAATTAGGTATGTCGACATTTGATATTTTAGCACTCAAATATTTGTCATTCTAGATTATTTCGTCATTATAGATAAATATAATAATAGAATTATTGCTTATTAAATCGTTTGACTATTTCACAGATTTATTTACTTTGAAAAATATATCAAAGATATTTTAACAACCTACCTCTAAACTCTCTCTTATACTTTATGTTGTCGAAAACAAAAACACGTAATTACATAAGATCTTGTCTCTCAAAAGCAGGCTCCAATTCAGGTCTGTGACAGTGAGTGACCGGGGCACCGGACCACGTTGCGTGTCGTATTGAGCAACCCAACCTTTCCGAACCAACCACGGCATACATATTTAACATTATTAACCGTTCAATAACCTGCACGGATACCATTTCTTTTGTACGTGGGATGGTTGACCTGAGTAACACCAATAGAAAAGACTCAAAATCATTACCAGTGAAACAAGGACACAGTAATCAAATCTAGTGGGAAGAGTAAACGAGACAAAAAATGATTTTCTTTATTTCCTGTCAAACTATTTTTCTAGTTTTTGATTAAGGTTTGACCAAACGGCTAGTACAATTTTTAGAAAGTTTTATCCTGCTTTAAAAGTAGTGTAGTGTAGTCGTAACGTAGGTACTATACTGTAGCGTTACGCCACCTTTAGGGGTAGAGCAGGGGTCTCACGCCGTCCATCGAGATGCTGCTACCAAGGATGCTATCCGGGCCAAAAGTAGTTTAATTATACGGTGATATGCCGCTGACTTCGACGGCATCCTTGGCATAGCATCCTTGGTAGCAGCATCTCGGTGGTCGGCGTGAGACCCCTACTCTACCCCTAAAGGTGGCGTAACGCTACAATACTATACTTATCCTATTATGTGATTTGTGAAGAAATGCCGTTTCATCCCCAAATAAATTCGGATAATAATTATGGGTAGCTGAATGATGATGATGAGTCGACATCGGATTACGTGCACTATCAAAATGTTGAAAATTATGCATGAAAATATGAAGAAAAGATTGAGAAATATGCCCAAAATATGCACAAACAACAAACCATTCTACGTTTTTATTCATATTATATGTTATACATATATTTAATAATAAATTACTATTATTGATGACCTTCGGTATGGTAGCGCTTCAAGAATTTATTAGACTGTCGACACCCTGCAGGAAATACATTAACTGCTAACCTATCAAATTCTGCCAGCTTACGTTTTTGGCTATTCGGTTAGTGTGTCGAGTTAATACGTGCTTAGCCTACGATCTACAAACATTGACAGATGATGTCACTCGCTAGCTACCGTAACCGAAAATACAGGCAATTGTTTTCGACCCCGTAAGCCAGAGTCGTCATATTGGTCAACCACGCGTTGTTCTTCGGTTACATAAGTGAAGTATGTCACCGGACGAGTGACAGTTCGAACCAGGGGTTCCTATATCTAAGGACTAAACGGACGCGCCCTACTCTTTATCACATACGGAAATAAGATAAGTTAGCGGCACGAACTAAAAATTGATGACAACATGATTATTTTACCGACTCCCGTTGTCAGAAATTATGAATTCAAAACTAATAGGTAGTAGGGTTAACTTAAAGTTCTGAGTTACTTTAGGTACGGGCCCGTATCTTCGTATACGGACAGAGAGTAAGCCCCAAACTCATCATATTGGTCAACCACGTTGTTCTTTCGTTACGTAAGTGAAGTATGTCACCGGACGAGTCTTAATTCGAACATGTTTCGATGACAACACTTCGGACGGCTTATCACCTGCAATAAGCTACTACGGAAAGATTTTAATGACCACGTGATCGGACATACCTCTTTTTTGCATGTTTTTGCCGCGAACATGATATAATCGTCTTAAGTAAACTTTGATGGACAAATATGTGATAATTCTCGCTTAGAAGACGCGTCATGGGTAACTAATGAGGCAAAGTCTATGCAAATGCTGAGAATTGATCGTGCTGTTTACCCGGAAACGTCTGTCGTCAGGCGGAGAACACCACACGAGGAGACACCTACTCTATACCACAAGTATACCATATAACAAGATGTAACACACAGTGATACAGAAGACCTTCAAACTGGACTTAACACTTCCACGGGTCGAAAAACAGAAGAAACCTGGCCCTGTAGCCATGTCACAAACGATAAACGCAAACGCTGAGTAGGCTTTAATAGATTTTCAACTTTATGTACTTAGGTATAACGTTGAAGATCTAGTGAAGATTGCTTATCGTTTTCGATCTTTCCTGTCGCTAACGCTCAGATATCTTAAAAAGATTTTCAACTTTAGACTCTAGGCTATAAAGTTGAAAATCTATTGGGGAGTACATAATGTTTACGATTATCGTTTGCGATTTGTTGTGACTTGGATAGGGGGGCTGGTTTTCAATCCTTCATACTAATTGTGTTAGCCAATTCAGTATATTGTATGGAGTGTTTTATTGGCCTATATGTCATTCAGCTGGGTAAAGGTCTCTCTCATAACCTTCCACTTTATCTTCTGTGCAGTTTTCTCAGGTCAATCTCGCATAACCGCGCTTAAGTCTGCGTTTTCTAGGGCTCTCTCGGCAACGGCACTCATCTTCTGGCAACCACTATATGGCAACTCTGTCTGGCCCATCGATGGGAAGTAAACATTCTTATTTTTCTTTTAATATGTTCAACTCTTCCTAGAGGAAGAGTTGAACATATTAAAAGAAAAGTTGAACATATTCTGTTACACGCTTTAATATTCTATTATACAAGTATTAATAAAGGTATGTTCATACCTGTCTGATGTGACCTTGACATCATTGCCTTCATGACCGTAAGCAGTAATTGCGATCGTCATCTCATCAATAAAGTATAGGACGCGTCATCACGATCGATAAAGGTAAGGATCGTCATGCGCAAACGCACTCAGGGTAACGCTTAATGAACTTCCTCTACCTTATATGGGTATTATGGATCGTAAGAATTTTAAATCCGATCTGCAATTACGTTAAAATTAATTTTAAAACTTTCTGAATTAAATTACGCTATTATGTGTTCTCTACTCGTATTTCGACTTCGCGCTTTTTAAGGAAAACGACAATTGAGGTGACACTTAAAAAAAAGACCTAGGTTTTACCAAGCTTTTGTTGCCCATGCAGATACTATTATCTACAGTCAATGGTACAGACGTTTAAGTATTTTGAAAACCCAGCGTTCCAAAGATAAAAAGCCAATCCAATACTTATTTCAAAGTACGAAACAAAGCTGTTTGTAAACAGTATCAGTACCTAATAGCGTGTCATTACAGCTAAATAAACGTCTAAGTGATATTAGATAAATATCAGCGACCCGACCTCAGTTGGGCAACACACATTAATAGGCAGATACTCGTGTGTATGCCATTATACACACAATAAATAGGATGAATGGGGAGTTCACAAAGCAGCGAAGGTGTTCGCCTATGATACTTGAACAATACCTGTTCCTATGATACTCAAACAATACCTGTTCCATACAACTGTTGAATGGTATTCTTCGCGAATCTGTGTCCCAATCGCGAATTTAGTGTGAGACTTGCAGCCACAATGTTTCTACGAGAAGTTTCGCAAGCGCCCGAGGCCGGTCGTCCGTCAGATTCGGTCACGATCGTGCGGCTTCGTGCGGATTCGTGGAGCTTCGTGCATCTTTCTGCGTCTAGCTCCTTGCCAAACACTGATGCCCTCCACTACTCGCGTTATTGTTTTGTACTTATTCACGTCGCATTCATGTGGATAATGACAGCTATACACTAAACTACGACACGACTGAGACATGTGCCGCGACTGTCGCATTTAGACTTTAATATTGCATAAAATATTTGTTTAGCTATAAATCCTGTATGTTCTTGGGTTACAAGAACTTAGTAATAAACTAAAGTGTTTAGGTTAGATATTATTTCTGTGGCAGTTGCTTATGTTGTCGTGGAAATATTGCTATTTGTTGTTAATTTATGCGTAGTAAAATTAGTATTTAATAATACGAAATCATAAATAGAACGTTAATTTGAGATTTGAAACAGGGTCTCAAATACTTCTGTTCTATAAGTTGAACAGAGTCGATTTAAAGCGATTGCTTTGTTTAGAGGCAGTGGTGCGACAAAGCGAAAGCTGTGTACGTAATTAAATTCGTCATGTATTCATATCGCGTCGTGTCGCCCTGTCGTTAAAGCGTATTGCACTGAATTCGACAGTTTGTCAAGTGAAATTTTTATTACTGTCTACGTAACGTCTGGGCAAGCCTTTATTAGTCTTTTACAAATTATGACATAATTGGTAATCGAAACAATGTTGTTCTTTCTTTCGAAACTTTCTGGTTTGTAAAATTGTGAAAGATTAGGTTTTAGTCATAAAGTAGTCTAAGGTGAGTGATAAATAAAGCTGTTTTCTTATTCAAATTTGTACATTTATTAGTCGTCATGTCACAGAGTAAAACGAAAAAAAAAACTGTTTTACTTAAGCGAGAAAATTTTACTTTTTCAAGGGGCTGTAAGCACTAATGAGATTACTAAGTTTCCAATGTTGCCTATTTTAAGTAAATGTGATATCTGATCAAATCTTTTAATCCTAAATACCTACCTAATTAATGTATTAATGCGAAAGTAAATTTCCTTTTCAAGTCTAAACTCCAAACCAATAATCACGAAAAAAAAAGAGTTCCCGAAGAAAACAACAATGACGTTTATAAATATAGCGCCACTTATTTCGTATTTCGTCTCAATGAGATCTTAGATGTTGAAAACAATGAATCGCCACACTCGCGAACATGACGATCATTTCTATGGCACCACACTACAATATATTTATGCAAACATGTTCAAGTCAGTGTTTCTTATCCTGTGTTGTTATCTCAGTTCAGTGTTACCAAGTTTATGACAATGGGAACCAGATTAACATGCTTTTGTTTAGAAACTAAAAGTGTTCTAGTTCTAGTTTTTTCATCTAGCTAGGCCAATAGGTAAGGTGAACCTCAACCTAGATGCATAAAAACTAGAACACACTTAGTTTCTTTTGCCTGTTTTCACTAAGGCTAGGTAGCTCTTAAATCAACGCCTAAATATTGTTGCACTGTTGAAAATCGTTATGCACTGAGCTGTGAGTCGAAAATCCTTTAATTAGATTTTGGACAATATTTTTAGCTTTGGTACCTATTCGGTTTCAAAATAAAATTTAAAATTAAAGTTAAAATCTGTTTCCTCCTTTATTTGGGTACAGTAGTAGGTTTTGTATTTTGTACACAAACAGACGGACACATGAGTCAGATGTTTTTTATTTATTTTTTTACATAGAGTATAGTCGCGTTGGACCCATAGAGAAAAATTATCAATTTAATTTTCTGTACGACACCCTGTAACTCTATCTTAGATAACTTATTTTAAGTACACGCTGTATAATATGTGATCCACTAAATCTTCAGAGCGTGGTTTCAAATCCTGCTTTACTTTTTTCATCATTTTAAATAATGGTTTCGGTAATCATTACAGACATTAGTATCTTATTTGCAACTTGCACAATACATTGCTCAGTGCTATCAAAGTGTACTTACTAAATAACCATTTGCAAGAGAATTAAAATCGGCATCGTGCTCGTCTGCATAAAGCCGGGTTTACATTTGTCTGACGTGTTGTGTTGTGACGCATCAGAACGGTATCGGATTCATTGAGTCCGCGTCATGATTCGAAAATTCTTGGTACTACATTTTTTTAAAATGTCGTTTGATTTAATGATAGACACTAATGCCACGTCAATAACTTGGACTCTACATTTACGCCTAAAATTTAAATTCAATCTCAATACAAATCCCGTTGTTTTATTTTTGCCGGCTGCTGCATGTTGGACATTTTAAAGACTCGGATAGACATATTCGGTCGTTGGTTACAATCGAAGATAACAACAGAGTTAGATGCGTCGCATGAGAAGCAAACACAATACATCGTGATACACAAATTTAAATCTCACTATTCTAGGAAACCGTGACCTTGCAACGAAAAGGACTATTATTGAAGGAACATAGGTAATTTTGTCAGTGCGAATCTGACAGTCTCTTCCAGTCCACCCGGGACCCACCGACCACTATACTAAATTGTATGAAACCAATACCGTTCCGATGCGTCACACAACAAAACGCGTCGGAAAAATGTAAACCCAGCTTTAGGTGGTTAGTACAATTGCTGGCAATACTAATGTACTGAGATGTCGACACCATCAGGATCCGCGTTCCGAATGAAATATCTAGGTTTAAAGATTGTAGTAACAAATAAGTGCCCTTTACTTAGAAACTTTAGTACTTAATGTTTTTGTTACCCAAGTTTGTGTTTACTTTTAATCTTTATAGTTTTCTTAGGTGCTTGACTTTTACAAAATCAGGACGGTGCAATCTTAGGCTCGGTTGGAACTTAAATCGCTTTGTTGTATTGATGAGAATTAGCGGCTCGACAGGTTTAAATTTTCGACTAACGTAAAAGATCATCCAAAAAAATTCTTACATGTTTAAAACCTTTTTCTGAAAATAAAGAACGAAGAAAAAGAAAATTTGGTGAAGTCGTTCGCTATGATCATCACACTTTGCAAATTGATATACATACATATAAACTAATATTATAAAGCTGAAGCGAGTTTGTTTGAATGCGCTAATTTCAGCGACAACTGATTCGAATTCTAAAATATTTTTGTGTTGGATAGTCCATTTATCGAGGAAGGTTGCATTACGCTATAATCAATACGAACCGAACAGCGGGGGTGAAATTTGACAGGCTTGTTGGTCTAGTGGTTAGTGACCCTGACTGCTATGCCAGAGGTCGTGGGTTCCCACCCAGGACAAATGTTTGTGTGATGAGCACGATCATTTGTTCTGTGTCTGGGTGTAATTTATCTATAATATGTATGTATTTAGAAATATATAAGTATGTTTATCAGTTGTCTAGTACCATAACACAAGCTCTGCTTAGCTTGGGACTAGATGGCGTTGTGTGATAGTTGTGAAAAAAAAAAATTGCGGAGAACAGCTATCATATTCATCATGAAACACAGGAACGTACGAGTAAATGGCCCTCCGCCTCGTTATCAATTGTTTTTCAAATTAGCATGTTAATTAATTTGCCTATAATGGTATGAGTTATGTATCCTTACGCCTTTGATTAGACCTCTAATAAATTCCCGTGGGAGTCGTAAAAACAGATGATAGTGGGAGGATGGCCAGCATAAATAAGGTATGATAATTGCTGTGTTATGTTGAATGTGAGACTAATCCTGGGTAATTAGTTATAATTGACTACAAACATTATAATATGAAATTATAAGGTCAGCTAACAGCAGCAGCAAGGCCAGGCAGGGCGGGAAGAGTCATCAAATAGTCCTCCCGCCCTGCCGTCTGTTTCCAGCCAAAGATTGAAAAGATGAAAATATGGAAATCGATACGTCATTTATTTGTTTTTTTCGGTCATACGCGAAACAGATAATAATAATGTAAAATCATTTAAAATATTTGTCAATCCATTTCCATGAATTGATAACGAACAATGACTTTATAGTTTATTATGATAGTATCCCTGAATTGTTCACAGACAGATCTGGTACACTGTCATATTCGATCTAAACTTAAGCTAAATAAACCATAGACATTTAACATAAATCAAGAAAATCTCATTAAATTTATCAATACTTTGAAGAAATGTTAATATCCAAAACCGTTTAAATATATGACGAATCCTTCATTCAATTATATTCAAATTAGCTTTACTAAACGATAATGCATTAATATTACTTTAGGAATTTCGAGACCTAACTAATGCATGCAGCAAGGTAAATATAAATTAAATTCCATAGACAAAATATTTATTGCCACAGAAAGATTTATTATGAAGCATGTATCTTGTTTAGAAATATGGCTTCCATCTTCTAATAGTTGCGTAAAAACGGTCTGTTAACTTTCAAAGACTGAATGGTTCGATTTATGAATACCATGTTCATTTTATGAATGTAAAAGGTATGTTAGAGAGTACATATTGGAATTTCGAACGTTCATTTCCTTACGTCCTAGTTCTACGTAAACTTGAAAAGTGTTCCAAGTTCAATGTCAATAATATTTTGGCGCGAATCTCGTGGTGTTGCCATTTTTGGCGCTAATTTTGACAGTCTGACTTATTCTGCCAGTCACGAATTAAAGAATTTGTTTATTAGTTTTACTAATCGGATTTTTGGATTAAACTAAGATTAGTTATTCGGGGTCGAAAATGTGAGTTATAAATATATTTTTAAATTTTATACAGCTTACAAAGTAGGGAAACTATTTAGTTATGTTAAAGAAACGTGTTTTAATTTTAAAAAAAAATTGAAAAATAAGTTTTTTATAAAAATAAGTTACGATTTTTAAAAAATCTTGTTAACAATGTATTTTTAATTGAATGTTCTAAGCAATATATTTGCCTCATTCAAAAGACCTAATTTCATTTTATTATCATTGTTATACGTATCATAAAGAAGCGGATGTTGCTTCACTTTTCTGTTACACTGAACTTTAATACGCGAATAATATCGACCTTGTAACCGAAAAACATTATATTAACAGTTAGACGGCGACCTTGTCACTACTGACATCTAACATAAACATGAACTGGCCAATAAACCGCATTACACACTTGCACACACTCTACTTGGCCATTTAACATTTGACCCAAACAGCTGTAGGTACTTACTAATTCCATACAACATCATTTCGATTCGACACAATTTAAAAAGTTTAAAATTTTTGTCTTTGTCTTCGATACTGCCTAATAAAAAAAAACATGCAATAAAACTAGACCTACAGATGAATAAACTTCTCGTAAAATTCATATTTGTTTATCTTTTATGAATCCAAAATAATAATGAGAAGTTTCAAAATATCTCTAAACGAAGGTATAATATCCGTAGACCATAGCCATTTGTGTCTATGGTCATAAACTGCAAGCTTTTATCGATGAGGAAAGCCTCCTTAGTAGGTAAAGTGATTGATTATCCACATTTGCGAAATACATCTTCATTAGTAACCCTGCGGTCACTCGTGTGCACACAAGAAACAAGCGCGGTATAAAAGACATCAACGCGTTTACTTAAACAAAATTTTATCATAAACAAATATATGCATTACGTTGTTAATATTATCACAGCAAATAAGGAAACGATGACAACCATTGCCATTCCCGCAATCAGACGATATCTCGACTAACAAAGCTCGCGGTTCCTGTTCGCATCTCTTAAGCTCAAAAGTAATGACAATCGTGAATATTCATAAGGCAGATTGTCGTTTCGCGTATAAAACATCGGAGTTGTAGCCTTGAACCGTTGCGCAACGCGCTGGCATTTGTCCTAACGCGTGGACGTCAATTGTGAGTCGCTGAGGGTCCACAAACCACATGCCTTTCGAAATAGTCTATCTACGAGCATCCGATTTGAGATTACGAGGCGTAGTTGTCCGATTCGTCGCGATACCATCGGTTTGTCGAACTAATTTGTAGTGAGTGAGTTACTCAAGACGTCCTTCGTCTCACGTGATCGAGAGGCTGTGAAGTACGGAGCTTAATTGTGGGACACAGACTCCGAGCTATTGTTGTGCAGTACCTCGTGGGATAACCTTTTTACTCGATTGCACATTAAGACTTATTGATTGTCTTGAAACTTTAATGTTTCATGGCGTCCTTCAAGCCTATTGGAAATGTTCGTGATTATTTTTTAATTATACTTTGGCTAACGTTTTAATGGCTTCTGAATCAGTGTGCTATTAATCGTTGCGAAAACTGAGGAGGATATAAAAGTTAATTATGATTCGTGTGTGTTCATTAAAAGCTTGAACGCTGAGGTCTCGAACTTTGTTTCTATTTGGTAAATTATTAACAATGTTGTATTGAAATGTCAAGTCCATGACCAATGTGTAGATCAGGTTGAAATTATTTGTGGTCTTTTACGAGAGTCGCAGTAACGTCGTCATTAATTCATGCAAATATCATTCAAAATTCTAGTGAATTTCGTGCATTATACTTGAGGATGCAATTTCAATTATTTGTTTTTAAACAGATTTTCAAATATTATTCCAACAGCTTTGAAAAGAAGCCAGTAAGTATAGGTATTCTGTAGTTTGTTTATTAAATAAGTAAGTAACTTCTGCGCTGGGCCAATCTAATCTAATTATTTTTTTATCCAGGACTTATCCCCTTATTTATTTTTAATACCTATATGTACATCTGTGTTTTCTTTTTTCTCCTTAATTAGATGTTTAAATCGAAAGGTTTTAAGAAGGGTCATGCTCATGAAAAAGCTCTTTCATGTTATGCGGGTCGGTGGCGGTGCACCCGCCAATTTACTGAATTGTTTCCAATTCAGTTTCCATATGACATTATTTCTAGCAGAACAATATCAGCATTTCCAGGTGGCCTAAAGGGCCAGTTTAGCAGAATCATAGTATAATAAGTAATCATATTACGAAGCGCGATAAAATTCATAAAATGGTCGCGGACAGAGATAATAATTTATAAGGTATGAAATTGTCAATACCTACATGATAATTTCACGGTATATTTATGGCTATTAATATTATTATTCTTTTAAGATTCTGCTAATGTAGTATTTTTATTCTCACAGCTAGTATTGTTAATTTCTTATTTAAGTAGCTAATTCATAACTCTGGTACTGATCTAAACATACCCTGTCTGTTTTGTGTTTCTATCTACGTTATTTTTTTAAAAACCTACCAAGATATCATGCCACATTAGTGACATCTAACGTCTTAATGTCCAATAACCACACTTTATCTTTATCAGAATGTCAAACATTAATACAAGAAATTTTAGTTCTTAATAAGTCTTAAAAAAAATGCCGTAACGTCATTATCGCGGTATATAGGAGTATTTACTAATTACGCAGTCGTTATAAACACATCCGTCTTTATTTATCTTTAGAGCGAAAATGTGAGACAAATTGGAGCAATTTGTTTGCGACAGCATGAACGAGACAAATTCACCGTCTTAATAACTTGATTGAAGCTGGCCCTTAATGATTTGAAAGGCACAAATTATTGATTTATAGACTACCATTTATACGTATCTATATCTGCTTAACCATTCAAAATGTTATTCTTACAGTCGATCTACCAACTCGTACTGGTGGATTATGGTCCACTCGCTCTCGCACAGAGGAGGCCTATGTCCTGGATGTGAGAATAATTATGATGACGATACTAGATGAATTCGTACATATTTTGTTTCTATAATAAGTAGTCAAATCTTGAAAGATAAAGGGCTTATTATAAACACCTTTTTAAAATGGCTTTGTAGCTTCTGTTATACATAGGTTTACAAATAATCGCTTCAATTTATTCCTACAGGGTCTAAGACAGCTATGACGTCTTAGTTAGATGAAAATCTAATATGCCTAAGAGTAAGTAATTTTCGTCAAACTTTACGATCGACCAAGATCATCAATTTTCTTATTTAGCACCGATAATAAAGTCCGAGTAATACAATAATCAACTTGATTAACTTAAATAACCAAAAACCGTTAACGAATTGCTCTTCATACCATTAAACCAAAGTTATTTAAATAACAACAAAAAATAAACAGGTCACGAAGTCACCACAACTTAGTTTCACATTAAGTTGCGGTTAAGTGTTACTTAAGTTGAAACCAAGTTCTTTGACGTGTTTAAGTTCGCAAAGGAAATAAGTTTGAGAGATAACCTCGGGATAAGCTAGCTACAGCATTGTTCTTCAACTGTTTCTCATTATGTCATCTAAGGTTAACATGGAAATAATCTAATAATTGTAGTTTCGTCTGTTTGTTTCTTTTTTCTCATTGTTTTTTAGTAATTTTGTGATAAATTACAGCTTGGCAAAAATGTCCTGAAACGGTACTAAAAAATTTCATCGTTGGCAACTTCACCCACTGTCACGTCTAGTCAGTACATGTAATGTCATTTCATGTTATCGCTGGCTGTTTTTTGTGTATTTTTTATTATTGTGTTGAATTTGATGACTCAAAGAGCTCAAAATGAACAGAAAAACCATTCGCAGCTCCGCTAGAGCGATAATTTATAAGTTGTACACCAGATGTTTGGCGGAATTTGAAGCCGGACAAATTTTATCGAATATCAACGATGTTTATGAAAGAACTGCTAAAATGACAGGTAATATGTTATTTTATTTAAGTAATTTGATATATTATGTTTGTCCAAACTTGCAATAGATAGTATAAACCATTATTATAACTGTTATTTACATTGAAAAACATTGATGAATTAGAGGTTATGTTTATTTGCAAAAGATGGACGCTCATATAATTTTGATACTTTTTGTGTTACTTCCAGAATAAAAATAACTAAGTTTTTTTTTTCTCTAGGTTAATCCGTAAGTACCATACGGTGAATTGCTAAGGAAGGGCAAACAAACAAGGGCGTTTTCTCCACTCCAGGGAAACATAAAACAGGGCGACCCAAAAAACAGTTGGATGATTTTGACTTGTGCGCGATCAGACAAAAAGTTCAATTCTGTTACACTGTCAAAAAGATTGTAAGTCGAATTTTTAACCATTTAATATGATATATACCTACAAAGATACAATTGCTTTTCTTGTCGAATTTTTAACCATTTAATATGACAAAAGGTTAGTTGTTGCTTCAGCAACAACTAACCTTTTGTCTTTAGACACATTTACTTTGTTATTAATAAAAACCACTTAAAAGAATCATTGACTTTTATTTTCCTCATAATGAAAATCAATATACACACGTACTTACTTGCGCATTAACATACAAAAGCGAACGTGTGTAACGAGTAGAGAAATTTGTGTAATTGGTTTATTTTAATTTAAGTAATGTAAAACCCGTCAAAGACATCATCATCTGCCTAGCCTTTTCCCAACACATTTTGGGGTCGGTCCAGTCTAACCGGATGCAGCGTAAACATTAGTATGTTACATGGAGCGACTGGCTATTTGATCTCCACAACCAAGCAATTGAGTAATACAATGCCACTTGGAAAGTCACGTTTTCAGATTTTTGAGTTTCTAACGCACAGTAAAAATCTACAAATAACATACAGGACAATCTTCAATCATGGCTTAACCTTGAAGATTGTCATGAGCGGTTGTTTTATAGCCCCGAGCTCCTATAAAACCCGTCAAATAACATTTAATAAAAAAAATATTTGGAAAAAAAAACCAAAGTATCAAGATCGTTATTGCCGCACTATATAGGGTTACAATATGTACGATAGAGGCGCCACCATTATTTTCACGACTTTTTTGCCAAGCTGTATGTAATTTGTTTATCTGAGTGCTTAAAAGGCTTGTTTTACTCGGCTGATTATAATTTAAATAATCTTATGGGGACGCTTTGTTAATACCACTACATTATCAAAACTTGCGTCAGTTAGCCTATTCTGAAATATCATGCGTAGGTTTAAATTTGATTTTGAATTAGTTCACCGATTCAACAAACCCAGATTCATAGAAATAACTTTTTGTTATTCAATATATAATACCATAAAAGTTTAGTATTTACATAATAAAGACATTTTGATCCACATTCTCGTCTAAAATGTCACGATGCTTTTTTTTTATCTTATAAATAACAAATGTAGGTATATGACACCCGGTAGTACATGTTTGTATTTAAATAAAATACCTAGTGTGATTTATATGCAAGTTTTTTTTATAGGATTTAGGTATTCTGAAGGAGTTCGACTTTGTAATTTTTATGTCTAATCTTTCGTTTCCAAGCAGAGTTTTACTAATAAAACTTACGTTGTAAACATATTTGGTTGTTCTTACGAAAAACACATGTCTATAATCATATGCATCGGCGAGTTGAACAACGACAGTGTCGATCGTTTATCAGTACCGTTGATACTCAAATCAAGAACAGGTTCCGATAACTTGACACAGCCGAATCTTACTTAACTCACATATTTTCGTGTCACATGTAATAAATATTTGAAAGTCCACATCTTTCAGTGTTGCTAGCCTTCACAATGTTATATTTTGAAACACTGTTTTGATGTTTAACATGAATAAAATTATCTAGTGCTTAAATAATTTAAGACCGCAAAACTAAGTTATCCCTAAGTTGCGGTTAAGTTATTTGCATGTGTTTCTTTCGCTGAACATCGTATTGTGTCCTCGACTGTACGACAGTCAGGCACATTAACAGATGAGTCTCATCAGTTGAAAGTCTAGCACCGTGATGAAACCTCGTAGAAAAGGGCTCTTAGACATGTTCTCAGCATCAGTGTTGCAACTGCGGCTTGACATACATACGATGTACGTCACCTGTAATCCGCAACAGACACTCTGCGTATTCAAAGGACACTGCCACTGACGGACTAAGCAATTTTCGTGTCAGATTTGACAAGAGCAATCATCGCATGAATGAATTGACGCAACTTGAGCTCGGCAACGATAACAGCGGGGTGCGACTTAAAATTAACTTTAAGCTCGCTTATGCAAGATTATCAAAATAAGATGCATTGAATTGTGTTGTGAAGAAATAAATGCCTACCTACAAGTCGAATTGTAAGTTTATTTTTTTTATTACAATTTTTTTTTCTTTGTTATTTTTTAATGAAACCTAGACCTTAAATCTATCCCTAAATTGTACCCCAAATCATCCCTTAAGCTAGTTCACTTACCTTTATTGTTGATTTAAATAAATACACGGCGGGAAAAATCACAGAGTCACTGTTGTAATAGCGCGCGGCAGGTTTGGGCTTGGTCTTTTATAGTCGTCGTAGCGGGGATGCGCGTGCGACGGGGGGCCGACACGTACGTCCACATGACTGCGAGAGGTGACCTCACACCTCACTTATATCTTCTTCTTTATCTGCTTTACAGACCCTCGCTGAAAGATTTTCAATAATGACGGCTTCAATCTTCAGTTGCGTGTTCGTTCAAGCGTGTAAAAATATCGGTGTGACAGTTTGAAAAATGAATAGAGTCGAACAATAGGTGTTTATTTTAATTGACGTGTTATTGTTTTGTTTTTGATAACGTATCATTTTTATAAAGTGCATTATTATGTTGTGTCATAGTATTAGGACCCGTTCATCAATAATTTGGCTTCTTCTCTAAATATTAAGTAAGTAGTAATTGCGTGACAAAACAATTTACAAATAAAGGAGCTCTAAGTTCAAATATTTGTATAACAATCATCCGTTTAATTGAGTCAATCGAATCTTGGTGAGCTAATTTCAGTTTTCGATAAAATTGGACATGAAGAAGCCCGGACAACGACACCACAGGCTCCCTACGGTGATGGCTACGCGGTCCCACTGATGGTTCTATATAGGCCTTACCAGAAGGGCTATTGGCTAACTTGATAGTCACTGACCAGCAGTTGCCAACCTGAACTTGGATGGCTGTTATGAGGCTCAGTTGAGGAGTGGAGTGCCTCAAGAGCGTTAGAATATTTTATTTTAGGGAACATTTACATTTATCAGTTTCATTGCAAATGCAAAAGCCAATACGAAATTTACCTTTTGACAGCTATTTGATGGTCACCACACAGACACCGAGATACGCAATAACCCCGCAGGTCCACCAGGCTGACGACCCCTATCCTATCAGACTCAGGCGGCAAACAGTCTTAAAGCTATTGTCAAACGGACAGGCGGAGCGAATGCGATCCGAATCCTGTCATATAGAAAAACGAAAGCGGTCCGATAGTCTATGTGACAGGCTTCAAACAATTCCATACATTACAAAC
Source organism: Agrotis exclamationis (assembly GCA_950005045.1). Classification (NCBI taxonomy): domain Eukaryota; kingdom Metazoa; phylum Arthropoda; class Insecta; order Lepidoptera; family Noctuidae; genus Agrotis; species Agrotis exclamationis. The sequence continues at coordinate 8,484,293 of OX465421.1, forward strand.
AACAACGCTTTGCTTCGCGTTCGCTTCGCCTGTCTGTTTGACAATAGTATAATAGTGAGCCTCTTTCGTCATACACACAAAGCGACTCAAGTCTCCTGATACTCTACGACTTTGGTATCCATTGACGCGTGTCTGTGTACGAACCTCTATGGATTTGTATTGCGATAGTCACCTGGATGCCAAAGTCGTAAGGTTTCGGAGACTTGCGTCGCATTGTGAACGAAGGGGATGATCCGTTGGTGCGTAGGAGTTCTTTCTGTGTGAGCTCGCTCCATGTTAGGTCTCATCTTCAATTCTGGTCTACATTAAGGTCAAGAACAAACCTATATTGAAAACACAGATAAATAAGGCTCCAGATAAATGAATGTACATGGAGAAGAGGAAGTAATGTCATAAAATTATATATAACGATTTAATATTAAGTGCAGGGTCATATAACATTAACAGCAAATTTTATAGCATATTAAATAACTGTTGACGCACCTTCTACGCAGAAACGTAACGTCTTTAGGCCTAAATTTTTAAGGTTCCGTGCCAAAAAGGTAAAACGGGATCTTGTTAAAATGGGATGGTGTCTGTCCGTCTGTCATCGCTGGCTGTACCTCAGGAACCGTAATAGTTAGATTAGACAGTTGAAATTTTCACGGATGATGTATTTCTGTTGCCGCTATAACAATAAATATTAATTAAAAAACAGAATAAAATAAATATTTCAGGGTGCTCCCATGTCTACAACATGTATGATTTTTTTGTTCCTTATACTTTATTTTTTTATGCGTAATGTGTTTTTCTGTGAATTTTTGTGTTAAAAATATGGATCTTGAGTGTCCATAGCACTGACCGAAGTCGGTTTTCAGGGAAATAACTAAAATTCAATCAGACTGCAACTGCATAATTCTCCAAATAAGACTATTCACGACGTACTGCTGTAGTTGCACGTGTAGTGGCACGTTTGGCACAGTGGCTGAGCCAATTGGACTGCTGCGCTACGTGTCGCGGGTTCGATTCCCGCAAGGAACAAATATTTGTATCATCTACAAATAGTTGTTTCGGGTCTGGGCGTTTGTGTATGTGAGTTTAAATGTTTGTAAACGCTCCCACGACACAGGAGAATTTCCTAGTGTGGGGCAACGTTTTTTTTTAAAAAGAAAAGAAAGAAAAGAACTGCAGCAGTATGGTTCACGATAGAAATAGTTCAGCAACAATACCACTATTGGTGTACTCTTGGTTCTCAAAACAAGCAAAGGTTTTGAAAACGCTTAATGCTTACGCGCTAAAATCTAGCCTTCCTACCATAAAATAACGAATATTAAATAGCAGTGATGCAGTTTATAATTTTTTATGATGTGATGGTTTTAGTATTAATGAGGTTATAAGATCATTTTATAGGTATTTTAAAACATTACAGGCACTAATTTCACGGATATTGCTTTTAATTCCCGTGAAGGCTTTTGAGCGAGCTCTGAAACAGTTTACTTTGTAGTAATAACGAGATGGTTGCGGTGACACATGAACCTTTTCTTTTAGCTTGGTAATATTATCAAATGAATTCTCCCGCCCAGGGAAGAGAGGGACTGTCAGGCTCGTACTGACAATAAGCCACAGTATTCCTTCAATAGCCCCGGTCACGGTTACCTGACAAGACAGTGCCCCCCGTCAAATTGCTGACATATCTTTGAGGCGCGCGTGGAATACGAAGCACCGGCAATCCAGGTATAGCCAAATGATCAGGGTCGAGAGGTGGAGGCTGTTCTCTCCATCACGGCGCCATTTCCTCCTTCGCTAGAATGACTGCTTCACAGAAGAAGGCGACAGCTTCCCATTACGTTTCGCCTCCAAGCGTGGCCTCGACCAATGCCGGGCGCGAGAGGTTTCCGCCGCCTATCAGCTCCGTGAGGACCCATGAACCTATTGAACAATAATATGTCCAACTTATACCTAGGTAAACCTAAAAGGGGTGTCTGATATACATACTTTAAAATTGTTTACTGTTATGCAGTCTTACCAAGGGTATACAACGTGTAATTCTAAATGAGCAAAACCTCTCGTGGGGTAACTCAGCCCATGTAACTGAACAACTTTTGTTTACGACATTTGGAATTCGTCAAAAAAAATGGGTTTTTCATACAAAATGAGAAATTGATCGGGCCCATCTGTATGAAAAATCATTTTTTTTTTGCGAATGGAAATTCGGAGAAAAAATGATTGATGAAATTGATGAAAAGTCTTAGAACAAAAATTGTTCAGTAACAAGGGTTGAGTTACCCCGCGAGAGGTTTTGCGCATTTGGAATTACATGTTGTCGAAAGGTACATTTTGCGAAAGGAACATTTCGCGAAATGGGACATTCCGCGAAAGGAACATTTCGCGAAATGGGACATTCCGCGAAAGGAACATTTTGCTACCTGTGGACATTTTGCGAAAGGAACATTTTGCGCCTGAGCCTTGTATTGTATTGCATGCAGGTACCGGGTTTGGGAAGTCGATAAGCAGCTGTTTGGTATAAAAACCGAGGCTGCCTCAGGAAGACTGAAAGCTGACTCTTACACATTGGGAAAAGGAGAAACAGATGCAAATATAATAAGCTTACAATGTTCCGACTTCCAGGACACAGGTTTCTCTATGAGAGGGAATGGTAGATGATGGCTTAGATTTTTTTGGTTCGAAGACATACCTATTTCTTTGCGATGTTTTATTTCACCGTTTTGAGAAACGGAAAACAAAATAGGGAAATAATAAATTAGTGATTAATAGTGCAAAATAATAATGATTGTTGACATTTAAAGTTTAAAAGTTCTTGTATGACGAAAATACCTCATGGACCAAAAGAAGAATAGGTACCTACCTATTTATTTTCATTTTCATTTACCTACTTTATTTTTATTTACAGCAGGCTACAATGCATACATACAAAAAAATTACAAACAAACAAATATTTACAAACAAAACAAGAACTCCGCTATTCTGCTCAAATTGGTCGTATAGCGTGATAATTTATACCTATCTACACGATAAATGGACTATCCAATTCATTTTTTTATTGGAACTAATAGATCCTGAAATTAGTGCGTTCAATCGAACAAACAAACTCGTCAGCGACTTAGGAAGAATTTACATAAATACATTGTTACATATTAGTAAAATGTTGTAAGCCTTTACAAACACATAAACAAATTAGTTTGTTTGCATGTAACTGCACGTACAGTCATCAATCATACACATGTTGAAGTCTTTATTATAATTAAATCATTATTTTAAATTAAGAGATCACTGAACGTTTGCTCTTAAAAACTAGGCCACTTTTTAACCGCCAAAAAAAGAAGTCTTCTCAATTCAAAATGTTTTATTTTTACGCATGGCCAGTCATAAAGTTTCAATAATAAGTTTGTAATCTATGTAAGTACAGTAAGTACTGGCCGGTTACGTATTTTATATACCCATATTTGACCAAAAATTTTCAACGGAGGAGCTCGTGGCTAAGTACCTAATTACAGCCGCACAGGTCGATCTTCCGGGTTAAGCCGTGCTTGCCGAGGTTGGTCTGTGGATGGGTCACCATCTGTCATAACGAGTTTCCGTCGGAAAGCACATAAAACCCGGCTGTCATTTGTAGATCTTTGACAGTCGTACTATTATAGTCAGAAGCTCTTAATGTCTGACAACCAGTCATACCATGGGGTATTGTATTACCCAGTTACTGGCTTGTGGAGATCCGATAGGCAGTCGCTCCATGTAAAATACTGATATTCAGCTGCATCTGGTTCGACTGGAAGACGACCCCAAAATAGTTGGGAAAAGGCAGATGATGATTTGAACATTGTATGAAAATAAAAATGATGGAAAGGCACTTTTCTGATGCTATTTTGTTTAGTTGAAACGGGAAACTGTATGTAGCCGTAATTTTTTGTTAGTATAAAATGTATACTTTTTACTTTTTCACGCCTAAAGCCGGGTCTAGGTGTGGACGGCACACGAGCGTTACATAGCTCGCAGTGCCGTCCACACCTAGAATTCGCGTTACATTACACGGTGGATTACATTACACGTTACACCAGTCTGGTTTTGATGTCGCCGCGGCAACGGAAATCGCAAGGAGATTACCGGTCACTTTAGGCACGTAGGCGAGTAATGTATGGATCTGTCAGCAATCTGACGGGAGGACAGGACCCCCACAGAGGGCCAAACGCCTGCGGGTCGCTGCTGTCTAAACAGGTAACCTTGAACCAGGAACGTAAAGGGCTATTGAAGGAACACCGTGGATTTTAATCAGTACGAGTTTGACAATCCTTATCGCGCCACTCACTCGGAAGGACTCATTATTTTGATGATTTTAAAACCTCAAAAAAATAGCCAAGCTGAATTGGTTGTGTATCAGGGGCGTAGCTACCGCTGTATCTGCCGTATCAATTATACGAGGCCCCCTGGCCACAGGGGCCCCAACGAGCGTAAAAAAAAATTAATAAAAACTTAATGATTTATTAAATAAAATAGTTATTTACTTTCACACAATTTATTGGTCTAATCTATCTCTGGTGTTTTTATTATTTTTATTTATAGTTATGAAATACTGTTTTAAGCACGAGATTGTCTATTAGAAATCCCGGGAAGATCCATATTAATATCTACATTTCGATGCAAGTACTAAAATTCCGACCTCTGGACTGATCAGGCGCATCTTCTTTTTTTGTTATTTCGGCGTAGATACAGAGAAATGCATTTTTTTTTCTTGAGTGATAAATCTTTAGCCTACCTAAGGGCCCCCAAACAAATTTTTATACGGGGCCTCGCCAAGGCACGCTCTGTTGTGTATTAATTATAACTAGGTATATGTAACTGATTAAAAACCGAAATTATAGTTATTACTGATCCACGGAGCGTAGAGGCAAAGGGAATGCTGTTCAATCTAAGAAATCGGAGCCATGTTTAGTAGTGAACTTTTTCGGCTGACAAGAATGTATGAATGGACCCATTAAATGCAGAATTTGTGTAAAAACTAACGAATACGTAACATCCTATACGGATAATAACAGGTTGTGTCCAAAGTCAACTTTGTTTTATTTAAAATCACTGCAAGCAAAAAATTATATCATTTTATTTATTTAACTAAAGTAAATCATTTGTAGAGAATCATTAAACTTTTAATGCCAATTTCCGTAGCAACTTGAATTTGTTAGCCATTTATAACGATGTAATAATTTATACTACTAAGGTCTTCATTTATCATTTTAACTGGTTCCTTTAAAAAGTTCTTTTTTTTTTCTTTTTTTTTCTTTTTTTAAATGTGCCTGACATATTTCTTTGTAACGCCAAACTAGAATCAGTTAAATGTTTCACTTACTTGGGCCACCTATTGACTGAGAAACTTAAGGACGATGATGATATCGAAAGACAAAGACGTTCCCTCGCTGCTAAAAGTAACATGCTGGCAAGACGATTTGCGAAATGCTCTGACCAAGTAAAAATAACCCTGTTCAACGCATACTGTCGGAACCTATACACCTGCGCCCTATGGTATAAGTATACGAAGCGTGCTTACAACACGCTGCGTGTTCAATATAACAACGCATTCAGGTGCATTATGGGGCTGCCATGGCGGTGTAGTGCGTCCGGCATGTTTGCAGAGAACAGGGTAGATGACTTTTACGCTGTCATGAGAAAGGCACGGGCCTCCTTCATGAGCCGAATACATCAGTCTGACAATGGAATATTGAAGGCCATATACGAGGTAAACTATTTCTTCGCATATGGCAATCAATATTCCAGCTAGAAAACTGAATATAATTCAATTCAATTTAATAATGAATGTAAATTTTAACTTAATTTATTATGTTATTAATTCCAATTGATAATAATAATTTTGTAATAATTTTTGTAATCCCTTAAATAATTATTTTATTATGTCTCAAATTGTCATTGTTGTGTCGTGTCAATTGTCGTTGCTATGGGTACATGCCTGAAATAAAATACTATTTATTTATTTTATTTATTTATTTTATTTTAAAATCGTTGCGCTACACTGGGAATTTCTTCTTGACACTTATACACAAACACCCAGACCCGGAACAACTATTTGCAGATCATACAAATTTTGTCGTGTTCCGTTCCGTGCGGGAATCGAACCCGCGACACGCTGCGCAGCAGTCGATCTCTCAGCCGTGTATGTTATTATTTTTTCACTTCAGTAGCTCAAACATGTAGGTTTTGCTGCCTGAAATCAGTGAGCAAAATGCGATTTTGCTCACTGCGTGAGACAAAGTAACTTTTTAATTTTTGTTTTCAGAAAGCCGCGAATATCTTATTCAGCCTTGGGTTTATCATACAATTCATACATTTACACTCCATCTCTTTCCCGCTATTAGAAAGAGAGAGGGACAAAGACCAGCCCTTTCGAAGTTCCGATTTTGAGTTCGGCCTCAAAGACAAACACGCTCGGTTTTTACTAACTAAAGAAATTTTGCAAAAAAGATAATTATGTCTTAGTGTAATTTATTGAATTTTTTACTTATATGTATACGTAGTATTTGAACGAAAATAAGTATTTACTGCAAATAAAACTGATATTTAACCTGTAAATATTTATTTCTAGTTTCAATAATGTTACGTAAATATTTTGAATAATAAAATATCATGGGTGTTATAATTTCCGAACACGCCTTAATTTAAATAAAAGAGCGGGAATAAAATTTCTTGGCTGGCGTAAAGAGTTGAATAATATGTTAGTAGTTATTTCAATCTATTCATGTTTATTATTTTATCTCCTAAAGTGTTCTCGCTGCTGAAGTGAAAAGTTATATGTGTTACACGAGAGCAAAGTTTTTTGCATCTCGTGCCTTTGAATCCCTCGCCACACTCAGGATTCAACTTTAGAATCACTCGCTACGCGCGTGATTCAATCGTTGAATCCTTCGCTTGCTCTGGATTCAAAATCAGCACTCGCAGCAAAAAACGACTTTGCTCTCTTGTTGCACAAATAACTATTTTGTTTCTTCATAACTGATGCACCCAGATAATAATATCTTTTGATTTTCTTGACAATTTTGCATTCGGCCCTCGAGGTCTGAAACTTGACCGGATTTGACGCAAATTACCCTATACTTTCAAGTGACAAAGTTACTGGAAAAATTTGATAATGCAATTTGATGTAATGCCAAATAGACACTGGCGCTGCGTCAAAAAGACTTCAGTCTACATACACATACATATCCTAAAGCTTATACAATTTTTTTTCATTTTACAGTAACCTTTCCTTACTGTAATCAAAATCAATCAAAATCAAATCGTTTATTTCAACTAGGCCAATTATAGGCACTTTTGAATTGTCAAAAGACGTAAAATAAAACTAGTACAAAATAGTTACCTATGGTGCTACAGTCCCAGTCACAAGACATAAAAACTGTGAAAGTACCGTACGTGCTCATTCCAAAGCGTAGATCTCTATGGAGAAGAATGAGCAAGAAACTTCATGGACACTCTTTTTCAATCGCCAAAATTATTACAGAACTTTAGTTACATCATTCATCATCAGATGGTACATTATGTGAGAACGATGTGGCAAGTTAATAGTGTCCATAGTAAAATAAAAAGACAATTCAAAAATAAAGTTATTAATCATTAAAATAGACCGTGGCAGCTAAGCTAATAAACTTATTACTACAAATATTATCACAATACGTCTGCAATAGGAAAAAGCCTCCTATTTCCTTAATCCTCAAGTCCGCTGCTGTACACGTTTTAGTAACTTGTGCATAAAGTTTAAATAAATAAATATTATCACAACATGTGACCAAACCATAGAACATTAGAATAATAAAAAAACCGGCCAATTTTGAGTCGGACTCGCGCACGAAGGGTTCCGTAGGTAGTGTATCATAATCTATAAAAACGGCAAAAAATTCATCATCATCATCATCATCAGCCTTTAAATGTTCCCACTGTGGGACACAGGCCTCCTCTCTGTGAGAGGGAGTGGGCCGTAATCTACCACGCGGGCCCAGTGCGGATTGGTAGATGTCACATGTCTTCGAATTTTTGGTTCTAGGACATGCCGGTTTCCTCACGATGTTTTCCTTCACCGTTTTGAGAGCAGTGGTGTTGAAATAAATTACACAAAGTAATGCGCCTGACTGGGTTCGAACCCACGACCTACAACTCGTAAGTCGAGGCCTATACCACTGGGCCACCACTGCTCTCAAAAAATTCATGCCGATAATTATTTATTTTATTCTGTTTACAGCGGCAACAGAAATACATCATGTATGAAAATATTTTATAAATATTCGTGGCGAATTTCATAGCTTTTTTTTTGGTAAAAAAAAGATCTGTGAAAATGTGAACTGTCTAACTATCACGGTTCATGCTATGAAGCCTGGTGACAGGCGGACAGCGGAGTCTTAATAAAAGGGTCCCGTGTTACCCTTTGGGTACAAAACCCTAAAAATGAAAAAAAAATCGAGAATACTTCGACTATGTAACGCAAACCCAAACTCGAAGGATGGATCCGCTCTTGGGTGACAGACGTCCAAACGGACAGACAGACAGACTGGCGGATGACGATGAACAGTCTTATTAATAAAATCCCGTTTTACCCTTTGAATCAAAATCAAAACAAATGTTTTTATTTCATGTAAACCCATGAGGGCACTTATAAAACGTCGACAGCAGGTGCTGTCATTTCATTATCAACTTCTAAATCTTAGAGAAACATATTACGCGTACATTTTCAAGTTCAGTGGCGGCTTTATAGCCATTTTATTACGTACACACGGCTACACATCAAGCTATACAAAACCAGTATAAGCTGATCGTTGTATATACAGAAAGACCATACAAAGCGAGACCACAATAAACTGGTTTTGTATAGCTTGATGCGTAGCCGTGTGTATTACCTACACGCGTGAATTTCAATATCTATCGTGATAATCACAATCACGAAAAAGTTCGTTGTTCTTAACCAAAAAATGCGGACTTACAACCTTTTTGCTTACTAGGAAGAGATTGTAAGTTCATGGAAGTTCAACCTTATGCACTCTGCACCGTTACATTTTTATCACTTGATATTTTCAGAACACGTAGGATCTATAAATAGGTTTTTTTTTAAGAACAATTCTTTTGAATTGGTGTTCATTTTGTTAATGAACAGACGCCAGCACAACCTACCTCAATCTGTCCTTTCAATAGATTTTCAACCTTATCACAATAGTGGAAGGTAAATGTTCGATTGGTAAAATTTGACAGATTCGGGTAGGCTGACCTGTTGGCGTCTGTACAGTGGAAAATGTTGAAATTTTCAAATGCACTTTCGTCTAACTACTAAGCATGAGATCCTGGTTTCGATTTCTGGGTGGGGCAGAATGCCTTTGGGTTTTTCAATCAAGATTTCACAGAAGTGGCTACGTAGTCTGTTTTTTTCCTGGTAAAATCATCAAATGAGTATCAGACTCGTACTGACTAAAATCCACAGTGTTCCTTCGAAAGCCCTTTACGTTCCCTGGTCACGGTAACCTGTTAGACAGACTAGCGACTCCGGCAGTTTTTGGCCCCCTTTTTTTATTGGGACAAACCCACCACACTATTCACAAACCACTGTAACTCCTGAAAGCTAGAATCAACAGTGGCAACCACCAAAAAAGCGCCGAGACAATGAAGCTCGACGTTTCCCGGAAAAATCAATTTAACTGTCTTGGATCCTGCAACGAATTTAATCAGAAAAAAATTGTGGAGGAGTCGGGAAAAAGATACGTGTCCACTTCGTTGGCCCTAAGGGCCTCATGAGATTGCTGAGAGTTCACCGAGGAGCCCGTGGAAGACGGCGCGTCGTCGTCGACCCGGGCATGGTCCATGATCACCCTTGCAGGTACCACACGAGGACTAAGTTGCTCACTATGCTACTGACAGCGACACTAGTGCTCGCCGCTCATGTTGCTCGATCGGACGTCCGGACCTGAAAGCCGCCTCGTCGACGAGCACATCGTAGAGTCCAGCGATGAGATTTCTTATAAAGAATAGCATAGCTGTGCGGGTATAATTTTTCCATGAGCTTCTCTGAAGATGCATCAATTCACAAATACATCAGTTGTATGTACAATCTATTAAGAACTTTATGAAATGAGGATGGTATTTTTTTTAGCGTGGTAACATCATCAAATGAGTCCTCCCACCCAGGGCAGGGCAGGAGGGACTGTCAGACTTGTACTGACTAAAATGCACGGTGATCCTTCAATATATTCAGCTCGTTAGTCCCTGAGCCCCGGCAGGCCTTGGCCCTCTAAGGAAGGCCCCGTCATTGTGCTGACACTCTTCGAAGCGCGCGTGGATACAACTCGACGTCAACCAGGGCATGGTCCATGATCGAACAGCGAGTCGCCCATTACTCGCCGCCCGCATGCCCATGAAATGAGGATGGTACAGACAGGTACGAATGTAGCGGTTCTAATAGTTTCGAGAACTTTATGAATGTGTAGTTTTTCTCAAGCCATGCTTATCTCATAAATCGGAAAATCTAAGAATCTTCTTTTTGTCGGAATGATGACTTTATCCTCAATATTACTCAGAAATTACTAGCACATTCAATTACGCAGATTCTTCGAAAATTTACGCTTTTTATGTATCTGTAATTTAGCTAACGAATTTATAAATCCGAAAGTTAGTGAGGATGGATGGATGTTTGTTACTCTCCAAGTCTCCACACAAAAATAGTAAACGGATTCAGACAGTTTTAAACCTGAATTATGACCTAGGATACTTTTTACTCGCGAGAAAAGTCGCTGACAATAGGTATAGTCTATAACATAAAACTCAAAGTCACTCACTCACTCACTCACCCGCCCATTCACTCATCGGTTGTTGATTCTGGCTTTCAGGGGTTGATATTTTGTACGAAACTTCGTTATTACACATTAAACATGTTAGTTGGATGTTAATATAGATTTTCCAAAAGTATCCCATAAAGGCCAAGAGTAGAAAACGGAGGAAAAGTTCAGAAATTCGCGCGGGCGACTCCAAAGGCGAAGTGCTAGTTACTTTACAAACTTGTTCAATCGACCGTTTCTTGTACAATTGACAAACATTTTTTATTATTCGCTAAGTATTAAGCGAGGCTTCACTCTGGCTATTAACTTTTTTTGTTTCGTCCGTCGGTGTGTCAATGATACTTACAAGTGTAATTATCATATTTGTACACTTAAATGAGTGATTGTAACTTAGTCTTACCTAATGATGAGTGACGGTGATAATTGAGTAATTGATCATTAGTTTATTAATGTTATGTTATTAGTTTTAATTACGTTTTTCTGATAACACCATTCTTTTAATGACCGAAGAGTAAAGGCTTTGCCAAACAGCGAGCTCTGTGGGCGTGGCGCGACGGTAGCGTGTCGTGTGCTTGGCGTGCAGATAGAGTTGGCCGTCAGATGGTAACAAACTCTTGCCGAGGTCTATCTTTGGATGGGTAAATAAAGTAAAGCAACACATTCCAAATTCTGTTTCTGTTTTTTGTTGATCAAATCATCAAATGAGTCCTCCCGCACTGGTTGAAGAGGAAGAAACTGTCAGACTAGTACTGTTAAAATCCATCGTATTCCTATAATAAACCCTTTACGTTCTAGGGTTACTTTTACCTGTTTAGGCAATCCCGGGATCTTAGCGGTGATGGGATGTCAGAAGTTATACATCTTATGCGACTACTGTAAGTCAAGACATGACAAGACATTTTTTTGTAGAAACATGAGTAAGTCTTGCTCGTTATTTTTCTACTTCCATTTTCTTGTTTTTTACTGCACGCTTTTATTAATTGTTTTTTTTATATCTGAGATAAAAACGAGTGTAGGTAAATAAAACATTTTAGTATTTTTTTTTTGTTTATTTCAAGCAAGATCCCCATACAAGTAATAAAAATTAAATTAAATTGAAAATTACCAATTTTTAAATTATTAGACAGATATCATAAGTATACAAACTTTTTGCGTCAATCTAGAGCGAAAATACTGACATCATAGTCTTAATAATTTCTGTGATTACTTGAAGACATCTGCTGCCCTTGCCGCGGGCTAGTCATTATATTATTATGGCGGGTCATTGAAACGATGACACATCCAGACCAATTAACGTATGATGAGTCTACTCTGAATCCTGTTTGAACAATATTTAATTGAATTTTTCTTAAACTTTTTTCTGTAAATTCCGTCACGGTTGATTTGAACACGGAACTAATTTGTATGGTAATCATTCCTGCCATCATGGCTTGTCTATGATTTGGTGTCCTTATTGATGTTAATTCACAAAAACGATAATTGGTCCTTCTTCACATATTTTTAGGGTTCTGTACCTCAAAAGGTACAAATGAAACCCTTATAAGTAAACCCACTTCTTTGTTGTAAGGGTCTGAAGATCCTTCTGCTCAGGAAGGCATGGAAGAATCAAGTTATAATTGGGACCAAATTCGTAATTCTTTGGTCCTTTGGGCTCCAAAATCAAGCTTCTAAGTCAAAGCAGTAAAAATATATGGTTGGCCTAAAGTCATCAAAGCATGGTCTCACACTATAAATAAAGTAGAAAGTCCGAAAATAGTTCTAATCCTACTTAATTTTTAATTTTGCCATACATTACACTCCTTACTGGATCAGAGTAATTATTAAATTAATCACACGAGCAGCACACTTTTTCATTCTCTGCAAGTGCAAATTACATCTTTACTTTATCAAATTCGCCTTTTAAGTCTGTTTTTACGCACATAACTTCCGAACTGCTGCACCAAAATGGATAATAATTAATGTAATACCAAATTGCATAATTCTTTTTGTGTTGTGGTTGTTATTGTTAGGCCGAGATTTTTAGGTAAGAAAGTTATCAGAAAATTTAGGTGTACATTTTAAACATAATTGAATTGTACAAAAATTACCTACTCTACTCCGAGGTTTCTGGTCCGATTAGTGTGATAATACTTTTGTTCGATACAGTATACTTACTTGTCGTTTGGTCCCATAATTATAGTATCAAATAAATAAAAGAAGATTGCCAAAAAACTACGCAACTCTGAAAATCATAAAACAGAACGCACGCTTCACGATCCAAACATTTGATGTGCCGTGTGAACTGTGAACTAACACAATAAGCGTCAATAAATAGTACACGGATCTCCGGCTTTGTTACTTCTCAGTAAGGATGTAGGTACAATACTCATACATATTTTTAACGTGCATTATCATCTTGACATTATTAAAATAATGGGTAAAGGGTGACGTAAGGACAACGGTGTGGATAGGTCGCGCGAGGTACCGCAGTCGCATGGATTCTTTATTATGTCACCTAACACCTATATAATATTAAATGATGGTAATTAAGGACAAATCCATATCTCTCCCTCACGCATCCCGGGTTAATTCACCCTTAGCAATACGGTATTGCTAAGGGTGAATTAACCCGGGACGCGTGAGGGAGAGGACAGAGTCCACCTCTCGACCCAGCCGTAGTGGTAGACGCCCACAGCGACAGACATCGCAAGATGATCTCCGGCCACCGTAGGCGCGGGCATTCGGCGTCTTGCTGTCTGATCATGATCCATGCCTGGGTCGACGGCGCGTTGTGTTCCACGCGCGCCTCACAGTGTCAGCACAATGACGGGGCCCCGATTGGAGGACCAAAGCCTGCCGGGTTCGCGGGACTAACGAATTACCGTGACCCCGGAACGTAAAGGGCTATTGAAGGACAGGATTTTAGTCAGTACGAGTCTGACCGTCCATCCGGCCCTGCTCTGGGTGGGAGGAATCACTTGATGATTTGACCACGCTAAAACAAAAAAAGCCTATAAAAGGGAATCCAAGGGTTTGAAGATCATTTCAGACTTATCAAAAAGGCGTCTGAGCCCGAATTTTCTGTGTTTTTAATAATGCCTTTTGTTTTTTCTTAAAGATTTCTCACTGAGACTGCTACAGAAATTAATAAAATCATTATCAGAAACTCAAGAGACAACATTAAGTATTTAAAGAAAACTGACAACATTCAGGTTCGGGTGCCTCTCTGAATGTTCTTCAAACTCTCAGAATCCCTTTAAGAAAAGGATTAGGTGGTTCTATAATTGAATCAATATTTATTATTATTTTTACAAACCGCTACATCAATTAATAAATAATAGATCACGTCAAAGAAATGTGAAGAATCAATGATGCCAAGAGTTCGCCAAGTAGGTACGTATAATTACACCTACCTTTAACAACCAGTGTCACAATTCAAGCAGTTGCATCAACTTATAAGTTATTTATACATTGACAACATATCAACACGAAATAACAAGGATTTCTTATTGAATGGAGATAATAACTGTGAAGTAATTCCCTTGCTCTATTATGATAGAACGACTCTATGGTGTCTTTTAGGTGATTCCCACACGATACCGCTTCGATCGCGCGGTTCAGCGGTGAAGAGGGTCCCACGAAGCAAAGGCTTGTATGAAATACGTTGGTGCACATACGTATATCGCCCAAAGGCAGAGACGAGACGAGTACACAGCCGCACCGACCGTTAACCGCATAACCGCGCGGACAAGAGATGCTAATCACCACTCCACACCGCATCCGCACGCAGAGAAATGTCTTGCAACCAGAAGTTCTCGTATAGGTAGCCCTATACGAGAACTTCTGGTTGCAACCGTGACAGCAAAACTCACTAGTTGACTTAACAACATTTCTAGTAATAAATACTAAGTAAGTAGTAGAGATAACAATTTAAGGACTTAAGTAGTATTTATTACTAGAAATGTTGTAAAGTCAACTAGTGAGTCTACAGAAGTTCTCGTATAAATTTCTCTGCGTGCGGCAAACCGCGCGGATAAGCGGCGCGCAGAGAGGCACACCGCCAATACACGATGTTTCGACTCTTCGGCCCGACCGCGCAGCTCACTTCCAGTACATTTTAAAAGACCACTTCTACGGGCCTCAAAGGACGGGCAAAGCCGATCATCACACCGCGCGGCGCACTGTCATGGCAATACATACTGCTTCTCCGCCTCCGACCGACAGCGCGGACAAGCAGATTTCGTGTGATAACCACCTACAGTGCGTGTTTCGAACTGTAATAGCAAAAAAATCATTCCAATTAACAGTCATATGCAGTGATCATTTTCCCTCTACGATTCCAATGCGCGGTTGCGAAGTGTGTACCAATCAGCAATCATAACCGACTTTGTAGCGTAAATTGGAATTTTCTCATACCGTCTTTAACGACGAACTGTATCCTAAGAAATATGTTCTACTGACATCGATGGTTTTTCTCAAAACGTGGTTTCGAGATCTTTGATCTTTAACCTATCATTGCTACATGCGAATTTGATGACACTCACTGAGGTGAGTGCGTGTGACCTAGGCCGACTTGCGGTCGAATTAATCTCAACCGTTTTTTTTTAAGTAACCAGGAATTCCGTACCGCCACGCCGTAAGTGCTTTAAAAACATTTAAACTTACATACACAAAAAATAGACCCAGAACAACTACTTGTATCTAGTTTTTCAATTTCAAGATTTTCAATTTATTTATGCAGTAAACTACCCTATTGCGGTCTTTCTCTGTTTGATGGATAAGCAAGGTCAGTCTTTTATGTTATCCTTGAAGGACCTGGGATTCGGTGGACGTCTATTTTTATGATTAACTTTCATCGACTTGGTTTATCCATGAAAAAAATAAAACAATAGCCTGTACTCCTGTACTATCATCGATTCCCTTTACCAATACATAAATACCTTAACAATTCTTGAACTAGATGGGGGAATTAAAAAAAAAAACTAGGTACTAAGTGTCACTTCATCTTTAGTATGAAATTTCACTGCAAGGTCAGCTTACATTTATTTCTTAATTCTGAATTACTACGGAACCCTAAAAACGGCCTACTGTACACCTACGAGTATCTACTACCTGATACAACACAGGTCAAACGATATCATGTCAGTAATTAGCTACGAACACTTTTATTTCACGCATTACCTACACGTACAAAATTCAACTAAGGACAGTATCCAATTGTTTTGTATTGTTCTTCAAACCTTAGAACATAATTATGCAACCATGTTGAATTCTGATTCGATTGTGTGTTAATGGGCCGTGCAGTGCGTACGTATATAGTTTAATGTCTTTGAGTGCGTACTGCAGTCTAAAAAGGATCGAAGATTTCTCGAACATTGGGCAATCAGTCTTGAAGGAGGCTATCAAAGAAGAAAACATCACATAATGCAGTATGAAGATGAAGCATTAGTGATGCATTTCACCTGTCCCGCAACCTGTAATCAAATCTCGCAAGTTAAATTTGATCCGGCGGCGAGTAATGGGCAACTCGCCGCCCGAACATGGACCATGCCCGGGTCGACGGCGCGTTGTGTTCCACGCGCGCCTCAAAAAGCGTCAGCAAGATGACGGGGCCCCCCTCTAGAGGGCCAAAGCCTGCCGGGGTCGCGGGACTTATTCCATTACCGTGACCCTGGAACGTAAAGGGCTAATGAAGGACACCGTGGATTTTGGTCAGTATAAGTCTGACAGTCCCTCCCGCCCTCCAATCAAATGAGTCCTCCCGCCGGGCGGGAGGACTCATTTGATGATTTTACCACGCTAAAAAAAAAGTTAAATTTGATCCACTTCCCGGTTTCCGATTGAGCTGACGTCTTGCACGTATGTATATTGCGTGACAATTTGGGGACAATATTATGATGACATGGAGCTGATCTGATGATGGAGCTGGAAGGTGGCCATAGAAACTCTGTACCTATCTGAACCCAGAGTTTAGACTCGTTTGATTCGTCTTGACGAATACTTTGTTTATCGTAAGTATTTTTTCAACAATAAAAGATTGTTTTTAAAAAGAACATAGTTTTTTAAATTACCAACTTGTTTTAGTTTTTAGCACTGAATGAGGTAACCAAAAGAGTACCTCTTTCAGTGATAAAACTGGCCTGCAATGTTTATCTCTGGCACAGCCCCGCTCGCAGCGTTGAAACCAGAGACTGTCCCCAATAGTTTTTTTTTATTAAGATTCAATTTAGAGCATAAATTTTTTTTTTTTTTTTTTTTTAATTTTTTGGCATTAGTAGACTTTATGCCATTTTCAAGTAAAAATTTGGGAAACAGGAAATTAAAGAACGGAACGGAAAGAATTCTAATGCTAGAAAATACGAATCAGTTAAGTCAATAATAAATCTAGATACAATAAAATACATAAACTAAAGTTTAATATCATTTTTATACAGAAAAGAGGCGATTATATCATAATATATTATTGGATTATGTATTAAACAAATCATACGAGTGGGGAAAGGGGTTTTTATATTAATAAGAGAATCAAGGAAATCAGAACGGTCATGACGAGAACATGAAAAAAAAATATGATCCAAAGTACCAACATCTTCCCCACATTCACACATGCAATCCTCTATAATACGGAGTTTGGCCAGATGGTAAGGAGTACATACATGACCCAGACGCATACGAATGATTTGACTAGCAATCAATTTGGAACACTTAACCTTGAAAAACCACGGCTTATTAGGAACATGAGGTTGTATAAAGTAATAATATTTTGCTTTGGTTTGAGTACTCTCTTCCCATAAAATACTCCAGTCATTGCGAAGGTATGACTTGGGTAAATTCATGATATCATGAGAAAAATTTGTATAAGGGAAAGTGTCTCCATCATTGACAGCCTCCTTGGCTAAACCATCCGCTTTGTCATTTCCCTTTATGCCACAATGGCTAGGAACCCAAACAAAATGTACAGATTGCCCCCTCAACTTTAATTTATATAGTAAATTTTTAATATCAAATACAACAGGATAGAAAGCCTTCATTTTAAATGGGAACTTCTCAATTGCCTGCAATGCACTCTTTGAGTCAGAAAATATAACAGTATTTTGTAACTTAGCTATCAAAACATATTCCAATGCCTTAAATAGACCAAAGCACTCCCCAGTAAAAACTGAAGACTCAGGAGGAAGTTTAATTTTTTGAATAAGTTTATACTGAGCATGATAAACTCCTACACCTACACAACTATCCAGCGTTTTAGAAGAATCTGTAAATATTAAGTGCCAGTCTTTCCATTTATCATCAATATTACTATTGAATTTAGAATTCGCTCCAGAATCAGTTTTGGCGATACCCATATCATATGTTATTTCAGGCGCTAAAAGTAAAGAGTCAAAATCGTTATCATTAAATATTGCTAGCTTTGGTGCATTATGTACTGGCGATTCAAGTAACTTAAACTTCCTGTAACTAGTAATTATACAAGGAACAGATTTGCATCTCCAATACTTGGAGCTTTCAATCAAAGAATTTAGTTTATCTAGTTTACTGATCAATGGATGGTTGGAGAATTGCATGATTTTAAATACAAACCTATCAGCTAAGAATTGTCTTCTTAAATATAAAGGGGGATCACCACACTCTACTTGCAACGCATTCAAAGGACTCGAAAGCATTGCACCCGAAATGATTCTGAGAGCTTTAGATTGAATATTATCTAACTTTTTGAACTCCGTTTTACTACCACCTAATAAAAAGGTACCATAATCCAAAATACTACGAATTATAGAATTGTATAACAATTTCTGATTATAAGGGTGAGCACCCCACCACACACCCGAGAGGCATCTCATGATGTTCAACTGCTTTTCACATCTGTCCACTATGTAACTTAAATGGGATTTACCTGTCATTTTCTTATCCAAAATTAAACCCAAGAATTTAGCTTCTTCCCCAACAGCTAAAGTATGATTGTTATAGAAAACTTTAGGTGGCGGTAAATCCCGTTTTCTAGAAAAAACTACTACAGAACTTTTGTTAGGTGATAAATCCATCCCATTATCATCCAGCCATACCTTTAGTAACGTGAGGGATTCTGTTAATGAATTACATGCAGTTGGGATAGACGTGTTTATTGAATAGATAAGTAGGTCATCAGCATATTGTAAGACACTAACAGTACCATTTAAAGACGCTTCAAGATCATGTGTATAAATGTTGTAAAGTAACGGGCTAAGTACAGACCCCTGAGGCAATCCCTTATAAACTGTACGTGAAAGTCTTGAACCTTGATTTGTTATAACAAATATAAAGCGAACAGATAAGATATTAATAATAAAGTTAACTAAAATTGACGGCACCTGCAATTTCATTAATTTATTTTTGAGTACCTCTATGATTACATTGTCATAAGCTGCAGAAACATCTAAAAATGCAGCAACCACTGATAAATTATTAGAAAAGGCCAAATTAATGTCTGTGGTAAAGATACTTAAACTGTCTATGGTACTTTTAGATTTACGAAAGCCATATTGAGAAATCGAAAGCAAATTATTTCTTTCGACATACCATTCAAGACGGTTCTTAACCAGGTGTTCTGCAATTTTAGCAATAACCAAAGACAAGGCTATAGGACGATAAGCTGCAGGATCATCTGGAGATTTTTTAGGCTTTAGTATAGGGACTATTTCCTGAGTTCGCCAAGAAGTAGGAATGTTCCCAGAAATCATTATGGAATTAATTATTTCTAAATAATATACGAGTGAGGAATCGCCCATATTTGAAAAGAAAGCGTAAGGTATTCCATCTTCTCCAGGACAAGAATCTTTAACACTTGACAGTACCCCTTTAAGCTCGTATAAAGAAAAGGGTGAACTTAAACTATTCGATTCTTTTATGCCAGGATATAATGCGTAACAGGGCATCAAAGAATTTTTTTCAGGAGCTGTTGCAGGGGCCAATTTATCAAGAAAATCATCAGCTAAAACAGGAGACAACTGAACACCACAACGGTTTTGATTATAAGCATTCCTAAAACGCTTAATGTTACTCCAGACCTCTGAAGGGCAAGTTCTAGGACAAAGAGAGGCACAAAATGATCTCCATCCCTCAAATTTCCTTTCTTTCAAAAAAACTCTAGTCTCATTAATTATATCATTAAGTTTATTTAAATTTTCTTCCGACATATCCTCACCATACTCTCTTTCCGCTTCCTTTCTTCTTCGTACTGCATCTGAACATTCAGAATTCCACCAAGGTGGCATAGGTAAATAGTTTGAGCGGGACCTTTTTACAGGGAAAATCTCATCCGCTATTTCAAGCATGCAAAGGGCTAAGGCTCGAGAGCAATCATCTTCTCCTCCATGACATATTTCAGGTAACTGTGACACTTTGACATCAAGGGTCTGTTTAAATTTTTCCCAATCAGCTCTACCTAATCTGTACATTAATCGAGGGGGACGTTTTTCACTGATAGGGTATTTGTCAGGGGATGCTATTATTAGGGGAAAATGATCACTGCCTAGTGTAGAAGAAGAGAAGACAGACCAAGTGAGTGATAAGGCCAAACTAGGGGAACAAATCGACAAGTCCACAGCACTCGGCAATTCATTGGGCTTGGTACGTCTGGTCGGTGTCCCAGTATTTAATACACATAAATTATTGTCATCTAATATTTGTATCAAACGTACACCATCACTTTTATTTACACCGCATCCCCAAGACTGATGATGACAATTAAAATCTCCCATTATCAAGACAGGGCTTTGCAATGAACAAAAAATATCACTCATCTCTTGTAGAGCAGCAGAAGAAGGCTTTGGAATATATACAGAGGCATAAGTTACATTATTTACACGTATAGCAACGAAGTCAACTAAAGAATATTGATTCGGTAATATAATTTGGGAATATGCAACATTGTTTTTGACTAAAATGGCAACACCACCGTAGCCATCAATTCTGTCATTACGAATGCAAACATAACCTGGAATATTAAATATTCGACCTTGTTTAAGCCAAGTTTCACTCAATGCAACAATAAGTGGTTTATATTTGTTAACTAAATAGAAAAGATCAGTTTTTTTATTAGTCACTGACCTGACGTTCCATTGAATAATTAAATCCATAATCGTTTTTGTCTGTCAGTAATTTACAAATTAGGTCAGCGTTGTTCGGTTTTATGTACTTTTTATTTTGCAACATCTTAATAAGACTATTAATTAGATCCATAATCTGTTCATGATCTTCTTTTTGTTCAGGTTTATTCTGTAGTGCACACCCATTCCTGAGACTTGGTGAACTGGACTCATTTATTATCGCATTGTGCGCTGCTCTGTCATATCCAGACGCAGATGTAGGAGGCAAACGTGGTTTTTTAAATACTGTTTTTTTGTATGAAATTGTCCTAGGATTATTATTGACATTATCATTAGTGTGAAAGTATGCGGATTTGGAATCTGATTGAGAAATTTTACTACCTGAAACAACTTTGTCTGCATATGACAGAGAGGAAGATGGATGCAACTTACTAGCCTCTAAATAGGAAATACATGAATGAGCCATAGTGTTTTTGATGTCTCTTTGCCTCTTAAACTCAGGGCATGCTTTATTTATAGCAAAGTGAAAACCAGAACAATTTATACAAGATGCACAGTCCTCCGTAATGCTACAAGATTCAGCAGAATGATTTTGTCCACATTTAAAACATCTTGGCTCTGCAGCCCTACATTGTAACTTTGTATGTCCATACCTACAACATCTGAAACACTGAATGGTGGGGTACACATATGTGTCAACATTTAATGCATTATAGCACATGAATACTCTTCGTGGTAGAACCTGCCCATCAAAAGTAATAACAATAGACTCTGAAGGTTTCCAAACTGGACTGCCGTTAATCTGTACTTTATAATTTAACCTCCGAAGTTTAATGATCTTTCCACACCCAATTGGTGTAGAAATATTTGCTTCAATTTCTTCCAATGACCACTCTGAAGGAACACCACGCACAATACCCATCCTAGTAACATTGAATGTCGGGATAAAGGCTTTAAACTTGTTAATACTTAATAAGTTAGAATTTAAAAAGTCATTAGCATCAATGAATGTAGAAAAAGCAACTGCACACTTGTTACGGCCGATCCTTTTAATGCTTCCAGTAATTATATTTTTAAATCCACCCCGTTTCATGAAGTTGCCAAAAGTAATAGGATGCAACACGGTTCCATTATTTGGAGAGTCAATAATGCGTTGTACATGGATTATATATGGAGATATATCTGTATGTATGTACTCCTTCCTACCAACCGGCTCAAAAGTTGCTTGACTAGGGTTTAACTGTGTCATCTGTGAATTAGACTGAAGATGGGATGTTTCTTGGTGATCAATATTAGGAATATTTTCAAGTACAGTCTCTTGGGGATTGCAACTACAATCTGTAATAACGAGTTCATTCTGGGCATGGCCATTTTTACTACGTTTTCGTATTCTGCAGCTTTTACAAATTCTCCTGCGTTTGCGAGCAGATTTTTCGCTGCTATCAGTGGCCACTGAACCATCAGTGTCCATACCACTTTTATCTACAACATTATCATTTTGTGACATTACAGTCACATAATTAGCGACATCCACGGGGGGATTTAGGCCGCCACCTAAATCCCCCAGCAAGTTATTAGGGGGATCGTTCATGCGACCCGGACTTAGGGACTAACCATACGAAAAAAATATATATGCAAAACTTACCAAAAAATCAGCTACAAACACTACAATACAAATATATACAATTATTATACAAAATTATATACAAAGATTAGACTCAACTGATCAGTTTTACAATAAAAATTAAAATTCAAAAATTTTAAACAACCGCGCGCAACCGAAGTTTCCCGCCTTTTCGAGCATAAATTGGTTTGGTTATTTTTTTCTAAATAAACCAGTTTTGAGTTAATGAGTTAAGGATTATAGGCTTTTAATCCTCATAACAACATAATTTAATTGAAGTGCTCGAAAAAACATTTAATGACTCGTTTCATTGACGAAAATAACTGCTACACACATTAATTAAACTAATTTAGTAGATACTAGCTTCCGCCCGCGACTCCGTCCGCGCGGATGTCGGTCTTCGCGTGGATGGTTTATTTCTCCATTTTGAGTAACTCTGACAATGACATCTTATAAATATCTATTGGACCCAAATACGGCTAAGCCTATAATAATTAAGGAGATCCCTCTATTGAGCTACTGCTGTTGAGCTCGCGTTCTGTAGTAAGTATTTTTTCATAGTAATTCCGACCTTGTATTTAGGTACAAATAACTGATCGGAAAAGTAATCAAAAAGGTCGCGCTGAAAAGCACGGTTTAAAATTACACGCATACAATATTAATTCCACGGACGATCGCTCGCCACACTGGACATCGTCCGCTCGCATCAAAATTCAGAATTTATACGCATCGCGCGGCGCGGAACGCGGCTCCTTATATAGGAGTCGGGGAGGCGTGGCCCGCGTGTGCCGCAAACGGTTCAAGCCAAATCCGACTTTCGGCGCTACAGGTTACGGCGCTGAATCCACTGCGGGTAATGCAACGTGTGTTCGCGGTTCTACACAACAACGTCTATGAATAAAACTGAAAAATAAGATTTTTTTTTCTACGTATTTTTCCAGGATAAAACGTATCCCATTTTATGCCCAGGATAATAAGGTATAATTATACCAAGTTTCATCGAAATCGAACCGTTAGTTTTCACGTGATGCCTGCATATACAGACAGACACACAGACAAAAATTTTTTTAATCACATATTTGGGTTTGGTATCGATCCAGCAACACCCCCCGCTATTATTTTTTTCAATATTTTCAATGTACAGAATTGACCCTTCTACAGATTTATTATATGTATAGATTCTATGTCTTAACTATCGTAAAATCTTGGACAAGGTACAGACGGCCAGCACATCAACCAATTTTGGCAATCGAACGTAAATCTTCTTATCTTGGGATAAAGTTGAAAATCTATTACAGAAATCTGACAGATTGTGGTAGCTTGATGTGCTGGCGTCTGTACATATAAAGATTGAAATCAGGCAAGAAATCACATAAATTGTAAACTTTAATAGTGAAACTTGCCTACATGTTAACTACAGAAATAAATTAAAGCGATCAACATCTTTGAGTGCATACTCATTCATTCGAAACAATTGCCAAACGCGTGCCATTGTTCAATGTAAAAAATGGCCTCTCGTGGGAAATATAATGTTTTACATCAAGAAAACGCAACGAGACTAGTTTAAACAATCAGTATTGCTTACAGTAGTGGAATATTTAAAAAGTTCAACATTAAATTTAAAGGATAAAACGTTTATACTTTGTGTAAGTACCCACGTTTAAGAGCGCGTATTCTGAAAGTTGGCAACGTCGCAAATAGTTGTCAAATATTAACAAGTTTTAATGAATTTAGCGATGTTATTGTATGTAAATACGAAATATAGCTCGGTAGTGCACTAAAAAATTGATAAGGGAATGCAGTACCTAATTAATAGGTATCGTAACACCGATAATATAGTTTTAGATGTTAATAAATAACTTTTCTATCGGAAGTCGGTGGCTTTGTTTTTTATTTCTTTTACTATGGCCACCGACTTCCGAAAGAAAAGTTATTTTACACTTTTTTTTTTGTGTTTGGTTTTGAAGTCGGTTCCCTTTTTTCAAAAAGTTTTTTTATTTTTCCCTTTTTAGTTTAGATATTCAACAAAAATCTTCATATAATCGGCGCCTTTGAAAATCTACAATTCTAGTAAGCAACAAAAACGGATCTATGCGAGCAACTTCACGAGATTTCCGTTATTGTTATATACTAAAACCTTCTCCAGAATGTATTAAACACTTTCCTGAAAACCGCATCAAAATCCGTTCAGCCAAACGCAAGATAATCGTGGACAAACATACATACAGGTCGAACTGAGAACCTACTTTTTTTTGAAGTCGGTTAAAAAAGTATTTGGGAACTTGCCTTTAAAACTATATATTCGGTGTTACGATATTAATTATTGCAATTCATCTGCTATCTGTTGATTGATTAAAATCCACACTGTTCCTTCACCCCCTTTTCTTTTTTTAGCGTGGTAAAATCTTCAAATGAGTCCTCCCACCCCGGGCAGGGCGGGAGGGACTGTCAGACTCGTACTGACTAAAATCCACGGTGTCCTTCAATAGCCCTTTGTGTTCCGGGGTCACGGTAATGAGATACGCGGTGGTAAGACCCCTCTTTGAGGAATGGCTGGAAAGGCGTCACGGCGTCCTGACCTATCGCATGACGCAGGTCCTCACCGGACACGAAAGTTTCGGGAGGTTCCTGTGTCTGATAGGGAGGGAAGAAACGCCTGGGTGTCACCACTGCGAAGATCGCCCGGATGACACGGTGGAGCATACGGTGCAGGACTGCCCCGCTTGGGCAGAGCACCGCCGTGTCCTCTCGGTGGCGATAGGCGGAGACCTCTCGCGCCCGGCATTGGTCGAGGCCAAGCTGCGGGGCGAGACGGAGTGGGAAGCGGTCGCCTCCTTCTGCGAAGCAGTCATGCTCGTGAAGGAGGAGGCGGGCCGCGTGAAAGAGAGTACAGCGTCCTCCCTCCACCCCAGCCGCAGTGGTAGACACCCACGGCGTCTGACGTCGGCAGACGATCTTCGGCCACCGTAGGCGCGGACATGCGGGCGGCGAGTAAAGGGCAACTCGCCACCCAACCATGGACCATGCCCGGGTCGATGGCGCGTTGTGTTCCACGCGCGCCTCAAGGAGTGTCAGCATGATGACGGCCCCCCCCCCCCCCCTCTAGAGGGCCAAAGCCTGCCGGGGGTCGCGGGACTTATATCATTCCTTCACCCCCTACAATACATTTTCCAGGTGTGTTTAAATAAAAAAATATCGACAATATTTTTTCTCTTTGACCTACAACGAAACAGACCACCTGTCATCGGCTGTATGAAACCAATGTAAAAAAAAAACTGAATGTCTTTGTCAAACCGTGGAAGTGCAGCCGAGGTGCAGCCGCGCTCACCGACATTTGAAGCACTATAAACAGCCATAGACTTTTAGTATTTTTTATTGATTATTTACCTGTATCGTGCCTTTAACGTTCAATTTAGTTCACCTTACGAAGGAACCTTCAGAGCCATCATGCCGAATTCACATTTAAATAACAAAATGCATATTTATTGACCAAACTAACAATTATATGTGCAATGAGACCATGAAGTATGTATTTAAATGAATGATGGGTTCATAAAGTATTGTTTATTGCCATTTGTAAGGACATAGAAGGCGTGTGTGATCTGATGAATCAAGTTCGTTTAATAAATATCGGGTGGTATTTAATACTTTAACTGTAAATGCCCTATTATTATAGTTGTGGAATATTATTATTATTTTTCAATCAAAATATTCGAAATTACCACCAAAAATACTGAATTGCACACTAAATTTGCTCATCAAATAAATATGGCTTGTGTTTAAACGCCTACCAGAAAAAAGTATCTACTAAAAAACCAAAAAGTATTGTAGAAATTAACCTATTTTCTATAATGAATAAAAAAATCAACATAAGCAGGGTCGACGAATCCCCGCTTCGCAGGGCTTCTATATTTGCAGGGTTTAAAGGAACCTAACCAAACCGAATTTCGGGGTGTCCCTGAAATCTCGCTAAAGCGAGTTTTAGATTTGGTAACCATTTATTCATTTTGGTATACAAAAAGAATTATTGATGAGCATTTAAATTGTAGCAACATGTTTAGGTAATCAAGTAGTTAATTTGTAGTACCTACAGTCATTTTTTTGATATAATATGCAGTAGTTTATTAGTGGAGAAATTTTGTTTGCTTAAATTTGAGGTGCAGTTAAAATTTCCCCATAAATATCGAATGTTTATTGAAACAAATCATTTATTGTGGTAACCAAAAGAAAAATCAATCTATCAACTTTTAACACGATATAATCTGTCAACCCATAAATGCTCACGCCATGCCGCAGAGTAAAAAACATAAAAAGACAGATTCATGGTGCATTAAACACCCTCATGAACTAAAAAAAAACATGTAGAGTTTGAAGTCCTCCATAATATTATGGCAAAGCATCGACGTAAGTCATCAAAGTAAGGATCCATATAGATGACGTCACATAGCCATTATTGTCGTATTCCCTTCTTCTGAATGTAACGAACACTTTTCTGAAAACCTCATCAAAATCGGTTCCGACCTAGGTTCGATTCTGCTTGCGAGCACTAAAAATTTTCTTTTGGCCGATGCAATTATCTTTTAGTGCTTGCACGGGACCTGTGGCCCAATTGGTGGAGTGGGTTGGGAATCGACCTAGGTTCGATTCTGCTTGCGAGCACTAAAAATTTTCTTTTCCGGGAAACCATCGGTTCATCCAAACACGAGATAGTTGCGGCTACACATACATAAAAACATAACGACGGAACAGAGAACCTCGTATATTTTTATGTCGGTTAAAAAACGCATTTTGAAGTTCAAACGATGTGATCATTTAGTCAATCAAAGGCCCCTTTGTGAAGATTACAATAATTATACAAGAAACGAGTGCGGGCGCAGAATAAATTCACGACTCAACACCGAACCTATTTCTCTTCAATCACGTGAAATCGCAAAGGTTTGATGTGTTTCTTTTACCTGACTACAAGTACAATGAAGCTAGGAATCAAAAATAGAAGTATTTATTTCAATTTGACCATTACAGGCACCTTCGTGGATCTGACAGTTCCTTCCACTCCACGTAGGGTAGGACGACTCAATAGGTAATTTAACCCCCCAAAAATGAGCCGGGATGTCATGTTTGCCGAAAGGTCGGAATTAGGTAGAGTTATTTCAGTACTAATGGCATCGAAATGTTGATATTAATATGGATCTTCCCGGGATTTGTAAATAGACAATCTCGTGTGGAAAATAGTATTACAAATAAATAATAATAATAAAAACATCAGAGATAGATTAGACAAATAAATTGGGAAAAAGTAAATAACTTTTTTGTTTAATCAAACACGGGATTTTCTGCTCGTTAAAAGTAATTCCGTGATTTGGGGCACATCCACTTTATTCTTTCGCTGTATTAAATCAGTATAAGTTTATGAATACTTAACTCTAGCTAATTCCGACCTATGCTTACCAGGTAACCGTGGCCCGGAACATAAAGGGCTATTAAAGGACACCGTCGATTTTAGTCAGTACAAGTCTGGCAGTTCCTCCAGTCCCGCCCTGGGTGGAGGACTCATTTGACGATTTTACAACGTAAAAAAAACAAACCCCAGAAATTAAATTCTCCTACCAGTTGTATCGTCAGGTCGGGTACTGAAGTGTTTTTTAAATTCCATTTGGAGTTTTTCAGTAGATAATTAATTCGCCTTCTTTCCCTGGTTCAATTTCGCAGCTGTAAAATTTGCAAAAGCAAATCTGCATGCTTAATTTATTATCAAATTAATTACCAACTCAAATATTGTATTTTTATCATTTAGCTGAAGTTGCACTACTTGCTTATCTATCTAGAACACGGTTTAATAGTAAAAGTAATAGATATTTCATAACTTTCAGTCTACTTAATTACTTACAAGATACAGCAACGGTCAAGGTTAGTTGTTGTTTGAAAGGCTTGTCAATACGAATTGTAGAAAGATATGTGTCTAAACTAAATCTTTATACTTAATAGATGCTTGTGATAAGAATGTAGATCATTAAATGGGTAAGTAGGTATGTATGTATTTGTGTATTAAATGCTAGATCAAAAACTATTTCACTTAGGGCACCTGCGAAACATTTTGATAGGTGTCGTATGTGGAATAGGTACTTCTGGTGCTATTTGCTCAGGTGCTATTTCAGCGGGTGCCCAATGTGGAATACTTTGGTAATCTACGCTACGAGGGGCTCACAGCTTAATTACCTATAACACCTAAAAAGTCGCTCTTAGTGCTTGTCGAAGTCGGTCCGTGGATGCTCCAAAACTTTTCCATGTGCGCATTGGTAATTATGCCCCTGTACTACCAGAAAAAGGCAGCCCTCCTGCTTCTCTTCTAATCCTCCTCCGCCGGCAGGCACCTAGGCTTCTTCCCGCCCGTCGAGCCATATTTCCCTGACTTATTTCTTAACCAGGTTTTAACTCCGACTTTCGGAATGTCATACAACCATCGGACTTGTTACTAGCCACACCTGTAATAATCAGATAGCTATAGCTAATAATATAATCAAAACAAGTAAAAAAAACTAATAGTTAGGTAATATACTCTCAACAAAAAAATAGTTTATTAATAAAAAGACAAATCTATTAACAACGGATGCCACCATAAAGTACGTCGAACTAAATAAAAAAACAACGAAAACTTCTAAATTAAAACCAAATAATAATTACCATAATTATGTTAATTCGGAAAACTTGTTTATTCTAAACTCCGATTAGGCACAACGGTGTGATAAATTTTGACTCCTAAAAAGTAACAAATCTACTAGATGAAAAGCATGACATTGAGCTAAAAATCGTTACCACAATAATTATAAGATTGGAAGTTTCCTAACTTTTGGTACCTACACAGTTGAAACCTACCTACATATTTGGATTCTTCTATAGGTAGGTACTCAAAAAAACACCTAGGGTTAAGTTAAGTTATACCTATCGTAGTGTCAATAGGGCCTTTTTTTAAGTGGTAGTAGATAAAGTCATCAAATGAGTCCTTCCGCCCTGGGTGAAGTGGAAGCTTAGGGACTGTCAGTTTCATACTTTGTAAATTCCACGGTGTTCTTCATTATCCCTTTACGTTCTAGAGTCACGGGACCCCCGGCAGGTATTCGGCCCCCAGTGTCAGCGTCTATAGGGCCTTAAATATGTTTAAAAATATTTTTTCATTTCATGTGTGTATGTAAAGACGCCAGCACACCAACCTTCCTCAATCTGTCTTTCTTTAATAGATTTTCAACCTTATCACAATAGTGGAAGGTTAATTTTCGTTTGGTAAAATTTTACAGATTCGGGTAAGTTGACCTGTTGGCGTCTGTACGTAGGTACCTCACAGCAACAGCCTATCTACCTATCTCACAGCAACAGCTTACAATGTTGCATCTAAAGCTCAAGAGATCTCAAATCTCGAAGGGTCTAATTGCGTATCCACGCCGCAATTGTTTTGGGACGCGACCTGATGCTGTAATGATCCACTCGACCTTAGCCCCTTTGGATTCAACAGTGAACAGAATTTGAGTGCATTATTATTTTGTTAGTCTGCGTTTAAACGCTAAACGGCCGCACGATGTCGGTCGCTTCAGGAGGTCAAAGATTTACCAGGTATTTAGTGTTGCCCTCGTAAATACGATACGATTATCTGGTGATTATATTGACAGATAGTTTAGACGGCTAGAAAATAAATTAAAATGGTCATTCTGCCTTATCATTGCTTCGCTTAGTAGATTTATAGTTTATTTTTAATACATGACATGCATTATTTATAGAATCTCGGATAGCGATGGTCACGAGCCTATTGAATCTACGAATTACGATTGGAATATGGGCCTCCTCTAAAAGTTATATATTATAATCAAGAGATATTTACAATAAGGTATTATTTTGCTTGACTAACGGATTTCACAGTCCAGATAGTGAATAATAACACTGATGGAATTGGCCAAAAGCCAGTGCGCATGACATAATCCCATTGTTTTATGACACTCACCTCAAGCTACGAAAGGATCAGCTGTTCGATCACCAACAATAAGTCGCCAACGGCCTTTTAGTAATTGGCCATTACTGTAACGGATAATTACTCTTCTAACATTTAAATTGGGCCTTGTTAGATTCTGTTCCGTTGCCGATAGCCATTAAAAAATCAATTAACCATGCAAGATGATTCCAAAATTCGTCCGTACATAAATTAAACTAATCTTTGAATAAAATACAGTGCAACTCATCTGAATTTTAATAAGTTCAACTATGCTGGTAAGGTTATTCGATGTATAGTCAAGAAAAGAAATACGTATGCAGCCTCTTTGGCCTTTTGCGTTTGGTGCGCAGCCAGCCAGCGGTGGTGAGGAATTTCAAATGATCGTAGCGCGATGTGACAGAGATGAGAACTCAACCTTTTTGAAGTACTTTTTTAGGTTAAGGGCTGATTTTTCAATAGTCAGATAACTTTTATCTTAGGAATATAAATGGCGGTTTGACAACTTATCTATAGAAAATATGTCAAATCGTTATTTTTATTCCTCTGATAAAAATTATCTGACTATTGAAAAATCAGCCCTAAGCCAAAAATGTTTTTCAAATTATAATTTGGCAGATCTTATGGCCCCCAATAATATGGTCACTTCTTGGCGCTGTCATCGCGCTTACAGCGTACATAAAGAACATTTGAAAACCGTTAAAATTAAAACGTGTTGTCTGCATACATCATCATCATCAGCCGGAAGACGTCCACTGCTGAACATAGGCCTTTGTCTGCATACATCTAACTTTAATTGACTGTTCCTACACACGGCGAGACATCAAACTATGAACATCAATTATAACTAGACCGCGCCTTGTATGATGTTCCTGTACAAAGAACGGTCAACTTAGAGTAGATTGTTCGCCGTGCGTACGAGTAACAACTTGGACGCGCAATTAATATTATAGGTACCTATCAAGTACATAACTTCATAGCCTAATCACTGTGTTTAGATAGTAAGGTCGCTGTTCTAATTTGTGGCACTTACTAATGTAAATGAGATGAGTCTCAATGGAAGACATCGCATATTAATGGGTACACTACGATAATACGAAAAACTTTATTCCGAAATTCATAAATACGAATTTCAAAATACCGATTTTCATAATTCCGAATGGTTCAAAATTCCTAATATAACAACTCCGATTGATCATTATTCCTATTTTCATAATTCCGAAATTTCAATATTCCTAACGTTTATAATTACTATTTTGAAAATACCGAGTTTCAATAGACCGAATATCAAAAATTCCGAATTAATAATTTTCCGAAACATCAAAAACACGAATTCCGATGGCAAAAAATTCCGATTATTAACGTTCCTATTTCTGTTAGCAAGGTTTAAAGCCAAGGTTTAACCTAACTCGAACCTAACCTGTCCGAGTCGGGGTGCCCCCAGTCCCGAGCTCGCTTCACTCGCTCTTGCATCCTTGGTCAATTTGTTGACTACCACCTACCAAGGTAGATCGACGGAGCCCCGCTTCGCGGGGCTCCTATTTCTATGAGCAAGGTTTAAAGTAACCTAACACGAAGGGGATGGCGGGGTCTTTCAGACCCCGCCATCCCCTTCGAACCTAATCTGTCCGAGTCGGGGTGCCCCCAGTCCCGAGCTCGCTTCGCTCGCTCTTGCATCCTTGATCAATTTGTTGACTACCACCTACCAAGGTAGATCGACGGAGCCCCGCTTCGCGGGGCTCCTATTTCTGTGAGCAAGGTTTAAAGTAACCTAACACGAAGGGGATGGCGGGGTCTTTCAGACCCCGCCATCCCCTTCGAACCTAACCTGTCCGAGTCGGGGTGCCCCCAGTCCCGAGCTCGCTTCGCTCGCTCTTGCATCCTTGATCAATTTGTTGACTACCACCTACCAAGGTAGATCGACGGAGCCCCGCTTCGCGGGGCTCCTATTTCTGTGAGCAAGGTTTAAAGTAACCTAACACAGACCCCGCCATCCCCTTCGAACCTAACCTGTCCGATTCAGGGTGCCCCAAGTCCCGAGCTCGCTTCGCTCGCTCATGGATCCTAAGTTCTCCTAATAGTAATAACAATCCTGAAGGCAAACAGTCAAAGTCCAGAGGATACGCTTCGCCACTCCGCGCCTACACAGGCTTAAATAACTCTCTAGGAGTACGGTAGACAAAACTACGTGGAGCCGGTTTTGCAGCAATTCGTTTCTGGCACTGACTTTGTAGAATGAGAAACGAAATTCCGATTTTCAATATTCCGAAAAAATCAGTTTATTCGGAATATTGAAAATCGGAATTTCGTTTTTC
Organism: Agrotis exclamationis; assembly: GCA_950005045.1. NCBI lineage: Eukaryota > Metazoa > Arthropoda > Insecta > Lepidoptera > Noctuidae > Agrotis > Agrotis exclamationis. Next base: position 8,517,079 of record OX465421.1, read on the forward strand.
GGAATGAGAACTCATCGAGCATTACATTTTTCGAATATCGTCGGCCTAATTCGTTAACCTGCTAAGTCCATTTTTGGCAAAATTGACTTTTTGATGCAGTTCGAAAATTCAGCCTAATATCTACCGTAGCATTTAAGAAATAACAGCGATATCAGCCTAAAAAGGTGACAAATGCTATGCCCGAAAAACTGCTTTCTTATCACTAGCCAATCTCCACAGCGCAAACCTGCTAAATCCTGTTGAGGCCACAGTTTTGCACTGCCAACGTTCCCAAACTCACGTGCCGTTTGGGAAAATTGATTATTTTATTTTATTGTTGTAATAATTAATTGATTGTGATACAGTAGCAGTAGTAAAACAATATTTAATAGCTGTCATTAATAATAATAAAATACTTAGGAGTATAACACGTACTACAAGACAGACAACACATTATAATAACGTATATTAAAACTATTACTGATTGTTTATGAAGAGTTTAGCATTTTTTTTTATCGTGGTAAAATCATCAAATGACTCCTCCCACCCAAGGCAGGGCAGGAGGGACTGTCAGACTTGTACTGACTAAAATCCACCGTGTCCTTTAATAGCCTTTACATTCCGGGGTCACGGTATTCGTAAGTCCCGCGACCCCGGCAGGCTTTGGCCCTCTAAGGGGGGGCCAAAGCCGTCATTGTGCTGACACTCTTTGAGGCGCGCGTGGAACACAACGCGCCGTCGTCCCGGACATGGTCCATGGTCTGACAGCGAGTCTTCCATTACTCGGCGCCCGGATGCCCGCACCTACGGTGGCCGGAAATCGTCTTGCGACGTCCGACGCCGTGGGCGTCTACCACTGCGGCTGGTAGGTAGGTAGGTAGACGCTGTCCTCTCTCCTACGCGTCCCGCCTCCTCCTTCGCTAGCATGACTGCTTCGCAATAGGAGCCGACTGCTTCCCATTCCGTTTCGCTCCACAGCATTGCCTCGACCAATGCCGGGCGCGAGAGGTCGCCGCTTTCGGCGTCGTGAGGACCCGGCGCGGCGGTGTTCTGGCCAAGCGGGGCAGTCCTGCACCGTATGCTCAACCGTGTCCTCCGGGCGATCCTCGCAGTGGTGATACCCAGGCCTTTCTTCCTTCCCTATCCGACACAGGTACCTGCCGAAACTTCCGTGTCCGATGAGGACCTGCGTCAGGCAGTAGGTCAGGACGCCGTGACGCCTATCCAGCCTCTCCACAAGGAGGGGTCTTACCGCCGCGATTGCGGCGTACCCGGGCCTCGGTTGCAACAGTCGCACCCTCCATACTGCCCTGAGATCGCGCCGGAGCTCTTCCCGCCGCGCTTCGAGAAGTCGAAGCAGGGGGATTCGCCCCAGCGATGCGCCTCCAAGCGCCACTCATAGACGCGCTGGAGAGCCGTCGCCTCCAGATCCCGGGGCAGTAATCCGGCAAGGAGGTTGGCCGATTCGCCGGCGATCGTGCGGTATCCTCGGATCATCCGTATAGCCATGAACCTCTGACTGAGACTGGGCAGGAGTCGGCCTGAGGGTGGCTGCTGCCAGGTTCAGCTTTGGGGCCAAATGCAGGAAGTGCTCCCTGAAGTTCCACCGGCTGTCGAGGACGAGTCCCAAGTAGGTACTTGGGACTCGTCCTCGACAGCGATCGATTAAGTAATCGTTCTCCTGAAGCCGATGCAAACCCCTCCCACCGATGAAGACTTCAGCTTAGATATTTTAACCCTGTTTCCTATTAAAGAAGACTGATTGTTAAATTTTTAATAATAAATATTTTGATTACTGATTGAATTCGTTTAACTGCACAATTTAAATAATTATCTATAGGTACACCATTATTACCATTAATTTACCATACTAAATTTAATTTAAAAAAACTGCTAAGTCCTCAACCAAATTGAAACTTCACTTCGAATAACTGCTTAATTATTGTTTTCCTCAATTTTGTAAAATGTGTTTAGGTTTTCTTAGATATTATGTTTTTAAAATATCAAGAAAAAATATATACGCCAACGGGATTTTCAAAATTTTGATTGCTAAACTAATAAAGATATTATTCAGTTTTTTCTTCGTCCTGTAAACTTTGCAAAAACGTATTTAGCAGGTTAACGAATTAGGCCGACGATATGTGAAAATCGGAAAACTAAGAAATCGGATATACGACTTTCGGTTAAATAAATTTCGTGATTCTTAATAATAGATATTGTAATTTTTAGGTATTATGATATTCGGAGTTTTGAAAATCGGAATATCGAAATTCGGAATAAAATATTTCGGAGTATTTGGGTGTTCCCCATATTAATATCTGGGGTCTTGGCTCGATCTGATGCTTTCGTGTATTATGATAATATCGACGGTTAATCAAGTTATTCAAGAGAGTAGTTTAAAGTTTGAAATTGCAGGAAAAAATAATGTCTGCACTTCGCTGCGATTTTTTTTTTGCTTGGGCATATTAGTGACAAATAAATCAATGTATTTTCTTTCCCCATTACCGCCTGCGTTGCAAATCGTAAAAATTATTGTGGGCAGAAAAATTGATTGCGGGCAGGACTTAAACCTGCGACCTTCTGATTCAGTACACCGGACGCTTTACCAACTAAGCAACCGCAGACAGATAATTATGTCCTGCAATCTCGAATCTTTTAATTTTTTTAGCTCAGTTGGTAAGAAGAGGTCGCAGGTTCAAGTCCTTTACGCAATCGGATTTTTCTTTCCTCAAATATCTCTAAGTTCATGTACCTATAGCCATGACAGAAAGCGCATTCGAAAATGCAGTACAGTATTCATAACCATAACTTAAATTCGACCAAATCTTTTTTCCTTATTGATTTTCGAAGTCACCATGCGAATTCTTCCTCATCTGGTGACATTTAAGTTCGATTGCTCAATAACACTAAAAAAAATATAAATTTCCCCAAACAGAAGCCATAAAAGTTTTTTGTAATAATATTAAGTAGTCACTTGAATGCAATGGAACTTGTACGGTCAACAACAAAGACGATTAAAATAAATAATTCCACGTAAGGATTTGTATAAAATGTGTCTTTCAATTATTTCCAGGGCCGTATCCAGGGAGGGGCAGGGGGGCCCCATCACGTGTCCGTTACCCAGGCCAGATGTTGTCGAAAATGGTCATTTGAATCTTATAGATAATTAGTTTTGCGGCTTCTGTAATTGTTGCGCACATTTTTAAATTTGTTGCGTTTATAGTTTTTTAATTATTTCACAAAAACATTTCCTGCTGGGGTAACGTTACCCCAGCCAGACCTTTTTCTTTCTAATGGGAATATTTAAATAAATACTAGCTATAAAATTAGTTGTCTAGATGAAGTAAATGTTGTGCCTTATTTTGTATTTATTCTTTCTTCGGTTGCGAAGTTATTCGAGATTTTGCTGGGGTAACGTTTTTGGTTTTGCTAGATCTTTGAAATGGTTAAGCGGATTCTTATCATATTTTGTACATGACTTCTTAGGAATCAGTTTAAATTTGTTCTGCAATAAAAAAACCAAAATAATGCATAGCTTAAAGGTTATTTCATTAAATAGAAAAACACTTCAATTGGTCCCAGCACTCTCAATAAGAAGTCTAAAGACTTACTTTAAACGTTATTTTAAAGCTTGTAACTGCCTTCAAATGTATATGAAGTTTCATTAGTATCCTGTAAGTATTTAACAAGTTATGATGATATTCAGTTCTTCACGAGCACGATCTTGATGCGCGCGGTGTTATTTGGCCACTGGATTGGATATATGAACTGAATGTTATGTCAATTATTAGTTTTTTAGTTCAGTTGTCTATCAGTAAAATTTCAGCGTAGTACATTGGATAATTAATGAGATAATACGATTAAAGTCATTAGGAAGTGAATAACAGTGGTAACCCGACCAAGTTTAGGTGGTTACGAAAAAGCGAAAACGCAGAACATTACACTATCTTTTGAAATGTTTAGTATAATACACCTTACAATTTCGGTACAGACGCGTACACTGTTAAATAATAATACAATAATATCTGTACTATGAAAACATTATTATTATCTTCCAGTTGCACAAACTTATCGAAAATCACCGATATAATTATGTCGTTCGGTGGGACGTGGGAGGGGTGGGGTGAAGGGGTGTAATTCATCTTGCAGAGTGCGCGTGCACTTCGGCAGTTCCGTTTCCTGTTTTTGCAAATATTTATCGAGTGCGTGAGAGCTATTATATAATAATAAGTGTGGCGAATTACTGCTAATGTGGAGTGCTTCTATTGATGATCATAATTATGGTGCAGGCTGCTTGATGAATTCACGAACAAGGTAAGCTTGCATAATGTAACAACAGAAATAGTAGCAAAATTATTATTAATATGTACCTACATGTTGTTAGGTACTTATCTAAAACTGTATTTTTTTTAAGGCTTAAATATTTGAATTTAGGAATATACTTATTATTTTCTTTTTTTCGTACTTAGTTATTAACTGGACTGGAATTTTCAACAATGATAACGACATATTTATCCTTCGCTATAGTGCCTATAAAACAAAGTCGCTTCCCGTTTGTTTGTCCCTGTTTGCTTAGATCTTTAAAACTACGCAACGGATTCTGAAGCAGTTTTTTTTAATAGATAGATTGATTCAAGTGGAAGGTTTTTGTGTATACATTGTCAACATATGACTAGAAAATTGATTAATGAAATTCATGACTTAGCAACCGATTTTTATCGTTATCAATGTCGGGAGTCGGGACTACCGCAACAGGTAGGTAGCTACTTATTTCCACACACTCCTTGGACACGTAGACTTTAAAAAATCCATGATTACCTTGTTGCAATACTCGCGTTGATATAAACTCGCAAATAGATGACGATTCGAGTTTCAAATGTGTATCAATCATTACACATTCCAATATGTGTATATTTCAATAAAAACTGTAACTGTGTACTGTGTATACTGAAATTATAGATTTAAATAAAAAATAATAGAAAATTTCAAAAAAGCAAAATTACTATCTGTAATTTTAATCTGTGAGTGTTTTTAAGTATAAGTTCATTAATACTTTAAAAGTTCAATTTAAATGATTATTTTACCTGTCAATAAAAAATCTTTAATAATCATGTAGTTTTTTTTTTAAACTTGTGTACATGTCTGTACTAAATTTGAAACACTATCCTACATATTTTAGAAGGTACCATAATGTTCTGCGTTTTCGCTTTTTCGTAACCACCTAAACTTGGTCGGGTTACCACTGTTATTCACTTCCTAATGACTTTAATCGTATTATCTCATTAATTATCCAATGTACTACGCTGAAATTTTACTGATATACAACTGAACTAAAAAACTAATAATTGACATAACATTCAGTTCATATATCCAATCCAGTGGCCAAATAACACCGCGCGCATCAAGATCGTGCTCGTGAAGAACTGAATATCATCATAACTTGTTAAATACTTACAGGATACTAATGAAACTTCATATACATTTGAAGGCAGTTACAAGCTTTAAAATAACGTTTAAAGTAAGTCTTTAGACTTCTTATTGAGAGTGCTGGGACCAATTGAAGTGTTTTTCTATTTAATGAAATAACCTTTAAGCTATGCATTATTTTGGTTTTTTTATTGCAGAACAAATTTAAACTGATTCCTAAGAAGTCATGTACAAAATATGATAAGAATCCGCTTAACCATTTCAAAGATCTAGCAAAACCAAAAACGTTACCCCAGCAAAATCTCGAATAACTTCGCAACCGAAGAAAGAATAAATACAAAATAAGGCACAACATTTACTTCATCTAGACAACTAATTTTATAGCTAGTATTTATTTAAATATTCCCATTAGAAAGAAAAAGGTCTGGCTGGGGTAACGTTACCCCAGCAGGAAATGTTTTTGTGAAATAATTAAAAAACTATAAACGCAACAAATTTAAAAATGTGCGCAACAATTACAGAAGCCGCAAAACTAATTATCTATAAGATTCAAATGACCATTTTCGACAACATCTGGCCTGGGTAACGGACACCCCCATCACCGGGTGCTAGCTTCCGGAGGATCCAAAATTATAAGCATGACTGCCTTGCAAACAAAAGTCTAAAAAATCGGAGATTTTTTTAAATTAGTATTATCGTTCAAAAGACTGTATTCACAGTTTAACTTTGCTTTTATTAGTGTTTGGACAAAAATAAATTGCTCAATTTAAGGTCAATACGGTCATGAATTCTGTATCAAATTGGATTTGAATATTGATCGGTATTTCCTCGTGATAGATTGTGAAATGTCATTGCCACTTTCCTAGAATAACACTTACGTCCGTGAACCTAAGACCTTGTACAGGAGTGAATTCCCGCGAATCATTTCACGCGCATAGGCGAGGTACTGTGTACATTACATCGCGTCCACAAGCATCCCGCGATTTCAAATTGACTGCGTGAATCGTGTGGGCCGATTTTCCAGAAGAAAACAAAGGCAAAAAAGTCATCATCAATAAGCTATAGGATGTTCACCGCTGAACATTGACCTCCCCTATAGATTCCCAATAGAACCGGTTAAAACCGGCTTGCATCCAGTGCGATCCTGTGGTATTCATCAGAGCGTCTGTTCACCTTGTAAGTGGACGTCCTACGCTGCGCTTACTGATGCGTGGTGTCCATTCAAGAACCTCACGTTTCCATCGACTATCAGTTCTGCGATTCATAGAAGAACCAAAGTTGCCGACATAACCCAGCGAATTAGCAAGTTAAAATGCCAGTGCCACAGAAAATTCTTGAATAAATAAAACAAGCACATTCTAAAAAAATATTTTATGTCAATTTATTAACAAAACTAAAAAGGTAATAAAAAATCAAATAAAAATAACAACCTCTGTTATTAGTAACAATTCGATACACTTAAAAATAATCAGGTTAACTTAATATTTAATTGTCTTAGTGTTGCTAAAGCCTAATATTGTGCTTACATTGGTAAAATTAATAAATGAACTTTTTTACGATTTTTGTTCATCCTTATTGTCTTTATTTTCTTTATCCTTAATTTCTTTGTCCTTATTTAATTTCGAATCGGCTCTGTTAACAGGGTTAACTTTACAAGTAATTTTGTAAGATTCTACCATTTTGACCGAATCCCTAACTAAAATAGTAGATCTAATTGTGAAAGAGTGTGAGAAACATACGGATGCGTCGCACAGCGCTGTGTGGAAACTTAGGTACAAGCGATAAAGGAACTTATCTGTTCGCTGTTTAAGTTTCATTTCTACTCTGCCGGGGAGTTTTGTGCCTTTGCGCGAAGAGCTGATGAACTCGAAATCTTGAAGAGTAACGTCCTTGTTATCCTCGTCGCGAATACATACGAGCCAGTTCTGTGGCGCTCCGGGAGTGAACTTTACATTCTTCGTTTCCGCGTCCAAACTAACATTAAAATAAATGATTAAATTGCCACATTTCCTATTCACAAACAGATCATTTTTGTAGAGAATCAAATTTTCTGGTTCAGTAAACTTAGGTTCTAGTAATCGCACTTTGAAGTCTTGGCACACGTTTTTGGTTAAGTTAAGAATTTTGATGCAATGATTATTCGTGTCTGCAATGTAGAGGTATTTCCCGTCACCAGTTATGGATAAGCCTGAAGGTTCATTGAACAATGCTGGATCTGTGGTCTCAATCATCGTTGGGTTTAAGGTAGTGACTTTCTGTGAGCCGACTTCGACTTTCTTTATCTTGTGGTTGTAAGAATCAGCTATGTAAACAGTCTTCGATGATTCGCAGTACGCCACGCCTAGCGGGTGTTGGAATTTCGCGTCGATACCAATGTCGTCTACGTCTCCGAACGCGAATAGATTCTGCAGATATAAAAATATAATTAATAAATAAACATTGAACTGTAAAAAGGTCAAGTGTACTCGTAATCGGTGTTCATGTTGTGAACGTGGACAAGGTCACAGGAGCATTTAAGGATTGTAGCAGTTGCGTTCTGTTGTTCCTACCTACCCCCATAGGAATAAGGAGTGTGTGTGTATGTATAATTGTAAAAACAAACAATAGTTATTTTCTATGGAATGAAAAAATCGAACCGCGAGCAGGATTAGAACGAGGACCTTCGGATTCAGTACATACGACGCTCTTTCCAAACGAACCACCAAGGTTCTGAATCCGGAGGTCGCAAGTTCAAATACCGCTTGCGGTTCGAATTTTTCTTTCCATAGAAAATCTTTGAAATGCGCGACGCATGCTTTAATGCGTATAAGGGCGCTCCCTCACCGCGAGCATTCACCTGTAATGTAATGTAACGTTACAAATTCGAACAATCAAAGACAATAGAGCATCAAATTGCGCACTTTTACGTTACATTACAGGTGAATACTCGCGGTGAGGGAGCGCCGTTATATTTAAAAATATTTAACGATTATGTTATCATTGTTGAATTTTAGCAGGAAAATACGAGGATTTTTTTTTCATACAAAGGCAATTTTACTAACTCACGTACTTATTTTTTTTTACGAATTTCTTCTGTATTCTACAACCATTCAAACTCTCATTCTCAACAACCAGACCTGATATAACTACTTGTAGATCATAAAAATATTTTTTCCTTGCGGAACTCGACTCTGCTATACGTAGCGCAGCGGTTAGATCGCTCAGCCGCTGCGCCATCCGATTGTAGGCACAAATATGTCAACGCTAAATAATGCATAAGTCGCAATATCATAACCCTAATCAGTCACGCACGCAACATAATTGAAAAATAATCAGGTGGTAAACAGGACATTTTTCATTAATTTCTATATCAACATGGGCATAAACTTTAAGATATTCATAATAATTATGATTATTAGCAATTATAATGAGGTTGTAGCAGGAACTTAATAAAACTAATAAGTAGTTATGTTATTACAAGTAATTATGCATACCAAAGGGTTGCGGTCACCGCCGCAAAGAGTTGAAACTTGTCCCGTAGTAAGAGCTAGTCTTCTGATAGACGAGCTCTCGGAATCCGCGATGAAAATCTCGGGACTAGATCCTGTAATTAAATTATTAATTAGTAGCTGTTGCCAGCGCCTTCGCCAGTATGTAGCGGTGCATCCACACCGCCGGTAACATTTGTGGAGCAACATAAGGCAACACGGTAACATTCGGCAACATTCAGTAACTTTTGTGGCTCCTTGTTACTATTTGTTGATTGTTACTCATCCACACCGCAGTAACATCCGACAACAAATGTTGCCGTGTTACTGTATGTCGAGTAACGTTGCTCGACAATCGGCAACATTGTTAGATAATGGGGGTAACATTGTTACCGAATGTTGAGTCTTAGTAACATTAAATAACATTTTGTGGGCGGATGTTATCGAATGTTGGGCAACGTTACTCGACTTACAGTAATACGTCAACACTTAGTAACATTTTGTTGGCGGATGTTACCGAGCAACATTTGGAAACGTTGAGCTACAAATGTTACCGGCGGTGTGGATGCACCGTATGTCGAAAATTATATCACGGGAACGCAATCTTAACTAATATTATAAAGATGAAAAGTTCGTTTGTTTGGTTGAGAACTCTAATCCCAGGACTATCTGGTTCGAATAGACAAAATATTTTTTGTGTTATGGTCCAGGCTGGTGCAACGTGTAATGTAATCCACCGTGTAATGTAACACGAATTCTACGTGTGGACGGCACTACGAGCATTAATGAACAGACTGGTGCAACGTGTAATGTAATCCACCTTGTAATGTAACACGAATTCTACGTGTGGACTGCACTATGAGCATTAATGATCCAGACTGGTGCAACGTGTAATGTAATCCACCGTGTAATGTTACACGAATTCTACGTGTGGACGGCACTACGAGCATTAATGATCCAGACTGATGCAACGTGTAATGTAATCCACCTTGTAATGTAACACGAATTCTATGTGTGGACGGCACTACGAGCATTAATGATCCAGACTGGTGCAACGTGTAATGTAATCCACCGTGTAACGTAACACAAATTCTACGTGTGGACGGCACTACGAGCATTAATGATCCAGACTGGTGCAACGTGTAATGTAATGCACCGTGTAATGTAACACGAATTCTATGTGTGGACTGCATTACAAGCATTAATGATCCAGACTGGTGCAACGTGTTATGTAATCCACCGTGTAATGTAACACGAATTCTACATGTGGACGGCACTACGAGCATTAATGATCCAGACTGGTGCAACGTGTAATGTAATCCACCGTGTAATGTAACACGAATTCTATGTGTGGACGGCACTACGAACATTAATGATCCAGACTGGTGCAACGTGTAATGTAATCCACCGTGTAATGTAACACGAATTCTATGCGTGGACGGCACTACGAGCATTAATGATTCAGACTGGTGCAACGTGTAATGTAACACGAATTCTATGTGTGGACGCCACTACGAGCATTAATGATCCAGACTGGTGCAATGTGTAATGTAATCCACCGTGTAAAGTAACAAGAATTCTATGTGTGGACGGCATTACGAGCATTAATTATCCAGACTGGTGCAGTGTGTAATGTAATCCACCGTGTAAAGTAACACGAATTCTATGTGTGGACGGCATTACGAGCATTAATTATCCAGACTGGTGCAGTGTGTAATGTAACCCACCGTGTAATGTAACACGAATTCTGTGTGGACGGCACTAAGAGCAGAAATGATTCAGACTGGTGCAACGTGTAATGTAATCCACCGTGTAATGTAACACGAATTCTATGTGTGGACTGCACTACGAGCACTAATGATCCAGGCTGGTGCAACGTGTAATGTAATCCACCGTGTAATGTAACACGAATTCTATGCGTGGACGGCACTACGAGCATTAATGATCCAGACTGGTGCAACGTGTAATGTAACACGAATTCTATGTGTGGACGGCACTACGAGCATTAATGATCCAGACTGATGCAACGTGTAATGAAATCCACCGTGTAATGTAACACGAATTCTATGTGTGGACGGCACTACGAGCATTAATTAGATATTCTATTTATCAAAGAAGGGCTACAAAACATGACGCTACGACCAATAAGAGCCGAGCTGGGGTGAAACCACTTGGAACAGTCCAGGTTACAAAATCACATTTCATCCAAACCCATTCTGTAGTTTTTGTGTGAAAGATTAACAAATATCTGTCCATCGTCAGTTTAGCATTTACAATATTAGCTAGATTAATTATATTATTAATTAATTATCTTGATATCACTTTTACGGTACCGGTTTGACATTAATGGGTTTTTTACGTTGATTTAGGTATTATGTTTTGACATTCTGAACTTGATAAAGTTTATATCCGCAAAAACAACATTTAGATATTCGTCAGTCTAGTGGGGTGTCTTTTTTTTTCACATCACGGATATAAAAATCTAGATTACGCGATAACGGCCCGTTCGCGATTTTGGTATAAGCGGTGAACGGTAAGACAGACGGCGCGAATAAGACATTAATTACTTTGTAAGTACGCGAATTCGCAACTAGAGCCGCATCGTGGCGTGTTACGGCATAAAAAATTGACCAATTTCACTCATTTCTGTGGACAAGTCACACTTGACCAAAAAAATAAAAACCGGCCAAGTGCGAGTTGGACTCGCCCATGAAGGGTTCCGTAGTAGCAAGCATAGATTAGGGATATAATTATATTGGGATTAGTAAGTAATATACACAAAAAATAAAAATAACTTTGTTTTTCATAGTGTTTGTATGAACGGCAAAGTTATATTTGCGGTTTTTGAAAATGTACTATATCTCAAAAACTGCTAACTCTATCTCATCCAAACCAATTTTCGTTGGAAGTTTTTGTTGAGGTCTACATTACATATTTTTTTTAGTTTTATCATTCGCTTATTTTAGAAGTTACAGGGGGGGGACACACATTTTACCACTTTGGAAGTGTCTCTCGTGCAAACTGTTCAGTTTAGAAAAAAATGATATTAGTAACCTCAATATAATTTTTAAAGACCTATCCATAGATACACGTATGGGTTTGGTGAAAAAAGTTTTTGAGTTGCAATTCTAAGTATGGGGGGCACCCCCAAAATTTGTTTTGTTTTTATTTTTGTGTGAAAATCCTAATGCGGTTCACATAATACATCTACCTACCAAGTTTCATAAGGATAGCTCTTATACTTTCGACAAAAAAAGGCTGTGACATACGGACGGACAGACAGACAGACAGACAGACATGACGAATCTATAAGGGTTCCGTTTTTGCCATTTGGCTACGTAACCCTAAAAACGCCAAAATTGTCAACATCATAAAAGAGCTAAAGGTTCCTAAGAGAGTTTTTCCGTATCTCTTATGGATTCGGATTTCTCCCTTTTGGCCAATTTAAAAGAAAGACCTGTATTATGATTTCTTCTACTTTTCAGATTCTTTACTTAAAAATATAGATTTAGAATGTAAAGGAACAAAAAAATTCAAATGTTCTTCCATAAAATTAAAAAAAAAAAGATCAGCTTATGCTAGTGATCACAAAATTTTTTCGATGAAACTTAATTATTCTTACCCAATCGTAGAGTCAGTCCGGAGGGCTGCGCAAACGCAGCTGAGTTCGGATACGCGCTGTTACGAGCTGCCTCCGCGCCCGAGCCGGCGATACATACGCATGTACCTAAGACAATAATGTTTCATTAATATACCAATACTGTGATTAAAACATAGGCCTTCTTACTACAAAAAAAAAAATATCTGTTTAACACTTGTCTTAAAAAAGTGTAACTGCAAAACGACCCTTATATCAAAGTCAAATGCCATTTTGCAGTTGAACAGATGTTTGAGTTTTGGTGGTAGGACACAGGTTTTACGTATGAAACGTCAATAACCTTATAACCCAACACCGAGAGCTGAAAAAGAAATAACAGTGCATGGTGTGCAAATTTCTTGTTATAGTAAGGAAATGTGTATAATCTACAGAATCATAAGTTCCTTACCTTCACTAAAAGTCTTGTATTTCCACCAAATTGTGGTGTCGAGAAAGAGACCCCAGATCTGATGAGAACCAGCGCAAGCTATTATCAGCACCCGGCGTTTCTCGTCCTTCTTGTCTTTTTCTATAACAACAGGCAATTGATTAGGTCTTTCTTTCTTTTTTTCGTGTGAGGCCACCTTTTGGTGTCAGAGTTAATTAAGCTGCCTCTGGGAACACCACAGGCTTCTGACATGGCTTTGGACTTGTATAATTATTTATTTATTTATCACATGCTTCTTTGCCATTACAGATACTTAATAATCTAATGCGACAAAGTAACTTAAAAAATATATATTTATAATAAAGTCCAGAAGATATAATAAAGTCCAGATGTATATTTATAATAAAGTCCAGAAGTCTTAAATGTGTATTGAACAATTTGAAGTCATCAAATAACAGAATGATTTCCAAATGTAATAAAATTGGATTGATTGATTGGATATCTGTATGACACGGATGGGCAAATTGGATTGTTGATTGGTTACATACAAAGATCGGGAACAAGATAATTAATTTATTAATGTCCAAGGTTGGAGAAGTTGTGTCTTTCAATTATTTGACAACAATTCAATTACTTCAAGTAAATGCTCAAAAGAAAATAAAAATTAAACTTTTTTTTTCACCTTTTAGTTCCTATTTCCTAACATTGTATTTATCATCCCTTACCTTTATCATCTTTTAGTTCCTCCTTCTCCTTATCAGGCGCAGTCTGACCAGGAGGAGGTGGCGGCGGCGGGAGGAGGGGACGCACGGACATGTCCATGTCTGGAGTCTTGTACAGGAGAATGTCCCACGGAGACGCTAGAGGCTGCACGCCAAGGCGGTTGCCTCCTGGGAAGATTAAAATAAGGTTCAGTATTGGTTAAAGCAGTGGTGGGCAAACTTTCTTAACGGGGACCAGTAAGTTTAAAAAAAAATCTAAGGAGGGCCAGAATTATAGGAAAAATGCATTATGTGTTGAAAATCATGAAAATATTACAACATTAGCACAAATGATAAAAATAGGCATGTTGACAGTATCTAGTCCCTCAGTTAGAGTTTTGAAATAACTACTTTATACTTCTGCACCGTCAATTTTTTACTATCGGGGGCTATAAACTATTCATGTCGAAGGACCGTTGGCGAGACGGATTAAATGCTTTCGCGGGCCAGAGTTGCCCCGCGGGTCGTGCTTTGCCGTACTGGTCGTACTTGGTCGTACTGGGTATACATTGTAATAAGAACAACCTTTGATTTGATTTGAAAAGAATTTTAAATAGCTGTCTTGTCGCTAAAAGTATTGTGTTTTTATTAGAAATCGAAATCTGCGTGACAAGAAATAGATATAACTAAAAACGACGCATATTTTTGGAACATAATTATTTTAAGTGATATACCTGTTTATCGCCCAGATATAATATGCATTGCCCAAAATCCAACTAATCGCCAAAACCCACATTCAATCATTACAATTATTTCGGAAAATGAAATGCCTTATATCGCAATGTATACTACCAAGGTTATCACTATCGCATTTCCCTGCAGTGCGAGCACAGCAGATATGCTGTGATAAACCTTCTTCCTTCTTTAAGGTTGATAAACCTTCCATAAACTTAGACGGGTTCATAACAATGTCAAATCCACCATACCTTGATCTCCATGCGCGGCCTGCTCCCCCGTCCCCACCAGTACCTCCACGGTCCCCTCATCCAGATGTATGGCCCGCACAGCGTGGTTGTTAGTATCACATACTGCTAACACGTTGCATGTCAACCAGCATAGACCTTGCGGTGCGTTGAACTGTGCCTCGTTCAACTCTGGATAAAAAATTTTTTATCAACATTATTGTTTCTGGTTACGCTTTCCTAAAGAGTATGGTCTCTATACGAAAGTGTGACCATACTTTGTCCTTTACATTTAATGCTTTATCCTTGTATTCAATGCTTCACTTCAGAAAACAGGTTTACGTTTTCACCAAGAAAGAGTTCAGTCATCTGATTCCCAGAGCAACCTTATTTTTACTCTTTTCGAACATTGAGTCATTTTCGCTCGACTCTATTTTAAGTCAACGGCGCGTTTTAATAAACGTGGTGTGCATAGGCTCGAAGAAGTTTTCTCTTGTGAGCTCATAGAAGTCCTTCATGGATCCGCTCCGCTCGGAGTGGAAACCGAGGTTATGACCGAATCTCAGACCTTCCTAAGATACAGAAATGACAATCAAACTAACAACTTAATACGCTCAAGTATAATAAATACTTACTGCCATCCTGAAACCCAGGTTCCAAGCCACCGACGATCCTCAGTACAACTCCTGAGCAGTCCGTCAGCAGTATACGATTATGGCCCGTGTCTGCGATCGCAAGGAACGGTTCGTCTGTACGCCCGCGATAGAACGGGTTCAATGCCAGCTGGGGTAACAGAGACGTTTTAAATTATTGTTTGTGGTGGTGGATCAAAGATCATTATTCATTGAAGATCTGAAGTAAGACATCGTCGTCAAGAAGGGCGACCGCAGCGCAGGTTGTATGACTGCAATTAATCTTTATGGCCAGAAATTGCACAAAGCAGAGATTTCCAAAGAGTGTGGAAAGATGTGAAGTGTGCCTAGCACTAGGACACCATATTTATGCGGAAATAACGATAAACGAATCACTTTTACAGTAATTTTTTAACCCTTCATTTTTTTTATTAAACTTTGCCCAACGATAGGAATTTCTGCGGTATTGTGGGACCAAACTCGGAACAACTACCTGTAGATCATACAAATATTTGTAAAGTGCGTGCGTGCAGAATCGAACTCCGCGACACGCAGCAGTCGATCGCTCAGCCACTATGCTGCGAAAATCCAAATAAGTTTAAATCAACTGCAGAATTGTAGAAATTCGTGTTTCTGGGTGTTTGATACAAGGGAAATTATATCAAGCTGTACGATCTCTCATAGGCCACTACTTTTTTGAAAACAGAATATTATTTAATGTAATACAAACCTTGCCAGGAAAATAAAGCACATCACTCTCTTTAATTTTCAAGTGCTTCGCCGGCGCTATCGATATGGTTGAAGTAGATATACGACTGCCGAAGTGACGAATCGCATTGCCGACATACCAGACCAGTTCGTCCTTATGACCTTCGCCTGTTAGCACAAACATGGGTTTGTTGCCTGGCCCTGGGAAAATATGAAAAAGAATTTGTTATTTACTATGAATTTGACAATAATTAGAAATTCCAACATTATCTGATGCTTTAAAAATCTATTTTTCTCTCCAGTGAGTATTCAAGTGTTTAATCTGAAGAGGTGCTTCATAATAAAACAATTAAGAACCTCATAGCCATTAAATCACAATAGTCTAGTTCACATTACTACAACAGCCTTATAAAAATCCCTAAAGGAAAGATAGCCTCTTTTTTTTAAATCTGCTAGCAGCTAGACCAATACATAAATAAAAGCATTTTGCTATTACTGCCCCATGTGGGGCAAAGGCACTCCTCCCAAAAATTGTTCATTCTATTTTTATTATTATCCTTTTTTTGGGATGGTTGGGATCCACCTAGCAGTCACACCCTATAACCTGCATTGACAGCTAAGCAATCCTACTAGCGGTGTTAGGTCAACTGGGCCACCACACCACCACCATCCTTTCAGAGTCTGGTGCTAAAAAGTTTTTACTGTGTTCCATTAGTGTGCAGGAATAAAATTGGCTTATTGTAGGCTTCAACTTTGCCTTCTGAGCTAAATTGAGACCAAGAGCAAAGACATTCTAAATAAAAAAAAAATCATCATACCCAATATAAGTAGTGTAGGCCAGCATTTTATTCCCAATGCATCCCACATGTAACTTTCTGCATCATTTACTACCGGATGATGTATGTCATATCTAAGCACAGCCGACAGCACATTGGTTGATTCCTTCTCATTCGAAAATTTGGCACAGTGTACACCTATCTGTAATTTAATAAAGATGAGGATATTAGTCACTTGTTGAAATAACTAGTTCATAAATAGATTGTATGAAGTAGTGTGGATGTTTATTTTAGAACATTACATATAGGGTTAGAATGAATTTGTTGAGTTTCTGATACCTACATTCATTTATGCAATACATATAAGAGAAATTAATAACAGTAGAGTTTTGTTTAAATGTAGAGATATTCATATAATAAAATATAAAAGATTTAAGGAAACTCATCAATATCTACTCAGCTTTTTCAGGGGTACAGATGGACTTCCAGATTAGATGTATACAAATGAATACCAGTATTTTTTTCATATAGTGATTGTCTATGTGACCTATTAACTTAAATTCATAAGTCGTAACGAGTAAGTAACTATTCTTGCCCTATGTTTCACAATGAGCATTTTAGTACTTTCACAGTTATGTTTTCTGATTGTAGCTTCATTGTTAATAGCGATGCATCCGATACCGATACCGATATATCGGCGATACATCGGGTTCGCCGATATATCGGTATCGACGATATTTTATGACCGATTCAACGATACTTTTTAATTTAAAAACGTAGTGTAAATAAGCGTGTTGTCTCGTCTATTTCATTGCAAACGAGCCACGAACTATGCCCGGGAAAACCTTTGCCAAACAAACTTGCGAAATTGCCTTTCTCCGAAAAATTTAAGATTACTTTGTTTTTTAAACAAAAATCTTATTAATGTTAATTTTAATATTACTAAAATGTATAATTATCTAATATCAACATATACCTATCACTACTTTTTATATTCATCATCAGCATCCGCCGGAAGACGTCCACTGCTGAGCATAGGCCTCCCCCTTAGACCGCCACGCAGAACGACAATTCGCCACTTGCATCCATCGGTTGCCCGCGACCCTCACAAAGTCGTTGGTCCACCTAGTGGGAGGCTTATTTTCTTTTTACATAAAAAAAATCTGACTTGTAATTTATTTATTTTATCTTAATTTTTAATTCACAATTACCGTATTGGTATCGGTATCGGTATCGCCGATATTTTTATAATAGTATCGGTATCGTATCGGTGAAAAGGCGTATCGATGCATCCCTGATTGTTAATCTTTTTGTCTTTTGAAATTTCAATTTGGTTGACTCTGCTTCTATTAAGAAACTCTCCTCCAAGCCACGTCTAGTTAAAGTACTTAGTAGTTTTTGCTTTTGTTTTTAACTCACCACAACAAGACCACTTTCTATAGAATGCAGTTTCTCAATCTGAGCCAGATCGGGCAGCACATGGTAACAATTGATGCAGCAGTATGTCCAGAAGTCCAATATCACTATCTTGTCAGCACACTGCTGCGCCAAAGATATCGGTTCAGCTACATTCACCCATTCTAAGTCTGAAAGAATCAAAATAGTTGAACTTCAGAAAAGAGAAACTGCACTTCCGATTTGCATTTTATCTAACGGATAACTAAGTTCTGTTATGAATATTCAAGTACCATGGTCAATTAATGTAAATAGGATTCAGTGGGTAATGTTGATATGGCCTGATAGGTTGCAGAAATTACCGTTAGACAAAAAGATTTCTGACGAGTCCCAAGGATCTAATTATGGCAGATAAGCAGCATAGTTATACTAGTTTATTTAGTAGAATTGAAGCCAGAAACTTACTTTTTTTAAAGTCTTCTATCGGAGTAACTGTAGACCAAACTTTCTTGATATGGTTTGTAATAAGAGTATCGCGCTCTGATTCACTTTGGACTGAATTCATAGCCTCAGTTAAATCCATGCAGCATTGCGCAACGAAATCTAAAGGGGTTGGTTCCATTTTGACCAGATTTAGCACTAAAACTTCTCTGTTAATTAGTTTTATTTGGTTCGAAGAATTTTAAAAACAGCCTTCACTTTAATCTCGATTTTTTTTAGCAGGATGCGGCTATTTTCCCGTTTGACATTGACAATTTGACATTGATTGAATGAATGAATCTTATGTCATTTGATTGACATTGAAGACGGAAAAACTTTGTGCCAACATAACAAGACAAAAATTGATATTCTGTACACTAGCAATATTGTAATTTTACTTTTATTTTTCAAATCGTTTTCCCAACAATTATCACAAAAGTTAAATCATGATAAATATTACTGTTTTTTTATCGCAATCGGTTAATTAAAAATCTTAAAAGTAAATCATAAAGATTTTTTGTAACAAGATTCTATTCTTGACTTTGACATTTGCAAGAGATTGAATGAATTTCACTTTTCATTCATTCATCTTGTGTTTATTTGTCGGAGAAGGCGTACTCGTGTTTATTTTTCTCGTAGCTTTTCTATTTCTAATAATTTCTTATTAGTTTATTAGTGTGTGTCATCAAATTATGTTCGAACATGGATGCCGTGTTTGATATATGTTACTTGTCGTCTGACGGTAATAACGTTGAACCTGATGATATTCCTCAGACAAAGGAGAGTGTATGGATCTTAGGAAAAAAATACAGCGCCGTTCAGGGTACGTGAAAATTAATTTATTGTTTACACGTTTATTTGAAAGGTCAAATGTCAATGAGCCAGGGGACGTTGGTAACTATTGTTTCGAAGATACAGATGGAATGGAACGATCAGTTTTTGTACACATGACGTGTTCGAAATCTAACGACAAAGTATTATTTTCAGACTTGGACCGCATTAGACGAGACATCACGTCTATCATCTGGTGTACTTATAGGAAAGGTTTCATTCCAATTGGAGACGAGGGGCTTACATCTGACAAAGGATGGGGTTGTATGCTGAGATGTGGGCAAATGGTCCTCGGCGTCGCACTCGTGCGTATCCACCTGTCAGCTGACTGGTTTTGGACACCTGAAACTAGGTAAACAAGTTTATGTACAATATGGCAAAGGAATGCCTTCAAAGGCTGATCAAAGAAGCAAGACTTCAGTATGAATTATAGTATTCGATTCTTACAAAGAAATAAAATCTCTTCCTGTTTCACTATAATTGTACAGCAATAAATGTTACTCATATTTATTGCAATTTATGCATAATTAGACATTACACAAAGGTTTTATCAATTAATTAACATATAATGTAGTATTTATTGAGTTATAAAAATGTGAATAAAGTAAGAGTTATAGGCATATTCTGATTGAGTTATATATCATTATTAAATACCCATGCATACATTGTGTGACTTCTTATCAGTAATAGAAATAGAGCAGTATATGGAACTAATTTCATAAAATTATTATTAACACCAGCTGACTTGTGCCCATTTCGCTGGACGTCTAATGTGATTATTTTTTAAATGGAGGATGAGAGATAGAAGGTTAAAAATTACTGTATGTCCATGAAATAGGGATTGTTGACTTATTGACATTCCTCTGGAGTGCAATTACAATCACTGTGACCTAAGATTTGTATAAAGCTCTCCCTATGACTGATTTTAAGTGATAGATCTAAAAACAAAGGCATTAGATAAAAGATACCTCCAACTATCACTGATAACATAATGTTACTTTCAGAGATCCAACCTATTTGAAGATAATCCAAAGATTCGAGGAGAGGAAGCAAGCTCCCTACTCCATCCACCAGGTGGCGCTGATGGGGGCTTCGGAAGGCAAAGACGTGGGGGAATGGTTTGGGCCCAATACTGTTGCACAAGTGTTGAAGTAAGAATGAGTAATTACTAAGCTAATGTCTAGGGCAATTCCCTTTACCAAGGAGTCACCTATTTAAATAATTTTATTTATAAGCACTCGTTACAAGTTCAAATGTCTTTGAAGTGCCAATAAACACTAAACACAATTGGTCCTTACAATGATTTTTTTTTTGTCTTTAATGGAAAGATCATTATATTTGTTTCTTAACAAACTGTTTTTAGTTTTTTTTATATTAAGAAGTTATATTAAATTCAAAATCATTATTTGAACTCCGAGCCGAAAACACACCGACAGTGCCCGACGGGTGGTGTGACGTCACTTTATCAATTTCTATACATCAATAGTACGTTCCAACTTTGAAAATTATTAAAAACAATTAAGATTTTTTCTCTTCCATAAATGTTCTTATTTGTGGTGAATTTATTAATTAGGTACGTAAAAAAAATCTAAATTCAAATACCTAATTTTATTGTAATACAATCTCAATCTGTCCAATCTAGACTAATGGCTATAAAAGTTACTTGTTTATTTCAAAAGTCTGGATTTTCTTTGCCCAGCAGTATATAAAGAAATCAACTGTGGCTATGAACATCATCGTAATTGCAATATAGCCAATTTTATTTTATTGCAGCAAGAGCAAAGAGATTTTTCTTTAAGAATTTAAAAAGAAATACTTAAAGAAAAATCTCTTTGCTCTTTCTGCATCTACTTACGTCATGTTTTACATCAAATTAAATCCAAACCACAGAATAATTAATAGTAATATACGTACAGAAGGACTACTCCAAAAAAAAAAATCAAACAAATGTAAAATCTATAAACGAGAGAATAAAGTACATTTTAACTGGCAGCCGTACCGCCCACCTACTTTTATAATAGCCTAAACTTCCCGTGCGCAAGCAAAAATGTACTGAATGGTTACGCCCGAGAGTTTATTTTGGTTTATCTGACGCCAACGACATTAAAAGGTTACTATGGGTCAAGCTCAATAGGGTTGCGACTTGCGAGTTTAGGCACAAATAGGTAGGTACCTATGCGTATTTTATGCATTTGCTAAATTACATTATTACCATAAATACCTATGTTCCTCAAGGAATTTTGTTTTTATCATCAGCCTATATTTTTTTGGTTTCGTCATCGATTACTACATACATTATTGATTGTTAGCACAGAATGATAATAGTAGGTACCTACGGCACCTTACGTGAGGAATAATATTTATAATAATATTATCTTTTCTACCTATTATTGTTATATTTTTGAACAAAAAAAATTTATCTTACAAAAAAAAAGAATAATATTTAAAAGATTTTTATCGTCTATGGCAAAATAGCCAGTCCTTATTATTTTGCACTCAACCTAGTAACCGACCAATTACTATCGCATACTGTCACAGGCCCCGCGTTGCGTGTCTTTGTAGGTAGGTAAAAAAGTGGCGCAGCGAATTACGACCGCTGACCTTGAATGCGTAGTGTGGCCATTTTCTGAGTTAGAACTTTTAAACAACAACGCAAACATCTTTCTACTTTCTACCGATCTTAATTCTTAGTACTCAGCTTAAGGTGAGTGAGAGTGTCGTCTTTTTATCTTGGTCGTCCAGTAGGCTCACCCCCCCCCCCCCCCCAATTAGTATCTCGCCTCATTTCCAAACTTGTAACCTCATGATTATGTATCATGATCAGTTAAGCCCATACTTCACAAGCAGGGAGATAATTTTGTTGATCATTACTAAATATGTACTACACACATCAAAAGTGTCTAGGGATCAAGCATTTTTATGCGGATTTCTTGAGATTGAGATGTGGCTTTGTAATAAATTTATGATTTTATAAATTTATATGGATCCTTTTTGGTGCATTTCATAATTTGAATCAGGAACTGTGAATCAAATTCGAGTAAAAGATGAAAATCAGCTGTCAATATTTTCCCTATAAAAACATACAACGCATTGAAGACATTATTAGTGCTACTGTTTCCCTACTACTGATTAAAACCAACGTTATTATGGAGCGGCGACGTCATTTAAGCAGGGAAGAAATGCTCAGAGCCGTGGGAATGATAGAAGCTGGTTCCCGGCAACGTACTGTGGCTTTAGCTCTGAATACAAGTCAGAGTGTTATCAGTCGACTTTGGACACGTTACCGAAGCACTGGTACCGTGGCTGAGTGCCATGGAGGACGGTATCGCTGCACCACACGGAGACAAGACCGATACATTCAAATCTTAACTCGAAGAGCTCCAACAATAACCGCCATGATGTTAGCCGTGAGGCTTCATCACTCTTCAGGGAACTTAATTAGCGACCAAACAGTCAGAAACCGCTTGCATGAAGTGAACCTTCATTCCCGAAGACCGCTACGGGTACCACCTATAGCAATGCACAATCGTAGGATTCGATATCAATGGGCTCTTGAACACAGAAATTGGGCAGAAGAACAATGGCGTTTCGTGTGCTTTTCTGATGAGTCTCGTTTCGGTATGAGACCGGATACAAGACGTATACGACACTGGAGAACCCCTGGACGCCAACAGCGATTAAAATCCTGCCAGGAAGTCCATCCTTATAGTGGTGGTACCATCATGGTATGGGCGGGTATTTGGATCGGCGGAAGAACTGAGTTGATTTGGATCAGAGGCAACCTCAACGCTCAAATTTATGCTGAGACGATTGTATCAGACGTCATCGTTTCTCTACAAGTGCAAATCGGTCCCTTATTTCAGTTAATGCATGATAATGCACGACCGCACACCGCAAGAGTTGTAAGACAGACTCTCGCCGCCGCTAACATCAATGTCCTGCCCTGGCCTGCTCAGTCGCCAGACTTGAATCCGATTGAGCATGCATGGGATATGCTACAGAGAAGAGCTCTGCCGAATATGGAGGGTATCCAGTCGCAAGAAGACCTTTTTTTGTTGTTGCAACGAACATGGGCGGCCATTCCACAGCGTGATTTGGATGAACTCATTTTGAGTATGCCAAACCGATGTTCTTGTGTTGTTAGTGTTCGCAGTAGAAACACGGATTATTAATTGTTTAAGTTACCCAATAAAATTTTAAAGAAAACTGTTATTTCAGTCTTTTTTTCGAACTTTTGTGTTAGTGGTTCAAATGTCAAAAATCCCTTTATTAGGAAAATGGCAAAATTCTTTATTAATGCAAAGGTGACTTGGTTTATCGTTACTGTGACAAACGAAAACACTTTATTTGATGAATCCTTAAAGAAAATTTTAATTAATATCAATCAGGAGAAAAGTTATTGCAAAAATATATGTTGATCCCTAGACACTTTTGATGTGTGTATATATTTTTTTTCTTCATAATAATATTGTGTTATTAATTTACCAAAAGCACCTAAAGCAAGAAACTTGTGCGTA
Organism: Agrotis exclamationis; assembly: GCA_950005045.1. Classification (NCBI taxonomy): domain Eukaryota; kingdom Metazoa; phylum Arthropoda; class Insecta; order Lepidoptera; family Noctuidae; genus Agrotis; species Agrotis exclamationis. The sequence continues at coordinate 8,540,979 of OX465421.1, forward strand.
ACTACACGTAACGTAACAAAAATATTAAGGAGACGGAGCGCGTGCGTAACGGGTGGCGCGTGGCAGCCGTAGTGAATGGGCCACGACATAATGGCCCCGCAACTACTTGCAGTTTTATGCCTACACCGCGGAGTGAGACAGGCCTGTCGAAACTGCAACTGAATTCTAGGTCAAAACAAAATTTTAAATTATTTATGTGATTTGTAGTTTCGATACTATTCATAGTCTCAGTCGTAATACAGTATTATTTCTGTCAAATGGGGTGAATTAGGACAAAACTTTAACAGGAATTGTAATTTCCATTGAGAAGAGGCGTAAGACAGGGGGACGTTATCTCCCCGAAACTGTTTACTGCCACAATGGAAGACGCCTTCAAGCTCCTGGAATGGCAAGGACTTGGCATCAACACCAACGGCGAATACATCACTCACCTTCGGTTTGCCGACGACATTGTAGTCATGGCAAAGTCGATAGAGGAACTCAGCATGATGCTCGATGGCCTCGACCGAGTTTCACAACGGGTGGGCTTGATAATGAACATGGACAAGACGAAAATTATGTCAAATGCCAATGTTGTGCCCACCCCAGTCTCTGTTGGAAACTCGGTACTCGAAGTTGTTGACTCATATATCTACTTAGGACAAGTAGTCCAATTAGGTAGGTCCAACTTCGAGAAAAAGGTCAATCACCGAATCGAACTCGGTTGGGTAGCGTTCGAGAAACTACGCAATGTTTTTTCGTCCGACATACCTCAGTGCCTCAAGACGAAAGTCTTCAACCAATGTGTGTTACCAGTGATGACATACGGCACCGAAACGTGGTCTTTCACTATCGGCCTCATCTCAAAGCTCAAAGTCGCTCAACGAGCTATGGAGAGGGCTATGCTCGGTGTTTCTCTCGTGATCGAATCCGAAATGAGGAGATCCATAGACGAACTAAAGTCACCGATATAGCCCACCGGGTTAGCAAGCTGAAGTGGCACAGGGCAGGCCATATTGCTCGCATAGCAGATGGCCGATGGGGTCTAAAATTACTAGAGTGGAGACCACGGACTAGCAAGCGCAGCGTAGGACGTCCACCAACTAGATGGACAGACGACCTTATAAAGGTCGCCGGAAGACGCTGGATGCAGGTCGCTTCCAACCGGTATATGTGGAGATCTAAAGGGGAGGCCTATGTTCAGCAGTGGACGTCCTATGGCTGAGATGATGATGATGATAGGTTACCAACAACTACTCAATTTTACTTGTTTAATATACTTCATTATTTTGAGAACTTGTTGGCAACATACCATCATAATTTATCATTAAAATACCTTTCAAAGTTTTGTTCGAACCGTTTGACCCGGTACCTCATAGATTCTTTTACTAACTGAATAATTTTGCTGCAATCATTTCTTGGCAGAAGAGAACATACTTTGTAATCAAATTGTTACTGCTTGCCATAAGAAAACAATTGTTCAAATACAGATTGTACTGCAAATAATTTTTCTTTGTGAGTCAGCATTGTTGTCTCGCCTTTTTAGTATAACTTGGAATCCAGCCAGTTTTAAAGAACGTCAGTATGTTGCATTGAGAAAAAATGTTTGAGGAATAATACAAATACATATTTTTTAACACTTTGAATTGCTCATATACCTCTTTGTTTTTTTTAAATATTTATTCCAAGTTTTTCTATAGAAATATTTAGCCTAAGGCTAAATACTTCTAAGCTAAGTATTTAGGCTAAGTATTTAGCCTAAGGCTAAATACTTCTACTACTTAGGCTTTCCTATAGTTTTATGTTTTTATCTAGATTTTTCTTATTTGTTATTTTTATTTCAGAAAGCTAGCAGTTTATGACAAATGGAGTTCCCTGGTGATTCATGTTGCGTTAGATAACACCGTTGTCAAAGAAGATATTTGTGAGTATTATGGTTTAGTTTAATGCAAGTCAAAAGTTAATTGCTTTTAGTATCTAACTAATAGCTGAAAACATTATTGGAGTGGCCTCCCCTTTCCTTGTTTTATTTTTATTTACGTGGTAAAATCATCAATTGAGTCCTCCCACACAGGCTAAGATGGGACAGACTTTCAGACTCGTACTGAATAAAATCCACGGTGTCCTTAATACCCCTTTACGTTCCGGTGTCACGGTTACCTGATACGATAGTCCTGTGACCCCAGCATGTCATTCACATACTTGGGTTTGAATTTGGTTCAGGAAGTTGTATGTCCTATTTTTTTAGTATAACATAGTAGGCATCACTGACCTCTATAATTACCACTGGATTGGCTGTTCCATACGTTTGACAGCTATTGAAAGTGTGCCTATTTGAAGCGCCACTAGCGGGAGTTCACAGAACTAATTGTGACGTATATGACGTATAATTGCAAATGGCTGCGAGAGAGAAGAGCTGTACCAAACAATGTGAACGAAATATGGATATCAAAGCAATGTATGGGGTACATACCTACGAGTAGCAGGTTTTGTGATTAGGATCTGAAACATAAATACGTTTCAGTTTCGTTAGTCTGTTTAAAAAAAAATGAAAAACAAAGCAATTACTAATGATTAGTAAGTGTTTTGTAAATTGTTAATATAATATAGTAAGTAATTATGATAATACATTTATTTATTGTAATTTTGTAAACACTTATTAACAAGAGTTATTGATATTTGTTCCCTGATGTCGACATCACTAGTCTTAGTACCAAAACCCCCGCTACGACAGACAGCGCCAAAATGGCGAATATCAAACGGGCACAAAAGCACTTTGACAGCAGCCTGTCCAGTGGTAATAATTATAGAGGTCAGTGGTAGGCATTCTAAAATTCGAAGAGTTCTGGATGTAGAGTATAAGCCTCTTTGCAGGACTGTCTAATCTGAAATCTGTGGCCCTGAAATGCCACAGATAACCGAGAAACAGGGTCAACTTTTAATCAGTAAAGAGTCTGACAGTCCCTGCCACTACACCCAGGATGGAAGGATTTAAATTGATGATACTACCCTAATAAAAAAATCAAATAGTGAATAAAAACATCATTCAAAAGTATTTAGATACAGTAAAATATATGAAAACGCGTGTTTCCATAAGGTGAATGCTCCAGGGTAGCCCGCGAAATTCAAAATTTCTTGGGTTTTTTGCAATTTGCAGGCCAGTGCTAGGTTGTATGTTGATTAAAATATTGATCGCGGCTGTAAGACGTATGTAGTTACAGAATTATAATCAACAAAATCATCAATACAACGCTCTAAGTTCATAAAGCTTCAGGAACAAAAAAGTAACATAAAAAGTCATTCCTGAAGCTTTATGAACTTAGAGCGTTGTATTGATGATTTTGTTGATTATAATTCTGTAACTACATACGTCTTACAGCCGCGATCAATATTTTAATCAACATACAACCTAGCACTGGCCTGCAAATTGCAAAAAACCCAAGAAATTTTGAATTTCGCGGGCTACCCTGGAGTATTCACCTTAACCCTATACTTGACATTGTGCACTTAAATGCACATTGGATTCAGATTTTTTTTTAAACAAAATTTAACATCGAATCGTTTTAGTAATAACTTTAAGTTACTTCGTAAACGTCTCTTTACGTAAAAAAAAGAAATCTATATTTGTCTTGCTCACACTTTGTCAGTAGTGAACAAAATGCCGAGCCGTCGGTCAGTGCCTGTGCAATGCTCTGTAAGTATCGTGTTTCATCTCACTTAAATTAAGTTAAATGTATGAAACTGGTATAATTTTACTTTCTGCAAGCTTTACGCAATTGATTGCTTATATTATTTTTGTGATATTTTTTTTGCATATACAGTAATTCACGATTTTTGTTAGGTGTGCATTTAGATACACACTGCCTGGTGCAGTGTGAATGACTCAATATTTGTTGTGTGTATTTAAATGCACACTGCCAACGTCACTACTTGTGAATGTTGTGTCTATAAGTGCACCATTGCCTACTGTGCTACTACATTCTCGAGCCTTTGTTCAGAGTTTTTTTTTTTGATAATGCATGACAACAATTCGTATCACACTTTCTACCAAATTTCTATGCCTTAGCTTGCAATACTTTTATTTCAGATGACTAGAAGTCGAAAAATTCTAGCGTTGGTGCCTAAATGCGGAGCTAAGTCTGATGTAGAATTTTGCGAATCTTCGGAAGATTCATTCCGGATGTGTAGACCTCATCAAAATGTCTCCGAAGACAACTCCCCGGACCAAAAAAATGGGTCCACTCCACAAGTTTTTCGTTCGGGCTTCACCATCTAGCCTAAAATGAGTTTCTGCGCTATTTTTTACTGCTCCCTCGCTGGGAGGAAGACAAGAGATATCAAGCTTGATGGTGGCCACCGGATTCAAAAATCACTTATACTTGTGGGCATTGAGGGAGACTTTAGCTGGAGACCCATTCCACCTCAAGATGTAGGTTTCACCTGGCTTTGTTCATCTTAGGTGGTAAAGGGAGGGTCTGAAAAGACTGCTGCTGGTTTCTGGATCTTTGACAATATCAAATACAACTTTCCAAATGCGAAAAGATAAAAATGGTTTTTCTCATTACCATTACAGACTTTGAAGAGCGGATACCTCGAAATCTATACAAGATATGGAAATACTGAATAATACTGGATTAATTCAGCATTTATATTGTTCATAGATGTTACAGAAGCAAAAAACCCAAAAATGGTAACATCAACCCCCCTCCCCCTCCCCTACAGCTCAAGGGCTAGGGGTGGGGACTTTTGATTATGTTCACCTCCTAACTAGTCTAAACAAAGTTACAAAGTCAAAAATTGTGTTCCAAGAATTTCCCTCTATAACTGTTCGTTGACTGGGCTAATAGTTGAAGGGGGAAATTGCTTTATAGATTTTCATACAGTTTTTCATATTGTTACGTATTAGATAGACATGTTAGTAAACTTTGATCTCAGAGCATTAGGACTGAATATTGTGATAAGTAATAATAGAAAAAATGTTTTGTATTATGTCATTATCGTAACCGTATCGAACCTAGTTCATAACATATTTCAAAACTTTTTGATATTTTTCGAGACTAATGTTATTTTTATGTTATTGTTTCTTTTTTAGTTTAGTGATTACATGGCAGTGTGCATGTAAAGACACACTTTTCTTTGTCATTTCTTTCTTGTGAGCTTGGCAGTGTGCACTTGAAGACACATAATATATCCTGAAAACTGAAATTCTGAAATTTTTTGTTTTAATTTTCCTGGCATCCTTATAATCCAATTAACATAGGGAAGTAGTAAAAGTTAATTTTTTTAAAGGTAAAATTCTCTGCCAAGTATAGGGTTAAACACTGTTAAAAGCGTTTTAATTAAATTAGCCATAACTATCAATAGTTAGAAATAATAATCATAGTCACACATGCTATTTATGTAGGTAATTAATTTAGCTTTTAATATGATTGGTATAGTAACCATTATTGCCCAAGATTTATAAGCTACATTAGCAAATCACTTTAAAAGTTAATTGTTTACAATATTACGTTACTTTCATTGCTTAATTGTGTGAATATGTTTATTTTTAAACTTTATTGCTATTTTTGTAATAATCGGTCTTCTACGATAAAATTAAACAGAAAAAATCGTACTTTTTAACCGACTTCAAAAAGGAGGAGGTTATCAATTCGACGGTACGTTTTTTTTTTTTTTATTTTTTTTTTTGTATATTTGTTACGTGATTACTCCGCCAATTGTGGACCGATTTTTTAAATTCTTTTTTTGTTCGAAAGGAGGTACTTCTGAGGTGGTCCCATAGTCACCAAATTGGGATCTGATGATTGGATCCTGGAGATATCGAGGGCAACCCTCGAATTTTATAGGCCGACACACCATTTTTCGCAAATTTTATGAAGTAATTTAAGTACTTGCGTATGGTAATCATAATTTCAAGTAGCTGAGCTGATGATGGAAGGTAGAACTCCTTAATAGTAAGGAGTAGGCATCGACTGATTTAGTTTGAGTTCGCATATCTCTGGAACTACAAGTCCGATTTAAGTAATTCTTTTATGTTGTACTAGGTATCATTTAACTTAGGGAATATTGCAAGTTTCATCAAAATCGGTTCAGTAGTTTTTGAGATAGGGAATTTTATTAGCTTATTGTGTACATGAGCGATGTTATTACCGGTGTTATGGATTACAAAATTCTAGTGCACATGTTGTATTTGACAAGAATTCGGGTTGAATATTTAAACTAAAAAGAGTGAAATAAAAACTTTTTAAAAAAAAAATGTAACCGCCTTCAAAAACAACCATAAAAAACGGTAAAAAAACCTACAAAATAACTTTTCTTTCGGAAGTCGGTGGCAAAAAAAGACAATGAAATAAAGAAAACAAAGACACCGACTTCCGAAAGAAAAGTTATTTTGTAGGTTTTTTTACCGTTTTTTATGGTTGTTTTTGAAGGCGGTTACATTTTTTTTTTTAAGTTTTTGTTTCTAATGAGTTACCTACTCAAAAACTACTGAACTAGTTTTCAAAATTCTTTCAATTAGATTAGATAAAGTTTTTTTTTGTCTGACTTTGCCAGTTTTGTTTTAAAGTCCCCAATAATAGAGCATGTGTTTTATGGGCCTTTAGATGCCGGAAATAAAGGATAAAATAAATAAATAAAATAAATTACAAATACAGACTCCATGGTTACTTCTGAGAAAAACTTTTTTTCCATACTAGGAATCGATTCTTGGAGCTCATGATCAGCTTGCGACAAATAGACTAACGAAGCATTCAATATTATTTTATTGACATATGTTTATAACGTCCTCCTTTCTGATTTCAGTACAACAATGCGTTGTGAACAATGACAGAGGGGACTCCTCGTCTGCGCCCGATTGCTTGGTCACCGACTGGATGCCTCTATTGCTGATAGTACCACTGAGACTTGGCCTTAGTGAAATTAATCCTGTTTATATTGATGGACTGAAGGTAAAAAAATTACTTTTTTTTTAATTATCTACGGTCTTATAAACATTAATTCAATTTTTACTACCAATTACAGGTCGCGTCTTGTAAAAAGAACGCTGGCGGTCAAGCTGCGCATAGGCGATTTATCGGTCTATTTGGTGGTTTGAGGTAGGGCGCGGGGCGGGTGAGCCACGCGCTGCATGTTTGCCGGTGCGCTATTGGTTCGTCAGTTGAGCTTTGCTTCCCGCGCAGAATCCACATCCAATAGGCACATGCGAGACTGCACCACTTTCTTCCAGCGTTCTTTTTACGTGACGCGTACTATAACTACTTAAAAATATTTTATTAACATAGGTAAACGATGTTTATGCTTAATCAGTTGCATACTAGTGACTTACTAAAAAATAAAATGGCTATGGCTGGCTGGCGATAAAAACTTGCTAAAAGGTTGTCTTGAAAAGATCGCTTTTAGCGATAAGACCGGCCATTGTGTCACCTTATAATATAGGATCAACTTTTTAGCTGTAATTTGTATGGTGTGCATAATAAAGTATATTCTATCTATGTACAGTTACCGGCATAGATCTTGAGCGCTGACCTTCACCTGCGCAGAAGTAAGTTATTAGGTCCCTTTGGTAGATGAAGTGAGGAACGGGGGCGGGGAAAGTGTAGTGATTGGCCCGTGTAGCGTGCCGTAGCGCATCGCGTCATAGCCGCCATTCGGGATTCGTTGTTTTGTGCGTTTTATTTGTCGATAAGAGTACGATGCGCAAAGCGATCCCCACTCTTACGCCGATCGCTCAAGAACCGTGCCGGTATTTGTATCTGGCTGTCTGTCTGACTAGCTGGTTGACTGCCTCTACAGTGGCAATTATTCTTTGCTAGGCGTTACATTTTTTTTTTTGTCTTTCAGATATGTTTTCAAAGTCCGCAGTCAATTGGCGTGATAGGCGGCAAGCCTAACCAAGCGCTGTATCTAGTTGGATGCGTAGAAGACGAAGTTATTTACTTAGACCCTCATACCACACAGAAATCTGGATTAGTTGAGGTAAATAAACATTCCGTACTAATACCACTACCAGTATTACTAGAAGAAATGGTAATGGAAGCACGGTAGGGTTGGTGGTATCGCAACCACGATGCAGAAAAAAAATCGCAGGGCAACGGTATTTATAACAAAAAAAAAATGTGAACCTGATGTTGAAGACTAGGAAAATCTGAAACAACTTCGAGGAGGTCGCCTGTAAAACATTAGTTTTTGTATCATCGCTGTTTCAAAAAAAGTATGTTCCTAATGATTGCATTGCGTAAGACAATGTATAAGGAAAACATGCACTCTTTGCTGTTATTATTTGAACCTTATCTTTATGTGAATAAAAGCTATTTGTAACGCAATTGTAGAATGATATAATCGTGTGTTTTGAAGGCCAGTTATGAGATCACAGCTTTATCAAAGATGGTTGAATAATATGAGGAAGGCTAAGAAATAACTAAATTAAAAGATGCTTACTTATGGACGTGAAGAAAAGAAAAACACGATGAACAATTTAAATCAAAATTATTTCAGAGGTTTTAATTTAGCCCTTTTTAAGAGTTTTTCATTTGTATACAATAATTCGTATGTCTATGTTTGTATGTTCTCTTTTCACGCCAAAACGGCTAAACTGATTTAGATGAATTTTGGTATAGAGATAGATGATAGGTTGATATTGACATACGTTATTTTTACAGACAAAATTGACTGATGAACAAAAAGAAATGGACTGCTCATATCACTGTAAGTTCGCTTCTCGGATACCTATGCTAGCGATGGACCCTTCAGTTGCCGTGGTAAGTACTGACTTCACCAAAACTAAATATTACAGAATTGGCGAATGGAAATAATATTAAAGAACTAACTAGTCTGATAAAAGCTGTATTGTTCAATTTAATCCAAATTTTTTGGATCGCGCGTTGCGAAAGGGGACTAGACGGGAAAAATTAAGACGAAAAGTTGTAACGACACTTTTTGCTATAGCAAGCTATTGTAAGCCGTGTGACGTGCGCATGTTTATCTGTCTGTCTGTCTTTCTCTCTCTCTCTCTCTCTCTCTCTCTCTTATAGAAAGCAAGCCAGATATTTTCGTTTCGTCTTTCTATTTCGCATTGAACAGTGTGGTGTCGCGACGATTATTTTTTTTGAGTGTATACAGTAACTTCGTTCCATCCGGGTGTCCCTCGACACCTCTCAAGTTTTTTAATTACTATGATGGGGGTACCATAGATACACTTGCAATTCAAATTCAATCAGTCTACCTGACCTTTTTCGACCTGGAGTTGGCTTTCTCCATAACCCAGTAACTGGGTAAGAATACCCCTTGATTGTCAGACTAACAGGTTTTTAGTAAAGAATGTTAATGATCTAGAAATGACAGCCAGTACCAAAGGCTTTACGTGTTTTCCGAGACACGGAGGAAACTCGCTATGATAGATGACCCATCCCCAGACCAACCTCGGCTAACACGGCTTAACTTTGAAGATCGACTTGTGCGGCGGTTTTTATTTAGCCACTTAGATCCTCACTCGCACAAAACAGCTACTGTTTATGTTACAAATTACTAAACAAATTATTGTAAACATCGATCTGTCTTTGAATTCTTCAAATGATAACGATGTTTTTTAATTTTATAGTAATCAGTCCATTCACGACTTTGGTTTAAGCGGTGCGAATAAGACATTCATTACTTTGAAGTACGCGAATTCGCTACTGGCGGCACCTCGTGGCGTGTTTCAAACATTTCTATATATTTGATTTTACCGCTCGCCGCCCCGTTCACAGCGGCAAGGTCGTGGAAGGGCCGTTAGCCCTTTCTGATTGCTTATTTTTTAGCCAAGTCATAATATTTGAATAGGAGTTATTTTGTTTCAGTGTTTTTTGTGTCGGACCAAATCAGATTTTGAAGAACTGTGCGCCACAATAGAAACTAAGCTGATGTGCGAGACACAGCCGCTATTCGAAATATGCGAGAAGAGACCGTCGCACTGGGGCCCGATGACATCTGATATTGACTTACAGAATACTACATTATTTGCAGGTAAATTGATCAATACATTTGCTCATGAATCTCATGATCTACACAAATAGGCAATAATACTGGGTGTAAGGGACAGCCCTCCGCAAACTTTCAGGGCTTGCTCAGTAGACGAAACTGAACAATCTTTTTTTTCAGGAAATGAAAAAACAATCAGCCTCACCATAGATAATATAAACTTGATTGGACAGTTTGTATGGAGAGGCTGATTTTTTTTTTCATTTCTTGACAAAAAAAAATGTGGAAGATTGTTCACTTTCGTCTACCGGGCAAGCCCTGAAAGTTTGCGGAGGGCTGTCCCTTACACCCAGTATACATACAGTAGCAAACAAGTATGTGCTTCGTCTGATTGGTAAGTGAAGCATTTGCGATCGAAAGACGGAGATTTGATGTTATGGATGTCGCAGTGTTTCGAGCGCATTCCCTCACGAAACGAATAAGACCTACAAGTAATGGTTCTGAATCGAATTGTTTATGTATGTGAGTTAAAATGTTTGTAATATAAACAAAAAAAAAGCCCCACACTAGGAACTTCACCCGTGTCGTGGGACTCGTGGGTGCATTTACAAACATATATAAACTCACAAACAAACGCCCAGACCCGAAACAACAACTTGTAGATCATACAAATATTTGCTCCGTGCGGGAATCGAACCCGCGACACGCATCGCAGCAGTCCAATCGCTCAGCCACTCCACCAATCGTGTCGTCGAATTTTTAGATTAGATTTATTTTTATTTTCCCATGTAACTATCAACTACTACGTTAGTAACACCCTTGTAATTAATAAAATAACCAGTATTATTTGGTAACACGAGACACGTTGTTCAAATGAGAAGAAAACCACACGGAATTGTATAAAAATGAATAGTGCATTAATAGCTTATCGTTTTTGTTTCAGAATTTGAAGACGTAGACAGACAATTTGATGACTCAGACGACGAATTCGAAATTCTGTGAAAGTGTCGTCTTATGGAAAAACAATGCAATTCATCACACAAACATCTTAATGTAGATAGACTTTAATATATACCTAATACTTAAATATAGTAGACGACATGGGCGTTGTCGAAGTAGGGCAGGGGGCTAGTAGTACTTAGTTTTTTTTTTTTAAGTTAAACTTGTCAAGCCTGATGCAGAATAAGTACCTACTTTATTATTTTATTGCAAGTTACAGTAGAGTTACTCATTCTCGTTCTATTCTACCGCTACTTAAACTTCATTTTCTATTCTTTGGCTAATTGGATTTTCCCATGATCTATCACTAAGTTACAATCATGATAATTAACAATCAAATTTTCCTTTATATGTCGACCAAGTATTCAAGTAACTTCTATATGATGGTGAACTTCAAAATAAGTTTTATAAATATCTGAATAGAAGGTTAAAAGAAAAACTATTTAAATTTTCGAGCTCGCTACGCTCGGTCTTACTGAATATCAATAATGTATGCTACATTATTGATATTCAGAATATACAATACGTTGAGTAAATTAGAAACATTTCTTCTGTATGAATATTTATCAAAAACAATGTAAAAAAAAGCTATAATCAAAGGTGCTCTAACTTTTGAGCTCGCTTCGCTTGCTTTGGCATCTAAGATTCTTTGAGAAACTGCAGTTGCATCTCTCAATATAAAACGTAACTACACACTGCCCTGCCCCCTTACTGTAAGGCTGGCGACGCCCTTCGAAGACGATACTCGTACTCATGTACCAGTACCTGCGTAATTGTTCTTTTTAGTTACCTACATTTTAGACCGAAAAATATCTTGTTTTATGTATTAGATATAGTGCCTACGACTGGATAGTGTAAGCCGGTACATTATAATTTTGCAGTGCCTTTACAATTTTATTGTGCAATTTATGTAAATAAACTCTAAAAGTTATGTACGCTGATTGACATTCCTGTGAAAAATTGTGATAATCAGTGCATCTTATAGGCAACTTGATTAGGGTTCAGGTATCATCTAGTCATAATTTAGATAGACTCGAAATATTGAAGCTTAAATATTAAAGAAAAACAATTACATAATGTAACACTTGAATTAATAACTAACTTGTAATATGAGGATAGGTTTTAGTTCTTGAGCATGTATTTGTCCAATTAAGTTTTACATTAATTGCATAATAGCTATATGCTGAGTAGTCGGTTTTAGTTGTATTACGGAGCCAATTATACGCCATTAGCAGTAATTAAGTAAGCTATTAAACTTTAGCATAAAATATGATAATGTATTTAATTAAACATTGCGTTTCTATGTTTTTGTAACGACAAAAAATAAGTTTAAATAAGATTTGTGTTATGTGTTTTAGGGTAATGTTTTGTTACAAAATTACAGGCTGAATTGAGCAGCCTACCCAAATATTTTATATAAATAAAAGTTAATAAAATTATACACGGCTATTTTATTTTTGAATGTTACCTAAAAATAGGGTACTGCGGCCCTAAAACGTAATGGGCAACCGAAGGAACAAAGTGGTTTTAGTATTTTTAGACAGATCCTTCCAGTCCACCCAGGATAGGATGACTCCGGAGGACACGGTGGAGCATACGCTGCAGGACTGCCCCGCTTGGACAGAACACCGTCGTGTCCTCTCGGCGGCGATAGGCGGTCGCCTCCTTCTGTGAAGCAGTCATCCTCGTGAAGGAGGAGGCGGGCCGCGTGAGGGAGAGGATGGCGTCCTCCCTCTACCCCAGCCGCAGTGGTAGACGCCCACGGCGTAGGCGCGGACATGCCGGCGGCGAGTAATAGGCGACTCGCTGTCCGACCATGGACCATGCCCGGGTCGACGGCGCGTTGTGTTCCACGCGCCCCTCAAGAAGTGTCGGCATGATGACGGGGCCCCCTCTGAGGGCCAGCCGGGGTCGCGGGACTTATCTCATTACCGTGACCCCGGAACAGTCTGACAGTCAGCAGGAGGACTCATAAAATCTAGTGCGAGTACAAAAGTATGAGCAACTTGTAAAAGGTGTGGACGCGTGGTAAGTTTTATAGGGGTATTTTAACAGTGCGCGCAGCACGCGGTGATTTTAAGCGGGCGCCCAATACTTCCCAACTTCCGCTAACTTCTATTGAAGCGTAATGGAGACGTTATGTGATTTCAACGATCCCTGAAGAAACTCCTCTCCACACCACCCGTTTTTCCTCTTGAGAACGATACTGGAAATGTGTATCTTTTCGTATAGTAAATAAAGTTAGATTTTGAATCGCTATTAAAACGTGCGCTCGGCGCCGCGTCGTCGATGTAATGTCTATCTTTTCGTGTAGTAAACAAAGTTAGATTTTCCGTCGCTCTATTGAAACGTGCGCGTAGCGTCGCGGTGCGAATTGACTCAAACCCATACCCTAGCAGCATTTAGCGATTCTGCATCCGTAGTCAAACCAGAGATTATGAAGCACAAACAATATACGAGTAGTACTTACTCTATTACTTCCAGTACTGAAGGTCAATGTAACGTTGATAAGAAAATGTGTTATGTTCATGCCTTTGTACCTTTTATTGAAATTACGACGCTGTAGCTGTAAAAATATTAATCTTCATTCTTTTTATTAGGTACGTGAAAAATTAACGTTGTTTTTTTATGTGGTCATTTCCTCAAATAAATCCTCCCGCCCAGGCTGGAGCGGACGCGACTGTCAGACTCTTACTGATTAAAATCTAAGGTGTTCCTACAATTGCCCTTTACGTTCCAGGGTCATGGTTACCTGTTACCGGGGCTGTCCGGTGAGCCCCGCGACCCCGACCGCGGCAGGCAAAAATTACCTCTGGAGTAGAAATTAATAATCTTCTAAATCTTTTTCTAAATTAAAAGTCTGCAAAGATGTCCAATCATAAGCAGCCATCAATAACAAACAAAGGAACGAGATTTGGATTGAGATTGAATATTGTTTTCGGGCGTTAGTTTTTGGTTTGGTAGTAGGACTGCATCTGCCGGTAGTTTATACTAACGTTAAACAGACTTTTCGTTTATTTGAAAAATAATTACGTTGTTACTTCTTGCTAGCTCGTAAATGCGATAGCAGCAGGAAGCAAGTTTAAATACTTATTAGTTAATCAGTGATAAGCGAGATTTTATGAATACGGCTGATAAGACAGACGCCTGTCTCATATAAGTTTACGTTTATTTCATAATGAATGTACACCACCTAAAGGGTCCAAAACATCCGTCAAAAATCCTTTATTACAAGTTGAAACCAATCGTACACATTCAGGAAATTTCATTTGAAATTATCGAAGTATTAAAATGTAACATCATCATCAGTCTATAAATGTTCCCACTGCTGGGACACAGGCCTCCTCTCTGTGAGAGGGAGTGGGCCGTAATCATCCACGCTGGCCCAGTGCGGGTTGGTAGATGTCACATGTCTTCGAATTTTTGGTTCTAGGACATGCCGGTTTTCTCACGATGTTTTCCTTCACCGTTAGAGAGCAGTGGTGTTGAAATAAATTACACAAAGTAATGCGCCTGACGGGGTTCGAACCCACGACCTACAACTCGATAAGTCGAGGCCGATACCACTGCGCACTGGGCCACCACTGGTCTTAAATGTAAACATGGTTACATAAAAAGATAGGTATAGAAACCCCAGTTTATCTTGGTCACGATACATGATATTTTCGCACTATGAATAGTCGTTTATACTGGTTAGCACAAATAGCACAGCTAATTTTTACGCAGTAAAATTATACAATGACTCCTCCCACCCTGGGTGGGGTAGCGAAGGGATCTGTCAGACTCGTACTGGCTAAAATATACGGTGTTCCTTCAATAGCCCTTTACGTTCCAGGCTCACGATTACCTGTTGAGACAGTTCCGCGACCCCGGTGGTTTTGCATAGCTTGATGTGTGTACCGGCGGTGTACTTTGAAATCGGTACTTGTACATAGAGGACCTTAATGAATAAAATAATATAATTTTAAGATACCATTTATTGAAGTATTACATACAATATTGTTATACTTTGGTAGGTAGATCTGAGGCAAGCAATAAGACATCTGGACAACAAATAAACAAACCTTAAAACCTTTGAGGCTCAGGTAATACACATACATATAACACTGATTATGTACAAGTCAAAAATACTAACTACATATACATAATTATGTTAAAATCTCTACAAAACATAGGGTAACACAAGGGCTTAATCCTTTTATATGCAAAAAGTGCTTATGTAAACAATCACATTATTATGCAATACTCATTAGTTATGAAAACCAGATCATATTATAATAAAATCCAAGTAATTTTGGCACCTTACCTATTAGAATATAGTGTTTTTTCGATACGTGACCAACATAGTAGGCATTTATTAGCAGGTCAAAAAGATAGTAGATACATTTGGCCCCAATAACGTGTGATTTAAAAGACAGTAATACGCCATAGGCCGATGTTATACTTTGTAAACAATTTCTTTGTACTTAACTCGAATCTTATCGTTTTCTGTATAGATAGAATTACAAAAATATTTTCATTACATAAAATCTGTTGAGAATTTAAAAATGATCTTTACATAAAGTTTTTATATGAACAGCGTTTGTAATGGCAAGTATTATTGCAATGAATGGAAAAAATATATAGATAAAACTAAGAAGATATGACTAGCACCACAGGCACATATGAACCCAAGCCTAACATAAAATAAACTAATACTCAAAACAAACCAAATGCAGTAAGAAGTAAATACATAAGAATGTGGATCAATTTCATACTTTTATACGCGTATCATAGAAGAATTAATGGTAATCATTGTACCAATATGGCTTGTGGATAATTATAATCGAAAATACTATTTTAACAACAAAAACGAGACATGTTTTATTATATTTATTAAACAAACGAAATGTTTTTAAAACCCGTTAATACAACATCAAAGCATTATGCAGATGAGTGAAAAGATGTCTGTATTTAGTGAGTGATACATAGAACTCCCTATAATATTAATAAATATTTAAAATGGTTTGTCAACAAGACAATATCATGACAGGTAAACAACAAAACGTTAATTTTTAAAGACCACCCAGTTTTAAAACTGTATCCACATCACAACCATCCATAAATTCAAAACTTTAGATTTTCAAAAATATGACCTATACACATTTACATTAAAAAATATAAAAGACTCTCGTCTAGGTTATATATCAACTACTGGACGTAACTATATACAAAATTTCGTAATCTTAACAATAACATCAATATTTGAAGTGATAAATTCAATTTTATTTGAAAACTACATTATGTACCATAAAGTCAAGGAGCTAAAACATTAAGGAATTTTTTCAAACTATTTTTTTTTTCATTTAAGTATTGAGAAAAAACATAATAAAGTGTAGGTACTTCTATTTTCATTCCTTGACTGTATTATGAATAATTGAATACACTGCACATTAAAACATGAAGTTTAATACAAAACTTGATCACAATGACTACAATACAACAATCAGATTTGTATTATGATATTGAAAATGATTATGTAGATTAAAATGCAAGTTCAACATGTTTATTTATGCAGACACTTTACAATAAAACATATTTAAACTGTTTGTTTATAAAATAATAAATTGTTTTAATATCATTGCTTTAAAAATATAACAAAAGATATTGATCTTCTAGGTTCTTGTTTCATAGGATTTTTTAAAAGAATATAATTTTTAATTACTTTAAAACATATTATTATGCAAAGACAACAGTTATTATTACATTAATTGTTACTTATAGGTACCATTTAGGAAAATGCTCTGAAAAATTAACAAAATTTTCTCACACAAATATTTGATCTTGAGTAAGTAAATAACCCTTACAATTTAAGGGAAAAAATTCAAGTAAACCTTTCATAAATTGTAAGATTTTAGAATTTAACACGCTAGTATATATAATACCCCAAAACTTTTACTGTGAGACTGCTGCAATTTTGTTAGTAAGAAAATTGATAACTAAAACTGTAATATTGTCAACAGAGCCTCTGTAATAAGCTTGTAATGTTAAACTTTTAGCTCCATAGTCAGGTTCATCAAGCCTTTCTTTGATGAATTTTACAGCTTCCTCATTTGAAAAAGTGTCCCACAACCCGTCAGAGGCCAGAACTAAGAACATGGGCTTGTGGTCGTCCAGGTTAAAAGTTAAGATGTCAGGATCAGCAATAACAAATTTCTTGTCTTTTAAAGGATAGTCCCCCATGGCACGGGATGTTGCTAATATACCTGCTACTCTCCATACTCCATTAAATGCTATGTAGCCACCAGCCGCCTCAATCCTTTTCTGTTCACGAACCTAAAATTATGAAGGATTATTATTTATTTGATTATACTTGAATAGCTAGAATATTTATGTGCCTATTTATCTAAATAATATTTTTAATACATCATAATTTATTTACTAACAAAAATAAAAGAGAATTTTAAAAGATTTTTTTTTAAATTTTTAGTATTCCACCAATAGCATGAACAGGGTCCAAGACTACTGTGTCTAAAATCACCATAACAATATGAGCTATGTTTTGAATAAAGCCAAATTTAAAACAATGTATTTTACTGTTATCAACTTTAATAATTATATGATAAATTACCTGTTGTGGTTTATGATCAAATGACACAGGAATAGCATTCCCACGTGAATCACACATTACACCTCGTGAATCACCAACATTAGCCACAATCAGATGGTTGCCTTCCATGATTGCAAGGAGAGCAGTAGTTCCAGCTACATTTAAAGACCTCTTCGCAGCCTCTACTAGTAGCCGGTCTGCGTCCAGCACCTCGTCACTCAACAACTTGCCATAGTTTATCTTACCCTTGTCCATATAACTGGACAGTGGCTTAGGCACATTCTTGACTGGCTTAGCAGTTGGTCTCACCTCTCTAGTGATAGGCCTCGACTTGGACAGCTGTGCTAAAAGCTCAGGATCTGTTATTTCTTTCTTCGATGTATCATCAGCAGTACTCACAGACTTTTTAAAGCTAGATTTCCGATCAACAGAAACAATGTTCTCTTGTTTTGGTTCCTCAGTAATCTCTATAACTGGTGTGCTAATTATCTTGCCTTCCTTAAATGCATGTAGCTCCACTATTTTATTGTAGAGGTTTTGAATGAGGTGCTCTTTTGCGTAGTTGGCGGCAAAATCACCTCCATGTCCATCGAATATAGCGAACAGTGAGATCCCCGTATTGTTTATATTTTCATTGATGATAAATCGGTCTTCCATATGAACTCGTCTACCTTTGATTGCATAAGCAGCACTGAGTGTACCTTTTTTCTCCCAGCTTTGCTTATCAGCGTCAGAGCCCTCCAATAACTTCATTCGTTGCACAGCACTTATAGGGCTCATGGCTTGCGACAATCTGCTCAGCATTGTGCGACTCCATAGCTCGATAGTTTGCAAATACATAAAAAATATTATTATGCCTAGCGTGAACACTAAAACTTCGGATCGTAGTAAATAAAGGCGCACCATTTTCCATAAATAGCTCACGGGAGTATCAAGCGGAGCACTATTAGTGAAACGTGACAAGATTTTCATAAACGAGAGATATGTTTGGTATAAAACTCTGTCTTCTAATTCGTCTTCCATGTCCTCGCAGTGTTTTCAATAATAACGCAGTAAAGCTTTTTTTTATTTGCACGCAAAGTGCACTCAGATTTAAACTCTTTTTAGTGTATACCTACATTAAATTTATATGTACAACATAAACGCAAACTGCTTGGATATAGATTGCATGACATTTCTGTCATTCTATTTGAGTGATTTACCATAGAGGCATAGACATATAAGATTTACCAACACCTGTCATAGATTCTATTTCATACAATTTACGGTTTATTTTAGATTGGCCAGATGATTTTGTGTATATTTATGGCACCCGTTCCATAGACATTTGTAGCCATAGATATGTTTTCGTTTCAATGTTCCTCTGAGGCTAATATGATAAAAACGCACATCATTTTACCGACTGACCGACTGTTTGGATAAGTCAAGGTCAAATTAATTAGTTTCAATTTATAGATTTTCTATCAATATTTTGCATGTAACGCAGTTCCTGAATAAATATCTAGCATTAAACCGACTCTAATTATACATTTAAATATTTTTACATATAATTTCAGGGATTTATCAGATTTATTCTTCGATGTAGGTAGGTAGCTCGTTTAGGTATCGCTTTTATTTTAGTTCGTTTTCTACGAGATTAATGCATGGTGATAAATGTGATAATATAGAGATTATTTTACTGAAGATAGTTTATTGAAGCATGCGGGAGGCGGGAGGGACTGTCAGATCAGACTTGACTGACAAAATTTTATTTTATTGAAGATAGTATAATGAAGCATGCGGGAGGCGGGAGGGACTGTCAGATCAGACTTGACTGACTAAAATTCACGGTGTCCTTCAATAGCCCTTTATGTTCCAGTGTCACCATAATTTGATAAGTCCCGCGACCCTGGCAGGCTTTGACCTTCTAAATGGGGGGCCCCGTCATCATGCTGACACTCTTTGGGGCGCGCGTGGAACACAACAGGCCGTCAACCCGGGCGCGTATTGCCAAACTGTAGGGGAAACTGAGGACACTTGATCCTTACGGGAGACTAGATACACTGGATTTACAGAGCTTCTGTGAACACTCTTTAAATTTAGAGAGGCCACATTTGTAGCCTATGGTACGTCCTAACTTTCTAAAATTGACACCCATGTCAAATTCGATAGTTGAGCAGATGGCGGATGATTTTGTGTTTCGTGTTGTAAGAAAATGTTTTTCGTAAGTTTTTATATGGATTAAATAAGTGGTTAGTAAACTTATTTTGGATAATTATCAATTTTAAACTAGTCATTGTCTATGTGTTTAAGCGTCTGTTTCATAGAAAAGCGTTAATAGTACTCGATTTTTTTACAATATTTTTTTAAACCCTCGACATAGCTAGGGTACACATGATACACTTCCTTATGGGAGATATAATATATGTTATTATGATGAATTATGATAAAAAGGAAAATGATACGTTTAAAATATACACATTCCAAACTTTCGCCAGTCACAATTTCACAGATTTTGTGACAATAGGAACATATCGTGATCTTTGCTGAAAACATAGGTATATGTGTTTTATTATAACAGTGGATATGTTTTTATTGTTTCTAGATTACCTACTTAGCAAATAAATCAATGATAAACAGTTTTCACATGTTATTTTCATTTCCTTCTGTATTGTTCCCCCCAGGATCAAGTGTTCCAGAGGGTGGGGATCAAGTCAGACATATATAAGGGACACATGATACAATTCCCTATACGAAGTTTTCGTGGGCTGGTTACTAAATATATACAGGGTGGAATTTTGTAATGCCACCTGGAGGGAAAGTACTCTTAATACTGCAGATAGAAAATTTTACTCAAAGGAAACATTCCTTTATTTTTGAATAGAAAGCAAACTGCATTCAAAGATTCCAAGAGAATGGAGTCCATTTCGAGCAACTAATTAGTTAGTTTACCATTTTTTGTAAATAATTAAATTAATTTAAGATTTCCTGGTTTTCCTTTCATTTAATTTATCATGTTTGTTAGAGAGATTTCATCCTTATAATTGACCCTAACGATCGATGTAATAAAAGTACAGGGTATAATTTTTTCAGATTTTAGCCGGTTCGATTCCCGGGTGTGGGAGAAGAGAATTTTCGAAAATCTTTGAATGCAGTTTGCTTTCTATTCAAAAATAAAGGAATGTTTCCTTTGAGTAAAATTTTCTATCTGCAGTATTAAGAGTACTTTCCCTCCAGGTGGCATTACAAAATTCCACCACGTATACCGATATCATTAGCTATATACTCAGTATAGCCAATTAAATTCCACGTATTTCATTACCAAGATATTTAAAATCGGATTAATATTCGCGAAATAATAGCCAAAAAACAAAAGGGGGGATCAAGTGTCCTCAGTTTCCCCTATGCTGACCCAGACCGGGGTCGCTCTGAGTTCGATCGCAGTTTGCCTTTGTAGTTGAAGAGCAAACTGTATACCTATTCAGGGTGTCTGAATCAAAATACATTTTGCTTTAAAATACTAGAGCAAAATACATACGAGTCCAGACGTCCAGCAGCAGTCACGAAGGGGATGGCGGGGTCTTCCAGACCCCGCCATCCCCTTCTAACCTAACCTGTCCGTGTCGGGATGCCCCAAAGTCCCGAGGTCGCTTTGCTCGCTCTTGCATTCCTAGGTCAAATAACTGATTACTACTTATCAAGGTGGCTCGACGGAGCCACGCTTCGCGGGGCTCCTACTTTTGGGTGGTTTAAAAAAAAATAACCACGAAAGGGATGGCGGGGTCTGAAAGACCCTTCTAACCTAACCTGTCCGTGTCAGGTGGCCCCAAAGTAATTGTAGTCTTTGCCCCAAAGTCCTGAGCTCGCTTCGCTCGCTCTTGCATTCCTAGGTCAAATAGCTAATTACTACTTATCAAGGTGGCGGCCACGTGAAGCAGGTCTCAGTCGAGCAATTTTTCTTCATTAAGAACGCTTATTCTGATAGTTGGCAACGTCGCAAATAGTTGTCAAATACATGCCATGTTCTCGTATAACATAGCCTGCTTGAAACTTTTGTACGGAAACTAACGCCATCTATCCCTCATGGTGAAAACTATTTAGTCATTTTACCCGTTGGGTTACCACTTTATAACTGTGTTATAATTTAATCAAAAATAAAAATATAAATAAAAACATTTATGTTGCTAAAACGTATTTATTTAATGTAGTAAATAGAAAAAGTAAAACAGCGAATTCAATCAACATTTTGCAAAAACGTTTTGTGTCCTAGTAGATAGGTGACTTAAAGGTCTAGTTACCAGGCCATAAAATTCCAAAAAAAAAAGACTTAAAATGTCACCAAAATGCGATAAAGATAATTATTTGAAAAAGGTTGAAAAACGTTTTGCCCTGGATTTCGACTTCGAGTTGAGCCGTGGACCCTGGATTTCCACTTCGAGTTGAGCTGATGCTCCTCCGTTTTAGCGTGACGAGTTCACATTCAAGTGCTCTTGTTTTGTGAGATTGGACTCTGTGTGAGAAATTGACTCTATTTTGGTTTGAGATAGGACTCGTAGTTAGTGATAAGTGTGAGCAATTGACTCTTGTTTGAGATAGGACTCGTGTCAGTGTTGTGAGAAATTGACTCTTCTGTATTTCATAATTTTCTGGTGTTCACATACAATGTCTTTCATGTCTTGTTGTGTGCCTGGCTGTACGATTACCTACTACAGAAGACGGTTGGTATACATCATATTATATTACTTATGTTGTTGTTTATTTTACATGAATTAAGCTCAGTCAAAAGTAATTAATCATAAAAATTTTCAGGTCTGCTGCACAAATTTCCAAACCCAAATATTGAAAGAGAACGCTTCCAGAGATGGGTTCAAAGTGTTGGATATACCATCAAAGAGTTTGATGAAATCTTCATTTATAACAACCGAAGAGTATGCCGAAGACGCTTTGAAGCAGTCTTCCACTACCCAAAGAACAGATTAAGTAAATTTGATAAAGATAAAGAATGACAAACATACCAATAAAATCAGACAATAATGTTCTCTCAACTTGTGAGAATATTTAATAATAGTTATTTTTATAATATTTTTTTTTGTATTTTGCCCAGGCGTGCACAATTAAGGATATTAACAGGATAGTAGCAAGCGAGATTTGCATTAATTTAATACCTACTACTTGTTATGTACGGCCATGGAAAGGAGCATGTTGAAGCTCAGGAAAATAGACAAAGTTAAGAACAAACACATCAGACAGAAGCAGTGGCGGTTCCTTCATACAAGCCCAAAAGCCCGGCATGCCTTATTAAAAATGCTCGACAGAGAATCATAATCAAACCCGAACTATTTAAAAGTTCGCGCGCTTAATTGTTATCAAAATAACACAAACTATCCACGCCACACACTTTACATCGCAATTGTTCGCGCGCAGTTTCGTATTTGCAACATCTATATATAGCTATCTCGCTTACACGTACCGGCTTTTACCGGGCTTTCAAATACTATCTCTGTCCCTTTCGCGCCTAAAGCGTTGTGCCGTATAACGAGTTAGAACCTTGTGCGTCTACAAATCGATCAGTATGGAAGATTTAAGCCGTGCATGCGTATGAAGTTGCACGCGTATGCGTGAGCTTGTCACCTTGCCAAATCTGCAGTGTTGCTGTTTTAGCGACGTTGTGAGATCTTGGAGATTTTTAACGAGTTTGGAGACTTTTTTAAGATTTAGCAACAAAAAGAACTAGCGACTTTTTAAAATAACGAAATTAAATATTCAAGCAATATCTTAAAAATAAAAAAATGCGACATCTCGCTAGATTGTTCATATACCTGGCGACTTTTTTTGCCTAAATGACAACACTGTTACTCTGCGTAAGTAGCTCACTTCAGTTTCATTTGCTTGAGTGGGGAAAGCTTTGTTGTTAAAGTTTTTTGTGTGTTTTGTTAGATTTTCTCAGTGATACAATGTGTGCGTCAGAATGGCCGGTTGCCTGTGGCGTTGGTCTATGAGAGTTGATTCAAAAATTGCTACATAATTGCTTATATTTGCTACATATAATAAATAATTGCTACATAGGATATATATTTAGAAATGAGATATTTTTTTTGTACAGCCATCCTGACGTCAGGATGGCTGGTCACCTCCTAGTTTAAAGTCAAGCGTGCAGAGTTTCCGAAATGTATTGCGTCAATAATTGCTACATATTTACTTCATTTATCTCATTTAGTTGTAACTTCAAACATTTGTTAAATAAAGGATGTAGCAATTATTTAAATTATCCCAAGGAAAAGTGCCTGATAAAATAATAAAGGTAAATAGTTGCAGTGCGTCTTCACTCAACGGTATTGCTACTTTAGGAGGCAGGCGTTCTAAATTGTTAAATGGCATGTTATGTATGAGTAGGTTAGTGGATAACAAGCATATTAAAAGGATATCGTAAATAAAAACAAAATGTGTCTCGTTCATAAGATTCAGTTTAATTATACCTATTACAATCAACTTTAAAAATATTCATTAACTTGCCTTATTTTCATATTATTTTTTCGCATATATAATAACTAGGTCGCATTTACTTTAAACCATACTAACATATATCATATCAGCAAAATAAGAAATATGATGATGACGAATCGAAAAAAATTACGAAGAGTAAAAAGAAGCTAATTCCACATTGTATAATACAGGGTGATTTGTATTTCGAAGCGGTCCTTGAAATGGGTGATACTAGACCTTATTTGCAACAATTTTAACCCCGACAACATGGGGTCTAAACTGACTGGTTTTGGAGATATCGAACTTTAAGGGTTTTTCGAAAAATTTCTACCTCTCCATCATTAAGTGCTTATTGTTAGAAAGTAACGATGGTCACCACTTAGAATTTATACTTTTCTGATAGAATATGAACGACTGAATCTAGTGAATACAAGTTTGTTATAAAACTAATCATATCTTGGGAAATTAAGTGTCATAAAGTTTCTGTTTTTAAGTTTTCTGAAAACTTCCCTTGTCTTTCAAAGCATATTTAAAAAAATAAGTGTATGACACTTTTTTTTTTTTTTTTTTTGCGTGGTAAAATCATCAAATGAGTCCTCCCACCCCGGGCAGGGCGGGAGGGACTGTCAGACTTGTACTGAGGTTTACAAATGACAGGAAAAACTTTCTTGTCTCATTACCTTTCTGAAATGGTGCCACAGTACCCACTTTTAGTAAGTGTCTGACCAGAAAATTAGGGTTGTTACTGACAAGGTAGTAAATAAACGAAAATTGGTTGCAATGTTTTTTCGACCCAACATTTTTTTCTGTGGTTTTTGTCCAAACTGCTATCTGATATTAGCTTTTTGAGTCAATGCGCCTTGTGACTATGACTATCTGGCATATCTATCTGGCATAATACAATGACTATCTGGTCCATAGGTAAAATACTCCAGATAAAGCGCGAATTTTGCCTGATGTCATCGACCAGGACTTAGTGCATTGACTCAAAAAGCTAATATCAGATAACAGTATTTTTTTTGGTGGTAAAATGATCAAATGAGTCCTCCCGCCCTGGGTGGGGCGGAAGGGACTGTTAGACTCTTACTGACTAAAATCCACCCGTGTTCGTTCGGATGCCTTTTACGTTCCGGAGCCACGGAACCCTGTTATCCTGTGTTAAGAAAAACCCGCGACCCCAGCAGGCATTTGGCCCCAATGTGGGGCCCCGTCAGTTTGCTGACAACTCTCCGAAGGCACGCGCGAAACACGACATGACGCGCCACCGACCCGGGCTTGGTCCTTGGTCGGACGGCGAGCTACCCATTACTCACCGTCTGCAAGCCCGCTCCGCCGCTGTGCCCTCTGCTAATCAGAGGGACACGCGTTGGAGCGTCCACACGACAGGCTATTCGCATACGGGCAAAGAGACCCCTAAGGCACACAGTGCCTAAGGAAGAGTTTTTGCCCGCATCCATGGGTACACCGGCCCGAAAAACTGGTCTTCCCCACGGATGTATCCGAGAGGGAATTCCAGTCCACGGGCGCACGTGGAGGTTTCCTGTCTTAGCACACCATATCAGATAACAGTTTGGACAAAAATCACAGAAAAAAAAATTTGGGTGAAAAAACTTTACAACCAATTTTCGTTTATTTACTACCTTGTCAGGAACAACCCTAATTTTCTGGTCAGACACTTACTAAAAGTGGGTACTGTGGCACCATTTTAGAAAGGTAATGAGACAAGAAAGTTTTCCCTGTAATTTGTAAACCAAGTGTCATACATTTACTTTTTTAAATAGATTTGAAAGACAAGGGAAGTTTTCAGAAAACTTCAAAACAGAAATTTTATGACACTTTATTTCCCAAGATATGATTAGTTTTAAACAAACTTGTATTCATTAGATTCAGTCGTTCATGTTCTATCAGAAAAGTATAAATTCTAAGTGGTGACCATTGTTACTTTCTAACAATAAGCACTTAATGATGGAGGTAGAAATTTTTCGAAAAACTTTTAAAGTTGGATATCTCTAAAACCAGTCAGTTTAGACCCCATGTTGTCGGGGTTAAAATTGTTGCAAATAAGGTCTAGTATCACCCATTTCAAGGACCGCATCGAATTACAAATCACCCTATATATGCGAAAAAATAATATGAAAATAAGGCAAGTTAATGAATATTTTTAAAGTTGATTGTAATAGGTATAAGGGTCAATTTTCAATATCTGAGACATCCGTTGAGGATAATGACGCCCGATCTTTTACTACTAGTGCAACCATCCACTGACAAAAAACCAAAATATAAATTGTTTTAATTTCATTTAAGTTAGATGTAATTAAAATAATTTATATTTTTATTTTTTGTCAGTGGATGGTTGCACTAGTAGTAAAAGATCGGGCGTCATTATCCTCAACGGATGTCTCAGATATTGAAAATTGACCCATAATTAAACTGAATCTTATGAACGAGACACATTTTGTTTACATTTACGATATCCTTTTAATATGCTTGTTATCCACTAACCTACTCATACATAACATGCCATTTAACAATTTAGAACGCCTGCCTCCTAAAGTAGCAATACCGTTGAGTGGAGACGCACTGCAACTATTTTCCTTTATTATTTTATCAGGCACTTTTCCTTGGGATAATTTAAATAATTGCTACATCCTTTATTTAACAAATGTTTGAAGTTACAACTAAATGAGATAAATGAAGTAAATATGTAGCAATTATTGACGCAATACATTTCGGAAACTCTGCACGCTTGACTTTAAACTAGGAGGTGACCAGCCATCCTGACGTCAGGATGGCTGTACAAAAAAAATATTTCATTTCTAAATATATATCCTATGTAGCAATTATTTATTATATGTAGCAAATATAAGCAATTATGTAGCAATTTTTGAATCAACTCTCATAGACCAACGCCACAGGCAACCGGCCATTCTGACGCACACGATACAATTGTTTTGGTGACTTACCTGCAACAATGGAGGTAATTGTACCTTGTGAGGATTTAAAATGCGTTCAAGTTTTGATTGACGAAGATAAGGTAAAATCTTTAAACTTTGCTCAGAAAAAAAAAACAGTTTATTTCTTCCCGACGCCGACGCCTAATCTGTGTATTTCTCAGACTAGTAAATCGCATAAAAGAATATTTCATGTGTATAAATCATGCAATAGAATTCAAGAGGTTAGTTTATTTTTTCAGCCCTTCAGGCTTTGTGTAATTTTTTTAGTAATAGTACAAAACGAGCTGCTTTTTACGATACTCATTGCAGCAAAAAATTCGTTGGGCATACATGTCGCGAGTCGTAAACACGGTTTTTGAACAAAAAAGTAAACTTTTCTGATCTGTGCGACAACCCACAGAACTGGGACGGGGATACGATTTTAGCTATTGAAAAACAGTTGTTGGTAGAATTAAAACGATCACCAACATTTTACTCTGATGTAATTAAATCATTTCTTAAGAAAGATAGACGATTCCAATTAGAATATAAATAATTTATTTAAATTCCTTATTACATTCTATCTAGCTATTTTTTAACCGACGAAAAAAAAAAGGAGGAGGTTCTCAATTCGACATGTATATTTTTTTTTTTTAACTTTCGTTTTGTAACTTTCTGTTTTGTTTTTTTTTGTCTGTAACCTGTTAGTTCTGTTACAAAACAAGCAACTACTTACCATAACTTTGAATTCACTTTTAATTTATTGTACCTAACCAGTAGTTTATGAGAAAATTGCGATGATACATACGTGTAGGTACCTACACACTCAGTCAAAAACTGAACTTTCTTTTTTTTGAAATCGGTTTAAATTTTATTGGGCTTGCCTTATTTTGAAACCCTAGGCCCGCCACTGCAGAAAACCAAGATAACTGATGCTCTCACACATGCACTTAGACTGAAATGGAAGTGGGCTGGACACATCACACGCTACACAGATAAAAGATGGACCATAGAAGCGACAAAATGGAAAGGTCCACAGGGAAGGAGGAATGCTGGCAGACCAATGAGACGGTGGGCTGATGACATTATCCAGGTGTCAGGAAAAGACTGGATGCAAAGAGGCAGGGACAGAGACTGGTGGACAAAGCTGGAGGAGGCCTTTACCCAAGAAGGGGTCCATATTTCCAAGAAAGGAGACTAACCATACTAACAAAATATAATAAGTAAAACTACTAATACCCTACTAACATCATTCGAAATGTAATTGGAATATGGAATAAACGGCTTTTTTATTTTTTATTTTATTTATTTATTTATTTATTACTTGTTATGTATTTATTTAGACAATTTATTGTAAACTTAATGTCATCTATTTTCTAAAATAAAAATATGTGTATATGTAATTTACGTTTTTTATTACAGACTAATCGGCTCTTTCCTGTAAATAGTTTTTGACAAAACTTTTAGAGAGTTATGTCAAAATCTATTTATAGGAAAGAGTCGATATTTTAAATACCAGAATAAAATTGAAGCGGCCATAGCTATATGTATGTACCTATAAGCACAGTTTAGAACAGTTGGGTCACTTCCCAAAAACAATCAAACAAATGTAAAATCTATACTCGAGAGAATAAAGTACATTTTTACTAGCATCGGCATCGCCCATGTACTTTTATAATAGCCTAAACTTCCCATGCGCACGCAAAAATGTACTGAATGATTACGCGCGAGAGTTTATTTTTGTTTATCTGACGCTAACAACATTACAATGTGATTACATTGTTGCTATCCGTAAATCTCAATAGGGTTGCGACTTACGAGTTTAGGAGGCACAATAAGGTAGGTAGGTGTATTTTATGCATTTGTTAAATTACACTATTAACATAAATGTTCTTCAGGGATTTTTTTTATCATCAGCCTATATCTTTTTGGTTTCGTTACTACATTCTACATACATTATCGATTGGTAGCACAGAATGTTAATACATAGTACCAACGGCACCTTACATTAGAACCTATTATTGTAATATTTTTAAACATTTCATCTTACAAAAACAAAAAAGAATATTATTTAAAAATATTTGAAATGTTAGGCTTTGTTGTTTATAGGCTTTATTAAATGTATTGGTTTACAATTACCTACTTAGTTATTATTCTGCAACAAACACTACATAAAAATCAGTATTTATTTTGCTTTACGACACACAGATTCTAAAACAACAAACAAATGAATTTTAATGAATGATGATGACGCAACAAGAAATGTCAGTCACAGAATACAAAAAGAAAGTCAAAGATTTTTTTTGGTATTTTTCTTTCCTTAAGTCAAAGATTACAAACAAACGTTACTTTTTTTATTAAAGAGAAGCGAAGGAATCCAAACATACAGCCATCTCGCGAGTTTTTGAATAATTAACCCTATAACCGGCAGCACTCTTATAATATGGGTACATTCAATTAATTGTAAATACTTTTATGGTTTATAGCAAAAACTAAAATCGAATGTCGCGTTTCAAGGGTGAAGTATCGATTCACTGAATCCATTCAGTACTATTTATAAATTTAATAAAATCGATATTTTGCTCCAACAGTCGATTCTTCGATTAATCGATCTCAGATCTCCATCCCTACGTCACAGGTTCTGCGTTGCGAGTGTTTGTAAATGGTAAAAAAGTCGCGCAACCAATTACGATCGCTGACCTTGAATGCGTAGCTGCTATTTTCTGAGTTTGAACGTGGTCGATATTTTCACCTTTCGACGTGACGCGGTAGTTTATGAAACGTGAGGCTCTTATCACTATTGTCGATTAAGCAACCAAAAGCTATGCAGTATTTGCTTTTCCTTATATTTTATAACTAAAATATATATAAAGTTATTTCACACAGTACCTAATTAATAATACCTACTACTTTTTATTTTGGTTATTTTCTCTTTCACATAAGTACGTAAACGTAACAAAAATATTAAGACACGGAACGCGTGCGAGACGGGCGGCCCGGCATACGGCACCGTGAACGGTGTGCGCGTGTGTGCGTGCCGTTTCATACCTACACCGCATAGAGACCCCTCTGTAGTACTCTGTGCTATAAGTAGCTATAGTTATGGATTTAGTTCATCACCACCGCGGATAGATGGCGCTGCTTGTATGATGACGGAATCACGTTCGAGAGTAGGTACCGTCTATCTCATTATATATATTGTAGTCTTTGGTCAAATATTAACAAGTTTTAATTAATTTAGCAATGTTATTGTATGGAAATAAGAAATATGGCTCTGTAGTGCACTAAAACATTGATAAGGGTATGCAATAAGTACTTAATATCGTAACAACGAATAAATAGTTTTAGATGTAAAAAAAGTATTTGGAAACCTTCCAAATGCCTTTTTTAAACCTGAAACGGTGTCAGCATCAAATTCAGTGTTTTAATTGCATTCCTATATCAATGTTTTAGTGCACTACAGAGCCTTACCAAATTAATTAAAACTTGTAAATATTTGACAGCTATTTGCGACGTTGCCAACTTTCTGGTTATGCGCCCTTATTATCTCGAAAAATATTTTTCCGGGGCCGTAAAAAATAATAATCAATCGATACTCGCGATATTCGCGTGTCACAGTTTGCTTTACATACAAGCGAGCAAAGTGCATACAATCTCAGAATGCTCTGAGCTCCTATGTACCTACTTTGCTCCAATTTGTGATTTCAATGAGCATGACGTAGTTCAGTACAGACTATGGGTGTCTGGGTCAGCATACAGTTTGGCAATACGCAACCCGGGCATGGTCCATGGTAGGACAGCGATTCGCCCATTACTCGCCGCCCGAATGCCCGCGCCTACGCCTATGAGGGAGGACGCTGTCCTCTCCCTCACGCGGGCCCGCTTCCTCCTTCGCGAGCATGACTGCTTCGCAGCAAGAGGCGACCGCTTCCCACTCCGTCTCGCCCCGCAGTATGGCCTCGACCAATGCCGGGCGCGAGAGGTCTCCGCCTATCGCCGCCGCCGCGCCGTGAGGACACGGCGGTGATCTGCCCAAGCAGGGCAGTCCTGCACCGTATGCTCCACCATGTCCTCCGGGCGAGCCTCGCAGTGGTGACACCCTGGCGTTTCTTCCCTCCTTATCAGACACAGGTACCTCCCAAAACTTCTGTGTCCGTTGAGGACCTGCGTCATGCGGTAGTTCAGGACGCCGCGTGACGCCTATCCAGCCACTCCTCAAAGAGGGGTCTTACCGCCGCGATTACCAAAAATTAGGTACCATAATCAAATAAATTGTAATCGTTGAATTAAACATACATTCAATGTTGTCAGCAGTCAGCTGGTAATGTGCCCAAAAGACAGGCAACGTTGCCACGTTTTATGGTGGCATTCTTTTCTCCGGCTAAGGTAAAACAGGAAAAGACAAAAAAATACAGTACTATTTTTATAAAATGTATTAAAACATGAAATTTAGATTACATTTCAGTAAGATTCAGAATAAGTCTTGCTTTAAATTTTCTGCTAGTTTATAACAACCTGTGTTAAAACTTATACAAAAAAATACACACAGTACATTTTACACGTTAGTACGTTCCACGGGCAATTGAAATTACCTTATCTACCCATAACAACACAGCCAGTTATAAAGATCAAATTCAATATAAATTAGTATTTTGTTACTATTGTCAACATTTTAACTTTAAGAATAAATTAGAAGATACACAATTTAAAAACATTAATCACACAAAATTGGTATTAAAAGTTTAAATAATCCAATAGTAAACATTTTCACATTAAGAATATTATGTAGTATAATCTAATTTAAAATATTGACCATTTTATTTAAGAAGTAAATTTTGACTACATGATCTTTTTTCTCTACATTTTAATTTAGAAATGTGTACCGTGATATTTAAGTACCCTTCAAATTTATAGAAAAGTTTATATAGATGTTTAACTAATATTATGGCTGTTCCAATAAGTTGGATACTACATACATTATAATATAAAATAAATTATTTAATATGACGAATAAAGCAAGGCATTGAGTATGAGATTAATTTCACTATATAAATAAATATGTATAATGAATAATATGTACCCTTCTCCCAAATTATAAAGCTTTATAATTTAAATAAATAAGCAATGGAATGGAGTATTTTTAAGAATGCTTATGGACTTAATAGTAGAATGTAATATAATTTAGCCTGACAAGATAAAATATTAATTGAAATTAAGCCTCTTTTAGACGGTGCAAGAGCATACGAGTCGCGTTACATTGCGGGTTACTAAGGGACAACAGATTTAGTTGATCCAACAAATAATGTAATGTGCACTACATTGAATGCAAGATCTTGCTTTGTCTGAATGAGACTTTAAAAATATCATGTTAACTCTGGCTTTGTGACAAGTTCCAAATTCAGGCTATAGATAAGATTTTTTTATATTCAGAAAATCTTACTATGCTTTTTTGGACCAAGATACTTAGTTAAGCACAATTATATTTTACATCAGGCATGAATAAACTGTAAAAATATTTGTTTAAGAATTACATTACTACGGTACTCCTTTTATATCATGTCATAGACAAATTACACTTACTCTTTTTATTCTTTCGAATTTTAAATACGAAGCCGTGCTTTTATTTATAAGGTTGGTACAGGCAAGCTAATGTGCGTGCAAATGGATTTGTTGTTTTGTTTTGAGTTACGGTATTTTGTCTATATTATGATAATAATATTGTGAAGTTAAAAAGTATTTAAGAGTTGATTTATATCGGAATATTTGAAACAATAAACCTCCATAAAAAGTTATGATCTTATAGTTAGTTAGACATAAATATTGTACTGAACCAAATATATACAGGTACCAACAATAAATAATGCACATCGACCTTTAGAAAGAGACTGATAAATATATTGAGGAAAGAAGGTCATAACCTTGAACTTTCCGTTACTGGCAAGTTTGTTATCAATCATCTGAGGGGGTCGCAGTCCACTTAAAAGGTTGGATCAAATTCACTCTTCCTTGGGCACGAAATTTCACCATACGCTTCACTGACAAGGACAGAAAGAGATGTCTAAGCATCGTCAAGCTGAAAGTGACTTTATATCGGTTGAACCACGACCAGGCGACCATCAGTAATGAGGAATTCACCGCGGGGAGAATCTTTTCGTGCGATTAAGATAACGCTTTTTGAAGCTGAGATCAGCCGATTATCTCTTTCCGAAGATCGACGTATAGACGCCAACACAGCAACCTACCATAATCTATATTTTCGCAATTAAAAATGAACCTTCTTGTATTGCGATACAGTTGAAAATTTGTTAAAGGACAGATTGGGATAGCTTGATATGCTGGGGTCTGTACAATATTTATAGCCAGTACTTGTAGATATCAGTAGTAGTAGGGACCTACATTGTAACGTGCATAACGTTATCAGCGCCATCTATAACTATAAAAAGAAGCCTTAATACGAGAAACAACAAAATAAATTAAACAGACGTAAAACTTGCGTAATAAACTTTGTTTACACAAATTAATAAAACAGTACTTAACTGAATACTAAACTTCTGACATAAAAAATAAAAAAGAATGTCCACCTAAATACAACATTAGGTTTGAGTTTGTGATCTAAGTATAGTTGTAAAAAAGCAGTTAATACTTTACAAAAAAACGTTGTCTTCTTTTTGGTGGGGCAACATTAACAACCCGATCACGACTTTGGTCTAAGCGGTGAACGGTGCGGCAATTGGCGCGAATTCGCCACTAGTAGCGCCTCGTGGCGTGTTTCAAACATTTCTGATCATTGATCTTACAGCTCGCCGCCCCGCGGCAAGGTCGTGAACGGGCCGTAACGAGAAATGCCGTTAATTATCGCTATGATGGACGTTTGTACGAACATTTCAAGTCTTTTATCGCGAAAATTAACGGCATTTCCCGTTAGTGTGGCCCCTGCATTCTCTTGCAGTTAGCTTTAAGCCGCATTCCCTTGATACAATAGTACTTTGCACGCAACATATACATTACAATGTTGCATGGTATATTTTGATTGTAAGATTACATGCCCATGGGGCATGAATATAGTATATTTCATTACAAGTTGAAGTGCAGAAAGGCTGTCATTGCAAAGAGTTCCGACAAATTTCTACCCGAGCCGAGGCGCAGCCGAAGGCGAGGGTTGACAGTCGGAACAAGTTGCAATGACGGTTACGCACGTGTACTGAAAGACTATTATTAATACAGTTGCGAAAAAATGAAGCAATTTAATAAATAATAAAAACATTATAAACTAAACTCGCAAAGAAAATTTCTGGAAAATGACGCCAACCGTAGAATATAAGCAGAGAATATTTTTGTAGGCAAAGGGAACGCCCATACAGCTTAGTATTCAGTATTTTTTTATTGATATGAAATGAAAATGAGATGAAATGAAATGAAACCTAACCTAACTCATTCAATTAAATCATTAAATCTGACATTGAAATAAATTAGTGGCTTCTTTTTAGAAATATACGTTTTCGTATGAATCACAAAAACTCTTTAGTAAAAAGTTCATGGTTGGTTTTTCTTTTTAATAGACATTATTTTGACAGTTGCGAAAGAGAACGCACTGTGCGGGACAGGTAAAAAAAGCACTAAAATAGTGTGTAATAGCCCACTTCCCGAACGCTATACGTCCCTGCAATATGCCACTTTTTGAGCAACTGTATTAAAAAAATCATTTCAAATAATACTTGAATGGCTTTCTTAGGTTATAATGCAAATACTTATTACCAGGGTTAGATTTCAGGTGTTACACATAAAATGTGATTATTGTAAAGCTCGCTAGTTTTTATTCAGTTTCAATAAGTAGGAACACGGCTTGAAGCTAAGAAAATACTTAAAAAAATAAGCGCCTTTGCTTTAACACAAGCATAACTTAGCAAGACCCTGAAAAGTACCAAAACAAAGTTCAGGTCCCAATCATAAAAAAAGAAATAACAAATAGAGCGGTACCGTGAGCTAGTCAATACAATACTAAAGAATACAAAAATCACACGCAATTTGTTCAGCGTTTTACAACTTACAACATTCAACATCGTTTGATTACAACAAATGTTAGTAGGACAATTAGTAGGCTATTTGACTAAAAAATTCTAATTAGTCCGTCAGTAAGATTATCAAATAATATTTGACCCGTATTTTTTCTTTTTTTACGCAAACCGAAACTGACGGAGATATGATGCTTTTAAAATTGCCAATACGTCACAATTCAGTACATTTTTTACTGAATTCTGACGTCACGAGCCCCCACTCTCGAGTCTTCATGTGTTATATCTTGGTAATTATTCATTGATTTTACATAAGAAACAATATGTGTCCGTTATTTTTCAGAACTCTAAATAACGGACTAATTAGATTTATAATTTATTGATACTGTCAAATAGCCTATTACACAAAAATAAGGAACTGGGGTCTTCCTTTAAGACCCAATTTGATCAAAATAAATTAGGCAATCTTTACATAATATAAAACAAAATGGCTACCCGCCTCTAAGGGCTCATATACACGACGCCGCCACCACGCCGCCGCCGCGCCGCCACCACGACGCAACGCTGTGTATACCATCGCGACCGCGTCGCCGCTGCGCCGCTACCGCGCCACAGCCGCCGAAAATTTATTGTATATTGTATTTTTATTTTTTTTATTTCTGTGAGTGTGTCCTATATCAAATAAATATTTTTCTATTCTATTCTTTTCTTTAAATCAAACAATAGCGAATGGCGGTGCGGTGGCGGCGCAGTATACACATAAAAGCGGCGCGGTGGCGGCGGCGGCGTCGTGTACATGAGCACTAACGCTTCTATCTTTCAAACTACGCAACGGATTTTTATGCGGTTTTCGTCAATATACTATGTGCGGTATTAGGTCGGTGGTGATGACTTTCAAATCGATTGCAGCGTGCGATGTGACTAAGTGCCAAGTTTAACCACACCACAAGTACTTTTTTTAGGTTTTATTTAATTTTAATGAAAAACAAGCCGAAAATGTAAATAAATCTAGTTGGGAAGAATTAAGAATTGGCGGTTTTATTGCGGCCCAATAATGTGGTTACTAGAAAGCGCTGCCTTTAAATTCAATATATCTTTATTGTGGACATATTATGTTAGTTTTAACAATTAATTAAAGTATCAATATATTCTGCCTAATAGGCATACAATAATTATGTAGATATTGGCATTAAATTGTCATCGCGCACACAAGGTATAGATAGAGTAATTTAAGAGGAAAGTTCATACATGCGAAGCGGGGGCGGGTCGCTAGTGATGAATAAATCACATATTTCTTCGAAAAAATATCTGTACGACAGGAGAAAGATATTCAAAGAAATCAATGATCAAAAGTGTACATCAACCGAGATGAAAATCCTTAAAAACTAGTTTTATGTTAAGCATGGCAATATTTAGCAAACAGTAGTTCACTAATGACTTGATATTCTTAGGTCGTTCTGCTGAGGGTAAAAATCCTATACTAAACGCCAAGACTCGTGGCGGATGTAGTCATTAAATGTGCGAAGACGGTGAATATTTACTACGGGATTTCTATCATCGCGGGATCGTCTTTAAAACCAGCCCTGACTCTGGAACACAAAGAGCAACTGAAAAACAGGGTGGATTTTTAGACAGTAAGGGACTTTACCTATATCGCGATGCGACGCGATTCGACCGATTCAACCACAAGTGAAAATCAACCTTGCCACTAAGAAATAATGATGAAATTCGATTGACTTGACGTCGTCGTGGCGATCGTGTTTTGTTCTTCATCTACCCATAGATAACAACGTGTTTTATGTCATATGTCGTAGTGGTAAGGTTGATTTTGACTTGTAGTTGGAATCGGTCGAATTGCAATCGCATCGCGTCGCATCGTCCCTTCCACTCCGCCCAGAGCGGGAACGCTCATTTGAAGACCAAAAAAATCAAAGACTCGTGTCACCACATCCCACATTTTGTGACCACAGTTGCCACGAATGTTGGTGTATACTATAGCTACTTTAAATCGATATTTGTGCTCAAAACAGACTTTAATTTAGTCTAGATTAAGGTTCCTAGGTTTAGGTAAGAGAGAAACATCAGTCATGGCACTTTTACAGTTTTTCAGATCTTTATCTTTTGAAATGACGTTTGCTGATATTAGGATGGAGTTTGTAATTGACTATGCATAATGTTTTTTGTTCATCGCAATTATATTTCGTGCCTTTTTTTTTCTAAGCTGAGTTTGCCTTGGTGTATGGTGTTCAAAACTCGATATGATTTCACCAGCACGCATAGCATGACCGACCATATAAATCTATATTCTTTCAAGAATAGACAAAGTTCTTTCTATACAATTCGATTTGTTTGTTGTCCGAGTATGGCACGACTCGTAGAATACTGTAGAATAGAAAATAAAATCTACATTTTAAACATCGCTACGCTTTTTGGTATTTTGTCTAATCTTTCTTCGGCAAAACCCGTTTCTATGGTGTCATACTACACATGCTGGAAGAAACCAGCAAAACTTGGCTATAAATATTGCTGCCGGTTAAAGTACAATGTTATAGGAAAAAGTTCGACGAACTGTAAAACTAATTTGCATGACAATCTTCAGTAGGTATATTAAAAAAAAAGAATAAGTCACCATAAACTAACGATAAATTCTGAGATATCGTTTAAGCCTGTTTGGAAATTTTAGGCAATTATTGGATAGCCCACTATCGTTTTTCAATTTAACTCTAGAATAAATTTACAATCAAGTTACATTCTTTTATTTCATTGCCTAGAATGAAATGTTTTCTTATCAATTTTTTTCAATAATTAAGACTTTTCTACTATCTTGCTGGCAAGTTAGTACAAATTCTTCAAGTAAATTATTATGACCACAAATTCCAATTAAACTAGTTAAATTTCGATCTTTTTGCGCAATTATTCGGCAATTTTGTCAGCAATTTAAGTGCATTTTACACAAATTTATGTCACCAGAGAGTCTAAAATTACCACTTTGGCAGGACAATAGAATGAATATCGATACAATCGTTTTTGATCTACTACTCTATTGCATGAGTATTAGAATAGAAAATTCAATTATATGGCTCTGATAAAACGTCCTTTTTAGACCCCCTGATCTATTCAAAGATCATCTCATATGTCATTCTATCTATCTTAGTCAATAGGATAATTTAATAAGGATGTTTTACGATACCGTGTACTTATAAAGGTTAATTGAAACTAATTACCTTTAATTAGGTAAACCGTACCTACTTCGCGGTTAATGTGATAATAACATTGGACCTTTTGGAACTGAGAAAGGCGCGAACGTTGTCCAAAAACATAACAACGTTTTTTTTACGATTTAGTCTAAATATTAGCTTGGTACTGGTGAAACCCGAATTGAGGGTAAACCACTATGACCTTTTTTTTCTCGAAGTTAAGGTCCCAAATGGATATTGATCCTGTTAGATGTCCGTCAACCCTGATTAATTGTGTATGTGATTTTAGACGCACTGTGGATACAGGAGAAACTCTTAAAGTAGGGCCACATTTTTTCTTATTATTTAGCGGATGGCTCGCGTTTAACCACCTATTCGCTTGATAGTAAGCAATGGGATGGTCGTGTTTTTTTTCCTACTCCACTATTCTTTTCTGATTAACTTCGTTACAGGATCCAAGACAAGGTAACTTCAATCTCCGGGACACTACGTCGAGGTTCATTTTCCCGGCGCTTTTCTGGTGGTTGCCACTATTGATTCTGGCGTGTTTTGGAAAAAGTGTGGTGGGTTTGTTCTAATAAAAAAAATGGTACGGACGACGGTGAAGTACGCTTACCTAGAAGTTACATATTCCCTCACATTTTTCTAGTGTAGTAAGAATGAAAGAAGAAAGATTCTGCTGCCCCGGACCGGTGCAGGCTTGCTCGACTTGGGCGTCTACTCCCAGTGGGGGGAGGGGGGTTTAAGGTATAAAATTCACACGGTACAACAAAGAGCGGAGCACTTTGACCTTTGCTGTTCTTCAAAAGATCCATTCCTATCGCCAATTTAACCGCTTAGTTAACAATTTGCGTAAAAATGTTCGTAATATTATGTCTACAATATTTAAACAGTATCCTAATATTTTAGGACTTTAGCTTACTTTTAAGTGCAAAATCTATATTGGACTACTGTGCTCAAATATGAAGAGCAGTCTTAAAGACAATAATTATTGAGATTTCAATTGGCATTTGTTTTTTTTTCCTACTGTTAAAGGCATTTTTGGAGCCAACACTGATGATATGACATTGGCTGGGGAGATTACATCAGACCTCTTTGGTTAAAATCTGTCAAAAACGTTTTTGTCTAATTTCATTTAAAAGTTTCACAAGTCATTTCACATCGACGATTTTAGTTTTAGTTGAACCAGAGTAATAAGAACTGGAATCGCATGGCAGCACAAATATTTCGGCATAACAATATTATTTTACTTGTCTCTCTGAATCTTTTTGGTGATCGTTTGCAGATTATTATTTCGTTATTTATTTTGAGACAGTAAACCGTTTGTCTTGGCAGGAGCAGAGACTCGCAACTTCCGAAACGGTGACTCACTGGTTTAGCAAAATAGCCTGCAATTCATTATTGGTTGCATAAAGGGTGTAAAAGCACTCCTAACGAAGCTTTAATGATAATTAAACGGAAGCCGATTTTTATATACATGTTTAAAAATAACGACATCATTTAAATACCTCCGACACGTCTGTATTACTCAATGCATTCATTAGAATATTGATATGACTGCATTATATTGAGCCCAAATTTATCACACCAAAGATTCCCAGCAATATTTTTTGCGCAGTGTTACTTAATTTTGAAGTACTATCGAACAATGTAATCTCTGCTCACTTTTAAAACAAAATCGCGTGCGCAGTATCCCACAACTGTGAACTGGCCACCTCTTTTATGAAATGGATGACCCTTTTTTATGAATAGGATGAATGGTCAAAACAAAGGGCCTAGGAAGTGAAAGTTATAACTCTGCAAGCAGAAATAGTCTTTACGGTGGTCAGTATATACATTGGGCGATAGTACATAACGCTTAGTTGGCTTCCTCAAGAGTCCGTTTACACCTTCTATTTTCGAATTTCAGTTACCTAAAGTAAAGTATCATTACCAGAATACCAAGTATCAAGACTTACAAGCCAAAATATACCTTCAGTATGCCTCTATACATGTTATATTTGCACGTATCTGATTAGTTCAGACCGATGTAGGTTGACCTCTCCATATAGGGTTTAAAGCGAAGTACTGGCCAGCTAGGATAGGACCTTACCCCCCTCTCAAGCGTTACTAGACTCCAGTTCAACTCCCGGTACAGTAGTACTAAGGTTTCCATTAACTAATATGTCCTGTAATGGCTGACCTAACATGCCAGAGAGGGAGTGGCTCAGTTTGTAGTAGTTCGTCTCTAAAGCTTCGTGATAGGAAACCTGGTCTGAAGAGATCAGCTTCGCGTTCAGTAGCAGCGCTGAGTGGCATACCGTTAGGAACTCTCTGGAAAGAAAGATAAGGCACAATTTAGAATTTACTGTTTATTTTGTTATATAACACGTATACGGTCCTTGCATTTTATTGACGCAATGAAGACACCTTCATCGTCATAAAATAATTACTGAAATATAATAACCTATCTCGGTTTCATCTTCGGTTTGGTCTTTGACTTTAACCAATCAACGACCGAATTTGCCTATTCAAGTCTTTAAAATGTCCATTCAGAAGCAGCAGTCAAAAACGAACGAACAATTTATGGATTGAGATTGAATTTAATTTCGGGCGTAAAAGATCTGAACCCAAATAAAGATGGTGAAGCTAGAAGACTACAACATAAAACTCTTAAATTGTATTTATTTCGTGACAAACAGTTATACTTTATCTTAAAAGGAAGGATACTTAATGCAAAACGTCACACTACTAACAGTATGACGTTGCACAAAATATCCTTCCTTTTAAATCCGGGATTAAGTTTGTACGTCATTCTCTGCGGTAGGGAATCCGAAACATCACACAGTTCGTCATGCTTCATTCACAAATTATTCCCTAATTCATTTAATCATACAGCCAGTACCATCTACCTACGTTCCACAGACAGCAGGTCCATTCAAACTCCTTGCTATACATTTGAATGTAATTCCTCCATCAATGGCCGGGGTGCGGTCAATATAAATAATATACAAAATATATGTCGGCAGTAGGTACGGCCAATTTCATACTGAATGAATCGACATTGGTCCATAGCACAGTATATTTTTTGCCCAAAAATTCGGACATGCCTTTTTTACTATCTTATATCTTAGGACTTGCAATTATAAATGCGAGACGAGAACTCCCGATTGCCTATTTGTCATAAAAGACAGAAAATTAGTACTTGAAAAAAATTTCTATGGTTTCCAGAAAAACCATAGTGTTCAGACCACGGACTTCATAAATCCACGTCGGACCTGTGTACTGTCACATACTACGTCCATGCATGGGCGGGTACGAGTCGACCAATCACCGAGCAGCATTTCAAAAAACCGTCGAGTAATTTTTTCCCTCCAGAGCGGGCCCTCTGGGTCACGGCATTCTTCTCTGATCTCGCTACCTACCATCATTGTACGCGCACCTAATTCCAACATTCTAATATTGTAATTTAAATCAAAGTAAATTAAATATTCATATCAACCATAAATAGTCTCGGCCACATCATTTCACACATCATCATCACCAACTTGAAAAGCACACGCAGACCAGAGCTGACGCCCCTACATATTGGACCTTCTTCGCCGGACTGCAGACTTGAGCTGGACGACCTGAAAACGCGCATAAAAGGTACGACCAGCCATCCTGCCCAGCCCTATTCATCTCCATTTCAGTTGTGTGATACCGTGCTATATATAATTTCAGTTGCGAAGGGTGCGCTGCCAATTATTCGACGAAAACCTCATCGTAACCGTCACCACATTCAAACGTGAGTACTCCATTCTTACTACTGTCCACCAAAATGAGTCAGCCAAAGCCGTCAGAGATCTCAGTAGCAAGTAATTCCCGTGATAAATCTCCCTATAGATGTAATACAAATGACGATTCTCCAGTTATTAGAGAACTTATTAAAAAACGCGGCATAATAAAGGGCAGATTAACGAAGTTTTCAAATTACTTATCTAGTCTTGTTAATGAAACGTTATCGAGTCAAAAACGCATAGATTTGAAATTACGGATTCAGGGAGCCACTAGTTTATTCAATGAGTTCAATGAAATTCAAAGCAAACTCGAGGAATCAGTCTCGGATATAGATGAACAATTAACGCAAAGGGAATTGTTTGAAAATACTTACTACACGTTATTATCTCAAGCGGAATATTCGTTAAATCAAAGTGAGGTCACTGATAGTTCAAACAAATGTAGTAACAAACCGACCGTTAAATTACCCACGATTTGTATGCCTACCTTTGACGGTTCTTATGAGCACTGGTTGGAATTTAGAGATACTTTTCTATCTTTAGTGCACAATTCCATGGAGCTTAGCAATATAGAAAAGTTTCACTACCTAAAATCATCGCTAAAAGGAAGTGCAGAGCTAGTTATTAATTCTGTTGAATTCTCTAGTGCTAATTATCCGGTTGCATGGGATTTACTTCTCAATCGGTACAATAACAGTCAATTGTTAGTCCATAATCATGTACGGTCGTTGTTCACTATGCAGAATGTAAACAAAGAATCGCCAGTTCTTATGAGAAAACTAATAGATACGGTATTAAAGAATTTACGCGCATTAAAAATCCTGGATGAGCCAACAGACTTTTGGGATACATTGGTTATCTATTTAGTTGTTTCTAAGTTAGATTCAGTCACCGAACGGGAGTGGGAAGAATATAAATGTACACTACTGTCTAGGAATAGCGATTCGAAGAGAAAGCTTAAATTAGATGATTTGTTGAACTTTCTTAAAAACAGGGCTGACGTGCTGGAAACATTGCAAGTGTCTCATAGCAAACACAATCACGATAGAAACCGAAACACTGCTAGTAATCAGTCTAAAATTCACTGTAATGTTTCCACCAATGAGCCACAGGGTCAACGGTCACACAAGTCCACTATTAACAATAAGCTTTGTCTACTTTGTAGCGCAAATCACCCACTTTACGCGTGTCAAAAGTTTCTCGAATTCGATCTAGATTGCAAACTTAAATTCGTTCGCGAAAAGAAACTGTGCACTAATTGTTTACGTTCGAATCACACGTTAGATAATTGTAAGTTTGGGCCA
This sequence comes from Agrotis exclamationis, assembly GCA_950005045.1. NCBI lineage: Eukaryota > Metazoa > Arthropoda > Insecta > Lepidoptera > Noctuidae > Agrotis > Agrotis exclamationis. Next base: position 8,584,169 of record OX465421.1, read on the forward strand.
TGTCGATTATGCAACAAAAAACACAACTCGTTATTGCATTCCGATAATCATAAAAATCATTCTATCGCACTTCATGTGTCGCACGCTAATGAGGCATCGGCTACCGTGAGTGCGGTACCTCCGCCCCTTACCGCGCCTACCGCACCGGGATCGTCCTCCGCAGTGGAATGTACCACGATCCATGCGAATAAAGCACACATAAACATATCCACTAAATCAGCTGTAATGAAACCGGTTCTACTATCGACTGCATTAGTTGAGATAGCTGATAATCGTAAGAATTATCATCTAGCCCGCGCACTCCTTGACAGTGGTTCTGAACGCTGTTTCATTACTCAATCTTTGTGCAATTTAATTAATGCGCCAGTTATACAGTCCACTCAAGAAATACGAGGTGTAGGTAACTCGGTCACAAAATCCACGCAAATATGTGATATCGAGTTAAAGTCGCGCATCCACCCGTACACTACGCGTTTACAATGTTTTGTCTTGCCTAACATTACGTCGGCGTTGCCTGCGTTGTCACAGCAAAGTGGACAGCTCAACATTCCCGAACATATTGTTTTGGCGGACCCGCAGTTTAGTGAATCTCAAAATATAGACATTTTAATCGGTGCAGATGTATTTTGGGATTTAATTAATTCTAATAAAATAAGATTACCTAGTGGGCCTTTCTTATTAGATACAAAGTTGGGATGGATTATTTCCGGACCGATTTGTTCTACTACGCGTTATGATAGGTACATTCAGTGTAACTTTTCTCAGTCAATCGAGTCCCAGTTACGTCAATTCTGGGAGTTAGAGGATATGTCTTCGTATCGGGACACGCGCACAGATGAGGAGCGTTCTTGTGAACAACATTTCATCGACACTACTACACGCAATAGTGATGGAAGGTTCAAAGTTCGCATTCCTTTTAAAAAATCACCTGATATCTTAGGCGAGACTTATTCACACGCAAAACGTAGGTTTCTTGCCCTCGAAAAACGTTTATTACGCAACCCTACTTACAAAAAACTATATGCCGATTTCATTCACGAGTACATTCGCTTGGGTCACATGAGTCGTGTTGATCGCGTCGGGACGCCTAATTACTTCCTACCGCATCATGGAGTATTGCGTGAGCATAGCACCACCACCAAGCTGCGTGTGGTGTTTGATGCCAGTGCCGCAGCAAGCAATGACATCTCGCTCAATGAAATACAAATGGTGGGCCCACCGATACAAGGCGACCTGTTGTCTATATTATTGCGATTTAGGCAACATAAGTACACGGCTTGTGCAGACATTGAGAAAATGTATCGGCAATGTCTTATTCACGAAGATCAGCGTGACCTTCAATTGATATTGTGGCGTGATGATCCGTCACAGCCGTTGGATATTTACCGACTAAATACAGTCACTTACGGTACCGCATCTGCGCCGTTTTTGAGTTGTAGATGTTTAAAACAGCTGGCGGCTGATTGTACGGATCCTGACGTCACGAGAATCATTAATGAAGACTACTACGTTGACGACATGATTACCGGTTGTGATAATAAACAACAACTATTAGATTTCTGTAAAAACGTCGCAAACGTTTTAAAGTCAGGTTGTTTTCCTCTTCGAAAGTGGATGTTTAATTTCAACATTAATAACATCGAAAATAACGAATCTGACTTAGTTAAGGAAATGTCATTGGGTGATAATGTTCATTCCAAAACTTTAGGGTTAGGTTGGCATAATATAAAGGATAATTTTAATTTTAACACGCAATTTAATAATGATAAAAGTCAACCAATTACAAAACGTTATATTATGTCAACGATTTCACAGATATTTGATCCGTTGGGATTGTTGAGTCCCACCATAATAATAGCTAAAATCTTACTGCAAAAATTATGGCTGTTAAAGATAGGCTGGGATGACGAAGTGCCTAGTGACGTCAGACGCACTTGGGACAGTTTTGTTAGTTCATTGCTGATTCTCAACAATATAAGTGTGCCGCGACACGTCATAGGTAGCGACCCTGCTTCTATCGAGTTGCACATCTTCACAGATGCGTCGGAATCCGCATACGGAGCATGTATTTATATTCGCACAATAAATCGTGACTCATCGGTGTCTGTTAGGTTGTGTTGTTCGAAGAGCAAGGTCGCACCGTTAAACCCTGTGAGTATCCCTAGGTTGGAACTATGCGGAGCGTTACTAGGTGCTAGGCTATTTAATAAAGTACGCGAATCACTACGCTGTCAATTTGATTACACAGTGTTCTGGTGTGACTCCACTATTGTACTGGGTTGGCTGCGGATGGCTCCAAATTTGTTGAAAACTTTCGTGCAAAATCGAGCGGCTGAGATTCACGAAATAGCTAGGGAAATTCCGTGGTGTCACGTAAGCGGAAAAGACAATCCTGCGGACCTGGTATCTCGTGGAGTCAGGCTAGAAGATCTTCAATCTTCCACGTTATGGTGGGAGGGCCCAGCATTTTTAGGTAAACCTGAATTTAATTGCAGTCATGCCATTTCAAATAAGGCTTATGTAGCACAGTCCGATTTACCTGAATTAAAACCAGCAAAAATCACGCATTCTTATGTACAACGGAAACTTCACTTTTTCCTTTAAAAAGGTTTTCTCAATTTAATCGTATGCAACGTGCGTGTGCGTATGTATTACGTTTTATTTTTAATACTCGCAACAAAAATAATATTCGACGCGGCCCTCTCACTGTCGATGAGTTAAGAAAGGCACGCACAACTTTATTAAAATTGTCCCAACGCGAATCTTTCCCCGAAGAGTTTAAATTACTATCTAATAACAAATTATTAAAAAGTAAACATAATTTAACTAAACTAAACATTTTCACAGATAGTGATGGCATTTTAAGAGTCGGTGGACGAATAAAATTGTCACCGGATTTTGATTTTGATAAGAAACATCCGTCATTAATTTCTGCCAATCACTGGTATTCAGTGCTATTGTTCCGACTTGAGCACAAGCGGCTGCATCACGCCGCGGCGCAGGCCTTACTGTACAATATACGCGAGTCCCACTGGCCGGTGGGGGGCAGAAACCTGGCCAAGCGCACTGTTCATCGGTGCGTTACGTGTACACGATTAAGAGGTAAATCTTTATCTCCGATTATGGGCAACTTACCGGCGGAGAGAATCACTCTGACCTTTCCGTTTCTACGTAGTGGTGTAGATTACGCTGGGCCAGTGCTTGTACTTAATCGTAAGGGTAGGGGTTCTAAATTGATAAAAGGTTACATTTGCCTTTTTATCTGTTTAGTTACACGCGCAATACATTTAGAACTTGTCAGTGACCTTTCTTCTGATGCTTACCTACTTGCGTTAAAGAGATTTATTTCCCGACGTGGCAAACCTGATGAAATAATTTCAGACAACGGCAGGAATTTTGTAGGGCTCGCAAATGAATTCTCAAAATTTTTATCTAAATGTTCTGACGACTTAATTGAGTACGCAACTAGTCAGGACATTAAGTTTTCTTTTATTCCGCCTTATGCGCCTCATTTTGGTGGATTGTGGGAGGCCGGAGTTAAGTCATGTAAGCACCACCTGTTACGAGTAGTTGGTAACGCACACCTGACATTTGAGGAATATGGCACTGTATTGTCACAAATTGAAGCTGTCCTCAACTCCCGTCCCATTAGTCCTTTATCCGCAGATCCTAACGACTTCCTTCCTTTGTGTCCATCTCACTTCCTGGTTGGTCGTCTCCTAACAGCGCCTGCAACGCCACAGCTAACGGAGGTTCCTGCTCACCGGCTGACGCGATACCAGAGGCTCGAGCTGCTCAGACAACATTTCTGGATTCGATGGTCCAAGGAATATATTTCGGAGATGCAAACCAGGACTAAATGGCAACAGAATGGGCGTGATCTTCAGCCAAACACTCTGGTCATCATCAAAGAGGACAACGCTCCGCCACTAAAATGGAGCCTGGGGCGGATCATCTCAACAATGCCAGGCAAGGACGGGATCGCTCGAGTGGCCAACATCCAAACGAAGTCAGGAGTTGTTCGACGCGCATTTCCTCGAATCTGTCCTCTGTTCGACGACGAAGATGACAGCAAGGTGTTGGACGTAGATACTTCCAAGGCCGGGGGCATGTTCAGACCACGGACTTCATAAATCCACGTCGGACCTGTGTACTGTCACATACTACGTCCATGCATGGGCGGGTACGAGTCGACCAATCACCGAGCAGCATTTCAAAAAACCGTCGAGTAATTTTTTCCCTCCAGAGCGGGCCCTCTGGGTCACGGCATTCTTCTCTGATCTCGCTACCTACCATCATTGTACGCGCACCTAATTCCAACATTCTAATATTGTAATTTAAATCAAAGTAAATTAAATATTCATATCAACCATAAATAGTCTCGGCCACATCATTTCACACATCATCATCACCAACTTGAAAAGCACACGCAGACCAGAGCTGACGCCCCTACACATAGAATCAATTGTAGCTCAAAAGTTTGATATCTTTTAAGACTTTACTGATGATATTGAATAGTGATTTAAAGACTTTACAATGCAAAAAAAAATCAGGTTTTATTTGTTCAAGTTAACAGAGTTATGGCTGATTTTGTAAATACATGATTTCTTTTTTTTACCGCCATATTATTACGTATTAGGATTTGTAACTAGGACTGAAATGTTCTTTTTGTTTACACTTATGACCTTACAAACAAAGGAATCCTTATTAAGCAGGATATGGGAATTATTGTAATTCAAACTTTTTTGATTAGGGTTATCACCTCGTAAATTAATTAAACTTAATATTTGAAATTATTTTTTAATGTTAGTAAGATTATACAAGAAGACATTTTTATCACATTCAATTTTTTTTTTTTAGTGTTAGGTGACATTCAAAAATTACCAAAGAAAACTTTAGAAGCTTCTAAGTTCGAGATCCTTCAATATTTGGATCTGATTTTTATTTCATGGATTCATTCACTTTTTTCTAACAATTCTGTAGAAAAATAGAATCCAAATAATTAAAAATAAGACCACAAAAAAATAAAATAAAAAAAACATTAATTGTAAATAAATCTCTGAAAACTCGTTTAAAAAATATATAAATCAATCAGTATTATGTGTCTTAAGATTATTGTTTATCAGAAAAAACAAGAAGATAATTCGTGAAATATTTCAAAAGTTATGGGGGATTTACAATTTTGTCATAAAAAATAATTAAGTGGTTTTTTTTTGTCATAATGAGAAATAGGCGCTTGTGAGTTCTTTTCATTAATGTTATAAAACATTACAAACAAAGTTATCGCCAAAAAAAGACATGTCCGAAATTTTGGCCAAAAAATATACTGTGCATAGGTATCTATACATATAAATTATGTGGTTGTATCACTGTGTAACATAGTTTAAACTGTACGTATTACCATAGCTGGGACTGAAACCGCTCCTCCTTTGTGAGAAGAAGTCACAATATTTTCCTCAACAGTTTTAAGAAAAGTGGTAATAAAATATTTAAGTTTGCAATATGTTGTTACTTTCCAGATTTTGATCCTCCATAGTGACACTTTCGAATGGTGTAATAAGAACATCATGTATTAAAAAAAAAACTAGCCGGAAAATTGATTTTTTAAAAATCCAATGATACAGTTTTAACTTTCACCAAAATCCAAAATCATGACTCTTTAAGTATTTTTCGCTATTCCTCGCTAGTTTTGGATATAGCCATCCATGCCGAATAGGAAAATTCGCTCTGTGTATGCCTATCTCAAATCGATACCTGCGACTTTAAATTGGTACCACCAAATGAAAAACAGCTTGTTCTTTTTGAGCAAATCAAGTTTCTACCACCCAGCTCGTGGGGATACATTTGTACAGACGCCAGCAGGTCAACCTACCCGAATCTGTCAAAATTTAGCAATCAAACATTAACCTTCCACTATTGTTAAAAGGTTGAAAATCGATTAAAAATTTAACAGATTGAGGTAGGTCGATGTGCTTACTGTCTGTACATAGATAAAATAATTTATGGAAATGAGTTCTATTACTGAAATAGAATCACAGAAAAAAATATCCGCACTAGATAAAAATTACCCGTATGTAATTATCATTTAAAATACTCACTTGAATATAGCCTTCAGTTTGTCGACCATATCGTCAGGGTACATCTGCGCTAGCGTAGGGTCTAAGAAAGCGTTAGCATACGCCAGCGGGCCCGCGTTCACTTGCACGCACACGCTGCCTTGTAATCTGTTACGAAGAAAGACGTTTTATAATGAATACCTAATCAATTAATCATAGTGATAAATCTTGCATAATTATTATAACACGTGCTTTATCGAATAAAAAACTCAATGTATCTGCTGTTAGAATCGATAATAATCTGTCATCGGCTTTTTTGTTCATTGATATAAAACTAGGTTCTGTCGGTGTTTATGCCCACTCATTTCGCCCCAATATAGCCTATATCACTCAGGACTAATGCAGCTTTCTAGTGGTGAAAGATTTTTTTAAATCGGTTCTGTACTTCCAGAGATTACACAAACAAACACATTTTACTTCTTTGGAATATTAGTATAGATAATATTATTAAATCTTATTTACAGAGCTTGCAGGCATAAGCAGTGTAAGCACGTTATAAGAGAGCTTAAAATAAGGATCGTCGTCACTATAGACTTAACTATGGTGCCCGCCAGATATAAGTCTGGAATAAAGGTCATTGATCCTAATAATGCATCGTTCGAATTTCATAATACCATCGTTCGAATTTCAAAACAAAATATAAGGTCAAGGGCGCCTCTTACCACGATACGTTTGTTTTGATCGTGTTACGACACTTTCTTTACATTTTTCTTATCCTTTTATAATATTTGAAAACATTGGTACACGGGGGTCAACGAATTTTATTCCAGACTTACCTGGCGGAGTCTATAGCACCGTTGTTGGGATGGTCCACTTATCCCAATCTCTACTGCCACTCTTGTGTCAGTCTTATACAAGTTATATATATGAAAGCAGCATGCGCTGCAAGACCAGTTCTGTCTCTGCCCCCCAATTAAGACAAGTCTTCAATAGATTTTCAACTTTATGCCGTAAAGCATAAAGCTGAACTGAGCGTTTACGTTTATCGTTTGTCACTGCATGGTCTAGGGGTGCTATTCTATCAAGAATAAACAAAGTTATTTCTCAACAATTCTTTTCCTTTTTTTGCCCGAATATTGCACTACCCGTAAGCAACTGAACATACTTTTTGTAATTTTTTGTATTCTTAGGCACTGTTGCTATTTCGTGTCAATCCAGAAACACTGGGGCCGGGTAATACCGTGTTTTTTTAAACTAATTATCTCGTTAATGGACGTTTATACGAACATTTGACTTATCGCGAAAATCAACGGGAAATGCCGTTAGTGTGCTTGGGCTATAAGAAAAAAGTTACATAAAAATAAAAAGATACCTGAGCTGTAATTTCTTGATATCCGGGGCCTTCGCGTTCACAATCTCTTGTAACTCGGTAACTTGTGCTTCCATCTCGGACACAGCGACCTCTATCGGGCTCTTCTCCTCAACTTGCGTATCGATGACAGGCACGCGACGTTTGACGTAAGGGAACCACGAGTCCGCTGCAATTATGACGTCAGAATTGTAAGTTCTACGTATAGTCTCGAGGATAAATACATACTTTATAATATTACTAACTATTGCAAGGCCAAAACCTGCCGGGGTCGCGGGACTAACGAATTACCGTGATTTCGGAACGTAAAGGGCTATTGAAGGACACCGTGGATTTTAATCAGTACAAGTCTATCCTGCCCTGCCCTGGGTGGGGGGGCTCATTTGATGATTTTACCATGCTAAAAAAAAGCTATTCGAAAATCAACACTCACATAAAATCGGTTTAAAAAAGGGTTTTTACCATTTTTTTAAGTTAAACTAGGAGAAGAAGTTGTGAAACAAACGCCCTGCCAGTTAAGTTTTAATGCCTACAAAAATATCAATTCTATAACTTACTAGTAAGATGCGTGAGTCTGATCCGCTGATGATGTACAGGGCCCCTGGCTGCCCCATCCCTGGTGAATGGCGTCTCGAACACAAAGCGGCGAACATTGTGCGCTCGTTCGAATGAGCCCTCACCACCTCCCGATACCACCACACCTTCAGGAGCCGCGCGAACCCACGTCACTTGTATGTAGGCCAACTTACTGTCCAACTCTTCACGATTTACCTAGACGCAAATATCTTATACATCAGTAAATTAATGAAGTGAAAAGTTTCTTTCTTTTTTGAGAAAATTAAATATAATGCAGTCCAACTAAGAAGGAGAGTGTCTATGGTTTGCATCTGTCAACTGATACTTCAAAAGTACGGCTACCAAAAGAAATACATTGTACAAATTAATTATCAATTTTATATCAAATTTATTTTTTTGTTAAATTGTAAATTAATTCAATTAATTTTATATATATATTTTTTTACCTTTCATTGGCACAATAATGGCAAAAATAGTCATAAAATTGTTGGAACAAAAATAAAAAATGTGTAAGAATTGTTAAAACCAACTCTTAAGCAATTTTTCTTTATTACAGCTTAAACTATCGTTACACCAAACATAAAATGAACAATGGTGTTTTATTATACTGGAAACTTGCTGTCCATAAACAACTATTGCGATTTGACAGGTGTGACGTCATAAGAAGCTGTCCTTCTTAGTTGGATCGCACTCTAATTATTTATTAAAATTAAAATTGTTCGAACTGTCACTTTTTTTACGACGTTCCAATTTCAAAGTGCGGAGACATTATGGTTAGTCCTTTAAATTAAGTTTGAGTTACATTGTTAATTGACACATTGGTGCCATGGTGAATGTTGTTATTATAGAACCATTGTTTAGATAGAATAAATCTGCCGTGACATATTTTATGGCGATGAGGTACGAGTCAGAATCGCTCAACATAGCTAAAAGAAAATTAGTTCAAAAGGAAAATCAAGTACTTGCTTTATTTCGTGGGGGGTAATCAAATGATTCTTTTTCATATGAAAATAACATTTAAATGGCATATTATTATCCGATTCAGAAGTTCAATAGAAATCGTTATGTCATCAAATATAATGAGAATTTAAATTTTTAAGCATATTAACTTTGTCGTTGTCTCATAGTTAATGTTAAAGTCAATTACTGCTTAAATACTTTCTAATTAGGTTTTCTGCTTCCACGTGTCAGAGATATAAACATTAATTACCAGTTATTTACAACAGAGTTAACATACATTTGTCTTGAATAAATCCTCAATATTATTTTCTAATGACTTATGCCCAAAATTAATAAGTTCATTTGTTTTGGCCGCCTGCTTTTAATTGGACATCTTAAAGACTGGGATAGGCAAAGTCGGTCGTTGATTTGTTACAGACAAAGATCTAATCAAAGATAGTAAACCGAGATAGGATAATTATTTCCAGTGTTAGCTACCAAATCAGTATTAAATTAGTCTCAAATAGGGTACCTATTTGACTCAAAAATCAATAAGCCCGTCAGGTGGCCTACCATGAACTGTTAACACGATCCAGTTTAGGCTGTGGGGAAGAGATGGCGCTAGACGACTTGTATAGCTCTGTCTCTTTCCCACCGCCTAAACTGGATCGCGTTAAGAGCTCGTGGTAGGCCACCAGTTAGATTATAAAAAACATATTTGACACGTATTTTTTGTTTTGTTACGTAAACAAAAATTGACGAATATATGAATCTTTTAAAATTGCCTATACGTCACAAACAACACGAGCACAAGCGAGAGTGGAGCTCTCAAATTTTGATGAGTTATATATTTTTAAATATGCTTTGATTTAACTTATGTGTCCATTACTGCTATTGCGACTTTTTAAATTTGCAATTTATTGATGATGTCAACATGCCCATTACCTACTGGATACTTTTAAGACCTTTGATTGATTCGGCTGTTGTAATATCTCACTAACTGTTGCTACCGGCTTCCCCGCATCTATCTCGAAAAAGAACTCACGGGACCGTAAAACCGGGATAAACGGTAATCTTGTGTTATTCCGGATCTATCTCTAGTCTTTCATCAAGATTCGTTCCGCCGTTCTTAAGTGTTTTTTTAAACATTGCCACATTAGGAATTACTCCCGTGTCGTGAGTGCGTTTACAAACATAGTAACTCATATACAAAAACACCCAGACCTGAAACAACTACTTGTAGGTCATATAAATATTTGTGCTGGGCAGGGATCGAACGCGCGATAGGCTGCGCAGCAGTCAAACGCTCAACCACCGCGCTAACCGTGCCGTGATTTTGAGTGTCAAACTCACGGCACCATCCAAAATTAAGCATTTACTATGATTAGTTAGAAGTTAGATAATAATATTATGTTAATCAAAGCTACACTCACCGGGGCCGAATCCATAATCATTTTAACATTCCCAGCGCCATACTTCTGCTCGTAAAAGTTCTGCAATTTCTCTGAGATTTCACTGAGTGACGTCAGCTTGGGTTCTTTATAGATAAACTCAATGCCTTCTTCATCTTCACCAAAATGTGCTTTCCCGAAGAAGGCAACTCGGTAGAATCGACCAAGTAACCGTTTCCCTGAGTTGGTCACTTCGATGACTTTGGCATACGCTTTGGTGAGATGTTGGTAGCAAGCAAGAAGAGCCTGATAATCTTTTCTTCGTTCATAAATTGGTATTATCAGACGGTAGAGTGGACCAAGGAGTTCATATCTTTCGGCTTTGTCTACGGCTTCTGTGCAGACCATAAGTTGGTCGAGGAAAGCTTGCTCGTTGTAGTGAACGTCGGTCATACCTGAAATAAAAAAAAAAACATGTATTATTAAAATATTTACAGTTCATAGAAGAATTTTAGTTGTAGCGGCTTGTCCCGCGTTTAACTCGAAGATGCTACGGGAACATAGTACCGGGATAAATTCGTATACTATGTGTTATTTCACTCTATAATGTATCTAGTTCGAACTTATTTAGAGCCGAATTTAATTAAGATGAGTTCACACGTTCTGATGCGATTGAGTATCAAACATCCAACCATCCAAACTTTCGCAATTATTAGTAAAAAAAAAAAATTAGGTTAAAAGAACATAGCTGTTATTATGTGTGGATCATTTTACTTTCTAGGATATGTCCTAGTGATATTTTGATTTTATCGAGTCTACGAAAATTATGCAATAGTCGAAATATGATTGTGATTATATCATACTACTAAATTACTAATATTTAGGCTGTAGAGTTTGTGTTTTTTTGTTTGAACGCGCTAATCTCAGGAACTACTGGTTGGAATTGAAAAAATATTTTTGTATTGGATAGTCCATTTATCGAAGAAGGCTATAGGCTATAAAACATCACTCTACGATTAGTAGGGGTAAAACCATGGGGCACAGCTAGTTATACTATAAACGCCTTCTTTTTTACACAATTGAGGTTATGCAGCAAAATAAATCCTATTCGAAGCAAAACTAAACAGATGAATGTTGTATTAAGATTAAATTCGCCATGGAATAAATTGAAATGGGACAATACAAAATGAAAACAATCATTTGTAATGTGAATTTTGATTTATGCTTGTTCTTTGATCAGGTGGACTATTTGATAATGGCTTATATTTTAGTAGGTTTTTTTTCTACCGCATTGTAGACGACTCGATAAGGTACCAATGTGACTTTAAATTTTATATTTTTAAGTTATTATTAACTTTTGGACGTCACTGACAATCGTGGAGGAAAATATGTTGAGGAAAACTCGTATATAAGAACAGTACCTATATATTTAATAAGAAACTAGTATTTGCACGTTGCGCGAGCTGCAAGCAGCTCGCGGGGTCCTTTTTTTGGAGAAGTATTCCTTACCTTTATAAAATTTTGAGAATCCTTAAGAATCTTTAAATGAATTGGAAATTGGTCCTTAAAAGATTTTGTAAATTATATAAAATGTTTTTAATGTTTTGAAAACCCTCATGTACGGATTTATGTATGGACTTCTAAGTAAATAAACTGAATGTTTTTTTTGTTCCTACAGTTGATTCACTTAAAAGTCGGTACGAATAAACTATAAAATAATATTCCTTGTAAGTGACTAAGTAAATAATTAAATAAGTTCCTTGCTACTTTTATGCTTTTCAAAACTACTCTATCCCAGAGTAGCATGTGTATTGGAGTGTGCAATATTACCAAGATAGCATTGATTTTTTATTTCCTGGTTCGATTCACTCACAACATAGTAATATCCGCGCTACCAGAAGATATGGTTCCTGGTGCGCTTTATTTCAAGGTATCATCATTAGAAGCCTAATCCACCTAAACTACTCGATTTACATAACACTAAGTCATATCTAAAGCTCACCCTTTTGTCTTTTAGTAATAAATATATGATTTGATGTTTAAAAAAATCCGTATTTTTTGTTGAGGAACGCTTGGAATGAACAATGTATGTACTGTTCGTAAAAGTCCAAGTAGGTCAATGAGTCAAATTCGTCTCTTAAGGGGCGAACCAGCTTGTTGCGCATTTTCTACTTTAGTGCCTGGTTTAAAATAAACGGTTTGTTGATTTTCTAAATGCACTGACAGTTGTTTGACGTTGGGTTCGCGCGCAGTCACATCGAATTCCAACGTCCTCCAAGCGGCGTCGCTGGAGTCTATATAACGTTTTGTGACATACTGTTCTATTTCGTTATTTTCATGTTCTTCCGGTACGACAGCTACGCGCTATTCGTCAGGACCCTTAGTGATATATTTAAACAAATACTTAACGACCGTGCGTTGCGAGGAGACTTCCAAGTTGATATGAGCATCGTATTTTAAAAGAAGACTTGCGTTATAAGGAACTACCCAAGTATCATTTACAATTACATCGTTACCGCGATATTTTATAATAGCTTCGTTTTTACTGTCTCTACACAAGTTAATAAATACTTTTTCATCAGAAAAAGTGGTGGCTGTCTCACGTTTTGGAAAAAATTTTGAACATTTACTTTTCTCACTATCCCAACAAGGTAAATTAGTTCTGTGCGAGGGACCGCAAGTACCATGAATCGTGTGATTCAGAAAAGCTTTTCGTAATCTTCCCTCTGCCTCTGATGCATCAGGAATGTCTGCTCTAACAAATTTATCAATATCTATATTTTGGACAGGCCCCCACCTTCAACCCTAAAACAAATGTGAGCGTGTGGAAACCTCGCTTTTGAAATTCTATGACGTGCATCATATAAATACATTTGCCAAACCAATTACCACCTCGGATATCTCTTAATAATTCTGCCAGCTTTAAATTAAAAACTCTAGCACACACAGAAGGATTTACATAGGTGCTTTAAGTGGATTGTTGAATTTCAGGCCACTTGGGATTACAGTTAAAGGTCAAGAAAAATGATGGGTTTCCCAATTTGCTTACTACTTGCAATAGCATCACTATATTTTCCTTTCATGTATCGCCCCCCCCCCCCCCCGTAAAAGAGCTGGGCCAAAAACGCGACCTGGTACGAATGCCTCTCCCTGAATCGTTTCATCTCGACGAATTTGACGCGCGACTTCAATGCTCATTTCAACTTCTTGCAGTGGAGCGGACCTCAGTGCATTATCAGAGTTATGTTTTTGTGGATTTGATATAAAACGTAGGCGTTCTTCTATGATTCGGCAATGCATGTCAACTAACCATTCTTCCGATAGCCTGCCTATATCAGAAAATCGTGGCTCCGACAATAACAAGCAGCGAACGTATTTTGCTTGGGTTAATTTATTTCCATTATTATCTACTTTGTTCGAGTACCAACCCTCATTACCCTCAGGATAAAATAATGGATACTGAAAACTTTCATATAACGGATGCATTATATCGACAGTGTGTGGTTTCTTATCACCGTTTTTCCAAACTGCTATGCAATGAGGTATAAAATTTTCGCGTTCTGTACTAATAATGGCGGCGACTTCTCTACCAACAAGTAAATCTCCTAAAATGTTCCCGTGGGTTGAGCGAGACGTTTGCTGAAATTTAATAAAAGCCTGATCGGATGGTTATTAATCGTTTAAAACATTCGATAAAAGGATTGACGTTATGTAAAAAGTTGGTTATGCAACTAATTACCTGCCTATCAAGTTTCATATTTTTTTTGTTCGCGTTCGTTTGTATCGTTAATGTATAGTCCTAAATTATTTACGCTACCAGTGTAAGCTAAATCAAAAACTCTATGATAGACTCGACCTTGAATTTTAAGAAAAGATATTCCCGTTGGTTTTTGGTACCCGTGAGAAACGCCTAAGGCACTGAAGGCAAATAAATTATTGTACGCTCGCGGCCTACTCAGAAACGACGGGTTAGAGTAAAACTCCTCGGTTAACGGCATGAAATTTTGTATGTTGTAGGCGCCCGATCCACAACACCATTGTTTTCTAGGTTTTTTCTTCTTCAAACAGACGCGCATTACAAATTGGACACCTAAAAGTGTCTGAAGAAGGCAAGCACGTTTTTTTTTTTAAGAAAATATTTTTATTACGTTTAACTCAGTGTCCCTCTTCTGTGCTATTAAGTTTTTAGATTGATGTAGCGGTGTGTCAACACGACGGCTGTTTTTATTATATTTGTCAGTGGCTATTTGATTTATTTCAGGGTTCTACTTAGTATAACGGTGTACAGCATCGCGATTAATTTCTGGATTTTCTATTGTATATTTTTTTACGGCATCGCGATGAATTTCTGGATTTTTCTTGGTATATTTTTTAACAGCATCACGATGTATTTTCGGTTTTTTTGTATCATATTTTAACCGCATCCAAATGAGCGTTTGCTCTAGTACATTTCCTGCCACGTTTTTGTTTTTTGGGTCGACCTCTCATTGTTGACGCCACTTTGGTGTCAACTACTACCGGTTCAGGGGTTTCTTGAAATCTAAACAATATAGATTGTGATTCTGATAATTGACTATGATCTGTTGATGCCGGGCATTCGAAGTCTATTATAGACTCGATAGACGACGGCAGTGGCAATGCAGATCATACAACTAAATTTTCAATAGTTTGATAATTGATAACGCGTAGTCTGTGTATTGAATACTGACCTACACCTATATTTCGCATTAACAGCAATCTGGCTAATTCGCGAATCGAATAACATTTAAACAAACGTGCTACTCCACATGTAGAATTTAATTTGTTATATTCATCTACTACATGACTGTTAAATAAATAAATAAAATGCACCATCGAATCTCCAAAAAGAAACTGTATAGTCTTGCCCGGTAAATATCATGCTATCCGTCTCATCATTGTGGTTTGCGTCGAAAACATTGGATTCAATTATGTTTGCAAGAGTTAAAATATCGTATTCATTTTCTGAAATTTGAGGATATACTCCATTTGTAATCCAATTGGCGGTCATATTTTCAATTTGCGCTCTATTGTTTCCGACGCCAATCTCCGTAGGCAATTCCTCGGGGTTCAAAAATATGACACCCTTCGGTAGAAATGGTTTAAGCGACATTTATATAAAGTGTCTCCACTTTGGAGAATGACATCGATATCATCACAAGTCAGATTTCGATGTCTGCAAACTGACAATACTGACGCGCAAGCGGACATTGCCACACATTGAGCGTTATTACCCTTATAATTGCTACTCCCTTGGTGTGTAGTTCCTAAAACATTAACAAAAATACAAAGTCAAGTGCAAGGTACACACATCAAAAGTGTCTAGGGATCAAGCATTTTTATGCGGATTTCTTGAGATTGAGATGTGGCTTTGTAATAAATTTATGATTTTATAAATTTATATGGATCCTTTTTGGTGCATTTCATAATTTGAATCAGGAACTGTGAATCAAATTCGAGTAAAAGATGAAAATCAGCTGTCAATATTTTCCCTATAAAAACATACAACGCATTGAAGACATTATTAGTGCTACTGTTTCCCTACTACTGATTAAAACCAACGTTATTATGGAGCGGCGACGTCATTTAAGCAGCGAAGAAATGCTCAGAGCCGTGGGAATGATAGAAGCTGGTTTCCGGCAACGTACTGTGGCTTTAGCTCTGAATACAAGTCAGAGTGTTATCAGTCGACTTTGGACACGTTACCGAAGCACTGGTACCGTGGCTGAGCGCCATGGAGGACGGTATCGCTGCACCACACGGAGACAAGACCGATACATTCAAATCTTAACTCGAAGAGCTCCAACAATAACCGCCATGATGTTAGCCGTGAGGCTTCATCACTCTTCAGGGAACTTAATTAGCGACCAAACAGTCAGAAACCGCTTGCATGAAGTGAACCTTCATTCCCGAAGACCGCTACGGGTACCACCTATAGCAATGCACAATCGTAGGATTCGATATCAATGGGCTCTTGAACACAGAAATTGTCCAGAAGAACAATGGCGTTTCGTGTGCTTTTCTGATGAGTCTCGTTTCGGTATGAGACCGGATACAAGACGTATACGACACTGGAGAACCCCTGGACGCCAACAGCGATTAAAATCCTGCCAGGAAGTCCATCCTTATAGTGGTGGAACCATCATGGTATGGGCGGGTATTTGGATCGGCGGAAGAACTGAGTTGATTTGGATCAGAGGCAACCTCAACGCTCAAATTTATGCTGAGACGATTGTATCAGACGTCATCGTTCCTCTACAAGTGCAAATCGGTCCCTTATTTCAGTTAATGCATGATAATGCACGACCGCACACCGCAAGAGTTGTAAGACAGACTCTCGCCGCAGCTAAAATCAATGTCCTGCCCTGGCCTGCTCAGTCGCCAGACTTGAATCCGATTGAGCATGCATGGGATATGCTACAGAGAAGAGCTCTGCCGAATATGGAGGGTATCCAGTCGCAAGAAGACCTTTTTTTGTTGTTGCAACGAACATGGGCGGCCATTCCACAGCGTGATTTGGATGAACTCATTTTGAATATGCCAAACCGATGTTCTTGTGTTGTTAGTGTTCGCGGTAGAAACACGGATTATTAATTGTTTAAGTTACCCAATAAAGATTAAAGAAAACTGTTATTTCAGTCTTTTTTTCGAACTTTTGTGTTAGTGGTTCAAATGTCAAAAATCCCTTTATTAGGAAAATGGCAAATTTCTTTATTAATGCAAAGGTGACTTGGTTTATCGTTACTGTGAAAAACGAAAACACTTTATTTGATGAATCCTTAAAGAAAATTTTAATTAATATCAATCAGGAGAAAAGTTATTGCAAAAATATATGTTGATCCCTAGACACTTTTGATGTGTGTAGATATAAAGTTACAAGAGGGAGAATATTTTGTAATGACAAAACTTGTCCCCATTGATTGGATAAATGGATTACAGACAGCTCGCTGACAGACAGACGAAAATAGGCAAAAAACAAAATAATGTTTATTTTTATATTTATTAGCTTTCCTCCAATTTTCAATTTATTTTTATTATTTGTTATTATGTATAGCAGCAACCGAAATCCATATTCTTGATCATGAGCTACAGCCCACTAACAGACAGATGGACGGACGGACGATCAGCAGTCTTAGTATGTACATAATAAGATTCTTTCCTAATTTTGATTTGAATTTTGCACTTCATGAGTCGTAGCAGGTTCTAAGTTTGCTTATATCTCGAAAACAATGCGTCCTATCGCAAAAATAATGAAAAACGTGCCCTCTTTTTTTTGGATCATTTTCTAAATCAGCACCTCCAAATCACTTGAAAACGATACCCGTATCAATATTTTTGAATAAAATCAAGTCTGAGAAGTTGTTGAGAATAGAATAAAAAAAACGGATAAAACGAAGTTACTGTATATAACTTAACAAAAGTAATCGTCGCGACACCACACTGTTCAATGCGACCGAATTACATAAAATGGTTGTCGTGTATTTTACCGATTTATCCTACTGGTGGGAATCAGTAGGACAAATCGGTAAAACAAGTGAAGGTCGGAAAACATTTGCTTAACTACAGCAAGAAAAAAAACAGGTGCAAGCGATTTTCGACCTTATTGACATTTATGCAAACACCGGATTTTAATAAAAGAGCAATGTTAGATAACGAGAATGTGAGAAAAAACAAAGTAAATTTTAAATGTCAATAAGGTCGAAACATGCTTAAACCTTTTTTTTTAACTTGTTTTACGATAACAAGTTAAAAAAAAGGTTCAAGCGATTTTCCACCCTCCACTTCACTCCGCTCCGCTCCACTCCAATCCACTCCACTCCACTCCAGTTCATTCCATGGTAATAAACACATTACCCTCCTTTGCGTTGCGCAGTCGGTAAAAAGTGTCGTGACAACTTTTTCCCCTAATTTTTTCCGTCTAGGCCCTTCGCAACGCGCGATAAGGAACTTCGTTCCAAAAACAGGACCCCCTAAAACATTATAAAACTAATTAAATAAAAAAAAGAAATAAAATTAAAAAAAAATTGAGAATTCCTTAGAATAGTTAAAAGAATTTTAAAATCCATTAGAGCACTTAAAAGATTTTGAAACCCCTTAAGAACCCCCTAATCCAATCTAAAACCTTATCAAAAACTCAGAAGGGAGGCATAAGGGGCAACTGTGTAAAATGTTTTTTTCTTTTCCGAGCCTCTATAAGAATCCGTAAAAAAACAAAACACGGGTCTCTTAGTTTCAGAGATACGATGAGGGGTTGGGTGAAGAGGGGGGAGTTTTGAAAAATGATTTTGACCAACCCTGTGCCCCTTGATATAAATCTAAAAAAAATGTTGCAAGTCTGTTAACTTCCGAGATCCTCCTAAAGGGGGGAGAAGGGGGACATGGGGGGAACTTTGAAAAGGGGTTTTTACTTTTCCAAGCCTTCTCTATACGAATCCCTAAAAACAAACAAAACACGGGTCTCTTAGTTTCCGAGATACGATAGGGAGGGGAGGAGGGGTACAAAAGCACTCAACCTTCGTTACGCTACGGAGGTCGCCGGCTCGCTTCGCTCGCCACTTTCCCCCTTCGCTCCACTCGGTCTCGCAGGTTCGCTCCACTCAGGACCTACCTACCACCGGAAAGCTATCGTGACCTTATCCCTACGCTACGCTACATTTCGCTTTACCGCTACCTAGTTTCCGAGATACCATGGGGGGAGGGGTGAGGGGGAGCGGGGTGAGTTTTGAAAAATGACTTTGACATACTCTGGGCCCCTTGACATGAATCTGAAAAAAAAATGTTCCAAGTCTCTTCTGAGATCCGCCTAAAGGGGGGGGGGGGGGGGCGAGAAGGGGGGCAAGGGGGGGAACTTTAAATTTTTTTTTACTTTTCCGAGCCTCCTCTATACGAATCCGTAAAAAAACAAAACACGGGTCTCTTAGTTTGCGAGATACGATGGGGGGAGGGGTGAAGAGGAGGAGAGGGGGGAGTTTTGAAAAATGATTTTCACCAACTCGGAGCCCCTTGACTGAATCTGAAAAAAAAAATGTTGGGAGTCTGTTCACTTCCGAGATCCGCCTAAAGGGGTGAGAAGGGGGGCAAAGGGGTGAACTTTAAAAAAATCTTTTTACTTTTCCGAGCCTTCTCTATACGAATCCGTAAAAAAGCAAAACACGGGTCTCTTAGTTTCCGAGATACGATGGGGGGAGGGGTGAGGAGGGGGAGAGGGGGGAGTTTTGAAAAATGATTTTGACCAACTCTGGGCCACCTGATATGAATCTGAAAAAAAAAGTTTTGCAAGTCTGTTAACTTCCGAGATCCTCCTAAAGGGGGAGAAGGGGCAAGGGGGGGGGGGGGAACTTTGAAAAATTGTTTTTTTCCGAGCCTTCTCTTTACGAATCCGTGAAAACAAACAAAACACGCGTCTCTTAGTTTCCGAGATACGAAAGGGAGGGGTGCAAAAGGGGGGTTTGGCACATTTCCCCCACTCGTGAAAAATACTTCTTAGTTTGCTTGTCGTCACCCCTGAGTTACGCTTCACCCACTCAACCTTCGTTACGCTACGGAGGTCGCCGGCTCGCTTCGCTCGCCACCTCCCCCCTTCGCTCCACTCGGTCTCGCAGGCTCGCTCCACTCAGGACCTACCTACCACCGGAAAGCTATCGTGACCTTATCCCTACGCTTCGCTTTACCGCTATCTAGTTTTTCCGAGATACGATGGGGGGAGGGGTGAAGAGGGGAAGAGGGGTGAGTTTTGAAAAATGATTTTGACCAACTCTGGGCCCCTTGATATGAATCTGAAAATAAAAATTGCAAGTCTGTTAACTTCCGAGATCCGCCTAAAGGGGGAGAAGGGGGGCAAGGGGGGGGGGGAACTTTGTGAAATGACTTTTTACTTTTCCGAGCCTCCTCTATACGAATCCGTAAAAAAACAAAACACGGGTCTCTTAGTTTCCGAGATACTATAGGGAGGGGGGTGGGGTGCAAAAAGGTGGGTTTGGCACGTTTCCCCCACTCGTTACTTGTAAGTTTGCTTGTCGTCACCCCTGAGTTACGCTTCACCCACTCAACCTTCGTTACGCTACGGAGGTCGCCGACCTACCTACGACCTACCTACCACCGGAAAACTATAGTGACCTTATCCTTACGCTACGCTACGCTTCATTTTACCGCTACCTAGTTTCAGAGATACGTTGGGGGGGGGGGTGAAGAAGGGGAGCGGGGGGAGTTTTGAAAAATGATTTTGACCAACTCTGGGCCCCTTGATATGAATCTGAAAAAAAAATGTTTTAAGTCTTTTAATTTCTGAGATCCGCCTAAAGGGGGGGGGGGGGAACTTTGAAAAGTGGTTTTTACTTTTCCGAGCCTCCTCTGTACGAATCCGTAAAACAAACAAAACACGGGTCTCTCAGTTTCCGAGATACGATAGGGACAGGGGGAGGGGTGCAAAAAGGGGGGTTTGGCACGTTTCCAACACTCGTGAAAGTTACTTGTAAGTTTGCTTGTCGTCACCCCTGAGTTACGCTTCACCCACTCAACCTTCGTTACGCTACGGAGGTCGCCGGCTCGCTTCGCTCGCCACCTCCCCCCTTCGCTCCACTCGGTCTCGCAGGTTCGCTCCACTCAGGACCTACCTACCACCGGAAAGCTATCGTGACCTTATCCCTACGCTACGCTTCGCTTTACCCATACCTAGTTTTTCCGAGATACGATGGGGGAGGGGTGAAGGGGGGGGGAGTGATGAGTTTTGAAAAATGATTTTGGCCAACTCTGGGCCCCTTGATATGAATCTGAAAAAAAAAACTTTGCAAGTCTGTTAACTTTCAAGATCCGCCTAAAGGGGGGAGAAGGGGGCAAGGGGGGGAACTTTGAAAAGTGGTTTTTACTTTTCCAAGCCTCCTCTATACGAATCCGTAAAAAAACAAAACACGCGTTTCTTAGTTTCCGAGATACGATGGGGGGAGGGGTGAAGAGGGGGAGATGGGGGAGTTTGGAAAAATGATTTTGACCAAGTCTGGGCCCCTTGATATGAATCTGAAAAAAAAAACTTTGCAAGTCTGTTAACTTTCAAGATCCGCCTAAAGGGGGGAGAAGGGGGCAAGGGGGGGAACTTTGAAAAGTGGTTTTTACTTTTCCAAGCCTCCTCTATACGAATCCGTAAAAAAACAAAACACGCGTTTCTTAGTTTCCGAGATACGATGGGGGGAGGGGTGAAGAGGGGGAGATGGGGGAGTTTGGAAAAATGATTTTGACCAACTCTGGGCCCCTTGATATGAATCTGAAAAAAAAAATGTTGCAAGTCTGTTAACTTCCGAGAACCGCCTAAGGGGGGGAGAAGGGGGCAAGGGAGGGGGGAACTTTGAAAAATGGTTTTTACTTTTCCGAGCCTCCTCTATACGAATCCGTAAAAAAACAAAACACTGGTCTCTTAGTTTCCGAGATACGCCGTGGAGGGGGGAGAGGGGGGGCGAAAAGGGGAGGTTTGGGATTTTTCCCATACTCACGAGAGTTGCTTGTTTACGAATCTGTCAAAATATACCCACCTTCCCCTTCACCATCTGGGAGAACAATTATGTCAGTGAGTGAGTGGTAATCGAGCTTTATATAGTATAACTAGTATTTGCGCGTTGCGCGAGCTGCAAGCAGCTCGCGGGGTCGTGTTTTGGTGAAGTATTCCTTACCTTTATAAAATTTTGAGAATCTATAAGAATCTTTAAATGAATTAAAAAATCCATAGTCCTTAAAAGATTTTCTAAATTATATAAAATATTTTAATATTTTGAAAACCCTTTTATGTCCGGATTTATGTATGGACTTCGAAGTAAATCAACTGAATGTTTTTTTTTTGTTCCTACAGTTGATTTACTTAAAAGTCTGTACGAATAAACTATAAAATAATATTCCTTGTAAGTGATTAAGTAAATAATGAAATAAGTTCCTTGCTACTTTTATGCTTTTCAAAACTACTCTATCCCAGGGTAGCATGTATAAGGGAGTGTTTAATATTACCAAGATCGCATTGATTTCTTATTTCCTGGTTCGATTCACTCACAACATAATAATATCCGCGCTACCAGAAGATATGGTTCCTGGTGCGCTTTATTTCAAGGTATCATCATTAGAAGCCTAATCCACCTAAACTACTCGATTTACATACCACGT
Organism: Agrotis exclamationis; assembly: GCA_950005045.1. NCBI lineage: Eukaryota > Metazoa > Arthropoda > Insecta > Lepidoptera > Noctuidae > Agrotis > Agrotis exclamationis. The sequence goes on from OX465421.1 coordinate 8,606,659, forward strand.
AAACAAATCTAAACTTCTAAACTTCATGTAAGTATATTAAGTAATGTATATCCAAAACTACAGATAACTAACTACAAACCTTTTTCCACGCCACCCGAAGAGGTAAGGTTTGAGGCGCGTTTTTTTTTACGTGGTATCCCCCCTAAGAGGCCTAATCCACCTAAACTACATCTATGTACCTACATACATACATACATTATACTACACTTCCCTAAAATCAAAGTAACCTAATCACATTAAAATATATTTACTTGATACTAATAAATAGGCTTATTCCACATAAACTACATCTATGTACCTACATACATTATACTACACTTTTCTAAAATCAAAGTAGCCTAATTACTTTAAAATATATTTACTTAATATTATTAAATAAACTGGATTAAATAAATATTATGTTGGTGTAGGTGTGTTAGATTTTAATAACAAATAATATATTTCCACTTAACCTTACTCTCTAATCATCTTATTTTCATTCAGTTTCTATCACGCAGTAGGTAGGTATACTTACATATATTATTACTATTAGGTAAGATAACAAATTATTTTAAATATTATTACGAAAAACTAAAAAAACAAGAAAATAAATTAGAAAATAATTATTAAATAGAAAAAATAAATAAATAAGTAATACCTAAAAATAAATACTCTGTGAGTTAGTGTCATTGACAAGTATGATATAGTATGTTATATGATAAAAGTTATACAAATACGTTCAAATATATTCTTAAACTATTACAAGATTCACAACATACTTCTACACGTTCTCTTATTATCCTTTTTTTCACATATACACACATACTTCCCCTTGACTTCATTCAAACACTTTTAATCAATATTTTACCTACATACTAATTGCTAGCAATTTCACACATACACACACACATACTTCCCCTTGACTTCATTTATAACCCTTTTAATCAACCTTTTACCTACATACTAATTGCTAGCAATTTCACACATACACACACACATACTTCCCCTTGACTTCATTTATAACCCTTTTAATCAACATTTTACCTACATACTAATTGCTAGCAATTTCACACATACACACACACATACTTTCCCTTGACTTCATTCATAACCCTTTTAATCAACATTTTACATACTGCTTGCAAGCAATTTCACATATACACACACATACTTCCCCTTGACTTCATTCATAACCGTTTGAATCAACATTTTACATACTAATTGCTAGCAATTTCATTTAAACACACACACTTTCTTCCCCTTGACTTCATTCATAACCCTTATAATCATCATTTTACATACTAATTGCTAGCAATGGACATAAGACGGACTATGTGCGTGCAAAGTGTATGTGTACATGAAAAATAAATAAATATAAATCTATGATTATAACAAATTTTGTCATTGATGATCATGGCAAACAAACACTCCAACCCAAACTATTCGTCAATTATAAATAAATAAAACGGAACGTAAGGTAGTTCAAGATGAATACGTACCTAATGCGAGATCGTTATTGAACCATGTTACTGGTCAGTAGAAAATCTGACCGAGTGTTGATCGGGAACGGTTGGTCGCCCGGTCAACCGAATGATCTGTAAGTAGTTAGGCTTTGGATTCTGATCAGAGTCGGCTTACTGCCGAGAACATGCTCTGTTCGGTAATGAAGTCAATAGAACCGAGTGATTGCGAATTCGTCGTTAAGGTGAGTTGTCGTACCGGTGATGAGGGGTCAGTAAAAAGTGGTCGGTGTTGGTTGATTGCTGGGATATCTTGCGTTGTCTGTGGCGCGAAAATCAGGATGGGAGTCGATGTCAAGTTGTGGATGCTATCTAGCTTGTGGTGGATCGGTTAAGACGAAAGATATGTCCGTTAAAATGGGTAAAAGTTGTTGTCTTACCAGTAATGAGTCGTAGTGTGCAAAGGTGTGGGTGGGGGTCATTGTATTGGTTCAATGAGTAATATGGCATGGAGTTATGAGTTATATGGCAGATACCGAATGACTTGTTATTTTTTAACAAAAAATAATAATAATATAATATAATAATAAGCCGTGGACTAATGTAATGCATGACGGTGTGGGTTTAAACGGCAGATCCTAAATGTCTCAGTTACTTTTAACTGTAAAGTAAAAAATAAAGAGCCGGGGACTGCTGTAGTACGCGAGAGTGTATATGGGAATTGCAGATACCAAATGTCTTAGTTACTTTTTATAAAAAAATAAAAAATAATAAGCCGTGGTCTGCTGTGTTGCACGAAGGTGTGGGTTTAAACGGCAGATCCTAAATGTATCAGTTACTTTTAACTGTAAAGTAAAAAATAAAGAGCCGGGGACTGCTGTAGCACGCGAGAGTGTATATGGGAATTGCAGATACCAAATGTCTTAGTTACTTTTTATAAAAAAAATAAAAAATAATAAGCCGTGGTCTGCTGTGTTGCACGAAGGTGTGGGTTTAAACGGCAGATCCTAAATGTCTCAGTTACTTTTAACTGTAAAGTAAAAAATAAAGAGCCGGGGACTGCTGTAGTACGCGAGAGTGTATATGGGAATTGCAGATACCAAATGTCTTAGTTACTTTTTATAAAAAAATAATAAGCCGTGGTCGTCTGTGTTGCACGAAGGTGTGGGTTTAAACGGCAGATCCTAAATGTCTCAGTTACTTTTAACTGTAAAGTAAAAAATAAAGAGCCGGGGACTGCTGTAGTACGCGACAGTGTTAATGGGAATGGCAGATACCGAATGTTTTAGTTATTTTTTACTAAAAAATAAAATAATAATGAGGCATGGACTGCTGTGTTGCACGAAGGTGTGGGGTGTAAACAACAGATCCTAAATGTCTCACTTACTTTTAACTGTAAAGTAAAAAATAAAGAACCGGGGACTGCTGTAGTACGCAAGAGTGTATATGGGAATTGCAGATACCAAATGTCTTAGTTACTTTTTATAAAAAAATAAAAAATAATAAGCCGTGGTCTGCTGTGTTGCACGAAGGTGTGGGTTTAAACGGCAGATCCTAAATGTATCAGTTACTTTTAACTGTAAAGTAAAAAATAAAGAGCCGGGGACTGCTGTAGTACGCGAGAGTGTATATGGGAATTGCAGATACCAAATGTCTTAGTTACTTTTTATAAAAAAATAATAAGCCGTGGTCGTCTGTGTTGCACGAAGGTGTGGGTTTAAACGGCAGATCCTAAATGTCTCAGTTACTTTTACCTGTAAAGTAAAAAATAAAGAGCCGGGGACTGCTGTAGTACGCGACAGTGTTAATGGGAATGGCAGATACCGAATGTTTTTGTTATTTCTTACTAAAAAATAAAATAATAATGAGGCATGGACTGCTGTGTTGCACGAAGGTGTGGGGTGTAAACGACAGATCCAAAATGTCTCACTTACTTTTAACTGTAAAGTAAAAAATAAAGAGCCGGGGACTGCTGTAGTACGCGAGAGTGTATATGGAAATTGCAGATACCAAATGTCTTTGTTACTTTTTATAAAAAAATAAAAAATAATAAGCCGTGGTCTGCTGTGTTGCACGAAGGTGTGGGTTTAAACGGCAGATCCTAAATGTATCAGTTACTTTTAACTGTAAAGTAAAAAATAAAGAGCCGGGGACTGCTGTAGTACGCGAGAGTATATATGGGAATTGCAGATACCAAATGTCTTAGTTACTTTTTATAAAAAAATAATAAGCCGTGGTCTGCTGTGTTGCACGAAGGTGTGGGTTTAAACGGCAGATCCTAAATGTCTCAGTTACTTTTAACTGTAAAGTAAAAAATAAAGAGCCGGGGACTGCTGTAGTACGCGACAGTGTTAATGGGAATGGCAGATACCGAATGTTTTTGTTATTTCTTACTAAAAAATAAAATAATAATGAGGCATGGACTGCTGTGTTGCACGAAGGTGTGGGGTGTAAACGACAGATCCAAAATGTCTCACTTACTTTTAACTGTAAAGTAAAAAATAAAGAGCCGGGGACTGCTGTAGTACGCGAGAGTGTATATGGGAATTGCAGATACCAAATGTCTTTGTTACTTTTTATAAAAAAATAAAAAATAATAAGCCGTGGTCTGCTGTGTTGCACGAAGGTGTGGGTTTAAACGGCAGATCCTAAATGTCTCAGTTACTTTTAACTGTAAAGTAAAAAATAAAGAGCCGGGGACTGCTGTAGTACGCGAGAGTGTATATGGGAATTGCAGATACCAAATGTCTTAGTTACTTTTTATAAAAAAATAAAAAATAATAAGCCGTGGTCTGCTGTGTTGCACGAAGGTGTGGGTTTAAACGGCAGATCCTAAATGTATCAGTTACTTTTAACTGTAAAGTAAAAAATAAAGAGCCGGGGACTGCTGTAGTACGCGAGAGTGTAAATGGGAATTGCAATACCAAATGTCTTAGTTACTTTTTATTAAAAAAATAATAAGCCGTGGACTGTTATGTTGCACGAAGGTGTGGGTTTAAATGGCAGATCCTAAATGTCTCAGTTACTTTTAACTGTTAAGTAAAAAATAAAGAGCCGGGGACTGCTGTAGTACGCGAGAGTGTAAATGGGAATGGCAGATACCGAATGTTTTAGTTATTTTTTACTAAAAAATAAAATAATAATAAGGCGTGGACTGCTGTGTTTTACGAAGGTGGGATGTCTCAGTTACTTTTAACTGTAAAGTAAAAAATAAAGAGCCGGGGATTGCTGTAGTACGCGAGTGTGTAAATGGCAATGGCAGATACCGAATGTTTTAGTTATTTTTTTGTATGTATATTTAGGTTAAGTTATTTTATCTATGGGTCTTTGTTACCTGAAATAAATTGTTTATTATTATTAAATACACCTTAAGTGTAAACAAAATAGAATATTAATCTTGCATGATATTCTTTTTAGTATTACTTTTTAGTCTACTTTTTAGTATATATAGTGAAGTAAATTAAGAAGACCAAAAATGTATGAATCAAAATCGCGCCACGCGAGAACAAGTGCTTCAATATGCAATTATTTTTCTTTTTAAGTTAGTTCTTTAATAATATAAGTTTGTAGGTTCCATTCAAAGATATAAGTAAAAATATAGGTAAATTTAAAAATCCTGACCCGTCTCAATTCAAAACGCATTTACACTTTGACTTTTCTTTAAGAACCACATTTGCAATATGCTTTCTAGTGTTTTTCTTAGCTACCTACTGACATTTTAACATGTATTATAGTTAAAATTTATAAAGAGCAATTATAATAATTAAGTATAGTGTACATATTAGTTCGTTTTTTTTTTGTTTTTTTACACACATGACCCTTTTTTTTGCATGCTGTTTTTTTAATACATGACCCATTTTTTTTGCATGTTTTTGTTTGTTTTGCTTTTTTTTTTGCATGTTTTTTTTTTGTTTGTTTTGCATTTTTTTTTGCGTTATATTTTTTCTACAATCTTGAGTCTTCTGTTCATGGTCAAAGGATGATACTAATTGAGCATCGTCGTCGAAATAGTAAATGCGTATCCATAGTTTATTTCTATGATTCGAAATAATGTTCTGCGGATTCTGTTCTGTGATCAATGCAACTTGAATTTGGAGTGCGTTCTGTCAGTGATCTTGAATGCGTCCTGATGAAATTGCTTTACGTAGATTGTAACGACATGAATGTCACCGTGTAAATTTGCAGAATAAGTAAGTAGACTATTACGGCATCAATGGAGTTCCATCCAGATCTCATATTCTATGCTATACAAAAATCAAAGCTGATGACGCAACTAAAAATATGCTTGTTTGTGAAGTAATATAGTGGTCAGGTTTAGTGGATATTCTGCAAAAAGCGACGCCTGGAACACGTTTTTAGATTCTTGTTTTCAAAATCTAAATTCAAAGCTGGATCACGTTGTTACAATTTGTTTCATGAAATGTTTTTTCAAATATGTTAAAACAAGTTTTCGTATAGTTCCATCAAGATTTGGAAGTTTCATTTGAATGTGCTTTTATGCGACGACGATTAATCGATTTCTTCTTTCTTTCTTCCAAACAATTTGTGTATTTTTATGTGCAATGTCATCTAGGTACATCATGATAACATCAGAATGGAACGTAATAAATTATTTAATATATTAATAATGTAAATCTTTTTTCACATTATTGTCGATAGAAATTTCGCATACAAATATGTAGTTAAAAAGCGTTATGATAATTCAGCTTATTTCAAACTACGAGCTTAATATCATGCTCAAAATTGTTAATAAAAAAAAAAACCAGTTTAAAAAAAATGGCGAAGAACATTAGTTAAGACAGCAAAGTTAGACATTGTATTTAAATTTATTTCCTATGAAACAGAGACAGTTAAATACTGAAAACTACGGTATTAATTATTTTAACACCTTATTACAGATTCAACGTAATCAATGTACTTTGAAACAAACTAAGATAATTATGATAATAATAATTCATTATTATCTTAGTTCTTCGTTTACATTAAAATTTAAAAGCTAATAGTTGGGGTTGAAATTGGAGTGAGAACCAGAATAAAAATCAGAGTGAAAGTTGAAATAAGAGTCCAATGAAAGTTTTTAGGCTTCTTACATGCGCAGCTTAAAAGTTAAAATAAAAGCGACAGTTAGAGTAACAGTAAGAGACATAGCGAAAAGATTAAGTGCGCCTTTTGAGGCTCTTTTCTTGCACGTGGTAAGAGAGAAATCAAATTGAGAGTAAAAAAAAAGAGTGAGAATAACAGAAGGAGTGAAGGACAAAGTGAAAAGATTGAGTGCGCCAATCAGAGTATAGTAGTGAAAGTAAAAGCCAAAGAAAGTCATGTCCAATTTTCACTCTGATTGCCATTTTGATACTCCTGACTTTCTTTCTAATTTTCCCTATTTTTCTCCAAATTCGACCTTTTTGTTAACATGAATCTTTAAGCAATACATATTTTGCCCGTCTGTTCGAATTGAAATAATTTCATAAAAATCTATTTCTATTTACATCATATGGTTTCAAATATACGGTATTCTTGAATAATTAAAATTTGTCTTTTTATTAAATACACAAAACACGAAAGAAATAATTAAATAAAAAAATAAGTGTACATCGTCTAAAAAGCTTTTAAACTGAGACGATGACGAATACATCACAAGAAACTGATTTTAAAATAACCTTATAAAAAGAATAAGATTTGCATATTGATGAACATAATTCTCGCATGGTATTTAAAACAAACAAACACGTCATAGGTAGTACACACGGCTACACATCAAGCTATACAAAACCAGTATAAGCTGACCGTTGAATGTACGGAAAGATCATACAAAGCGAGACCACGATAAATTGGTTTTGTATAGCTTGATGCGTAGCCGTGTAAATACATCGCTTTACATCCCATCATCTTTATATCCCAGTACAAAGAAAATAAGCAATTGAATGAATGAATGAACCAATGACTACCTACACCTTTGCCAGTGCAACTTATTACTGATAAGACCACAAATCATATCTGTAGATATGGATGGTGAGCGGAGACCCATGTGAACTGCGCGATAGCGATTATCCTTACCGCGCAGTCACGGGATCTCAAGTCAGTGCTCAAATTTCATGCCGCTTATAATACCCATGTTATGTTAGCGGACATAATTATCATCCGTCTCGATCGATCCACCACAAGTCAGATAGCATCCACAATTTGACATTTGGTGTCTGCCATTTAAACACACAACTTCGTGCAACACAGCAGTTCACGACTTATTACTTTTTAGTAAAAAGTAACTAAGACATTCGGTATCTGCCATATAACTCATAACTCCATGCCATATAACTCATTCAACTAATACAATGACTCCGCCCACACCTTTGCACACTACGACTCGTTACTGATAAGACAACAACTTTTACCCATTTTAACGGACATATCCGTCCCGACCGATCCATCACAAGTTAGATAGCATCCACAACTTGACATCGAATCTGATCCTGACTTTCACGCCACAAACAACGCAAGACATTCCAGCAATCAACCGACACCGACCACACTTTACTGACCCTCCATCACCGATACGACAACTCACCTCAACGACGAATTCGCAATCACTTGGTTCTATTGACTTCATCACCAAACAGAGCATGTTCTCGGCAGTAAGCCGACTCTGATCAGAATCCAAAACCAACTACTTACAGATCGGACAGTTAACCAGGCAATTACCCGCTTCCGATCTACAATCGGAAAGATTCCCTACAGACCAGCATGGTTCAACGGATCTCACACTGAGACGCATATCATCAAAAACTAACCTCTTTGAACCGTTAATTTATTTATAATTGTAAACAGCTTGGACCAGAGTTATTATTCGACATAACGCTCAATGTACATCTGCTACAAACACAGGTTATAAAATATTTATTTTTCACAGTTAGTGTAATGTAAATAATATACATGCCAACAATATATAATGTGATATTACATTAATTTAAAAAGCTAAAACAAATTAAATAAAAAACGCTCATTGAATAGCAATGTCAACATGATCTAATGATTAACTTAATTGATTTGCCTACGAAGATCAGAGGTAAACAGTTTTAGACTTATTCAGGAAGCTCTACATTAATTAATTTATAGGAGCTCCGGTATTATTACATTTTTCGCGTACGGTTTGCCATCTAAAACCCGATCTTTGTGAATTAAAATTTTGATGTATTCTTTTTTGGTTGCTCGACCTAGTGCGACGTACAATTGCCCGTGACTAAACATGTCCGACCTAAGATCTACTCCGACCCGGCTCAGGGTTTGGCCCTGACTTTTGTGAATAGTCATCGCGTAAGACAACTGTAAAGGAAATTGACGGCGGCACATTTCGAATGGACTTTTGGGATCAATAGGGCCCTTAAAAATAATACGTGGAATTAAATATTCATCTGTACCTGACGATTTTTGAACGGTAATTAAGCGCGGCGACGTACCTGTTACAATTACTTTAGTTCCGTTTACCAACCCGTCGTTAAAACTGAGATTACGCATGATCATACAAATACATCCTATTTTGAGCTTAAGATCGTGCTCTGGAAAACCTCTTGGTTGCATTCTGTTAAGTGCATCTGGCCCTAAAAATAATTCGTCTGCATTTTCATTTTCGACTTTATCGATGGAGTAGAAATGCAGTGTTTCTCCATCTAACCGATCGAGTATTAAGTTATTTATTTCTCGAACGGCGTCGTTCCGTGTGCATAAAATTGCTCTATGTATGCTAGCACAGGATTCTATATTTAGAACGGGGAAAACAAAGTCAATCAAGTCGTCTAATTCTGATACAATTTCAATACCACCTAAATCAACTAAATTTTGAATATTTTTGCCAATTAGAAAAGGATGAGATGTTAATTTATTTGAGCCTAAATTTAATAAAAAATCTGCAAACTCTACGTCATCCCTGCATCTTTGCGAAGTAGCTAGGGAGAAAGATTTTATACTTTGCCAGATGCGCGATGTTTTTACTGATGCATTTAATATATCTGAATTAGTTTTTGCATTTGTAACTACAGGTGGAATTTGTCTAAAGTCCCCTGCAAAGATAATAATTTTGCCACCAAAAATTTTATCATTACGCATGAGATCACGCAACGACCTATCCAGTAAATGAATCAAAAATTTATGTGCCATAGGGGCTTCATCGTATATTATAACGTCCGCGTGTGATATTAATTCCGCTCTTTGCGTGCCGTTTGTGATATTCCAAAAGTCATTATCGTCTACCAGATCTATGGGGAATTTAAACATGCTATGCGCCGTGGTCCCTCCTTCGTAGTTTTGCGCCGCGATGGCAGAACTCGCTGTACATAGAACTACTCCGTTTAAGTTACCGCGTACGTACGCAGAAATAACTTTTAACAATAACGTTTTACCGGTACCCGCGGGACCATCAACGAAAATCGCGGTATCATTAACGTCACGGAAGTCAGTATCGTTACAAAGTTTTACAACGTAATCAAAAATACAATTTTGCTCTCGAGACAAGCGAGGAATCCATTGATCTGTAAAATGTTCCAATGATTCGCGGTTGTGTTCTACGCGTTCCCTGCCTAACTCGGTAGTGGTATCTTCGATTTCTGGCAAACCGTGTTGTTGTAACGTGGATCCGTGTTTCCGAAGCAACCTATTTATTTGAATGAGACACAAAGTATGTACTCTTTCCATGTCCGCATCCGCACCTAACCTATATGAAATATCTTCACTGAGTTGATTTTTAAAAGTGTCCCAGATAGACGCGACTGGAACACCGTTTACAGCCAAACAAACGAAGAAGCTACGAAGGCGTGGTCCCGTTAAAAAGTTTGATGCTTCCAACATAGCTCTTTCGTATTCGACTTCGTCATCGGCAAGACCAACTATTTTAGCAGCTTCCTGAAAAGTTTTGCAATCGGGACCACCAAGAGATTTAAGATCGGTGTAACTACGACACGAGAATTTTTTTAATAGAATTCTAAGATAAAACTGTTCACCTCTGTTAGGTGCGACCCAAAATAGACGCGCGACAAGCTCACCCTTTTGTCTTTTAGTAATAAATTTATGATTTGATGTTTCAAAAATTTCCGTATTTTTTGTTGAGGGACGCTTGGAATGAACAATGTACTGTTCGTAAAAGTCCAAGTAGGTCAATGAGTCAAATTCGTCTCTTACGGGGCGGTTAAAATAGGTAATAAGGTCCGAACCAGCTTGTTGCGCGGCTTCTACTTCAGTGCCTGGTTTAAAATAAACGGTTTGTTGATTTTCTAAATGCACTGACAGCTGTTTGACGTTGGGTTCGCGCGCGGTCACATCGAATTCTAACGTCCTCCAAGCGGCGTCGCTGGAGCCTATATAACGTTTTGTGACATATTGCTCTATTTCGTTATTTTCATGTTCTTCCGGTACGACAGCTACACGCGATTCGTCAGGACCCTTAGTGATATATTTAAACAAATACTTAACGACCGTGCGTTGCGAGGAGACTTCCAAGTTGATATGAGCATCGTATTTTAAAAGAAGACTTGCGTTATAAGGAACTACCCAAGTATCATTTACAATTATATCGTTACCGCGATATTTTATAACAGCTTCATTTTTACTGTCTCTACACAAGTTAATAAAACCTTTTTCATCAGAAAAAGTGGTGGCTGTCTCACGTTTTGGAAAAAATTTTGTACATTTACTTTTCTCACTATCCCAACAAGGTAAATTAATTCTGTGCGAGGGACCGCAAGGACCGTGAATCATGTGATTCAGAACAGCTTTTCGTAGTCTTCCCTCTGCCTCTGATGCATCAGGAATGTCTGCTCTAACAAATTTATCAATTTCTATATTTTGGACAGGGCCGCCACCTTCAACCCTAAAACAAATGTGAGCGTGTGGTAAACCTCGCTTTTGAAATTCGATTACATGCATCATATAAACACATTTGCCAAACCAATTACCACCTCGGATATCTCTTAATAATTCTGCTAGCTTTAAATTAAAAACTCTAGCACACACAGAAGGATTTACATAGGTGCTTTGAGTGGATTGTTGAATTTCAGGCCACTTGGGATTACAGGTAAACGTCAAGAAAAATGATGGGTTCCCCAATCTGCTTACTATTGCTATAGCATCACTATATTTTCCTTTCATGTATCGCGGCCCCCCCGTAAAAGAGCTGGGCAAATAAACGCGACCTGGTACGAATCCCTCTCCCTGAATCGTTTCATCCTGACGAATTTGACGCGTGACTTCAATGCTCATTTCAACTTCTTGAAGTGGAGCGGACCTCAGTGCATTATTGGAGTTATGTTTTTGTAGATTTAATATAAAACGTAGGCGTTCTTCTATGATTCGGCAATGCATGTCAACTAACCATTCTTCCGATAGCCTGCCTATATCAGAAAATCGTGGCTCCGACAATAACAAGCAGCGAACGTATTTTACTTGGGTTAATTTATTTCCGTTATTATCTACTTTGTTCGGGTACCAACCCGCATTACCCTCAGGATAAAATAACGGATACTGAAAACTTTCATATAACGGATGCATTATATCTACAGTGTGTGGTTTCTTATCACCGATTTTCCAAACTGCTATGCAATGAGGTATAAAATTTTCGCATTCTGTACTAATAATGGCCGCGACTTCTCTTCCAACAGGTAAATCTCCTAAAATGTTCCCGTGGGTTGAGCGAGACGTTTGTTGAAATTTAATAAAGGCCTGATCGGATGGTTCCCTACTTAATCGTTTAAAACATTCGATAAAAGGATTGACGTTATGTAAAAAGTTGGTTATGCAACTAATTACCTGCCTATCAAGTTTCATATTTGCGGCTATTTGTTCGCGTTCATTTGTATCGTTAATGTATAGTCCTAAATTATTTACGCTACCAGTGTAAGCTAAATCAAAAACTCTATGATAGACTCGACCTTGAATTTTAAGAAAAGATATTCCCGTTGGTTGTTGGTACCCGTGAGAAACGCCTAAGGCACTGAAGGCAAATAAATTATTGTACGCTCGCGGCCTACTCAGAAACGACGGGTGAGAGTAAAAGTCCTCGGTTAACGGCATGAAATTTTGAATGTTGTAGGCGCCCGATCCACAACACCATTGTTTTCTAGATTTTTCTTCTTCAAACAGACGCGCATTACAAGTTGGACACCTAAAAGTGTCCGAAGAAGGCAAGCACGTTTTTTTTAAAGAAAATAATTTTATTACGTTTAACTCAGTGTCCCTCTTCTGTGCTATTAAATTTTTAAATTGACGTAGCGGTGTGTCAACACGACGGCTGTTTTTATTATATTTCTCAGTGGCTATTTGATTTATTTCAGGGTTCTGCTTGGTATAACGGTGTACAGCATCGCGATTAATTTCTGGATTTTTTATAGTATATTTTTTTACGGCATCGCGATTAATTTCTGGATTTTTTATAGTATATTTTTTTACGGAATCGCGATTAATTTCTGGATTTTTTATAGTATATTTTTTTACGGCATCGCGATTAATTTCTGGATTTTTCTTGGTATATTTTTTAACGGCATCGCGATTTATTTGCGGTTTTTTTGTATTATATTTTTTAACCGCATCCAAATGAGCGTTTGCTCTAGTACATTTCCTGCCACGTTTTTGTTTTTTGGGTCGACCTCTCTTTGTTGACGCCACTTGGGTGTCAACTACTACCGTTTCAGGGGTTTCTTGAAATCCAAGCAATATAGATTGTGATTCTGATAATTGACTATGATCTGTTGATGCCGGGCATTCGAAGTCTATTATAGACTCGATAGACGACGGCAATGGCAATGCAGATCCTACAACTAAATTTTCAATAGTTTGATAATTGATAACGCGTAGTCTGTGTATTGAATACTGACCTACACCTGTATTTCGCATTAACAGCAATCTGGCTAATTCGTGAATCGAATAACATTTAAACAAACGTGCTAATCCGCATGTAGAATTTAATTTGTTATATTCATCTACTGCATGACTGTTAAATAAATAGAATGCACTATCGAATCTCCAAAAAGAAACTGTATAGTCTTGCCCGGTAAATATCATGCTATCCGTCTCATCATTGTGGTTTGCGTCGAAAACATTGGATTCAATTATGTTTGCAAGAGTTAAAATACCGTATTGATTTTCTGAAATTTGAGGATATACTCCATTTGTAATCCAATTGGCGGTCATATTTTCAATTTGAGCTTTATTGTTTCCGACGACAATCTCCGTAGGCAATTCCTCGGGGTTCAAAAATATGACACCCATCGGTAGAAATGGTTTAAGCGACATATATAGAATGTCTCCACTTTGGAGAATGACATCAATATCATGACAAGTCAGATTTCGATGTCTGCAAACTGACAATACTGACGCGCAAGCGGACATTGCCACGCATTGAGCGTTATTACCCTTATAATTGCTACTCCCTTGGTGTGTAGTTCCTAAAACATTAACAAAAATACAAGGTCAAGTGCAAGGTAGATATAAAGTTACAAGAGGGAGAATATTTTGTAATGACAAAACTTGTCCCCATTGATTGGATTAATGGATTACAGACAGCTCGCTGACAGACAGACGAAAATAGGCAAAAAACAACAATATTTATTTTTATTTATTGGGGAACTTTCCTCCAATTTTTAACTTATTTGTTATTATTTATAGCGGCAACCAAAATCCATATTCTTGATCATGAGCTACAGCCCACTAACAGACAGATGGACGGACGGACGAACAGCAGTCTTAGTAGATAATAAGATTCTGTAGTTTTTCCCTTCAGGTACGGCACCCTAACAAATAATGTTTGTATGTTTTACCTCTAAACTGTCTTAAACAATTGATCAAGTTGTGAAGAAACTGGGAGGATTTTAGAACGCGAGTGTTTCTGGCACAAAACAAAATTTATATTATAAAATAAAAACCTTACATTTAGGACCAGAACAAAGGAAAAACCAAAAATATTATGTAGGTATGCATTAAATATTCGAAAAATATCTATTTCACATTGTAGCACAGGATGAAATTGAACTGACTGCAAAATGAGCTCAAGTCTGTATGGCGATCGTAATAATACCTACTTACAAAAAAAAATCGGTTGCAATAACGACGCTTGTGAGAAACGCAAGTCTCTACATCCAAGTTCGAGAGCCAAGATGTACTATCGAACAATGTAATCTCTGGTCACTTTTAAAACAAAATCGCGTGTGCAGTATCCCACATCTGTGAACTGGCCACCTTTTTTATGAAATGGATGACCCTTTTTTATGAATAGGATGAATGGTCAAAACAAAGGGCCTAGGAAGTGAAAGTTATAACTCTGCAAGCAGAAATAGTCTTTACAGGTCAGTACATACATTGGGCGATAGTACAATAACTTGACATTTTGAAACCGGTACCAATGATAATAAAAGTAAATCGGTACGCCAGCGAAAAACGAAAATAAAATCTTCTTGAATATGGGGAAAAATAGAAAACATGGTTCAATAAAAACAGACTATAATATAAGCCTTATTTTGAAGGCACTATTTTTTCATGAAAACTCGTACTTACAAACAAGGCTACAGACCTAAGGCTACAAACTTGTAAAAAAAAATATTGGTAGTACGATTGGTAGTTTAAAAAAAATTCTATCTATAAAAAAGCCTCTTACGACCAATGATATATAAACTATAGATACGTTGTCCGCACTCTAAAATGGCAACAAAAATGAAGCCAATTGGCCACATTGCGCGTAGTTCCGTCTCCCTCCCGCCGTACGGTGTCATATTTTCTTTCTCTTTCTGCACGTGTATAAGTAAGTTTTTAAGCGCCGCGATGTTCGTTCATGGCGTGTCTATATACAGGGTGTCCAGTAATGAATGGATAACCTTGGAATGGGTCATAGAAGAACTAAAGGCGATTCAGAAAAAAATACAAAAAAAAATCAATACCGAGTATTTCCTAAGATATGACACTTTTAAAAATATTGATAATTTTTGGTACCCTACTTTACATTCTTGCACACCACGACCACAAATTGATGAATTCCATCATTTATGAGCAATAAATAGTAACACTGTTAATACACGACTTTTCAAAAAATTAACTCGAATTAGTGATTTAGTGAAAAAAAAATTCGTTTTGACAAAGTTTAAGCAACCATAGCATAAAAAAAAACGTACGACAACACACGTGACCAATAATTTTAAAATAATGTGCACTTAATGCAGATTTTGAAATGGTATTACTTATCATTGTACCTAATGTAAATAATGAATTATTGCAAATTGTGTTTGAAAGGAGTGAAAATTGTTGCTGAGAAAAGTTTGAAATATTCAGGTATTCCAGGTGAACCCCACACATTTTAAGAATTTCACCGAAGTAAGAAAAAGTCTCATTTTCTAGACGCTTCGAATGACACCTATTTCAAATCTGTTGGATACTTTCACCCAGGTTAGGTTAGCAAATGTCTCTCCTTTCAAACACAAAAGAAATTATTCATTATCTTCAATGGGTACAATGACGAAAAAAACGTATGGCAACCCAGGTGACCAATATTTTTTAAATGATATGCACTTAATGCAGATTTCAAAATGGTATTACTCATAATTGTACCTATTGAAAATAATGAATAATTGCTATTTGTGTTTGAAAGGAGAGAAATTGGCTTACCTAACCTAACCTGGGTGAAGGTGGGTGAAGGTTTCCAACAGATTTGAAATAAGTGTCATTCGAAGCGTCTAGAAGATGAGACTTTTTTTTCTTCGGTGAAATTCTTAAAATGTGTGGGGTTTACCTGGACTACCTGAATATTTCAAACTTTTCTCAGCAGCAATTTTCTCTCCTTTCAAACTCAATTAGCAATAATTCATTATTTACATTAGGTACAATGATAAGTTATACCTTTTTTGAAATCTGCATTAAGTGCACATTATTTTAAAATTATTGGTCACCTGTGTTGCCATACCTTACCATACTAAAGTACTAATTCGAGTTTATTTTTTAAAAAGCTGTTTAGAATCAGTGTTACTATTTACTGCTCATCTATTAGCTCAGTTAATGTAGATTATTTTATCAATAAAAAAATGATGGAATTCATCAATTTGTGGTCGTGGTGTGCAAGAATGTAAAGTAGGGTACCAAAAATTATCAATATTCTTAAAAGTGACATATCTTAGGAAATACTCGGTATTGTTTTTTTTTTTTGTTTTTTTTTTCGGAATCGCCTTTGGTTCTTCTATGACCCATTCCAAGGTTATCCATTCATTACTGGACACCCTGTATAATACGTCATTGCTTACGACCCTTCTTTTTAACGTCTCTAGCGCGACTTTTTTTACTAATTGGGATGTATCGTAAAAATATTTTTCAATAAGGAGTGTAAAGTCATGTTTTAATTATTTTAAAGGTTGGCATTTAATTTTTATACGATATTATAAAAAATATATGTTATTATGTCATTTAATTAATACTTTAGAATGTCAATTTTTAGAGTTTTAAGCTCTTGAGGATAAAATTTGTTATTATTTTGTTTTTTTTTTAACTATTATTATGTTTAAGTTAGTTGATTATTTTAAATCTTGAGTTGTTTTCATCACAACGATGAAATTTTGTTTACATTTTGAGTTCCTATTAGAATAACATTTTTTATACTTTTTTTTGCTATTTATTTAAGTAATAAATAAAACAAAACAAAAATAATTTTATTTTCACTTGGTTTTATAGCCTATTGTAGACATTTTTCTATTTATAATTTTCGATTGTTTGTTTCTTTTACCCCCTTAGTTTCTGACTGATAGTGACTTGTACAACCCATTGATGTTCAAGATTAGTCCTTTACGACATAGTATCTGACTTTACCAATACCAATTTTAATGGCTGTAAAGTACTTCAGTTAAAATTTTTTGGGCTCTAAAGGACTCTTATTTTGGTAAATAATTAAGTTTGGTTTGTTTTGTTAATTTATATGGACAGAACACGAAAAAATAGTTTGGGTTTCTTTTGACATGATGAATATAGCATCATGGTTGAAAAAGATTTAAGAGAAAAATATTTTTTGTTTTTTGGCTCTACTGTAAACTCGTTATTGGTCTTTTACGACAATTGAAATTTCCGGTATCGATATGTACCGATTTCTCTCGCAGTACAAAAAACCACCAGTTTTGAACATTCACCTCAAGAACTTAGGAAAAAAAATAATCTGTCAATGTCAAAAAACAGAAACAAACGTCATAAAACGTTAGTGTTGTCAGGTCGAAAAATAAAATTGCAAATATAAAAAATCATGTCCAATAATGACCTGTCAAACATTTTGACAGAAGATTGTGTGTATAGCTTAGTGTATGTATAGTGATGTTATTTAGCGTATTAAATAAGTATTTTCTGCTATGTACGTAGTACTAACTTACAATAGAATTACTAATGTGAAAAAAAAAGAAAAGGTAGTTTTAAAATGGCCACCAAATAAAGCGTTGTTTTTAATATGGAACGCAGCCATTTCAAATATATTGAAGTACCGTTCCGTTTTAAGTTGAATTTAACATTTGGACGCAGTTTTAGCACTGTTAACATTTATTGATTTAGTAGGTATTTCGTTCATAGTTTTATAAACAGTTCATTTTATTTAAATTTTTTACAAAGTTAATTAGTAGTAAACGTATTCCTAGGTTGTCAATTCGCGGTTTTGAAGTTATTAAGTGAAATGAAACGTTTTTTTTGTGCTGTCAGTGTGACATCTCGACATCCCTGACGTGATGGCGTTGTTTGTTTTGATAAGTTCTTCGATTCCTTCGTTTGGCTTGTATTACACGGATACTGATTTTTTATCTTCTCTTCGTTTGCAATAAAACAGGACACCATGAGTGAATGCACGAGACAGCTTCAAGGCCCATTTAAAATACTATAAGGTCATTGCCAAAAAAGAAAAAAAAATACTATAAACAAACATGACACTTATTAATAATAATATAATAAACTATACGAAAACACACAAAAATAAAACTAATTCACAAGAGTCGTGTGTCGCGCGGTGTCAGGTATCCTACTTACCAAGCTTCTAATAGCTTCATTGTTGAATGTTAGGAAGTACTATTTGAAATACTTGTTTATCTGTAGGTATTATACAAGATATTTATTCTACCTACCTGCATTATTCAATCAATTTTTTTACGTTTACTTTATTTGCGAGGCATGCTTTTATTTATTTTAGCATTGCAAAGTGTGAGCTTCACGGGAATAATGATCAACTGCAGGCCTATCTCATTGTGGTCACAAAGTTTGCTTGCTGTGTGGACAATCATTAGTCAAACTGCAAAGCCACTTGATTCTGAGTGTGACTACATCATTGCATCGTAATAAAATGATTCAAATATTTGAGAGTAGAATAATACTTCATTAGGTAAATATAAACAAGTTTCACTTGTTGTTTACTAAAGTTACTTTTTTGTAAGTAGTTATTTAGTTTATAAATACTTATCATTAGCAAAAAGTTTAGTATGAAACTAAACTTGAAATGTAAAGAAAAAAATAACTGCATCCATATATTTACACTTGCATAACTCGATGAAATGTGCTGAACAGCTGATATTATCGAGTGTTTTCATTTACTGTTGTATTCTGGTTACTGCATTCAACACTTTTAAAGTTACAGTACTACCACAGATTAATTCAAATGTAGATATTACACTTATTTTATTATAATCTACACAACTGGGTAATAAATCTTTGTTTTTTTTACTATTTACATTAAAGAGAAGATACTAAAAAAATGATAACTTATTTACTTATATTGTTGTTTTATTTGTAGATATCGCCATCTGATTGCCTGTGCCATGCCTGTTTTATGAAGGTGAAAAGAGCCACCATTCGTAGTGAATCACATGACAAAACAAGAAATGTGTTTGCAAATCTTGACGACATGGGAGTTCAGGACTTCAAACCCAAATTGTTGTGATACGATGTTGTGCCCCCTGCAAACCTAGACCTGTTGGTTGTTGTGCACATGTGATGACATTGGTGTGGTACCTTGGATGGTCTAGTGTTTTGTATGTGAGCTGCGCTTTGGCCGCGCACCTCCCCGCGATCCTTCACTGAATAAATCATGCGTTGCCAACCTGCAGTTGTTTCACTCGTCCCGCGCCGCTCCGACCGCGACCCCGCCCTTGTATTTATCAGCTAGGTACCAAAGCAATATAGAATCTTCAGCAGTATGATGATGTAGACTGTACCTACAGATGCGAATCCTCAAATACTTCGGCCACATTGTTCGAAATGAACACTCCATGGAACGACTTGTCGTCCAGAGGCAAGCAGTCACACGGTCGAACACCTACGCGTTGGACAGACCTTTTACAAGCTGCAACACAAACGCTCCCGAGAACTATCCAGAAACTTACCAGAAATAAGACATCTTGTAAGTGGAGTATTAGCTGTGCCTCGGCGACGCGGAAGAGTAGATAACTCTTCAGTTTTTGTTTTTCTTTTCATGATAATATCAACTTGCAAACAGAAACCTCGAAGACGCTTCACTTTGCCGCTCTTTAAGTATTTTTTTTTAATTCAATGACAAGCAGTGTTGCCGTTAGGACAGTCTAGTTTATGGCCATATGTAAGAAATAAAATGCCAGTTTTGCAAAAAAACCTCTTTCAAAATTCCGCTAGAAGTGGCTTAAGAGCGCTTATTTTGAAAGTTGCCAACGTCGCAAATAGTTGTCAAATATTAACAAGTTTTAATTAATTTAGCAATGTTACTGTATGGAAATAAGAAATATGGCTCTGTAGTGCACTAAAACATTGATAAGGGTATGCAATAAGTAATATCGTAACAACGAATAAATAGTTTTAGATGTAAAAAAAGTATTTGGAAACCTTCCAAATGCCTTTTTTAAACCTGAAACGGTGTCAGCATCAAATTCAGTGTTTTAATTGCATTCCTATATCAATGTTTTAGTGCACTACAGAGCCTTTTTTCTTATTTTCATACAGTAAATTTACCAAATTAATTAAAACTTGTAAATATTTGACAGCTATTTGCGACGTTGCCAACTTTCTGGTTATTAGCGCCCTTAACTGCTTTTGGTCTGTTACCTACTGCTATCCAATTGCTATTGGTAAAATTATAATTTCGGTATGGAGGATATTAATGGGTTAGGTTATTAAAACAATTTTACTACTTAATATTTATTAGCTGTTAAAAGCTGATTAAAATAAACGTACAGCTAGTGAAACATAATTATTGTCAATTATTTGGTTTCAAATTAAAAAAAATCAATGTCAAACTCTACAATGGTTGAATGATGATGTGGATGGTAATTCAATTTGTTTTACCGATTTGACCGTTTTTGTGACTTTGTTTAAGACTTCAGTAGGCAAAACAGAATTTTGGCAAGTTTTTTTAATTGTTTTTTTGTAGTTTGGTTTAATTAGTCGGTATAGACTTCTAATTAAAGAAGGTTGAACAATCGAAAAATCAGCCAGAACTGGCTAGATTTACTTTGGTGGCTAAAATGGTTTTCTTTTTGGCTAAAACCGTTGAAAATCCGCTAGATCTAGCCACAAAGTGGCTAAAACGGCAACACTGATGCCAAGTACAAAATTCAAATTGATGGACTCTGTGGGACGTCGATTGTAAGCTGGTCGACTTTTATTTAATTAGGTCTTTTATGATTAATAATTTTCTCGATTATTTCAAAAAAATATTACCATATTTTTTTTGAGACCTAGAAAACAGAAAAACATTATAATAAACATTGAGCTATTATTACTACGTAGAGGCGACACCACGCATCACCACTGTGTCCCATCTGGTCCCATCCAGCATGAGTGCGCGCGTCTAGATTCGTCATAGATTCGATGTCACCGTCATAGAAGCGACACTTTTTATATTCTACCTATGGAATCGGGTATTGCTAGGGAACAATTAAAATAAGCAAACTGCCATAGGAACAATAAAAGTGGACTACTATACATATAATAAAACAGTAAAAAAACTGTGTCTGTACATTGAATATACACTCGAGAGCAATGAATCCGGGTCACTTAAAGAATGTTAAAAATCTCGGAAACTAAAAATGATAGGTTAATGCAATAAATTGTATTTAATAGACAATGTAATACTCCTTAAAATGAAAGTAAAAAAAATATGAGTCACCATACATTTTACTAACACAAAATTACATAAAGAAAAAAACTGCTGATCTCTCCTTAAATCAAAAATAGGAAACATGAAATTTTTGAACTTTATTACGATTTTCTTGAATTTTAATACTTCGTATTGCCTCCTCGTGCTTCCATTACTGCGTTTACGCGGTTTGGCATGCTGTACACCAAGTTCCTTATACGATTTTGGGGAATATTCTCCCATTCCTCTGTGAGAGCAATTTTGAGCTCACGAAGCGTGATTGGGGGAGGGTTTCGTTGTTTTACGCATCTGCCTAGCTCGTCCCAAGCATGCTCGATCGGGTTGATATCCGGGCTGCGCGCTGGCCACTCCATACGAGTAATGTTCATCTCTTGAAGGTAGTCATTCACAATCCTACCTGTATGAGGTCGGGCATTGTCATGCATAAATATAGCATCCTCACCTAAATTGACCATAAATGGACCAACGTGATCATTGAGGATTTCTTCCACATATCTTACGCTAGTTAAAGAGCCGTTTTCTATGATCACCAGCTCTGTGCGACTTTCAGAAGAAATTCCGGCCCACACAAGTACAGACCCACCAACGTAGGCTACTTTTTCTTCGATGCATGCTTGCTTGAATCTTTCCCCTGGTCTTCGATACACTCTGTGTCTTCCATCGTGCTTGTAGAGCATAAATTTTGATTCGTCGGAGAACATAACTTTTGACCAATCTTCAATTCTCCAATTTACGTGGCTCTGGGCATATCTTAGTCTTGAAATACGGTGCCCACGCTCCAGTTTAGGGCCGTTTGCAGGTCTAAGGGGTTTTAAGTTAGATTCAGCAAGCCGACGTCTTACTGTCCATGCACTTGGGTTACTTCCTCCGAGGCGTCGAAACTGATTGGTGAGTTCAGTTCCTGTGAGAAAGCGATTTCGAAGCATGGTGTTCACCAAGTATCGGTCTTCTCGTGCTGTGGTACACCTGGTTCTGCCCGTTCCTGGTCTGCGTAGGTTAGAACCAGTTTCTTCGTAACGTAGGAGAACTCTTTGTACTGTTGACAGCGACACACCCACAGTCTTGGCTGTATCGCGCTGACTCCGGCCGGTTTCCAGCATTGTAAGTATTCTGGTGCATTCTTCAGGCGTAAGCGACATAATTTCAGCTTGAATAATGAATATAGAGCACTATCAACATGGTTTATGTACCCACATAAATGACAGATTACAAACAAAAGCAAAACCAAATGCTGTAATTTCGTAGTTCCATCTTCGAAAGTGGCCCTTTTTCAAATTTGATTTTTTTATGATATAACTTTACAATAACTAAGAAGTTTTAATACCTTCATTTAAGGAGTATTACATTGTCTATTAAATACAATTTATTGCATTAACCTAGCATTTTTAGTTTCCGAGATTTTTAGGATTCTTTAAGTGACCCGGATTCATTGCTCTCGAGTGTATTAAAAAAATAATAATTGAGGGGGGTTAAGAAACAGTAATAGAGCACGAATCCAAAAAAAAAAAATCTGTCTGTTTGTCTGTGTGTCTGTTTATCTGTTTGTTTGTACACGCTAATCTTCGGAACTACTGGACGGATTTAAATGATTTTTTGTTGTATAGGTATTAAGTCTGGCCAACATATAGGCTATAACTTATCTTGGAATCTTGAACACCTGATGCAGAACCGCAACAGACCAGCTAAACTATAAGGGATACAAAAATGGTGCCATAGCAAATATTGTTCCACGTGATGAGCATTTTCTGCTGAGAGAATAAATTTGAAGATCTGGAACACCTGATGTGGAATTCCAAGAGCCCAGCTAAACTATAACATGTACAGGAATGACACCTTAGCAAAAGTTATTCAGCCCGATGAGCACTCTCTGTTGACGTATAAAAAATGAAGATCTGGAACACGTGATGTGGAACTACAAGAGTCCAGCTTAACTATAACATATAAAGGAATGACACCTTAGCAAAAGTTATTCAGCCCGATGAACACTCTCTGTTGACGTATAAAAATTGAAGATCTGGAACACCTGATGTGGAGCACCAAGAGCCCAGCTACATTATAACATATAAAAGAATAACGTCTTAGCAAGAGTTGCTCAGCCTGATGAGCACTCTTTGTTGACGTATAAGAATTGAAGATCTGGAACACCTGATGTGGAACTCCAAGAGCCCAGCTAAACTATAACATTTATAGGAATGACGTCGTAGCAAGAGTTATTCAGCCTGATAAGCATTTTCTGTTGACGTATAAAAATTGAAGATCTGGTACACCTGATGTGGAACTCCAAGAGCTCAACTAAACTATAACATTTATAGGAATGACGTCTTAGCAAGAGTTATTCAGCCTGATGAGCACTCTGTCGACGTATACAATTTGAAGATCTGGAACACCTGATGTGGAACACCAAGAGCCCAGCTACATTATAACATATAACGGAATGACGTCTTAGCAAGAGTTGTTCAGCCTGATGAGCACTCTCTGTTGACGTATAAAAATTGAAGATCTGGAACACCTGATTTGGAACTACAAGAGCCCAGCTTAACTATAACATATAAAGGAATGACGTCTTAGCACGATTTGTTCAGCCTGATGAGCACTCCCTGTTGACGTATAAAAATTGAAGATCTGGGACACCTGTTGTGGAATTTCAAGCGCCCAGCTACACTATAACATATGTAGGAATGACGTTTCAGCAAAAGTTGTTAATTTATAAAAACCGGCCAAGTGCGAGTTGGACTCGCCCATGAAGGGTTCCGTAGTAGCATTCACAAACAATAAAAATAACTTTGTTTTTCATAGTGTTTGTATGAATTGCAAAGTTATATTTGCGGTTTTTGAAAATATACTATATCTCAAAAACTGCTAACTATATCTCTTCCAAACCAATTTACGTTGGAAGTTTTTGTTGAGGTCTACATTATATATTTCTTTTAGTTTTATCATTCTCTTATTTTAGAAGATACAGGGGGGGGGGGGTACAAATTTTACCACTTTGGAAGTGTCTCTCGCGCAAACTGTTCAGTTTAGAAAAAAAAAAAATTAGTAACCTCAATATCATTTTTCAAGACCTATCCATAGATGGGTCAGGCGAAAAAATTTTTTTTGAGTTTCAATTCCAAGTATGGGGGGTACCCCCAAAATTTGTTTTGTTTTTATTTTTGTGTGAAAATCATAATGTTCACATAATAAATCTACTTACCAAGTTTCAATAGGATAGCTCTCATACTTTCGAAGAAAAGTGGCTGTGACATACGGACGGACAGACAGACAGACATGACGAATCTATAAGGGTTCCGTTTTTGCCATTTGGCTACGGAACCCTAAAAATCGAAGATCTGGAACACCTGTGGAACTCCAAGAGCCCCGGTATACCAAAACACATATAGGAATAACGTCTTAGCAAAAGTTGCTCGGCCTGATGGGTATTTCCTGTTGACTTATAAAAATCTAAGACATATGATGTGTGTAAAAACATATGATGTGGAAATAAAAGCTATCGCTAATTTCACTGTAATTATAAAATAACTTAAGCTGAGAGTACCTCCACGCGGTGAAGGCGGTAAGACTTTAAGACTGATTTTCGATGACGATGGTATATCATTAAAAATCTGACTCTACTGGCCGAAACTCCCATTTATATTTTTAAACGGGGTCTTGGTATTGGACATCAGACCAGTTTCAGATCTTCGATTTTGACGATTCCGTTGTCGCTGGCATAAGCAATAGGATCCGCGTACGAAGTCGCGGGCAGAAGCTAGTTATTAATATTATTTAATATTAGTTTTGTTAACTTCTGCCGCTAACGTGAAGAATTAATATTCTGATCGATTTTGTAATGGGAACTACGGAACCATACTATGCACGTGTCCCGACTCTCGATACTCACATAGCCGGTTATATAAATAAATAAATGTTACTAAATATTAATACTTTAATAGATCAAACTAATTAAATTTTCTGCTATAAAGCGAAGCATCGGTCAATTCTACCTACGAAAGTGTAGGTGTCCTATCTTTATATTTTAGTCTATGACAAATGCTTCGAATTTGGAAACATGGCGCCGATTAAAAATTGTATAATTATGCATAATTATATATATATATATATCTAGTTACTTTCCTATGTTATTTCTTTGCTCTTCGATGTGTTTCTAAAAAGTATTTTTGCGTAGTAGTCCCGAAGGCATTTTTGCAACTTTCGAAAGCTTTTTTTACGATTATGTTCAACGTCTTTTTCACGCCAGAGTTGTCAAACAAGTGAATGAACTTAGGCGCCTTGTCTCATGCTGGATGGGACATAGGTAGTGGCGTGTCGTCTCTATAGGTACCTAGTAATAATAGCTCAATGATTTTAAAAGTTTTTTTTCTATAACAGAAGTTCGGTCCCAGTGAAAAATGCTTGTGCCCTGAAGATTTTTATTTTACCTAATAGTAAAACATAGCATTTCCATAATCAGAAAACTTTTTTCATTTATTTACCCTGGTTCAAAAGTTATCATTATTTTTCTGTTTTAAAAATTTATGAGCATGGATTAATGTCTGTATTACTTTATGCATAAAGTAATATTGACGTTATTCCATTTCTTTATGCATATTTCCATACTTGCATATTTTATGGATAAAGTAATAAAGACATAATAATTATTCCACAACTATCACACAACGCCATCTAGTCCCAATATTCAACATTACAAGCTGATATTGCTGCTGCTGCTGAGACATTCAAACCATTCACTAACAATTTTTGAAACAAGGTATACATAGTTACTATTATTGGTGATTTTAAAAGAATTACAAATCAGTCATGAAGAATATATTTAAAAAAAAAACAACTTGTTCAGACTTATGATTTATTCATTTTTTACATCATCCCTTGTATGTTCTCGTAGTACCGAGCCCAAACAAAATACCACACAATCATCATAATGTGAGCAGAGCAATCCATTGTCCTTTTTCTATGTTCTACCGTTTTCGTCGTTCTACATGCTGCCACCCAACAAGCATAGCAAACCAGTCCTCTTGGTGGAATCTGAATAAAACAAAAAAATACAATATACCAATTGGCTATTCATAAAATTATTTCATTTCAAAGGTTGGTAATTAAGTTGCTAATATTATCTCTTTTTTTTTGATATACTGTTCCTGCTATTATGGTCTGTTCAGGTCCTTTAGGGATGGAGGGGCTGCGTGTTTGGACATGAGACTGTTGGCACTATACAAATGCTTTCATATTCATAATAAAAGCTTGCATGAGTCCTTGTTGATGTATTGTACTCTGAATGCAACCAGGAAGCAAAATATAGCAAGTCACCCTTGGGTATCTAAAACATGAAAAAGAAATTAAGGTTTATTTGGATATCAATTATAAATAATATTACCTACCTACTTAATCAAGAT
The DNA here is from genome assembly GCA_950005045.1 of Agrotis exclamationis. NCBI lineage: Eukaryota > Metazoa > Arthropoda > Insecta > Lepidoptera > Noctuidae > Agrotis > Agrotis exclamationis. Next base: position 8,633,586 of record OX465421.1, read on the forward strand.
TTGTTATTTTTGTATCACCCTTACAGATATCCAAGGAAATGTTATATGTGTGAAATGTGTGTAGATAAGTATCTATTACACACATTTTAGTTCTTTTTTTCTTTCCGCAACAATGTTGTCTTGGATTATAATAAGAAGAAACTTCTGCATTTGTGCCTGCCCTGAGAATAAAAAAGAGTGATTACCTGTCTTGGAACAATAAATTGTTTTAGCAATATAATCATTGCCTTTCCGCAACTTTGAAAGAGTGAATGCGCCTTCAAAACAATGATATCCTATGCCCGACAGACACATAAACAATGCTATCATGGCGATGCCGGTCTGTTAACAGTTCATGATTTCCTTGTGTACTAACATTAAGCCTTCTGTTAGTTATTTAAGATTTTGATGACAAAGCACGTGGACACATTATTCCATTTACATAAACCTAAAACAAACAAAAAAAGGTTAATAATATACTCGTAGTGTTCGACGACCCACTGACCTGCTTATCGATATAATATGAATAAGACACAGGGGAAGAAAACATAAAACAGAAAAATTATTTGAACAAAAACAAGGAGACATACCTGAAACTGAACTTGCTATTGTAAAATAACACAGGACGGAATCCTAATCACAGACGAATTAAAGCCGTGGTCAATAGAAAAGCAATCAATTAACGTCCATAATAGTTTAATACTGAGTTGTACAAAATAAATACAATCATTACAAACTCCAAAAAACACGAATTCTAACTCAAGAAAATCTTCAGACGTCACTGCATAGAACATAGAACTGTTTAGGTACTGTCAAAGTTGTCAAACGTCATAACCTAGACGCCAAATAGTACTGTCATGGCCGCTCTAAAATAGGGTTATCGTACGAAAAAATGTTCCTAATTATCATTTTTTAACAGATAAACCCGTCTTCAAATGATTTTTTCAGTATTTTTATAAAATTTTCCTATTTTTTTCCTATTTATTGATATGGTGTACATGACCGAGCCCAGAATGAAACATCTCCTTTTCATAAATTATGTACAATTTCTGTTGCCACTATAACAATGAATTTTAAAAACAAAAAAAAATACTCAGTTGTATTTTTACTTTAATAATAAAATTAAAAATATATTTATGGGAGGCTCCCCATACAACAAAAGTGTTTTTTTGCGCGTTTTGTCTAATTTTGTAAAAATAATGGTAGGGAACCCTTTGTGCGCGAGTCCGACTCGCACTTGGCCAGTTTTTTGTAGGACTTAATGGGGATGGCAACTCAAAGCTATTCGTAGATGTCGCTGCGATCGTTGTCCCATAAGTCAGATTGCTGTATAGCTTGTACAAAAAACAAACACGTATTTTGTTATAAAAATTGAGTTTATTCTAAAAAACAAATATGGGAAATTATTCGTCAATGCAAGTGCATATACTAAAACCAGAACTAAGACGCCGCGGTGCATCCACAAGAGGAAAAAAAAGTGATTTAGTTGAGAGGCTAGAAATTTGATTCTACTACATTAAACACACATTTATTTTATTTATTTATTATTTGTACACAGAACACACAAAAACAAGAAATAACATTTGGATAAAAGAGCACAAGGCACATTTACTTGTAGTTGGGATTTAAAATTGTAATTTTTAAGTAGGTATTACATGTGTTAGCCTCTACAAAGAATATAGTACTGCTTCTGACATTCTATATTGAGAAAAATGTCAACAAGTTTTTTGTTTGTCTTCTTCATCTAATTTTACATCTATTATATAAATTGGAGCAATATGATAAGAATTTTTACTTCCTAACACCACCACTATCACAAATCTCGGTCCCGGTGATAATTCTTCCACCAGACGAACCATTTCATGATATAAAGAGCGATGCAATACTTAACCTCCAATAGAAAAGTAGATATTATTTTGAAAGGTGTATTCGATTGTTTAGTTATGGTATAATCATAGAATTTCATTAATAAATTCTACTGACGGCCTGTCCCGGCTTCGCAAGGGTAGATATTTGTTTATTATATAGCTTTTCCTTATTGATAATACAATTTTTGTTCTCACAGCAGTCATAGCAGCTACCCATTATTTCTTGACAGTGTGAATTGTCGGAAATTTGTATGTTCCATCATTATTACAGCCTTTTACACAACATCTAGTTATTTTACATAAATAAAACGCTTTTTTTCAGAAAATTCCTTTGATTTGACAGTTCTTTTGGGACACAAATGTCACTTTTCACTTTGACACTTGCCTTCCCCATTAGATGCAGAGCGTTTTGGCGTGGCGCGAAATTCAAAATTAGAATTCAAAAGATCATATCAATTATCATACATTTCTACAGACTAATACGATTAAATTAGGTAGGTAGGTAATTTTAAGTGTGGCAGGAATCGAAAATTGTGTCTGTATAAGAAGATACTCTGAGCAAATATGTTTAAGAAAATTTGATTCAAATATTTTGTAGTTAAATAATCTTACCAGCAAGTAGACAATGTTTAAAGTCTTCAATGGCTCTACGACGGGACGCAACAGGATATTTATCACTACTCGCTCGTTTCATGATGAAAATCAATTAATTGAAATTAAATCTCGACTGAATTCAACAACTGCTGTAAGTTAAAGAGAAAACAAAAGAATGTTAGGAGTACCTATCACCGATTTGAATCGGCCAGTACGTAGACACAATATCAGATATAAAACCTTTTTGAAATCAATATTTGAATTTGCTATTCATTACCCCTACCTACTCTAATGGGCTAAACACTAAAAACGGTACTTTTAGGTAGGAGGTTGTAATGTCTAATGTAGGTTTCTACTAATATAAGAAAAAAATAAATATAAGAAAATGATTTGTGAAATTTCAACCGTCGAAAATAAACAGTTTCGGAGATATTAATTGTAGAATTATTGATATTATTGTATTGAAAAAGATGACCTTTCACGTCATAGACTATTTTGGTCCACACCACAGTTTATTTTAGCATAGAGTATAACATACGTGTGGAATGTTCAGTGAGCAAAGCACACATTGGGAACATTTAAAAATTCCGAAAAACTTTATTCCGAATTTTGATTTGAATTTTGCGAGTCATGAGTCGTAGCAGGTTCTAAGTTTGCTTAATATCTCGAAAATGGTGCGTCCTATCGCAAAAATAATGAAAAATGTGCCCTCCTTTCCTTTTCTTTCGATTATTAAAAGTCCGAATTTCATAACTGCGAAAGTCGTAAATACACACACTTGATATGAATCTGAAAAAAAAAAATGTGCCAAGTCTTTTAACTTCCGAGATCCGCCTAAAGGGGCGAGAAGGGGGCAAGGGAGGGGGGAACTTTGAAAAATGGTTTTTACTTTTCCGAGCCTCCTCTATACGAATCCGTAAAAACAAAAAAACACGGGTCTCTCAGTCTCAAAGGGGAATTTGGCACGTTTCCAACACTCGTGAAAGTTACTTGTAAGTTTGCTTGTCGTCACCCCTGAGTTACGCTTCACCCACTCAACCTTCGTTACGCTACGGAGGTCGCCGGCTCGCTTCGCTCGCCACCTCCCCCCTTCGCTCCACTCAGGACCTACGTACCACCGGAAAGCTATCGTGACCTTATCCCTACGCTACGCTACGCTTCGCTTTACCGCTACCTAGTTTTTCCGAGATACGATGGGGGAGGGGCGAAGGGGGGGGGAGAGGGATGAGTTGTGAAAAATGATTTTGATATACTCTGGGCCCCTAGATATGAATCTGAAAAAAAAAATTGTTCCAAGTCTGTTAACTTCCGAGATCCGCCTGCAGGGGGGAGAAGGGGGTCAAGGGGGGGGGGACTTTGAGAAATGGTTTTTACTTTCCCGAGCCTCCTCTATACGAATCTGTAAAAAAACAAAACACATGCCTCTTAGTTTCCGAGATACGATGGGGGGAGGGGTGAAGAGGGGGAGATGGGGGAGTTTGGAAAAATGATTTTGACCAACTCTGTGCCCCTTGATATGAATCTGAAAAAAAAATGTGCCAAGTCTTTTAACTTCCGAGATCCACCTAAAAGGGGGAGAAGGGGGCAAGGGGGGGAACTTTGAAAAATGGTTTTTACTTTTCCGAGCCTCCTCTATACGAATCCGTAAAAACAAAAAAAACACGGGTCTCTTAGTTTCTGAGATACGATTGGGAGGGGGGGGAGGCCAAAAAGGGGAGGCTTGGTACTTTTGCCCTTCTCATGAGAGTTACTTGAAAGTTTGCTGTCCGTCACCCCTGAGTTACGCTTCACCCACTCAACCTTCGTTACGCTACGGAGGTCGCCGGCTCGCTTCGCTCGCCACCTCCCCCCTTCGCTCCACTCGGTCTCGCAGGTTCGCTCCACTCAGGACCTACCTGCCACCGGAAAGCTATCGTGACCTTATCCCTACGCTACGCTACGCTTGGCTTTACCGCTACCTAGTTTTTCCGAGATACGAGGGGGGGGGGGAGGTATGAGTTTTGAAAAATGATTTTGATATCCTCTGGGCCCCTTGATATGAATCTGAAAAAAAAATTGTTCCAAGTCTGTTAACTTCCGAGATCCGCCTAAAGGGGGGAGAAGGGGGCAGGGGGGGAACTTTGAGAAATGGTTTTTACTTTTCCGAGCCTCCTCTATACGAATCCGTAAAAAAACAAAGCACGCGTCTCTTAGTTTCCGAGATACGATGGGGGGAGGGGTGAAGAGGGGGAGATGGGGGAGTTTGGAAAAATGATTTTGACCAACTCTGGGCCCCTTGATATGAATCTGAAAAAAAATATATTGCAAGTCTGTTAACTTCCGAGATCCGCCTAAGGGGGGGAGAAGGGCGCAAGGGAGGGGGGAACTTTGAAAAATGCTTTTTACTTTTCCGAGCCTCCTCTATACGAATCCGTAAAAAAACAAAACACTGGTCTCTTAGTTTCCGAGATACGCCGTGGAGGGGGGAGAGGGGGGGCGAAAAGGGGAGGTTTGGGATTTTTCCCATACTCACGAGAGTTGCTTGTTTACGAATCTGTCAAAATATACCCACCTTCCCCTTCACCATCTGGGAGAACAATTATGTCAGTGAGTGAGTGAGTGAGTGAGTGGTAATCGAGCTTTATATAGTATAATAATAATCGAGCTTTATATAGTATAATAATAATACTAACCCTAATTTAGATTTTTTTACTCTCACTTAAAATTAGAATTATATGGTTTTTTATAATTAAAATTGAAAGAGGTCGTACTGGTAGGTGTTGGTATGTTTATTATAAATGAATAAGTCTGAAAACGCTAATGCTCTTTGAGCAATCATATTGATTTGTGTTTTAGATTTTGCTCAGCAGTGGGGAGATGTGTATTTTGTGACATAATCAAAATCAAATCATTTAATTCAAGTAGGGCACTACAGGCAATTTTGAATTGTGAAAAGAGAAAAAAAATAAAAACTAAATTTTAAAATAATTATGGTGCTACAGTCCCAGTCCATAGGTACAAAGGTATTGTTAAGGGACCTTATTTTTACCTTAGTTATGGAATCAGGCCTAATTTACGAAAATCCGTAACATTAAATATTGTGGAAAAAATATTGCGCATGGCAAAAAATCCAGGCTAGCATGCAGCCTCACACCTCGCCCCTCTCTTTAATTTATTTTGTTCTGCTGGGCAAATGTCTATGCCTTCTTCTTTCTATGTACAGTAGTTTTTGGACAATGTAGCATAAACGCGTCGTGGATCATTTACAGGAGAAGAAAAGGCGGCCAGTGGCGACACAACAATTAAATGTGTCTAAAAGGAAAACCATGAGATCTTCAACTGAATGAATATCAAGGTAAAATAGTTTAACAATCGAGGATAATTCATTACTCAAACGAGAATTAATTTACGTAAAATTGCTGTTAATAATGTCATTATGATTATTCTTTTGTAAACCCTTAAGTATTATTTTAACTTTATTTTAATTAACGGACGACATAGACGGTCTAGTACAAAATGCTAGAAGATTTAGGCCAAAATTATTTTAGTTTTGTTTTTACTTGGCTTTTCGAATCTATTAAGATACTGAAAGTTGAGATAATAGCCTTAACTTAAAAATTAAACAATATTATTTACAGATTTTAGAGTATGGCGAAATAAACAGAGTTTTATTTATTTTCAAATACAACCCATTTAGAAAATCACCTGAATGCAACACAAAAAATTAAATGTTTTTCCCTAACTTATGATTACATTACGATTTATAGCTATTGATTAACTATTGTGTCTGCATCAACGGACAATGAACCTGTTAGGGTACTTTCCCTTGACCATCTCTTTTTTCTTTATAGGTCACACTTCATAAAATATGTTATATGTAGCATTAGAGGGAGGAGGTCTAAAAAGGCCACTTTACAGAATCATAATATGGATTGCGATAGAATTTATAAAATAGAATATTTTACTCTATTGCTCTTGCATTTAAATTTAGAACCCCAGGTAATGACACCAATTCATAATACCCCCGTTCTCGTCTCATTTACCCGGGGTTGAAGCTTTCTTCTCCCCTATACAATTAACGCTGCTCCCTTTTCTATCATATAATTACTTCTACAAGCCATATTCTTCTTCCATTTCCGTGGTCTTCCACACCTTCAACATTTTGACAATGAAGTTTTGGTATTATTTACAAACCTTGAATTTGTGTACAAAACTAAAAATATGAGACTAGGAAATAATCATATTTACTATCTTTTGTTTTATGGATCTACTAACGTTAGTATTTATCTTGATAACACAGATACGTGAACACTGGGTAGAAACAACACTGAAAAATATATGAAAACCTCCATGAATGAAAACCATGACCCTGAAAAACCCTACGTACTTCAAGACAATAACTATGTTACGTCTTCATTTTCCGTGTTTCATTTTATTGGCTACAATTAAGCACGTGCATTGATTTTTCAATTTTAGAACCTCACACGACAGACTCACAAAGGTGCAATTTTCGGTATTAATAGACATCTAACGACAGATTAGTTGTTAGAGATTCGCACAGCTATTGAAGCGATGCTGTCGGCCGGCCCTCTTGAAATACTATTCTATGTATCTCTATATAAATGGAGCAGAGGCTCTGCGTATTGCAGTCGAAAACGGTTCGCGAACGCGCGTACGTACCGCCGATAAGAGACCGCTCTGTCGGTTCGGCGGGAAATTAGAATTTTAAAATGGGGCTGGTGTTAGTGATGGTAGTTGTACTGGTGGCGGCAGTGTGCGGGCAAGAGTCCCCGGGCCGCGTAGTGGAGCCCCGAAGGATCGACTCCGCAGACAATGGCCTGGCCGACACAGAGCTGGTCGCCGCATTTGTGGTACGTCTGATGAGTTGTTATTGACCCGGTCACGACCGGCAAGCGTGCCAGCTTCCTACATGAATCGCAGGTCATTTATTTAATCACGAACAGTGGTCAATCCATGTTATCAAATGAGAGCAGCTAACCGGTTTAATGGCATGGTGGCGAAAATTAGCAATTTAGTTCGTAATCCTTTATATTTTTGGAGAATGATGAACAAACATAATAATCTACACCTTTGAAATGATTTCTTTGAAAAGCTACGATATACTCTAAAATAATAAATTACGATTGATATCAATAAATTGTTTTAACAGGTATTCCGTCACGGCGACCGCACTCCTGACCAAGAGGAGTTGGCTCTATATCCATCTGATCAAAAACTAACGGACGAACTTTTCTTCCCATATGGGAAGAAAGCCCTGACAAATGTGAGTTTATATAGACATGTTTTTACTCAAGAAAATAGTATAGAAATCGCTATAAAAATAAGTAACAGAAAAAAGGGCATCGGGAATGTTATCATTAAAAGATGTAGGGGCACCAGAAAAAGGTTGGACAATGAATGTACTCGAAAAGAAGAAAAATAAGCTTTTTCGAATGGGATGTAGAAGTCACAGATCCAAACATAGTAACTGTCAAATTGATAAAAAAAAAACTTAGCTGGCATGACAGGACCTTAGTATCAGTTCCTATAGGACATACATTATAACATTTACATGTTACAATATTACACGTGTGTGCCTTTCGCCCAGGAATAACACATAAATCGAAAACTGGTTACTTATAAATTCACAAATCGTGACTTGATAAACTGAGTACCAGTAAAATAGTTATAAATATAATATTACCTTTATTTAGAAAGAACGAAAGTACGAAAAAATATTAATATTGATAACAGTTTTAAATATTGCACACCCCATGGGTATGAACATTTGTGAGAATTGGTTTGAAAACTTCAAAGACAATATCGATAAAGTATTGAATATTACATTATACATAGTGAGTTTAGGCATCAGCTTGATATCAAATCTGAAAATCTATAATGTATTTAGCTACGGTCTTGGTTTATGTAAACATAAGAATAAGAAGTAAGTACTACATCACACATACATCAAGATTGTTCACGCATCTACAGAAAAACTGTTTTAAAAAGTACTATAAGATTTGATGTGAAAAAGATATTGTGAAACGATGAAAAAAAGGAGATTCACAATTCTACCAGTAGCTCATTTTATTTTTCACAAAGACCACGTTTTGATACTTGCAAAGTGGCCAAATATCAGAAAAAAAAATTGGACACGATATTAAAGCTTGTGGTATGACATAAATTTGATGTAAGGAGGTAGAAGAAAATAGGGGTGGATTGTAAGGACCAGTTGTTTGATCAGTGGTAAAGTAAACTACAAGTTAAAACTCCTTACATTTTTAACACATTCTTCGCAGTCGGGTAAAAAATTAACCAAGAGTTTACTTTAACTACTGATTTAACAACAGGCCAGATGTGTAGTGCACTAATTTGGACAGTTACTTGCATCCTAACATACCGGAAAAAATAGGGATAAAGGGTTCAACACGCAATGAAAATAAATAGTATACACTGGTGCAAATAAATTAACACAAAGATTAGATTTTAATTTATTGATATCTAGATTTTATGATAAGGTCTACCAGCCACCTTATCAGTTATTGTAAAAATACGCAAACACCACGTGTAGTGCATGCGTAAATAACTTTTCTTTTTTTAATATTCGTCATTTGTCAACAGAAAGGCAAACAACGAAGCTACTTCGTAGGCAAGTATCTGAGAGAGCTATATGATGGTTTCATCAGTAAGTTGTATTTGCCTGATGAGATCACAATACGAACTACTGACTACGCCAGGACCAAGATGACTGCGTTGACTGCCTTGTCAGCTTTGTATCCACCTCAGCCGGCCCAGAAGTGGAACCCTAATTTAGATTGGCAGCCCATTCCATACAACACACCACCGTTCGATGAAGACGATGTAAGTACAAATAAGTAAGGACCTACTCAAAAATTTGATAGATTTATCTTTGCATACTGATTTCTGACTGTTAGACAAGCAAAAAATGTATGCTAATATTCAAATTTTTGGTTCCAAAATAAAAAATACTATTAAAATATTACCCATTTCAAAATCTTTATAATTATCTTCTATCATATATTTTACTGCCACAGATGAAGCAAAAAAATTAAATATTTCTTAATTACTTATTGGACACACATTTAACCATATCATAATTTTACAACCGGTTACTAAATAAATTATTGAAATCTTTACGTACATAACTTGTTTTGGCGATAAAAGCGAAAAAAAGTCACAAAAAGACACAAGAAATATAAAAAAAACTGACTGTAAAAAAGCTTGAGATTCCTTAAATTAAGAGATAAATAATATGTATAATTAAAGCAATCACCATAGTAACATGTTGAATATTGATAATTTAAATATTTAATAAACTTGATAATTATCCAAATTGACATAGTTAGAGGCTATTATATTTTAAAATTTTCTTTAACAAACTTGTTTTATTGTTAGTTTCTCAGTTATTATGTATTTTCAGCTTCTGTATTGGTACAACTGCCCCAGATACCTCTGGTTGAGAGACAAAACATATGAGCTGCCCGAAGTTAAGAAATGGATTGAGCCCTATCAAGACCTATTCAAGTATCTCAGTGAAAAGACGGGGACTAATATAACTAAAACTGAAGACGTCTTCTTTTTAGACAATTTGTTCCAAACATTGGTATGTTTCAAAAACTGGTTCTTGGAATTAATGAATGTTAATACAAGTGATTGTTACCATGAATTAGGACTCAAGTTGTTTTTTTTTGCGGTGGGGAAGATCTTGATGAAGGTTATAGGCTATATAGCATCACGCTAAGATCTTTAGGAGCCTAGCAAAAAAGGCAGAATAATCATTAATGAAAAATTAAAACGGGTGATTCACACAAGTTTAGGCATACAGGGTTATTTGTAAGACATTAACAACTTTTCTGAAAATATTGTTATTAAAAACTTTTACTATGAAATCAACCCTGAAAGATAAAAAAAGCCATGCGTTACATTGTCAATGGTGTCCTGATTTTTTTTTTCTTGTTGTTAATTTGTAATATTTTACAATTAGTAGTCCTGTATAATTCTAACAAGTTTTGTATGCCGAGGGTTTTCCTAAATAATTAATGGAATCAACTTCCACGCAAATATTCCTAACACCATTTGTATAAGTCTAAGCTAAAATCTATTAATATTTTCAGAATAATGTCGGTGTAGAAACCCCAGATTGGGCGCAAAAAAAAATGCCAGAAATAAAAGACGTCACGAAAATTGAATACGCTGTAGAATTTTATAATGCAGAATTAATCAGATTGGCAGCAGGTAAAAAACAATTTTATTTGATAATAGAATACACATGCGTCCCAAACACAATTATTTGTTGAAAATGTGATGGCGTCTTATTGTGTGATATCATACCAGCTTTTCTAACACTTGCAGGCACTTAAATTAACAATAATCCAAAGAAACATCAACACGAAAATAACAATAGTTAATATAATCCAAAAACAATTTGCAGAAAGAGTTTTTTTGCTAAACGTTTTGTCCCTGTTGACGGGTGACACTTGTATTTTTTTTTTACTCTTATCGAGGTCATCACAGTTCTTTCGTTAAATTCGATAATAATTTTATTTTCATAAAATTACTTAAAAGGTTTTTTTTTTAATTATTTATTATTTATTTAAAAAAAAAATTTTTTTCTGGCATGACTCACGCATATTTCCTTTTCAGGTGTTTTAATGAAATCGATAGCCAACATAACGGCCTGTGCCATTCAGAACCAAAACGTTTCTGTAGAGCCGAAATTATACCTGTACTCGGCTCACGAGAACAATGTAGCTGCCTTGATGGCTGCAGCCAGGGTCTATGAAGCCCACCAGCCCAACTACGGGTCTACATTTTCTTTAGAACTTAGGAGAAATAATGTGACACAAGAATACGGTATCACGGTGAGTAGATAAGAAATTCTTTCTGATTTTGTGAACAAGGTTTGAAAATATGGATGCAGGATGTGTGATCCCGTGCTGATGATGGCTGATGACCTTCTTCCCGGATAGACAATATACCTATACTTCTTGTCCTATAGTGGGACTAAAGGAAAAAGAAATTGAGGTTTCCGGTTTTGCTTCAAGACTTTTTTTGGCTGTAAAAAACCATCCAATGAGTCCTCCCTTCCTGGATGTAAAAGATGGGACTGTCAAAAATCATCTTGTTCCTTCGGTTGATTTTTGTGCTCAGGGGCCATGGTACCCTGATTAAATTCCCGCGACCTTCTTCAAATCTTTCGTAGCTCAATGTTTTAAAAAGACATGATTTGTATCTTTGTATGTTAAGGTCATTTGCAGGAAAATAAAGTGATTTATTTTTCAACAGCTATAATTTTCAGTTTCATTGTTATTTTAATAGTTACCGGTTTGCTCAACTTTACTGTTGACGTCAATACCTTCATTCATCACGTTCACGAAGAATCAATAAACAAAACAAAACTGTCAATTTGTATGTTAAGGCAATCTAAGTCTTAATTAGTAGCACTTTTAAAACATATTCAATTTACTTAGAATAATTTGCATAACTTAGGTATTACAGTTAAACCCGATCAGTATTTTACAAGAAGCGACTGCAACTGCCTATTTGACAACATGGTTTTGTTTGAGTGATTGTCTAATGTGCATGTTAGATTCAAATTGAGTAGATATCAATTAGATGTTTTTTTCGTTTGCTGTTTTATTTAATGCATCAGTTTTGGGATAAATAAAGAAATGTTTGTGTGCCATATCATATTTATGTTATCATCAATCAAAAGCAGTTATGACATGATAATGCAAGACACTTCAATATATCTATGCAAGTTAGCATGTGTATCTTGGCTTAACATGCCAATTGTTTGCATCGCCTTAATAAAGTCAATATTTATCTATCATTGTATTATACAAACATTATTTCAAAGATTTAAGCAGATATCAGCCACGTAAGATAAGAATGATCGAGGTATGACTTACATTACAAATAGCAAGCACACTTGGATGTCGGAAAAGTCATTGTAAAAATAACATTTGTTTTGCTAAGCGTTTATTTACCGCGAGATTGATGTCTTAAAAACAGTATTTTTTACTGCGCCTAGGTCTTTGACTGTTGTATGAAAGACATTTTTAACTTGCAGATATTTTAGAAAAAAAGAGACAAATCGTGTTTTTTTTTTCGTATAACACATTGACGTGACGATTTCAAGGCTAGGAGACCGGGCGTTAACCTACAATTTAAAAAAAAGTGTTGTTGCAATTCTTTTTTTGCTTTCCAGGCTGTGTACGCCAAAGATGCCGGTGGCCCCGGTGAGATTCTACCAATCAACGGCTGCGGAGCACAACTCATCTGCCCATACAAAAAGTTTTGTAGCCTAATACAAGACGTGATCTGGTCAAAAGAAGAAATGGATGAACAATGCAAAAACCTAAAGCCATTATAGCACATACTTATTTAAAAAATAGATACTAGTTGACACGAATAAAGTGGCTGTGATTTTTATTTAATTTGTTTTTTTTTTTTTTTACTTTCGCCGTGCTTTTATTGAACAGATGTGTGAATGAGGGTGAGGCGAAAAGAGTATGTTACAGATCACAGCAGGTATCGCTCTGTAGTTTCTGCCTACCTTTAGGCTGCGTTTCAATCGCACGACACATTTCCATCACAGCACAGCTAGACATCCGTCTATCTGTGCTGTGAAAATGTGTGGGCGTTTCCACCAAAGCTGTGCGATGAAAATGTGCCTACGAGGATGTGTAGCGGAGCTCTGAAAATGCGCATTAATGTGTGGTGCGAGGATGCGTTGCGAAGCCGCACACATCCTTCACTTGTTTTGTATGTACAAAAATCTAGCTCCGCTGAGCCGTTTCCACCAGAGCTGTGTTGACCGAGGCGAGGTAAATGAAGCGATTCTATTGGTTCTTTAAAAACACATTCCACGCTACACATCCTCGCACATCTCTGGTGGAAACGCAGCCTTATAAGAAAAAATCGTAAGTTTATGTATCTATGGTTTATTTAAATAAAATGCCTACCTAAATCAGACATATCATGAAAAACTTCCTACGTAGAAAAACCAAAAGATGACCGTGGAAATAAGTATTAAATGTACTGGCAGCACATCAAAACAAGATTTTTACGTCCTACCGATACGCCCTGGATTCACTCATATGGCTTAGAATAATACAATAAAAACGTTTATCATAATGTGTCAATTGCATGTAAGAAAATATTCATATTATTGTGAAAATTGAATTTTAATTGGTGCGTAAGCGTAATACTCATTTTTAATCGCCGGGTGCGTAGTAGTCGCAATCGGCGTGCATGTATGACTAGATGTATGAATGTGAATTAGGCGAAAGGAGTATGTAAGGATCGTAGCAGGACCGCAGGCATGCGGGCGGTGAGTTATGGGTGACTTGCCGCCCGATCATGGACGCGCGCCTCAAAGAGCTGTCAGCAATCTGACGGGGCCCCCTAAGAGGGCCAAAGCCTGCCGAGGTCGGCGTGATGATGTGTCTGGCAGAAGAGAATGGAAGAAGAAAACATTTTGCGCCAAATCTAAGTAGAATGGGTGGGCAGCAAGATGATGGTCTTCAAAGAACCAAAAAACGAAACTGGTTCCATAATTGACGATGCCAGCTACTGAACGCAAAATTACAAAGAGGTGAAGTTTGAAAGTATGTGAGTTTGTTTGTAGGAAGTTATCTTTGGAATCTGAACCGATTATAAAAATATATATCACCAGTGGAAAGCAAAATTTTTGTAGCCTAGTTTGTGTCCCACTGCTGGGCAAAGGCCTCCCCTTTTTCCTTCCAGACCTCTCTATTTTAGGCAATTTCTGGCCATGTCTGCCTCGCGAACATGATCAGATGGAAATTATTATTAAGTTTAGAAATTCCCTGCATCTGTATTTCCCGACAGCTATAACCTTGGGGTCTTCAAGTCAAGAGTGAGCAGGTTACTTCTAGGCAAGTAGGCTTCACCGTCGACCACATCTTCGCTTACCATCAGGCGAGATAGTAGTCAAACGCGAACCTATCTATAAATAAAAAAAAAGTTCTGAAATTGCACCTATGCGAAGCTAGGGCGGGGAGGAGGCAAACCACAGGATCGCGCTGAATGCAAACCGCTTTCAATGGGCCCTATTGGAAATCTATAGGGGCGGCCTAAATTCAGCATTGGACATACTACGGGTAATATGATGATAAAGCCGGGGCGGTAGTTTAATTTAATAATGGTTTAAAAATCCCGGTGTACAATTTTATACGCATGATGAAAATTATAAAAGAGCTCACTTTGACATCTAATCGGACCGACCCCCATAAACATAGTCTTTAATGATTTTTTTACTTGGTACACACGGCTACGTATCAAGCTATACAAAACCAGTTTATCGTGGTCTTGCTTTGTATGGTCTTTCCGTATATTCAACGACCAGTTTATACTGGTTTTGTATAGCTTGATGTGTAGCCGTGTGTACAATCATCAAATGTGTCTCCCCGCCCTGCGTTGAAGGACTGTCAGATTCGTTCTGACTAAAATATACAGCCCTTTACTTTCCAGGGCTACCTGTTTAAACTGTTCCGCGACTACCGGCAGGCGTTCGGCCCCATATGACATTAAAAACCCCATCTTCAATGACCTTTACAAATCGGCTATGGGTCAAAATCAAAATAATTGCTCATTTCAGAAAATTTATTTGTCCATCATGTTTCCTTAATTTCTACTAAAAAACTGTCAGGGCAATATTTATAAAATACTGAATATTACAAAGAAGCCCTTCTTTATATTGTATTATAAATGTCATTGTTGGCAGTTGATACCTCGTTTTGTAAATATTGTGGCATTTTTAAAGGCGTGTCTTCTGGTCTTCCTACAAAAAACGTCTGTCCAACTTCCAGCACTGATATTTTAAACTTGAAAAAACATTAAAAGTATTATATTTATTATTAAACAAAATTGGCTATCCTCTCAAATAACACTGTTAAATGTGCGTAGAATCCTTAAAAATTCATTTGAAATATAAATTATAGTTTTAAATAAATACTAATAACTGGTCTCAAAATTACTTCATCGATGTTATTTCATTTATGTAACGCATTATTTAGTCGCAAAAAAGGTATTTTTTAAAACTTTAATTTTGGCAACATTAGCTGTCACTGTCTGAACCTCAGGCGACCAATCATAGGGCAGCAGCCATTTTGTTCTCGGCAAAAATATGATTGTAAAGTGTGCGTCGAAAAAAAAACAAAAAACTGGTTTATTTTTGGTAAATTGGAAAAATACGTCAGGTAAGTAACTTTAAACTATTTCGTATTGTCAGGAAACAATTATGTTAGTGCTATTCTGTCGCTAATTAGCTGCAACGATCGAGTTACTTATGTTCTGTGATTTGAGTTTAGTCGGTAGAAAAACATGCTTATTTCTTCCTTTATGTCACACTTATGTAACATTTTTTATGTTACGTTACATAAAATTGGGTTAAGGCGTGTCCACAGCATGCTTTTAAAATATTAAACAAATAATGTACCTAATATAAAATAAACATGTTTTTTTGGTCGTAGTCAGTGTTTTGAGTAATAAAAACTAAAATCCTCATTGCCGTGTCGTTGGCAAAGACAAGTATTTCAGTTTGATATCAATATGAGATTTTAAATATCAGTTTGGGATCAATACGTAAAACGACTTTGTATGTCTGAATAAAAAAACTGTTTTTATTACAACTGTGAATGCAGCCCTTGTTTTCCTTTATGTTATTTTTATGTTATTGTAACATAAAAGTAACATTTATGAAATGAGCAATTATTTTGATTTTGACCCCTATATTTCAAGGACTTTTTATTTGAGGAAATTACTACTCCAAAGCCAAGGTCACGATGTATAGGGGCATAGGAAGTTAGGAATCCCCTGTGATGATTTCCCAATTGGCAGCAGTCACAGCTCACAATATCTATGCGGGCGCATTGTCATGATGAGATGAATCGAACATTTGACCTTGAAATTCTAGGCCTAATCATGCTTTAACTAAAGTTAACCTAGTGTGATGTACAGTGTGTTGAACAGCATATTGTATCCACGAGCATAGCATTTATATCTATGAATATAGGTGAATTTGAAGGCAGAAATCCGTTGTATCCTAAAAGTATTAATACTTATGCTAGGATCCAGGATGAATGATTTCTTTAAGCCTCTTAAATACTCATAACTCCACTCGACACAACTGAAGAAAGAGTTTCTTCCGCTCCACCCAAGGCGGGAGGACTCATTTGATAATTTTACCACAAAAATTAAATTGGTAACCTCCTTTTTAGGGTTCCGTAGCCAAATGGCAAAAACGGAACCCTTATAGATTCGTCATGTCTGTCTGTCTGTCTGTCTGTCCGTCCGTATGTCACAGCCACTTTTTGTCGAAAGTAAAAGAGCTATCCTGTTGAAACTTGGTAGGTAGATGAACCGCATTAGGGTTTTTACACAAAAATAAAAACAAAACAAATTTTGGGGGTGCCCCCCATACTTAGAATTTAAACTCAAAAATTTTTTTTTCACCAAACCCATATGTGTAGGGTATCTATGAATAGGTCTTTAAAAATTATATTGAGGTTACTAATATCATTTTTTTCTAAACTGAACAGTTTGCGCAAGAGACACTTCCAAAGTGGTAAAATGTGTGTCCCCCCCTGGAACTTCTAAAATAAGAGAATGATAAAACTAAAAAAAATATATAATGTAGACCTCAACAAAAACTTCAAACGAAAATTGGTTTGGGTGAGATACAGTTAGCAGTTTTTGAGATATAGTACATTTTCAAAAACCGCAAATATAACTTTGCCATTCATACAAACACTTTGAAAAACAAAGTTATTTTTATTGTTTGTGTATATTACTTACTAAACTCAATAAAATTATATCCCTAATCTATGCTTGCTACTACGGAACCCTCCATGGGCGAGTCCAACTCGCACTTGGCCGGTTTTTTTTGAAGTCGGTTAAAAAAGCCTCTTATAAAGACTTGAAAACTTTGTTGAAATTATTTTTTGAATATTTTAAAGGTGCGTTGATTAACGCCTGCGTCGCGAATTTTAAAGCATGACAATGAATGCGACAGCTTGGTTGAAAAAAGTGTCGGATGTACTGATTCAAAAGTTCTTCAAGCCGCCCCACTGGGCGGCTTGAAGAACTTCCTCACCACCTCACCACTAGGCCTCACCAGTGGGTGAGGCCTTAAAGTTCGCAGAGGAAACCCCCCCGCCCTCCGCATATTCAGGCTTTCCGACTGAATGAGTTAGATTAGAACTGTGACCAAAGACTTCACATTTTTTAATTTCTTTTTCCAATAAGTCTATTTAGTGGGGCAAGTGGAATATTTCTGGCGAACTGGGAATCAGGCCAAAATCAATCAAAGCACTAGGTTAGGGTTAAAAATTGTTGCCATTTCTGGACCATGAAAAATTGTAAATGCAACTAAATGGTTTCTATCAGTCAAAAGAGAAATACAGCGTGAAAGCAAGACAAATAAGGCCTACCTTGGAAAGTCATTAAGACAACATAATTTTGCTCGTCACTATGTACCTAAGAAAACCAATGGATGCAATCCTACACATTTATTACGACAAGATACACATACTTAATGTAAATAAGCGTATATTCACTGAAAACATAAAGACAACCAACAGCACAATTGTAGTTACAATATAATTAGATATGATCACTCGCAGTGTGTCTGCCATAGAATTATAAGAACGTCGTTTCCTCCAACATCTTAATAATGCCTTATCACTAGGCAAGATGTGTAGATTATACAAATAATTTATACAAAGATAATTTGGTGTTTTTAATACAAGTACCGAGACGTCTGTGTTGGGAACATGGTGCACCTCACGAGTGTTTTATGTATCAAGTAAGTGGTAAACAAATTATTATTGTTTTCTTTTTCCTTTAAGTTTACGGTGTAGTACAAAAAATTTTTAGGTAATGCATAAAGTGATTTCTGGTTGAATAACATTTTTTTTGCTTCAGTCTCTTTTCCTTGTTTTGTCGAGACGTTATTTAAATTCGTAAGACGTTTATTTAGATACTAACTAAAAAACGGTATCTTTTTTTTTCATATTTTAATAGTGAGATGGTTTCTGAGTTTCGCTGGCAAACAGTTGCGATATTCAGGAAATCTTGTCCTCGCAATAAGTAGCTATTACTTGCAAAGAATGCGAGGTCGTCATAGGAAAATAGTCTTTCAGTACGTACTCAACCCCCCCACCAGGATAGGGCAGGCGGAAGGCATTGTACGTTCGCACGGCAGCGCGCGCGCAATCTTTTAATTCACACTATCAGGCGAATCAAAGCACCCTAGTGCAAATAATACATGTTACTGCGCTATTCATACATACGCACTTTGTTTCTAATGCATATTCACAATGCATTTCCTACAGGAAATTAACGTTATCCATCTCTAATACGTATGAAAATCCACCATGTTACTTCCATTCAGATAATGAATACTCATGTATACATGGGGCCACATTGTGCGACCACATCTGATTTTTCCATTGAAGCTGAGGTTAACAAGGGCGCCGGCCGTCTAAATATCAACATCGGACGATACAGGCAGGCATGTGTAAATAGGCACCGTGGTACAATCGATTGGACAAAGTCAATCATCTGAGCGGGCACAGGTCGCGGCGACCGTGAATCTGGCAGAGCGTCCCGTGCGGATCTCAGTGGGACTCCGCCTCGCGCGCCGTGCGCTTCCTGCCTCGCACCGCTGTTCTAGCTTACGTATACCAAGTGGATGCTACTCACAGTTCCCGTGGTTAATTTCTCAACACTAAACTATTAATTATGCGCTACCCCGAGTGATTACAGCCCGATTAAGATCTGATTACAATGTAGAGCTGCCGACCCGGCGAAGGAAAATGTGAGTGACAAAATTTGAGACATCATTCAATAAAGCGGATGTTTTTGTCATTGCAGTTTCTGTGCGGACACGTGCATCAACAAGCATAATTCTCCAATCGTAAAATTATAATTCTGCACTTGTTTCTGAATAATTAAAATTAGTAATAAAGTGTTTGAATACAACAACTTGAAGATATTTAGAATTTAACCTATACCAAATAGGTAATCGATCAAATAACTTGCACTGAAAACGGGGAATGGTAGAAGTTTAACAGTATTTTGCGTGATCAAGTGTGTGGTGCGTCTGCGCAGGAAAGAGGGCGGTCGCGAGGAGGAGCCGACCAACGCGGCGGAAGCGGCGCCGGCGCAAGGCATGCGCATAGAACACACTTGCTGCTGCCTCGGCGTGTTGGTGGGCATCTCGCTCATCGCCGGTATGTATACCATCAGGGTGCATGGCACTATTTCTAGGACTATCATTATTTTGGCACGATAACATCGAGGCAACGTGATCTATATCTACATATTATCAGAAGTGGGCTTCAAACATAACAGAGTGCAATATTCAAAAAACAGCAATGGAAATTTGAGCAGATGCTTTATGGGAAATTTGGTTAAAGAATGGCAAACAATCAATTAATAAATGTACAAATAAGAAACACTAATATTTTCTGATTGCAGCCTCTAAATTTTTTGTTTGTTTAAGAAAACAGCGACTAGAAAGAAAGTTGAGGAACGTTTGGGTAGCCTTTACCTCAAAAGGAGATTTGACAAGCCATAATTAGAAACACAATTCATAAACAAACATTTTAATGAAATGCTAATTTTCCACAGCCCTCGTAGCAGTGATCCTGATGAAGGACTCAACAGTTGACGTGACTGTACTTCGACAGGTACACGTGGTAAGAACATTAAAATAATTTATAAATACAAATTATCCTATTAAATTTATAAATAATTCTCGTTTAAATTTATGCAGGGACGCATAGAGAAAAGATTCTGTGAATACATTGTCATTAATTGAAAAATATGAGGCAATTAAGTTGCCACAATATCCGGATAATTTCTGTACAAAGTATGACTTCATATCTCCGGAAAGGGTTCGCAGATATGTAAAGTATTATGGGGGCAAGTACAGTCAGAAAAATACAAAAATACTTCAATGAAAATGTATGAAAACCACGGCTCAGTTAAGAAAATAACTTGGAAAAGCAGGCTTAAACGATAAGATTTATTATTGTTTATAGTAACAAACGTAATCTTATATTATGAAAGAAGTGTGAATTAGAGCTAAACTAATTGAGCCTAACTAAATCATTATAATTAAATTCCAGTTTATGGTTCAATGACTCCAATTTCCGGAGGGTTTTGATGATAAGAAATTGATGTACTATATTTTATTTAGCTTATTGATAGTCAATTATTTTGAAAGGGTTTGAAACTGATCTATAATATTTTTGCAGCTAATGTCACATGGGGAGCGCACCCCTAGCGAGGGTGAACTCGCTATGCTCGGAGCCCCCCCACCAGACCACGTGTTTTCGCCATACGGAGCAGGCGCAATGACTAATGTAAGTGTCCATTCTATTTTCAAAAAAAAACGTTGCTTCACAATAGCAATTTCTTCTGTATCATGGGAGCGTTTACAAACATATTAACACAGACACACACAAACGCCCAAATTGGTCATAATGTTAAATCGCTAAATTGGTATTATATTATACCCAAGAATAATGGATACAGGTCGAGAGTCACACAGAATTTGATACATTTTTTTATAACGCTCAAATATCATGGGAACCGCAAGCGTCATTTCCAACAATGGACCTTTTTGGCGTAGTTCCTCGATACATTAAATTAGGTGTCCGCCGGCCGTAACTAATGGCTTCTGACGTACACTAACCATAACCGCGGCTCTCGCTGATCAATGGTGATGCTGCATATAGATTACTCATATGCGCCGCCGCTCCTCCATCCCGTATCTCACAATGTAACAAAAGACCACTTGTTGGTCCGTCCTTGTGGGCTATCCACTCAGGTATATTAGCCATTCACAAGATTAGCAAAGCAAGTATACGTAACAGTTCGATTTGAATGGCAAACCACAAATCTCATCTATGCACAATGCATAAACAGCATATACTGCAATCATTACTAGCAATAATACTAATATAGTGCAATTCCATTGAATTGTAAATACAAATCATATTAGCAGACACGTAATACCGCCGGGGCCATGACATTGAATCCCCGGAACCACATTTAAGGGTCGGAGCAGAAGGACAAGTGAAGATGAATGATGTTATAACGAAGTGTCGCTTCCTAGTCCGAATGCGGGAGGGAGTCCCGATAGCCGAAGGTCGCGGACTGCTAAACGGGAACGAGGTGTCGGCAGACACGCAGATTGCCGTCGGCCACTAATAATGATTTATTGCTTGTACCACGTCACACGGCTCTAATAGAAAAGCATTTCGTTGAATGGACCGGACTTTTATTAATAAAAACATTTGTCTATTGGCATTTCTTATGATTACAGGAGGGCAAGATGTTGACATTTGAAATGGGCGCATTACTTAGGAAGAGATATAACGAGTTTTTGGGACCTTACTATGAAAGTGGTAATTATTTTGATGTTCTACTAATTTTTATTTATAAACTGACCCATCACATCACACGGGTGCAATTTTCTTATAATTATTTTCATTTTACAATTACGAACAACATTTTTTTTATTGATGATGGTTTCGAAATCGATACAGTATTTAATTTTTATACACGGAAGATTATTATAAAAATATTTCTGTTTTTAACAGAGAGCAGTATCGTAATATCATCGGATACAGAACTGAGTAAGATGACGGCTCTGTTGATCGCGGCGGGGCTCTGGCCGCCTGCACCGGCGCAGGAGTGGAACGACACTCTGCCCTGGCAACCCGTGCCTTACAAATATCCGCCAAGACGTCAAGACTTTGTAAGTATTTTTTCATTCGAATTTTTAAGAAAGAGAAGGAGAGAGATGGAGAGGAAGAGGAAGAAAATATGGATAGATTGTGTGAGGAATTACTGAATTATATGAATTGTAATAGCAGTAAATGGTGCTTCGACATCAGACAGGGGAGAATGGAAGTAGAAAACGTCTTGCGCCGACCCCAAGTAAAATGGGATAAGGGCAGGAAGATGATGATGAATCGTAGATGCCATTTTAAAATGCCTGCCTTATCTGATTCTCCATTTCATAAGTGTATTTTATTTCCAGCTACTTTACGAAGAGAACTGTCCTCGCTACAAGCAAGAGAAGGAGAGGATACTTAAAGCATTCACAGACGAAGGCCTGTTGTTGCCTTACCGAGATTTTTTTCACAAAATCGCTCAAATGACCAACACTAATTTCAGTACGCCGCAGGAGGCTTATTATCTAAATAATTTGTTCCTAATACAGGTTCGTAAATGCTTGACTTTCCTTTATTTGTTTTAGTGTATTATTTAATAATTTAACATCATCATCATCATCATCTCAGCCATAGGACGTCCACTGCTGAACATAGGCCTCCCCTTTAGATCTCCACATATACCGGTTGGAAGCGACCTGCATCCAGCGTCTTCCGGCGACCTTTATAAGGTCGTCTGTCCACCTTGTTGGTGGACGTCCTACGCTGCGCTTGCTAGTCTGCGGTCTCCACTCTAGCACTTTTCGACCCCATCGGCCATCTGCTCTGCGAGCAATATGGCCTGCCCATTGCCATTTTAACATAACATCACCGAAATAAAAATCTTATCTTGTTTAGACCAGATTTTTATAATTTAACTTTTAATCTTAGGTAAAGGAGTAACCAGATTGCGGTAAATTGTAGTTTGAAAAGTACATATTGATAGATACGCTTAAAGCTATGGGGAAACTAAAGATAGCCACGTTTATGTGCAAAATCATAAATTTCGAATGTCAACTAGTAGGTTGTTTTTTCTTTCCTTATTCAAACTAAATAAATTTAAACAATCGCCGCGGTTGCGCCCGAGTGTCTACAGCTTTATGTAGTATGTCTTAAAATAATGTCATGAATATCACCAATCAATGTCGATCGACAGCAATCGAGTTATATAGCGGCCGATGGACTCTGATTGATGATATCCAAACTCCTTAGCAACATATCTTCGACTGTTTTAAACAAGCTTAGTTTTTCGTTACCAGAAACGTCTCAGAGGTTACTCCGACCCCGCAAAGGGCACGAAGGAACACGTTGGATTTAGGTCAGTGCGAGTACGAGAGTCTGAGGAGTCCATCCGTAAAAAGGGATCATTATACTTATCGTTACGAATCAGTTTTACCATAGGACCAGTTCTGATCCAACCCTGTGTACAGCGTAAGGGACTGCCAGACTCGTACTGACTTAAACCCAACCTGTCCCTTAAATTCAGTTACCCTTAAGGCGAGTTTCCATTAGGCAAGTCTTGCTACTTGTATGCAAAAGTGATGTCATATTTGTGTGTTGCATTTGCATACAAATCGCTTGAATTGGAAACATGTTTTAGAGTGTGAAAATTTGCATGCAGGTTTTACTTGCATAGTTCCCAATGGAGTAGGTTGACAGTTTCTTGAAACAAAACGTACAAGTTCAAACAACCTACTTGTAACTTGAATGCAGGCTTTTTCAAGTTACTTACAATTTGCAACTTTAATACCTAATGGAAACTCGGCCTTAGCGTTCCAGACTCCCAGATACTCTATTTAGACAGTCTCGCGACTACTTGATAACCCTAAGGTTTTTTTTTTATTACAGGACGATATTAAAGTAGCGAATCCGAAATGGGCGAAGCATGTGAAGAGAAAACTTATGGACATTGCCAGATTGGAGTACTCGATGATGTTCCACAATAATTTGCTGAGGAAGCTCAGTGGTGGTGAGAATCTACTTTACATCAATAAAACAAAGTCGCTTCCCGCCGTCTGTAGGCTTAGATCTTTCAAACTACGCAACGGATTTTAATGCGATTTCCATCAATAGACATATTCCCTTTTGATTGAGTCTTTAAGAGGAAACACGATGTATACAGAGTGAATTTTTCAACTGGGCGTGGATGGCTATATTCGAAACTAAGAGGAATATCGAAAAACGCTGAAAGGAGTCTCGAGGCCGATTTTGACGAAAACTAAAACTGCATCTTTGGATTTTAGGAAAATCAATAATCCTGGCCAGGAATCGAACCCGATGATTTTTGAAAATAAATCACATCCTGTATTATTACACCATTCGATAGTGTTCAAATTCTACGAAGTAATAATATACGGCAAACTAAAGGAAATAGCAGATTTTTATGAAATTGCTATTTTTCTATGGTACTTTACTTCTACTGAGCCATAATTTATTAGAAATTATAAATTTTCATCGTTTTCAATGTTTCACTGGATTTGACGTCACAACAATCCCACTATAATCAGCAATACGAAATTATTGAGTTGAACAAAAAATAGCATTATTTCAACGAAGAAATGGTTAGCTTATGTATCGAATACAGTCATTGCCTAGAAAATTGATCAGTTTTTTTTAATTATACGTTTTCCTTAAGTTTCCCGTATATGATTACTTCCCAGAATTTGATCCTTATTTTAGCAACACTATCGAATGGTGTGATAATACAGGGGATCCAAAATCAGCGGGTTCGATTCCTGGCCAGGATTATTGATTTTTCGAAAATCCAATAATCCGGTTTAATTTCGTCAAAATCGGCCTCGAGACTCCTATCAACGTTCTCATAGTTTCGGATATAGCCATCCACGCCCAGTTGAAAAATAGACCCTGTATATCAGCCTATTGCCGTCCACTGCTGAATGTATGCCTCCCCCGAAGAAGTGCCAACCCTCCCGGTCCCGGGCAGTCCGCTGCCAGCCACATTCTTCAAATCATCGACCCATCTTACCGCAGGGCGTCCTACACTATGTTTGCCCACTCGCGCTCTGCACTCTAGCACATGTCTGCTCCGTGTATCATCTGCCTGTCTACAGATGTGGCCGGCCCACTTCCACTTCAACATGCTTATTCTAAGCGCAATGTCGGTTACTTTGGTTCTCTGGCGAATGACTTCGTTCCGAATTCTATTGACCAGAGAAACTCCGAGCATTGCTCTCTCCATTAGGATGTATAATACACTTTAATTGCAACCGCGCGAAGCTCCGATGTGTCACTAGTTCTACTATAAACATAATTATGTTATTGACTATAAAATATATCTATACAATACACTACACTACAATAAACTATAAAATATAAATTTGAAGTTTTTAAATTTTGCCAGAGTCACGGAAATGTCTTTAGGTTACACCGACCCTGGAACTCAAAGGACATTTTGAAGTAACAGGGTGGGTTCTAATCTGTACGAATCTGACAAGAGGTGTTCTACTCCGCTCGGGGCGGAAGAAGTCATAATTTTGATGATATTCTGTCTAAACAAAAAGTTTTAATAGGAAAAAGGAATACATGATTTAAATATTCATGATTAATTTTAATGCTTATAATTGAGTTGCACGTGTACGGGCATGGGATGATTTAAAAAAGGTTTATTTAGTAATCGTTTGGCCTTGACATTCACTATAAACCGGCTATTTGAATTTAAAGGTCGAAGAAGCCAAACATGATCTAGACTAGTATTAGTAAAAAGTGGTTGTTATGAGAATTAAGACAAAAAACCGTACGTACGGATTTTTGTCTCAATTCTCATAACAAAAAAAAAGCAATTTTATCGCAATACTATTAGCAAAATTGCTAAAATGGCGCCTTTAGATCCCCTGAGTGACTAAGACTATAATTTCTATCCTAGGAGCACTACTCCAACAAATAATAAAAGAAGCGAGTAGCAACAGTGTAGGTGAGTCCCAGCTTCGCCTCGTGGTGCGTACTGGCACCCCAGTGTCAGTGGCCGCCTTGCTAGGGGCCTGTGTGGCCCCGCCGCCCCGCCTGCCCGACCCCGGCGCAGCGTTACTATTCGAGCTACATGAACGACGGCCCTCACCGCAGTCGAATAAGGAGCAGAAGATTTTGGCTGACGGACAGCGGTTTGGTCTTAAGGTATACTTTTTTTATCATTTGCACTGCTTAGGCAAAAGCGTCCCGACACTCATTTCAGTTCTAGCGGCTACCTGCCACCAACTTATTACTTGAAGAAGTCCAACTAACGCAAGGGCAACTTAGCCTACCTTTTTTCTGATACGGATAGTTACACTGCTATCTGTTACACTAAGGCCCAAATCTATAGTGAAAACTTAGTTCCAGCTCAAGTTTAGAGACAAATAAACCTTATTAGTATGAAGTTGAGTTGTATTTTCCTACAGATGAACTATGGTCAAGCCTAACATAAAAGTCCTATTTAGATATACAAAAATTGAAATGCAAGTCTGATCAACCGGATTCATTGTTCAATAAATTTAGTTTATCAAAAAAATACCGCAATGCAGTCAAAATTGCATGTCTAAATGGGGCTATAAATTTGGGTCTAAAAGACACTTCAAGTTGTTGGTCCTACGCTAATCTCTCTCTAGTCTTGTCGGCTTGCTACTGCATCGGACTTCAAGAGTGAGAGTCAAGAATATATACCCCGTGATTACTCACGATTTAATTTTCCCGTCGAAATTTTCCGCCATGACAGACATTCCGCCAGTGGAATAGGTACAAACAGTGACGCACATTTTTGTAAAACGTGTGCTGCTGTTTTTTGGGAAACCCGGAGTTTTATGGCCATTTTTCTGACTAACGAATGCGACCTCCAGAATACTAAATAGGCTGGCATTCCCTTTCTTAGTAATTACAAATTGGTTTTTGTAACCCGCTTTGTAAGAAAGTCGACCGTGAACTTTGACTTTGTCGTGACCGTAACGCTTATTAGAAACGACTATTTAACAAATTGACGACCTTCCCCGAAAAACTATTTTGTTTTATTTATACCTTTTATTTGACCAATTAGAATTGGTTCAGTGTGTTTTCCTCATTCTTTACAATGACTTTTTTTTTAAATCTTTATTTATAGAGATTTTTCGCCAAAGCGAATAGGACACTCTGTAGGTGTACAAAAAAAAATGACTTTTGAAGAAGGTTTTAATCCTAGGCTCAATGACCTCTTAACTGTCACTTGAAAATTGAGTTTAGAAAAAAAATACCATACCAATACATAAGGTAATTTTTTTGTGCAAATAAATTATTAATCAAACCTATTTGTTATCTGTATTATTTCGTTTATATTATTTTCAAATGATTTTTTTTATTTAAGTGCGTGCAAGTTATAGAAATATGTTCAGCAGCGGACGTTTTCCGGCTGATGATGATGATGATGAAGTTATAGAAAAACGTGCACAACTTCACAATTTGTCGCCATGTCATCTTCACAGTTAATTTTGTTGTATAGTATGTTCTTTTTACGAATTACTACCTCAAAGGTTGTCATTCTATTTGTCTATTACAAAAGAAACAAAAATGCTGGCTGCTTATACTTTTACAAATACTTTTTTTTTCAGATATATTACTGGGACGACGACTCAGCAGAACCTCGACTAATGGAGGTACCCGGCTGCAACGCATTCTGTCCTATCGAGACATTCAAAGAGCTAACCAAATACATAGTGTCACACAACTATAACAAAGACTGCAAACTAGTTCCTGATACATAGTTTAACCAAACCTTAGTGCTTCTGACAATCGATGGATTAGGCTGTGCTATTCAAAATTGGACTTTATGACGCATGACGCAGAACATAAAATATACGAGTATAATTGATATTGTGTTTATTGGTGTTTTACTTACCCTCGTCGATCTTGAGGCCGGTCTCGTCTCGTGGTATGTTGAGGGAGATCTCAGCGAATTCGTCCGCGCCCCATTGTTGAGTTCCTCGTAGTTTTAGGTATTCTGCTATGAGGGCCGCGATGTGTAGTTGGCAGCACATAGCCTGTTAATATTTTTAGGTGGTAAGAATATTTGCTTGGAAGTTAAAAGTTCGCATGACAGTTTGTCCATGATTTACATATTCATATTATGTATTAAAAGCACCTATAAAGCTAAGGCTACACTAAGCCGCGACGCGATCTGCAACACATGAGCAATTAAAACAAGTAAATGAATGCTCACGAACATCAGCGATAACATGTGTAACTCGTTTCGCTCTTCCAGTCGCATCGCAAATCGCTGCCTAATGTAGATTCAGCCTTAGAAACATTCGGAATGCCAGGAATTAAAAATAACATGACAGACTACATAAATCCTCTTCTTTTTTTGTGGACAGTGCTAAGTTGTTCAAATTAATTTAATACTTCTTAATAGTAAAGACTTATAATAAGCTGTCAGTCTCGCGTACTATTTTTGCGAAGGGTCCCTCGTCGCGGGAGTAACGAATATCGCGGGACTAACGAATTACCGTGATCTCAAAACGTAAAGGGCTATTGAAGGACACCGTGGATTTAAGTCAGTACAAATCTGACAGTCCCTCCTAGGGCAGAGGCGCTGGATTGGAGGACACATTTGATGATTTTATCACGTTAAAAAAAGGGTCCTCCATAGATTAGTGAGTAAATAACTAAACTAACAAAAAAAAACTTTTTCACTTCTTTTTTAAATTTTTAGCTTAGGTAAAAAGTGCATGTACCTCATCATGATCTCCTTGTCTTGCATTATGTTCAGCTAAGTTTGACAGCCAGGCGTGTCTCAACCGTGGTGTCGCGCGACATGACGCTGCCAACGCATGCTGCAACTCAGCTAAGTGGACACTGCCTGCACCTAAATTATTTTGACATAAATTGTGAAGACACGTCTTTGCAATACTTAAAACTCTTTTTCAAGATTATACAGTGTGTCCGGACACGAGTTAGCGATACTTGAAGGGAATATTATAGACTCATTTTCATCGACAAAACTGCTTTAAAAAAAATTCTTACTCCAACACCTCGCGAATGGCGGCCATTTTAATTTTTTGATTTGTCGAACTGGGGTATGTGCAATAAAATGCAAATATCTTTGAATCCAAGAGACCTACATACATGCAAATGACTTTATTGCAAAGTTAAATGTTAAGGCTTTCTAAAACTTGCGAAAGTTTTCTAAATAAAATGCAAAAAGAACCAAAATACGTGGGCAAACACGAAATTGTACACAAAAATTACTGAATATTTTCACATTTTATACTCTAGCACGAAAAGTACCCCTGTATTTTGCTTAGGTTTTTGCATTAAATTAAAAGTATTTGAGTCAGGCTTTAAAATTATATCAAAATTATCACTCTTCGTTAAGTATTTTAGGAGTTATTCTCACTTGAACATAACCCTTCCTTAGCGCATGTACCACCAATGTTACAGAAGCTGCATTCTTTGGGCGAGCTAAACCGTTTCAACGTAAATTTATGAGCTGGCCTTATTAACCACCATGTAAATGATCCCAACGAATCACCATTAAACTGAAATAATTTTTTTTTTTTACTTTATGAAATCGGTTTCTTTGAATAAATTAAAAAAAAAGTGCCATTTCAGTTTATGGGTAAATTAGTTGGGATCATTTACATGGTGGTTAATAATGCCAGCTCATAAATTTACACTGAAACGATTTAGCTCGCCCAAAGAATGAGACACCTATAATATTGGGGTACATTCGCTAAGGAAGGGTTATGTTCAAGTAAGAATAACTCCTAAAGTACTTGACGTAGAGAAATAATTTTGATACCATTTTGTAGCCTAACTCAAATACTTTTAATTTAATGCAAAAACCTAAGCAAAATACAGGGGTACTTTTCGTGCTAGAGTATAAAATGTGAAAATATTCAGTAATTTTTGTGTACAATTTCGTGTTTGGCCACGTTTTTTGGTTCTTTTTACATATTATTTAGAAAACTTTCGCAAGTTTTTGAAAAGCCTTAACATTTAACTTTGCAATAAAGTCATTAGCATGTTTGTAGGTCTCTTGGATTTAAAGATATTTGCCATATCACAGTTTGAAAAATCAAAAAAGTAAAATGGCCGCCATTCGCGAGGTGTTGGAGTAAGATTTTTTTTTAAAGCAGTTTTGTCGATGAAAATGAATCTATAATATCCCCTTCAAGTATCGCTAACTCGTTCCCGGACACACTGTATACAATGATTACCAAAAGAGTATGGTAACATTTCAGGGTCTATTATGCCTTCAAACTGAGCAACTTAGACCATGATTTATATATAACCGCACTCTTCTGACCTGGTACAAACTTTTGACATGGATTCAGAACACAAGTTTGGATCAATTAAATCGACATAAACATCAATTGCTTTAGAGTTAATCACGATTTCAGTGAAACCGTTATGTTAGAACAAAATGAACAGTTCAGTTTATTACCAACTTCGAAGCTTACAATTCCATTTAAAAGTCTTCTTTACAAGATTGAATCATTACCTGACGCACCAACTCCCCCCACTCCAGCGAGCCGTGCCCGCGCACCAACAACAGTGCGCACGCGACGCATCAGTTCTGCCACTTCGCTCGACAACCCTGATATTGGCAAAACAAATACATCAACCGATAATAATTGTTAATTTAAGCTTTTGAAATCGATGAACCTTAGATACTACACGTTCTAGATAATTATGGTTAAAAAAACAGCAACAGAAACTAATAATTCAACTAGTAATAAACTGTCGTAGCTTGAGCGATTTTTGAGCGAAAGTATTATAGGCATGAACTTCAGTTAGGTACAGTCGACAGTTTGCTAGTGCTGAGATGTGTTCTATTTTATTCTCAATTCTCAGCTAAATAGAGTTGAAAATTCGGTGCGCAGACAAAACTCGTCACTTTAAAAAGCCGCCTCTACCAACGTGGCAGTAAATAGAACAAAAACATACCGCCAATTTAAACATTACTACAAGCATATCGTACCTAAAAGCAATTTCTTCAACTTGCCGATTGAATGAACAAGATCATTCAATCGTCGATTACGAACGCAGTCAAGCATCAAATACATTTTTTTTGTATTAAAATAATGGTTTTTCTTACCAGTTCCTTTCATTGCTTTATCGCCGGTCGCAAAGCAATTGATGACCGAGAGAGATTCTTGGAAACGTTTGCAGTTCAGCGCGGTTGAGTTGTCGAGCAGTTTTGATACTGCCATGATAACCTGCGACGTTATAAGCAAGTTAGATCTGACGGGCACTTTCATACGACACTGGCATATCGTCCTCTCTCGCTCATTTTCCATAGAAATGTATGAAAGTACCAATCCCGCCGATATCGTGTCGTTTCCGTTATCGTCTTATGTAAAAGCACTCAAAAGGATTAAACAGGTTGAGTTACACAACTGGGCGTGGATGGTTAAATACGAAACTTCAAGCAATAGAGAAAAAGATGGGCAGACCCGAAAATACAATAGCGAAAAATACTTGAAAGGAGTCCCGAAGCCAATTTTGATGAAAACTCAAACTGCTAATAGGATTCTTGGCCAAAAATCGAAACCGATTATTTCCAAAAAATAAAAACACGCCGTTTTACTACGCTGTTCAGTAGTGTCGCTAACGAGGATTAAATTCTGGGAAGTAATTTAACAAACAATACGGCAAACTAACGCCCGTAATTAATATTCAATCACATTCCAAATCCCGTTTTTTTTTGTTTTTGACAGCTACTTCAGATTGGACATCTTAAAAACACGGATAGGTAGGTAATTCAGTCGTTGATTGGTTACAGAAAAAGATATAACCGAATATCACAATCGAGATGTATTATTAATGTCTAGCGTTAGAAGGAAATTACATTGGGGTCGCGGACTGTGTCATCACCTATTGAAGGATCACCGTGGATTTTAGTCAGCACAAGTCTAACAGTCCCTCCCGTCCCACCGTGTGGGAGGAAACTACATTACTTGCGAGTTATCACAATTTTTGTTTATCAAGTCGGAAGAAGTAACGGTCGATGGATTAGAGGCAAAAACTTCACCCAAACGAAGTCGTTGGCAGGAACTAGTATATTATACCTGTAGATGCACTCTAGTCAAGTCCCCGCCAGTCCCGTGCTGGAAGTTGGCCCTCATCAGCAGGTACAGCGCGGCCGCCGCCTCACGTCGTAGCCACGCCGCGCGAGCTTCACACAGACGTACCACGGCTGCTACCACGCCTGAACATACTGTGCTACCACCTAGATACAATTCACTAAGTAAATGGTCGCAGTATACTTTACCTAAGCTGAAGAATAGTTCCTTAAAATTCTACTAAAATGCATATTATTGTTTTTTTTTCTCCAATAAACTTTCATTAGTCGGTTGTGGTGTAAGAAGTTGCAAGTTCGGTAAAAAGCCGCCACGCTAAGTACAAACTGTACAGGACTGAGTGAACTTTATTCAGCGGTAAATGCGTCAAACATACTTATAGTTATCACTCTGATTCAGATTGGTAAGCCTGCTTATTTTGTTGAATTCGACGTGCCGATTGGAAATATTTTGTGCCATCTTGCAATAATTAATTAATTTGAACTTCGGTTTCTCTAAGATAGAGTAAAGAACACAAACATAAAGCTAGGCACACCGCCATGAATAAATACTACGCAATATTGATAACTATTTCCACCTAACGAGAGACAAAAATCTTTTTCTCATAATAAAATACTGACCTTCAAATAAAGTCTCAGAAAACTGGTTGATATACGCTCTTAGAGCAGAAAACAGATGTTTATACAAAGTCTCGCTTTGCGGGTACTGCAGTAGCTTGAGATAGGGCTTCGCCGCGACGCCGTCAGCAGCTCCCAAGTTCTTCATGAAGAGACACGCGCGGTCTATGATGCAGAGACCTACTTCTGTGGCCAGGCAGCTTGCGGAGAGGACTGTGTGCTCGGCTATCGCTTCCAATTCTATGAACAGGGGGGATTTTTTGTGAAACAGAAGATAGATGACTTTTATGTATGTATATTTTTTTTTGGATTACCAAGTCAAAACATCTATTCATCATTGACAGCTTGTTGTGAACGCAGATGAAACGGCAACCCAAGTAATCCTGGAATGCGAGGGTGTTACTGACCAACGATCACGAATGTTCGGCAGTCGGAGGTGGTTGCAAGAAGTTTGTGGACGTTCCAAGAGACTTCTGAGCTTCTGGAAGGAGCTGAGTTGACGTTGTTAACCGTCCCACCTTACACATAATAGACCGCCTTAGAGTTTCAATACGGGAAAGGAAGCCGCCAACAATACAATCATGATAATTCTGGCTTTGACCACAGGATCACGCTGGATGCAAGCCCCTTCCAACCGATCTTATTGGATGTCTATAGGGGAGGTCTATGTTCAGCAGTAGACGTCTTGCGGCTGAAATAATGATGATGAATTCTGGCTTTCTGGATTTGCAGTCTAGGATATTTCTGTTCCAAAATCTACCCTACTATTCCCAAACCACTGCAAGTAAGGTGTAAAATACATATTTTTTTTCTCTCATCGCCATCTTTCCATTTGATAATTTTACCATGTAAAAAAACATGTTAGACTTACCAGTAGTAACCGAAGGATTGACAAGATTTTCTCTATTAACAGTGTTATTTTTCTCCACGACAATTGGAGGTTCCTTCGAGAAGTCAGGCGGACTCATCCTGGCTGGGAGAGTCCTTGCTTTAACAGGCTTTGGTTTACCGTTACAATCTGGTGTAGTTGCTTTCATTTCTGATAGGATCTTTTTTCGTCCTACGTATTGGAACTGTTCGGCGCATATTCTGAAATAGATGATAAGTGATAAAGGACATGCCGATTTTGATACAAAGAACAATACAAAGTGATTCATCGTACAATTATTTATTTATCTATCGAGCATAAGCATCGGGACGTTTCGAGGATCAATACAATGGTAATCAAATGATATTTAATGACAAGGACGGTGCTCTCTACAAAGCTTATTTTCTTGAGAAACTCGATTCGCTACCGTCTGAAATTAATATTCTATTTCACCCAAATACCAAAAAAAAAAACGTTAGGAATTTCAGCTGCATCGTGGGTGCGTTTACAAACATAGAAACTCACATACACAAACACCCGGAACAACTACCTGCAGGTTATACAAATATTCGTCCAATGCGGGGATAGAACCCGAAACATGCTGCGCAGCAGCAGTGCCGTATAATTATTGTGCCTGTGTTTTTGACGGCTTCGGATTGGACATAAGACTCGGATAGGCAAATTCGGGCGTTGATTGGTTACAGACGAAGATCGGAGTTAAGATAGAAACCGAGAAAGGTTATTAATTTCCAGCGTATTTTGCAATCGATTACTGGAATATAATAAAGGCATTGCAAACTCAATTCACCCATTACTGGATATAACTATATACCTGTCTTTTCATCATACTCTAATACCATCTGCCATCTCGTTATTAAAATTTGCTGAAAAATATGTGGCTAAATAAAAACTTACTCCAAAACATTAAAGAACGACTGTTGCTGCGCTTGCGACTGTGTCTTCCACCAGTCCACAAGTCTCTCATCATCCAAATACTTCAACACGAACAGGAAACACAAAAGCACATCCCGTACCTCTTCAGCAGACATCACACCGAACCTACACACACGAAAATGACCATCAACCTTATAACAATACGATTGAATATTCCACGATGATTTTAATGTACACAAAGTAAACAAAAATAAACCGTAATTCATGTCCGAATAAGCTTCAATATATGATTTATTTACCTGTTAACTTGATCCCCAATTTCGCTCAAATCGAGTCGTCCAATGTTTCTTGGCAGTGAATCTCCTCCAGACATTGTGGATACAGATTCTAAAGAACTTTGAGACATATTGTTGGCATGATCTAAAGAAAAAAAATATCATAAGATTTGACGTGTAAAATGAAACCTTAGTCGCATAGTTTAGAACCAATAACTACTACAGTTATGTTTGTTTACAGTCTTAGTAATTTCTGAGACAGATTTACGCGTATAGTTTGAACATAATAGTATGTAGGTATTTTAAAATTCTGTCTTTTCGTTTGCTTTTGTGTGTGTGTGTGTGTGTGCCTGTGCGTGGTCAGTTAACTAAGCTACGTCTGGGAACCCCACAGGCTTCAGAAGATTAACAAACTTAGAAAGAACATAATTATGAATTGAAAACACATTTGTACTTGCACGGGTTTGACCTTACAACCCCGTGCATCACAGGCGAGGCGATAATCTCAGTACCTCATCACACACAAAATACAAACAATAAAATAAAATAATTGAGGGTATTTCCCTTCCCCTTTACTCCTCAAATAGCTGAGGCTTCGTTTATATTACTCACCTTTTCCATACATATGATTGTTCGGTATAGTAGGAGCTTCTTTAAAATGCGCAGAATTCCTGACTGGTGTATGATCAAAGTGCAGAGTGAGTCTGTTCCTTCTAGGAGTGCTATTGGCTGATACTGCAGCGTTCTGGGTACTGTTGAGGACTGGGTTCATGGTCGCATCTCCGTCGACTTTATCGTGACCATTCTCGATTGGACTGGCCAGATTTTTTGTTATAAGACGGTGGGCGTTTTCTGTTAAACGAAACAGGAGATAAAAAAACAGAGAAACATGCGATCAGGGATTGATACGGTCCTTGTATAAGATGTAGATTTCAAATTAAACTAATGACTGAATGTTCTATTCATGTAAAATACACACTGACATGACAATATTCTGAAACCATTTGAGCATAGAATATTAAGGATTTGTCTTGTTTTAGTTTATACTGCCCCACTCCTAGAGAAAGGCCTTCCCATCAAAAGTAGAAGGATCCACTTCTCTTTCTCTTCTCGCTTCTTCTCGCCAAATTGTGAGAAAACCATCTTCGTCCTCTTCTATTTGTGTAAAAACGTTTCCATTTAAATAAGCTTTTCTTCGGAAAGAAAAATTCGAACCGCGTGCAGGATTTGAACCCGCAACCTCCGGATTCAGTACATCCGACGCTCTTTCCAACCGAGCTACCGAGGTTCTTACCTACCGCGTCGAATTCTTCAATCCATTTTTAACGTCTTTTTATATTGTTACGTCGATCCGATTGCGAGACCTATCTATAAGCTTCTCGAAGGTTCCACAAGGTCCTCGACAATTCTACTGAAGATTGATCAGGAAGTTTCTAGAAAATTCTACCCTGTTCTAGATGTTTCGAGATGGTTCTGGAATGTTCCAGAAGGTATGGGACTTTGTCGAAGTCTATGGATGTTTCCAGAACATTCGACCACCTTCTAGAAACATCTAGTGGGTCCAGCCAGGGTATAAAAAGGGCGCCGATCGGCGACCTGAGTCAGTCTGGTTTTGACTACGATCGAGGCAACTCGAAGTGAACTGGAAGCGATCTCTAAGTGACTTTTACGTGTGATTAAGTGTTGAGTAGTGTTAAGTGTTTTAATTAGTGATTCGCGTGTCAATAAAGTTTATTTGGTTTTAATTGGTGTTAATTAATTTATCCCAATACCCAGCTCGTAACAATATCAATAAAATACTTACCAAGTACTATAGTAAGCCATGGCGAATATAAGTACGCAAGTCTAGCTCGACACTGTCGAGTTCTATACCGATCATCATGTTCATGCTTAGTCAATAAAGCCCGCAACACACTCAACGCAGACCTACGTTTTAGCGGCGCCTCCCGTAATGATTGTTCCACCTGAAGAAAAATACACTTGAAATATTTGAAAGACAGATGAATTATTTAATTTATTCAAGCATGGTTCATGCTCTATGCTAGCAATGTACATATTTGGAAAACAAGGGAATACTTGTTTTAGTAGGGTTCCAGCAAGAAAGTGTCTCATTATAAAATCTTCAGTGAGTCTCAGCCTGGCCGGATCTGTGTAAAAGTTATTCACTATTAGAAAGGGACAAAAATACTGTCCTACAGCACAGTCATCTATCTCGCTCTGAAAGACTTCGTGCAAAGTCGTTAGACATCGTGTGGCGTCGTCAAACCTCTGCAGTGCATTCTTTGATGTTGTTTATAAAAATGTGATTCTACCGGTGTGTGGCATTGTGCGGCATAAAGGTGCGATGTTGTCAGTCATGCTGTGCGAGGTCTGGCAACGTCTGTCGACGTCTCGGACATTCGTCCCCTCGAATGTTACGTCCTGACTTTTCTTTCTCAATTCAGGAGGGTCACTCAAAATTAATTTAAAAAAAGAAACATATGTACGAGCGAGATACATAGATACACTGTGCTTTTACATTAAGACTAAGATACAAAATCCTTACCCTCATCCCCATCTCTTGACAATTTATTCGCGTGCAATGGAAGATTAAAAGGTACAAAGTGCTCATGGGAACAAATTGTTTGTAAAAACGTAAATTTGAAGTCAAATAACGCCTTCGGATCGCAGGCTTTAAACTTATCTAAGTATTTCTTTATTTGTCGGAACACGAAACCTCTGTCCATGAATGATAGGCATGACTGAAAAAGAAAGATTAATCGATATAATAAAGTCCTTGACAGTCAAAAGTAGACTCAAAAGATATGACTATAGGGTGCATAAACATTAATTCGTACCGTTGACAATTGAAAGTAGATTTAGAACTTGTAATCATAGGGTGCATTATACATAGAAGTTTGTACCTTTAGAAACGTGGCGAGATTCTTGTTAAATATATGAGTTTGCATCGGTTGCTGTAATATGTAAGACGGTTCCACAGTCGATACCAATTTGTCAATGTTTTCTAACAGATCCGCATGGAATCTTTCATTGCGCGACATCTAAACAAAGAAAATTAATTACAATAGAAAAAAATGCATTTGCTATTTTTTTTTTTCTTGCCCCACACTAGTCATTTCTCCTGTATCATTTAAAACCAATTAAACTCACAAACATGAACTGCCAGATCTGGAACAGCTACTTTAGATCATACAAATATTTCTGCCGTGCGGGAATCGTACCCGCAACACGCAGCGCAGAGTCGATTGCTCGGGCACTGCGCCAACCAACCGTCATTTATCAATATTAAATACTATAAACACACATTGCGGTTTACCTCATACTATTTAAAAACATAGTAGGTACTTACTTTAATTCTTCCTGTATTGATAAGATATTGTGCCATGCTTTTTGTAATAATGTCGAAGAAAAATCCGGAATACTGCATGAATTTGTTTCCTAGTAAAAAGTCCGGTTGATTGGGGTCCACGAACATGTGGAGTGGGGCGGTCAACATTGTGTGCAGTTTGAATTCTACGCAGTTAAATACGTACTGTCAACAAAAAGAGAAAAAAAATCAGATCAATGCATTTTATGCCACAACTGCGATACGTTGAAGCAATGTAAGGGACACCATTCGACCGATTCCAACTACAAGTGAAAATCATCCTTACCACTACGACATATGACATAAAACGTGCGGTTGTCTACAGGTAGATGAAAAACAAAACACGCTCGCCACGACGATGTCAAGTCAATCGAATTGCATCATTATATCGTAGTAGCAAGGACGATTTTTGTTTTTAGTTAGTAGAAATTGCAAATCGCACGAATCGTGTCATGGGGAAGCTCCTTAGCAGGCGCAGCATAGTGTCTCAGTTCAGCATAGCAGTGAAACATTATCCAATGACGGCGCAACGCACTGAGGCCTGACTCTTTAGGGCCA
The DNA here is from genome assembly GCA_950005045.1 of Agrotis exclamationis. Lineage (NCBI taxonomy): Eukaryota > Metazoa > Arthropoda > Insecta > Lepidoptera > Noctuidae > Agrotis > Agrotis exclamationis. Next base: position 8,672,403 of record OX465421.1, read on the forward strand.
ACACTCACGGGATTTCCCGTTGATTTCAACAATTAGGGAAAAAAACGAAATCATAATGTAATATCGTTTTTTTCCTAATAAAATAAAAAAATAATACTTAGTCTTTAAATGTTCATATAAAACAAATGTTTAATATAAAAATAAATATCCATTAACGCGATACTTAACGGCATTTTCCGTTAGTGTGGCCCTGGTATTAAAGTTAATAAGTTTAGGCTTACCTTAACATAGCTATCCAATAAGTCTTTTCGACCATAATCATGTATCATGTGAACAAAATGCACGATCAATTTTACGATCTGGTAACCCATATCTTGAGTGTAGCTTTTTTCAACTGTCTGAAAAGAAAAAGATGGTATTAAAAATATTTCAAACAAATCTTGTGCCTCTGCCTACCCTTTTGGGGCAATTAGGCGTGATGCACATACATGCTATGTAGATTAGAAGAGATCAACTTTCAAGGAAGGTGTCAATAACCTCCATCTGTCATCTGTCACTTGAAAATAATATTTAGCATAAAAATACTTTGTCAAAATTAATTATGAATATTGCATATTATCTTGCTTGAGTTATTTTCATATGACAATTGTTGACTCAAAAGTCTGCAAGTGTTAAAAAGCGTATATATCGTCAGCAAAACTTCCTTATTTAATATACATAATACATAAACGCATGCCTTCTCTCATACTCCTTTCGCGTCAACCATACATACAACCCTAATCTCTTCAAAGTTAGAGTGAACAGGCTTCTCCTGGGTAAGCTCGCTCCATCGTCGACCTTGTCCTAGTCACTCCTAACCTAGACTAAGGTCAAGAGCAAACCCATCAAACATAAAAAAACCACACGTAAATATAGCAAAAATTTTCATACAAAAATATAAAAATATTTACCATCAATTCAAAAAGTTGATTCATAATAGTCGGCAAGAAGGCGACGAGCGAGCTCAACTTAATCGCATGCGCAGCTTTTAGTGCATTACACACGTCATTCCAAGGCGGGGGGGACGGTGAGGTGGGAGGGGAACTTGACTTGATCAGCCTCTCTGCTTGGTTGAACAGATTATGCAAGTGGAAGTCTCTGGTGGCTACAGTGGAGTCCAGGACGAGTTGGCAGCGGAAGAGCTGCTTCTCACCTTCCACCCATACAACTTCTGGGCCCGTGTTCTGTGTAAAAATATAAATGTTTTTGTTGAATAAATGCGATAGTGCGGATGGATGTAAGAGGATGTTTGTTATTCTTTCACACAAAAACTACGCGTTTTCGTTTATCGCCTGTCACTTTTCTAGAGGGCTTGGGGGCTCCTTAGACAAGTGACAAGCGATAAAAGAAAACGCTCAGAGGGTCTAAAACGGCAACTTTAAGTAATATTCCTTCGCAACGTTACTGGCTATTTTTCTATTACTCATTCACAAAGTGAAACAATAGATTTTGAACTTCATGCGCTAAGGTATAAAGTTAAAAATCTGTCTAGGGCGCTGAACAGTTTTGGATGGAGAACACGTACATACCTACTTTATAATTTGGATATTTTTATTCCGGTATGACGTTCCCGTTGGATGATTACTGAACATCGGGAGGGAAACACCGCGGGCATAAACTAGTGTAATAATAAAATGATCAGTTTGGAATGCATTTCTCACAATTGTTGCGCTCTCAACAGTATGTTGTGATTACATGATTGTTATGTCATCATAAAAATAATGTGAATCACAACGAAGTTGCATTATTTACAGTAAAAAGTAAGTCATTTAATTCTTGTTTTCACTACTGTTACGTTTATGCGTCACCTTAATAAAACGCACTATTTGTTTTGAAGATCAAACAGCCTTTTTACTAGGCATTTAATAATTAGGTAAAAAAAAACAACAGTATACATTAAGCCCAGAGGCCTTACTCCCGAAACTGATTCGATTCCGATTTTGTTTCCATTCCATTCGAATTTCGAGATGGCGCTAGACGACTTGTATAGCTCTGTCTCTTTCCCACTACCTAAACAGGATCGCGTTAGGAGCTCGTGGTAAGGCCGCTGGTCAGTTAACCACTCATCATCATCATCAACAGATTAATCGTTCACTGCTCGACGCGACGAAGACCTCTCCCAATATAATGCCAATGAGCGCGGTCAGAGCTTTCCTCATCCAGTCTCTGCCGACTACCCTTCGCAGGTCCTAGACAAATGGCGATCGATAACAAACGATAAACTAAAACGCTCAGTAGTCTTTAATAGATTTTTTTTTATTCATTTATTTTCTGAAATCAATACAAATTTTGGTATAAGATTACAAACTAGCCAAACTGTTACGTCTGATGGCGAGAGGCGCTCTTTCACATTACAACGGACCAACGAAAAAATTAATAGGATATACAATACTACACCGTAGATTATAAACTCACTATTAAATCATAACAATGTAAAGAATCAATTTAAATTACATATTAACTACTTATTCATAACTTTCCTGTAGGTTTATTTTTAATTTTGCTTTAAGTGACCATTTACTAATTTTGACTTTCTCTCGCAATAAATCTATTTTATTAAACACTTTGGGTACCAGATACTTCGATGTTCTTTTACCGTAGTAGTTACATTTCTGTTATTATCTTATTATTATTTTCAACTTTATGTTCTTGGGTTTAAAGTTGAAAATCTATTAACGACTGCCGAGTGTTTACTTTTATCGTTTGTTATCAATTGCCACTTATCTAGGCCCTCTGGCCGGCGGACACTACACTATCCTAAGAGAAAAGAGTAGAACTCATTAAAATTATTATTATGAATAGGACATACCCCTTTGCCAAGTCCCAGTGGCTGAATAGCCAAGTATCCAGATGGCAAGTGTGTTGCTATCGGCAAGTTAACAACTTCATCGACCAACTTATCGTTTTTCAACAACGGTATCCAGGCGTATCTGAAAAGAACAACAGTTTTTTGAACCGACACATTAACACTAGCTCTCTTCAACCAATTGCCGTCCACAGCTGGACGTAAGATATCATTATTGAATAAACCAGTCAATTAATATAATTCAATATGCATCAGTTCTATGATGTATTGTTTGCTAGACACAATAGCGACGGATATCGTTACAATTATTATTGGTAATGTAATTGTTGTTGAAAAGCCTCTTAAATATACAGAGAATAGCATGAAATGGGTTCAGGAAAATTGTACCTACAAATATTGAAACAGAAAAACTGGTTGTTAGTATAATTTTTATTTAACACAAGTTGGACACAAATAATTTTGAAACAATCCTAAAGAATACATCATGTGGGTCTAGCTCCGTATATCTTCTTCTACCACATCAGTCCGTACAAAAATTCAATATCTACTCGACACTGCTCGCGAAACGGTGAAGGAAAACATTGTGAGGAAACCGGCATGTCATAGATCTAAAAATTTGAAGACGTTTGACATCTTCCAATTCGCACTGTGCTGCTTAAATAGTCTGGAATCTCGCAGAGAGGAGGTCTGTGTGGAGAGAGAGAGAGAGATATTAAAAACTTACCCAATACAAGTTTCAACATTAGCATCATTTTTCTTCGTAAGGTCACAGGATATATGATGGAAAGTGAACAATAGATGATGTTGGGGTGTTATAGTGGCCGGTAGCCTGATTTTCGCCTCGTCACTCCACGTGGGGTTCGCATTGTGATGCAGTACTGAGCACCGGTACTGTGACGTCATGCCGAATCTGCCGTAGACCGCCTAGAAGGTTAATTGAAAATGGGATCTTATTAATTAGGCAAATAGAGTTAAGTGGTGACTAATCATGAGATGGAACTGTTCATGAAAGACTGAACTTCAGTCGCAGATAGCTGCTACGAGGGAGGCCTTGCTCAGTCGTGAGACATTATGATTAACCTAACCTGTCTCATAATCTATATTAGTATCGATCTTAATATTGTAGGGTATTTGATAATGTTCTGTGAGGGCCGACGAGTGCCATGTCTAAAATAGAAGCGTTTTTGAAGTAACTTACTTTGGAACTTAATTCAATGAAATGTAACGACGTTTATAGTATACTTAAAAAATATGATAAACTCAATTCCTCGTAAATATTTAGTGGGACAACATGTTTGCGGGGAATTCCCAACGGTTAACGCGACATGCAGGCGAATTCGACTGGGTTTCAAGTTATGAAAATTCTATGCAAATATGACATTTAACAACTGCACAAACGCTTCAATTTCCTATGCGCTCGGATGCGACTTGACACTCTCAGACAAATGTAATTCAATACTTAAGTGAAATGGACAGCCACAGGGTGATATTTCTATCATGTGAAAATATGATGTTAGAATAAGGCAATAAAGTTGATATTTGTGTGAGATGTAGTCAAGTAAGCTAGCATAAAATTGAACTGAATCGGAAAGGTTATATTTTGGTTGGTCTCTGCTGTCATTTGTAGATCTAACACAGACGTTACGGTTAGTCAGAAGCTAAAAACCGGCCAAGTGCGAGTTGGACTCGCCCATGAAGGGTTCCGTAGCAGCAAGCATAGATTAGAGATATAATTATATTGAGATTAGTAAGTCATATACACAAACAATGAAACAACTGTGTTTTTCATAGTATTTGTATGAATGGCAAAGTTATATTTGCGGTTTTTGAAAATGTACTATATCTCAAAAACTGCTAACTGTATCTCATCCAAACCAATTTTCGTTGGTAGTTTTGGTTGAGGTCTACATTATATATATTTTTTTAGTTTTATCATTCTCTTATTTTAGAAGTTACGGGGGGGGGGCACACTTTTTACCACTTTGGAAGTGTCTCTCGCGCAAACTGTTCAGTTTAGAAAAAAATGATGTTAGTAACCTCAATATCATTTTTAAAGACCTATTCATAGATACCCCACACGTATGGGTTTGGTGAAAATTTTTTTTTTGAGTTTCAATTCTAAGTATGGGGGGCACCCCCAAAATTTGTTTTGTTTTGATTTTTGTGTGAAAATCCTAATGCGGTTCACATAATACATCTTTCTACCAAGTTTCAACAGGATATAGCTCTTATACTTTCGACAAAAAGTGGCTGTGACATACACGGACAGACAGACAGACAGACATGACGAATCTATAAGGGTTCCGTTTTTGCCATTTGGCTACGGAACCCTAAAAAGTGTCAGACTTTCTAGCTTGTGTCTAACAGTAACCAGTCGTACCAAGGGGTATTGTATCACCCAGTTACTGACTTTCATCTGCATCCAGTTAGATTAGAAGCACTCTTACATGAAAAGGCAGATGATGAGGAATTTGTGAAGTTCTTTATAAAACCGCCTTTAACTAACGTTCACTCAATTGTTTTGCCTTCCCGGAACCCCTCCACTAACACTTAAACTTTATGGTATGGTATTAAAGTTCAAATTGACATTTAAGTATTATTTCTTATCTTTTGTATGGGAATATAGAAAAGTGTTGTTGTTAGACTTTTTCAGGCATTTCCTTCCTCGTACTTTAAGAAATATTATTTAAAAAAAAATTGCGATACTGGTTCAGCTGCTGTCGAGATTTGCGCTTAGCAAACATTCGGCGATTGATTTTTATATTATAGATAGAAGATAATATTCTTACCTGTAGTGGTTTAGGATCTCCATTATCGCTATCCCTTATCTCGATAGAACAAGCAATATTCCTGGCTCGAGCGAACATTTTCTGAGATTCGAAATTCAAAGCCAATGGCCTGACATACAAGTGATGTATGTATGCTGCATATGGCTGTTCCGGTTCCACGTTCAGTGTTGCCAGTTCTACTGTAAGTGGCGACGTAGGCGGAAGTGGAAAAGGTTTTAATGCAGCGTAAGAGGTTGACATACAATCTGGAAGGCATCAAGTTGTTTATTATGTGCTGTTATGTCACACTACAATTTTCTCACAGCAATTACGAACTATTGTACTGTGAAAGACAAAGCAATTCATTCAGCGCTAAAACGCATATGGCTAAAACTTCAAGCAGATGCCCGACTTACGAGTTATAGGTCTGGGGTTTGATTCGAACCCAGTCAGGCGCATCCGTTTGTGTAATTTATTTTTATCATCATTTACCATCAAAACATTAAAGGATAACATCGTGAGGAATTTTCGTAGAACCAAAAATGTGAAAACATATGACTACCGAAATGCAGTGCACGCGTGGTAGTCTACTCCTTCAATCCTAGCGGCTGATTGAGTTTAGCTAAGATTTTACGTATTGTTGTCCGTAATAAACGGACTTAAGGTTACGGTTTTAATTTTACGATGGCAATGCAGAAATAGACTTTAAGTTTCCCATAAGGTATGAAAAGCCAAATTAGTTAATCGCCAATAAAGTCTATCTTACTTGGTACTTGTTCGTTACATTGATGTATATTAATACTGAGCCAGCCAGGTATCACAGTTAGTTTCGCCATTTTCTCAGATTTTCGGTAATCTGATAATATTTTTAGAAGATCATCATCTGACATCTTATTCGGCTCCTGCCGATATATCGCAGGGAATTCAGGTGTCAAATCTAAGTCATTACTGTACATTCTGAAACAAATATGTGTAAAAACTATTTAAAAGAAAAAATAACAAATATTCAGTAAAATTCTTTATTTATGAGTGTGAAGATTGCATGTTTGTTACATAATGACATCTCTGGACATGTCTGACATTAAAACATATTTTATATGCAAATACATATTTAGGTATAATACAGCTAGTATAAAACAAGTTATTTTTTATGACGAGCTTACTTATTAATAAAAATAACTAATAGTTAATAATAAAGTAGGTACACGTCAAGCCGAATAAAACGAGTCAATACTCGAAGTTGCGTGCTTTCGACACCTTTCATCATCAGAACAGCTCCATGTCATAATATGGTATGTCACGCAATATACAAATGCGTGCATAATTTCAGCTCAATCGTAAACCGGGAAGTGTGTCAAATTTTACTTACAAGATTTGATTACGGACAGACAATGGGACACCTAAATAAAATATAGTAATAATTAATAATATAAGTAATATTGTATTAATATAAGAGGACCGCTGGGCAAAGATCTCCACACAGTGGGTGCCGGGAAATGGACGGCGCCGCCGAGACCGGCCCAGAAAAAGGTGGCGAGACGACCTAGACGCTTACTATGACGGCGGGTTCAAAGCGGCCCAGTAAAAGACTTCTTGGAAGGAATTGGAGGAGGCCTTTGCTTAGTAGGACAGTTATACAGGCTAAAAAAAAATAACACCTACTTGTACAATGGTTTCGCAGCCCAAGCAAAGGGCATTCTGTATGTTCCAACACGGTTTGCATACGCTTGAACATTTTTATGGACTTTGAGGCCAAGTCGCGGGTCTTTCGTAGCCTTGAGGTACGGTTCCATCACCTGACTGACATGACCTTGAAGGATCTTGTCAATCTTCACCACCAGGAACAGGTCTGGATGAGGATTATTTACCGACAACATTACCTGAGAATCAACATAAAAATTTTATAGCTATTTTTAAACGCATGCGACGCGCATCGTAAAGATGATTTTTGAGGAAAGACGTAAACACAAAACGTTCAAACGAGGATAGAAGATTCAGCTTTTGAGTGTGAGTTGCGGTAGCCTAATTGATAAGGCGTCTGGAGTAATTATCCAGAAGACGCGGATTCAAATCCCACTCGCAGCTGAATTTTTCTTTCCTCAAAAATCATCTTTAATGTTATATGTAGCTGTTTAAACGACCATAAAATAATCATAGATGCAAGAAGTTTCACTAGTTCTTATGTAACTTTATGTAAATACCTGTCTCTTCGATCGGAACCACTCTTCCGGTATCTGTTTAACGTCTAACTTAACATCGTAACTAAAATTTTCAACTAATGACTTTGTGCACTCCGTTTCCTTGACTAGATCTCTGACGGCATCGTGGTTGAGGTCAAAGTGGAAGTTCTCCGACAGTTTCTTTCCACTCCTCGCGTCGTACAACGCTAAGTACGTGTAATACGGCTCTACTTGACACAACAGTTCTTTATCGCCGTCTATTGGCGCTTGTAATCTAAACTTTAAGCTTTCGCATTTGAGCAAAATTCTTTGGCCAAAGTGTTCTCTGAAACAATAAAAAATACCGTTCAGCCTAGACATTGTAAACAAGACTTCGTGACAGTTAGACTACATAAAAATAAAAACAGTTTATGGCTTGAGGAATGTCACTCTGTCTGAAATAGTTTTATTGTTATGACTTAGTGAAGCCGAAAAAAAAGTGACAACACCTGCGTAGGAAAAGTCGCTTTCACTGGCAACCAATTAAAAAAAAACAAAGACATCAATACTACGTACTTGAATGGTTCAAGCTGAGGTTCAGGCGAAGGTGCTCGCTTATACGGCATACTGAAGATGTTATATCGGCACTCGTTGCGCGCGGCTGCTATGGACATGTCCGTCTCGCGGGAATACCGCATCAGGAGCGGGTTCATGCTGTGTTCCAGACCCTTGAGGGTCCCGTATGTTGGGGGCGGTGGTTCCGCTGTTAGGGATACGTCGGCATCTGAACAATAAGTTTAGCTATATAGGTTAAAATTGCATTTTAGTTGACATAAAGCGTTTTTCATATTCGAAAGCTATAGAAAAGCAATAACAATTGAATGCACCTCATTAAATATTCACCAATGATCTATTATTGATTGATGCCAATGATAGAACTTAAGATGCACCTGCAATAGACAGTCAGCTCCAATACTACTCAATATTTTACCATAACGCAAGAAAATTTGATGATACATCAAGTTATATTTGATCTGTCGTTAATAAAAACAGTCTCGTAAATCCTACCTTTATCCAATGCTTCATCACTCTGATGAGTCTCCTGGCTATCCTGGTTCTTCTTCAGTGTAGCTTTAAAAGCATTGATCCAATCATTCACGTCTTCCTCGTTCTCGGCTGCAAAAGTGTAACCTTTTCCTCCAGACATACGCAATTCGAAAGAAAACCTTCCCCTTTTTGGATTCTGTAACCATACGGAATAATCAATCTTGTACTACCCCCGTTATTATAATTGCAGCAAGTAATAATCTATATGGTTTCTTATAGGGATGCATCGATACGCCTTTTCGCCGATACGATACCGATACTCTTATAAAAATATCGGCGATACCGATACGCTTATTGTGAATTAAAATAATTTATAGAAAAACAAAAAACCCGACTGCGTAAAAACTAATTTTTGAAAATACGTGAAAAAGTTAACTTAGATAGAAACTAAAAAGAAAGAAACAAGCCCAACTGAACAGCAGGAAGAAGCAGAACAGAACGACTCACAGTCGGGGCCCCTTGGGAAGATTTGATTGGTAAAATTTGAATGGGCTCGCAAGGTTAAGAATCGATTGACGTAAAAATTATCAAAATCGGCCTACGCATTTGGTCTCTAGAACGCCACATAGAAACAAACATACATACATACATACTTACATACATACTATGCCGGAGGTCGTGGTTTCGATTCCCACCCAGGACAAATGTTTGTGTGATGAGCACGATCATTTGTTCTGTGTCTGGGTGTAATTTATCTATAATATGTATGTATTTAGAAATATATAAGTATGTTTATCAGTTGTCTAGTACCCATAACACAAGCTCTGCTTAGCTTGGGACTAGATGGCGCTGTGTGATAGTTGTGAAATATTATTTATTTATTTATTTTATTTATTTATTATACATAGACTGATAAACACATTACCCTCCTTTGCGTCGCGCAGTCGGGTAAAAATAAGATAAATAAATAAATCAAAGTCAGATTACTTTTTATTAAAATAAAAAGTAGTAACAGGTTGATATTACAAAATTATATTTTTTTGTAATTAAAACTAACATAATAAGATTAAAAAAAAAGAAATCTTTATTTTTCGGAGAAATGCGATTTTGCAAGTGTGTTTGAATAAGACCTGCGCTAGTCTCTCAGATGCGACAGATCACAGAACTCATTTGGAAACTAAAGTACTTTCGCGCAATTTTTTTCAAGTTTGAGTATAAGACGTCATTGCGCAAAAAACGAATGGATCTGAATATCTAGACATATTGGGAGACCTTAGGTATCTATCGACTTCTTCTTTTACACTACATTTTTAAATTAAAAAGTATCGTTGAATCGGTCATAAAAATATCGTCGATACCGATATATCGGCTAACCCGAAGTATCGCCGATATATCGGTATCGGATGCATCGCTAGTTTTTTATCTACATATATTAATTAAAAACGAAAAGTGTTCCGTACAGAACTCGATTTAAGGATCAAAGTACCGATTAATTAATAGCAGTATCAAAAAATTTTGGGCACTTGCGTGTGGTTGTATGAACAGGTGAATCAATAGTCTATTGATTAGATAGTAACGTTTGTGAACCATGGGCCTTTTTGCATAGAGTTTAAAACTAACATTTTACAGATTCACTTTACGTTCGGAATTGTCTGATCAAACAAATTGCATCGTAAGGATGAGTCTGAAACCGTCGAACAATTCCAAGTCGTTAAAGATAAATAAGCATACAGCTATGCCCAAACAAACATGCAAATAATTCCATTTTTAGAATCACGGAAATATAAACTGGATAAGTATTACGTGACAGTAGATAAAGCCTTACCCTGACAACATCAGAACAAAAGTCCATAACGATAGTGAGCTTCGTATCCGTTTTTTTATCATCCTTATAAACTTCGAGTATGTACGTGCCATCGGCTTCTCTAAGCATTGAGCAATAACGTTTCTTAAAAGATTTTGAAGCAAGGTTACTGAATATTCTATCTGAGCCGATTTCGGGTCCCTTGAGCAAGTGTCCCTCTTTGGTACCAAGGTCCAACTTGGCCGCCTGTGATTCGTTATCACTCTCCGTTTCGGCATCGATATCATACACCTCTTCTGGAAATTTGTTCTCTATTGGCCTGTGTAAGAAAAGATAGTGGTAATGGTGTTGATAAGCGGTATCAATTACTAAGTACCTCGTTATGTTTAAGTTTACTCATGCATTGTAAAAACATTGGTTCTTTGAAATACTGATTCAGGAAATCCCTGCATTGATATGAGTTTGCAACTCGAATTTTGCTGCAATTTTAGAACTGGTCATCAAATGTTACCTACTGTGAATAAAAATATAATGTCAAACAATTTGACCGAAGATTAAGCAGATATAAAGTAACTGATGGCACAAAAGAGCTTTCATAAGTTTTGAAGGGGTCACGACCTTTTAGATTACTGTGTGTTACGGAAATATCAAGCTAATCTAAATAAATAATATTATCAGTGAAAGTGTCTGTCGTGACCATCTCATTACCATATTATGTCACTAATAAATTTACCATTTTTGGCATTTAAATCCTTTCATCCTATGTTGTGCAATAGGATATGACGCATGCATCAGATATGGGCATAATGTTCTGGCCTTGGTAATACAGCACATAACTTTTTGTTGACCATACAATGTTCATTGCCATGTAAAGTATGTTAATTATAACTACTAATGAGAACCCCACTGTTTGTTACAATTTTAGCACATCGTATGCAGCCGCCTTTCATTAGTTTTAGATGGGAAGTCGATAAATCAATGCATTTTCAACAATGATATTCAAATGCAACTTTTATGTCATGAATATTATTTACATTTTGTTTATGTATAATTTGGTGAATTCGAAGAGATAAGTTAAGAATGTATTTATTCATATATTTTGCTTTCCACGTAATATGAATTTTATTTATTCCACTGCGGGGACACAGCACAGGCCTCCTCTTTCTGAGATGGACTTGGCTGTAATCCACCTTGCGGGCCCAGTACAGATTGGTAGATGTCACATATCTTAGAATTTCACCCGCCATGTTCTAAGAGGTCTGCTGCGAATCCTTTCGGCTGTGTTACGGTTGTGTTGCCGAAAAATGAAATCAATCGAAATCAAAATACTATAGCATAGGCACAGGTCATCAACTTACGGACAGCGAGTGATGGGTAACTCGTCGTCCGACCAAGGACAAGGCCTGAGTCGACGACGCGTCGTTTTCCACGCGTTACACAAAGAAACTAACAGGGCCTCCATGAAACCGCGGGTAGAAGCTAGTAATCATCATAAAGTCTTACCTTGGTAGATTGAGGTAGGTGCCGGAGTAGTTGCTAAACTTGTAATGTATGAGGTTCCAACTGGAGGCATAGCTGAGGAGGGCCTGTCTCGTGAGCAGTGGGCAGGAGGCAGCAGTCCTAACGTCTGGAACCGCCGTCGTAACCGTCCTCCAGCGACGGGGTAGCACGACACTCTGCATGGCAATACATTGATCATTACAGGATTTGTCATGGATCTCTGAATTCAATTCTATGGTAAGTTGGTCTGAAAAGGCCACTTTATCAGAATCATAATATGAATCGTGATATAATTCTTGAAACGGATTTTTCTATCCTATTGCTCAAGCAATTTTTATTAAGATTCTGCTGGGTATGAAGTAGTGATATTTTGGGTTCCTCCATCAGAGATTTTTCAATAATCCTGACACAATTATCATTACTGGCAAATTTAAGTTTATAAAAAATTCCTGCAAAATGAATGCTCACATAAAAGGCACTTTTAGGCCCGTATTATAGAACTTCTAAACTCAAGTGTTACTTGAAATCTAGTTTCAACCAATCAAATGGCTTAAATTTAGTTTTAAGTAATGATTGAGAATTGAGCGACATTCTGTTATATTGAACTTAGTGTATTAGTGGCCGTTCAAGTATTACGTGACCACTATGGGAGGGGGGGGGGAATTTGCTTATTTTGGATGACATAGGGGGTAGGGGAGTCTAGATGATGATTACGTCATCGGTAGTTATTTACTTTTTACACGAATGGCAACCCTCACATTGTCTTTGCTTGAAAACAAAACGCATTTTCGGGGATTCCCGCGAAAAAATGTTTACGTAAGCATGGGGGGAGGGGGTAAGACCTTTGCTTACTTTTGCTGACAAGGGGGACGGGGGGTAAATAATTGTAATAAATCTGCTTACGTAATACTTGAACGGCCCCTTAGGTAAATGCAACGACCATTTATATCTAGACTCCTAATCACAGGCGACCGATGTCTGTCAACACACAGTGGCGGTTCCTTCATACAAGCCCAAAAGCCCGGCATGCCTTATTAAAAATGCTCGACAGAGAATCATAATCAAACCCGAACTATTTAAAAGTTCGCGCGCTTAATTGTTATCAAAATAACACAAACTATCCACGCCACACACTTTACATCGCAATTGTTCGCGCGCAGTTTCGTATTTGCAACATCTATATATAGCTATCTCGCTTACACGTACCGGCTTTTACCGGGCTTTCAAATACTATCTCTGTCCCTTTCGCGCCTAAAGCGTTGTGCCGTATAACGAGTTAGAACCTTGTGCGTCTACAAATCGATCAGTATGGAAGATTTAAGCCGTGCATGCGTATGAAGTTGCACGCGTATGCGTGACGTTGTCACCTTGCCAAATCTGCAGTGTTGCCGTTTTAGCGACGTTGTCGAGATCTTGGAGATTTTTAACGAGTTTGGAGACTTTTTTAAGATTTAGCAACAACAAGAACTAGCGACTTTTTAAAATAACGAAATTAAATATTCAAGCAATATCTTAAAAATAAAAAAAATGCGACATCTCGCTAGATTGTTCATATACCTGGCGACTTTTTTTTGCCTAAATGACAACACTGTTACTCTGCGTAAGTAGCTCACTTCAGTTTCATTTGCTTGAGTGGGGAAAGCTTTGTTAAAGTTTTTTGTGTGTTTTGTTAGATTTTCTCAGTGATATAATTGTTTTGGTGACTTACCTGCAACAATGGAGGTAATTGTACCTTGTGAGGATTTAAAATGCGTTCAAGTTTTGATTGGCGAAGATAAGGTAAAATCTTTAAACTTTGCTCAGAAAAAAAAAACAGTTTATTTCTTCCCGACGCCGACGCCTAATCTGTGTATTTCTCAGACTAGTAAATCGCATAAAAGAATATTTCATGTGTATAAATCATGCAATAGAATTCAAGAGGTTAATTTATTTTTTCAGCCCTTAGGCTTTGTGTAATTATTTTAGTAATAGTACAAAACGAGCTGCTTTTTACGATACTCATTGCAGCAAAAAATTCGTTGGACATACATGTCTCGAGTCGTAAACACAGTTTTTGAAACTTATTGAGTTGTTTTCTGATCTGTGCGACAACCCACAGAACTGGGACGGGGATACGATTTTAGCTATTGAAAAACAGTTGTTGGTAGAATTAAAACGATCACCAACATTTTACTTTGATGAAATTAAATCATTTCTTAAGAAAGATAGACGATTCTAATTAGAATATAAATAATTTATTTAAATTCCATAATACATTCTATCTAGCTATTTTTTAACTTTCGTTTTGTAACTTTCTGTTTTGTTTTTTTTTTGTCAGTAACCTGTTAGTCCTGTTACAAAACAAGCAACTACTTACCATAACTTTGAATTCACTTTTAATTTACTGTACCTAACCAGTAGTTTATGAGAAAATTGCGATGATACATACATAGGTACCTACAAACTCAGTCGAAAACTGAACTTTCTTTTTTTGAAATCGGTTTAAATTTTATTGGGCTTGCCTTATTTTGAAACCCTAGGCCCGCCACTGTCAACACATTAGGTAAAAAAGTCTTAAAACCGTCGTGACTCGACCACTCCTGTGAGTCCCCTCGTCGCACTGACCTTGAGTTAGCCAATCAGAACGCAGTACCTCGTCCCCCTCGCTTACGTCGTACCTCAGCGACTTGACAGAATAATTTTCGTTAGTCAGATCGTGCATGCGGCGTCTAGATATAAATGGTCGTTGGGTAAATGGATCCAAGGCTAAAAGTCCCTTCCACACTCCGATTTCAAACAAACAGCTAAATAAACTGTATACCCAAGAATGGGAATCCCCATTTAGGTTTTCCTGTTCTCTATAGACACTGTAATAAGAACTAGCTTTGCTGCAAACAGTATTGTTCTACCATTTGGAGTTTTATCTATGTATTTATTTGCTTTGATGCATTTGTATATTTATATATTACATACTAGTTGGTAGTAAGAAGTAAGAATGCATTAATATTGAATTGCAGGGTACTTACATAATATGTCAATATTTACTTGTACAGACAGCACATCAACCTACCTCAACCTGTCAAAATTCTTTAATAGAAATTAAACTGTACTGTACGATTAGTAAAAGTTGACAAATCCGGGGAAGTTGACTGTTCATAATGTTAAATTCGACTATGATTAATTTTTTAAGCACTCCTTTTCCATATTAATTTCTTCAACTGTACATCTGATAATATTCTTAAAAGAGTTTAAAGTTTATGCTTCATCATCATCATCAGCCGGAAGACGTCCACTGCTGAACATAGGCCTCCCCCTTAGACCACCACGCCGAACGACAATTTGCCACTTGCATCCATCGGTGCCCGCGACCCTCACGATGTCGTCGGTCCACCTAGTGGGAGGCCTACCTGCGTCTTCTGGTCCGTGGTCGCCACTCGAGAACTTTTCTTCCCCATCGGTTGTCAATTCTACGAGCGATGTGGCCTGCCCATTGCCACTTCAACTTGCAAATGTGATGATAGTTTATGCTTCACACATTCATAATTATAAATGGATAAAGTTTATAAGTTTGTTTGTAGGAAGCAATCTCTGCAACTGCTGAACCTATTTTAAAAATTCTTTCACCAGTTGAAAGCTAAATTATTCTTGAGTGAATTAGGCTTATATTTTATTTACAAAAATTGCGCCTGAGCGCGGGATTCTAGTATGTATATAAATATGAAGACACTTAAACCATAAGGGAATTGCTGCTAATGTATGACAGGTTGTTGGTACTAATTCATGCTTTCAAATATTTTATCATTCTTAAACATTCACTTCAACACCAAAAATGGAGAATTAATCATACACAAACTTTTCCTCACAAAAGATTGTAAACTCTCATTATTGTGTGCCTATTGTTGCCCAGTGCACGGCAAAGGTCTCTCTTTAGTTTTTATCTTTCTGTAGTAACATGGGCCAAATGCTTTAGTTAGGCCTATAGGCTACAATATATAATGCAGGCTATTTTAGCTTAGGCTCATCTTCCAGGTACTTCCGTATAAAATGTAAAATCTTACTAACTGAAACTCTGCAATCATTCACCATCTTGATGGACCAATCAGGTGAAAGAATCATAATCTCTAAATTATAATGTATTTGGTGGTAAGAGATGTGCTGGACGGAAACAGGAGAAGACCATCACTCTAGATCAGAGGTTCCAAAACTTATTTTGTCTACTGCCCACTTTGAGAATAAATTAATTTTTAGCGCCCCCATTTTTTCAGCTACTTAAAAACCAATATAACTTCAAATTAAATTAATTAATTGTTGTAAGCTATATTTACTAATTAAAACATGACTGCCCGCGGTCTTTTATCTACGAAAATGCGAAAGTGTGTCTATTGCCTTTTAATTTTTTTCTTTGTGTATACTTTCATTTCGAAACGGAACGACGACCGATTGACATGATTTTTTATTGAATAAAACAGGACAGATACATGAACCTTGACGACACGATTGGCGCAGTGGCTGAGCGATCGGCTGCTGCGCAGTGCGCAGGGTGTCGCGGGTTCGATCCACGCATGGTACAAATATTTTTATTACATGATCTACAAATAATTGTTTCGGGTCTGGGTGTTTGTGTATGTTTGTAAACGCACCCACGATACAGGAAGAAATTCCTAGTTTGGGGCAACGTTTTGAAAAAAAAAACTACGCAGAGAGAAATATCGAACCGAGTTTGAGCAATCTCTTTATTAATAATAGTTGATGTTCACAAGTTGTAGCCGAGACTCAAGACCTCAGTCGGTGTCTAAGAGTTCTCCTAGCTAGATGAAATTTCAAATCGCCCCCTTTAGGCCTGCAGCGCCCACAAGGGGGCGTTCTCGCCCACTTTGGAAAAGGCTGCTGTAGATGCAACTCCGAACTACTCAGACTACAGAGAATAATAATTTGTAAAGCCATTATATTGTGGTGAGAAAATAAGCTATTTATTTAAAACTAGATTTTGTCGGCGGCTTTGTCCGCTCACCCCGCCCCCTTCATTGTCTATGTCGCTCAGGACTAAAGCAGCTTTTAACTGCTGAAAGAATTTTTGAAATTGGTCCAGTAGTTTCAGAACCCATTCAATACAAACAATCTAATCTTCGGCCATTCTCAAAGTGTGCTCCGTGAAGCCCCGGGCCTCCGTAACGCCTTTGTGGGGGCTCCGCGAGAATACCAGCAGTCTCTAACTCTTCGATCAAGTCTCATATCAACCGATGGATGAAGAAGTTGGTTAAAATTAAGAAACAATTTCATATACATATTATATCATTAGATTTTTACTACTTTTAGTATAGTACATAATTACATTGTAACATCATTATCTATTTTATTAAAGAATGCATGTAAAAGTTTCTTTTATTGTTTGGGTTCTGCCAAAATTTTCGCTTTTCAAAAGGGTTCTGCCACCAAAAAAGTTTGAGAACCGCTGGTGTAGATAAACAAGAGTGTTGTTTATAAGGAACAAATTAACTGAGAATGCAAGCTTAGTGTAATGCTTACCAAAAGAAAGTGTGTGAATAAATAAATAACTTACAGAGACATCATCAGTTGGGTACAGTAGAATGTCCCTAAGTGGGTCATTCAGCAGGAGGGTCTTGTTATCCTGGATGTACTGCTCAAAATCCAGTGCAGTACATTTTTTGGCAATGATATTCTGTAACAAAAAAATATTTGTATTTATTTCTTGAGTTCAACCTCCAGTAGCTTGGACTCTGTTCCCGATACTGGTTGGCTACTATTTTTTATAATTTATATTTTAAATGTTTTTACATAGTATTAGATAAAATATTAAGTAAATTATTTGTTTGGAAAATTAATACAGATTTTGTATTTTGATAATGAGCTGGCGCCTGCAACTCCACTTCAAAGTGTGTCTTGTGTGAAAATTGAAATGTTTTTTTTTTATAATAGAATAATAAGTCTATCATATCCCAGGGTTGGAAAAAATTAGTTTTTTTTTTTAAATTATATAAAACAAACAGTTCAAATTGTTTTAAACAAGTGTTTTTTATTAGCTTCCTGCATTATTTCAAATTTTATATAAAAATTATATAAATTATATGCTTCATTTCAAGACTAGATGAAGACATTTTCAAATTCGCCGTATGTAATGAAATATTTACATAATATTATCAATGAAAAAAAAAATGTAATATTTTTTTTTCATTGATTATGTAATGTTTTAAGTATTATTTCATTAAAATTCCAATAAAAGTTAAAAAATATGACAAAGCAGGGACATACACTCAAATGGTTTAATATCAAGCTATTAAGACTGAATATTAATTTATTTTCATTTTACATGCATTCATCCGCCATGAAAAGTAGTTAAAATATGTAATAAAAAACACTGCTTAATTTCTAACTGAACCCTGATAATATCTGTCTACCAATCCTTTTTTATTTTATTAATACTTTATTGGAACATATTTTGTATCTTTTCATGCAAAGTATATGATTTTTTTGACATTGTTGATGACTATTAGGTTTGGAGTTATACAGACATGCATGATATTAATATTAGATTTCAAAATGTTAAGAAGTGGTAAAAATAACAATTTAGACATATTGTAGAAACAATTTCTATATAGTCAGTATAACTAGCAAAAGAAATCACAAGCTACGACTTGAGACTACAACATTATAAAATGTCCTCGTTGTCGGTTAGAAGACAGGTTCTAGATCTCACATTTCTTCACAAACTGTTCAGTGGGGCTGTTGACTGTAGCGAGCTTCTTGAAAAGCTGCAGATAAGCGCACCATCTCGCTTGCCGCGCAAATGTAGCTATAACCTCTTCTATGTGCCGGGATCCAAGACGAACCTTGGACACTTCGCCGTTTTGCCAAGGCTTTGTAGGCAGTATAACGAAGTGTCGAAGCGTAATGAATTGGACATCACATGTAAATTGTCAAAGTTTAAAAAAGACCTACATGCCATAACGCTTAAGTCGTAATATTTTGTAATAATATTTTGTATAATGTTTTGTCTTGTTATTCTTATATGTTTGTTGTTATTTTTTATGTTTTTGTATTGTTCATTTGTGTTATTTCTTTTATTACTATTATTTAATTCAATTTGATTATTTAATTTAAGTGTACTATAATTTATTCCGATTCATTTTAATATTTTTTTATTTTAATTATTTTAGCTTGTCAAATTTAATGTAATAACCTAGATTATAAGTGAATGATGTGGTCTCCTATAATTGGAAGCGCACACTTGTATTGTCCCCTGTTTAAATCTAAATTGCATGTAATTGTGTAGCCTCTGTTGGAGATCCAATAAATAAATAAATAAATAACCACAATCTGAGGCTATTAAGTTTTTTAGTAGATTGGTTTTTTAAATGATTAGTTGCTATACCTACATAGTAGACATGTAAATAAAGACTGGCTAATTATTGATGAATACTTATTTGTTTTATATTTTAATTATCTGATAGATTTATATTATACTGATGTTTTATTTAAATTGGATAAAAACATGACATTTTTCTAGCCTTTTCTGTCCCACTTCTGAGCAAAGGTCTATAGTCTATTAGTAATCCTTTTGATGAGATGTTCAGTTAATGTGAGCTCAAAGTCGTTCCTATGATGTTTACAATATCCGGCAGCCAATGTTATGTAAATATTGAATAACAGACCGACAGACAAGCCACTAAAATATCTATGTTAATAAAATTACAGCTGATATTTTATTTTATGGTTACCAATACGCTTTTCGATTTCAAATCATAAGGTACCACCGTAATATCTGGCCTAATGGAACTAATAGTGTTTCTAGCCCGGAGATGAGCATTCATGCAATTAGAAATTTCTAATGCAAATAGAAAGTAAGTAAAGGAAATTTTTCATTATTTATGAACACATTTTCTTTCGGTTTTTGTAGTGGAAACCTTATTGCGGCGTATCAAAAGTAATGGATTATGAACTATTTTATATATTCATGCTCATATTCACTGTAAATGATCGCTACACTAAAATAAAGACGTTATTATATTTACCTCATATTCTGCGCCGTTCTTTTTCACCTTAGAATTGACTGGAGGCATGGTGGAAATATTCTAACACAGAATATTGTAAGCCAATCACATCTATTTACTTTCAATAACACAAATGTTTACATTTTGGCAAAAATCAATCATTTTTCATTCACAAAAACGCCGAAAACCGCAACGCGAACGAAGATGCGAAAAACACGAACGAATAATGACACTATGACAGACGAGCGAGACGACAGGACGACAGCATTCAAACTTTTTTTATTTCTGGCATAGCTTCTGGGTCTTTGCATAGCATTGGCCATAGACATAAAGTGGACCAAGCATTTTCTGCCTAAAATCGCTTTTCTCGCTAACGAGAGGAAAAACATTACATAATTCGCCATTAAAGGGGGCTAGTGTAGAGTGAGGTATCCGAATTGCCAATTATTATATTTATGGAAAAATGTGTGCTAAAGTCACACTTAAGTCTGGCCAACGAAAGCTGTTCAATAGAAAAGGCGGGAATTAAAAAAATCGAGAGCTGCCAGCCTTGGTTAAATAGGTACGTTGCTTAGCCGGAGTTGATACTATTTATTACTCAAGACATAATAAGCGATAATTAATAATATTGTATTAAATAGTAACAGCGTCGGCAACTCTTGACTTTTAATGGGGATGGCAACTGGGGAACTAATGAATGGCGCTAGTATAGCTTGTTCCAAGCATCGTCATTGGCTGAAATCTTATAGGTACTTCAAAATAGTACTACCTCATTGGTCGGATTTGGGCTTAGCTATGGTGGCGCCATCTACAATTTTATTAGCTATGACTTTGACCGGCCTTCCCCATTCCCGCCTTTTATTCCTAGTTAGCTTTCGTTGGCCACTCTACGGATGCGAGCTATTATAGTTTGTGTTGTGGCTATGGATAATATAAGTAACCTATTCACTCTTGTTTTAAATACCCCAAGGTTCAGATATCACGAGCAAAATCTGTGTTTTTTGTTCACTCGACACTGCGAGAATTGATTACTCGTACGTCAAAAGCTCAGTTCGCCGTTGCAGTCTACACCAGTCACCGGACACGGAAGTTTCGGGAGGTACCTGAGTCGGATAGGGAGGGAAGAAACGCCTGGGTATCACCACTGCGAAGATCGCACGGAGGACACAGTGGAGCATACGGTGCAGGACTGCCCCGCTTGGGCGGAGCACTGCCGTGTCCTCACGACGGCGATAGGCGGAGCCCTCTCGCGCCCGGCATTGGTCGAGGCCATGCTGCGGGGCGAGACGGAGTGGGAAGCGATCGCCTCCTTCTACGAAGCAGTCATGCTCACGAAGAAGGAGGCGGGCCGTGAGAGGGAGAGGACAGCGTCCTCCCTCCGCCCCAGCCGCAGTGGTCCCACGGCGTCGGACGTCGCAAGGCGATCTCCGGCCACCGTAGGCGCGGGCATGCGGGGGGCGAGTAATGGGCATATCAATGGTAATGGGTAATTCGCCGCCCGACCATGGACCCTGCCCGCGTCGACGGCGCGTTGTGTTCCACGCGCGCCTCAAAGAGCGTCAGCAAGATGACGGGCCCCCCTCTAGAGGGCCAAAGCCTGCCGGGGTCGCGGGACTTATCTCATTACCGTGACCCTGGAACGTAAAGGGCTAATGAAGGACATCGTGGATTTTAGTCAGTACAAGTCTGACAGTCCCTCCCGCCCTGCCCTGGGTGGGAGAACTCATTTGATTTTACCACGCAAAAAAAAGTGCGTAGGTGCGCCTACGCACTTTTTTTTGCGTACACAAAAAACACAGGACCCTCACAAATATCCAGCTCGCACCAGCGAGTTACTGCCGAATGCGTCCAAAAGATGCGAGGCGAAGAAGTGAATGAAAACATAATAATATATGTTGAAGGAACTCGGATGCGAACTACTGCCCTACTCACACCTACGAGTTCCTATTATGTCCAAACAGTGCGAGTTACTCGGAAGGCTGACTCGTACGCTAGCTCGCTTATGTGTTTTGAACGATCAACTTTTTTGTGTAAGAGTAAATAATAATATTTGTGATAATTATTTTATTTGCGTAATATTTTTTTAATAAAAAGGAAGGTTTTTAACATTTTTTGCATTGCAGAATTTTAAAACGTAAATAAGTTATTTACATTGGGCTGTACCCAAGCTCTATGTAGCAAAGGTAGTCGCGGGGGTGAAGTAGCTGCGCGCGGGGGCAAATTGTAAGAAATAAGAAAAAATGTAAGTTTTGCAGTTTTAACGTAATATTTAAACAATTACAGGTCTGACTGAGTTCAAAAAAATTAGATATGTCTTTAGTATATGAAATTTGTTCTTTTGTAGTTATAAAAATATAATGGTTACCGCTGAAAAAATTGAGAATTTCGAGACGAAAAATTTTTTTTCGTGGTCAGAGGGTCATATTGACAATTTTTTTTTTTTGTAGTTCTAGACCACTTTTGTGGATTGTTTTTGTTAAAGTCTTTACTTTATACATTTGACTATACACTGTATTTTTTTCTGGCTTGTGGCATGTACAGATACGGCTAACTTTGCGACGAAAAACTAGTCGTTTACAGAGTGGTCGCTATGTACAGCGCCTTAAGACGCGGACTGACTACGATTTTAATCGCTTATGACCGCGTAAACTATTGTCACCACTATGGAGCGTCAATAAGATTGAAAATTGAAAAAATGATATTTGTGTTGAAATGTGACGTAAGCTGCGAATGGGCATTTATTTTACTACTTTTCTTTAGATTATTTAAAATATAGACATAAAATTAAATAATGGTTCGGTTAGTTTTAAAAAAATGGAAAACCTACTAAATTCTTAAAAAAAAAATGGGAACACCCAAATACTCCGAAATATTTTATTCCGAATTTCGGTATTCCGATTTTCAAAACTCCGAATATCATAATACCTAAAAATTACAATATCTATTATTAAGAATCACGAAATTTATTTAACCGAAAGTCGTATATCCGATTTCTTAGTTTTCCGATTTTCACATATTCAAAATATGTAATGCTCGATGAGTTCTCATTCCGAAAAACGAAATTCCGATTTTCAATATTCCGAATAAACAGATTTTTTCGGAATAATGAAAATCGGAATTTCGTTTCTCATTCTACAAAGTCAGTGCCAGAAACGAATTGCTGCAAAACCGGCTCCACGTAGTTTTGTCTACCGTACTCTTAGAGAGTTATTTAAGCCTGTGTAGGCGCGGAGTGGTGAGGCGTATCCTCTGGACTTTGACTGTTTGCCTTCAGGATTGTTATTGTTATTAGGAGAACTTAGGATCCATGAGCGAGCGAAGCGAGCTCGGGACTTGGGGCACCCCGACTCGGACAGGTTAGGTTCGAAGGGGATGGCGGGGTCTGAAAGACCCCGCCATCCCCTTCGTGTTAGGTTACTTTAAACCTTGCTCACAGAAATAGGAGCCCCGCGAAGCGGGGCTCCGTCGATCTACCTTGGTAGGTGGTAGTCAACAAATTGACCAAGGATGCAAGAGCGAGCGAAGCGAGCTCGGGACTGGGGGCACCCCGACTCGGACAGGTTAGGTTCGAAGGGGATGGCGGGGTCTGAAAGACCCCGCCATCCCCTTCGTGTTAGGTTACTTTAAACCTTGCTCACAGAAATAGGAGCCCCGCGAAGCGGGGCTCCGTCGATCTACCTTGGTGGTAATCAACAAATTGATCAAGGATGTAAGAGCGAGCGAAGCGAGCTCGGGATTGGGGACACCCCGACTTGGACAGGTTAGGTTAAGCTAACGGAAATAGGAGCCCCGCAAAGCGGAGCTCCGTTGAACCACCTTAGTGGTAATATAACTCAGGAATTCAGGATGCGATAGCGAGCAAATTGTGTCTTGGGGCACCCCGACTCTGACAGCTTTCGTTCTTCTCACAGGGATTTTTTGTAATATTATGAATGAAAACACGTAACTCAAAAATAAATTATTTTAATTACTCAAAAAAAAATTATAAAAGAAATTATTATCATTGAAAAGAAAATATTCTTATTCAAAAGAAATTCCTTTATTGAAAAGTTAAGAGGCATTTTGACAAGGCGTTTTAAAAGCATACTTTTCTCTGATAAGCGATTAAATTTTCGGAATTCTAATTATTCGGAATTTTAATAATCGGAATTTTAACCATCGGAATTCGTGTTTTTGATGTTTCGGAAAATTATTAATTCGGAATTTTTGATATTCGGTTTATTGAAACTCGGTATTTTGAAAATAGTAATTATAAATGTTAGGAATATTGAAATTTCGGAATTATGAAAATAGGAATAATGATCAATCGGTGTTGTTATATTAGGAATTTTGAACCATTCGGAATTATGAAAATCGGTATTTTGAAATTCGTATTTATGAATTTCGGAATAAAGTTTTTCGTATTATCGTAGTGTACCCAAAAAAAATGTTGTTATCGCTGGAAATACAGAGATCTTCGACGTCAAAGTTTATTTTTGTGCTACAACTTCCCAATTTTTATTGGGAATATCAAACTCTTATTTATTATTCTGTTCGGTTTAAATTCTTCTTTATATTATACCCTTCTCTGTTCACGGTTCGCGTTGCTTATTTTTATTACATTGCGTCATACTCGACGTTCTAAGAAACCAATTTTTGGGAATATTGAGATAACACCGCGCCTTAATGAAAATGTATTATGTATCGTAATACGCCACCTATTCATTTACAGGGTTAATTTTTCAACAGGTGTGGATGGCTATATCTGAAACTATAAGGAATATCGAAAAATACTGGAAAGAGTCTGGAGGTTACCTGGAGGCTGATTTTGAGAAAAACTAAAACTGCATTATTGGATTTTAGAGAAATCTATATCCTGGACTCCTGGCCAGGAATCAAACCTGCTGATTTTGGAAAAAATAACACATCCTGTATTATTGCACCATTCGATAGTGTCGCTAATAAGAATAACATTCTACTCATACTTCCCAGAATTTACTGTTCGATTCCTGGCCAGGATCATAGATTTTTCTAAAATCCAATTAGTTTTAGTTTTCGTCAAAATTTGTGATACTCCTTGCAGTAGTTTCGGATATAGCTTTTAATAAAAATTACAATTAAAAATTAAAGAAGAAAGAAAAAAATTTTTTTTAAATATCCAGTGGGCCGGGGCCAAATAAATTAGGGCTGAGTAAGTAGCAGATGACCCCACCTATCCACCATTTCGTATGTTCAACGTTCTGCCAAACACCCTGTATATAACATAGATGTACCTATAATAAGCACACTCATTTGAAAAATCTAATAAATTGTTAACTGTCAAAAAATGGTACTTATCATTTACCTACATGAACATGGTAGTGTGATGTTTACTCTACACATTGTGCCAACCCTAACCCTACCTAAACATTATTTGTTGTTTCAATTTCTGAGCGCATCACACACGGCTAAGATATATCTTAAGCCATCACAGACGACGAAGATACGATACTATAATATTTTATCTTAAGATGTTATCTTACGATATATTTTATATCTTAAGATGTTATCTTACGATATATTTTATATCTTAAGATGTTATCTTACGATATATTTTGTATCTTAAGATATATTTTATAGCGGATGTTATCTTTTTTTTTTTTTTTATTTTGGCAAAATCATCAAATGAGTCCTCCCGCCCTGGGTGGGGCGGGAGGGACTGTCAGACTCTTACTGACTAAAATCCACCCGTGTTCCGTCGGATGCCCTTTACGTTCCGGGGCCACGGTATCCTGGATTAAGAAAAATCCGCGACCCCGGCAGGCATTTGGCCCCATAAGGGGCCCCGTCGGTGACGCGTGAAACACGACGCGCCACCGACCCGGGCTTGGTCCTTGGTCGGACGGCGAGCATACCCATTACTCACCGTCCGCAAGCCCGCTCCGCCGCTGTGCCCTCTGCTGTTCAGAGGGACACGCGTTGGAGCGTCCACCCGACAGGCTATTTGCATACGGGCAAAGAAACCCCTTAGGCACACAGTGCCTAAGGAGAGTTTTTGCCCGCATCCCAGGGCGCACCGGCCCGAAAAACTGGTCTTCCCCTCGGACGTATCCGAGACGGAACTCCAGTCCACGGACGCACGTGGAGGTTTCCTGTCTTAGCACCCCAAGCGGATGTTATCCTACGATATATTTTACATCTTACGATACGAAAGTATGAAAAATACGAGTAGGTATATTATCTTCGTCGTGTGTGACGGTCCATTGAATAGTATGGCGAGCGATATGGTATCTTAAGATAAAATATTATAGTATCTTAGCCGTGTGTGATGCGCTCTGACACTTAAGACCCCTGGTACGCACGAAAATTTACCGTCTTTTATAGGTTATTTTAAAGTCGTAAACAGGTGATATTTTAGCTTATAAGACGTCATCTGGACGTCGCATGCTCCTCGAAGTTGGTCGTTCATACGTCTTATCATAAGTCACACTGACGTAAGTGGGAGACGACCACACGACGTCAAATATGACGTCGTGTGCCCGTGACATTTTAACGTCACAACGAGGGCCCACAGACGTCATGCCAGGACGTCTGTTACGTCAGTGACCGACCTTGATGTAACGTCTTAATGACGGAAAATTCCTACCTGGGTATTATGTCCAAACAGTGCGAGTTACTCGGAAGGCTGACTCGTACGCTAGCTCGCTTATGTGTTTTGAACGATCAACTTTTTTTGTGTAAGAGTAAATAATAATATTTGTGATAATTATTTTATTTGCGTAATATTTTTTTTAATAAAAAGGAAGGTTTTTAACATTTTTTGCATTGCAGAATTTTAAAACGTAAATAAGTTATTTACATTGGGCTGTACCCAAGCTCTATGTAGCAAAGGTAGTCGCGGGGGTGAAGTAGCTGCGCGCGGGGGCAAATTGTAAGAAATAAGAAAAAATGTAAGTTTTGCAGTTTTAACGTAATATTTAAACAATTACAGGTCTGACTGAGTTCAAAAAAATTAGATATGTCTTTAGTATATGAAATTTGTTCTTTTGTAGTTATAAAAATATAATGGTTACCGCTGAAAAAATTGAGAATTTCGAGACGAAAAATTTTTTTTCGTGGTCAGAGGGTCATATTGACAATTTTTTTTTTTGTAGTTCTAGACCACTTTTGTGGATTGTTTTTGTTAAAGTCTTTACTTTATACATTTGACTATACACTGTATTTTTTTCTGGCTTGTGGCATGTACAGATACGGCTAACTTTGCGACGAAAAACTAGTCGTTTACAGAGTGGTCGCTATGTACAGCGCCTTAAGACGCGGACTGACTACGATTTTAATCGCTTATGACCGCGTAAACTATTGTCACCACTATGGAGCGTCAATAAGATTGAAAATTGAAAAAATGATATTTGTGTTGAAATGTGACGTAAGCTGCGAATGGGCATTTATTTTACTACTTTTCTTTAGATTATTTAAAATATAGACATAAAATTAAATAATGGTTCGGTTAGTTTTAAAAAAATGGAAAACCTACTAAATTCTTAAAAAAAAAAAATGTTGTTATCGCTGGAAATACAGAGATCTTCGACGTCAAAGTTTATTTTTGTGCTACAACTTCCCAATTTTTATTGGGAATATCAAACTCTTATTTATTATTCTGTTCGGTTTAAATTCTTCTTTATATTATACCCTTCTTTGTTCACGGTTCGCGTTGCTTATTTTTATTACATTGCGTCATACTCGACGTTCTAAGAAACCAATTTTTGGGAATATTGAGATAACACCGCGCCTTAATGAAAATGTATTATGTATCGTAATACGCCACCTATTCATTTACAGGGTTAATTTTTCAACAGGTGTGGATGGCTATATCTGAAACTATAAGGAATATCGAAAAATACTGAAAAGAGTCTGGAGGTTACCTGGAGGCTGATTTTGAGAAAAACTAAAACTGCATTATTGGATTTTAGAGAAATCTATATCCTGGATTCCTGGCCAGGAATCAAACCTGCTGATTTTGGAAAAAATAACACATCCTGTATTATTGCACCATTCGATAGTGTCGCTAATAAGAATAACATTCTACTCATACTTCCCAGATTTTACTGTTCGATTCCTGGCCAGGATCATAGATTTTTCTAAAATCCAATTAGTTTTAGTTTTCGTCAAAATTTGTGATACTCCTTGCAGTATTTTTCGATATTCTTCATAGTTTCGGATATAGCTGTTACCAGCCAAACACGATTTCAGGACAAACTAGTTTGGCTTAGTCTAAACTAATTCTTTGCGAGCTTGCGACTTGCTGGCATCCCGACTCAGACAATTTAGGATAAAAGAGTTTTTCAGACCCCGCCACCCTCTTCGTAGTTATTTTTTTAAAATCGCCCAAAAGTAGGAGCCCCGCAAAGCAGGGCCCCGTCGACTTGCTCCTGTGAAGATAGAACTAGTTTAGCCTAGGCCAAACTAGTTTGTCCTGTAATCAGATTTGGCCGGTAACAGCTATATCCGAAACTACTGCAAGGAGTATCACAGATTTTGACGAAAACTAAAACTTTCTAATTGGATTTTAGAAAAATCTATGATCCTGGCCAGGAATCGAACAGTAAATTCTGGGAAGTAATGAAATAGTTTGCTGTACCTATATCATTACTACCTAGAATGTTATTCTTATTAGCGACACTATCGCATGGTGTAAGTACGAGTAGTCGTAGACGTATAGTACTATTAATTATTCTGTGCTATCACTCAGATCTGCTTGATATCGAATTGCGTGTAGGTAGGACATGCTAATGTTAATGCACACGATTCTGTGTTCGAAATACGCGACTTAAGTTTCGTTCTAAATACCAGTAACCATTAATGAACGTAAATTCTGTGACCAATACAAGCAAATAAAACAGAGCTTGACTGGGTATAATATTTTATTCCAAGTTTTTTTTTACCTGAATAAGTTACCTGAATATATGGAATAATCTGACATAAATGGTCAATCCTTTGCAGATTTTTTTAATAACTGTGCTTCACTTAATACACTGAGATCTCCCACCAATAACCTTTTTAACAGCTCAGTTATTCTTTCTTTTAATATATTTCTTTTAAACACATTCAATTCTAAACTCGTGATTACTCCCAATTCAGTGAAAAAATTTCTTATGTACTCATCACTTACATCACTCAGCTCTCCTGAAGTGTCTCCAGACATATAAATTGTTGTGCTTGGTATAGTATTTTCAAAATCAACTATTTCCACAATTTCATTATTTACATTTGTATCTATTGCTAAGTTTTCTCCTAGTACATGGTCTTCTTTCATATTGAAATCATCATCATTCTTATTAATTACTTTTTCAACATTCGTATTTAAAATCGCTTCTTTAACATTCTTATTTACAGCATTATCTTGAACATTCACATTTACGTTGTCATCCTCATCTTCCATCATTACATTTTCATCAATACATTCTATCTTAATATTATCTTCAATAATTAATTCACTTTGTAATTCTAAATTAATGTCTTCAGGTCTATTTTCGTTATCTTTATTTGGTATATAAGTAAAATTTGGTTGACTTTTATGCATATTTCGACTTGGTATCCTAGTGCCATTATCATTACTTTCGGCATCACTGTTTAAAATAATAATATTAGGATGTCTAGTATCTTTTATTTGCAGTAACTCATCTAATTTACATTTAATAGCCATTTTAATTGCATTATGCAAGGATTTTGTGGGACTGAAATCGGAATCTTCATATTCCTGTGATTTTCGTTTAGATAACAAGTTTTTAACTTGTGCATGTGTAATAACATTTTGATGTACTAAGTAATTGTGAGTTACTTCGGTTTTTAAACTGAACATATTATTAATGAGCCTGTGTATAGCAATTGGAATATTATCACATATTTCACTTAAATAAGGGTCCAAAAAATTAAGTCTTCCATCTAAAAATTTGGCTGCCTCTGGATGGACCATCACATACTTCTTTGTAATTTTTTCAGAGAAAATTAAAGACATTATCATGGCATATTTGTGTTTTATATTTCTCCATTGATGTATACATGAACTTCCTGAAAGTAATAAATAAATCTTAAGTTTATAAAAATGTACAATGAAACAAAAAGATATTATGCACCTGGTGAGTCCAGGGAAGTGCTATCATCATTATTATGTAGTGATTCTAATATTCCTAGGACTGGCTGACAATTTTTTTGGTATATTTCCTGTGGCCCAATTGGTGGAGTGGGTCGGGAATTGAACTAGGTTCGATTCTGCTTGTGAGCATAAAAAAAAAATTATTTGAAATATGCTGAAAACATGACAATTGAAAAATAATACACAAAGGATTTGTGTGGATTTGATCTTAATATTTGGGACTAATTAAAACATGAATAGGTATCCATAACAGACAGCCAGTTCTCGAGCCAGAATTACTGTTTTGGTTGGCAGTTTATGAACAAAATAAATTTAAATTCTTGGGATTTAGATCACTTTAATCTTTTTAAACAGAAAAAAGTGGAGAGAGCTTTCACTAGAAGTGGAACACTATCCACACTAATGTTATAATGAGGAAACATTTGGCTCCACTCTATAAGTCGTGACCTCGCTTTAGAAGCTGATATTTTTTTCTGTATAGAGCTCGACATGTAGAACGATTTACTAAAATATTACATGGCAAAGTCTCATAGTTTTCGAGAAAAAAAATCCTAAAGTTACGAAAAAAAGGGTTGGCTTTAGTGTCGTTTGGCAGGCGGACAGGGCTAAAAGTGGTTAAATCTGGTAGAGGCTGGTGTCCCAATTATAACGCTACCACTCTTATTACAATGTAATGGATATTTTCCAGGAATTTACAAAAAATGTTTCTAACCTCAAATCAAACAAAAAGCGTAATGTGTTTTTAGGTGAAACGGAACGTTAAAATGAGCGATCGACAACCAAATGTGTTATATTATATCGTCTGTGGTGTACAAATTTAATCAGAGAAAAGGAACACAAAACAAAAAAAGTTCTGAAAGACCCTGCCATCCCCTTCGTGGTTATTTTTTTTTAAACCACCCATAAGTAGGAGCACCGCGTTTTAAGATAGCATTCCAAAATTAGAAAAAAGATTAAGTTGATCTAGACTTTTTGACCTTCAGAGTATTTGACTTTGACCTCTGAGTTGTTGACCTTGACCTTAAACATGTCATTGACCTCATTATCACTTGAAAATGAGTTTAGACCCTTCACATGATTTTTCCCACCCATCCCGAAGGAAACATCGAAAAATCGGATTTTTTTTCTCAACCCCTATGGTTTTTCGCAATTCGCCGATTTCAAATAAACAATAGAAATGGACTACCAAGAAAAAAATTGGCGCCTATTGGCGCTATAAAAAGCGACGTCACGACATAAAGAGTGGTACCGCTAGTGGGATGACTGGGATGATAGAAATCTTGCAGTGCGATGTTGTACTTCATAGAATAACATATAATGCAACTTACTGGATTCGCCTAATTTGGTTGCAATCTCTATCCAGGCATGGTCCCACCTAACCTTGTTTAATTTTGAATGACGATATCTTGAACTGGGCACTGGGGTGTAAATAACAGGATATTTTGATACCAAATTAATCAAATCAACTTCATTTGGTCGCCAGTTTCTTTGATAATGCTTCGTTCTTCTACGGCGCTTGACTTCTGTTGCTTTTTCTATAGACGACATATTTTAATTGTAAATAAGTAGAATATGTAGTACTTTATTAATTATCCAAGTATCAAGCGCTTGACGAAATGTCCTGAATTTCTTTCAAAGCAATCAAATCAAAACACTGACCATAGTGACCATAGAGTTTTTTTGTATTTTTCTTTTCTTCCTTCCAACGGAAAAGGCGAAGGCCCATACAGCCTACTGACCATAGAGTACATTTGTATAAAGTGATGCCATGGACTTCTTATATCAATCAGGACTGAGTACTCGTGCTGAAAAACGTGTCACCAGAGAGAGCAACTTTGGGGGGTACCGTCTCTTTCTAGTAGAGTGACCATAAGATTTTTGAACAAGTTTTTTCCCGCTATAACTTGGCTGAATTTTATCGTTATTTTTGTGACAGGACACACTGTTTTGGAGATTTAAACAAAAGCAAAGCGAAAAATATATAAAATATATTATTATAAAAATATATTCAGTCAGTAAAGTCACTTGACCTTGACCATCAATTCCACTCGACCTTGACCTTCGAGGTATGTATATAATGCCCTCGGGATCACTTGATTTTAATTTCCAAGTCTTTTTACCTTAACTCTAAGGACACTTGACCTTGACCTTAACGTTACTAACTCCACGAGAACCACGGATCATGAGTTCATGACTTTCGGATTTGACTTTTACTTCAAGATCAATGACCCATGCATGGTGTTCCACCAGCCTACTGTTGGCACATCCCACAGGATCCCGAAGGTTTAATTAGGCGATTATAGATTAAAGTGGAGAATTTACTAAAGTATTTTCATTGTACCCCGTTTAGTACCCACAGACCTCAAAAACACGTTTTTTTTTGTATTCGTGCCTCCCTTCAATATTTGCTTTACTTTAATCAGGCCTGGCTCATTCCGTGGTGTAGGCATAAAACAGCAAGTAGATGCGAGGTCATTTTGTCGTGGCCCATTCACTACGGCTGTCACGCGCCACCCGTTCCGCACGCGCTCCGTCTCCTTAATATTTTTGTTACATTACGTGTAGTTACGCACAAGTTTATTGCTTTTGGTGCTTTTGGGAAATTATTAACACAAAATTATTATGAAGAAAAAAAAAAAATAGTACTTACATATTTTTAATAATGATCAACAAAATTGTATCTACCTGCTTGTGAAGTATGGGCTTAACTGATCATGATTAGGTAGGTTACAAGTTTGGAAATGAAGCGAGATACTAGGGGGGGGGGGGGGTGAGCATATAAAAAGACGAATATCAAACCTGACATCACTCTCACTCACCTTAAGCTGAGTACTAAGAATTAACATCGGTAGAAAGATGTTTGCGTTGTTGGTTAAGCACGTTCAAACTCAGAAAATGGCCACACTACGCATTCAAGGTCAGCGATCGTAATTCGCTGCGCGACTTTTCTACCTACCTACAAAGACACGCAACTGCAACGCGGGGCCTGTGACAGTACGCGATAGTAATTGGTCGGGTTACTAGGTTGAGTGCAAAATGATAAGGACTGGCTATTTTGCCATAGACGATAACAATCTTTTAAATATTGTTCTATTTTTTTTTGTAAGATGTAATGTTCAAAAATATAACAATAATAGGTAGAAAAGATAATATTATTATAAATATTATTCCTCACGTAAGGTGCCGTAAGTACCTACTATTAACATTCTATGCTAACAATCAATAATGTATGTAGTAATCGATGACGAAACCAAAATAATATAGGCTGATGATAAAAACAAAATTCCTTTCCTTGAGGAACATTTTATGGTAATAATGTAATTGGTAACAAATGCATAAAATACGCTTATGTACCTACCTATTTGTGCCTAAACTCGCAAGTCGCAACCCTATCGAGCTTGACCCAAAGTAACCTTTTAATGTCGTTGGCGTCAGATAAACCAAAATTAACTCTCGCGCGTAACCATTCAGTACATTTTTGCTTGCGCACGGGAAGTTTAGGCTATTATAAAAGTAGGTGGGCGGTACGGCTGCCAGTTAAAATATAATTATACATTTTTTTGGGAGTAGGATTTCTGTACCTATAGTAAATTTTAATTCAGTGCCTTTAAATTGGTAAGGATCGGGAAGTTGTATATGTTAATTATGTTACACGTTGTATACTAATCAATTTTTTGTTTTTTTTTTTTTAATTGGCATAATGTAGTATTTTTTCCCACGTTTTTATACACTCACTTTTCTTGTTTGTTTGTTTGTTTGTTTGTTTGTTTGTTTGTCGTTCCGGTTGTTTTTCCCACGTTTTTTTTTTCCCACGTTTTTATACACTCACTTTTTTATACACTCACTTTTCTTGTTTGTTTGTCGTTCCGGTTGGACTTTTGCAACTCAATTTTGAGGCACTTCCCGTAAGCTAGCAGGCTGAAATTTTGTACACGCTTTGAGTTCTGATGACAATACATGACTAGCTAAGAAACGTCATAACTAATCCAATATGGCGGCCTCCCCAAGATGGCGGACTAGCTGTTTGAAACCCACCCCCATGTTATGGGTATCAAATGTAAGGGTTTGCTGTCAGGAATACGAAAAAAATAGTCACGTGACTTAAATTCAATATGGCGGACGTCCAAGATGGCAGACAGGCTATTTGAAATGCGACCCTATGATATGGATATCAAATGAAAGGGTTTGCTATCAGGAGTACGAAAAAATAGTCACGTGACTTAAATCCAATATGGCGGACGTCCAAGATGGTAGACTGGCTTTGAGGCACTTCTAGCAGGCTGAAATTTTCAGTGTAGCTTCAAACCCGATAAACAATGACAAAAATAATAAAATAATTAATAGATTTAAAAAATCTAAAAACCCACGTTTTTAAATGTCCTAAAAATAAGAAAATAACCCTACGGGGCTGCGAGAGGGGCCATTCAAAACGTGGGGGCGTATCTTTGCAAGTTACACCCACGATCTATACACGTCATGTAAATATATCCCATAAATAATCCCTTAAATAATATACGCCCCCACGTTTTGATTGGCCCCTCTCTCAGCCCCGTAGGGTTATTTTCTTATTTTTAGGACATTTAAAACGTGGGTTTTTAGATTTTTTAAAATCTATTAATTTTTAAAAATAAAGGATCATTATTATTTTTTTTTTTTAATTAATACAAACACAAATAATGCAAACATATCTATTGAATCACACAATAAGTTCTCCTGCGATTATCACTCATTCATCCGTGACGCGCGAACCTCGTGCAATGTTAGCGCCGACTGGCGCACCGCGAAACGATTCGAGATTTTGTTAAAATGTGCGTGGGCGACGCATAGATACTATTGCGCACACATACAAGCCGCGCGCGGTGCGTTTGTATCTTTGTATGAAGATAACTTACTTCCCCTCTTTATACAATGGTTACGGCCACGACATCGTGGCCCCCGCATCTACTACATCCTACATCCCGTATGAATTATAAATGGCGCCTTTTTACCGACTTCAAAAAAAAGGAGGTTATCAATTCGACCTGTATGTATGTAATATTATCAGAACTGCCCAATTTTCATATATGTTAGTCTATATCAGCGTCTGAACAAATGTGCCAAATTTCACAAGTGTATGTATGTATGTTTTTATGTTTGTGCACGCATATCTCCGGAACTAGAAATTCGATTTAAGTAATTCTTTTTTTGTTGTACTAGGTATTGTTCAACTTAGGGTACACTGTAAGTTTCATCAAAATCGGTTCAGTAGTTTTAGAGATATGGATTTTTTTATGTTGTGACGGATTACAAGATTAGTGCATAAATGTAAGAAAATTTTGTATTTTACAAGAATTTGGGTTGACTATTGAATAAATAAACTAAAAAGGGTAAAATAAAAACTTTTTCAAAAAAGTAACCGACTTCAAAAATAACAACAAAACAAAGAAAAGGGTGAAATAACCTAATTAATAACTTCTTTCGGAAGTCGGTGGCTAATAAAAATCAATGAAATAAATAATAAAAAAAAAACCGGCCAAGTGCGAGTTGGACTCGCGTGAAGAGGGTTCCGTACGATGTTACCTATCACGTTTTTAGGGTTCCGTAGCCAAATGGCAAAAACGGAACCCTTATAGATTCGTCATGTCTGTCTGTCTGTCTGTCCGTGTATGTCACAGCCACTTTTTGTCGAAAGTATAAGAGCTATCCTATTGAAACTTGGTAGAAAGATGTATTATGTAAACCGCATTAGGATTTTCACACAAAAATCAAAACAAAACAAATTTTGGGGGTGCCCCCCATACTTAGAATTGAAACTCAAAAAAAATTTTTTCACCAAACCCATACGTGTGGGGTATCTATGAATAGGTCTTTAAAAATGATATTGAGGTTACTAACATCATTTTTTTCTAAACTGAACAGTTTGCGCGAGAGACACTTTCAAAGTGGTAAAAAGTGTGTGTCCCCCCCGTAACTTCTAAAATAAGAGAATGATAAAACTAAAAAAAATATATATTGTAGACCTCAACCAAAACTACCAACGAAAATTGGTTTGGATGAGATACAGTTAGCAGTTTTTGAGATATAGTACATTTTCAAAAACCGCATATATAACTTTGCCATTCATACAAATACTATGAAAAACAAAGTTAATTTTATTGTTTATGTATATTACTTACTAATCTCAATATAATTATATCTCTAATCTATGCTTGCTGCTACGGAACCCTACATGGGCGAGTCCAACTCGCACTTGGCCGGTTTTTTTTTTTATATCTGACCCAAATGGGAACCGATCAATTTACCGAATTTTGTTTGTTCGAATTTCATTACACCGAAAACTATTGACCGACATCTCTTTTGCTATATGCATTGTTTGACATATTTTCAGTTCATCGAAGTATCATTAGCCATAAGTATTATTTTACCGAAGTATGTTCCGCCGATTAACAAAATAACTTTTTACTATTGACCGAAGCCTCTTTTAAACTTTTTTCAATTGCCAAATGATTTATTTGCCATATTTTCACCATACCGAAATAACATTTTACCGAAAAATTAAATTACTGTCATAAAAATTCAATATATTGTGCTATAAAACTTTGTGGCGGAAACGAAATGCTGCAAAGCCGACTTTACGTAGTCTTATCTGCCCTACCCCTAGAGTGTAATTTAAAATCGCGTAGGCGCGGAGGGGTGGGGTGGCCCGCGAGCTGAGGAGCAGGTGGTTGGAACGGCCGCCGCCGCGGCTGAGGCTGGCCGGCGAAGCCGGCCAGTAAACCGAAGCTGCGGTGGTGAGCGTTCAAATCATCTGCGACGATAAGCTCGTGTGGGGCCACCCAAAACCCCGCAGCGCCGGAGCCATGACAGAAACAATGCTTGTTGCATGTTGCATGCTTGCTTGAATGCTGCGTGTTTGCTGAATGTTGCATGCTGCGTGCTTGCTGCATGTTGCATGCTGCATGCTTGCTTGAATACTGCATGCTTGCTTGCATGCAGCATGCTTGCTTGCATGCAGCATGCTTGCTTGCATGTTTTTGTGGTGCTTGTTTGCATGTTGCATATCTGTTTTTATGCTGTATGCAAGTGTATCACAATACAAACCTTTTAACAAACACAAGAACAACACAATAATAAAAGAGCCAGAACACCCCTAAAGGTGAAACCGCACTAGACGGAATTGCACTGCAGCGTAACTGCGCGTCACGACGCGTCAAAATATTCTTTATAATATAATTATGAAATTCTACGAGACATCACGCACTAGGCGGCAACGGAACTACACTGCAACCCAACTGCGTGGCAAAGAAAAGCGTCGTGTTGCGAAGTTACGCAGCAGTGCAGTTACTCGTACGCCTAGTGCGGTTTCACCTTTATAGTCCAACTATGTAATTAACAGCAAACATTAATGATAATACAATACCCGTCAGAGTTATATTATCGTATATGACTTTTGTACAATTTTTTTGTATTGTCTACATACATTTCAATGGCGCCAGCTAAAAATGTAACAGCAATAATTAGTGTGCACAAATTTCTAGGTGTTTGGTGAAATGAAAATATGGCAATTAAAACAGTGGTATAATGAATATTTGGAAACATAATACTTCGATTAACCGTCATTTCGAGTAACTGTAACATCGGTAAAAAGTTTTTCGGCCAAATGAAGTGTTGGAGTAACGAAAAAAAACGAATAGATAATAGGTTAACTGAAACAGTGGCAAACGTGATTTCGATGAAGTAAAAAAAAACCAAACGATAATAGTTGAAAAGTTTTAGGTCAAATGAAATTCGGTCAAACATTTTTCGATCTTATGATAGGTAACCGACCCAAATTGGTACGCACAATATTGAGTGATTTACCATGTTATTTTAATATCATGGACTTCTTATAGGTTTTCCTATAATCTATTAGTAGAAAACTAATTTCTGTATTTAAAAAAAAAAATTAGGTTCAGTAGTTTCGGAGATAAGGGGGGGAATGGTCAAATTTCGTCTATTTTCTTGAATAACTTGGAAACTATTTATTTAAAAATTACAAAAAATATATATTTAAGATTGTCTCAACAAGACCTTTCATTTGATATGTCACACGATGCAGTTTTCAATTATTTTTTTTTAATTTTCCCCTTCACCCCCAAAAATTACCTCCCATAATTATACAGATATGGACTTCTTATAGGTTATCCTATAATCTATAAGTAGAAAACTAATTCCTGTATTTTTTTCAAAATTTTAGGTTCAGTAGATTCGGAGATAAAGGGGGGGGGGGAATTGTCAAGCTTCGTCTATTTTTTTTGAACAACTTGGAAACCATTTATTTTAAAATTACAAAAAAATACAATAAAGTTTGTCTCAACAATACCTTTCATTTGATATGTCACACGATGCAGTTTTCAAATATATTTTTTTAGTTTTCCCCTTCCCCCCCCAAAAATTACCTTCCATATACAGATATGGACTTCTTATAGGTTATCCTATAATGTATAAGTAGAAAACTAATTCCTGTATTTTTTTCAAAATTTTAGGTTTTGTAGTTCCGGAGATAAGGGGGGAGGGGGAATGGTCAAATTTTTTGGAAACTATTTATTTTAAAATTATAAAAAAAATACACTTAAGATTGTCTCAACAAGACATTTCATTTGATATGTCACACGATGCAGTTTTCAAAACTTTTTTTTTCATTTTCCCCTTCCCCCCCAAAAATTACCTGCCACATACAGATAGATTTCATCCATTCACGTCACACCTCTGTGCTTGGGTCACAGGAATTGATATGTGTACCAAATTTCAACCCAATCGGTTTAGTAGATTCGGAGATAATTGACTGTAAGCGACAGACAGACGGACACACGAGTGATCCTATAAGGGCTCCGTTTTTGTATTCGGACGTACGGAACCCTAAAAACATAAAGCCACCGACATCCGAAAGAAGTTATTAATTAGGTTATTTCACCCTTTTTTTGTTTTGTTGTTGTTTTTGAAGTCGGTTACTTTTTTGAAAAAGTTTTTATTTATTGTGAAAATAGTAGAATGTGATATAATACGACATATAGAAATGATTCATAATATTGGTTGAGGCATATCATTTCACAGGTTTTTTTTTTTTAGCGTGGTAAAATCATCAAATGAGTCCTCCCACCCAGGGCAGGGCGGGAGGGACTGTCAGACTCGTACTGACTAAAATCCACGGTGTCTTTCAATAGCCCTTTGTGTTCCGGGGTCACGGTAATGAGATAAGTCCCGCGACCCAGGCAGGCTTTGGCCCTCTAGAGGGGGGCCCTGTCATCATGCTGACAGCTGACACTCTTTGAGGCGCGCGTGGAACACAACGCGCCGTCGACCCGGGCATGGTCCATGGTCGGGTTGCGAGTTGCCCATTACTAGCCGCCCGCATGCCCGCGCCTACGGTGGCCGGAGATCGCCCCGCGACGTCCGACGCCGTGGGCGTCCACCACTGCGGCTGGGGCGAAGGGAGGACGCTGTCCTCTCTCTCTCACGGCTCACCTCCTCCTTCGCGAGCATAACTGCTTCGCAGAAGGAGGCGACCACTTCCCACTCCGTCTCGCCCCGCAGCATGGCCTCGACCAGTGCCGGGCGCGAGAGGTCTCCGCTTATCGCTGCCGTGAGGACACGGTGGTGCCCTGCCCAAGTGGGGCAGTCCTGCACTGTATGCTCCACCGTGTCCTCCGGGCGATCTTCGCACTGGTGACACCCAGGCGTTTCTTCCCTCCCTATCAGACACAGGAACCTCCCGAAACTTCCGTGTCCGGTGAGGACCTGCGTCATGCGGAAGGTCAGGACGCGGTGACTCCTATCCAGCCACTCCTCAAAGAGGGGTCTTACCGCCACGATTGCGGCGTGTCCGATCATTTCACAGGTAAGGAATATTTAAGATTTGGTTACCTAACCTAACGTTGATTAGTGTGACAATACTTAAGGAGTTTTGAAGACAAATCTAACTTATTCTTTCATGTCTTTGCGATGAAAACTAAGGAAAATATAATTAATTGAACCTACGAGTAATTATCACAATATTGCAATAGTTTATACAGGAAGACTTTTTTACCACCGTCCAAAATTTTTCTAGGCATTAGGAATCAATCACTAACCCCATTTTTGAAAAAAAACTGGATACGTAAAATTTTCATATCAAATCATTTTCTCATAAGAATTATCCGCTCTGCGTGGTCACCAAGCTAAACGTTAATAATACTACACTTGCCGGCGCATGAAACGGGCAGAGCCAGAGCGCACCCCGCTTACCCCCCGCCCCACCCCGCTACACCTGAGCGACACATCACAGCGCGGTGTCCAGATTCATCAACTTTTTATAGATAACTTTGTGACGTGATATCTCAATATTTTTGTATTGAGTGATACAAAAAGAAAAAAAAAACACGTATTCAATAATTTTCGCTAAAGATTAATAATTATCAAAATTTGGATGGTGACTAAAAAATCATCCTGTATATTAGTTTATTTTTTTAGTTGGACGTGACAAAAATGTTGTTGTTAGAGTCTGACAAACGAAACATGAGCCTGGAAAATAGCGGCAAATTTAAAAAATCTACATCTAAAATCTCTATATATCATCTAAAATACATTTTGATACTTGCAACCGGTATATGTGGAGATCTAAAGGGGCCCGGAGGCCTATGTTCAGCAGTGGATGATGATGTCCTATGACTGAGATGATGATGATGAAACCCCAGGATGTTCATATGGGATTTTATCCTTAGGGGAACGGAGACTTTGTGCATTTTTTTTTTGTTTTACTCGAAAAATCGAATTTACAACGTTGCCATACAATATTATCAAATACCAGAACAGAATAAACCAAGAATAAGAAATTGAAAAAAAAGGACCTTTCTTCTTAACCTGGCTAACTTTTTTCTAAGTCCAACGTGACGTTTTGCTAAAGAGATATAATGCGAAAGAGGCATTGTGCAGAAAGCGACCTTTTGAGAAGGAGTCATTCCGCGAAAGCGACATTATACGAACGCGACTTTTGCGAAAGAGACATTTTACTACCAGGAGACATTTTGCGAAAGCGACATTTTGCGCCTGAGCCGTTTTTAAGCGCTGCGATGTTCGTTCATGACGTGTCTATATAATACGTCATTGTGTACGAGAGTATGAAATAGGGTATGATTTAAGCTATCAACAATTTAATTAGTTTTGTGTCTCCTAAAAAATAGAGTAGTATATAAGGAATTTGAAAAAAAAACGGCCTTTCTTTTAAACATGGCTAACTTTTTTTCTAAGTCCAACGCGACATTTTGCGAAAGAAATATACGAGTAATGCGAAAGAGGCATTGTGCAGAAAGTGATCTTTTGAGAAGGAGTCATTCCGC
Organism: Agrotis exclamationis; assembly: GCA_950005045.1. Taxonomy (NCBI): domain Eukaryota; kingdom Metazoa; phylum Arthropoda; class Insecta; order Lepidoptera; family Noctuidae; genus Agrotis; species Agrotis exclamationis. The sequence goes on from OX465421.1 coordinate 8,713,898, forward strand.
GAAAGCGACATTATACGAACGCGACATTTTGCGAAAGAGACATTTTACTACAAGGAGACATTTTGTGAAAGCGACATTTTGCGCCTGAGCCGTTTTTTTTTTGTTTACTGTCCCGATCTGCAACCCTAAATTCCATTTTTTTTGACCTCATGTACCTTAGATAAAGGAACCCTAGATTGTTGTTTGGCGTAGCCACATGAGATAGAGAATGTTGACGTCACAAATGGGGAGTGTTGTCATACTGCAAACTTTTTACCCGACTAGCGGGTACATTAAATATTATCACGCATGATCGGTAATGGTCGATATGGGTAATAATATGTTAAAAGGATAACCTGTTTATCAGACCAATTGCCTTTCGGTGAAGGAAAACATCATTACATGTGACTTTTTCCCTTAATCTGCCTAATTAAATACAGAGAAGAATTTAATGGCGTAAGATTGTGAAACCTGCTAAGCCATACTAAGTCAACATTATGCAAGGTGGAGTATGATGTGACCCCAACCCTTGAATGTTAGGAATATATCAGGGTTGAAAAAAAAAACAGTTTTTTATTATTTCAAACAGTGTTTTTTTGTTCTTTTTAGTTCGAATTAGATTGAAATAATGCCCTCACATTATTTCAAATTGTTTCGACCTAATATTTCATTTCCAGACTAGATCTTTTTAAAATGGCCATTGTAAACTCTAATCAATACTCTTGTAGTAATATCAGTAATGGGGAAGGCCGGTCAAAGCTAATTGTAGATGGCGCCACCATAGCTAATTCCTAATCCGATCAATGAGGTAGAACTATTTTGAAGTAATAGGTACTTCAAAATAAGTACTATTTTGAAGTACCTCAAGATTTGAGCCAATGACGATGCTTGGAACAAGCTATACTAGCGCCATTAGTTCCCCAGTTGTCATCCCCATTCTAATGTTGATTTTTATATTGAACGATATAGGGACATTCCTATCGGGTCCGTCGATCGAGGAATTACCTATGAACTATAAATAGGGGAAACACCAATACATATTATCTCACTCATTTTCGCGGACAAATAATAACACAAAAAAAAAACACATCGAGAGAGAGCTGAAGTCTCCTACCAATTTATTTTTAAATCTCTTATTACCTACGGATTCAAATTCCTGTATCCTGTATAACATGTAGAGTGTTTGTTAAAAAATAATTATCAATTTTCACATATTATCGTACAGACCGAATTGTCCGGGAAATATATTGCCCGAATCTGGTATCCCTAAAATCCGCGAAATGTTGTGGCTGGCCTTGAAAAAACAGGCTACGCGCTGAGAGATAGCGATAGCTATGCTCTGTCCCTTTTCTTCTTATGCGATTTGTCGATTTGTTTTTCTTTCTTGAGGGAAAGAGAAAGAGTTATCCCGAGTTCTATACTTTTTCTCTTTCTACGTCATGTACTGATTTACAACAAATCGAACCTGGCAACACTAGGTCCGACCGACTTGCCGGTCTGGAAGAACTAGGATGCATCATTAAAAAATCACGGGTCTCTCTCGAATCTTGGTACAACCTGACTGACGATAAGCACCTGATAAATTATACGAGTTTATAGCAATGTTTATTAATGTTTTTACGTACAGAACTGTAAATTTTAAGAGTCGCTAGTCGTGTTCAAGTTGTGCGAGTTGAATCTCGTAAGTTCAGCAGTGTGGAATCCCGGGGGGACATCGACAAGCGGGGCAGGTGCCCCGGGCGCCAGCTCTTCCGGGGATCGCCAAAATCATCAACATGATTGTTTGCTTGCAAACAAAAGTCTGAAATATCGGACAGGCGCAAAAAAAGCGAGCTCGCTTCGCTCGTTAATGTATTGTTCTTAGCCCTAGAAGACTGATGTAGTGTCAAAAGCGCTAGTGGGCCAATCTCCAATATTTGAGACTTCCGTTTTGACAAAAATATAAATCATTTTAATTTCATTTAAGTTAGATGTAGGTAATTAAAATAATTTATATTTTTGTTTTTTGTCAGTGGATGGTTGCACTAGTAGGTAAAAGATCGGGCGTCATTATCCTCAACGAAAGTCTCAAATATTGGAGATTGGCCCTAGTACCCAGTTTTGTCCCGGTTCAAAAAAATCGTAGATCCGGGGCTGAAGCTCAGCTGAAACTTGGTTTCAGTTCAGTTTTTCGGACTTCATAGCTAAGCTTACATAAGTGGTTTTCTTTTTTTAAAGAAGAATTTTCCAAATCGGTTCAGGCGTCATGTTATGTAATGGGAACATACCTACATAGAACAGTGAAAACAGATTTATGTTAGGATTATCTAGTACCTATCTATTAAGGATTAAAGACAGGTTAAAGTTACAATAAAGAAAGTCACGGTCTTTGTAAACTTTATTTTTCAAACATTTCAAAACAGTCTGTCTGTTTCTATATTTCCAAAATGACTGAATGAAGGTTCAGTTCAGACGCTAGCACATCAAACTACCGCAAACTGTCAAATTTTTTTAGAATTTGAACTTTATCATACAGAATAAGAAGGTTAATGTTCGATTGGGAAAATTTTATAGTTTGGGATATGTAGGTTGACGTAACTGGCTGTCTGTAAATTGAAATTTAAAATAGGTAGGTACATAAATAGGATATTTTTTATCTTTTTAATACCTACATAATAAGCAAGTACTATGTACACGATTATGATTTATTACAAGAGAATTGTAACGAAATAATTTTAATTATGTGTCATGTTTATTTTAAACATGACCTATAAAAAAACTACCTGTTTGACTTTTGAAGTCAATTTATTTTGGTCGTAGGTAATTACATAATTATAGGTAGGTAATAATAATATTACCTAAACCTATGTTCCTCGCAAATTATTATAAAAATTTAATTTGGATAAAACGCGTAGGTTTATGAAACGAAATCCATTTGTTTATTAATCTAGTCTATTAAATTGTGTAATGTAGGTAAAACCTAATTACTAAGGTTCAATTACCATTGCAAAGGAATAGATGCAAGTTTTTGTGTCGAAAGCTCACACAAAGCATATGAAACTTTATGTTTATAACGTACAGATTAGAAGAGTCGAAAAACTTGTCGCACGTCTTCCGGAAAATACTCGCGCATTCTCGAAAATTTTCACAGTTAGGATATTTTTCTATGTAGTTAATACATTACACAATTTAAATTGATATTATTTTCATTATGCATCATTGTGCTAATTTAAACTGAGCCTTATGCTCTATTTACAAAAATGGATATCTAAGTACCTATCTAATTTATAATTTATTACAGTTCATGGGCATTTTATAACTCGAGAGTCTTGTTCAAATTGATCTACAATTATACATACATAGGTATATTGAAAAAGAGAATTAAAATTAAAATTCGATTCGGCTTTGAACTCGGTTGATTGTTCCTTTGAGCATAACCCAGTATGGGGGTTCATTAGGCGCTCACAAGTCTAAAAACATAGGTAGTCTACGACTAGGATAAATGTCTAATTGCATGTGCTACATCCTTAATTGTATAATTACTTATATACAATTTATTGTAAACATACGTCTTATCAACAGATACAAAGTTCAGTCAATACTTACTTACATTTTACAAACAAGTGAAAATCATATGGGTTTTTTTTCTCACACATACATACCTAGGTACTTATTAATTACATATTTTTAATTTCCTTATTTTTTTCTTAAGTATTTAGGTGTTTTATAAAAAATAATAATTATGGTATAAATTGTTCTATAGTCTTACATTTTAGGTACTTTTATTTTTGGCATATGGCACACAGAATAATTCACAAAATTATATACTAATCATACACAACACTCTTAAATATCATAGAGATTTACACAGCTACAAAAGTAATGTTCTCGTATAGAATATTTTTATTTATTATTATGAAAAATATCACACTTAGGTAGGTAATTGAGTATTGACTCTACATTTTCACAATTACTTTACATTCCTTGCGTCCTGGTAGACGTTTTCAATCGATTCTCTGAACATCGTTGTTAACACTGAAATTGGGAGAAGAGGCTACTCTGTGAACGGAATGTGCAGGTGAGAGCCATTTTGGCGGCGGTAGCCGAGGGCGAGGAGCGCGGCACGTACTGCGAGGCTGCCGCCAGCGCCGGCTGTCAAGTATACTCTTCGTCCTCATCTTCATCCTCACTCGAGTCAAAAGAAGCCTCCATCTCAGCATGATCTTCAGGTGTTGGCAGTGATAGTTTCAAATAATCAACCGGCAACTGCTCCTTCGGGATCAAATACCCTGTTGAGTCTTGTGGCGGAGGCGGGGGTCGTGGCAGACGAATTTGCGTGGCTTGACCCCCTGCAGCTGCATCATCTAATTTTCTACATATTTCATCAAAACCTATTCTCTCGCGAGGATCAGCTTTCCAACACGCACGCATCAAATCACCAGCGAAACGCGGGCAGTCTTCGGGAGGCACCAGCACTATACCCCGTAAGATCAACTTTGTAGCGCCATCGTTATTCTGACCATAGAATGGCTGTTTGCCTCTGCTGTATATCTCCCACAGTACGACACCGTACGACCATACGTCTGATTCGTGGGTGAACCGCGCGTACACGATACTCTCTGGTGACATCCACCGAACCGGCATGGGCCGTTCTCCACCCATTTTGTAATAGTCGCACGTGTAAATATCTCGTGACATGCCGAAGTCTGCAATTTTTACAGTCAGATTGGCGCCAACTAGACAATTCCTCGCTGCGAGATCTCTGTGAACAAATCTTCTTGAAGCAAGGTACTGCATGCCTCGGGCTATTTGCAGTGCTACATGTAGTAAAGCAGGCTCGTCCAGTAGCGGTCCCGGTCGCCCGCCACCGCGGGAGCCTCGCAAGACACCGGCTAGATCACCCCACTCCATGTATTCGAACACCATCCAAGGACTCGCGTTGATATCATCTGAAAGTTAATTTGTACGTGTTATTAGTGAAATGTACGAAATAATTAAAATGTTGACAACGCCAAATAACAAATGGTTAATTACCTCTGTATACGACTCCAATTAGCGCAAGAATATTGGGATGTCTAAACGCAGACATTATAGAGACTTCTCTCACGAAGTCTTCCTCTGCATTGCGACCGGCACTTTCTTTTAGTACCTTGATAGCTACTACTTGTTCCTCAGCGGTGGTTCTTAGAAGCCCTGTAATGATAGTTTGGCTAAGTATAACAAATTCACGTGAAAAGTCATTTGTTATATGATTAATGTAGAGATGTATTAATTTACCTTTGTGGACTTTGCCAAAGCATCCTTCCCCGACCTCTTCAAGGAATGTGAGTGCGTTTCTGTCCAAGAGTTGAACCTGTGACTTGTTGGTGTCGTCAGCGTCCAGGGCCCCTGGGGTACCCGGCACCGGTATGTTGCCTGCCCCGTAAACTCCGTACTGCGGGTTCGTTATATATCGTTCAGCAAGCAGTGGCTCCCCCGGTCGCACACGCTATAAAAAACCAAGCTGTTCAATATATTTGCGTCTTTTTGGAGTGTGCAACGGACCATAGGAGAAATTAAGCAACAAGAAAGCAGCATTTGTAGTTCTTTCTCTTTATTTCATGCAGTTTATACGCAGCAGGCTAGTTTCCAGCATCACCAAATCGCAAATCTAAATTAATCCGTCAGAGTTTTGATAAATAATGAATGCGTATTTATTCTTTTGTTAAATCAGTCAATGTTTACAAAGATACAAAGTATCAAAACTCGGGAGTGGGGCCTTGCGACGCGACGCCGCGACTTCGAAAAATGTCACCACAACATGGCGTATTGTATTTAAAAGTGTCCTATCCTATCTTCGTCAATTTTGGTTGGCGTAATAAAAAAAATACGGGTCAAATACTTTTTAATTGATATGTTAGATTTTTTGGTACAGAACCTATTATGGAAAAAAATCTAAATTGATTTGGATATAAAGTTTCTCTCGTGTCCTTATACTTACAGGCTGCGTTTTCCCGTCTACACGAGACATTCGCTTTTTGAGGTAAAACAGGATAATCGAGACGATTAGTATTAAAGTAACGGCCCCAGAAACGGTGACTGCTATTAGGGTGCCCACACTGGCGGACATGCCGCTCTCTATTGATGAACCGTTCCCAGTTGTGGGCTCCGCGAAGATCTCTCCACTTGTTAGGTATTTGGATACCTAGAAAAAAGACAACATACGACATGTTAATTTTTCGAACGTATACTACCTATACTATACTTATAATTATATAGAATGATTCTGATTTCAAAGTGATTCTAATGTTGACGTCTATGGCTAAATAAACGATGGATCATGGAATTTGGATCAAAGGCAGATCATGACCTGTCTTAGGATCTGAGTATAGTCTAGACCTGTATTACAAAACGTATATATCAAAACTCGAGCTTTACATAAAACAGTTTATTAATTTTATTAAACCAATCGAATGGCTTAAATCTAGTTTTAAGTAATGCTTGAGTATTGATTGACCGACGTTCTGCAAAATGGAACTAATGGTACCTAAGTGAAGAATATAGGATGCATTTAAATCCCGTTTTAATAAGAATATGTTCCGATCTTCTCAAGTTATATTTTCCGACCTCCACTGACAAGCCGAGGGCAAACATTGTTACCGATAACCTATAGTTTTCTTAACAGGATTTCCTCGGCTTACCATACCACCCAGCTCTATTTTCATGTATGGTGTAGGTACTTAGATAAATATGTCCATACCTATTATGGGTCGACGGCCAAGTAAATTTTATCAAACCAGACAGAACATAATTGAAAAACAATTAATGCACGAACAAATAATGTCATAACAAACGTAGAGACGAGACATCGTAAACAAAGTACTCCCACAATTTGGGTGTCATCTACGTTATCACGACTGACCCTATCATGAATATTTATCAGTGCCTAAATAACCATGGAAAAACACTGATTTCATTTACCATCTCCCATAATATTTCAGCGTGTCTGATTAAAATCAATACTGTCATTGATAAAGTTCATCGTTGGTTATTTTCATTGTGTCCATCGTCCTCGACTCAATTATTTTGCAGGACAAAACCCACTTCAGTTTTTTGGGTCATGTTTTGATCAAACATCTATGTCACATAGCGTAGGTGGAAACGAGATTAATTCATTAGAGTCGAGGTAAATGTATGCATCAAGTGAGGTTAAGTGCAACCGCATACTGTAAGAAGTTTCTGTTAGAAAAATTCTGATGCTTGCGGGGTGCATACTGCATACTGTCAGAAGTTTTGATCGGGAAACTTTTACATTTTACAATAGAAACGTATGCACCGAGTGCCTTTGAGCATCAGAAACGGACGATCGATCACAATTTTTCATACAGTAATAAATAAATAATAATAAATATTCCACAACTACATACACACAACGCCATCTAGTCCCAAGCTAAGCAGAGCTTGTGTTATGGGTACTAGACAACTGATAAACATACTTATATATTTCTAAATACATACATCTAATACAAAATGTATGCAGTGAGCGCCTTTCGGCGACGAGAACCATAGCTTTTCTGGCAGACATTTCTAACAGTATGCGCTGGCGCTTAATACGACTTCTCACAAACTAACCTAATATTTTTTAATCAAGCTGGCAATCTGTGCAGCAGGACTGAATGATAACGTGATAAAAGGAGTTTTAATTAAGATGGATGATCTCACTTGTGCGGTGGGCGGTGATGGCGCGTATCGGCTCTCGGAGGCATTCGAGGTTCTCGGCGGGATCACGTTGTATATAGGCTTCAAAGTCACGGGAACTGGAAATAATTAATACAGTTTACGGTTAAACCTTCAGTGACATTATTTAAGCTGGTTAAGCAAGTGTGGCGATGGTGTTCGTCCAGTTTTGCTGATGGTTTTTGTCTGGGTGGAAATTGTTATTTTAGTCTGATGTTCATTTAATTAAAACTAAAGTGTTTGTGGCTAATTTTGTCAAGGGTTTCCAGTGCAATATCAAACATATCCTTAGTGATAAATTCGAAACTCTTGTAGTTACTATCAGACAATAAAGTCTTATCACTTCTCCAAAAAATCTTATCATTTGTCACTAGCAACAAGAAAAATATAACAGAACTTACTAAAAAAACAATCATAGCAATAAAACTCGCTATCATAGAACTACCGATTACAAAACAGAATCGTCGTTACATCAAAACAACGAAAACAAAAGTTCAATAAACTCTATAACAAATTATGATCAATCAAGAATTGTGGGAGTTATTAATAGAAATAAGATCACCTGTGCTTCTGGGGCATTTGAAGTCTTCGGTTACCGGTAGACCGTTGGAAGTGCAGCGGCAGTAATGCATGGTACTGTTGTATGGCATGCACGCCGCCTCCTTACCGCACGAATTGAGGCCGCAGGTTCCCGGTAAGTATGTTGCTGGAAAATAAACCATTTTTGATGTGATTTTCCTAAAGAAAGTGTTGCTTAGAAGGTTCTCAAATGTAGTGTTGATGCTGTGTTCTTAGGGTTGTTAGATTTGCTGGCATCGAATCCGGCCAAAAATTATATTTCTCATTTTTTGCGGCTTCTATATTTGTTAAAGAGTGACTAAAATTTAGTTTTGCCTGGAGTCCATTCATGGACAACGGTTTCGTTGTTTTGTCCACAAGTTACCTATTAAAATTTAAATAAAAATACGCGCGTCTTGAGGAGCTTTCAGCTATAAGACAGAACTCCTATAGGGCCAAACGCCTGCTGGGGTGCGTTTAAGTCAATTATCCAGATTTGTTGTTAATGCTCGATTCACGCCGTAAAAACGTATATTTTTATTTTAGAGAGTACCTCCGTGAATATTATTTGTGGATCATGGATATAATTAATATTACACCGGCAAATTGATTTTTCATGTTTCGGTCCATTTTTACTGTGTAATAATTTCGAGATCACAATTTAATCCTAACTTTACGGAGATTACAATAAAAATATTCGGACTGTTGAGTTGAATTGAATTGTTACTTGTTTTATAAAAGCTGTCAATTGAATTTCACAGCTAACATTGATAGAAACCTATGACCCTATGACTCCGTTCAGCGAACCCTCGCTAGTCTACCGGCTTACTTAAACGCACCCCTGCGGTTGCGTGACTGTCTTAGCAGGATAGCGAGGCCCTGCAACGCACAGGGCAACCAAAAAGAGAGTCTAAAATTCCTTTCCGCTCCACCCGGGGTGCGAAAACTCATTTTACCACCCCAAAAAGGCGTATTGATTACATTATGCTTTTATCTCACTAGACAACATATTTGTATGTCAATATTTGACCAGTATAGGAACGCTCAGTAACTTGTAATCAATGTCCAATGTATGTAATGTCCAGTTTGAAACTAAACACAGCTATTAGAAATTCACGTCAAAGTATGTCCCACGCTACTTGCAATTTAAATCCGAACCGCTTTAATTGTAAAGTTAAATGAAATGTTTTCTCTTATTTGTGGAGCGTGGAACCAGGTATTTAAAAGTATGTAAATTGTAATCATAGAGATAGTATTTAAATACCTATTCATAATATTGACTACTTAGATTAGTTCATCATTCGTATTCAATGAGGAATTAATTGCAAGATTTTGTATCTTTATTCGCAAAAATAACTACTTAGGTAATTTAATTTCAGTTGATAAAATTGTAGAGCGAAGTCTCTGTTTTCTGTCTACCGAATTATATAATTACCGAATTTTCTAACTTAGATAAACTTTGTACAAAACAATAAATAACAAACACTACAAATTAAAATAAGACATCTCAATCAAATCTGTGCCAATAAATGGCCACCGCAGAACATCGCCCTTTCCATTAAGGCGAATAGTTCGACGGAGTAATTACCATAATCACAACGCTTGCCAAGTGATTGATTAATAACAGCACAGTGTTAAATAGTGGTCCTAAGTTTTCTGATCAACTTGAGTGATTTAGGTATTTAAATAAATAAACTGTAAATTAAATAAATGACGGGACGCTATTAGGCCTCTGGTAGAAGTTAATGAAAAAGATATATTTTGTCTATGGTCGAGCGTACAGGTGTTTTGCAAAGATTTATGCCGGATAAGCGCGACCGCATACCTACTCTATGTTTGTCAGAAAAGTTCTGATGCTGCCGGATGCACCCCACATACCATCAGAAAAGATCCAGCAACTTTTACGCGATAAAAAATGTACATATGTACCGAGTTCCTTTTGGCTACGGCGAGCGTCAAATGTGGACGATCCGTCAGAATTTTTCTTACAGCAGTGTGCTGTATATAAGTAATACAAAATGTACCTATGCAGCGAATTCCTTCTGGAGAGGATTCAGATTTTTTCTGACATATATTTTTAATAGCTGGACCACACTAACGGCATTTCCCGTTGGTATGGCCCTAGTGTCTAATTAGATAATTACGTTCAGACAGTGTTTTACCAACTGTCATGTCGCGGTTAGCAATTCGTTAGCGTTTTTAAAAAAATATAATTATGCAGGGTTAATTTTCGGCGGAGCGTGGATGGCTACCTATTTCGAAACTATGCGGAATATCGAAAAATACTAAAAGGAAAGGAGTGTTAAGGCCGATTTTAACGAAAACTAAAACTGCACTGTGTGATTATTTTTCCAAAATCAGCGGGTTCGATTCCTGGCCAGGATTATTAATTTTTCTAAAATCCAATGATGCAGTTTCAACTTTTGTCAAAATCGGCCTCGAGATTCCTTTCAGCATTTTTTGTTATTCGCATATTTTCGGATATAGCCATTCATATGCCCAGTTGAAAAATTCCTCCTGTATATGACTCTTTAAGTCTCTATATAAATAAAGGTAATATGGGAATGAGAAAAAACTTTTTTTTAAAAAAATGTAACCGCCTTCAAAAACAACCATAAAAAACGGTAAAAAAACCTACAAAATAACTTTTCTTTCGGAAGTCGGTGTCTTTGTTTTCTTTATTTCATTGTCTTTTTTTTGCCACCGACTTCCGAAAGAAAAGTTATTTTGTAGGTTTTTTTACCGTTTTTTATGGTTGTTTTTGAAGGCGGTTACATTTTTTTAAAAAAAAGTTTTTATTTTACTCTTTTTAGATTAAATATTCAACCCGAATTCTTGTCAAATAAGATGTGCACTAGAATTTTGTAATCCATAACACCGGTAATAACATCGCTCATGTACACAATAAGCTAATAAAATTCCCTATCTCAAAAACTACCGAACCGATTTTGATGAATTTACAATATTCCCTAAGTTAAATGATTCCCAGTACAACAAAAAAAGAATTACTTAAATCGGACTTGTAGTTCCAGAGATATGCGAACTCAAACTAAATCAGTCGATGCCTACTCCTTACTATTAAGGAGTTCTACCTTCCATCATCAGCTCAGCTACATGAAATTATGATGACCATACGCAAGTACTTAAATTACTTCATAAAATTTGCGAAAAACGGTGTGTCGGCCTATAAAATTCGAGGGTTGCCCTCGATTTCTCCAGGATCCAATCATCAGATCCCAACTTGGTGACTATGGGACCACCTCAGAAGTACCTCCTTTCGAACAAAAAAAGAATTTTAATAAAAATCGGTCCACAATTGGCGGAGTAATCGCGTAACAAATATACAAAAAAAAAAAAAAAAAAAAACAAAAAAAAAAACATACCGTCGAATTGATAACCTCCTCCTTTTTGAAGTCGGTTAAAAATAACTTTGATCAGTTGTTGTCTGATTGATGCTCAAGAAAGAAAGGACACTAAAAATATTATATTTACTTGGCGGAGGTTCCTGTGTTTGTTCTGGCCTCGCCTCCTCTCGTGCGACCCTCGCCAGCTTATCCGCGTGTTCTCGTAACCGCTGAAACAATAAATAATTATTTTGTTTACAATACTCTTACAAATCATCTAATTACCTAATGGTTGTGGTGAAACGGATAGTTTTTAACCTGGATTAACACATGGGAAAGTTTAATTTTCGAGTTATAGCAGGTGAAGCCGCAAACAACAACTAGTGTAAAATAAATTAACGCGATGACCATTAGTTTTCCGTTTCCTACCCGTGGACTATGACATGTTGCCAATATAACTCTTAAAGATGTAAACTTTCAGATAATACACACATAACATTCTCGTTTTTCTTTCAGGTGGAACAACTATAGAAAGCTACCTTCCGTTAGGTCCATTTTCATGCATCTACTTAGCCAAATAGTATTGTGCAAATGAATGTGTGGCAATATCCGATTGGCAGCTGGCAGGCCGCACAGCCTCGCCCAGAACATTTGATAACGAGTGCTTTACTTAATAAATCATGTTTAAACGCACCCTTCATGCACTATTGATTGGAATCAATCAAAACGCATTTTCATATTAATTGGATCAGATAGAAACACCAGATTCTGACGGTCTGGCGCCGACCAAAACCACTTGTTTAACGGGAACATCATAACACATACATCTTTACTACCTATCCATCATAATCTTGTTACGTAAATTACATAACAGAATAACAAACAATGTACAATAGTCAATAACAATGGAATTTTAACAACAACAGTTACAAACATGGGTTCTAGGATCTCTCGCAATACGTTCCTCATGACAATCAGCTCATAATTAAACAATTAACGTAAATTAGAATGCCTTTTCACGTTAATTGACTACTGTGTGGCATACATAAGGTTGCTAATTACCATCGGGATACATCCATACCCTGGCAGTGGTAATCGATGCACGATCTTGCAATATCTTGAGATCTCCAGTTGAAACTGCATACTCTATCGTCCACGTTTAGAGGCACGAGTATCGAGATCGGTTGTTTAGCACTTTGAATTGGGCGTATTACTGGTTATAAGTATATAATAAAAACATAAGACGATCGGGGCTGTGTTATGTTATCTGTGGAACGTTTGAGATGCTCGACGCGGAGTTATTTTGGCCACGTTATCGTGGAGAGTGGCTGCACTCCGCCTTGCCCTCGGGTTACGATAAATCAATAATATCGTGTACCTAAGTGAATTATCGATATTTTACATTTTATGCCTATTTGTTATCGTTAATAGGAACGAAGTTAACGATCGCACTGCGCAATTACCTCTAGGCTAGGCTGTTTGTCTGTCCCGCGGCGTAATCATGCACTCCTTCAATGGCAGATACTTTAGGAATCAGTCATTTGACATTCTCGGCTCTATCGGATTGGAAATCAATCTCGATGGGATTCTAAGTAGTGTAACTGTGGTCGGATAGACTTTCAATTCAATATAAACAAGTAATTTGCCTACATTACTCAGCCAGTTATAATGAAGCTTTCTTGTCATTTGTTTTGATTAACTTTTCATCAGATAAAGTAAGACCAGTTCCGATTAGTTTGATATACTTTCTAGAACTTGTTTGTCATTTATTTTATTACGTTTTTCATGAGTTTAAGTCTGTGCAACCTGTATTAGTTTAAAATACTCGTAACTTTGATTTTCTCTAAGGAAGGATGGTGATTCCCCAAGTCCCTAAATAATGACATTTTCATCTACGTAGGTCTGGAATTTAATTAAGTAATTGACTTTTCCAAATCTATTTTGGTGAAGTGATGAAGTCTCTATGGGATAAGGACAGGGAATTGAGACCTTATTAGTTTTTGAAAAAATAATTTTGATCGTTCAGAGCGTTATAGGTAATTTAATCACTCTGGCTTTGTCGGAAATGTGCTTATTTTAAAGGTAAGCTGGCATAATAACAGGTTCTTAAATGTTCAGAAAATTATAGGAGCATATTTCAATTAAGTAAATAGATTTTCTATAAGTAAAGGTAACATAACGAGTCGCTCCGCACGAATGGTGACTTAGTGAGGGGCGGTGAAATCAAATATGTAAAATCAAATATTTTGAATTGTTTGAAAATTGCCACGAGGCGCCATCAGTGGCGAATTTGCGTTCTTACAAAGTCGCCGCCCGTCGCACCGCTCACCTCTTAGACCGACTTCGTAGACGGTCACCGAGTCGCATCTTAGGTACAGTCAGCATCAAAAGTTGCTGACCACATTTAGATTTTCAAAATCGTTGTACACCGTATTATTATGTATTATTACGGTGTACAGCATTTTGAAAATCTGAATGTGGTCAGCAACTTTTGCTGCTGACTGTACTGTTTCCGATTTGCTAGACAAAACAACAAATCAACAACAACAAACATAGTCAGCTAATAGAGCGACGAATACGACGCGATTCGAACTATTTCAACTACTTTTACCTATAATATTATTATAACATTTAAGCCTCGAGCAAACACACACGATTAAACGCGCGGGGCGACTTGTCGCGGTCCATTCGCAGTACATTTAGAGTGGAAATTAGCTTGGCTCATTGTCGCAGCGCGATTAATCGCGTGTTACGATTATTAATCGCGTGTGTCTGTTCGAGCCTTTACTTCGTGATGCGTCGCGTCGCGTCGCGTTGCGTCGTATTTGTCGCTCACGCAGGACACCGCCTAACAGTTTCTCGGCAATTGTTCTCGTTTAACAATGGACTTTGAAAAGTTATGTGCTGAAATTTTATTGTACGGTAAGGTAAGTAAATTGTACGTATAAAAAAAAACAAAGTAACGATTTCAAAAATCACAACAAAAAGTTTCTTTAATAAGATTGTCTTAAATGAGAAAGAATAATTATTATAATAGTATATTAATACTGTATTAATACTATTATAATTATTTATACCTCGTCTACTCGTAGACTAATACAGACCAATTTATTATTTAAACCTACACACTACACAGTAATCTTTCATAGTAACACAAGCACTGTGTTAATACGGATTTACGATCATCAATTTGTAATGTGCATACCTATTCATTACAATATCTTCGGTGTTGCGTTCATTACGTAATCAATGGACATTCATTCATCTTAGGCGATTCTCTAACGACACCGCTTATACGCGCGGACGGGCGGTAGCGAGAAAACAGATGTATTAGCGGTGGTCATTTGTCCGCGCGGAGGGGCGGTGAACTCAATACATGTTTTTTGGTTTTACGACTAAGTTACAAGACAAAAGTTGTAGAGAAATTTATTTGCAACAGAAAACGTCCCTATAAATTTTCTTTGAGACCAATAGTTTGCCAGGATCTGAAAATCTGAACCCCTTTTTCCAAAATGGTGGCTACGGGATAAGAGTTCATCGTATTCCTGCCCTCGTACCATTTTAATTGGGGTGGTCGCAACACGTTTTCTTCTTCCATTCTCCCCTGTCTGATGTCAAAGGCATTTACTCCTTTTACATTATCATTCCTCATACAATCCATCCATCTTTTCTTTGGTCTCCCTCTTCCTGTCTATCCATTAGTTGCAACCTCAGAAACTTGGATGCAACTTAACTCTGAAAAAACAACCACTAATGTAATTTATCAATGAACCAAATGCGACTTGAGATCCTCTTTACCGTTTGACTGCGTAGACGACTGCAGATGTCGTGTGGAATTGGCCTTAAAAGCAGTTTCATTGTATTTTGTAACTTGACGGCTTACTACGGAAGTGTGAACTATGTTTCATAATCACTTAACGTTCCATCACGTGTTCTTGCAATTGGCATGGAGTTATTACATTTGATTGTCTCCCGATGTTCTTTATGTTTCGTTCGCGTCTAGTGTCAGTGACAATGGGTACTAAAGTGGATGATAGACGCCCGAGCAAGTATGCGTACTTACGGCTAGACGAGCTTACTCGCGTGTGTGTCACCGTAAGTTCGCGCCGAGTAAGGCTGCGTTTTCACCAGAGATGTGCGATGGAAATGTGTCGTGCGAGGATGTCTAGCTGGGCTGTGAAAATGTGTGGGCATTTCCACCAAAGCTGTGCGATGAAAATGTGCCTACGAGGATGTGTAGCGGAGCTGTGAAAATACGCATTAATGTGTGGTGCGCGGATGCGTTGCGAAGCTGTGAAATGTGTCGACGAGGGTGCGGTGTAGTGGGAGCGAAGATACAACACATCCCTCGCAACACATCCCACGCACACATCCCTCGTACACATCCCTCTTACACATCCTTCACACACATCGCATTCCTCACTTGTTTTGTATGCACAAAAATCTAGCTCCGCTGAGCCGTTTCCACCGCAGAGCTGTGCTGACCGAGGCGACGAAAATGAAGCGATTCTATTGGTTCTTTACAAACACATCCCTCGCTACGCATCCTCGCACATCTCTGGTGGAAACGCAGCTTAAGACTGTTGGCGATCTAACAGGTTTGAAATCTTGCTCTAGCTTCACGGCTCGTGCGTGTGTCAGCACCGCGATCCGCTAGCCGTCATTTTGTGTCAACTGAAATATTTCTATGTTTATTCATAATTCGCATTTTTTATTAGTTTTTTAATGTAAGTTGAAATAATTCCCAAGTAACAAAGCTTCCCCTGTCGACGACATCTGTTCGCGACGAAGCGTCATCATTAAAAAACCTAAGTGTTGCACAGACCCTGCACATCAACCTACCTCGATCTGTCAAATTCTTGCAATAGATTTTCAACCTTATTTATCGATATTCGCTTGGCAGGTTTGACGGATTCGTGTGGGTTGGTCTGCTGGTGTCTGTACATAGTGATAAATAACTAAGTGAGTTATATAGTTATGTGAAAATAGTGTATATAAAGTGTCTAAATAGAACCTAGCAGTTAAGAATTCGTTGTAAACCGTAAGTACAGTGCATTTTGTAGCTTCAATTGAGTGGGTTTATAGTCATAATATAGTTTTGTTTTTGATGTATCCAGGTAGCCTAGATTGAGACCTAGGCCTGGACCTAACTTTTAGAGTCATAATCCTTTCGAAAACTCACTTATTTGACGTTGTAAGATGTCCTGTACGCAACTTATTCCGTTAATAAAGATTATTTTTTCTTGTCTTTCATTATTCAGGCCCTAGACTCCTGAAATATATAGATGTATCGATATAAATGTTAGATCGCGTTAGGCTGTTAGCCAGGCTACCTAACGTGACCTAAGTCCATGGGATTACTGCTAAAACTCCTGAGATAATGGCCTTTGAAAATGAAATTTTAATTAAAATTTAAATAACTTTTTCCTTTAACTCGCTTTAACTTTTCAGTCGTTTCAGTTACAGTCAAAGACATTATGTCAGGAGATAGGTAATTTCATAAGGATTACAACGGTATGAAGCAACAATAGCGACAAAAGCGTAATCCATTGTTATTTAGATAAGAATATGCATTGTTAAATAGTCATAAGTTCGTAAAAATTGATAATAAATCAAGGAAGCGGTTTGCGGGCCTCGTTAAGGTAAAGTTCTGGGGTACGATAGTAACACGAAATTTTGGTCAAATCTAGAGATGCGCAAAATGTGTCAGTAAAAAGAAATGAATGAAGTATATCTTTTCACTTGATGAAGTAGTCCACTCATTTAGGTCAGTACTTCAGTTAGTTCAGTACTTCAATTAGTTCAGCAAATCAGAACGAGAACTGACTGAGATGATTGACTGAACTAGTGATTTACTGATGCATTTCACTAAATCACTAGTTCACTGAACTAGTTCACTGGACTAGTTCACTGAAGTCTGAACTAGTGATTTAGTGAAATGATGCATTTCATTAAATCAGTAAAGTTCAGTTTTAATTTTAAATCTGGTATGTCGATTTTCCTTCATACTTTAAACAAGCTTAGGAGTCTTAGCACTGTCAGAAATATAATTGTATGTCTTGTGTTTTTTGTTCTTCTACGTTAATAAGACTGTATTCCTATAAAGGACTATAAAGTTCATATAAGGGTGATCTTATCACCCTTATATGAACTTTGAACTTCTAATTACTGTTGTTGTCATACATAATACATATTTCAGTGGTCACGTGGTGGTGAGGCGCCGTAGTCGCTCGTTACTTCATCAGCCGACGTTATCCGATCAGCCGACGAAGTAACTCCAACATGTACGAGTGAGAGAGTGCCTTGGCTGAATGTGTGTGAGTAGAGCGGGCGTATCGTCCATGGTGCACTCAGCCATGCGCGAGCGAAAAGAAACACTGAACTAAATGAAGTAGAGACACATTTGAATGGCCACTGAATGAATGATAAGTTAATTTTGGGAAATGAAGTAGTTCATTTCCTTCAATCGTTCGCGAACTACCCATGTCTAGTCAAATCGTAGTCAACGGTACGGCACTATCTTCTCTCTCTCTCTCTCCTGAAGACTCAAGCAACCCGCTTCCTGAAAAGTTATGAAGAATTAGTCGTTTTATTTACTCCGTACCAAGAAACCTCGTTCTACAGTCCCCGCTACACAAGACTTCGGGTTACAGCAGATATACCTGGAACCTATAGGTGCAGGACGTCAACGCGCTCCGGGCAAGCCTCAACCATAGTGTCCGAGCGATCACGTCCGTCCGGCACATCTGCTGGTCCATCCGAGCCGGATATCTGCTGGTCCTGTCGACCCGGATATTTTGAAGATTCCTGAAACCTGAAGACTTATCGTCACAACCGAAATCAAGCATGCCGACTACACGATCCCAGGGGAAGGCGCCTGAAGCATTCACAGTGGAAATGGGAGAACCTAAAGCTGCAGTCATCCGTCACGACGTGCCTCCACGATCACCGTCCACCACCACCGAGGGCAACGAGCAGCGGCTGCCCCCCCCACGCCCGCGGGGGGGTGAAGATTTTTCTGCGCCTACCCACATTGAAGATTCTGCGCCTACCCACATTGAAGATTCTGCGCGTGCCCACACTGAAGAATTTTCTACGCGTTCTACGCCTACCCACATTGAAGATTATGAAAATTTCAATCTACCCACCACAGCCAGATCCAGGAAGGGAACCAGATTTGATGGAGCAGCCTCAGATAGAACGATGAAGCCGTCGAATAGCCGTGCCGTACCGATGACTACCCGGGGTGACGCCCGTAACGAACATAGCCTACCGCCGCCGTCGACTACGAATAGGACGACGCGGTCAACAAGAAAAATTTTGAAAGCACGTGAAGACTTATTGAAGATTAAGTTGGAACTTGCACAGTTAGCACTTCAGAGGGCCGAAGAAGAATCGGACAACGAATATTTAGAAGATAGAAATTCAAACGACGAGTACGTGCGTTCCTGGCTCGAGGAGGCACCCGAACCTGAGCCGCCGAGGGAGGACAACGTCGCCGAAGGGGATATAGCGAACAATAGGCGCCGCGAACCGGTGCCCCCGACTGCGAACATCGACAATATAGTGGACCTCCAGACGCAAGTACCCTCATCGAATTTAAAAGTGAAAGAAGTGAACAATCGCATCGAGTCAACACCGAAGCCGAAAGAAGAAGACACCAAGGGGAATATGGAGCTTCGTCCGTTTATAACGGAGCTCACGTCCGCTATAGCGTCGCTCGCCGACAAGAAGACAGAACAATGGACATCGAACAACCCTTCGGCGTCAAAGGTCATCATGACACTACCGAACTTCAGCGGGGCGCATACAGAATGGCTGTCATTTCGAGCCATTTACGAAACAACTCGAAGATATTTCAACGACGTCGAGAATACAGCGAGACTCAGAAGAAGCCTGCATGGACGAGCACTCGAGACAGTCAGCTCGGAGCTCATCGGGCACGCCAGACCTGATGACATCATGAAGGAGTTGGAACTACAGTTCGGCCGACCAGACTCAATAGCTCAAGCCGAAACAGAACGACTGCGAGGACTACCACGCTGCGGCGAAGCACCTAAAGACATCTGCATGTTCGCGAGCCGGGTCAGAAGCGGTGTCGTCACTCTGCGCGCACTGAAGAAAGAACATTACCTCATCAACGCAGAACTGGTGCGCGCACTCACCGAGAAGATGCCGAACTCCCTGCGCGTACAGTGGTACAGAATCTACACCGAAAAGTACCAATCGCTGCCAGACCTGTCACTCTTCAGCGACTTCGTCACCGAGCAAGCCCGGTTCTGCAGCGCCTTCGCTCCACCCGAGAACATCGCCGCCACCGACGCTCCCTCAACCAGGCGCGTCGCGCAGAGAACTCATACAGCTGTTGAGAAACCGGTAAACAAATGCCGGCTCTGTGACAAGGAGGGTCACTATTCGTCTGACTGCAAGAAGTTCAAAGAAGCCTCAAGCGACAAGAGATGGGAGCTAGCGAAGAAACATAGCCTGTGCTTCCGCTGCCTGAGAATTCGTCGTACCGGTCACACATGTCAAAAGAAGAGGTGTGACATCAAGGGGTGTACAGCCACGCACCATCAGCTTCTTCATTACGACAAGAAGCCTGCTGCAGAGGAAGTCGAGAAGCCCGCCGTCTCAACACAGAAGTCAGAGTCAAAAGAAACAGTGGCCAGTTCCCGAGCGACGTCGAGTCAAGCCTACTTGAAGATAGTACCGGTCCGGGTCATCGGACCGGCGGGAGAAGCCTCCACCTACGCACTCCTCGACGACGGGTCAACCGTTTCACTCATCGACGAAGACATCGCAAAGCAAATTGGGGCGGAGGGCCGCGTCGATCCGCTGAAGATAGGTGCGATCGGTAACACAACGATCGACACCCCTTGTTCAAGAAGAATCACCGTCACACTCGCAAGCCGGCTGCAGAATAGGGTGCCATTCAGAGCGCGCACCATACCTGAGCTTCATCTCACACCGCAGACAATCACCGAAGAAGATATCGCACACTGCGAGCACCTAGATGACCTCAAACAACAGCTGATCTACGACGCCGGCGCACCTAAGATTCTCATCGGCCAGGACAACTGGCACCTGCTGCTGGCCACCGAAATTCGAAGAGGACCCAAGCACCAGCCTATCGCGTCACTCACTCCGATGGGCTGGACTCTCCACGGCGCGCACACCAGAACACTGGGTCAGAAGGTGCACTATGTCAACAAACTCTCGACGACGGACGACGAAATCGAGCAACAGCTGCGTGAATTCTTCGCATTAGAATCATTAATCATCAATCCACGGCGCCCAGACTCTGATCCTGAGAAGAAGGCAGAAGACATACTGAATCGTCACACGAAACAATTAGAAGATGGCCACATAGAAACCGCTCTGCTGTGGAAAAATGAAAATATAGAAATGCCAGACAGCTACGGAACCGCAATGAAGAGGCTCATCTCAACAGAAAAGAAACTCGACAACAATCCCACACTACGAAAAAAATATACAGAACAGATGGAGTCGCTTCTCAAGAAGGGATACGCTGAAAAAGCACCCAAGTCCAGCACACCGGGAAGAACCTGGTACCTACCCCACTTCGACGTCTACAACCCGATGAAGCCTGAGAAATTTCGAATAGTACACGACGCTGCCGCCAAGTCAAGAGGAATGTCACTCAACGACTATCTCCTTACGGGGCCAGACCTACTACAGTCGCTGCCGGGGGTCATGATGAGATTCCGCCGACACCGCATAGCTATCTCCGGAGACATAGCGGAGATGTTCATGCAAGTCAAAGTACGAAGAGAAGACAGAGACGCGCTTCGCTACCTGTGGCGAGGCGATAGACGTGAAGGGGCTCCGGACGAATATCGCATGACGTCCATCATATTCGGCGCAGCGAGCTCACCGTGCACCGCTATATTCGCGAAGAATTGGAACGCGAAGAGACACTACGTAGAGCACCCTGAGGCAGTCGAAGCAATCATAGAAAATCACTATATGGACGACTACCTCGATTGCTACAGGACAGTCGAAGAAGCAACGCGCATAGCAACAACAGTAAAAAACATACATCAACAGGCGCGTTTTGATATCAAGAAATGGGTGTCGAACAGCACAGAAGTCATAGAAAACATAGAACCGTCACAGGACCACACCGAAATTGTCAACATCGGCAACACAGAAAACATAGAGAAGATACTCGGCCTGATATGGAGACCGAGCACGGACGAGCTGGGTTTCAACCTTACCCTCGCTCGTCTACCGAGTGGCGTCCTAGAAAAGGCAGCGCCCACTAAAAGAGAGGCGCTAAAGATCGTCATGTCACTGTACGACCCGCTTGGCCTCGCTTCACCTGTCACAATTCGGGCCAAGCAAATTCTTCAAGAAGCATGGAGGCGAAGCATAGACTGGGATCAACAAATCGACGAAGACCTGGCGGCCCAATGGAGGAGCTGGATACTACAGCTCGAGAAGCTCAGGAACATCAACATACCCAGATGTTACCCGGGTTACAGTGACGCTGCAGTGCTTCAAGTGCACGTATTCACCGACGCTAGCGAGATGGCCTACGCAGCTGCAGTATACTGGCGAGCTACAGCACCGAGCGGCGAGACCTGCGTCAGCCTCGTCATGGCAAAGGCGAAGGTGGCACCACTCAAGCTGCATTCGATACCGCGCCTCGAGCTACAGGCCGCGGTCATGGGAACTCGCTTGGCCGCAGCTGTGATCCACGAGCACCGACTCAAGCCCGCTTCAACTACGTACTGGTCAGACAGTAAGACCGTACTCACCTGGATCAAAAGAGGGGCACGAGCGTACAAACCGTTCGTCGCTCACCGCATAGCTGCCATTGAAGAATACAGTAAAGTCGAGGACTGGCGATGGATACCCACGAAGCTAAACATCGCCGACGCAGCTACTCGTGACGTGCCGCACCACTTTGACTCAAAACATGAGTGGTATTGCGGCCCTAAGTTCCTGTATCAAGACCCAGCGACATGGCCGTCAGAGAAACCGCTAATCACAGAACAAACAGGAGAAGAAAGAACGCTCACCGCCGTCGAAGAAAATACCGCTAAGCCGCGGCTCTCAGAAGCAATACCCGACCCAGTACGATTTTCGAAGTGGGAGCGATTATTACGCGCGACGGCGTACGTTCTACGCTTCATATCTCTTTGCCGTGGACCTTCAGAGAAGACGTTCTACAAGAGAACACGAAAAAACACAGAAAAGGATCCAGATTGGAGAAATAAGAAAAGAGAAATATTAACGCCTGTCAAAAAGTTGTCTGCAACAACTCGTCAACGCTCTACTACAAGAATTATAATAGAATCTACATTTATTCGTCAGGCCGAAAACATACTCGTACGCGTCATTCAAGAAGAGGCGTTTTCAAAGGAAATAGCGGACCTACGAAGCAATAAACAGTTAAGTCAAGATAGCCGGCTACGTTCTCTGCAAATAGAAGTCGTGGACAACGTCATACGATTAAGAAGTCGGATAGCAGCCTCCTGTGACATAGACGAAACTGTCAAGCGACCGCCGATAATACACGGAGATCATCGCATTACACAGTTATACATCGACTGGACCCACCGCAACCTGCAGCACAGTGGGACGGAGCTAACAATCAACGAGATACGTCAACATTACTGGGTCATCAAACTGAGACCGAGCGTGAAGACAGTGATTGCACGCTGTTTGCCGTGTCGCATTCGGAAAGCGCGACCCAACGTGCCCTCCACAGGCGACCATCCGAGAACGCGCCTAGCTCATCATCAGAGGCCGTTCACATTCACCGGGCTCGACTACTTCGGTCCCCTGTCCGTCACCGTCGGTCGTCAGCATCAGAAGCGGTATGTGGCTCTGTTCACATGCCTCACGACAAGAGCCGTGCACCTTGAAATCGCCGCCAGCCTGAGCGCGGACTCCGCTATACTAGCGCTGCGCCGTTTCGCTGCTCGTCGAGGCTGCCCCACCGAGATCTACTCTGACAACGGGACCAACATGCACGGAGCTGACAAGGAGCTGCGAGACGCCTTCGCCGAGGAGGCCAGTCGACGGGGCATCGTGTGGCGCTTCATCACGCCGTCCGCGCCATTCATGGGGGGCGCCTGGGAGCGCCTCGTTCGCTGCGTGAAGTCCGCGCTGTACACTGTACTCACAGAGAAACACCCACAAGAAGAAGTGTTGTCCACACTGCTGTGTGAGGCAGAGTACACAGTAAACAGCCGGCCCCTGACACACGTCTCAGTCGATAGCGAAGACGACGAGTCAATAACGCCGAACCACTTCCTACTCGGTGGTTCAGCTAGACTACCATCACCCGGTGTGTTCACCGAGCACGACATAGACAATAAGAAGCTTTGGCGACGCTCACAGATACTCGCCGACATGTTTTGGCGTCGCTGGGTACGAGAATACCTGCCTGAACTTCAAAACCGGCGGGAGGCGCACGGACGGGGACCTATTCTGCAAGTCAACGACCCAGTCCTCATCGCAGACGGCCAGCTGCCTCGCAACACATGGCCGCGAAGCCGCGTTATCGCCGTGTTCCCCGGGGCCGACGGAGAAGTCCGGACAGCTGAGGTGCGCACTGCCGGCGGCACCCTAAAGCGTCCGGTGAAGAAGCTCGTCCCACTACCTAAGTAATCCAGAAGTCAAAGAGTCTGGGCGGCGGGCATCGCGGCGGAGGGCTGCACGGCAGCGGTCGTCGCTCACCGGGGTGATGCAGCGCCGCGCCGACGTCGCGCCGAGCCATCGCAGCGCTGCACGGCGGGAGAAATGTTCGCGACGAAGCGTCATCATTAAAAAACCTAAGTGTTGCACAGACCCTGCACATCAACCTACCTCGATCTGTCAAATTCTTGCAATAGATTTTCAACCTTATTTATCGATATTCGCTTGGCAGGTTTGACGGATTCGTGTGGGTTGGTCTGCTGGTGTCTGTACATAGTGATAAATAACTAAGTGAGTTATATAGTTATGTGAAAATAGTGTATATAAAGTGTCTAAATAGAACCTAGCAGTTAAGAATTCGTTGTAAACCGTAAGTACAGTGCATTTTGTAGCTTCAATTGAGTGGGTTTATAGTCATAATATAGTTTTGTTTTTGATGTATCCAGGTAGCCTAGATTGAGACCTAGGCCTGGACCTAACTTTTAGAGTCATAATCCTTTCGAAAACTCACTTATTTGACGTTGTAAGATGTCCTGTACGCAACTTATTCCGTTAATAAAGATTATTTTTTCTTGTCTTTCATTATTCAGGCCCTAGACTCCTGAAATATATAGATGTATCGATATAAATGTTAGATCGCGTTAGGCTGTTAGCCAGGCTACCTAACGTGACCTAAGTCCATGGGATTACTGCTAAAACTCCTGAGATAATGGCCTTTGAAAATGAAATTTTAATTAAAATTTAAATAACTTTTTCCTTTAACTCGCTTTAACTTTTCAGTCGTTTCAGTTACAGTCAAAGACATTATGTCAGGAGATAGGTAATTTCATAAGGATTACAACGGTATGAAGCAACACGTAATCCATTGTTATTTAGATAAGAATATGCATTGTTAAATAGTCATAAGTTCGTAAAAATTGATAATAAATCAAGGAAGCGGTTTGCGGGCCTCGTTAAGGTAAAGTTCTGGGGTACGATAGTAACACGAAATTTTGGTCAAATCGTAGTCAACGGTACTAGAGATGCGCAAAATGTGTCAGTAAAAAGAAATGAATGAAGTATATCTTTTCACTTGATGAAGTAGTCCACTCATTTAGTTCAGTACTTCAGTTAGTTCAGTACTTCAATTAGTTCAGCAAATCAGAACGAGAACTGACTGAGATGATTGACTGAACTAGTGATTTACTGATGCATTTCACTAAATCACTAGTTCACTGAACTAGTTCACTGGACTAGTTCACTGAAGTCTGAACTAGTGATTTAGTGAAATGATGCATTTCATTAAATCAGTAAAGTTCAGTTTTAATTTTAAATCTGGTATGTCGATTTTCCTTCATACTTTAAACAAGCTTAGGAGTCTTAGCACTGTCAGAAATATAATTGTATGTCTTGTGTTTTTTGTTCTTCTACGTTAATAAGACTGTATTCCTATAAAGGACTATAAAGTTCATATAAGGGTGATCTTATCACCCTTATATGAACTTTGAACTTCTAATTACTGTTGTTGTCATACATAATACATATTTCAGTGGTCACGTGGTGGTGAGGCGCCGTAGTCGCTCGTTACTTCATCAGCCGACGTTATCCGATCAGCCGACGAAGTAACTCCAACATGTACGAGTGAGAGAGTGCCTTGGCTGAATGTGTGTGAGTAGAGCGGGCGTATCGTCCATGGTGCACTCAGCCATGCGCGAGCGAAAAGAAACACTGAACTAAATGAAGTAGAGACACATTTGAATGGCCACTGAATGAATGATAAGTTAATTTTGGGAAATGAAGTAGTTCATTTCCTTCAATCGTTCGCGAACTACCCATGTCTAAACGGTACGGCACTATCTTCTCTCTCTTTCTCTCCTGAAGACTCAAGCAACCCGCTTCCTGAAAAGTTATGAAGAATTAGTCGTTTTATTTACTCCGTACCAAGAAACCTCGTTCTACAGTCCCCGCTACACAAGACTTCGGGTTACAGCAGATATACCTGGAACCTATAGGTGCAGGACGTCAACGCGCTCCGGGCAAGCCTCAACCATAGTGTCCGAGCGATCACGTCCGTCCGGCACAACATCGAAACAGTGTGAGCAAACCTCAGTACTCACGTGCATCAGAGACGCGGACGCGACGGTGAGCGCAATAAGTTGTTCATAAATGTCTATCACCCACTTAACACTAGGCGTTAACTAGGTGAATGCCTTAACAAATGAATAACATTCGATTTTTTACTTTTTAAAGCTGAGGTCAGAGTTGAAAATTGAACTCTAAAGATGTTTAATTCAATAATTTTATTTCTGAATTGTCTTTTTTTATATTTACTTTGCACACTTTTTTACTTGCTACACCGTTCTCACATAATGTACTTACCATCTGAAAATGAATGATGTAACAAAGGTTCTGTAATAATTTTGGCGATCTAAAAAGAGTGTCCATGAAGTTTCTTGCCCGTTCTTCTCCATAGAGATCTAATCCTTGGCACGGGCATCTACGGTACTTTCACAGTTATGTTAGTCTGTGACTGGGACTGTAGCACCATAACTATTTTTGAACTGTTTTTATTTTATATATTTTGACAATTCAAAAGTGCCTGTAACTGGCGTACTTGAAATAAATGCTTTGATTTGTTTTGTTGAATTTAGTGAACGGGTATAATCCTATGATTCGTGCTTAGGTCATATAACCTAGGTAGGTAAGTACAGTTGTTGAGACTAGATAATAAATTAATTGATTGAGTACAAAATGTTAATAACATAGGTACTTATTATCTTATAGAGATACAAGCACTCAACATTGGGCTATAAATATTAAATACATACTAGGTTTTGCCCACAACTTCACTTGCCCGCGTCGTCGCTGGCTGCCCCAAGCGAACATATTATCGCTACTTAGATAAAATGTATTCTCAGATCATAGTAGGTTTACCTGTGTGCTAAAAACTGTTTCATCTAAATTTATGTTAAAGGACAGATAGACACTTTAGGGAGGCTTTTGCCTCCTAAAGATATAATAAAAAAAAGATTAGATATTATTTAGATCCGGTGTTTGCACGGTTTTTCAACAGTATTTTTAACGCTGAAATAGCACGTGTCAAAATCAAAAATCAAAATCAAAATCAAAGCGTTTATTTCAATTAGGCCATTACAGGCACTTTTGAATTGTCAAAAGACAAAATAGTTATGGTGCTGGTGTAGTTTGAGAATGCCAGGTGTTTTCATTAAAATTTGACATATGTCAAAATTGACATTGACATGACGTTGCAGTCCGACACACTACAAAACAACATATTTCAAGGATAGTGTCAATTGTCACTATCCTTGAAATATGTTCTTTTGTAATAAACTTCTAATTCGAAGTGCGAGTAATTTGACATGTGACATGACAATAATATATTCAAACTAGCTGACCGGGCAAACTTCGTACCGCCTCACCTTTTAAACCTTCCCTGGACTTCCGAGAATAATTCAAAACTAAAATTAGCCAAATCGGTTCAGCCGTTCTCGAGTTATAGCGAGACTAACGAACAGCAATTGATTTTTATATATAAGATTGATTGGACAGCCTAGGTTCATGACAAGTAAGTGGGTTTAATGACAAAATTAAGCTAACAATGTCTGTTAAGTTCAATAAAGTATCTTACATAAGATTATCTTTACCTTTGCATGACGTGAAGCCAAAACTTTGTATTTTAATATAATTTCGGCTAGACACTGAACGAGGTCTACTTATGCTAAATTAATTAAATTAGGAAAAACTAATTTGTACAGGTTCAGATAGCCTGTTGTGTCCGAGTGACAGATTTTTTGCATACACAAACGTATGCAAAAAATGTTTCTAAACGCACTCGCGAAACACGAAAAAATAAATTAATAAAACTACATTAACGTTAATAAAAAAGTTTTTTTTAAAAAATGTAACCGACTTCTAAAAAAAAACAACCACTAAAAAGGGTAAAATAACCTAGGTACCAAAAAACTTTTTTTCGGAAGTCGGTGGCTTTGCTTTTTTATTTCATTGATTTTTTTGCCACCGACTTCCGAAAAAAAGTTTTTTGGTACGTTATTTTACCCTTTTTAGTGGTTGTTTTTTTTTAGAAGTCGGTTACATTTTTTTAAAAAAACTTTTTTATTTAACCCTTTTTAGTTTAAATATTCAACCGAAATACTTGTCAAAAACATAATTTTCTTAGTTATGCACTAGAATTTTATTATCCTTAGCACTGGTTATAACATCGCCCATGTACACAATAAGCAAGAACACCAAAATAAATGAATTTTTTTTGGGACCTAATGGCAGGTATACTGCATCGAACACTAACCCATATGGGTCATTAGTATAAATGAATTAAGTCCAAATACAAGATAGCTGCTGTAAACCGTTAAGGAGTTCCCTGAACTGTTCTTCGTCTTCATCATCAGAACCCTAATGACAGTTACAACCCATCTAGGTGTAAAGTTCTCATCAATATAAATGAATTAAGTCCAAACACAAGGTAGCTACTATAAACCGTTGAGCAATTAACTGAACTGTCCTTCGTCTTCATCATCAGACCCCTAATAACAGTTACAACTCATCTAGGTGTAAAGTTCTTATCAATACAAATTAATCAAGCTCAAACACAAGGTAGCTGCTGTGAATCGTTGAGGAGTTCCCTCGACTGTCTCTCGGCTCCATCATCAGATATACTCCAGACCTTTATTAAATTGTAGTGCTTTGAAATACTTAATGAAAAAAGTAATTTACTAAAAACAGTCGACGCCTACTTACTGTTAAGGAGTTGTTGAACCTTCCATCATCAGCTCAGCTACATGAGATGATGATTACTATACGCAAGTACTTAAATTACTTCATAATATTTGCGAAAAACGATGTGTGGGCCTATAAAATTTGAGGGTTGCCCTCGATTTCTCCAGGATCCAATCATCACATATTGAAATGGTGACAATGGGACCACACGGGAAGCACCAGCTTTCAAATAAAAAAAGAATCATCAAAATCGGTTCACCCAGTCGCAAGTTATGAGGTAACAAACATAAAAAAAAAAAAAAAAAAAAAAATACAGTCGAATTGATAACCTCCTCCTTTTTGAAGTCGGTTAAAAAATAAACTATAAAGGAGAATCCTCAAACAATTTGCTATTGAATAATTAAATTAATCGTCCGATCACAACAATAAAATCACAATAGCCGTTAAACATTGCTGACCCAAATACTTGCGGCTTCAAATCCCGACGTTGAAAATTATTGCCTCCAAGGATTCCCGTGTTCGTGAGACTATTCGAGCGTCCATTATTTCCGTCTTCAGTTTTGTTTTGACATGGCCGATTCACGAGGTGTTTCACACATCTTGTTTAATTTGTAGCCGTAGATGGCTTTATTGTTAACTGTGTTGATCAGCAGTGTTAGGTATTCTTTAAGGATGCAGCGTCGAAAGTGCAGTGACTTTATCGAGTTTTCAACTTCATCTCTCACCAAGGATAAAGTTGGAAATCTATTGAGGATAGGTTGTGCTTTTGACGCTGTGGCTTAAGAGAATAGCATTATGTTGCAGATAATTGGATATGAAAATAGAGATTTACTGTCATATCAAACTCTAAACTCGCGTAGATACTCGTAAGTCAAAATAGCAACTTGACAAGACAGTGACAAAATTGCATAAATATATATTTTTACAAAGAAACTAGGCATTACAAAGAAACCAAATTTTTACTTGTTAACCCTTCAAGTAGTTTTCTATTGGAAGTTGTTTGTTTCTGGTTGGATAATAATTTATAACAACGCGTACAGTTTATGAATCTATGGTCAAAATCTCAAAACCGCTAATTTACTTATACGATGGAAACGTGGAAACGTAGTATCCAACTACCAGAGAAGGTTATCTGTGTATTTATGCATTGTATGCAGGCATTATTTCTCTTCTTCATTAAGTAAAAGAGGTATTTATGAAGCAGGTAACTGGAAAAATACAATATTATAAAGGTTCACTTTATATCTTGTCCATATCTTTTCAATATCAATAGATAGGTAATTTAGTTTCTTCTGACTGCCAGTAAGTACTGAACACTTTGCATCTCGAGTTCTACAACCACTCCTAGCTCATTCGTTCAACTCTTGTAGTCGTTTAACGCAAAAATATAGACAATATTTTACATCAGTTAAATCGATGGCTCACGGCTATCATTATCTCGCGATCGTGTTGGTTTTCAATGTTTAAACGCGCATGAGAAATTCTGAAATGTCAAAACGATAAAATGTACTTTATTGAACTGTTGAGATAACGATAATCACGAAACCACGCGCCGGCGCAGTCAGTTTTACGTGTGCCCTTAACAATAATATTCATTACCGTGCAATGTATGCAATATCGGCAGCAATAAGGCAGTAATCTAGCTGGAACATTGAAGACAGTGTCGCGGACACATTCAATAATCCAAAGTTCATATGTTTTGCCATCGGCGCATAGGCATTGAAAATCTCCGATTTATAGTCTAAAGTATATTTTTTACTGACCCTACTAAAATCGATTTACAATCACACCTAAGTGCCAATATGAACAATAAACTAAACGCGATCAACACATTTTAACTGCGTTCAAGAGCTGGCAGTAAAATGGGTCCAAATGACTGTCAGGATAGCGGTGCTGGGCTAGAATGCAACGTAGAATAGATACCAAAGTCTAACTGTCCAATTTGATTGCTTTAGTTATTGTTCTGAGAATTTGATGATAAAAATATGAGATGTCACTACTGTCAGTGTCATTGAGATCAATCAAATAAAACAAAGGTGTCAGATGACACTGACAGCAGATTTAGTTATGTTTTGAGTACTACGATAAAAACATATGGACATTCAGGTGAACCACGGGCAAAAATAATTTCCCGTGGTACACCTAGGTGAACCAAGCGGGTGGACCACGGGCAATAAACGAAAGGGACATTTTGCGATAAGGGACATTCTGCGAAAGGTACACTTTGCGAAAGGGACATTTTTTTATACCGTATTAATTATACCAGTGACATATTACATAATTATGTCACTGGTATAATTAATTCGCTCTCAAGTACCTATTTACTAACACCACCCTTTCGATCGACGTTAGGTCTAGTATGGATCGAGATATTTGGGAGTTCGAATTCTGTTATTGTCAAAATCATAAATAGTTGAACTTCTGGTCAAGTTTCACATTCACATTCGGTCTGTTACTGGACCAAGCACCCACGTGACAGTTTCGTTGATAGATTACGGTATAAATAACCGTCGAACAAGTCGTAGCTTAGAGCCACGCTGCCACGCTCGTCTCGTCCCGTTGTTGATGGCAAAACAATACAACAAATTACTAACACTATTGTTAACTTCTTACATCACCCACACCTACGTGAAATGTGTCTGATGTAGGCGCTAGACGCGTTCGAATTTCGAATTTGAACTATATTGTTTTATGGATGTGATTTATTTTTAAAAGTAAATATTGTCTATGAAAAATGTATGGAATTAAACTGTTTTATTAAGAAATAATGATAAGAATAATGAAGATAGGTTGTAGCGAAACTGTATTAACCGTATTGAAATTTAACATTATATTTTTATGACTGAATGCTCTTGCTTTACTAACAAATTAAAAAACAAACATGTTTCAAAGACACATATGGGTTCGATTTCCGTCTATCCGGTCAGCCCAATAAAATCCCGAGAGAAGCTGGTCATTCAAACAAATTGGCTAATCGTCAGAAAAACACGCAATCTTTTTGTAACCACATTCGCAGAATCATTCGGTACAAGAATAGGGCACTTCATTCAGAACCTAATTTTATGCTCTGAAGCATCCTCACGGATTAAGTTTGGATTCAAGTACGTAGGTATGTATGATTAAGAGCATAGGTACCCCCCAGTTACATTTTGGAGAGTGTGCGATGGAACTGTACAACTTGATTCCGCCTGGTCCTTTCCATCTTCGGACTACAAGACGTACGGCAATGCGGCAATGTGGACATCCCTCCGGCCACAAGCGTTTTGCCAACGTTTTTATAGTGGGCACAGATAAGGAGTGGAATTCCCTGCCTTTGTCTGTATTTCCTGATAGCTATAACCTTGATATCTTCAAGTTAAGAATTAATAGGTTGCTTTTAGATAAGCGTGCTAACAGGAAACTAACTAAATGAATGTGGTCGACGGTGAACGTCGACCACATTCAGTTATTTGTCAAAAGCGAACCTACTGTTAAATAAAAAACGAGATACCCCATTGATCAAAGCAGATGATGGCTATAACTACATAATATGTATCTTACTACTATTTATTATAAATGCGAAAGTTTGATGGTTGGATGTATTGTACTCTTCCACGCAAAAAGTATTGAACGCACTTGAATGAAACAGTTAGCTTTTAAAGTTTTAACTAGCAAGTAAGACAGTACTTTTCATCCCGGTTTGATTTTTCCGGTAATTATTTATCGAAGTTTACGTGGTCAACGCCGCGGGTGTAGCTAGTATTCATCTATCAACGTAGAGTCCCCCACGCACAAACAGTTCCTGAATTCGTTGACGCCAGAAAAAAAGGATATCCGATCATTCTAGAAATAGTTTTCTGTTGTTGTTTGCCAGCTGTTGTGACGGGAAGGATTCTCTTCTATAAATATTTGAAGGAAATAAAACAATCATGTTTTGTACGATTGTGTCACATTCCTACATAATAATTGTATATAGTAGAAGCTTTGTTTAGTTACGGAGCTTCTTCCTTTTCAAATAGTGAAGTATTGAAGGAAATTCATCCGTTTTGAAATAAATAGGTTACTGTTTTTGGAACAAAAGAAGTATTACGATTAGGGGAGGAGACGCGGGGTCGCGGGAGCACCGTCTGCGTACACCTGGCAGCGCAGGCGCACGCGATCATTAAAAATGTTTATTTAAAAATCCGACCGCTTAACGCCGGCCGACACTCCACAAAAGTGAACCATTTCGGTTAACGACCAACGTGTTTATTATGACGTTATATAATTAATGCTTTACTCCGTAATTTGTAAACATTTTGCCCATACTAACTTATTCATAAACAATAATGATTGGACTTGCGGTTATCATTAACGCAATCAATTAGTTGCTAATTACGTATGATCTAATAATGGCATTGATATTAAAACTCTATCTACGCTACGTATTTAAACTACGTTATAATTATAAGAATAACATAAACCATATCGCGTCAACAGACTTTACTAAACATAGAGCAGTGTTTGAACTTGTGTGCAACAAGAGCAACCTACGTAAAAGAATTTTGCATGATGAAACATAAATCATAGTGTTTAAGAGTTCGCGTAGGTGAACACACATACTGTATAACCATTTCCAATGTCTACAAACGGTCTGTCTATTTTCCTAATGTGTCGGCGCGGGCGCAGGCCGGCCTCTTCAACCATTGGACGGTGCTTTTTAACATAACAAGACTCTTCCTGAAATATCAACAACATATCAATGAACGCATTACCAGATATAAACGAAAACAAAGCTTTTTATTTTATTTATTTGTGTTATTAGTACCTACTTTCAGCAGATTTTGATTACGCTTGAAAAATGCCAAGGATAACTTTTATTTAGAGTGCCAAGGGGCGTTACGCAATAAAAATATTGCCTTGTCAAAATAATCTTTGTAAACTATGAGGCTCTTCGAGGAATAAATGAGCACCATAAGCTTGTGTTATTTTAGATAGAGTTGCCTGAGGGATCTCTAACGTGTTCAATCTCAGTGAGTTTACACAACGGACGCTCGGCGACTGAAAATGTCGAAATAGGAAAGTTCATTAAGCTCGTGCTGCGGCTGCGACGTATAATCCTGAAATGTTTACTCAGCAATAAAGGCGCCTAAAGCGCACTAAACTATGACATAAAAAGTTTAAAAAGCTCTCAGTAGATCAAACAAGACGAGTGGTGTCGGTCGACAGACGGCGCGGTGTTGGGTTACGGCCGGCGGGTCACATTTGTCCCAAATAATAAACTCCAGATTGGTGTCAAAAAGAACACTTTTTATGACACCATCAGCCCGTAAAACCCCTCAATCCTGTGTTTATTTTTAATAAATCTTCCGCGAAGGTCGATGAGTCTTTGATCTGCCGAAGCACACACGATGTAATTCAGATGTGATTCGAGAAATTGACGAACAAAATAATTATATAGTCCTACGATTTGTTTATCTTTACTTTGGGTAAACGGGCTACTGTAACAATAAAACAAAGTAATTAATTGTTTAGTGGTGTTCTCAATTTTGTTCAGATTTGTTTATTCCATCGTAATGTAAGCGGTACACCTAATCAGAGCTAGGTCAAGCGTGTCTAAAATAGACGGACAGATCTATCAGTACTTCGAGAACCATTGCCATAATGGAAGTGCATATAATGTATAATCCCTGCAATGTGGGCAGTAATGAGCCATCGTAAATCAGCGAAAAGGTAATTCAATAGCAATGACTGCTCATATGAAGAGAAAATTGCACGAGTACCGACGCGAATAGTGCTTATAAGGGTTCTGCTTTCTCGCCATTAGTGAAAGCGATGTGGCGAGAGGATACACAGGAATGTAATCCACAATTGCATTGCTTTTAGGAGAAAATTCCCAGCGAGTTGATATGAAAAATCACCTCAAGCGTACGTGTGGTTAGATTCAACTACGAAATGACGTCACGCAGAGACTGTGATTACAATTTGACACTGCGATCAGTCACGCCGGTCATTGTCACCTGTCACAGCCAGTGTCACAGGGTCTTAATGCGGAAATGTGCATTTGGGGCACCGGCACGCGAATTGTTGGCCACGGCGCGTTCGGAACTACGTCCCAGTTGCAAGACCCGGCTCGACACACATTCTACGAACAATGATCCTTTAATTAGACGTTGCACCGGCTCTAATGTTGCATAGCTCGTTTACGCAATGCTCTGTTTCAGTATGAGTTTATAGGAGCACCTGTTTAGCTCTCAGCACTCTCACAATAGTCGTCTGTCTGTAATGATTGGACACAGAACATATAATCCAGACATACACTGAACACTTAGTAATTTCGGTTTATTCTTGAGAGGGACGATGAAGTTTGAGCTCTATGATTTGTATAGATAAGCTCACTTTCAGGTTAAAGTTTTGACCGAGTTCGACAAGCAATTAGACCATTCGACGTGTAACTTCGAGCCACCATAACATTCACAACATTCGCAACTATCAATAAATACAGAGTAAAGTGAACCTTCGCTCTTCCTCTGGTTTGTGCGTGTAACCGCAGGGGTTCCTCAAGTGTA
This sequence comes from Agrotis exclamationis, assembly GCA_950005045.1. NCBI lineage: Eukaryota > Metazoa > Arthropoda > Insecta > Lepidoptera > Noctuidae > Agrotis > Agrotis exclamationis. The sequence continues at coordinate 8,749,404 of OX465421.1, forward strand.
TAGGTAAGATTCAGTTCCCAACAGTTCTATATTAAGTTCTGATCGATTACTTATGAGTTAATAATATAATGTTTATAAAACAACATCAGCTTGCTCGAAACAAGTGATTACAATCAAGATCAAGTTGCTATTTTGAAAACGTCGAACTTGGTTTAAATGAGAATCTAAATTGGTCATTAAGTTATTGTTTTATGGCTTTTAAATTACTTTTCAATAAAGCGGTTTTCTGTGAAAACTTTAATTTACACGAGAATCTCAAGAAAAATCCTCTTGATTGATTACTCAAACGTTGTAATATATTACGTGAACGGCAATAGTACATTGTTATCCAAGGCGTGAAAGTTACTTATTTACGTCCCGAGACGGGGTTTGGCGCCCGAACGTAGTGAGGGCGCTAATAGTTCGAGGGACTAAATAAGTAATTTACCCGAGGTAAACACTGTGCTTTTCATTACGAATACGAGGAAAGAAAGTAAAATTAACAACATAAATTTTAGCTAAAGAAAAATGAGTGTAGATCGGATTGTCACTTTGCCGCTTGTTTTTTTTTTTAATTTTGTGCTGTGGTCGTCCAGCTATACAGCCAGGATTTTTCATGTTCATTATTTAATAATGGCAAAGATTTTGTCGAAATCTGTGATATTTTAGAGAAATAGTTGAAACTAAATGATTTTAAAGTAATTATTTATATTCTTAATACTTAACTTTATGTTATTTTAATTTTAAATTGCTCTGTAATTTCGTGGCTGTATAAAAATTTTGAACATGGTTCAATAGAAATGTCAAAATAGAACTAGTTTTTTTTTTTTAATTTGGCAGCTGTCAGTTGAAAGTGATTTTCCCTAGGGCGGCAATGGATAACTTTCAAACGGCTAATCAGACATGTAATGACCTACTTTCAGAGTATGAGTAATGAAAAATATTATTCAATTACCTAATCAGTAGTTCTCAGACAAGGATTTAGGAAACTTATTCCTTACCCTTATCATTTTGTGCTTCAATCAATGTATGTGATCTCTGTGGAAAAACAGCACACAGCGTTTAGGTTTTTGGCACTTGTTGATTAAAGCATGAAGATGATTCAATCATGATTCATTAGATTTAAGTAACTCTTGCGTAATTCTTAATTTTAATTAAAACGTTCATTAAATATAACTAGTGAGTAACACGGATGCTTCTATTCTAAGGGGGGCTGTACACTGTTATGAAATTCGGTTCGGTATTTGTTGATTGGAAACTCGATTAAAAACAGTCACCATAAATGTACATGAGTTTCATTTGGCTCCTGCCGATTGGTACAATCCGTCTGCCATCTTCTGTCACTGAATCATGATAACCTTTTTTTTCCCGATAAAATTATCAAATGAGTCCCTCCGAGGGCAAAGCGCAAGGGACTATCAGACTCGTACTGACTAAAATCCACGGTGTTCCTTCAATAGCCCTTTACGTTCAGACAGTCCCGTACCGCAACGTTACTACCAAGGTGTAGTCGTTTCAATGACGATTTTTTTTCTATTTAATTTCTCTCTAATTGTATGAACCATAACTATCTAAGTGCCATCTAGATTTAGGTCTGATCGAGCTGAAGAGCTGGGAGCTGGACTTCACTGGCTCCCTGTCCTACCTACGGCTTGCATTGCGGCAGGCCTATTGGGTGGCATATGCTAGCTCGATTATTTGGCCAGTCCGACTTAGTCCATCGTGTATCCACAAATATTGGACATACCACCCGGGCATGACGAGTCATTTCGAACTCAACATTTGTGTAGCACGTCTAAGTTCCTTTGATAGTGTTTTCATCAAATATCATCAGTATTGACAGATACTTTTCCAATCAGAGTTTTTCTAATGGTACAATTTCGTAGTTGACCGCAAACAGCAGCAACGGACGACATGGCGACGCGACATCGCTGAGGTCAGGATTTCAAACTCAACTGCAGATGGCTCTCTGATCGCTCCAGTGTTAGTGACACTACTGCAGATCTGTGGTCGTAAGACACGTAACGGTATTTCAGAGAAATCGGTGAAACTGGTAGTTCTGCAGCGATACGTCCGTCGTTGTCGAACGGGCGAACAGTGGGAACAGCATTCATAGGCTGATGATAATGCAATTAACTCTAACAACCTCTCACGCACTTTTGAATAGAGAACTAAGTAGTTGGGTAATCAGTCAAAAAGTTTAAGGTAATTGCTCGTTATTCAATGGCAATTCTATGAGGTATAGCCACAACCCACACTGGGCAAGTGGCGTGCGCAGGCGGCGGTTTACGGACGAGTAGAGTAACCATCAGTACCCAGTACCCGCGTGGGATGCTGCACTCGCTACAAAAACGCGCGCCCTTGAGCGCGGCGCTCTGTTTATTCGACTGTCGTCTAGCACTTAACGCCAACGTCGATATTTGCTATTTTTGCACGATACAACAGCAAAAATCCGCTCTGTGGAAAATTATAGGCCATCTCCATGTCTAGTGGGAGATTTTTGTTTAAATTTTCTTGCTGGAAAGTTTCAATTTTTTTTGTAAAAGGAGGTTTGTTGTAAGAATACAGCTGCCATCCGCGAAGTAGAATCGCGTCTTAATAACGCTATTTTATTTGAATAGTTTTTATTTTTTTATCCCTTTATTTCAGACTGCTTGTAACCAATGTTTGTTTAACCTATTCCCTGTCCCATGAATCACATGTGGTTCATGACTATCGTTTAGGTATTGTGTCTGCTGCGCGAACAGTGAAACTGTTAAGACCCACAGGTTCGTCTGTAAACGTACATGGATGGGCTTATTCATAGAATAATCTTCATGGGCTGGTGATAATGGGGAAAAAACCTATTCAGAACTGCTTAAAAGATGGTTTGGCTAGGAAGGGAGTGACATATGACTCACGATACCTATGACAACCACTGAAGAAGCCTGAAAGAATAGAAAATAATAAATTGGAATAAGGGCAGGAGAATGACGATGAGGTGATAGATGATCGCAAACATTATAGGAGGCCTTATCCATACAGATACCAATTATAATGCGAAAGCTTGGGTGAATCTATGGATGGGTGTTCAAAGACTTTTTGCAGAAAATAAAAATTCGACTGCTACGAATCTCTGAAGGAATAGGAATACTCGAGACCATCGTAATCCTGCCCGTCAGGGTCAAATCTTTCATAAATTTAATGAAAAAGCTCTATCATTTTCGACGCAGTTGTTAATGCTTATTAAATATTTAAAATTTATGATGGATGTTTGTTTGTTTCTCAATTACATCAGAACAGGTGATCGAATCTCAATGAAAGGCTCAGAGATAGGTTGTAACCCTGTTTTACGTTCTCAGCGGGATAATTTTCGAGTTAAATGCAGGTGAAGTCAGTAGTAACAGCTAGTTGTAATGTATATTAAGCCTAGCAAGGGATGGTAAACGCTAAACATTTCTGTTTTATTTGTTTTCGTATCGGAATTGGAATGGGCGCAAGCCATCGTAAGCATCATAAAAATCCAATTTAACATCTCTCATTTTATTCACGCGTAATCCGATTCTAAGAAGTAATTAGAATTGTTCTTGAAAACTCGCTATTGAATTGGTATTGTTCTTGAAAATTCCCCATTTACAAAGTGAAAAAACTTTAATAAGAGATTTCACATGAAATGTGTGTAATTGGAGAGGCCTATGCCCAGCAAGCAGCAGTGGATTTGCTGATGAGTATGAACAAAAAAAAAGCTGTAAATCTAGGTTTCAGAAAAGAGTTTGGTATTTTATTTTACGGGGTAAAATTATCAAATGAAACAAATAGGTATCTAGTTCAGTACCTACCCAAACTACCCATTCCTCAAAAAATTGACTTGAGGATCTTATTGTTATTCTAACTGTTTCAAAATCTGAAATCTGCACCTTTTGGTGCTGGACAGTTTCAAACAAAACATTAGGTACCACTAGACATGGAAACTTACTGCTACTTATAATTTTCCACAGAAACACGGCACACTTTGGTTGGATATCCGTCAGCGCGCTTTTTTAACGCTCGATAAAAGACATGAGAGCTTAATCATTTTTCCAACAACTGTTTAGAAAATAAATTCGTTTATTTTAAATTATAGTAGTTCGTTTGTAAGCAGAAGTTATAATTTCATGGAAATGTATAGTAGAATAATAATATGAGGAGGTATTATTTTGTTTGTTTGTGTAGGGGATAATTTTCAGAACCAATGATCCAATTCTTAACTTTTTTTTCTGGTAGATAGCTATATTATTCTTGCTATAGGCTGATGATTTGTTCATTAGACAAGTTTTCCCATTTTTGCCTGGGCGATTGATGGATGGGATCGACACAGTGGATCGGCGGAGTTGCGGTCAGTGGGTCTAAAACGGCCATTTAGCAGTATTACTTCTTGAATGTATGAAAGAAGGATAGTCAATGACGCTTCCTTTTGCTGCAAATTCACGAAGTAAATCATTAGGAATATTGCTAAGTGGCTGTTTTAAACCTACATCAATTATTCAGAAATCACGTCAAGTGATTGCGAAATAAACTTAATTAGGAAATTAATTACTGTAGTCAATCACCTTTCAAGCCTTTGAATTGAGACAATTATGCATACAATTCAATGGAGCAATAAATGTAATGTAGACAACCAAATAAATTGTAGCAAAATAAGCTTCGCCCTGTGATTCTCGTTATGAGCTTAAAACTTTGAAGTTCGACCCGTTTTGATTTGAATTTTAGTTTTCGTAACTTACCAAAAACAATCTGAACTTTAATTAATCGCCACAGTTCTTAGACGGCTCGCATGATTATGGTAATTAAGATTTGGTTTACTAAAGATGACCTGTAGTCGAACTTAAAATGATAAATGATATTTATTGAGCAAAATGGTTTTGAATTTTTTTTTGAAATTCCTTACATTTCAAACTAGAACCTTTCCTCACGTAGAATCAATGATTAAAAAAAATATGGGATTTTAAGAATAGTATGTTTAACTATTGACAATTAAATTTACTATTGTTATTGACTGATACTAAATAACTGGCCCTTTCTTAAAACTAGGCTTATTCCAGTAAGTGAACGAGATGGTGCTATAGACGACTTGTATAGCTCTGTCACTTTCACTCGCCGGAACAAGCCTGGTTTTAAGACGTTGTAATACCCCCCGACACAATAATTAATTCTACCACTCAAAAAAAGTCTCTTCGTTAAGTTTAAATTGTTCAATTACAAAAATAAACCCTACTACCGTTACACTATGCACACAATTTAATTACAATCAATTTAAACATTTTGTGGGTATAAAACTGTGTTTACTTATTGTTTTACGGAAGCCAGCCCTAAAGCTAAGTTCCATAGACATTGATGAGTGAACTAATGAAAAGGGTTGTTGTATGTTTGCCACAAAGTTAATTCGCCACGAAAAAATGTATGTGTAAATTTGCCACGATTCTATTTTGTTTGGAATATTTTCAAAATAATAATTTATCTTATTGTAAATTCGCCACGATGCTTTCTTACGTACGGATAGCAGAAAAATCAAACAATAAGTGTGTTTATTGCCCTTGGTCCACCCGCTTGGTTCACCTAGGTGTACCACGGGAAATTATTTTTGCCCGTGGTTGACCTGAATGTCCATTTATATGTTTTTATCGTAGTATTATGAAAGAAAAATAGTTATATTAAATTGTGAAGTTAGTATGAAATTGTTGCAATCTTTTTATTTGAAGGTAGGCACTGTTTCCAGGATAATAATGGAGGACCATTACAATAAGACATACCTACAAAAAGATTAGGTAAAAGTACTAAGCTGGCATGAGTTCAAGGTGGTCTTTTCATTTTTTATATGGTAATTGTTTTAATCATTTTGAATAGTCTAGCAAAAGTACAAGACCGGTCAGGTGCAGGTGTTTAAAAACATACCACCTTGAACTTACGTAAGCCTGGCACTTTTTCTGGTTAGTAACATTCTTTCAGTTTCTAAGCTTGTAGCTGGAATTTTGTGCGGACGGCGAGCCACCCATTACTCCCATGGCTTAGTTGACCCCTAATAAAAACATAAGGTGCAACTGGTTCCTATGAATCTTCTTAAATGTGAAAAACAATTTGCCGTGGTACACCTAGGTGAACCAAGCGGGTGGACTACGGGCAATAAACGAATAAGTCGAATTAAAACGTTATTTATTTTTCATAATCGTAGCGATGTTTGGCTCGATGCTTGGCTTGGTTCGTTATTTAGTTCGAGAAATTTTAAAATGATGCATGCTCGAGTTTCTATTAAAAGTGGATACTCAAGTCTCCTTTACAGTTCGAGCTCTAAAACCAATAACTTTACTTGCTATCGCTACTTTTAGCAGAAATCATGTCAAATGTGGATTTGTGGCAAATTTACAATTACTCTGACGTACCTATGACGAATTTACCTACATATGAATTTTATGCATGTGGCGAATTTACCTTCAATGTATGGTCTTTACAAAACTGTGGCGAATTAACTTTGTGGCCAACTTACAACAACCCAATGAAAAGGCATAAGTTACAAAGATAATATTTATAAGAAAAAAAGCAATTAGCGATTCTTATTTGTTTCTTTATATCACCTGTTTCCGCCGTGCCTCGGAAAGCATGTAAAAACCGTTGGTCCCGGCTATCATTTGTAGATCTTTGACAGTCATTATTATTAGTCAGAAGCTCTAAAAGTCTGACAACCAATGAGTGGATTCCTACCGAGACTTGGTGTGGAGGAGAGCCAGTGAAACGAGTAAAAAAGAATACTACACAAATTAAGATTTTCGACACTGCATTTCCACGCGTCTCCACGTCAATCTTAAGTTTATATTTAAGCTCTAGGTACAGAAAAAGTTCTCCCTTCACGTTTTTCCAGAATTTTTAGGAAGTTTTATAATTTTCATTTCCTCAAAAGCTTTGAGTTTGTCCAGCCGATCTTAAGTGGTCAGTCTTTTATTGGGTAACTGGAATTTATTTATTTACTTACTAATTTTAATCTACAAGTAAAATGGCAATAATGACTAAAGAGTAATATGTACAAAAAATAAAAAGAAAAGAAAAACATTCAAAGGGCGTCAAAGAATTCGTCCACATCGCTGTCAACGGGAACAGTGCCCAGAACGCTGGCAGCATTGCCACGTTGTATGGCAATGCTGATTCGTTGGCCTAGAAATAGGCCAGCCCTCTGGTCACCTGAAGAGTCGACTAATCGCCTGGCGATATCATTAAAAACTTTGTGAGCGCTCGGACCCCATGGCCCTAGAGTTTCAACCCCAAACGGCTCAAACACATATTAAGATAAAATAAATAAATCACAAGTCAGTTTTTTTTAATAAAAAAGTGGAGATATAGGTTGATATTAGATAATTATACATTTTAGTAACTGAAATTAACATTAATAACATTTTTGTTTAAACAACAAAGTAATCTTATTTTTTTCGGGAACAGGCGATTTCGCAAGTCTGTTTGGCAAAGGTTTCCCTGGGCATAGTTCGTGGCTCGTTTGCAACGATATAGACGAGACAACACGCTCTTTACAGTACATTTTTAAATTAAAAAGTATCGTTGAATCGGTCATAAAAATATCGTCGGTACCGATATATCGGCTAACCCGAAGTATCGCCGATATATCGGTATCGGTATCGGATGCATCGCTAGTATTTTCTTATCAAATTTTATTGGCGATAAAAGGTGCTTTTCTAGAGAAAATTTTCCTTTCACTCTTGAGAATTACTTTAAGGATTTAAAAGTAGTCGTTAATACAATCCTAGTTCAAAATGCTTCTCCAAAACTTCTTGTTCAAAAACTTCGTCATTACAACATAATTTTTTTGTACCATTCAAACAGGTATAATAAAACCAATAACGAACGTACTTACCTGAACTTATACCTAAATAATAAATAGAAATACGATTCAATAAAATAAGTACGTTCATGTTCAAATGGGTTTCCGAACGAACAGACAGGCACAATGGTCCGTTCTGTGAATTACGTTCGGAAACATGAGTGTGTGTTGTTCATCATCAAGGTATAATCCCTAGATATTGACTAGTCATAAGTATCCGCCCTTGGATTGGAATGTAGTGGTTCTGTACTTAGATGTTTGTTACTATGACGGATAATGAGATGAGTCTATTGCCATGAAACTGGGAACGAACTCAGATTTTGTGGAATTCAAATTCAGGACCTGTCTCGTTCAGAAATCGCGTTAAAAATAAAAAGTCTAGCAGAGTAAACTAGAAGCTTATAAACTACGGTATTCAGTTTTCATAATATTGATAGTCAATACTCTATGGGTCAGTAAAAGAACCAAACGATAAAAAAAAGAACTGCTTAACTCGTTGTAGAACTACAAATACGATCATCATGGGCGGCGAGTAATGGGCGACTCTCTGTCCGATCATGGAACATGCCCGGGTCGAGAGTGTCAGCACAATGACGGTGCTTCGGTTAGAGGACTAACCGTGACCCCGGAACGTAAAGGGCTATAAAAGGACACCGTAGAGGCGTAGATTTTAGTCAGTACAAGTCTAACAGTCCCTCCTGCCCTGCCCTGGGTGGGAGGACACTCATTTGAAGATTTTTCCCCAATAAAAAAAAGGTCCCATCATCATGACGTATCAGACGCAATCAGCTTAGTAACTATCACAATATGTTTTCCCAATGGAATAGGAAAATATCTATTTAAAAAAACACATTTTTGGGTCTGCTCTGTTGTGCTCAGATTATAACTTTATTATGAGTAAGAGTTTATTCCGCTTCACTAACTATTGAATAAAAAAAAACTGTTTTTAAAATGAATCCAAGAATTATAATACTTTTTCTAAATAAAAATTAACTGATACTGGCCCTAAACTGCCATCCAATGGGAAAACTGTAGTAAACATAGCGATCGAAAAGCCAGCTAGCCTGAGTCATTGTCGATCCATATTAAAATGCTGGCGCCACTTAGCACGCTTTTTATTCGTCTTGCATAACAAAATAACAAGGCACATATTAGCAAATTGATGGTCACACTTAAACATAAATAAAAGTTTCTTTTACGTGACAATTATCGTTATAAATAATTATAATTTTACAGTCTTTAAACGCAAGTGATCGTGTTCAGCATAAAAATAAACAGAAACCGGTTCCTTCATATGTGTAAAAAGATTTATGTTCTTCCTGGTTAAGTTTTTGCCGCTATTTTTTGCCTGAATCCGCTTTCTGGTTACCGGCAAGTTTGCTTGATTTTGTGAATCGATTAGTCGTAGATCTAGAATTGTAGATATGTAAATATAGGAGTTGGTCCAGGACATGATTCTGGACGCCCCCGTGTTGGAATTTTTCGTCGAATTTTATCTAATTTTCTAAATAAAAAAAAAAATAAAAAATAAATTTGGAGTTTTTACTTACTTAGTACTTACGACTACAGTTGCTCTAATCTAGATTTTGGTAGACAGTTACCTAAGTATAACATTTTTCCCCCTTACTTATAAAAACTTGTGTTGCTTAGCTACCGATTAAATATCATCTGTCCTTGTCATTTCTATTTTAATGAATAGAGATGGCAAGTGACTTAAGAGCTATTTAAGATAAGTAACGTCTAATCAATGTTTATAAGTAAGGCCCTTTATTAATATTGTGTAGGTACTTGTAACTCACTTGTTATGACCAAAATTCTGAAAATCTGACAGCGTCTAAAAAGGCCGGTTTAACAGATTCAAAATGAAATTCTTACAAATTTTGTAGCCATTCACATCATCTTTATCATAATGACGTCAATTTAGACTCCAACTTATTTGCTAGGTACAAAGTTACCCAGAAAATGGAGCTTTGAAGATCAAAGGCTAAATCACAAGATTTCTGAATTTTACGAGTATTTATACAGCGTACCTACTTGAAGTACTTGAAAATTAAGAAAGCGCCTCTAGTTTACGAACGAGATATGGATATGTTTTTCCATCAAATTACCGTGAAAGGTCCCTTTTACTTTGCGCCACAAAAACGTGCAAAGGTCATGCTAGGGCTTCGGTAAAATACTATCAGGTTAGGCTGGAAGCCGACCCCAAAATACTACGACTACACGATGTTTTTTTTTTAAAAAAAAAACGTTGCCCCACACTAGGAATTTTATAAACCAGAAACTTCAATCTATTTTACCCTACTACGGTAAATCGGTGTATTCCTATCCAAACCAAGAGCTAATACCATTTTGTATTAGTTTATTTTCGAATTTATTTTCTATTCCCAACGAGTACCACATTTATTTAAATAAAAAATCTATTACTAACGAATACCAAAACGTGACTTTTTGTACACTCGGCTACACAAATTACATACTATCGATGCAAGAGCGAGCGAAGCGAGCTCGGGACTTGGGGCACCCCGACTCGGACGGGTTAGGTTCGAAGGGGATCGCCATCCTCTTAGTGTTAGGTTACTTTAAACCTTGCAAACAGAAATAGGAGCCCCGCGAAGCGGGGCTCCGTCGAACTACCTTGGTAGGTTTGGACATAAATGGTATACTTAGCGGGCTTTTTAAGATATCGTCGGTGTTCTTTGAAACTGTAGTAGGTCATTTTGACACCTTAATTAAAATCACTCAAAGCATTTTAATTTTTCTGAACCTGACTGTACCTAATTTTTCAAACTTGTTTTGGTATTGGTTTTGAAATGTGGTACTCGTTGGGAATAGAAAAAAAATCGGAAATAATTTAATACCAAATGGTATTAGCTCTCGGTATTGGATGGGAATAGATAGGGTAAATCCAAAAGGAAGATTATTGTTTTTTCAAATATAGGGCAGATATTAGAGCCTTTGTACGGTTAGTGGCCAGCATTACTTGACCCAATTTCCCATAGGTAAGTATTTTGCCGTAAAAAATGGGTCCGCGAATACGTGTATTCTCTACTGTACAGTATGATTTTAAAGATTTTACTTAATTAGGGTTTTAATAAATTGAAAATAAATACCGTAATTAATAAACCGTCAAATCTTGATCTTGTTTAATTACTTTCTAACTAAAATTACAATAACAATGAAAACGTTACCCTATCACTTTGGCATTATTGATCATCATTAATTATTCATCACTGATAGTCAATTTCCTTCGAATACCTGTCAAGTTGTATAGCACGCTATAAATTATCAAACTGTTTTAATGATCGCCAAATATGGTATGTGTTGACTTGTACAAATTATGTCGGGTAGCTTATTTGGCACTATTTTTCTATACGTGTTTGACAGTTAGGGTCAATTCACACCGAGACGCAACGCGACGCTACGTGACGCGACGTGAAAATGTGTATCTTTTCGTGTAAGTAGTAAATAAAGTTGGTTTTCGAGTCGCTTTTAAAATGTGAGCGCAGCGTACCGCCGCCGCCGCCGCCGACCGCCCGCCGCCACCGCCGCGCCGTGCTGCGTCGCGTCATCGGTGAAATGTGTTGTCATGTCATCTTTTCGTGTAGTAAATAAAGTTAGATTTTGAGTCGCTCTTTGCTCTGTGCGCGCAGCGTCGCGTCTCGGTGTAAAATGACCCTTAGTAGATTAGTGGGGCGTCCAGTTGCCTTTGGGGGCAGAGCCCTGTCCGTATACGTTACTGGCTTTAGCCCTGAGACTCCATACAAATATGTGAAGGCAAGTTTTTCTTGCAGTTTCCTTCATTGGACACTTGACTACGTGGATTGGGTGTCAAGTTTTCACTGTTGATCTGAATCGGCTGATCAGAATGATTTTGATCAAAATGCCTTTTTTATTCAAAAACCCGGGCCCTGTAGGCTCAATACGTAACTTTTCGATAATACCGCTCATTGTGTCATCCCGAGTTAAATGTTAATTAAAATTTAAAATTATTCAGGAGACCTTATTATAGATTGATTAAACTGTTATTTTGGCTGGTTACTAAGTTGCTAAGGAGTAATCTAACTTTCACCAGAAAAAAAAAAATATTTTTTAGCGTTGTAATATCATCAAATGATTCCTCTCATCCAGGGCAGAGCGGGAGGGACTGTCAGACTTGTACTGACTAAAATCCACGATGTCCTTCAATAGCCCTTTACGTACCGGGGTCACGGTAATTTGATAAGTCTCGCGACCCCAGCAGGCTTTGGCCCTCTAAAGGGGGGCCCCGTCATCATGCTGACACTCATTGAGGCGCGCGTGGAACCCAACGCGCCGTCGACCCGGGCATGGTCCATGATCGGACAGCGAGTCGCCCATTACTCGCCGTCCGCATGCCCGATTGCCCGCACCTACGGTGGCCGGAGATCGTCTGCAGACGTCCGGCGCCGCGCGCCGTGGGCGTCTACCACTGCGGCTGGGGTGGAGGGAGGATGCTGTTCTCTCCCTCATTCGGCCCGCCTCCTCCTTCACGAGCATGACTGCTTCGCAGAAGGAGGCGACCGGTTCCCACTCCGTCTCGCCCCGCAGCATGGCTTCGATCAATGCCGGGCGCAAGAGGTCTCCGCCTGTCGCCGCCGTGAGAACACGGAGGTGCTGTGCCCAAGTGGGGCAGTCCTGGACCGTACGCTCCACCGTGTGCTCCGGGCGGTCCTCGCAGTGGTGACACAATTATTATTTTTTTCATTTCTTCCGTTCAATTGGATCATTACTTCCGGAGATTACCCTCTTACATATTCTAAACTCTTTATAATATTAGTATAGTAAAGGTTAAGACATAATAAATATTATTATTTAGAAGTAACGTTTTGGTTATTCCCAGTAGGTAATATAATGAATCAGCCTCAGGATGAATATCTTCTATTATAATGATGTCATCAATCTTGTAAGTAAATTCAAGTATATTGTCATGCTGATTGATAGCTTCTGATTAGATAGACCTTACGAAATATGAACACGAATTGTTTAGCTATAATATTATTTACATTGTTTGATGGTTTTTCCCTAACAAACTCAAGACGTAAATAAGAAGTCCTGTGTCAGTAAAATTTACTAATGGGTATAGTTCTCCGTGGCCAAAAGCTTTTAGTGGCCGGCCAAAAGCTTTTAGTGGCCGGCCAAAAGCTTGTAGTGGCCGGCCAAAAGCTTGTAGTGGCCGGCCAAAATCTTGTAGTGGTCGGCCAAAATATTGTAGTGGCCGGCCAAAAGCTTGTAGTGGCCGGCCAAAATCTTGTAGTGGTCGGCCAAAAGCTTGTGGTGGTCGCGGGAGTTGCCCTTCCCGCGACCACCACAAGCTTTTGGCCGAAGGAACAGGATGGATTTGAGAGTCTGACTGTCTCTTCAACTCCACCCAGCGGAGAACTCATTTGATGGTTTTACTAAGTTAAACAAACATGCAGGTGTCTACCTGAATCGAGCTTAATTTCAGAAATGTGACACAAAGTCGCTTAATTGTATTTTTTTTGAGTGGTAAAATAATAAAAAATGGATGTATCAAAAGTGATGATTACAAGTAAAATGGTTATTTAGATGTCGTATTAAAAATACCTAATTATCGTGGGAACAAGGTTTGTAAGTAAAAAAATGTTTGTATTTTATAAAGTAATTAAAACTTTTAGTTTTCAAGTGAGGTAAATAAATATACTTTTTTTTTATTCATTTTGCCTTCTTTTTTAACAAGTTTCTGTGTACAAGTTATCTTTGATCAGTGGGTCAAGGACTCGGAAACATCTAATTTATCGTATATCGATATATAAATGACAGGGACTGTTATTTAATTTGGTTATACAGATTTTAATAATTGTTTGATGGGAAATCTAACTTACCTAATAAATACGAATGTTTTATGACTTATGAGTATAGATGAACAGCTGAATATCGTCCCATTTTGGATAAAAGAGCCAGATCAAAGTAAATTTTAGTGTTAGTATTGTCTTCTGAAATATGATATCCATGTGTAGGAATTACCTAATATCTGTGCCTCTAGTGAAAAAGGGTATAAGTCCGATTTTGTCGAAAATGAGTTAAGTATACCAAAATGTTCAGAAAAAAATGATCTATCAATTCGTGAAAACAGATCTAGCTTATCTTTAAAAATAAGGAAGTTAGCAATGTGCAAAAGGGGTTAACTAACACTAAAAATATTGCAAAATTGGGGTATAAGTGCACTCTATTTTCTTTACACAGAACTTTGATTTTTTAAGTTTGTGTCTTTTGATCTAAATAGATATATATTGTTAGAGCTTCAATTTATTTGGTGAATACCGGCACAAGTACACTTGTTCCTTAAAAATTGTTTAGTGAGTAACGATATCACTTGACATAAATCCGTTTTCAGCAAACTAAAAGATAAAAATCCAGAATAAGTCTTTTGACATCGGTTTTCACGTATGAAATATTTATATTAACAAATGCAATTTGACATAACTAAAACTATATCAAAGAGTCTTTGCCATTTTTTTTAGAGAAGATACAAATTGTCGATACGGGGTAAGGTTCGGGTGGGTGGAGAGCGCGCAGCACCCGCGCTCCTTTAGTCGTCCACCCACTTTATTGAGGGGGTTCCCTTTTAAAACCTTTTTGCAGAGTCTGACAATGATGTCGATATTTTCACTGATTCTGATGAAACGTTTCTCCTATGTCTTGATATTGTTTCTATGTTAGTTGATACGCTACCATACCCCAATTTAGATTATTCTACAGACAGTAGTGACGATTCCAACCCAAACACATCTGACACAAGTAGCTCAGATTGTTCAGTTTTACAAAAGCACACAAGAAGATAGTAATTTCATTATTCCAGAGTCAGATTCACATACGAGCAATAATAAGTCATTTTGGGATAAAGACGGTATTACCTTCAAGGTATTATAAGGCCGGAGACGTAATCGTAGGAAAAGTATCAAGGAAAGATGAGAAGATAGAGAAATTAGAAAAAAACTTTTTCAAAAAAGTAACCGACTTCAAAAACAACAACCAAACAAAAAAGGATGAAATAACCTAATTAATAACTTCTTTCGGATGTCGGTAGCTTTATTCTTTATTTCATTGATTTTTAGCCACAAAGAATTATTTAAATCGAACTTGTAGTTCCGGAGATATGCGTGTACAAACATAAAAACATACATACATACACTTGTGAAATTTGGCACATTTGTTCAGACGCTGGTATAGACTAACATTTATGAAAACTGGGCAGTTCTGATAATATAACATACATACGGGTCGAATTGATAACCTCCTTTTTTTGAAGTCGGTAAAAAAGGAGAGAAATTTAGGAAAAAGATACGTGACAGGAAAAGGTAAAATAGTAGAACGAAGGAAAGTTAAAAGTCTAGGACAAAAAAATTGTAGAATGAAATGTGCTGAAAGAAAACCTGAAGAATTTAGAAATAAGATTTTTTATTATTACTGGAGCTTAGAAGACTACGACAGACGAGTTTTGTTCTTATGTAACCTTATAGATGTAAAGGGAAAAGCATTGACAAAACTTGCAGCTACAGTTAAAAACAGACATTTATGATAAAAAATCACAAAATTGGGCTTGTTCTATTGAAAAGGGCGACACAGTCCTATCATACGATCTGCAGCAATGTTTGTCGACCCCATTCCTTAAAACTAGGGCTGGATTTTATAAGCGTGCATTGTGGACTTACAATTTAACACTAAGGGACTGTACTCATAATAAAGTATATTGTTTTATGTGGCATGAGGGAATTTGTGGCAGAAGAGCTAATCAAATAGCTTATAATAATTGAACAATGTTAATTTACAGAGGAAAAGAGGAAAATCACCTCTCCCACAGGTGTGTTTAAAACGGAATGTATTCCTAGATAATACGATGGGCCAATAGTAGCTATTTCAAATAAGAAAGAGCGAGATTGATTTCTCTTCTTCCGCTTATAAACCCCAGTGTTCGATATTTTTATAAAAACCTTCTCAGTGACGATGATATGAAAGATCAACATCCTCTTCTAAACGACAGCGAAGACGACATCGAATAAGGTTTTCTGGATCACTTTCAAGGTTTCTGTTGGACTTGATTTGTTAGATTATTTTTTTTAATTGTTCTCCATTAAAAAAAAACTGTGTCATAGGCACTTATTAAATACTTTTTACTTACTAAATTTTTTAGAACTTGGGTTTTCTTAACGTTCGAAGTGAAATTAAAAAAGGTTTTCTGGACCACTTTCCATGGTTTCTATTGTACTTGATTTGTGAGAATTTATTTTTGTTTTTGGTTTGGGTTTTAATCAGGAAAAATCCTGATTTTTTTTTAAAACTGTGCTATAGGCACTTTTTAAAATACTTTGTTACTTGTATAAAAAAAAAACAGACACCATAAAACTAAATATTTTTTGCTTTATTTTGGTTTAAAAATGGATATAACTTACACAAAAGTTTCGCGTAAGTCTACATGCGCCTTATGGCACGTCTAATAACTACGTGAAAAAGGACATAAGTTTTGTTTTTTTGGTATTTTTCAAAATTTTATCACGTCTATGAAAAGTACACATTCAACTAATTTTTTTGAGTTACTCTTATACTAATTATCTGATTTTATTTCTTAGTTATCATACAAATAATTCCAAATGCGTATCCTTTTTCACTTATGTGAATTAACTTTTTATGTATGTGAAAAGGGGTCTAACTGCTTTTATACCCTTGTGTAGTTCGTTTTGTGGTAAGTATAAGTCGCTGTTTTAAAAAATATTCAGTTTATGTAAAAAATAATACCAAAATAAGAAAGAACATACATTTTACACCCATATAACACATCACATGTATTTAATTTGACAGCTGTTTAAATGCCACACGTACTTGAATATGTAAATTGGTGCGCGCGGGGCGTTTTTTGCGTCTCCTGTAAAGTTGCATTTTTAGACTTATACCCTTTTTCACTAGAGCCACAGATATATCTAAGGGAGTGTGGACTGTGATGACATTTTATTAAGATATAAAAAAGAAAATGGGATGTCTGAAAGTTGATATGGCAATAAAGAAGGTGACTACTGAAATGATATCAATAGAATCTCTTTTTAACCGACTTCAAAAAGGAGGAGGTTATCAATTCGACGGTATGTTTTTTTTTTGTATATTTGTTACGCGATTACTCCGCCAATTGTGGACCGATTTTAAAAATTATTTTTTTGTTCGAAAGCATATACTTCTGAGGTGGTCCCATAGTCACCAAGTTGGGATCTGATGATTGGATCCTGGAGAAATCGAGGGCAACCCTCGAATTTTATAGGCCGACACACCGTTTTTCGCAAATTTTATGAAGTAATTTAAGTACTTGCGAATGGTAATCATAATTTCATGTAGCTGAGCTGATGATGGATGGTAGAACTCCTTAATAGTAAGGAGTGGGCATCGACTGATTTAGTTTGAGTTCGCATATCTC
The DNA here is from genome assembly GCA_950005045.1 of Agrotis exclamationis. Classification (NCBI taxonomy): domain Eukaryota; kingdom Metazoa; phylum Arthropoda; class Insecta; order Lepidoptera; family Noctuidae; genus Agrotis; species Agrotis exclamationis. The sequence continues at coordinate 8,766,662 of OX465421.1, forward strand.
TGGAACTACAAGTCCGATTTAAGTAATTTCTTTTTTTGTTGTACTAGGTATCATTTAACTTAGGGAATATTGCAAGTTTCATCAAAATCGGTTCAGTAGTTTGTGAGATAGGGAATTTTATTAGCTTATTGTGTACATGAGCGATGTTATTACCGGTGTTATGGATTACAAAATTCTAGTGCACATGTTGTATTTGACAAGAATTCGGGTTGAATATTTAAACTAAAAAGAGTAAAATAAAAACTTTTTCAAGAAAATGTAACCGCCTTCAAAAACAACCATAAAAAACGGTAAAAAAACCTACAAAATAACTTTTCTTTCGGAAGTCGGTGGCAAAAAAAAAGAAAATGAAATAAAGAAAACAAAGACACCGACTTCCGAAAGAAAAGTTATTTTGTATGTTTTTTTACCGTTTTTTATTGATGTTTTTGAAGGCGGTTACATTTTTTTTGAAAAAGTTTTTATTATAAATCCTTGAAAGCGTTAAGTGCAACTTGGCATCATAAAAACACGCCATAACACACTAAAAATAAGTCATTAGGAAGAAAATATCTAGAAAGCTCTTGTTTCCAATCTGGATTTACTTTTATGACCGAAAATTTGTTCAACCGTTTGCCCGCAAAGAGCTGTTAATAGCTTAGCTAGCTAGAAGCTAGTTCAGACCAGTAGTTAAGTAAATAGTGAATGACCTACATATTTTTAACCATTCGTTAAGTATGTTTGTTAAATTGCTGATCTGAACTGACCCTAAGTACAGCTATTAAGTAATAATTACCAAACAGACACTCAAACGTGTGGAATAACACCAAGACATCAAAGGTGCTTAATAAAAATCATTACCGAACAAAAATGTATGTCACTTGTAGAATTTTAACGACAAGCAGTCAGGCACCGCTGATGACACCTAGCGAAGATTTATTAGAGAGGCATCATTTACGTCATCAGACCAATGTAACGACATGATTTATTACGATACAACACCCTACATGGCTATAGACTATGCCTATTATAAATCTTAACACAAGCCTTGTCTGTGCATTAAAAGTAAACGGAAGAATAAATTCGGCTAAGCAATGTCGAAACTTTTTGGCAACTCGTGGACTTAGGGCCAGTTGCTTAATCAACGGTTAAAGTATTTGATAAAACCTGTCCATTTTTTTCAAACAAATGTTTATAAAATTTGTAGGTTATACTCGTAACATAGTTAGTTTTCTACTGATCAAACGTCTCCCCCTTAATTTGAAAGCTGTTTCGACGAAGGATTTGTAAGTATTTTTTGTTAGTGAAGTCCTTTTTTTTTTCAAAACTTTGTTCCATTTTCTAGGATTTTTAACGATTATTAATAAACTAAATTATTAGGTAAGTCTAAGTAGTTAGGTGCTTTTGTTATTATTTTGTTCATGCCTAAGTTGATAAAGTCACAGGGGAAATTACCAAACCGAAGATTAACTAAATTAAGAAACAGTAGTAGTATTAAAACATTATAAGGCCCAGACTGTCTGAAAGCATAGATACTAATAACAGTCTCTTATTTAGAGAAGTGGCACGTAATTAATTAACATTAACACAAGCAAATCCACCGGTAAAGCTAATCTCTATTCGAAGATTACGTTAACAAGATGTACTAATGATTAATCTTAGAAATATTGTTCTCTAAGTTCAAAGGTCATTTTAGTCTACCTCCAATAAATAACATTGACCCCGGGGTCAAAATAATTCAATACATTCTCTTTGAAAAACGGGAATACCACGAGTATAGATACTTCGACAGATGCTTCTTTTAAATAAATGTTTTCATTTGATAAATTAACGGATTATGCAACTTATTTCCTTGGAGGGAAAGAACCGTAAGATCACTGTGAAGATGGAGATTACCTACACGCTTTTTATGACTACGAAGTATACAGATATGTATTGGACATAAGGTTAAAAGTTAAGAATACAACATGTTGACCTTTAATTTCAGTTGTTTTTGTCTTCAAAGGAGGACGTATAGAAAAATACTAGGTAATGACATGATACATGAAAGTCGAAAATCGCAAAGCTTAAAAGCTTCCCAACCTACGCTACAAAAATCTTCACAAAGTTTGCGTTTCTTTACACATTGTAACGTTCTTATTATAGCATCTTACATGCTAGTATTTGTTTGGATAACTCTTCCTCAGATTGTAGTAGACAGTAAAATTTATTCATCCCATAAAATAACATCGCTTACAGAACCCATTACAAAATATACGTAACACCTTATAATTAAAATATCGTGAAATATTTGTTTTAATTTGAAATTTCACGATACTTGAGACGTGCTTGCTTATAACTGCTCTCTCTTAAACCTACGCAGAAGGACGAAGTCCTTCTGCGTAGGTTTAAGAGAGAGTCTCATATGTGATATGTTCCAAGATCTATGTTATTAGCACACATTTAAGCCGTTTATCAATATCGTTACGGATAGTAAGCCAGCGTACTCAATAACGAAGAATACTCGTTCGTGTAGGTAGATAGGCGCAAAGACAATCGCGTACAGAAGACGTTCGCGTTATCTTTCTTGTTATCTGGGGAACGTGACCCCAGCGGCCCGCTATCTACGAGCACGCCGCCGCCGCCCGCCCATCTCACCCCGACAGTTCTTCTCGAACCCAACGCAAATAAATATCGGCCGAGTATTTTACGAAAGCCATTAATTTAGAAATGCCGATCTGTCGTACGATTGTTTATGATCATCGAGTCGGACCACCTTGTCCGTGTTATTAATTGATCGTACGATAAGCTTTGCAGTTAACGATTACACGGTTCGATTTTCTTTCCTTAAAAATTACACGGTGGAGATTATTTTGGTTGGATATTGAAACAGGGACTTGTTCTAAAAATAAATTGAGTGGCAGCGATATGCCGCGTGGTCACCGGACATGGTGGCACGAGGGGTCTGACGCATCGCGTGCTCCAAAGGGGCTCTCAGTCCCGCACATCAGTTGCTCTCTTGCCGTCACCGTGCCTTACACTCAGCGAACGTTCCTCTAGAGCGATATTCAACAAGTCGTTGAAAATCTCACGCCACCTGTTGCGAGCCAAACAAACATCTTCACTTGGAAAATGTCGGAAGGATTACATTAAGATGGCCATCATTTTTCTTTGGCTTGCACAAACTCAGTCTAAGCAGACTTTGCAAACATCTTGTTTACCGGTTGAGAAATAGACTAGGAACTCGATATTGTTTACTTCAAATGGACTGCATCAGAACCACTTGAGAAACATCAATGCGTGTACATAGATGCACGGTTGCAAATAAATAAGTATGTCTAAAGAGTTGTGAGGAAATCTCACCGAGGAGAGCGTATAAGAAACTCTATGGTTCAAAAGACATGAACGAAGATTTTTTGTTTTTTTTTTTAATCCTTACATCAAGGTTTCCATTACGGAGTGTAACTGAGTCGGCTCGGCTCATTGCCTCCGTCTGGTGAAGTGGGTACTGAGCACGATTATGATATTGAATGTCTCTCGTGGCTCACTGGTCGAACTTCGTGGAATTTAAGAAAAACTTGAGTGACACGTAGGTTCAAACACATTATACAGTACATACAAACATTACCTAGTCCTAAGTCAGTTCGAAATTTCGTTTTTATGTAAATAAAGTTATCGGTAGTTCTACCGCAATTCTGCAACCTACCTATACAGGCCACTTAAAACTTGAATTTATGACCAAAATTTCCTTTTAATAACGTTCTAAAGAACAGGAAACGAGCGGAAATAGTTCTTAGGTATTATTACAAGTAAGATGTAATTCATGTAGTGGCGGCGTTGTTTGAACTCAATGAGTTACGTCATGTGACGATTGCAAATAGGGTTGTCACGTGTACTATAAAATAGAGTATTGTTCTCTTTTTCTTGTTATCATTCTGATCTACCCTGTCCCTTGCTGTCCTCACTCAGTGACGTCCTAAACTGAGGTTCGAACCCCACAGGGGGTGCCCTTAGCGTCTGGGTCACATAGTTTGTAGTAGGTACCTACTTTAGTTGTAAACCCGTGGCTGGAAAAGTCCGGATAAGCAGCTCACAACCTCCTATGGTTCACCTGCGAGATGCCAATCAAGAAAAAAAAACTTGGCGCTTAAAATGACAAATCAAGTTTATCTAGTTAGAAAGAGAATAAAAAAACCGGCCAAGTGCGACTTAGACTCGCCCATGAAGGGTTCCGTAGTAGCAAGCATAGATTAGATTTAATATTATTAACCTCAATATAATTTTTAAAGACCTATCAATAGATACCCCACACGTATGGGTTTGGTGAAACAAAATATACATATTTTGACTTTCAATTCTAAGTATGGGGGGCACCCCCTTTGTTTTGTTTTTATTTTTGTGTAAAAATCCTAATGCGGTTCACATAATACATCTACCTACCAAGTTTCAACAGGATAGTTCTTATACTTTCGACAAAAAGTGGCTGTGACATACGGACGGACAGACAGACAGACATAACGAATCTATAAGGGTTCCGTTTTTGCCATTTGGCTACGGAACCCTAAAAAATACGTGATAATAAATAAACAGTTTTTTTTTGCTGTTTACTTTATTATTGCTCTAACATAATGAAATACTTTATTCGGCCTAAAGCAACCCTAATTGCGAACTACTAGTACTCAGTTGAATTCGTTAAGTTTAGCCGATATCAAAACCAAAGGTCGAAGGTCGGCCATATTGTTAGTAATTTCAACTAAACTTGAATGGCGATTGTTGGTAATGTTAGTTTATTTTGAATGGTAACTTTATCATTAAACTTGTGTACAGTGTATACTCATTATAAATGTCGAATTTTTAGGGTTCCGTTACCAAAGGGTAAAACAGGACCCTAATTGCTGAGACTTCGCTGTATGTCTGTCCGTCTGCCATCAGGCTGTAACTATACAGTTACAGCTCTTGAGCCGTGGTAGTTAGACAGTTGAAATTTTAACAGATGATGCATAATTTTCTGTTGCCACTTTAACAAAGTAAATATTTAAGGGGCTCCCATACAAAAAACGTGATTTTTTGCCGCTTTTATAGATAATGGTAGAAGAACCCTTCGTGCGCAAGTCCAACTCGCACTTGGCCGTTTTTTTATATTATTACCTAGTTTCATATTATAATTGGGTATGTATTAAATTTTGTTTGTTTATAGCGAAAGAGGCTGTTTGTCCTTGATATAAACATTTCGGAGAATGATAACTTTAACTTTAATGAGCTATTTTGAATATAGGGAAAGCAGTAACGAGCATGGCGTACAGTCAACAAATGAGGTAGATATCGATAGGAAACAGAACTACGCAGAACTTATGCATTTCTTGGCTGTATGTTACATGCAGCCATCCATTGAATTTGGTAGAAAGTCACACAGAGATTTCATCTATCATCATGTAGCAAGATGATCCCTATTAGCGATGCATCCGATACCGATATATCGGCGATACTTCGGGTTAGCCGATATATCGGTATCGACGATATTTTTATGACCGATTCAACGATACTTTTTAATTTAAAAATGTAGTGTGAACGAGCGTGTAATTTTTTAATTCACAATAAGCGTATCGGTATCGGTATCGCCGATATTTTTATAAGAGTATCGGTATCGGTATCGTATCGGCGAAAAGGCGTATCGATGCATCCCTAATCCCTATCTCTTCCTCTTCTTATTCGAAATTCGAGCAATGTTAAATATTGCTCGAATTTCTAATGGCAACGACGAGCTGTGATCATCATCTGCCTGGCCTTTTCCCCAACTTTATTGGGGTCGGCTTCCAGTTGAATCTGATGCAGCTGAATATCAGTATTTTACATGGAGCGACTGTCTATCTGACCTCCACAACCCAGTAACTGGGTAATACCTACCATACGACTTGGTAAGACTGGTTGTCGGACTTTCGAGCTCCTTACCAACAGTAACGAATATTTTTTTTGGGACAATCTCCCTCCTCACTATTCCCTAACCACTGCAATTAGGTACCTATTTGAATTTAGAAAATATTTTTTTTACATAATTAATAAATTCACCACAAATAAGAACATTTATGGAAGAGAAAAAATCTTCATTATTTTTTAATAATTCATTATGACCAATTTAAAAGTGATAAAATTCGAACAAAATTGACGTGAACACAAACGCGCCCCTCGGATTTAAGACGTCACTTTGTCAAAGAATTTCCCTAGCACTGTGTCAACTGGCTTCTACAATAACAATTTCAAAGTTGGAACACGTACTATCGATGTATAGAAATTGATAGAGTGACGTCACACCGCCCCATCGGGCACTGTCGGCGTGTTTTCGGCTCGGAGTTCAAATAATGATTTTGAATTTAATATAACTTCTTAGAGCAAAAAAAATAACTAAAAACAGTTTGTTAAGAAACAAATAATTATAATAATATGACCTTTCCATTAAACAAAAAAAAAAACCGGCCAAGAGCGAGTCGGACTCGCCCATAAAGGGTTCCGTAGCAGCAAGTAATAACATACTATAAAAGTTCTTGTAGTTGGTTCCAACTTTGAAAGGTTTACGATTTATGACGTATAAAAAAAAAAACTTGAGAGGTGTCAAGGCACGTCGAAAATCGCTATGAACCTGTTAAAAAGGTTCAAGCGATTTTCGACCCTCCACCCCACACTACCCCACTCCACTCCGCTCCACTCCGCTCCACTTCGCTCCACTTCGCTCCACTCCGCTCCACTCCGCTCCACTCCGCTCCACTCCGCTCTACTCCACTCCGCTCCGCTCCACTCCGCTCCACTCCGCTCTACTCCACTCCGCTCCGCTCCGCTCCCTTCCACTCCACTCCGCTCCGCTCCACTCCACTCCACTCCGCTCCACTCCACTCCGCTCCACTCCACTCCACTCCACTCCGCTCCACTCCACTCCACTCCACTCCACTGCACTGCACTCCACTCCACTGCACTCCACTCCACTCCCCTACCTATTATAGCTGTAAAAATGAAGTTGACAAACTTACATTTGCAGTTGTTCTCCGATACATTTTGTTTAGGAAAATGTTATCCCAGTACGTTTTATAAGTTGGTCAACTATTACTCGTAAACTTGTAAAGCCCACTTAGTCATGATAATTTTCTTTTAAACTTCGTTATATATACTACTGTTGTAAATTTTTTCACACCCCCAAACATAACCGTTTAGCTGGTAGAGGGGGGGGACACTCGAGTAGGGCAAAAATTAGCACTTTAAAGCTTAATATTTCACAAACGAATCTTTTTATCAAAAAATTGTTGATGGAAACTACCAATATTTTTTAAAGGCCTATTTAATGATACCCCACACTAAGGGGTACGCGAGAAAAAAAAAAACATCCCCGCTTTACGTGTACAGGAGGTACCCTTTTTTTTTTTTTTTTTTTTTTTTTTTTTTAGCGTGGTAAAATCATCAAATGAGTCCTCCCACCCCGGGCAGGGCGGGAGGGACTGTCAGACTTGTACTGACTAAAATCCACGGTGTCCTTCAATAGCCTTTTATGTTCCGGGGTCACGGTAATGAGATAAGTCCCGCGACCCCGGCAGGCTTTGGCCCTCTTGGGCGGGGCCCCGTCATCGTGCTGACGCTCTTTGAGGCGCGCGTGGAACACAACGCGCCGTCGACCCGGGCATGGTCCATGTCCGGGCGGCGAGTTGCCCTTTACTCGCCGCCCGCATGCCCGCGCCTACGGTGGCCGGAGATCGTCTTGCGACGTCCGACGCCGTGGGCGTCTACCAGACAGGAGGTACCCTAAAAAAAAAAAAAATATTTTACGAGATTTTATTTTACCACTTTTTTGACGCAACAGATCCGTATATTTACACCAAATTACAGCTTTCTAGTGCTGGGCGTCTCTGAGCTAAGCTGCGGACAGACGGACGGACGGACGGACGGACATGGCGAAACTATAAGGGTTCCTTGTTGACTACGGAACCCTAAAAACATTGAAAGGACCAATTCCGGAAAGCCAGAATCAACAGTGGCAGCCACCAGAAAAGCGCCGAGACAACGAAGCTCAACGTGTCCCGGAGAATGAATTTAGCTGTCTTGGATCCTGCAAAGAAATGAATCAGAAAAGAATAGTGGAGGAGTAGGAAGAATACCTACCTAGTTTCCACTTCCTTACAGTAACGACTGTCGAAGCTCTACAAATGAGAGGATCAACTTTTTTACGTGTTTTCCGAGGCACGAAGGATACTCTCTATGATAGATGGTCACCCATCCACAGGACGACCTAGTCAAGTGATGCTTTACCCTGGAAGAGCGGCTTGTATGGCTGGTTTTATTTTAGCTCCTATAATAAAGGAACTAACATTGGTCATAAATAATTCAAGCAACTACCATTGATAGGTAATAATTAATAGTGTAATTAAATTGTGTGTTTCAAACCTACTTGCTGGGAGAAAGCCAAATTGAAGTAACAATCACAATATTCTAAGTCGTAGATTGAACACAATTTCAGGCGATTGTGTTCTGAAAACTATACAAGCATAATTTAGTATCATACAACTAGCGGCTCGGTCTGGTTTCGCACAGGTGCAGTAAGGACCTTCGTACACAACGCGACGCAAGTCTCCTATACCTATACCTTACGACTTAGGTATCCATTGACGCGTGCCTCTGTACGAAACTTTATGGATTTGTATTGCGATAGTCACCTGGATACCAAAGTCGTACGGCATCGGAGACTTGCGTCGCGTTGTGTACGAAGGGGTTAAGAGACCGTTGCGACCAGTTGCGACGTTGCAGTGTCGACATCGGTGTGACAACGGACAATGTTCCACTACTAAGCTGAACAGAGACGCTTCGTAGCGTCTGCGATGGCTTGCGTATCCCTTCATACCCCTTATTCCGCAGTTATGGCATAAAATGTGTACTTACATCTATTGCTACGACCCGACGCAACGCTCTCCAATGGGGCGTACTTATGATAAACTAATTAAATCTGTAAAAACTACTTGAACCATTGATGTTTGAATACATCAATGACTTGAACTGATATAGCCTAAAGGCTAAATTCACATTGCTTCGATATGGAATAGGTTTTTTGCGTAGACAGCTCACAGCAAAATATTTATTAAGCTAATGAACTTGGAACGTGCAGACATAAAATGTCGTGTGACTTTCGGTATATTCTCAAGCATTATCGGGAATTTTCGCAGTAGCCATTTAGCTGGCTATTTAACAAATAGCCAGGAACAACTATTGTTATTATAGCGGGGCGATATAAATTAATTTTAAAAATCCCTCTACCAATTTCATTCTCACGATGAATTCCCTAAAGCTGCTACAGCATTTTCATTTTGTTTCCTAACAATATTATTTCATTTCATCAGGTTGAAAACCCACGCAGATATAAGTCCCTTGGTTATTGTGTATTTGTGTCTGCTTCAACACAATAATTAGGTACGTGATAAACTACAATTATTGTGGACCTCATTTAAGCTTTTGATGTATTTTACACAATTTGCATTACCGGCAGTCAAAATGTATCCTTTATTGATGTAGTTACGACTTTTAACACCTCTGTTTTGCATATCCTAGCTAATAATACAAATACGAAAGTGAATTTGTTTGTTAGGTACGCTTTCATGGATAAACCGCTGAACCGATTTATGGATAGATACCAAGTCTATTTTATCTTATCTGCAACAAAAATGCGAAAGTTTATGAAGATGGATGGAATAAAAGGTACTCTTTTTACGAACAACGACCAGTTTTTGTCAGCTTATGTCAATCCAATTAATCCCTGCCTGAAAAAGAGGGGTATTACAGGTTTGACCGTTATGTTATAACTAACTTTCTTTTTTGTCTTGGTAAAATCATCAAATGAGTCCTGCCATACAAGGCGGGGCGGGAGGAGACTGTCAGACTTGTACTGATTAAAACTCACGGTGATCCTTCAATAGCTGTTTACGTTCCAGTGTCCAGGGTCAGGAAGACCTGATGGGACAGTCCCGCCGCCCTGGCGTATCGTATCGATATCCATCTTTGGTATCCAATTTAGAAGCAGTCTTTTTATATGGAAACAGGTATTCCAGCGATATTCCTATATCGGTATTCCTTAGACATTTTTATCAAAATCGGTTCAATAGTTCCAAGGTCATTTCCTTTACTTAATTTACAAGAATCTTAATTATTTCCACAAGTCCGATTGTTTTCCTTGTTCGGGAAGTGGAAACGACGTAATTATGTCCCTACTCCACTATTCTTTCCTGTTAATTTCGTTGCAGGATCCAAGACTGTTAAATTCATTCTCCGGGACACGTCGAGCCTCATTGTCTCGGCGCTTTTCTGGTGGTTGCTACTGTTTATTCTGGCTTTCAAGAGTTCCAGTGGTATTGGAATAGTGTGGCGGGATAGTTCCCCAAAAAAAGTCTGATTGATTTGTAATTTTAGTAATATTTGGAAGACTTGCTAGTCTTGAGACAATGGAGTTTTATTTTATGTCAGCCGTTATTTAATTTTTTTTTCATCATAGTATTCGATGAAATGTCCTTTGAAGTCCTTGCCTTGTGTTCGATTCCCAGACTGGGTGGAGAGTTTCGAGTATTAGGTTTTATTTATGTAAGTACGAGTTTCTTGGTAACAGCTCGAAGTTGGGACTGTGCCATCTACGTTAGAATAACGTGGGACAGTGCGTGTGAGTACTATTCTTTTCTACAAACCTCTCTAAGGCATTGGTAGAGGCATTACAAAACCAAAATTGTCTAAGATACAACGCTTTTAAAATTCACTATACGTCATGCCGTGGGTGTCATTTTAGTAAATCCTGGGGCCTTACCACGAGCTCTTAACGCGATCCAGTTTAGGCTGTGGGAAAGAGACAGTGCTATACATATGGTCTAGCGCCATCTCTTTCCCACAGCCTAAACTGGATCGCGTTAACAGTTCATGGTAGGCCACCTGACGTTACAAGAAATTTAAGATGCGTTTTATCCTTGTGAATATTCACTAATTTAGCAATAGAAAAAATAGAATTATTCCCGTTGGATCCCACTTGAATATTTTTGCCGTTGGATCCCACAAAAAATAAAAATGTATTCTTCCCGTTGAACCCCAAAACAAGATAAAAACGTTTTATTCCCGTTGAATCCCTAAAACTTTCCCGTTGGATCCCACTTGCTTTCAAAAATCTGAATGCGAGTACTTTCAACGACAAAATTGCTCTTGTTTTAGAACTTTTTTTTATTAAAATTAAAAAATTAGTAACAGAGAATAAATCTTTAAAATAAAGGTAACACTTTTCTTCTTAAATGTACACAATCGTTGTCATAACGTGAGATTCAACGGGAGTAAAAAATAGGATTCATCGGGAATACCTAAAAAACAGGATCCAAAAGTGGGATTCAACGGGAATAAATAAAAAAAACGGCTAAGTGCGAGTTGGACTCGCCCATGAAGGGTTCCGTAGTAGCAAGCAGATTACGGATATAATTACATTGAGATTAGTAAGTAATATACACAAACAATAAAAATAACTTTGTTTTTCATAGTGTTTCTATGAATACCAAAGTTATATTTGCGGTTTTTGAAAATGTACTATAGGTATCTCAAAAACTGCTAACTGTATCTCATCCAAATCAATTTTCGTTGGAAGTTTTTGTTGAGGTCTACATTATATATATTTTTTTAGTTTTATCATTCTCTTATTTTAGAAGTTACAGGGGGGGGGGGGACACATTTTACCACTTTGGAAGTGTCTCTTGTGCAAACTGTTCAATTTAGAAAAAAATGATATTAGTAATCTCAATATAATTTTTAAAGACCTATCCATTGATAACCCACACGTATGGGTTTGGAGAAAAAAAAAATTTGAGTTTCAATTCTAAGTATGGGGGGCGACCCCATAATTTGTTTTGTTTGTATTTTTGTGTGAAAATCCTAATGCGGTTCACATAATACATGTACCTACCAAGTTTCAACAGGATAGCTCTTATACTTTCGACAAAAAGTGGCTGTGACATACGGACGGACAGACAGACAGACAGACAGACAGACATGACGAATCTATAAGGGTTCCGTTTTTGCGATTTGGCTACGGACCCCTAAAATAAGTTTCCATTACTTTTCTAAACTGCAAGTGGCGGACTAATTAAAATTATCATTCATTGATGCTGAAAACCTGCCTGGTGGTCTACCATGACGTCTTACAGCGAGAGTAATTCCACTGTGCGAAAAAGACAGAGATATACAAATCGTCTAGCGTCATCTCGTTCCCACACTGGAATTGCCACCTGCCCCTGCAGTCTCGAAATTAGACAGCGACAAAAATCGGTCGCTAAGTCGTATCGTTATCAAATTCCTTTAATAGATTTTCAACTTTATTTCGAAAGTATAAGGTTGAAAATCTATTAAAGTTTGTCGCTATATTTGTCGAGACTGCAGGGCCTGATACCGAATGCGGATGAAGTTGCGGGAAAAAGATAGTAGGTATTTTATAAAAGTTACAACCTACAGAAATGCAATATATTTGATGCATAATGACACGATACTCGTGTAAGTGAAGATACATGTTCTGTATGTTTAAAAAAATATGCTGTCGTGTTAATAAATTATGTAAAGCAGACATCGATACGCACATTTAACTTGTGTGTTAACAAGCTTTGGTTAGATTCATGACGTGTTTTACACTGTAATAAAATGAAGACAGATTAATATACAACTTATGTTTTTGTACATTGTACCTATATTACAATGATAGCATAGGTAACTATAGATATTTTTGTTATGAATATTTCAAATATTCTGCAATTAATTCTTGTTTTTAACTAAAAAAAATACGTGTAATTGATCTCTTGAAAATGGAAATTTTTAAATTTATAATTGTGTTAAATTAAAAGCCTATACATAAACTTACAAAATGACTTGTAGAAAATTAATTAAATGAATAAAATTTATTTTTTAAATGTGTTTGGGGAGTTGAAACTTTATTATAAACAAATCATTACCATATTTATGTTATCTACAATTTGGAGAAAGTAAACAGTGCAGATCAAATGGGAAAACCCAAGGAAAACCTCAAACAACGGACGGATGAGCTTAATCATCCATGATTAATTTGAATTTGTCCATGTTTAGTTATTCTACTTCACTACGCCTGTATATTAATAATTTAATGTAACAAAGGATTCTTTTGGGTGATAAATAAGCATGTAACGACTGCGACGCGAATCGTAATGTTTTTTTGGTAAAAGAAAAATGAGATTTAAAATGTCTTAATTACCAAGTAGGTGCCTACACTAAATACCTATTATAAATGCGAAAGTGAGTTTCTGATCGATTACACGCCTAAGGCTGCGTTTCCACCAGAGATGTGCGATGGAAATTTGTGTCGTGCGAGGATGTCTAGCTGTGCTGTGAAAATATGTGGGCGTTTCCACCAAAGCTGTGCGATGAAAATGTGCCTACGAGGATGAGTAGCTGTGAAAATTCGCATTAATGTGTGGCGGAGGATGCGTTGCGAAGCTGTGAAATGTGTCGACGGGGTTGCGGTGACAAACTCCGTCTATGGACTGGCTGGTACAGTATGCACAAATTTTAACATATTATATTTGAAATACTCTCAAAGGTCATAAATTCACACATTTTTGTAGACATGAAAACATAATCTTAACTGTTATGTTTTCTGTTTCAGGGTTTTCTTATACATAATTTCCGATGAGGTACCTACATCAAAAATAAAAACACCCAAATTGAGCTTACATCTTTGAATTTGTTTCAAGTTTTCCTGTTACCTAATATAAGTTCTTGCTTCTAAAATAAAACGTACAATTGTACGTACATACCAATCTTTTTATGTAAGTACCTAATGCTGATATATAATGTTATTTTTATACTTAAGTAGATAAATTCTCTTCCTACATTAGGCTCGTACAGATGCGCATTAATATTTAATTATCGTAAAATAGCTTTTACATTTTATTATTACCCGTGTACCTATTCGTATTCGTGTTTGGAATTTTACTTACGACTACTTATTTCCTCCATTTAAATTAACAGGGCTATAAAGTCAATGCAAAACTTTCATTGTTCATCGGATAAATGGCAAGAAAATAAAACAGAAAGTTTTAAACTTTATTGCACCGCAAAAGTTTGTTTGTTTTTGTTTTTTATTACGGCTTAAAGTCGAAGGTTAAATAAAGATTTAATTGAGGGTTTTTTATCGCTCAGTTCTTTATTTCTAGCTATACATAACATAGGGTAAGTTCGCCTGTTCGCGTCCATCGTCCGGTTCGCGTCCATTTTACGGATCTCCCTTTAAAAATGCTCGAAAATAAGTATATTCTTACTCTAATGACATGGAAAGACATGACCGCCTATACCTCAACGTATAAGAGACACGATAACATAGACAAAAGTTCCGTCCGCCCCGCTAATCCTGTTTAGAAAAAATATTTAGTCCCGGGTTGTTCAACAGCAGAGTGCAAACGCGCGAGATGTAAAAAAAAAATAGTGTGCAGCGGCGCGTTTATCGGTAAATATTTTATTGTTTTATGTGAATTTTAGGAAACATAGCTATTTGTAGACATTAATAATGGAAAAACGAATAATATTAATTATGAATTTGCTTGTTTTTTTTAAAGTTAACAGTTAAAATAAGGTGGACGCGAATTACAACACCGAATTTATAAAATGTGCACTTTGCGTCCACAGTGGACGCGAACTCGTCTATTTATGTTTTCTCTAATTGTTTATTTTTATGTGATTAAAATATGAAAGAGAAATTGGATTTTTGTTTATTTTAACACTTATAGTATGTAATTGTAACTGCCAATTTGCGTCCACATTATTATGATTGTAGTAAAAGATAGACAATATCGATTACACGTGGACGCAAACTATACCTACATTGAATAATATTATATAGCAGATTGCGTCCATTTTTTCAATAAATAAAATGATAGCATAAACATATTTTATTCATATTTTTTTAATAATTTGAAATGAATAGGTAGGTACAGTTTTAATTAGGACTATGAGATTAAAATTCAAGTTTTACTAGTGCAATGAAGTCTGGAGGTGACTGCCCTCCAGCGCGTCAGCCGGTAAGACCCCTCTTTGAGCAGTGGCTGGATAGGCGTCACGGCGTCCTGACGTACCGCATGATGCAGGTCCTCACCGTACACGGAAGTTTCGGTAGGTACCTATGTCTGATGGGAAAGGAAGAAACGCCTGGGTGTCACCACAGCGTGGATCGCCCGGAGGAAACGGTGGAGCATACGGTGCAGGACTGCCCCGCTTGGCCAGAGCACCGCCGTGTCCTCTCGGCGGCGATAGGCGAAGACCTCTCGCGCCCGGTATTGGTCGAGGCCATGCTGCGGGGCGAGTTTGAGTGGAAAGCGGTTGCCTCCTTCTGCGAAGCAGTCAAGCTCGCGAAGGAAAAGGCGGGTCGCGTGAGGGAGAGGATAGCGTCCTCCCTCCACCCCAGCCGCGGTGGTAGGCGCCCACACCGTCGGACGTCGGCAGACGATCTCTGGCCACCGTAGGCGCGGGCATGCAGGCGGCGAGTAATGGTTGACTCGCTGTCCGACCATGGTCCATGCCCGGGTCGACGGCGTGGTGTTTTCCACGCTGACAGTCCCTCCCGCCCTGCCCTGCGTGTGCCTGGAGTAAAGAAACCGGGACCAGAACCAATGTATGGTTATTTTTTTATTTTAAACTAGCTGACCCGGCAAACTTCGTACCGCCTCACCTTTTAAACCTTCCCTGGATTTCCCAAAATAATTCAAAACCAAAATCAGCCAAATCGGTCCAGCCGTTCTCGAGTTTTAGCGAGACGAACAGCAATTGATTTTTATATATAAGAGACTAGCTGACCGGGCAAATTTCGTACCGCCTCACCTTTTAAACCTTCCCTGGACTTCCAGAAGTAATTCAAGATCAAAATTAGCCAAATCGGTCCAGCCGTTCTCGAGTTTTAGCGAGACTAACGAACAGCAATTGATTTTTATATACACCGTGTTCCGGACGATATACATAAACTTCGACCAGATGTTCAAACCACGGAAGTAAGCATTTTTCATTATGGACACATTAATAAATTCTTATTTTTTATTTTTTGTTAATTTTCATACAAACTAAATACCTAGACGTAAATAACCCGATATGCATGCCTCTTTATCCGAATTGGCAACGTCATTCATAACATTTGGCGGGCTGAAACAAATGAAATGCAAATAGTACCTATTTGATAGATTTCAAATTAAGATACTTTCTCACTGCATAGCTCAATTAAATTTCATTAAATGAAATTACAAATATCTTTGTAACGAAGCCTTTTTAAGTACTACTTCCTTTGTTGGATTTGATTTGTAAAAGCCATAGAAGTATTTGCTAAAGTTTATGGATAACGTGAAGAACACGGTGTATAAGAAGAAGATTCTATCGATGTTGAGAAGAATAAACAAGTTTTTATTTTTTTATTATTTTTTTATTAAAAGAAATTGTTAAATTCCAATCTTCCTTTAAATTGTCTTAACAATATCACCCCTGATCACCCCTATATTCCTTCTCTAAACTGATGGACGCGAAATGGTCCACGGGTGGACGCAATTGGGATTTTTTGGACGCAAACTGGGTAAAACGCCTAATTTTGACATTTTTCTGTTTAAAAAAAAATACGAGAAGTTTGGAACAAAACTGAAAGCTGATATTAAAATAGACTATATAACGAACGCATTTACATAATTTTTTTATTGAAACTGGTGTTGGAACATTTTTATTTTCTCCTTCAAACTTGTCAACTGCACTAAATGGACGCAAACAGGCGAAATGACCCTACCTACTTTTATAAATGTTATGGTAAGTATTGGCAGCCGGCGGCCTTACACTTATTTCTTATATCAATAAAAGTTCGGGCAGTGCTCGGCTGTTCAAAACTTCAAACTTACCCTTCGTTTTCCCTTCGGCTTTTCCGACGTCTGACTGTGGTTTCTCTTCTTCATATTTCCTGGTTTTAATTCCCTCATGATTAAACTAGCATCTTATTCTACAAATGTGCAAATTACTTTCACTTATTAACACTATAGTGTCTCCATACACATCCTTATCAAACTTCAACTTCAATTGGTTCGACTGTTTACGGAAACGACACAAACACTGAACATTGTAAAATCCAAGGAAAATTCAGGAATCCCGTGTTTTCACTGTGTGCGTATGTTAACAGGATTATCTGAAAATGCGTGTGCGTAGTTTCCCGCGCTACGAGCTCGGACGCGCGTTTTTCGGAGCGGTGAGCGGAGAGGCGTCGCGCTACGCTTCCAACTTGACGTAGAGTGGGATCCTCCGCGGTCGGCGGTCGCTCCCGCTGCGGGCTCGCCACGTCCCGCCGCCCACTCTCCCCGCACACCCGCTTAACAGATAAGTAAACACAAAATTCTTTGAGAGATAACACACAGTTAACCCTTCATAACTCACCCCTAATTAAAACTTTAGATAACAAACCTTAAGATCTATCACCCAGCCACAATGAGTTTTTAATTACGACTTCGTAGACAAATTAGCGTCGACATAAAATCGTTGATTTATTGAATCGTAAACGGAAATCACTTTAATTCACTTATCTCATACAATTCAAGCCACGATCGAATCCATATTTCTACTATGTAAATAGAGTTATAATTTTATTTGCCAGTCGTGCATAATTTGCTGGAGTGATACCCTATATACAAGTGAATTAGAGGATTTAGATGTTAATTGTTAATAATGAAAGTAAGGCTGGCCATAACCGCTTGAGTAAGTTGAGTGTCGCGCTGCACGCGGCATGCCGCGCTCGCAAACAGCTAATGATTCCGCTGCAAGATTGCCATAAACGTCGGCTCGCATCTACATCGCATACAAATTATCCAAGCTCTTAGCGCATAAAGTTGAAAAGTCATTTTATGGCTATTTGCTATTGACTTACCTACATTTTAACGCCATGAGCGAGCAACGTGTTATCTCTGACACAAAGGTCACATGTCATCGATGAATCGTACGGAAATACACAGAAATACATCAAAATCATAACAAGAATGGGGATATAAGCAAAAGAATTATTCACATTTCTCGTTTTAGCGCTGAAAGCCTATGGAAAAATGTGTGATGTCAGCTCTGACGCAAAACTCGACAGATTGAGTGGTGTCTACGTCAAATGCCGGTCAGTGTTAAAATACTTGTCGATCCAGCATTGCGCTGATTTATTAACACATTATGTGAGGCGCAGAAGGATTACCAGGGAATAGATATCTAATATTTATGTTTTATCACGATTTCAGGAAACGAATCGAATGTTTTATTAACAAAAATTCTTTAAGCCAAGTGTGATTGATTTGAGATTATTTTTTTAATTACAGTTTGGTGAAAAGATACCTAACGACCTTTTTACTAATGTTTCAATAAGTAAAAAAAAGCTGGAATGGAATGAAAATATTTTCAGCGATAATTTTCCTTTAAGTAAGTACATGATATTAATGTTCGAATTGATGAATTCACCACAACTTAACGGCAAAATCCAATTATATAGGTACCTTTACAACTTGCAGATTTGAAAACGTTTGAGAAAGAGCCTGCAGGCTTAGTCTAAAATACCGAATCACGTTCAAGTTGCTCCAGCGTCAGAACGGAGTTTCCCGATCGGCACGAGCAGAACGATATTCGATTATGTGTAATGTATCGAATTTTCCGAGCTGAGGAAAACGTGTGTAGCACCCCTCAGTGACATTCGATGCCTACGTCGACGTCACGTAGCAATAGCAACGGAAAGTCATTAATATTTTCAAGATATTGTGTTATAGATAACATATCCAATTTTCGTCTCCCGATTATGGTTGTATTCATACCGTGACAATATTTATGCGACGAATCCAAAGTGTGACCATACAGTCAAATATTCCAAGTTGTTATAGATCTCAGTCCTGATAATTATGTAAGAACGAATGTAAATAATAAAAACCGTATTTACATGGACAGTTAGCCTTAAGATGAGTGAGTATTTAAAAAAATGTATATGGTGTACAGTGGGAACACTGTGAGAAATATTAGTGTGAATGTCATATTGTCCAACTACATATTGCCCGCCAAACGATATTCGACAGTCATAACTAAAATTAAGCTTTCAATAGTTTCTCGACGCCAGCGCCACCGCTGATTGCGACCTAGCCCCGCACACTGAAGTATGATTATATTTCATCCTAGGCCCTTAACCCAGAACTGAAAAGCAAGCTCGCAGATAACCAATAGACTTTAAATTAATTATATTTACAGTTTAGTGCGTAGTATTTTGTCCTAATGAGAGGGAGGTGCGTTATTCTCGCATATCTGTTTCATTTCAACGGCTGGTTTATACTTGTATAAACTTGGCGGCCGACTATTCCGCGTAGTGTTGGGCTCCTGCTAAATGTTTACATAATGCAGTTCGCATGCATCCCTACATCCACTCCGGGATAGCTAAATAAGCTAATTAGAGTCATGAGCTGAATTTTAAAGGCTAACCTTTACATATAAATGAATTTGCATAATTTAACGACACATTACTGAGTGCAATTATCATTTGAATGACCCACTCTAGTCATAAAAAATTGCAACAGAATATCTACAGACTCCTGAGATACGAGGCAGAGAAGTTACAATCAATCTTTGACTTTTATAGCCACAAGAATTACGCATAACATCGTTTGAATACGCTACCTTCCCTGTAGAGCTATTTAATCAATTATGCAAGCCAGTTAGCTGTCATTTGTTAGCATTACTTACTGTAAACGCCATGGACAATAAGTTTTGATCATAAATCGGTGACCACCGCGGCAGGCTGACCGCAAGCACCTATTAGCTGGTTACGACGGCCAATGATTGCGAACAAATAGATATTGAATAGAGATGTAGGTACCGTCTTGTCTCCGAATAGTGGGTCGAAATAGCCGACAAATATTGTTTTTTGCTAATGATCAGCATACAGTTTTTTTACATACCTACTGTATGAATCGGTCGAAATGAAATGAAATTGTGAAACATTATTATTAATCTTCTTCTTATATATAAAAATCAATTGCTGTTCGTTAGTCTCGCTAAAACTCGAGAACGGCTGGACGGATTTGGCTAATTTTGGTTTTGATTTATTTGTGGAAGTCCAGGGAAGGTTTAAAAGGTGAGGCGGTACGAAGTTTGCCCGGTCAGCTAGTCTATTATATAAAAATCAATTGCTGTTCGTTAGTCTCGCTAAAACTCGAGAACGGCTGGACCGATTTGGCTAATTTTGGTCTTGAATTATTTCTAGAGGTCCAGGGAAGGTTTAAAAGGTGAGGCGGTACGAAGTTTGCCCGGTCAGCTAATAATTTTTTCGGCCCTAAAGCAAGCACTTCATCGTCAACCTGCTGAACAAAGACATCCCCTTTAAGGTAGAACCTTACTGAATAATGTAATTCAATTCATTAGAAATATAACTTCACCTTTTACAGAAAAAATATTTGTTAAATTTATCATGACCACACCGAAATCTCACCGGCATGTTTGATAGCCCCTGAGCTCTACGGACGAGAATAAGTTAGCATGGCCGACTATTCGTCCAGTCAGCTATTCGGCCAAAGTCACAGTCACAGTAGTCCCAACTCTAACATTCAGTATTTCAATTTACCATCATAATAACGAGTTATGCCGAATATCTGTGTCAAACACCTTATTCCTCTGTCCTGAGTTCCTGAATAAACGGTATTCAGCCAGAAATTACGGTCAATGGGGCTATTAAAAATGAAATGGTTTTCCATTTACATAATAACAGATATTGATTGTATAATGTGAGATTATGATAAATTGGGACGTATTTTATCAATAAATTCTGAATATTGTCGCTTTATTATTTCGCGTATTATATCACTTATTTGTTAAGGGAAAAATAAATTAATTTCGCGTTTACTAATGGTGAACATTGACCGCGGTGAATTCAATCACGATATATTTATGTAGGTATGGTAAATTATAAGTAATAATTAGTATTGCAATCTGTGAACATAAGAAAATTAACTTCATTGACTGAAAACTTGCCTACATGATTGATCACTTATTGTCTCTTTTCAGTAAATATACTTGCCTCTACCTAGCTATGTACCAAATTAATTGGTCCACACCAAGATGACGTTGTACTGAAAGTTTCTGTTTGCAAGACCAAACAAATATTTAGAAGAACCTTAATCCGTCATGGAATTCATTCTCAAAAAAGAGAAAACACTGAAATTAGTACCTAACTCAATCAGCCATATATTGAACAAGCAATTTTTTAGTGAAATCTATTCAACATTCGTCGACATTTCATAGAAATTGTAAGTGATGAATTAATGTGTCACTATAATTACACTCGTTCAGTATTACAAGCCAATTTACATGGCTTGCATCGTGACATTGGCTTTAGCCAGTTTCCCACAGGCTTTAACGACGTGTGTCGCATCGTGTCACAAATTAAAATATTACGGTGCAACTGTTAAGTATGCGATGCACTGCTAGTAAAATACCAGCTATATAAGTTCAAGTACATGTTTTACCAAGCTTTCGGCGATTATTCAAACTGATTTATACGCATGTTTGTGATAGTACGTAACAGGAAAGCGGAATGCAAGTGTAACAATGCGTATGCGACTACGGTCGTTTTATTACCTACGTTTAAATTATACCTACTTTCTACGTGTGGATCGTTCAGATGTAGCTATTAGAATTCGAGTACATCGTGCCTCTGTTTAATATGTTGAGACCGGATTATATGCAAAGGCATATTTGCATATGCAACTGCATGTGCATATTTTTTAAATTATTGCATGTTTTAACTAAACTCGGCTGATTTGGTATTATTTAGACAAGTTTTCTTTAGGATAAAATCCAACTAGAAAAATATAAAGTGCAAAACTTCTAAGTGGATGTAAAATTAAGGAATGTTTCAGTTTCAGTACTCCGAATACTAAAGTTTTCAAGAAAAAAAAATAGGTAGGTACTTAATTGTCAAAATTGTAGTACATAAATGAAAATTAGAGAGAGCAGTGGTGGCCCAGTGGTATCGGTCCAGACTTACCTACGAGTTGTAGGTCGTGGGTTCGAACCCCGCCAGGCGCATTACTTGGTTTAATTTATTTCATCACCACTGTTCTCAAAAACGGTGAAGGAAAACATCATGAGGAAACCGGCATGTCCTAGAACCAAAAATTCGAAGATATGTGACATCTACCAACCCGCACTGCGCCCGCGTGGTGGATTATGGCCCACTCCCTCTCAAAGAGAGGAGGCCTGTGTCCCAGCTGTTCCCACAGCTGGGACACAAGCCTACTCATTTCATCATCCGCATTATACATAGGTTGATGATTATGAAATGAAAATTAAAATATTATTTTTATACTGCATTTTACAATTATATATTGCATATTTTGGCGACTTTGTTGCATATTTCACGATTTTACTTTTCAGATCTACATGCATATTTCGCCAATTTTGAGTTGCATATAATCGGGTCTCTATTTTAATATGTGTTGGTGTTGGTATGTACAGCTTGATTGTCTACACCCTTTTAGAGGAATGAGAAGGCCCATGCAGTAAATTAAACAATTTTTGGAAGTGCGTCGTTTAGCTTCGCGAATAATAAATATCAAAACTGAGGGTTATACGGGGTTATGTTCTACTTCTTGGATTTCAAGAGGTTAACTGTTTTTTTCACCTCTTCGAACCGTAAAGATAAAACTTTTCTACTTTGTAGAAAACATTGGAAAGATAATGGAAAAAGGGATGACAATGTACTGTTATGTCAGACATTTTATCATTCCAGCAGGTGTCCAATATTCTAAACATTATAAGTTGTAATTATAACAACACATGCATGCTTGTGTTACACAATATGTCGACGCGTGGATTGTTCGTGCAGGTATACATTATATGTAGAACCATAGATACTCGTATAAGCATAGAACCTTTGTGGTAAAATCGCTCGTTTGTCAAGAACAGACCAGCTGTGCTATTCTCTGTAAACACAACAACAAACATGTAACAGCCAATGATATTATAAGTAGACTGATGATAAATTATACAAGTAATAGTAGATTACGCAACAAGGGAGTAAAGCATTGTCTTACGTCACGGGCGTATTGAATCCCGAAGCGACACTAAGGATTCTAGGGGTGAACCTCCGTAGCGCAGCGAGGAGGTAAGAATCCTTAGTGTAGTGAGGGATTCAAGTTAGCACAAGTCAAGGCAGCTTTACTCCCGAGGAGCGTACTCTGCTTTTCACACCTACTGCGAGGAAATAAATTCGATTTTTGAAATTTGATGTGGTACGACAACCTTCGAACGTGAAGTTGGCACCACTGCAAGCGATCTGTTGCGGTCACCGGCCGCCATTACTGCTACAACTCCTTGGTAAAAGTTTTCTACCGGTACTGTTTTATTTGAGGTTCCAAATTCAAATCACATTATTCCCACGGGAATAATGAAATTCAGTACAATATTATTGCCCGGCTCGAACGGGGGGCAGCAATGACCTGCTTTATTCCTTGTTTACATGACATATAATTTGTCATTTACGAGCAAGTGGTGTGAAATAGTAGATTATTAACCAAGGGGATAAAGCAGTGTCTTCTGTCGCGGGTGACGATTTAAATCGCGAGCGTAACGAAGGACTCGAGGTTTACTCCCGAGCGTAGCGAGGGTGTTATAAACTTAAATCACGAGCGAAGCGAGGGATTTAAGACGAGTCCTGAGTGTAGCGAGGGATTTAAGTTCACCCAAGACTAAGACAGCTTTATCACCGAGGAAAATACTCTACTTTTCGTGCCATTTGTGAAAAAATTAACACAATAATAATATTGAGATAAGCATTTATTAAAAATAATGAAGATTAAAATAAATTAAAATAAACTTAACGTTTATGTATTTGAAGAAAACAAAAACGCGGCAAATTCTTAGACTAATATTTTTTTGTCGGAAAAGCAAAGGCATCAAGCTCATACGTCCTCGTCGGTTTTCGTAATTTTATTTAATAATCATAACTGCATATTAAATGCGTATTCCTTTTTGAAAAAGATGTGTTTATATACAAACTCAATGGTGTAAACACAGATGTAGTTCAGTATAAAGTATTCCAAATTCAAATCACATTCTCTCCCTAGAGGATGAATGAAATTCAGTACAATTTTCTTTCCCTGTTTTTAACAGATTAAAAATGACTATTGTTATGTTCGCTTTTTGTGGCATAGAATGTCACTTTTTTGAGCAAGTGGTACGAAAAAAGTCTTATAGGATATCATTGGTAACAGCGCTCACGCCACGCCAGAGACTAAAGTTTGCTATTCACTAAGCTACTGATAGTGACCATAGCGTTCGCGCTGCACAACCGGACGATCTCAAAGCTGCCTCGTCGAAGAGCACTTGGTAAAGACCAGCGATGAGATTTATTAAAACGGCAGATTTTCTTACGCTTTTGTCTATTTTTCAACGTCAACAACATAATATTCTTTGGTGCTGATTTTTCTCAATGTCTTATGAAAATGTTTGCCTACATTCTTGTTTAACACTGTGTTTTTTTTTAACATAGGTGATGAAGACCTCTTTTGCAAGATATCTTTTTTTTTATCGTGGTAAAATCATCAAATGAGTCCTACCACCCCGGGCAGGGCGGGAGGGACTGTCAGACTTGTACTGACTAAAATCCACGGTGTCCTTCAATAGCCCTTTATATTCCGGGGTCACGGTAATGAGATAAGTCCCACGACCACGGCAGGCTTTGGCCCTCTAGAGGGGGGCCCCGTCATCTTGCTGACACCCTTTGAGGCGCGCGTGGAACACAACGCGCCGTCGACCCGGGCATGGTCCATGGTCGGGCAGTGAGTTGCCCTTTACTCGCCGCCCGCATGCCCGCGCCTACGGTGGCCGGAGATCGTCTTGCGACGTCCGTCGCCGTGGGTGTCCACCACTGCGGGTGGGGCGGAGGGAGGACATTGTCCTCTCCCTCACGCGGCCCGCCTCCTCCTTCGCGAGCATGGCCGCAACCAATGCCGGGCACGAGAGGTCTCCGCCTATCGCCGCCGTGAGGACACGTCGGTGCTCTGCCCAAGCGGGGCAGTCTTGCACCGTATGCTCTACTGTGTCCTCCGGGCGATCTTCGCAGTGGTGACACCCAGGCGTTTCCTCCTTTCTCCTTAGACACAGGTACCTCCCGAAACTTCCGTGTCCGGTGAGGACCTACGTCATGCGGTAGTTGCAAGATATCTTGGCAGAGAAATCACGATGCAGGCTTGCTAGCACATCCCACGCTAAACTGTCCGTTGGTTTACTAAACATTGGCGAAGTTATTTTAGATGCGGTACTGGTACTTAGGTTAGAAAATTAGATAGTTTATCAATATATTCATTAATGAAGTAAGCTCAGTTCATCGAAACGAATTTATTACCTATTATTGGAAATGTCGACAAGGTCAATCATCAATGTAGCCTTGGCTTTTGTTTCTTTAAACCTTTTTTTATCGAATAAAATCATCAAATGAGTTCTCAAGCCCTGGGTGGAGCGGAAAGGACTGTCAAATTCGTACTGACTAAAATCCACGGTGTCCTTTAATAGCCCTTTACGTTTCAGGGTCACGGTTACGTGATAAAACAGTACCGCGATCTGACTATGACTTTCTTCTGTATCGTGGATGCGTTTACAAACAGTTTAACTCACATTACAAATATCTACACCCGAAACAATACTAGGTACTTGATGAAAAACATACATGATGATTGATGACAAATATTTGTTTCGTGCGGGAGTCGACCCGCAGTAGTCAATAGATCAGCCAAAGTAATTAAAGGACTGACTTCTTGATTTTTGAGCTTCTCCTAATCTTAAAGAGGTAATAGTTGAAAGTGCATATTATTAAGTATGTCGTAAGATAAATAATTTGTTAAAACGAATCATCGCAAAAAATCTAGGGATATCGCGACACGGATAATAATTATACAATAGCTACGACTCAGTAAATTTTTGAACTAAGCAGGGTTGACGAAGCCCCACTTCGCGTCTCTTATTTCTGTTTGCAGGATTTCAAGGAACCTAAACAAGCCGAACCTCGGGGTGTCCCTAAAACCATATTCTTTTTCAGTAAAATGGAGAAATTATCATCATCATCAGCCGGAAGACGTCCTTTGCTGAACATAGGCCTCCCCCTTAGACCGCCACGCCGAACGACAATTCGCCACTATGACCGTAATGTCGTCGGTGCACCGTGGGAGGCCTGCCTACGCTGCGTCTTCCGGTCCGTGGTCGGCACTCGAGAACTTTTCTTTGAGAAATATCATAAACTATTTCTGATCATCCGTATTTTCGGGATATGCCCAGATTTTTTTCGAAAGCAGATTATCCTGAGGCACAAACATTTTAAACAGGTGACGTAGATTGAGACTATTTTCCCATCTCCATCAGCTCAAAATTTTGCGTGACTGGATTGAAACAGTGCCGTTTAGTGTTATTACTATTACATGGAACTTTGCCCATAAGATTATATCAGATACTTTATGTCTTCTCAGTAAAACTTCTTTTACCTGACCAGAAGCTCAAATTCAGACATGTCGTGAATGCTCTGATGGCTATTGTTAAGCAATTCAGATTGATCTTTTTTGGGTATTTAATTAAATAATCAAATAATTCATCCCGCTCTGGGTGGAGCGAAAGGGACCGTCAAGCCTCCTGCAGACACACGCGATTAATCGCGCGGGGCGACATGTCGCGGTCCATTCGCAGTATTTTTAGAGTGGAAATTAGCTTGGCTCGTTGTCGCAGCGCGATTAATGGCGTGTGTCTGCAAGAGGCTTCAGGGTCAAGTACGTTCCAGGGTCAAGGTTATCTACTTAGACATTCACGCGATCCGCAGGCGTTTGCAGATAGGTGCTTGAGGTGCGCGTGTAACATGACGCGCCGTTGATCCGGGCCTGGTCCTTCATCGGACGGCGAGCTACCCACTCGGCACAGGCTCGCATTCAGATAGATTTCCAGTGAGTATGTTTAATTGAGTGAAGTAACAGGTAGCCTTAGAAATAGGGCAGTTTAAATATAACTACCAAATCGTTTAAGAACGATATTCTTCCGCTACTGGAGTCTGTTGTATTTTCCGAATAATTAATTCCATGATTGGGCATTTCACTTTTATTTCAACAATAATTGTTGAAATAAAAGTGAAATTTTCAATTATTGAAAATTATACAACATTATTTTTTGTTTATGCGACACCTTATACACCTGTCTAGTATTTTTGAGTAAACAATATCAGCCTTACTACAAAAACTTAAACATCTGTTGAACACTTGTCTAAAAAAAGTGTGACTGCAAAACGAACCTTATTTCAACGTCATAATCTGACATTTTTTTAGACAAGTGTTCAACAGACGTTTAAAAGGTTTTGTGGTACGACAGTTGATGTACAAAATTTTAAAACCGTATCATAAAAAATCACAAAGTTATAAGCTTTACTTGATTGTCCGTTCTAAAACTTGCTCATTTCGCGGTAACCCGCGTAAACCGCATCTCCTGTGTTATACACTCGTGATAATATTTTGGCAATAGGTACATAACCATACGGTGATTGTATTGTAATTAACTGGTAACAAAATTTAATTAAAATATTTTTCAAAAAAAATATAACATGGTTTAAAAAATATTGGAATCGAATCAGTTACTGATTCTAAACAAACTATATTCAGGTTTCGCATATACTAAAAGTAATGTTGTATAGTTCGATCAGTTCTTTTATTTGTTTCACTCTCTCTCACTTTATCTTCATTTTGAAAATGTTTGTACTATCGTGTCACCTATGATTATTCAGGACGATTTCGTTTCCAACTTTTCATGTTCAAGTTAAGTGATTTTGAGAGTAGACTAACTCAGCTTTTAATATTTACATTGTGTGCAATTTCCTTTTGTTTTCCAATTTCCTTTCTTTGTATTCGATATCAGTTTTTACTACATTGAACAAATAACAGTTATGCAGTTAGTGGGAAATGTGAAGCAGAATAACAAACTGACTTGGCTTGATAACTCTGGCTGTATTTCTCGAAATACCTAAATGAAAACCGATAAGTATTTATAGGTTTATCAGGTTTTAGAATTAATTTATAAATCAGTGCAGCATAGTCTTTTATTCCTTTTTATATACCATTAGCATACAATTATGTATTTATTAGTGGTCATGTCCTTACATTATCTTCATAGCCGGCGTCGTACAATCACATAGGTACCGTTTGTGTTTTTTTGGTTGCTCTTCATAACAACCTTAACTTCACCCTTAATTGTACGTATATTTGTAAGGAATAGGAGTTAGACGAATTGAAGAATAATCGATCGAAACGAAAGTTATACTGCAAGCATATATACTACGTGAAGGTTGTATGGGTTAGCAATAGGTTATAGGTTTTCTTATGTTTTATAGTTATTAGAGAACCCAAGGAATTCGTGAGTTGCAACTGAAAATCCTCGTCAGGTGGCATACGTGTTTCCGTATGGCATAATGCTGAGCTGAGGTCCTCTTATCATTTGGTTTTTATTTTATTTTCTTTACTATTAATGAGTTTCAATGCTAATACACACTTTTCTTTACTATGAATCGTAGAGCCGTCTTTTAAAGATTAACAAAGATTTAATCTGCCTTTCCATTCGTGGCAATTACCAGTAGCTTGAGTAATAAAGATTCCGTCACAAGTCTTAGGAGGTATCCCGGCACAGCATCAAGTGGGTAAATAATGGTAATTAGATTCCGAACTATCCGCGGTGTGAATACTCAAGTGGCGGCCGGCCGTTTGGCTCGCGATGTATGGCTTGGCAAAAAAGTCGTGAAAATAATGGTGGCGCCTCTATCGTACATATTGTAACCCTATATAGTACGGCAATAACGATCTTGATACTTTGATTTTTTTTTTCAAATATTTTTTTATTAAATGTGTTTTGACGTGTTTTAGAGGAGCTTATTTAGCCCCTAAATAATAAAACAACCGCTCATGACAATCTTCAAGGTTAAGCCATGATTGAAGATTGTCCTGTATGTTATTTGTAGATTTTTACTGTGCGTCAGAAACTCAAAAATTTGAAAACGTGACTTTCCAAGTGGTATTGAATTACTCAATTGCTTGATTGTGGAGTTCAGAGAGTCAGTCGCTCCATGTAACATACTAATGTTTACGCTGCATCCGGTTAGACTGGACCGACCCCAAAATTTGTTGGGAAAAGGCTAGGCAGATGATAATGTCTTTGACGGGTTTCACATTACTTAAACTTTAATTAAACCAAATAAACAAATTTCTCTACTCGTTACACACTCGCTTTTGTATGATAATGCGCAAGTAAGTACGTGTGTATATTGATTTTCATTATGAGGAAAATAAAAGTCAATGATTCTTTTAAGTGGTTTTTATTAATAACAAAGTAAATGTGTCTAAAGACAAAAGGTAAATTGTTGCTGAAGCGACAATAGAAAATCAATTGTATCTTTTTAGGTATATATCATATTAAATGGTTAAAAAATCGACTAACAATCTTTTTGACAGTGTAACAGAATTAAACTTTTTGTCTGATCGCGCACAAGTCAAAATCATACAACTGTTTTTTGGGTCGCCCTGCTTTATGTTTCCCTGGAGTGGAGAAAATACCTTTGTTTGTTTGCCCTTCCTTAGCAATTCGCCGTATGGTACTTACGGATTTACCTAGAAAAAAAAACTTAGTTATTTTCATTCTGGAAGTAACACAAAAAGTATCAAAATTATAGGAGCGTCCATCTTTTGCAAATAAACATAACCTCTAATTCATCAATGTTTTTCAATGTATTAGTTATATTAATGGTTTAAACTATCTATTGTAAGTTTGGACAAACATATTATACCTAATTACTTAAATAAAATAACATTTTACCTGTCATTTCAGCAGTTCTTTCATAAACATCGTTTATATTCGATAAAATTTGTCCGGCTTCAAATTCCGCCAAACATCTGGTATACACCTTATAAATTATCGCTCTAGCGGAGCTGCGAATGGTTTTTCTATTCATTTTGAGCCCTTTGAGTCACCAAATTCAACACAATAATAAAAAATACACAAAAAACAGCCAGCGATAACATGAAATGACATTACATGTACTGACTAGACGTGACAGTGGGTGAAGTTGCCAACGATGAAAATTTTTAGTACCGTTTCAGGACATTTTTGCCAAGCTGTAGGTCGTCTTCGTCACGCACGCACGCCTGTAAATGCTTCCATATCTCCACTCTTCACTTCAAAGCCACGGTCTGTTACTATTGTTCTGCGGCCCTTTATTTACTCCGTTGTAATAGACTCCTTAGCCTTCGGGTCTCTTGTAGTAGGCTCGCTCTCTCCGGTAATTTGTTAAAGAAATAAGCAGCGATGAGCTCCTTTCGTCTGCTGTTTTCCTAGTACTCGATTTTTATGGACAGTTTAAAAGAGATCTAAAAGATCACTTTTTTACCATTTGTCTTTTTTGTCTTTTGGCATTTTGAAAGCATCGAATCAGCTCTAGAGAGTTTTGAAAAATAAAGCAAGTAAAAATTGCTATACCTGCTTGTGACGTATTGTCAATTTTGAAGGTATCGTATCTTCGTCAATTTAAGTTTATGCAAGAAATGAAAAAATACATAACACAAAAATTTTCCTCAAAACCCTGATTGATCCTATAACTTTTATTGTTCCGTTCGTAATAATTTCCCAGATATTGTAGATACCTATCAAAACAGCGGGTTACAAAGGAACACGGAACCCTACAATAAGGAAGCTATTAGTGTGAAGTAAATAAGTAAAAGGAATGTCGAACAAATATGCTATTAACTCAAGATACACCTACCAGTTACTAGGCAAGCAGTTACGATAAGAGGTTTGGTAATTACCCCACGAGCTAATGTTCGGGGAAAAGTTTTAATATCATTCATTAACATAATGTTAGCGAAACCATGATTAACCTAGGACGCTTTTTTTGGGGCAGATAAGATAAATACAAGGACAGTGTTCTAATTTTGATAGCGGACAAAGTACTCCATCAATGGCAGGTAATTAATACCGTGGAAGAACATGGATGGCACAACAAAATAAATAGTAGATTATTAACCAAGGGGATAAAGCAGTGTCTTCTGTCGCGGTTGACGATTTAAATCGCGAGCGTAACGAAGGACTCGAGGTTTACTCCCGAGCGCAGCGAGGGTGTTTAAAACTTAAATCACGAGCGAAGCGAGGGATTTTAGACGAGTCCTGAGTGTAGCGAGGGATTTAAGTTCACCCAAGACTAAGACAGCTTTATCACCGAGGAAAATACTCTACTTTTCGTACCATTTGCGAAAAAATGAACACAATAATAATATTGAGATAAGCATTTAGTAAAAATAATGAAGATTAAAATAAATTAAAATAAACTTAACGTTTATGTATTTGAAGAAAACAAAAACACGGCAAATTCTTAGACTAATATTTTTTTGTCGGAAAAGCAAAGGCATCAAGCTCATACGGCCTCGTCGGTTTTCGTAATTTTATTTAATAATCATAACTGCATAATAAATGCGTATTCCTTTTTCAAAAAGATGTATGTGAAGATGTGTTTATATACAAACTCAATGGTGTAAACACAGATGTAGTTCAGTATAAAGTATTCCAAATTTAAATCACATTCTCCCCCTAGAGGATGAATGAAATTCAGTACAATTTTCTTTCCCTGTTTTTAACAGATTACCTAATAATGACTATTGTTATGTTCGCTTTTTGTGGCATAGAATGTCACTTTTTTGAGCAAGTGGTACGAAAAAGTATTGTTGTATACATCTGACGAAACTTCTAGGGATATCGCGAAAACACGGATAATAATTAGACAATGGATATGACTCAGTAAGCAGGGCCGACGAAGCCCTGCTTCGCGGCGCTTCTATTTCTTTTGCAGGATTTAAAGGAACCTAATCAAACCTAACTTCGGGTTGTCCCCAAAATCTTACTAAAGCACAACATTTTTGCATAAACTATTCTTTCTCAGTAAAATTGAGAAATATCATAGACATTTTCGTAGCGAGTAGATTCACTTTACCTATTTGTTGCCCAGAGGCTTAATTTTCGTAGAACCTTTATTAAATAAACTACCAACAACACTGCCTTTAATCAACATCAATTCAGAATTGAATTATGTGTCCGCACTCTAATTGATTTTATTGGACAAGCAGGACCGCTAGAATTTACAACAGGTAAGGTAAATCTAAATAGATAGATAAATATTCCAACAACTATGTTACAAATGAGAATAAAGGCAACATAATAACATGCTTGTAATTCCTAATATCTACCAATCATAGCAACTACATATTATCTACCTACACACGGGCCTGCGTGGTGTCCCACTCCTTGTTACAGAGAGGTCATGTGTCCCAACACCAACAGTGGGACCATATTGGGCTGATGATGATTAATCCCAAAAGAGATAAGTAGAGGTTATCTGTAATAAAAAACCCATGTTTCACTAGTTTTAAGTCTAGTATCGCTAGGGGGTGATAACTATTAGCAGACGCAAATTCAGACACCGCGGCTGCTACTAAAAAATCCTGTAAAAAATTTCAAAAACTTGGGAATTTAGGATCCCTTACCATTAAGTAGTAGTCATTTTTACCCTTAGTGCTAGGCAACTGGGCTTCTCCCAGTTTTAAGCTATTGTCAAACTGACAGACGAACCGTGGCGTAGCGTTTTTGTTTGAATGTATGGAATTGTTTGAAGCCTGTCACATGGACTATCGCTTTTTTATATGACAGGATTCGGTTCGGTTCGCTATCGCCTGTCTGTTTGACAAAGGCCTTAATGTCCTTTTGTGTTTATTGGCCTTGTTTCGTTCTGTCTCCTATGCTTGATATGGAGGCAAAGGCAAATCAAAACTATGGGAATACAACCCAAGACATTCTGCTCAGCAGCCACTCTTGTGACCAATAGACCATTGTGACTAACTGGTAATTAAATTAGAATAAAGTTATTTTTTATAAATACCTACTTACTTTAAAACTAAAGCTAACTTAATTATAACAAAAAAACCAAATGAGTAAATGAAAACAAAAGCACAGAAAATAATCCTCATTTTAGTTTTAAAACAAAACAATAATACTCTTTGGAGATGGAACAGACCACAGATAATCAAAACAGTCTGCTACAGTTGTAGACAGCACCTCATTGTTAAATGTAGGTCATCCGTAGATTTCGGCAATAGACAAGGCGTTGGTCGGTAGTATTTGTAACCTGAATTTACTGGAAGATTAAAGATAAAATCTTACTAAAATTATAAATGCCAAAGTGAGTCTTTTCAGACTACAGCCAAAAAAAAGTAGCGGTATTAAATGTAACATTTTCACGCCTAAACTGCTGCACCGATTTTAATTTTAGTAAAGAGATGGTTGGGGACAGGGACGGTTATATAGGTATAGAACTAGTAAAATATGTACATGCAAACGTTTGTGAAGAACGAAGGAGTACCTGTGGTGTGTAAGGAATTAAGGATCACAAATCTTGTTGTGTTCTGTCTTTTCAATTTCAGCTAAACCTACAAGTTGGTAGCCGAATGCACGCCGCAGCAGCAGACGACATGTCGCTAACTACGGAGGGAATTTCATAGAAATACGTAGAAACCAGTAGTGTCACTGCGACACGTGGTTTGCTGCAGCTTCATGTCGTCAGCTACCAACTTGTACCTTAACACCCATGGGAAAAAGGCCTTTTTTTGTCATCGTAAAATCATCATCATCAATCAAATGTGTCCTCCCACCCGGGGCGGGACGGGAGGGATTGTCAGACTTGTTGTACTGACTAAAATCCACGGTGATCCTTCAAAAACCCTTTACGTTCCAGGGTCACGGTTAACTGATGAGACAGTCCCGCGACCCCGGCAGGCAGACCAGTCCCCCCAGGATTGGTAATATAATTATATAAATATTTTTGAGGACGGATGGAAGTTTGTTACTCTATTAATTAAACTCTCACTTAAAATCAAAAACTATTGAACAGACTTCCATGGGTACACAGATAGTTGATAATCTAGATCATCGGATATATAGGTATTTATATCCCAATATTTTGACCCAGGCAGTGGGTCAATTACCAACTTTCACGAAAGCAAAACCCCGGCTATAAGCTAGTCGATAATAAATCTACTTCAGATCGCTTTGGATCAGAATTTTCCACCAACATCCCACTTCTCATAGAGTTTAAAAGTTTATTTAACAATTGGATATTGAGTGTTGGTTATTTTCAAATATTTACCACCGATACGTGGTTCTCAACAAATATTTTCATTAGAACTAAAAATATTTATGTTGGTCACTAGGACAAATGTTTTTAGTTCAGTGAGTTAAAGCAATTAGCTATTTGACAGCATTAATAGGTACATTGCAATACTAATTAATCCGTCATTGTCAGTTCTGAAAAATAATGGATACGTATTTATTTTTTGTTAAATCAATGAATATTTACAAAGATACAACGCATATGTTGTGCTCCCCTGACGTCAGAACTCAGCAAAAATTGTACTAAGTTGTGAGTGTGACGGTTGCGGGACTTACCTATCTCATTATCGTGACCCCGGAACATAAAGGGCTATTGAAGGACACCGTGGATTTTAGTCAGTACAAGTCTGACAGTCCCTCCCGCCCTGCCCGGGGTGGGAGGACTCATTTGATGATTTTACCACGCAAAACAAAAATGTTGTGAGTGTGACAGATTGCGCGGGCATGCGGCCGGCGAGTAACGGGCGAATCGCTGTCCAACCATGGACCATGCCCGGGTCGACGACGGCGCGTTGTGTTCCACGCGCGCCTCAAGGAGTGTCAGCATGACGATGGGGCCCCCCTCTAGAGGGCCAAAGCCTGCCGGGGTCGCGGGACTTATCTCATTACTTTGACTCCGGAACATAAAGGGCTATTCGGTGTCCTTCACCGTGGACTTTAGTTAGTACAAGTCTGACAGTCCCTTCCGCCCTGCCCTGGGAGGACTCATTTGATGATTTTACCACGCTAAAAAAAAGTTGTGACGTATTGCTAATTTTAAAAGTGGACACTTCTAAAATTAGCAATACGTCACACTCTGTCTTGAGCTTTCCTCATCCAGTCTCTGCCGACCGCCTTTCGTAGGTCGTCACTCATAAGTACATCCATACATCCGTACTCACAATCTTTCGCATCATAGTAGAATTAAAATGTTGTCTAAAACGCCTAAGAACAGCAAAACAAATAAAGGCAATCTTCTGAACCGGATCGCAAAACCAAAGAAACAAAATAATATTGTTATTGCATGATTAAGATTATACTTGCATTGCGGCCATTTGCATCCAGCCTCCTGCTATCTAAATCGTCCGGGAGGATGTGCTCTTCATAGTACCACTCTAAGGGTCGATTCACACCGAGACGCGACGCTACGCGCACCTTTCAATGGAGCACCTCAAAATCTAACTTTATGATGACGCGACCAGCATGGCACCGTGCAGCCATTTTAATAGCGACTCAACATCTTTTGAATTACTTTTTATTTGATACTTTAAAAACTTACTAGTAATATGTACAGACGCCAGCACAGCCATCAAGCTACCACAACCTGCCAAACTTCAATAGATTTTCAACCTTATCACAATAGTGGAAGATTAATGTTCGATTGGTAAAATCTGACAGTTTCGGGTAGGTTGACCTGCTGGCGTCTGTACCTACACAAAAAATTAAAAAATACATCTCAAAATCTTATTTTATTTACCTAGGTACCTACTACATGAAAAGAAACACATTTCTGACATTTCCGAACCATTTCCGTACCGTCGCGTCACGTAGCATCGCGACGCGTCTCGTTGTGTACTGATCCTAATCGGTGGAATTATATTGCTAAAGTAAAGGCAATAGCACAGAGTACTACAGAGGGGTCTCTATGCGGTGTAGGTATGAAACGGCACGCACACACGCGCACACCGTTCACGGTGCCGTATGCCGGGCCGCCCGTCTCGCACGCGTTCCGTATCTTAATATTTTTGTTACGTTTACAGTGAAAGAGAAAATAACCTAAATAAAAAGTAGTATTATTAATTAGGTACTGTGTGAAATAACTTTATATATATTTTAGTTATAAAATATAAGGAAAAGCAAATACTGCATAGCTTTTGGTTGCTTAAACGACAATAGTGATAAGAGCCTCACGTTTCATAAACTACCGCGTCACGTCGAAAGGTGAAAATACTCGTATCGACCACGTTCAAACTCAGAAAATAGCAGCTACGCATTCAAGGTCAGCGATCGTAATTGGTTGCGCGACTTTTTTACCATTTACAAAGACTCGCAACGCAGAACCTGTGACGTAGGGATGGAGATCTGAGATCGATTAATCGAAGAATCGATTGTTGGAGCCAAAATATCGATTTTT
This sequence comes from Agrotis exclamationis, assembly GCA_950005045.1. Taxonomy (NCBI): domain Eukaryota; kingdom Metazoa; phylum Arthropoda; class Insecta; order Lepidoptera; family Noctuidae; genus Agrotis; species Agrotis exclamationis. The sequence goes on from OX465421.1 coordinate 8,803,032, forward strand.
TTTTATCTATAATATAATACTGAATGGATTCAGTGAATCGATACTTCACCCTTGAAACGCGACATTCGATTTAAGTTTTTGCTATAAACCATAAAAGTATTTACAATTAATTGAATGTACCCATATTATAAGAGTGCTGCCGGTTAAAGGGTTAATTATTCAAAAACTCGCGAGATGGCTGTATGTTTGGATTCCTTCGCCTCTCTTTAATAAAAAAAAGTAACGTTTGTTTGTAATCTTTGACTTTCTTTTTGTATTCTGGGATTGACATTTCTTGTTGCGTCATCATCATTCATTAAAATCCATTTGTTTGTTGTTTTAGAATCTGTGTGTCGTAAAGCGAAATAAATACTGATTTTTATGTAGTGTTTGTTGCAGAATAATAACTAAGTAATTGTAAACCAATACATTTAATAAAGCCTATAAACAACAAAGCCTAACATTTTGTTTTTGTAAGATAAAAAACATTTTAATCGATACAAGTTTACCTACTCAAAAGTTTGCTTATGTACTAAAACTAGTAAAGCAAACTTTTGAGTAGGTAAACTTGTATCGATTAAAATGTTTTTTTTTTACTAAACTGTGCAATGTGATTGCACACAAAATGGTTGATTGCAATTTTTCAAAAATGGGATCAGTGATTTTATATCTTTCAAAATGTCGAAACGTGCGAGCGAGAGGTACATTAGCTGTTGTCATCGCCTTAACATTCTGTGCTACCAATCGATAATGTATGTAGAATGTAGTAACGAAACCAAAAAGATATAGGCTGATGATAAAAAAAATCCCTGAAGAACATTTATGTTAATAGTGTAATTTAACAAATGCATAAAATACACCTACTTACCTTATTGTGCCTCCTAAACTCGTAAGTCGCAACCCTATTGAGATTCACGGATAGCAGCAATGTAATCAGATTGTAATGTTGTTAGCGTCAGATAAACAAAAATAAACTCTCGCGCGTAACCATTCAGTACATTTTTGCTTGCGCATGGGAAGTTTAGGCTATTATAAAAGTACCTGGGCGATGTCGATGCTAGTAAAAATGTACTTTATTCTCTCGAGTATAGATTTTACATTTGTTTGATTGTTTTTGGGAAGTGACCCAACTGTTCTAAACTGTGGCAATAGTAATGGGAGCTTTTGTAAAAGGTTGGTCAGTTTTGTTCAGCACTAAGTTTTCGGGTTTTTTTATTCAAGCAATAACAGTCTCTGTATCAAGAGTTATACGAGTAGTTTAGTTTTTGAAAGAGTGTCTCGGTAAATGCTTTTAAAGGAATTCAAGCTATCTTCATAATTACAATTTCATCAAAATCGTTTGGAATTTATCTGTGAAAATGCAACAGATGTAGATATTATATTTATATGGATTACTAAACAGATCATGATGATAGAAATATGCATTAGAAGCAGCACTTTCTAAATTACCATTGAATAATTGTCTGGATCGTTTATACGGCAATGTCCCTTAGACCTCTTTTTATTGGCAAATTTCTTGCTTTGCGTGGAGCGGATGGGACTCAATGCCGAATCTAGCCTTTATGCGCCCAGTGCTAGCTTCTTCAACTGCACCCTGGTCTGACCAATAGGCTATTTGACTAAAAAATTCTAATTAATCCGTCAGTTAGATTAACAAATAATATTTGACCCGTATTTTTTCTTTTATTACGCAAACTCGTTCCCTTGTTTTTCGAACGCTGTTTTTTTTTTGTTTGTGAACAAGGGAACGAGAAATTCAGCTTTGTGAGTAGTGGTTGCGATGGCCGAGTGGTTAAGGCGTCTGGAGTACCTATCCAGAAGACGCAGGATCGAACCCTGCTCGCAACTGAATTTTTCGTTTCTTTAAAAATATCTTTGATGTGTTATATCATATCTTAGTAAATATTCATTGATTTTACATAAGAAAAAATATGTGTCCGTTATTTTTCAAAACTCTAAATAACGGACTTATTAGATTTATAATTTATTGATACTGTCAAATAGCCTATTGTGATCCTGGTTTGGCCATTTCTGTGCCCTTACAGGGTCTACGACCTGTGCCTGGGTACTGTCGATACACCCCTATGTTTTCGGCAATGACGACTGTCGGACTTGACTTCTTACAACCCACTCTGTTCCTTCAATTGCTTTTAAGAGGGCCACGGTAAAGTTTAAAGACAGTCCCATGACCCTGGTAGGTAATTATACCCTTAATTACCCTGTTTTCACACTCCTGGGTCATTAACACCACCTCTGTTATCAATAATCCGTCACGTAGAAGTGTCCGGAACCGACACTCATAATTAAGTAAATTGTATTTAGTCGAACACTTTATCTGATTTGGCACTATGACGCAAATGATGACAAAAATAAATCTGCTACCATTTTCGGTAAACATTAAGTATGTGGTATTTTATCGTGGCGAGCGTTTAATCAATGGCCCTGGCCACACACGTCGAGCTGTCATTTAAAATGATGTACCTCAGTAATTGCGTCAGAAAAAAAAAAAACTGCCACAACCTACCAGACTCGCGCACGAAGGGTCCCTCGTACCTTAATCAGTAAAAGCGGCAGAAAAATCACGTTTTTTGTGTAGGAGCTTTCCTTAAATATTTGTTTTAATTTTAATTCCATTATTTAATTTTAAAGGTAACTAAATATTTTGAGAATATTTCAAGCGTCTACCTGTTACCGTTATCAATGTCGAGCAAAAACGAGCAATTCACGTTTGTTCTATGGGAAACCGTAATGTAAAAATTTCAACTGTGTAACTATCACCGTATGAGATAGTTAGACATATAGCGTGATGATATACGGACGGATTTCGGAGCCTTAGTAATAGGGTTCCGTTTTACTCTTTGTGTACGGAACTCTAAAAAGCTGTTAGAAGCTTCTAACTACATACTTCGAGCTACAGGTGAAAGTTCACAAAGGGAGTCAAAGGAATTGATTAAGTTACAATCGGAATGTTAGGGCTTGTAGAATGATCTAAAAAGCCGACGGGAGGAGAAAATAAAGATGCTGGATTCCCAATTGACTTGCTTATTATGAGGGTTAAACATGAACGCGGGGAAGGAGTAGTATTCCCATCTGAGCAACTATTTCAGAGCACCAGTTTTAAGAGCAACTTTTCATTTACGATTGAGCACCTAAATATCAAAATTTTGAATAATTGCTCATGACTTTCTGTAGTTTTCTGCTTATCCCTGTGAGAAAAAGACGTGAGTACATATTAATACTGAAATGAAAAACAAATCTTAAAGACTGAAAATAAAGATACAACTTATTTGTATTGGCAGCTAATATGAGACCTTTCCTTTTATAAAGTAAGCTTACCGGGAACGCGCAACTGTCCCCCGAGTCGCAGATCTGCCTCCGGGATCGAAGAAATGTCCAAACGGGTATCCCTATCCATGACCCTAGAACGTAAACAGCAATAGAAGGAACACGGTTAATTTTAGTTAGTACATGTCTGACAGTCCCTTCCACTTCATCCAGGGCGGAACGACTTATTTCATAATGTTACCACCTAAAAAGTAAAAAATATGCATAAGAACAGTTATTTATAATAAATCTTATCGAGTCTTGATACGTTGCTAATGAATAATTTGAATGCACTCATTATGCATGAGTGTAATAATTAATTCAATTAATCTGTGCGACACAAAACGTGCTACTGTTTAATTAAGTTCGTATGTGACAGTGCGACCCAAATATTTGTCATTATTACGTTTAGACATTGGGTAACAATAATAGGGTAAGTATTTTACATCATAAATACGAGTAAGTTGAAAATTATGTTTAGTTCGACAGTTACCTACAGTATTGAAAAATAATGGATATACTCGTACATTTTTTTTACCGACTTCAAAAAAAAGGAGGTAATATCAATTCGACCCGTAGTATGTAACATTTTCAGAACTGCCCAGTTTTCGTATAATTATGTCAGTCTATATCAGCGTCTGAACAAACGTGCCAAATTTCAAAAGTTTATGTATGTTTTCTTTCATGTTTGTGTTCGCATATATCCGGAACTACAAATCCGAACTACTAGTACTAGGTATTGTTGAACTTAGGGAATACGTAGTGCAAGTTTCATCGAAATCGGTTCAGTAGTTTTTGAGATCTATAGGGAATTTTTGGTTTACTTTGGATTGAAGATTTTCAAAGTCCAGGATTGTCTCGCGTTTGGCTGAACTGATTTTGATGCGGTTTTCAGAAAAGTGTTAATTACATTCTGGGGAACTTTTAAACAATAATGGATATCACGTGTTTTTACCCGCATAGATCCGTTTTTATTGCTTACTTGGATTGTAGATTTTCAAAGACGCCGATTATACAAAGATTTTTGTTAAATATCTGAACTACAAAGGGTAAAATAAAAAGTTAAAATAAAAGAAACCGACTTCAAAATCAAACACAAAAAAGTTCAAAATAACTATTCTTTCGGAAGTCGGTGGCTATCAATGAATATTGACAAGAAGTCGGTTAAAGATAGAACGCTTTGAAATTCAGCTGGGGAGCTTGTGTCGTCAACACGCCTGTAAAATGGCGTACCTACGTATATTGTGATTTTTAAAAGCATTGAGGCTTCGTCTATTTAGGTTTTCGTAACAAAAAAAATACGGGTCATATACTTTTTTCATTATCTAACATTCGGACTAATTACCTACTTTTTTTTTAGTAAAATAGCCTTTTGCTACCTTATTATCAAGTGATTTCGCCTTAGTATGATTCTATCCACATTTATTGACCCCAATATCTGACCTACTCGTACAACTAATTGAAAACATGTAATATCTATCCAAGTGTACCTAAGCTGTGACCTAAGTGTGTGGGTATCACACTGTGTTCGTCTTGCGAACGGCTCCGGAAAACGCGTGCCATTACAAAATTCACTTCGATAACTTGTGACATAAATTCAGTATCGCCTTGCTCACAGTTCATAGAACTTCTGCTAGATGGATAAGGCCATGGGTGTGTGTTAGGCGACAGCGATACGGAAGTGGAAGAGCGGATATGTGATGTGGCCGGCGGAAAGTTAATGGTGAAAACTTCTTAATGGTCAAACTGATAAATAAGGACTTGAAATGTCCCAATCCAATGACGTACCCAATCGTAATTTCTATTGTGATGTTGAATATGACTTTGGCTTATTTGGTTTACAGTTGTTTAGCATTTTATGTTCGGTATGATTTTCATATTATGGGCCAAATGGTAAAGACTTCTTCGCAGTGAACACGTGGTTCGATCACCCGTCTCACTTTTCTTGTAATATTTATTATTTAGAACCGGGTAATTTTTCCAACAACCATAGCTACAATGGTCAGTTACAGGAAAGTCCTCACGACTTTACCCTTCGACTGGGGCGAGCGGATGGTCATATCGGACTGTGGTCAGGCAGGCCTGACACAACGAAAATGCAACCAACAATTCTCAAGAGAAAAGTACAAAGGACTTACTATTAATTCAATGAACATAATTAAGAATATCTCCTTATTTTTAAAGAAAATCTACATTTTACAGAACAATCACATAGACACAATCCAAAAATATCAGTCTAATATTGAGGCGGATGAAGTTTCCAGGAAGGTATTTTATGTAAAAGATTTTGCCTTAGAATATCAGCTTTCTCTAATAATTGGATTTCAATTCGGAAGGACAATGGTAGACGTTCAATTTATTAAATTCAATCTGGAAGGCTTTTAACTTCTGGCTGTTACTATGAAACCGTTTAAAATGTAAACGTAAAAAAAATAAAAGAACAATAGAACTAGTTCGAGAAAATACTCTTTGGCTACAGCAATCACAGCCACAGGACTACTGCTACAGCAATCACTTCGGACTTCATCATCTGCCAGGTCATTTACATCCATCGGTGGCCCGCGATGTGGCCTGCGCGTTGGCACTTCAACTTCATAATTACGAGTATGAGCTATAATGTCGGTAACTCTAGTTCTTTAGCGAATATCCTCGTTTCGGATTTTATCACGGAAAGATACTTCGAGCATAGCTTTTTTCATTGCTCGTAGAGTAACTCTTGGTCTCTCTAAAAGGTTAGCAGTCAAAGACCACATTTCAGAGCCATCAGTATAAGGTAAAACTATGTATGTACAATGGCGATCATTCCTCAAAAATCCGCTCCGAAACCGCTTCCGCGTTCATTGCCACCTCTCCTCAAGATACCCACGAGTTTATTTACTCCACAAAACAATATGAACGTGAGTCAATCTGGAAAGTCATTACGTTATCACTCGAAGATGCGTGTCGTGGAGAAATGGATGCGTTTTGTAGCATCGGGGACACGACTACCCGGTTCTTATCACTGACTGCCAAGCTTCGTCCGCATGCTACAATCAATATACATTTATGAACTTAGACACGTAAATATGTACCTCTTTGTCATTGTGGAGTGTAGATTGTTTGCTTTGTCCTTCTGTGAGTCTCAATGAGATGGTTATTTTCGTCTTTTCATTGACCGTTTCTAGCCAAGCTGGTCCTAATGTACCTTATGCTAATAAAGCTACCTTTGATTAAAATAAAACTACAAGTTTTAAAGACTGCTACGTAATGCACTGTCAATGTCTATTACCACAATGGCATTAAATCTCGAGACAGGTTTACAATTTACAAGAGAATCTTCCCAAATACTTATCGAATTCTCCATCATAAAACGTTGCTGTGACTATTTAGCTATCTATTGGTAATACGAGCATTGTCTTGTAGTGATATTTTCCGGTCTACATACACATTTTCTACTTCAGTGAAATACTTGTAAAACGTTTCACATAGGTGGCTATTTTGGTAAAAGATATTCTATATCGTGTAAAAAGGCACCTAAAAAACAATATTTTGCCGTCACTAAATCTGTGTCTAAATAAATTTCAAGTTACTTTGCTCAATGCGGAAAATACGGTATCTAAACCATCGCCTGCCATACGAACACGTCCAATCGTTATGCGTACTAAGTGTGTAATTACAACTATTCCTGTATAACTTACGAACTAGCGGACCAGACGCGACTACAATAGAAACTGCATTGATAAGGCCTAACATATTACTCGCTATTTATATCGAATTGAATTTATGGCGGCAGTGTCGGGAACTGGCAAGGCTTGCCTGGAGGCGAAATGTTGCAGACTTGCAGCAAATTACCATAGGGTGGTGAGAAGCCGAGATTCTGAATATAATCGTAAGTTCAGTAATCGTGTGCTTCGATCTCTGCGGACACGGCGCTGTCGTCGCGGATTCGATTTATGGTCCCTTCGGCACAACGCCAGCCGTTGTGTGGTTCCGGCTCTTTAGTCGGGCCGGCTGCCCTGCCAGGGCTATCTCCACGCGATATCGCAGCCTCCGCTAACGAACTCGTTCACTTGCCTATAAAATCTTATTGACACCTCTATTACTGCACATCTAGATTCAATTGTTGTTCCCACTGCGCAGTATAGCAGGACTTGATGTCTCTGAGTGACAGTTATCAGTTTGTTGGCTACACACAAGTAATTAGGTCCTGTCATTGTTCCGTGTTGTTGAACTGTGATGTGACATGTTTCCTTTTGTTTTACTACTGATACTTACTTTAGTGTTTATGTTTAGGTGACCTTTACGGGCGCGGTGAGTAAATCACACTCTGACAATAGTCAAGAGTAAAGTCTACGTCCAATAATCGACGTCTACCTTTTTCTGATTACAAGGTGAATAAGTATGGCGAGCAAACTGATTTGATAATCGCCGAATGATCGGATACAGAAGAAATATCTAGAAAAAAGACTCTAGACTTCAATAGGACCGGTTGGAAGCGGCTTGCATCCAGCGTTATCCTGTGGTCTTCATAAGATCGTCTGCCCACCTTGTGGGTGGACGTCCTACGCTGAGCTTATCGGTGCGTGGTCTCCATTCGAGAACCTTACTGCCCCATCTGCCATCAGTCCTGCGCGCTACATGGCCTGCCCACTGTCATTTCAATTTTCTTGCATTTCAAGTTGAAATGACAGTTTTCGACCTATTTTTCGGCGAATAATTAAATTTATAACTTTGGTTATATACCGCGATTCTTAAAAGAAAAATCAAAATGGCAGGCCACCGATAGGGCCACATTACCATCTAAAATATCGTTAGCCAGTAAGTGCCAGCCCTGAAGTAAGACTCGCAAATTAGTAGAGAAGATTGAATACATGAGGTGTCGGGTTACAGCGGGTGAGGGCCTTGGCCCAGCCTCCGACGGCTAGCCATAAGAAGCTTTATACTATCTCCTCGACAATGTAGCGTATTATTAACTATCCGACAGCGTTCATTTATCGATTAACTGTTACAATCTCTAAGATGTATCTCATTTCTAACTCGACGTTGCTATTTATATCCTGTTTGACTTATTTAGGTTCTAAGTTTGATATGTTAGGAGTTATTGTATCTGTATTCACTGTAAATGTTGTCTGAGTGTCGGACTATTCATTAATTAAGCTGTCCAAAATGCTACTTTTAATTACCAATATTTGTATAGAAATTATGGAAGTCCTATGTGTAACAGTGGTGGTCCAGCAGTGGTTACGGCCCCTACTGATGAATGTAGGTGGTGGGTTCTAACCCAGTCTGACGCATTTATACTTAGTGAATTACATCACTGCTGCTGTCGAAACGGTGAAAAAAATATCGTAAGAAAAAATGTTTTAAACCCAAAAATTCGTCTACCAGCCCGCATTGGATCCGCATGATGCATTATATAGTCTACTCTTCTCTTCTCCTTCTCACAGTGAAAGGCCTGTGTCCCAGCTGTGGGAAAAATATAGGCTGACTGTGAGTTATAAAGGTTATGAGACAGCAGAGACTAATAAAAAAAAACATTTATGTTATGAAGCATGAAAGCTTTGTAAAAAATATGGTTCATTGGGCTAAAAAAAACGTGTGAAGGAGACTGTAATTTTTAAATTCAGCAAAATATAGTAAGTATTAACCCTGGTAGGTTCAAACTAGCGATGCATCCGATACCGATACCGATACCGATATATCGGCGATACTTCGGGTTAGCCGATATATCGGTATCGACGATATTTTATGACCGATTCAACGATACTTTTTAATTTAAAAATGTAATGTAAACGAGCGTGTTGTCTCGTCTATTTCGTTGTAAACGAGGCACGAACTATGCCCGGGAAAACCCAGTAGGTACTGCAACTACGTATATAAATTCTGAGATGCCTACGACTGGCGGGCTTTGGAGTGTTTGTGGGAAGAAGGAAGATGAGCCCTGTCTACTCTGAGCTGTAATTCTCTCAAAGAAGAAGTGAGAGATACCTAAGGTCTCCCAATATATCGAGAGATGCAGATCCATTCGTTTTCTGGCGAAATGTCTTATACCCAAACTTGAAAAAAAAATGAAAATGAGCAGAAGTACTTAAGATTCCAAGTGAGTTCTGACGCATCTGAGAGACTATTTTCCAGCGCAGGTCTTTTTCAAACAGACTAGCGAAAGTGCCTTTCTCCGAATAAATTAAAATTACTTTATTTTTTAAACAAAAATCTTCATCATCATCATCTTCATCATCATATCAGCCGTAAGATGTCCACTGCTGAACATAGGCCTCCCCTTTAGACTTCCAATAGGACCGGTTGTAAGCGGCCTGCATCCAGCGTGAACCTGTGGCCTTCATAAGATCGTCTGCCCAGCTAGTGGGTGGACGAACAAAAATCTTATTAATGTTAATTTTAATTACAAAAAAATATATAATATCTAATATCAACCTACGAGTATGTCACTACTTTTTTATATTAATAAAAAAATGACTTGTGATTTATTTAGTATTATCTTAATTTTTAATTCATAATAAGCGTATCGGTATCGGTATCGGTATCGCCGATATTTTTATAAGAATATCGGTATCGGTATCGTATCGGCGAAATGGCGTATCGATGCATCCCTAGTTCAAACAGTACCTATATTATCTGATTATTTAGTTTGACAGAACAGCCAATAAAATAAGTCATGAATTTCAAAGCTGGAATAAACTAAACGCTTGTCCACTTTACAATAAATTGTTTTCCAACAATTCATCGGCTTTCATTATTTCAACCGACACTTGAAATGTAGCGCCATTTGTGGAATTGGATTTGCCTGATCATCCTGAGGAGATAGCGTAGATTTACAATGGGATAAAGATATAGTGGACTGCAGCTTGCCTACAACAATCTTACGGACTTGATCTATTCTGAATAGTTTGTGCAGATGATAATAAGCTACGCATGTATCGTGGTCGCGGGACTTATCTCATTAGAAACAAACAAAGGGCTATTGAAGGACACCGTGGATTTTAGTACGAGTCTGTCAGTTCCTCCCGCCCTGCCCTGGGTGGGAGGACTCATTAGATGATTATATCACGAAAAAAAAAGCATGTATCGTAAGATTATTAGATATAATTTCATTGGAGTAGTGTTGTGTGTAGACAAGTGCTTAGGTATAGGTATGTTTAAAAAAAAATACTGATAATAATAGCTTGCAGCATCCCTTTCCTAAGCAAAGGCTTCTCTACCCACGACTTCCAATTAAAATAAAAAGAAAAAGCAATTGTATTTTGGTTGGATTTTTTTTAACCAATGGGCGACCACTTTATTAAATTGGCTGGTGATCATAGACGTGGTGGCTATTATAATCGAAATATCAAAATCACCTTACTTTGACGTTTCAAAGATTACAGGAATTATGTTATTTAATTCAGTAAAAACTTATATTGACCAAAGTAACTGTTCAAATTTGTAGATACCATTTATAAAATATATAAATATACTTCGCATCACATTTAATTTATAATTAATGTTTAATCTGTAAGTACTGATCTTGATTATTATATGCAAAATTAAACCATTGAATCATACCAATTCATCTATCAAAATTGTATTACATTTTGTGGTTATTAACTTTTAATCTCATTTTGATTGTATGCAAATTGAAACGTTTAAACCTTTCAGTAAATTAACTACGTACAATTTAATGTATAAACTTTGTGCCTAGATTTAATATAGTGCTAAGTTCTGATCTGAGAATATAAACAGCACAGGTGTTGCTTGCAAGATAACTAAATTTATTACAGTCTGTGGCAAGTGTGTGTGGATAGTTAGCAACAAAACAAGTTAATCTTAACTTTACATCAAAGCTTTCAACAGTTGCTGAGACCAATTAGCCAGATATGTAAGCAAAATAAAGTGTAAATTGCACCTACCAATTCATTTCGCCACTTGTTTTGTTGAAGAAGGGGACGAGTCTGTTCTCAGCATCCTTTTCTTATAATATTATATGATAAAAATATGATAAAAAATTGGAAAATTTTGGAACGAAGTTCCTTATCGCGCGTTGAAAAAGGGGGCTAGACGGAAAAAATAAGACGAAAAGTTGTAACGACACTTTTTGCTATATTAAGCTATTGTAAGCCGTGCGGCGTGCGCATGTTTCTCTCTGTCTGTCTCCCTCTCTCTCTTATAGAAAGCAAGCCAGATATTTTCGTTTCGTCTTTCTATTTCGCATTGAACAGTGTGGTGTCGCGACGATTATTTTTAACCGACTTCAAAAAGGAGGAGGTTATCAATTCGACGGTATGTTTTTTTTTTTTTTTTTTGTATATTTGTTACGCGATTACTCCGCCAATTGTGGACCGATATTTAAAATTCTTTTTTTGTTCGAAAGGAGGTACTTCTGAGGTGGTCCCATAGTCACCAAGTTGGGATCTGATGATTGGATCCTGGAGAAATCGAGGGCAACCCTCGAATTTTATAGGCCGACACGCCGTTTTTCGCAAATTTTATGAAGTAATTTAAGTACTTGCGTATGGTAATCATAATTTCATGTAGCTGAGCTGATGATGGAAGGTAGAACTCCTTAATAGTAAGGAGTAGGCATCGACTGATTTAGTTTGAGTTCGCATATCTCTGGAACTACAAGTCCGATTTAAAAATTCTTTTTTTGAGGTATCATTTAACTTAGGGAATATTGCAAGTTTCATCAAAATCGGTTCAGTAGTTTTTGAGATAGGGAATTTTATTAGCTTATTGTGTATATGAGCGATGTTATTACTATTGGATTACAAAATTCTAGTGCACATGTTGTATTTGACAAGAATTCGGGTTGAATATTTAAACTAAAAAGAGTAAATAAAAACTTTTTCAAAAAAAAATGTAACCGCCTTCAAAAACAACCATAAAAAACGGTAAAAAAACCTACAAAATAACTTTTCTTTCGGAAGTCGGTGGCAAGAAAAAGACAATGAAATAAAGAAAACAAAGACACCGACTTCTGAAAGAAAAGTTATTTTGTAGGTTTTTTACCGTTTTTTATGGTTGTTTTTGAAGGCGGTTACATTTTTTTTTGAAAAAGTTTTTATTGTTGAGTGTATACAGTAACTTCGTTCCATCCGGGTGTCCCTTGACACTTAAGTTTTTTTCAAACAGGGTGGGACGGGAGGTACTGTCAAACTCGTACTGACAAAAATCCGTGGTGATCCTTCAATAGTCCTTTACGTTCCAGGATCACAGTTATGTGATAAGACAGTCCCGAGACCCGTCAGTCAGCATCCTGCCTTAAAATTCCGAAACTGCGCTACTAAAACATAATTCTTATGGAAAACCTATATACCCTTTGCCCTACTTGACAACTCGATCTATGCTCAGGATGATGTGCATTGATCACTAAGAAAGATCAACGTTAATATTTTATAAATATTAAACGCATTAACGCATGCGTAGCGAATTTTCAAAGATTTTCTTCGGAAAGAAAAATTCGAACGTCACCTTGAGACGTTAGAAATGGAAGGAAGAATTAGCTGCGGCAGGTGAGAACCCCGGTGGCTCGGTTGGAAATGAGCGTCGGATGTACTGAATCCGAAGGCCGCAGGTTCGAATCCTGTCCGTGGTTCGAATTTTTCTTTCCGAAGAAAATCTTTGAAGATCAACGTTGCTATCAAATTGTTTAACATGAATTTGGCAAACTGTTGTAGCAGCGGCTATGCTGATGGTAACTGCGCTGCGTGTACGGGTTTGGATAACTGCACGGAACAAATATTTTTATAGCTTACAGGTACCTACTTTTTTTCCAGTCTGGCTGTTTGCATATGGAATGCGACAGACATAGGAGAAATTCCTTATGTGAGGAAGTTTATAAAAAGTCTTTAATATAAAACCGATAATCACTGTATATCCTTCCATACATGACTATGTACTGCCTTTACAATAGCATAAAATTAAATCTTCCTGTCTCGCAATTACCGTTCCCGGTATTCTCATCTCCGCTCCCCATCGACATGTAAGCTTTATGGTAAATTAGCGAAAAATAATCGCAATGCCGATGTCTGCGCGTGCGATCGCCAGTCGGCCCTTTTTCAACACCGCTCGGCTGCATTCCCGCAAGCGGCCTCTCAGATGTACGGACTTGGATTATAATGGACTATGTACACTGTATGTTGATGATGTGTAATTTATAATGGAGCAGTAGCTGTATTTATTGCTGCGTCTTTAACTGCATACTAACAGAGAAATAATGCAGTCTGGGAAACGGACTCGGGAAGTACCAATACTATGAACGAAGGTTCGAACTATATAGGTTAGGATTGTATGTTTGATTACCTATGTCTGGTAGTTTGTTCTAAAGTTAGAATGAAGTTTAACTTAAGATTTAACTGCGCTTTCCATATTAAAGTAGCTAAAAGTCAGGATAAAATGGGAGTTGGCGGCACATGTTGAACGAATGCAACCGGAGAGGTGGGCAAAGATCGTCGTCGTCAATCACTGGCTGCCTGAAGGAGGACATCGCAATCGAGGTTGACCGCGCTTTTGTGACGATCTGATCATGTTCGTGCGATCAGCAGTGGGAAAGCTATTAAAAAAACATAAGTAGGTAGCTACTAGTCCTGGCGCACCGTTCAGCACCTCCACCAGAACCTCTCCATAAGGAGAATTGAAGTAGGTTCAAAAAGTAGGTGGACCGAAAGTCTAACAACCAGTTCTTACTGGTTTGTGGAGGTCAGATAAGCAGTCGCTTCGTGTATAATACTGGTATTCAGCTACACTTAATTAGACTGAAAGCCGACCCCAAAATAATTGTGAAAAAGCTAGTTAGATGATGATGCAGTAGGTTTAAAAGATAAAGGCGCCAAAAATGACAAAAAAAAACACAGATTTGATGTTATTTATTATGACTTCAGTTTTTAACGGGTTAAAGGCTGTCGTCTAGCTATCTTTCGTTTAATAATAAGCGCCAGTGCCCCTGATAATCTTTAGACCAATGTCGTAACTTGTAGGTTTACGTACGTTACTGACACCCGTGTTGCTGTTGCTAACGTTTTATAATCTCTTACGATACCGACTGTTTACTCTAGAGTCTGTGTAATATGGTAAACAATAGGCGCTTATAATAATAATTTGATAGATAGCATATTATGTTATCTATCAAAATATTTATCAGCGGAATGACTGCTGTAGGTAAGTACGGTCAGCGGCTGAAGAAGTTGATTATTTTGAGATTTATTACATTATTTGTAGTGTATCTTCTCCTGCCTGTGAGGCTTCAAAGGCGTTGGTACTATTATTATATTTTCTACTCACTGATGTGTTAAAATATTCGATATTTATAAACAAAGTACGTGGGGCTATTATATATTTTGTGGAAAGAAAAAACGTCTCCAGAAAATGTTATGAATGAAATGAAAAATATCGAACTTGTGAGTATAACTGCAATAGGCAGTTATACTCACAAGTTCGATATTTTTCATTCGGATGGTAGGTAAGAGCATTTTATATACTGAACCCTGAAACACAAAGGAGGTGCAAATCCTGCTTGCTATCGAATTCTATGCTTTCATTTAAGTATATAAGGCTTTTGGTGGATTTTTCAATGCCCAGCTGTTTGTACCACCACACTGGACTGGACGTAGAAACTGAAGGATAGAGTACGTTTAGTGCCATAACTCGGGTGCCTATATTCAGCAATGAACTACTACGCTACGGTCTTCGAGTTATGAACTTGTGGCCATTAAGTATTGCAGTCTGTACCACTTCACAGCGTTCCTTTTTTAAATTTAAACGGTTTACAGATTTGATTCTGCGTTCGAAAATTAATAAGGATAAAGCTACAGGAGATCTCATAATATTTTATTTTTATTAGTTTCCTTGAACATTATTTTACTTTTAAGTGGCGGGTGACTCTACGTTCTCTTTTATTTGAACGAAATAAATATTGCAGTACAGACAAAAACTTGCAGGGTTTTATTTTCTACCTTGTACATTTTTTGAATTTATCATTTGCCAGCTTCGAAAAGTAGGTACCTAAGTACAAGAATATCTCGAGTATTCGTCTCCTATAAACTGGTACGGGTTCGGGTACTGGTTTGGTCAAACTGATACGGACAAAATGTGGACCAGTGTGACCAGATTAAATTTTACGAAAATACCGAGGCACCTCAAAAAAATACTGAAATATACCGACTTACATAGGACAGATATACCAATAACAATACTGATTTTCTTAACACGTTTTATTTATTCATACTCACAATAAATGTTAGAGTTATATTTTAACATCCTTTTGTAAGGATTAAAATTTACACAACCTCCTTCATCCTTAACACCTTGCTTTGTCTTTAAAATAGCTGACACATTTTTGTTTTCCACTCTTGATATCATCTCCTATTTTGGGAAAATTCCCGAATTATCGAAAGAAAGTACTCAAAGATTAAGTCGAATGCAGAAGAGACAATCATTTCACTTGAACCGTATTAGACGATTTGATACTAGTAATAAAGTATCTTTTAAGTTTAACTACTACCTATTCATGCAACTGAAAACATAAAAACTAGACGTTGTTTAGAAAATTATAGATAAACTAGCGGTCCGTCCGGAATTCGTCCGGGTAGACTGATATTCATGAAACACAACGAATTTGAATGTATGCAATCTGGAAATTACGCTCTATCTAATAGTGCAAACCACATTAAAATCGGTCCAGCAGTTGTAAAGTTTTAGGTGAACATACATTCTGCAAGTCTGATTAATACTATGTATTGATTGATAATTGTATGTGTTGTATTATAATAATACTACAACGCCGGCAACGGCTGTCTTTCTTGTCATATCTGTAACTTACTCATCTTTGCTTATAGATAACATGTATAAGTATAAACTAAATCCGGGAAAGTCCCCAATGTTCGCGTTCTGGGGAATTCCGCAAACATTGTCGTAAAGACGATCACTCGCTACGGTGTTACTATAACTTCAACCAAAATATACCCAAAAATACTGACTGCCAGCAATGTACCTGAAAATATACTGATGTTCGGAAAAATCGATGAAATATACTGAAAAAGTATTAAAATACTGAATCTGGTCACACTGATGTGGACCTGCTGCGGACTCCTGCTACTGATTGATACTTTAGTAGATTGAGGTTCTATTCACTATGACAAGAATTCGCTCTCCGGAACCACAGAATACTTAATAGCCGGAACCGCATTTGTCATTAGTTCTTATCGGTTCGACCAAACGTTTAGTAGCTCTAAAAATATTCGCTAATACTTGTTTCCTTGTCGCTGCCTAATCGTTGGCAGTAATTACATATCATCAGGTGTCATATCTCTGACCTCTCCAAAAAAAGTATATAAGTCATCGCGTCCGTTATCAATGGAGCACTGTATGAATATCATAAGCGTTATGATACACTACGCATCATGTGGCAAGGCTGCTGACCCGGCGGCGGCGGCCGGCGTCTCCACACCACATTAACAACACGAACATACTACGATCAAACCACGATGTGTGCAAAAAATACGCAAATCACAACTTATCGCAAATAGAATACGGTATTGTATGTTACGTGTCGGGAGGTCGACTAAATAGAACAGCATTTATATTTTTTTTGTTCCAAAAACATTACTTGTTTAACGCATTCCGCGGCTCGATGAAGTTTATACATCTTTCTTTCCGAAGATTTATTTTTAAAATCGAATTTCAAAGTGATTGAGAGCCAAATAAAGATTTAAAAGAGGTCGTTAAAGCGTGTCAACACACGAGTTAAATAACAGTAACAGAAACAAAACGTAAATCAGTAAATGAATCTGTTTTGATAAACGTAAATAACTGGCGTCTTTGGGTGTTAAAAAAGGCCAGTTGTTCAACAGAAGGGATCCTTCAATCACAACTTGAAGCATAGGATCGCTCTTTGAAGTGAGACAAAGCACTGTTTATTGCATGGTATTGGTTGCGCCACCTCCACGGGATATCAGCTCAGCCAAAGAAGAATAGGTTAAAACCTAACATATGTTCGTCATCGGCAAGCTTCGCTGGAAATTCGTGGAAAACAGTAGTTTCTATTTTTCAATTCTGGAGCGCGAACATTTTTCGTCGACGGTTTATTGTTATCATGTAGCAGCCAGATGGTGTTGGCTAAGATTTCGTTTAGAGTACAATAAATACACGATTTACAGATTATATCCAAGCTTATCTTGACTTAGAAGATAGGCAAAGTTCCAGGTTTACGAAGGAATCTTATACAAGATTTATGCTGCAGTAAGTATAGGCATAAAGTCCCTTTCCATGACAAAATGTTACTCAAATGATCTCTCACATGAAAATACAAGACTTAAAGACATAGACTACTCAGTATTGCTTCTACATCCGCAATCCTCGAGTATTATTTTTACGGATGAGTGTGGATTACCGTGCAAGCCAAACTATCATGAGCATGCTCATGTTACACAGCCCGTCTAGTCTTGTCTACGAATAGATCACCTTTGTTCCACTACCGCTAATCGTGGGAGGCGACTGGGATATTAGGTAACTTCCACCTGGTACTAATTATACTGCGATCACTAACCTGTCTACCAAGTGGTCTGTTTAGTGCGTTACCATCCCAGGATCTGGATACTGTTATACCTATCCGATAACAGAAAAGCTTTAATATACTTATTTAATGGTTTCGACGTCATCTCGATGACGTCGAAACCATTCCAACCAAAATCTTTCAAATTTTATCAGCACTTAGGGTGAACAGTACCGCATATTTTTTGCAAAGTGCATCCAAAATTCCAAGCCAAGTAATTTATAACTTTGAGGAAAGAAATGGCGCTCTGTGAATCATGATTTTTGAATTTGGACAATCCCAATCGATAAAGATGAACGTTGACACATAAATGATATCTACTAACTACATGAATATAAATTCAGATAAAAAGGAGAATACTGAGAAACAGAAAATAATATTTGTCAATTCAGTTATGATTCATTCTAATTTCCAAAGAAAGGAAATGTTTAGGTGCAGTAGTTTAACAATGAAATTAGAAGTAATCAAAACAAGAGGCAAAAATGATTATCATTTCTCAAAATTATTTGTTTATGTTAATGAAATGAACACGGATGTAACCGGCTGGCGCTTCAATACGAAGCCGTGATATCCTGTCTGTTGCATGGAAATATTACAAGGGCAACAGTAGGGGGATACACTTAGATTATGATAGATTACTACCAGAAATTGAACGCAAAGCGAGAATCATTTTTCACCATTCTTTTTATTATCTTTTACATAAACGAGTGTTTCTCGTGGCTGTAACAACACAAAATAAAAAAGAAAACATAAATAACTCAAACACAGACTAGTCCCAACCACCTTCACTATGAAATTTCTCCACCACTCGTGCATATTATTGTCTATGCACGCCCATAGGCCGGTGAACACCACGGTCTCTATGGTACACACTATAATCCAAAACACATGCCACACACGCACGTGCCGGAAACGTATCTTAAACTCCATTAGACAAAATAAGTATATGAATGCAAGGAAGATGTAGAATCCTCTCTTCACGGTGCTAGCTTGAGGTACGATGAGGAACAAAAGCATCACTTGGTAGTGCGAAAACAGAACAATAATCGCAACGAATGGAAAAAAGTTTATGAAACATGCTATTGAGAGCAGGCGTGATACGAAAAACATGTACCAGCCTAGGAAATGTACTAAGGCTGCTGTGGCGTCTTGAGGTTCTAGACCTCTCATGTAGGACCTGGGCACACGGCGTGGAATATCCGGCTCATCTTGTACTACTTCGTCGCAATACTTTCTTCTCGGCGGTGCTGACAGCCAAGCAGGAATAGACTCCGCATTTTCCACCATCTTCTCCGCCCATACGGCTAAAGACATCGGCCTCGGTGCTAACATCACTGGCGGCGGGATAATCTCCACTTTTTCAACTGTAAATTCTGGATTTCGTCTTAACGGTGCCACTTTGTCTATTATACTTATTGGTCTAATATATTCCTCATCACTGCTTAATTCTTCAGTTACTTCTTTTTTATTTTCTGTTTTGGGAGGCAAGTAATCCGAGCTAGTATCTGAATCACTTAACATTTCGTTATCGAAAAATCCTGAAGACATCATAGTATTTCTAGGTGAAAACTTTATGAAATCACTATTCGTGTTACGATAGTATTTTGTGCCGTCGTGATAATCTGAATTGAAGGAGTCCTTTTTTGTGACCGTTTCATATATCGGTTCTTCGTTTGCTATATTGGTTTTACCACCATCTACATCATCATCATCTTCGTCATTTGTCAGTAGAGGATCAGTCTGCTTACTCCACGGATATTTTCTTCCATTAAGCTTTTCTCTTTCGAATCTTCTGTACATTGTGGCTGTGCTAGCCATCCGGAGAGAAGAAGCGATTATGCTCACAGCTTGAACTGAAACTGATGAAAACAAGCGTTTTTAATTATTTTACTAACTTACGATTTTACAGGAAAGGAGCAAAGGTGAGTGAAGCTGTAACTTGTTCTATAGGACTAATGTAAAACACAAGTACCTAAGTTAATATTTTTCATACTTTATGCATGGTTTAGACGGGCCTTCAAGACCGGTATCATTTCTTTTTTAAAAGAATACAGAAGATACCGTAATAATGAACCAAAAAATACATTTACCTTTGTCAAAAGTCATATCAGAGTATCGTGCCATCAAATCAAGGATATTGACGATGGCATGTGGAGCCGCATGGATGAACGATTGGAGGAACAGATACAGTTCAATGGGCGAAGGTGTTCGAGCTATCTCAATGGCCTCCTGAGTCCGATCCTTATCATCAGCGCGAGCTGCGCAAACAGCTTCAACCCACCAGAATATTAGGTAGCAGTATCTGTTGGAGAAGTTATTTGTCAGTATGCTGAATCTATACTGATATAAATCTGAAGAGTTTGTTTGATTGGACGCGCTAATCTCACGAACTACTGGTTGGAATTGAAAAAATATTTTTGTGTTAGATAGTCCATTTATTGGTGAAGGCTTTAAGGCTATGAAACATCACGCTACTACTAATAGAAGCAGAGCAGCGGGAGTGAAACCACGGGGAAGTTGATAATATTTACTGTGTTATTAGATCATTGTGCATGGAATTCCCAAAAAGCCGCCCCATTTGTACTTAAAACATGAAAAGGCTTGCTTGTATCGGATGGATATATGGCGAAAACTACAGAAATGTCTGTTAAAACTTAAAGTTACATCTCTCTCCATGGGTGCCGGCACAAATAATTTCCAGGTGATGATTGTTAATAAGATTTTTTTATTCACAATAAAAAAATGATTTCCAACAGACGGCTTTTTATTTCAATAATTCCTGTTTATCCCGAGATTCCCAAGGGGTGCAAGAGCACCCCCTGGAACCCCCTGCCGGCGCCCATGCATCTCTTGATCTCTCTCTACCTTTTTTCTGATATGTGATGATTTTATTAATATGTCAGTGTGTCGACTTGTTGACCCATCCCGAGTTAACGACCTAGCATAAGTAAATAATGTCCGGACGAATGTAATTTAATATTGGATCATTTACTTCTGTTCCGGACTCCGGAGGGACCCGTGTGAATACGGTTTAACAGTTCATTTCCATCTATTTTTGTCAAAGAATCTTATATTATTATCCCTAACGAGTTATAAGGCTCCAACAACGTTATGATACGTTACTGTCTCAAATTTATCCAAGGGCGGATCTATAAAATGGTTTTTTGGACTACAGCCCAGGGCCCTGTGGATATCTAAAGCAACCCTTAATAAAGACAATGGACAATATTGTGTTTTTTCTTCGTCATTGACTGCTTCATTAGGGAAATAGTAATAGCCCAGGGCCCCAAACTCACTCTCCGCCCCTGCTATAGCTACCACAATCATTTTAACGTCTACAACAATCGTACACATCGTTATTACCTATGTTATGGATTACGGAGTAAAGGTTATTCCTCTTATCTCCGTATACCTAATTGATTTATAAAGAAACTAAGGTCATCGAATTGTCTCTTTTTAAAAATGTCACAGAATTCCAAAGATACAAACCTTCCAATCGCGGCAATAGGAAAGAAGATGGCGTTTACGAACTGCATGACCAACCAACGTATGTCGTTCTTTTCTATTGTCATAGAAAAAGCTGATAGATCAGTCTTCAAGCCTGGTGGAGGCGATGCCAGTGTGAATACTAACGAAATCAATGATGGTGATGCGACGAGGATTGTGCAAAATACTCCCATTCTGTAAACAAGAGAAAACCAATTAAGTATTCAAATTAGTGAAAGCATTTAAACAATTCTTAAGTGTAATTTGCATGTTAAGTGCTGATGCGTCGGGCACGCCGCAGTCGCGGCGGAAAGACCCCTCTTTGAGGAGTGGCTGGATAGGCGTCACGGCGCCCTGACCTACCGCCTGACGCAGGTCCTCACCGGACACGGAAATTTCGGGAGGTACCTACCTGTTTCGGATGAGGAAGGAAGAAACGCCTGTGTGTCACCACTGCGAGGATCACCCGGAGGACACGGTCGAGCATACGGTGTAGGACTGCCCCGCTTGGGCAGAGCACCGCCGTATCCTCACGACGGCTATAGCGACGACCTCTCGTGCCCGGCATTGATCGAGGCCATGCTGCGGGGCGAGACGGAATGGGAAGCGGTCGCCTCCTTCTGCGAAGCAGTCATGCTAGCAAAGGAGGAGGCGGGACGCATGAGGGAAAAGACACCGTCTACCTCACACCCCAGCCGCAGTGATAGACGGTAGACGCCCACGGCGACGGACGTCGCAAGACGATCTCGGGCCACCGTAGGAACTTATGGCATAGGCATGCGGGCGGCGAGTAATAGGCGACTCGCTGTCCGGCCATGGACCATGCCCGAGTCGACGATGCGTTGTGTTCCAGACGCCCCTCAAAGAGTGTCAGCACAATGGTGAAGCCCCCTTTAGAGGACCAAAGCCTGCCGGGGTCGCGGGACTAAACAGCAACCGTGACCCCGGAACGTAAAGGGCTATCGCAGGTCACCGTGGGTTTTAGTCAGTACTAGTCTGACAGTCCCTCCTGCCCTGCCTTGGGTGGGAGGAAAAAAAAAAAGGTATTAAGTACCAAAATGAGGTCAGAAAACACGTACCTAATTAGGTAGAGGCACTTACCCTTCATCGCCGTTGATAAAATGTTCACAAATTAGGGTAAAATCATAGCAAATAAGGACGATGTAGATTATGAGACCCCCACAGGAGGGCAGCACTCGATGCAGCAAGAGCGCTTGCCATGCTGGGATCTTAAACCCTAGAATCTCTCCCGACACGTCTTTATCCAACTCACAGGTCACCATTTTGTATTATTTTTCTAACATTTTATTCATCGTTTCAACTCTGATTATGTATTTTATTTCACTTGACACCTCATGACATTATTATTGTCCCCAAAAACCACACTTTTCATTAACATTATTATGGTATCCAGACAAAAGGAGTTAGAACTGTTTTCGTTGAAACAATTTGTACATAAAGCAATAATGTGTTGTATTCGTATTCCCCACGCCCATTGATAAAGATAAGATAGCAGAGCTGAGTCAAATAGATAACTTGCATGACATAGTTTTTAATCAGGTATGCATTTATTTTCGTTATTATAGCAAACATTGGCTGTATTTGTTTGTAGAACCTTTATTTAACATGAAGTAGGTCTCACCACGGCTGCCACTGGCCTCACTTGGTCCACCCGTGGCAACGGCATCACGTCTTCAGTATACCCGTAACCTGTAGTAATTTATGTGGTCGAGTTAATTCCACTGGCAGTGGTAATTAAGCCTCATCAGCGCCGTCTGGCTCGCGACCACGTTGGCCTGTCAGTCCGTTACAAAACCTTTTAGGTACTCTGTTCTGAAGATGTATTATGTACATGAGTTCCAGTGCCAGCTGGGGTGAGC
Organism: Agrotis exclamationis; assembly: GCA_950005045.1. Lineage (NCBI taxonomy): Eukaryota > Metazoa > Arthropoda > Insecta > Lepidoptera > Noctuidae > Agrotis > Agrotis exclamationis. The sequence goes on from OX465421.1 coordinate 8,826,225, forward strand.
TCATTAATCTGAGATCAAATCTTTGCTTCAGAGCCACATTTCCAAGAGCAAAAGCAAACCCATAAAAAAAATAGGTCTCGATTGAACTAGACACTTATCGTGATGCATCATAACGTTCCTTGAATAATAAAATACTACATAAATCTAGAATTCTTTTTTAGATATTTAGCAGCGTTTAAGTATAATAGTAGATTATTAACCAAGGGGATAAAGCAGTGTCTTCTGTCGCGGGTGACGATTTAAATCGCGAGGACGAGGAGCGTAACGAAGAACTCGAGGTTTACTCCCGAGTGTTAAAAACTTAAATCACGAGCGAAGCGAGGAATTTAAGACGAGTCCTGAGTGTAGCAAGGGATTTAAGTTCACCCAAGACTAGACAGCTTTATCACCGAGGAAAATACTCTACTTTTCGTACCATTTGTGAAATTTTTTTATATATTTTTAATTTGCGAATAAATTATTTGAAGAAAGCAAAAACGCGGCAAATTCCTAGATTAATATTTTTTTGTCGGAAAAGCAAAGGCATCAAGCTCATACGGCCTCGTCGGTTTTCGTAATTTTATAAATCATAACTGCATGTTATATGCGTATTCCTTTTTCAAAAAAATGTATTATGCTTTATATACAAACTCAATGGTGTAAACACAGATGTAGTTCAGTATTTTCGGTAAGTATTCCTTTAAATCACATTCTCCCCCTAGAAATGAATGAAATTCAGTACAAATTTCTTTCCCTGTTTTTAACAGATTAAAAATGACTATTGTTATGTTCGCTTTTTGTGGCCTGAAATGTCATTTTTTTGAGCAAGTGGTAATGTGGTGGTACATGGGTGGTACAAAAAAAAATATTTTAAACAAAAAAAAAACCAGTTCATGACATTGACAGATTGACAAGTAATTTTTAGGTTATATTTATTTTGTAAGTGTATTGCGGAATAAAGATTATAATATTTTTATAGCTTAAGGTCGTTTAATATTCCATAAATAGATTATAATTGGCATTGAAAGACAAGATGTTGAGGAAAATTTTCTCAAGAACATTAAGTCACCATCTAAGGAGTTCATTAGTGTTGTGTGCTAATAATGTTGATATCAATAGGCAAATACACTGTGGAGTTTGTTTAAGGAATCCTAGGTATACATCCAAGACAAACAGAACCTCACCAGCTTTAGCCAGCAAGTACCAAGTGATTACAGATGTAAATCCTACGATTATAGAGAACACTGCTGAAGAAGTACCTGTTGAAAACAAATATCCCTTAATTAGTGATGAATTTGATGGCATTAATTTAGAAAGTAAGTTTTCTGTTTTCAATGCAAATGCTATACATTTCTTATAAGAATACATGATTTATAATATAATTCTTTACATTTTAGGAGGCCATACTGGTGTTTTTGAAATAGAAGATCTCGTAGAATTACTACAAAGAGAAAACTCCAAAGATATATTCGTAGCTACTGTTCCTCAAGACATCCGTTATGTAGATTATATATGTATTGTCAGTGGTCGTAACAAGAGACATATATTGGGAATATCAGAATTTGTCAGAAAGGTGTACAAAAAGAAGTGCCATAAATCAGATCCTATACCTAGAATTGAAGGCAAAGAGTCGGATGAATGGATGGCATTAGACTTAGGTAATACAAATGAAGTCAGTTAATGATTATGCATATTCAACTTTCTAATTAGCTATCATATAAGTGTCAAGTAATTAAACCTTTTTTTATATGACAATAGCATTGGTTTTTAGAAAGTTTCAAAGCCAAAATATTATACATTCAATTTTTAATTAATAACTTCTCTATCAATTCAATTTGTTTTTTTTTTCAGGTAACATAGCATTACATGTATTCACAGAAAAAGCAAGGAAAGCATATGATTTGGAAACACTGTGGTCTGTTGGGCCCAAGTATGATGACCAGATAAACAAGACAAGTGAAGTTGTAGACATGTTTGAGAACTATAGTGATTATTTGAAAGACCTCAAACCCTTGGGATAAAAAACTATTAAGTTAGATTGTATATACAGTTTTGTTTATATAAAATCCCTGATTACCTCTTCATCATCAGAATTCTTCTAATCAGTGACACTAGCTGTTGCCCATGGCTTCACCCTACCTACAGCTCGGCTCCTTTTGGTTGTAGCGTGATGATAAATAGCCTATAGCCTCAATGAATAGACTATCCAACACAAAAATAATTTCTTAATTTGAACCACTCAAACAAACTACCTATTCAACTTTTTAGATTAGACGAATTAAAAGCCCTTTAAAAGTCTCATATAAAATGTTTATTTCTGCTTAATTACATTAAAGATACATATGGATTGTATAATTCAATCACAATTCACAATCTAAATAATTATGAAACATTGAATTCAAGTATTTCAAATCTGATGAGTTAAAACAAATATCCATAATATTTCAATATTATAATACGAAAATTTATTATCCATTATAATTGCTGTTGTAATATGTCTGTCTATCAAGATCAATATTAATATAATTTGATATACAAAATAACAATTTGGCATAATTTATAACTAGCTCAGAATTTTAAATGCAGTAATATGACAATGTAAAATTATACAAAAAGAACAGCGGTTGACTAATACATTCATACCACATTCACAAGATCCTTAGTTCAGTCAAAATGCAGATGCACATACTAGTAAATCTAAATATACACTAAGTAGCATAGTTTTGAAAGCAACCTAATATTAGTGCTTTATGAGTTAAAAAACTAACTATGGATAAGGATAAAATATAGTGGAAGCCAATCAGTAATACAGACTGAAACATATTGTGTAGCAAATTAGCAATTATAATAATTCATAAAAAAAAGTTTGGACCACCAACAAGTCTTTCATTTTATTGACTACATAATTAGTACATTTATGAGCATACAAAATAATATTGCACTGCCAATATAAAGCATTTGTGCACATACAAAATTAAATATTTTCAGATTGTTCAATGTAATCTTTAAGACTTACATAGTTAATCATTATAATGGTATGAAATACCACTCACTATTGAATTCACTACCTGCAGCCTAATGATGTATCATCAAAATAAGTGGAATTTGTCACTTGATAAAATACAAAATGTCAAATAAAACCTATATTTAGTAATATTGAAGATACATTATTAGACTTTTTATAACAAGGCAATAGTTGGCAGTAGTTGTCAAATATTAATACTTAAATATTGTAGATTATTGCCAAATATTAAAATTAACATTCAATCGGGTGCAAAAGTTCTAAATACAATACATTCTTATAAAATACACAAATATTATTTGTAGATTTGTGATTCAATTTGGATCTCAATTTTGGCTCATGACTAATCAGTTTATGACAATATGGCTACACTTCGCCTTACGCCAGCACCTGAATTGACATTGTCTAAGCTTGACCATTTCTTAATGCCATTCTTTACCACTTCCGCTGCTATTTTATCTTCCATAACCCGAGACATTGCTTCTAACTTTTGTGCTCTCTCTTTACTTAAAGGCTCACTGGGGAATGCCAGATCATTGGCTTCAGCAAGGGTACGAAGATCAAAATAGTATTTAGCATATACACTAGATGGTACATTGATATTAAATTGTAACATTTCTAAAAATTGCCTCTCAAGCTCATTCATATCTTCTACAGTGATATCTTTCAAGATCTGGCAGTAATCTACATTCCATACAGCTTGATCATCCCATACTTTACTTGCCAGTAAGATTGCTCCTAAGACTATTCTTTTCCAGTTGGATGGAGCAATATCCAGTTCAGCACATATTAAGAGGCGCTCCAAGTACACCAAAGTGATAATAGCACATTCAGCTGTTAACTGAGCAGCATTAAACAATGTTCTTACAAACTTGTAAATCTGTTTGTGCTCAGGATTATACTTATCATAATCATCACCCACTCCTTCTTTACTAAGGGGGTGGAGCTTCTCATCAAATATGTCTAACCTGCGCTCTGATGTTCTATTTTTAATATGATAGTAAATAGCAAGGGCTACACACTTGACTGTGTTCTTCAGATTAGGCTGAGACACTGTGCTATCATCTAAATAAATAGTTGAACAGGAACTGCTTTTTTTGAGCTTATTATCAGCGATTTGGTGTTGACTGCGCTTCCTGGTCATTCCATTTTCTATGGAAGCTTTAGAGCGCTCCATAAAAATGGTTCCAGCAATTGGGTCTTGTGAGGGATCGATGTCGCCGTCATCTGGCTCTCTCTCGCTGATGTGCTGGATATTATTGGAGCTGACTTCTCCTTCCGGAAGGTAGTCCTCTAGTTTGACAATGTCCTTTCTGATCGGCGAGGGACTTCGGTAACAACAGCAACTGTTTTGGTTACCCATTTTGTATCACATATAACTGTATTACAGATTAATTGTTATCATTCTACAAGCACTGCCTCACCTCTAGACATGCGTAAACACTGTGCCGATACATAGGAATGACATAAAAGACCCATAGTATCTGAAACAAAAGGTGCTACATGAATATTTTATTATTGAATGTTAACATTACCATTGAATAAAAATAGGTCTCTAAGGACATTGTGGTGTAAAATATCATACCCTAACATCTTCGGTTCCTAGAATAATCACAAATTTCACCAGAAAATAAAACAACCCCGAGACGATTTCATATTACTTTTTTGACAGTAAAATGCACAGACTGGCACAGACGAATTGAATTTGACACACAAAACCACAGAACATATATACTCTAAAGAGCACAAAACAGAATTCAGCAGGTCAACCTTGATTGTGATGTGTATTGAAACAACAATTGTGTTAATAAAAAAAAGTGCCGTTTTCAGGTGAATAAAATGCTAGTTTATAGAATATAATAATAATCAAAAGAAGCCAAAGCGATAAAATAAGAACCACAAATAAATTGAATTTCTCCCTTTGATTTTAATTTTTATATTTTAAATTTTATTATTGTACAGAAAAATATTGGTAATTTACACAGAGCGATAGATACAAATCAATTTTAAAATTTATTTTGTCTTAAAATCGGAATCACTGAAAGCCATGAACGTAATATAACAATCTGGACTGAGCACTCATGCCGAAAAACGTGCCGCCTGAGAGAGCAACTTTGAAGAATACCGTCTCTTTCTAGTAGGGTGACCATAAGATTCTGGAACAAGATTTTTCCCGCCATAACTTGGCTGAATTTTTTCTTTATTTTTGCGACAGGACACACTGTTTTGGAGATTTAAACAAAAGAAGAGAAAAATACAGTATTGCAATTTAATTTCTCAGTCATTTTACCATAACTCTAAGGACACTTGACCTTGACCTTAACGTCACTAACTCCACGAGAATCGCGGATCATGAGTTCATGACTTTCAGATTTGACTTTTACTTCAAGATCATGGTGTTCCACCAACCAACTATTGGCACATCGGGCACATCCCACAGGATCCCGAAGGTTTGATTAGGCGATTATAGATTAAAGTGGAGAATTTATTAAAGTATTTTCATCGTACCCTGTTTATTACCCACAGACCGCAAAAACACGTTTTTGTATTTGAGCCTCCCTTAAAAATTTGCTTTACCTTAATTTAATTATTTATTTTTACAGAGAATATATAACTCAATACTATGTGGATAAGTATTTGAAGCGTCTACTTGTTGCCGTTATCGAGTAAACCAGAGCAAAAAACTCTGGACCCTCTTTTTTATCGTGGGAAAATCATCAAATGGGTCCTGCCATTCCAAGCGAGACGTGAAGGGGCTCTCAGACTTGTACTGACTAAAATCCACGATGTTCCTTCAATAGCCTTTTACATTCTGGGCCTCCAATAGAAAAGTAAATATTATTTTGAAAGGTGTATTCGATTGTTTAGTTATAGTTTAGTTTAAACAGGGTGATTTGTAATTCGATGCGGTCCTTGAAATGGGTGATACTAGATCTTATTTGCAACAATTTTAACCCCGACAATATGGGGTCTAAACTGACTGGTTTTAGAGATATCGAACTTTAAAGATTATTCGAAAAATTTCCACCTCTCCCTCATTACGTGCTTATTGTTAGAAAGTAACGATAGTCGCCACTTCGTAGAAAGAGAAAAAGTATAGAATTCGTGATACTTCCTTCTCTTTCCCTCAAGAAAGAAAAACAAATCGCAGAAGAAGAAAAGGGACAGAGCATAGCTATCGCCATCTCTCAGCACGTACCCAGTTTTGTCAAGGCCAGCCACAACATTTCGCGGATTTTAGGGATACCAGATTCGGGCAATATATTTCCCGGACAATTCGGTCTGTACGATAATATATGAAAATTGATAATTATTTTTTAACAAACACTCTACATGTTATACAGGATACAGGAATTTGAATCCGTAATAAGAGATATAAAAATAAATTGGTAGGAGACTTCAGCTCTTTCTCGATGTGTTTTTTTTTTTGTGTTTTTATTTGTCCGCGAAAATGAGTGAGATAATATATATTGGTGTTTCCCCTATTCATAGTTCATAGGTAATTCCTCGATCGACGGACCCGATAGGAAAGTCCCTATATCGCTCAATATAAAAATCAACATTAGAATGGGGATGGCAACTGGGGAACTAATGGCGCTAGTATAGCTTGTTCCAAGCATCGTCATTGGCTCAAATCTTATAGGTACTTCAAAATAGTACTACCTCATTGGTTGGATTAGGACTTAGCTATGGTGGCGCCATCTACAATTAGCTTTGACCGGCCTTCCCCATTACTGATATTACTACAAGAGTATTGATTAGAGTTTACAATTGCCATTTTAATAATAATATAATAATATCCATTTTATTTCAGGCTACTTGGGCCGATAGAAAAAAAAAAAAGATCTAGTCTGGAAATGAAATAATTATTAGGTCGAAACAATTTGAAATAATGTAAGGGCATTATTTCAATTTAATTCGAACTAATGAGAACAAAAAACACTGTTTATAATAATAAAAAACTGTTTTTTTTTCAACCCTGATATATTCCTAACATTCAAGGGTTGGGGTCACATCATACTCCACCTTGCATAATGTTGACTTAGTATGGCTTAGCAGGTTTCACAAACTTGCGCCATTAAATTCTTCTCTGTACTTAATTAGGCAGATTAAGGGAAAAAGTCACATGCAATGATGTTTTCCTTCACCGAAAGGCAATTGGTCTGATAAACAGGTTATCCTTTTGACATATTATTACCCATATCGACCATTACCGATCACGCGTGATAATAATGTACCCGCTAGTCGGGTAAAAAGTTTGCAGTATGACAACACTCCCCATTTGTGACGTCAACATTCTCTATCTCATGTGGCTACGCCAAACAACAATCTAGGGTTCCTTTATCTAAGCGCCACTTAGAATCTATGCTTTTCTGATAGAATATGAACAACTGAATCTAGTGAATACAAGTTTGTTAAAAAAATAGTCATATCTTGGGAAATTAAGTGTCATAAAGTTTCTGTTTTGAAGTATCTGAAAACTTTCCTTGTCTTTCAAAGCATATTTTTCAAAATAAATGTATGACACTTGGTGTACAAATTACAGAAAAAACTTCCTTGTCTCAATAGCTTTCTAAAATGGTGCCACAGTATCCACTTGAGGTCTTCCTATAAAAACAAAAACTGGGCAGCTCGATTATGTGTGCAGTTAGGCGTGGTGTGTGATGTGTGCGTCTGTGTGCGCACGGCGTAAAGACAAGGCGATGTGCCTACCATAAAAATAAACCTGTTATTAGTCCCTCACTTTTGTACCTCTTGGAATGTAAACACCTTAAGGTTGATGCTCAAGGGTAGCCCGCGAAATTCAAAATTTCTTGGGTTTTTTGCAATTTGCAGGCCAGTGCTAGGTTGCATGTTGATTAAAATATTGATCGCGCTTGTAAGACGTATGTAGTTACAGAACTATAATCAACAAAATCATTAATATAACGCTCTAAGTTCATAAAGCTTCAGGAATTACTTTTTATGTTATTTTTTTGTTCCTGAAGCTTTATGAACTTGGAGGGTTGTATTGGTGATTTCTATGATAATAATTCTGTAACTACATACGTCTTACAAGCGCGATCAATATTTTAATCAACATACAACCTAGCACTGGCCTGCAAATTGCAAAAAACCCAAGAAATTTTGAATTTCGCGGGCTGGTTGGAGCATTCCCCTTAAGTAATCTATGTCCACGAGAACACTGTGCCGACAAACTGTCCTGTAGTTTGGCAGAAGTTATGTACAAATTGTTTAACTATTGTTGAATGAATAAATAAAAAAATAAAAAAAGAAAAGCATAAATTCTAAGTGGTGACTATCGTTACTTTCTACACGGTAGAGGTGGAAATTTTTCGAAAAATCTTTAAAGTTCGATATCTCTACAACCAGTCAGATTAGACCCCATATTGTCGGGGTTAAAATTTGTTGCAAATAATGCGTAGTATCACCCATTTCAAGGACTGCATCGAATTACAAATCAGTATATGGTATAATCATAGATAAAATTCAACTAACGGCCTGTCCCGGTTTCGCAAGGGTAGATATAGCTTTTTCTTAGTGCTAACTCTGTGAGTGACAATTACAATTTTTGTTCTCACAGCAGTTACAGCAGCTACCCATTATTTCTTGATAGTGTGAATTGTCTGAAAGTATGTTCCATCATTTTTACAGCCTATTACACAATATCTAGTCATTTTAGCGCCAGTTTGTCCCTTGTTGCCTTCCACATTCGTTTCGAAATTAACCATAAACTCACTTTTTAATTTTTTTGCAATAGCAACCTAGGAAAATATGGCGCGCGGCCATTATTCGCTTCTGTTCTGTCTGTAGCACGCTGATTAGATTCCGGATTCCGTGTTAATTTTTAGCCAACAATTATATAGTTATTGGTAATTTTCAGTTTGAAGTTGCGTTTATACATAATTAATTACTCAGTGATCTTATTTAACATTTGTTATTGTGTGTATTTTAGGCTGCAATGCGTCGTAAAAGTGAGCGTACCGCAAGTAAAAAAGGGAAGGCTTCCCCAGAAAAGAAGGTTGAAAAAGTAAAACGTACCAGAACTACTAGACGTAGAAAGCAATCTTCGTCTTCTGAGAATGAATCCGCAGATGAAGCGAGTCCCGTACGAGAAGTTGAAGCTGTGGTTGAAGCTGAAAAAGTACCACCAACAACGCCCGCAAAAGAGGATAGCCCTGAGGAGGCTCAGGACCAAGTTTGGCGCGTTAAAACTACGGAGACACCCGGAGATATTAAGAAACTAAAAATATGTTTAACTCGGCCGCCATCAACACCTGAAAGAGTTGATAGATCTCCACGTAGTAAAAGAAAGCATTCGCGAGCAACTAGTTCTAGCGATACGCCTAGTGTTGAGGGACCGGACGAAAAGAAGAAAACCAAACATCGTTCGAAACGGGCGCCTCGCGGGGATTCAAAAGACGAAGAGGATAAAATTGACAGTCAAGGTGAAGAAGCTGACCATGAATCTGGTTCTCACCAGGATCCAGACAAATCTAGTGATGAAGTAACACAAAGTGAAACAACTGAAGAAACTGAGACCCCCATGTCTACAACTAATGAGGACAGTAAGGTGAATGAAAGTGAAAAAGTGACACAATCCAGTCAAGAAGTGCCCAAAAGTACTACAGAATCTATAAATACTGACACACAGGATACTGACAAACCTTCTGATGCTGATACAACTGTTGTTTCACCTAAAGATGAAACAAGAGTTGCATCACCACCAGTAGAAGCCAATGCTGAATCTAACTCGGACAACCAGGAAATACAACCATCAAATATAATAGAGAACAAAAGTCCTGAACATACAGAGACTACAAAAAATGAATGCCCACAGCGGGAGAGAAGCTTATCTGTTGAGAAGTCGGAAGTTCTGGAATTACATGCAGAGGATAGTAAATGTGAATCAGACAATGAAGCAGGCCAATCAAATGTGGAGTCTAAGGAAGAGTTGAAGGAAGATTCAAAGGAGGAACCAGCCATGCCCCAAGAAGATAAACCTGCATCAGAAGAAAAAGAGGTAAGTAAAAATAATGAAGAAAGTATTAGTAAGGAAACTGACAAAGGTGAATCTGATGGAGAAATAGCTACTAATAAAACTGATGTTGTAGAGAGTTCTGAAAAAGTAGTTATAGAAAAAAATGAACGGAAAATGTCAACTGATTCTGGAAACCAACCTGTGGAGACTGCACAAAAAAAATCTGATCAAGAGCCAAACCAGAATGAGACACAGCAATTGGATTCTGCAAAATCTAACTCGGAAGAACCGGTTGCAAATGGTCAATCTGCTCCTGTTGTAGTGGGCAGGAAGAGAAGGTGGGGCTCAAGGAGCTCAAAGCTCACAACCCAGAAGTCAATAACAATTTCATCAGATGTTTTGAAAGATATTATACCTGATGTGAAGCCTGTTGAGTTTGATGAAGTTATAGAAGAGAAGAAACATAGAAGATCAGAGAATCAAGAAAGAATTGAAAGACCAGTGCTTCCAAAGATTATTATTGATAATACAGAAAATGTGGAATTGAAAAAGGAACTTGAAGAAAATGACAAAGATCCCCATACTCCAAAGCCAAGAGATTTAGCTTCCAATAGAAAAATATCTATAATTAAGGATAATGATAGTATAATCACAAGACCACCAAGTCCACCCAGAAATAAACAGTCCTGTATATTGTATATCACAAACTTGGTGAGACCATTCACACTGCCACAGTTGAAGAATTTATTACAAAGAACAGGAAGAATTGCGGAGAATGGGTTTTGGATAGATAGGATTAAGTCGAAATGCTTTGTTCAATACGAGACTGAAGAGTGAGTATCTTTATTAATAATAATAAACACAGGCTAAGATTTGCTTTATAATATTTAACTAAAAGGATAAATTGTGTTCTGTAATAACCATACATATTTTTCTTGTATTATATTGTTAAATTTTATTTTCCAGCCAAGCAGTAGAGACAAGGCATGCATTGCATGGTGTCACATGGCCTGTCTCAAACCCAAAGACGTTACAAGTTGACTTTTCATCACAAGATGCCTTCGATAAGGCAAAGGCAAATGAAGAGACAGACACCACACCGGTTTCAACCATCCCTGGAACTGTGGAGGACTGGCTTCGGGAGCAAGATATGAAGAGGGAACATGGAGATTTGGTGAGATAATTTTTTTATATCACCTACTTTTCTGTTAAAGTTATTGATACTTGAAACAATCTATTGTTGCCCATTGAAGTGAGTTAGCATTATCACTTCCAAGGGTGTCAGTAAAGTATATTTTGTTTGATTTTGACATTTGAATAATAAATAATTATTAACAATGCTTTTCTACCGTGTTCACTATTACAAATATTCACTATGTTGGACTAGTTGCTACTTCAAGCAATCACAAACAAATTTTTTGAATGTTCGCGACACCTGGATACTTCTGAGCGCGCACGCGTAAACAGTGGACTTGCTATTTGTGCGCGCACATTGCTAGACTTAGCCCCTTCGCACATGGCGTCGTATCGTAAAGGCCTCTCCTCACTCGCACGCGAATCACGGCGCGAATCGCGACGCGAAGCGCGGCGCGAATTGAAGCAAGACCTGCCAACAGTCCACACTCACAGTGGTTCGCGCCGGACTCACAGTATAGTTCGCGCTAAACACAACCATCTGTGACAATTGCTACGGAGCGACTGAGCTGCCCGCGAATGTAGAGTCTTGTCGCGTTCGTGCCGCGCTTCGCGCCTGCGAGCCCTTTATCGCGGGACAAAAAACCGACAACTTTCGGGGAACACAGCGCGAACAAGCCGCGAAGCCACGAAGAATATGCGAATCGGATCTACACTCATGTTACGCGGGTGCTTCGCGGCTTCGCGCGCGTAACGCGCGCGAGTGTGTAGACGGCTTAAGCGTATCGTAATACGCGCGTAGTACGAGAGCAATACGAGCAGGAACATTTTCAAACAAGTCCGCACACGAGGCGGTGTTGCAGCGTATCTCTTATGAGGTCTTCATTGTCATTACGATAGTCGTAACGTACTGGCGTAAAAAAGGAAGCGACAAAAATAAAATAAATACATAATAAAAACTGCGGAATTTATTATAATTTTCTGACAGTTTACGTGCAGCAACACAATCTTTTCTTGTAATTATTTGCAATGTATGGATGGATCCAATAAGCATGTCGCTTTCTACTTCTAACGAAATAACAAGAAATCCTCTTCGTCTGAAGAGAAGGTAAGGTCATCTATAAATTCTCCAAACACATCTGGTACTTAGGCTTAAGGCGATTCTCACACTGCCCCGCATGATGCAGCGTAGCGCGTGGATGCGTGTTCTTCCGTTGCTTGTAAGTATCTCCGTTTGTATGGAAAACACGCACAGTCTAACACACAGAAAATGCATCCACACGCGTTCATGCGGATCACGCGCATACACGCGGAGAAACATGCACCCCCGCGCGTAGGTGCGGGGCGAGACGCAAGGTATGGCACACCTCCTGCAGTGCCGCGCGTGATTTTGAATGGGCGTGACGTGTGTGTTTGTGTGTGACCACAGAGAACGGCGAATAAATGAGAGCCGCCGTGCGTGAATCTACAAAACGCACCTACGCGCGTGAGTGCGCAAAAAACCCGCACGATGATGCAGATCTGCACTCCTGCAGGAACGCGCGTAGGTGCGTCGACACGCAATATGCAGCATGATGCGGGGCAGTGTGAAAATCGCCTAACGCCATGATTTCCACCGAGATATTACAAAACCATACGTTTACGCGACGATTCGTTAGTAGAACACTCCGCGTCTCGTGCGCGTAGCGTAATTACGATACGCGTACGGGACAACTACGCCTACGACCCATGTGCGAAAAGCCTTAGTTCAGTGCAAATAGTTCTCTCACAAATGTGCTGCACATTATTTCAGTGGAATCATACCATAATAATTAATTCTAGAAGAGCAATACAGATATCATCTCATGTTCAAAAGATATTTTAAACACATATTTCAATTTATAGTTGTGATAGATTAAATTGATATATTATAATTATTTTTTAATGTCATTACGTTATTAGGAGAAGCCATGGGAGCGGAAGGCGGTGACGAGGGAATGGGATCTTGGCAAGAATGATAAGGACAAGGATAACATCAAAGATAACAATACTAAGCTAAGGCGGGACGAACGGCCCATGGACAAGAGAAGGCATCGATCACTAGAGAAAAGTCCTGAACCAGGTAATTTGAATGTTTTTTATTGCTATATTGGATTTCTGTCACGTTTTCTACCTCATACTAGAAATTTAATCCTCTGCAGAAGGCATCCTAACTGCATTTATTATAAAAAAGGCGTTGTTAGCATGCAAAATGCTCATTAGCATTAGCAAATGTAGTGGTATTTATTATCATTAATTATCTGCATATTAGCGAATAGCAAAGCATTATTATGGTATCAATAAGCAGTAATGGTAATTAATCCAAAATCTAAATCATTACCATTACTAACGACAAACCTAAGCGGTGTCGAAAATCTGGTGTGAGGAAAAAATTAAATGTCACGGGAAAAGTTGCCTACATGAAGGCAGTATTAAAATAAAATAAAAATAAAATACTCTTTAATTCGGACATGTAACATCCATAGTGGGTTAGTAAACAATTAAGAATCTTATAACTATGTTAGTAATGATAAAACAACTAAAAAAATAAATAAATTAAATTAAAACACAATTTTCAAGATCAAGTAATATAATATACAGAAATACAGATTAAATTCAGCCAGGATACTTTATTGTCATAATATTGGCCAATTGAATATAGCTTATATTCGACATGGTACGTTGGGTTGGTTGTTTTCAGTTTCAGTTGATTTAACTGAGAAAGTATGAGATTACCTCAGTCAGGTGAAAATAATGAAGAAGGTGAAATGTGAAGTTGTTAATCTAGTTTTAAAAGCATTTTTTTTTTTGTATTACAGCAAGAAAATTCAAGAAGAAAGAGGAAGAAGCGCCTGCTAAGCTGTTGGATGATTTGTTTAGAAAGACTAAGACAACTCCATGCATATACTGGTTGCCGCTCTCAGCTGAAACGGTAAATTAAAGTAAAAACATTTTTTATAAACATTTTCAAGCTTTAATGCTGTTATTTTATGATTTTAATCATTACTATTAGAATTGTCACTTTGGAGCTCATTGACCGCCACCGCTGATCATATCACCTCACCTAAGCCATTTTTCTAACACAACATTTGCGAATGCCATGACAAATTCAAAGTTGTCACAGGTGTTAATAGGATTGAGCTTGTACTATATTACAAGATGCTCTTCCTGTCACCTATGACTCAGACCATTTTGGGATACATGATTATTTTTTGTTCGGCTATGGCTGAAATAATAAAAGTAGTTAGCATATTTATTGATTAATTGTTTTCTGTTATCCAGATAGCAATAAAGGAGGAACAGCGACGCCAGCACATGGCTGAGCACGAGCGACGGCTGCAGGAGCTGCGTCGAACACACCGCCGTCACTAGCATGGTCCGTCTCACTCACACCCCCGTCATAACGTCTTACACACTCACACCACTCATCTACACACACACACACACACACGAATCCACACTACATTAACTCACATTCATATTAATATTTGTCGCTCAGTCGACATTCTTTTTCAGGCAGAGCTGTCTTCAGTGACAGTAATTTTATTTTGTTTATTTGAGGAATAATTTTGTTACATGTTAGTGATATACTATTTAGGTTTAAGGGCGACATATTCAAGATACTGTCGGCAGGATTTCTGAGACATGGACATTATGAATTGATTTTATACAAAATGTTATAGAAAGGCACGCTCGGAGGAAAGCCTATGATTTAATTCGTCGTCGGCGTAATGCAGTCACTTGATCAAAACGACCAGGGGATGCCGCTGTGAGAAACAGATGCAATACGATTGACGTGGATTCCATTTGACTTTGCGTCGATGTGCGCCTTTCGGCCAGACGTATGCCTTTCGGCCAGACGTTATGCGCATGGCGCGTTTGGTGATACAATATTATGAAATTATCTGTCTATTGAAAACGACCACAATCAAAGGAAACCAACAAAAAAACAAACATTCGGAGTACTAAAATAATCCTGTATTCTGGTGAATGAAGATACTGAAGATTCATATGATCAACTTTATGAAAAATATGTCATAATTACGACAGAAGAATTTACGAACGTGAATAATGAATTTGATATAGCAGAAGATCCGCTGATTATGGTACCTTATGGTGGAAATGAACATATTTTGGTTGGGGAATGTAGCCAGCATCGTCTTTTCGAATAGATAGACATGTAGCGCAAAAATATTTGCGAGTTAGTCAGGTTATCGTCGTAACGTTTCTATGTTTTTGTCTGACGTATATTCGGTTCACTTGATGTTGAATAAATACTTTCCTATTTGAAATGCCTTGCTTTTTCTTTTTAACTTTCCCTCTGCGATTTATTGGCCGCCCCTCTCTTCTGGACAGTCTAGTTTCTTATTCTACTCTCACTTCAAAAAGGATTGTCTTAATATACCTAGTAGGTATAAGTAGGTATTACCTACCTCAATGATATTTACATATTTCTGAGAAATTGGCATTTATTGTTACGACCATGTGGGTCTTAAACTCATGGGGATTCATAGTAGTTCTAAAGAATTCCACTATCTGCCTGTTGGGCATCTGTTGGGTCTTTCATCGAACCTTCCTTACCAAGGTACACTCACCAATACCAGTTAATACATCCAGATCCAGTTTACCGCCAAGTTTGTTGCCCGCTGGAAGCGGCGTGCAGTAAACTTGACGGTATATGGCTATCAGAAATAACACTTATCATGCATATTGATAATCATAAATTATCACACGTCGCTTCCAGCGCTCTACAATAACTTGACGATAAACTGGATCGTGTATTTTATTCAGTTCAGTTCAATTTTTTTAACCGACTTCAAAAAAAGGAGGAGGTTCTCAATTCGTCGGAATCTTTTTTTTTTTTTTTTTTTTTATGTATGTTCCCCGATTTCTCGAAGACGCCTGGACCGATTTGGAAATTTTTTCTTTTGTTTGAAAGGGTATACTTTCCAATTGGTCCCATGATCATCAGGTCAGGATCTGATGATGGAATCCCAGGGAAATCGAGGGCAACCTTCAAATTTTATAGGCACATAGTACCATTTTCATATATTTTCTAAATCTGTTCAAGTATTTGCTTCTGATAATCATCATCTCAGGTGGATGAGCTGATGATGGAAGGTACAACTCCTCAACGGCTTGGAGTAGGCATCGACTGATTCAGTTTGTGTTCGCATATCTCTGGAACTACAAGTCCGATTTAAGTAATTCTTTTTTTGTTGTACTAAGTATTGTTTAACTTACGGAATACTGCAAGTTTCATCAAAATCGGTTCAATAGTTTTTGAGATAGGGAATTTTATTAGCATATTGTGCACTTGAGCGATGTTGTTACCGGTGCTACGGATTACAAAATTTTAGTGCACATACATGTAAGAGAATGATTTATTTGACAAGAATTTGAGTTGAATATTTAAACTAAAAAGAGTAAAATAAAAAACTTTTTCAAAAAAAATGTAACCGCCTTCAAAAACAACCACAAAAAAGGGTAAAATAACCTGCAAAATAACTTTTCTTTCAGAAGTCGGTGGAAAAAAAAAACAATGATATGAAAAAAAATAAAGGCACCGACTTCTGAAATAAAAGTTATTTTGCAGGTTATTTTACCCTTTTTTGTGGTTGTTTTTGAAGGCGGTTACATTTTTTTTTTCAGATAATAAAATCACGTAAAGAAGACTTCAAGTTTTCACACGCGCGCGTTCAACTCTACATTCAACGTGCACATTCACATTCACGAGCGTGTAAACGGTACGCCCGAGCCCGTGAACGCGCCTGTGAACGTGAATGCCGCGAATCGGGCAAGTGTGGGTTTTTTGGCAATGTTCAAAGGATGAATGTGCGGGCGCCCGGTGACTGTTTACACGCGCGCGGGCAGTCAGTCTCTCCCGCGCTTTCGCGACGAGTGGATCTTCATTCAACGTTGCTAAGAAAGTCGCTACGATCGGAGATTACAACATGGCGGAATGGCCAAACGAGACAATTTTGACGTTCCTGGAATATTACCAGGAAGAAGAAGTATTATGGAACCCCGGACATAAATTCATGCAGTCTTTTTCTTTTTCTCCGTCGTTCATAATTTTGTTTCTTTTTCCAATAAAAATAAGTTAAGCCAAAGGATATGGCAGCACAGCAACAACACCGAGATCCTCGCTGCTCGCCATTCTGGCACTGACTGACACGACGGCGTGCGTGTGAACAGCTTGAATGTCCGCCGGCCCGGGACGGGCTGCATGCCGCGCAGCCCGCCAGGCAGCCCGCCGGGCTGCACGGCGCGCGTGTGACCGTAGCATAAAATGATCAATCATACCTACTATTTTATCTGTGTTCTCTACAGACTAATACTCAAACAACAACAAGCAATCGACATCTGGAAAGAACTGCTGTATAGTATTTATATTTCCATTCAGGAAGGTTTGGTTTCCGACCCTACATGTGCTGTAATTTTCTTGATAGAATTGAGTAAGCTTCCTCTCCTCTAAGTTTGTACGGATCGAAACCGGTAGGTATAGACAGACAGACAGACAGAGATAGGTATAGTGTATGGCTGGTCAAGCAGTGAAACTGAACGACCTTTCTGTACGCCATTGAAATGTTTGCTGTGTACGAAAATCGAACCCGGGACACCGGTGTGCCGGTGTCCCGGGTTCGATTTAGCAGTAAAACTCCATTTTAAGTCCAAAATAAAAAAAAAAATAGTTAGCTCAGTGATAATATAATAAAAAGTAATATAATAGTCTCTTAAATAACTTTAAGTTGTAATGACGTAGATGTCTTGTTAAAAACACGCATGAGTGACGGAGCTATTTACTTATACAAAAAAAATATAAGACGTTCTAATCGACCTATTAAAAATTATATCTTAAAAATGTAGTCAATAATCTGTACCTATCAGTTGATATCTTTATCAGAGGGATAAGAATATTAATTTTCTATGATAATTTCGAGACAGTTGTGTTGGCGATTACGAGCGCCAACCACTAAGTTTTGAAGGAAAGGGCTTCCAGCATGGTAAGTGGATATTTTTTTACTAATATTTGTAATACTGCCTTAAAAAAGTATACCTAATAGCTAAAAGTCAGGCTTCATTATTGCGTTGCGTCGCGTCTTGCGTAATATACGAGTATACATACCACAACTGCGATGCGTGGATGCATCGTAAGGTACGCAAGCCGTCACAGCTGCAGCGTAGCGTCTTAGTTCAGCTTAGCAATGGAACATTGTCTGCTGTAGCACCGCTTTCAACGCTACGACCACGCAACACATAATGGGGCCTCAATTAGATAATACTTGAGTTGAAACAGGCACTCGAAAGATAACTCATTGCCTTGGTCAAAACTTATCACAAGGACACTCAGGCGCATTTTTTGTTTTTTTTGTGGCAAAGGAGTTGATTTAAATGGCAACTTGTCGAATGTCTAGCTAACACTAGGTTTCAAAACTGCAAAATCGCCATTTTTTACCCGACTGCGCGACGCAAAGGAGGGTAAATGTGTTTATCAGTCTATGTATGTATGTATGTATGTATGTATGTTTGTTTCTATGTGGCGTTCTAGAGACCAAATGCGTAGGCCGATTTTGATGACTCTTACGTCAATCGATTCGTCTTAACCTTGCGAGTGTCACTAAAGACATGACAGTAATCAAAATTCACCACAGCGACAACCAGACGCCATATTGTTAAAATGAAAAAAAAAATGTCGATAGACTATGTCAAGTGGGGTGTCGTTGAATAGGTATTTTATTATTTTCATCTTTAGGTTTCTTTCACCATTTTTCATTTTGAACAATAGTTTAGGTATAACTATTTAAAGTTGTTTAACAAAACAATCATTCTCGCTAATTTTCTTACTTATTGATTTAAGTTTTTATTTCAAGTATAAACGAAATACAAACAAAAAACAAACAGTGAACAATGAATCGTAACTAAAAAGAATAAAATAAAAAATAATTTAAAGAAAAACAAAAAACCCGACTGCATATAAACTAATTTTAAATAATACGTGAAAAAATTAACTTAAATAAAAACTAAAAAGAAAGAAACAAGCCCAACAGAACAGCAGGAAGAAGCAGAACAGAACGACTCACAGTCGGGGCCCATTCAAATTTTACCAATCAAATCTTCCCAAGGGGCCCCGACTGTGAGTCGTTCTGTTCTGCTTCTTCCTGCTGTTCTGTTGGGCTTGTTTCTTTCTTTTTAGTTTTTATTTAAGTTAATTTTTTCACGTATTATTTAAAATTAGTTTATATGCAGTCGGGTTTTTTGTTTTTCTTTAAATTATTTTTTTTTATTGCAGAAATTGAAAGTCCTTATAATATCTATCAGATAAGCAAAGACATATTTTGAAAAAAAAAAGAAACTGCATCGAATAGAATCGAATGAAATCGAATTTAAATTGCTCGCTTGTGAAGTACCCTATGTGATTTGCTGTCGATTTATTCTATGTTATTCTCAAAAGGCGCAGTCTTCGTGGTGGTGTATCTTAGCCGTGCTGGTGGGGTCTGCCACTGCCCAGCAGAACTTTAGTCTTCCAGAATTTTTGAGTGGCAATTTCACTCAGAGAGGATTTACTGGCAGGTGGATTTCAGGTAAGCTCCTACGTTACTTGGTCAGACCTACCATAAATTTCTTCAATAGATTTTCAACCTTATCACAATAGTGGAAGGTTAATGTTCGATTGGTAAAATCTGACAGTTTCGGGTAGGTTGACCTGCTGGCGTCTGTACCTAACCAGTAGTTTATGAGAAAATTGCGATGATACATACGTAGGTACCTACCTACATACTCAGTCGAAAACTGAACTTTCTTTTTTGAAATCGGTTAAAATTTTATTGGGCTTGCATTATTTTGAAACCCTAGGCCCGCCAACTGATCCCAACCTGTAAAATTTCTTCGATAGACAGTTTTTCAACTTTATCACAATAACAGAAGGTTTTTTACAGACAGTTTGACAGATTGGGGTAGGTTGATGTGCAGTGCTGTCGTCTGTACTAAGCATTAATGATTTTAAAAGGTTGCCCCACACTAGAATTTTCACCTGTGTCGTGGGTGCGTTTACAAACATTGAAACTATATAAATATTTGTTCCGTGCGGGAATCGAACCTGCTACATGCAGCGCAACAGCCTATCATTCAGCCATTACGCCAACTGTGAGTCTATTTCCAATTGTCACCACTGGCGTGTTGCCGCCATGTTCATCTAATAACTTGACATCACTTTCAAAAGAGGTATTCCACAGAGGACACCCACCCGCTGACAATGGCACCTGAGCTACTGGCACCTTATCTATTCCACATAAGGCTCCTGTCAATTTTTTTCGCAGGTGCCAGGAGGAGCCGTTCTGGCTATAGTGTTTAAAGGCTGCGTGGTGACCAGTCGACACGCCTCGTCTCCGAGGCTATAGGTATGCAATTGACTCTCCACCCCTCTGGAGTAGACGCTTTGAGGTGCCAGGTGCTCAAAGTCAAATCATTTATTCCAATTAGGCCATCATAGAGGCACTTTTGAACGTTGATTATTAAAATTAAAGGAAATAGGAAGGGATGGGATTGATTCTACACCCATTCGCAAAGGTAGGTTTGTATGGAGAAGAATGCATGGGCAAGAAACTCCATACTTACTCTACTACTATGTGGAATGCCTCTTTCAAAAGACAGTGACCAGTCGAGGCTTACAAAAAACAAATACCTACCTGTTGCGAAAAGACCTATCAGAATCCTGTTTTCGGTCTGCTCTGTTTTCATAAGGCCGAGGTTCATAGAGCCCATGAGCATTTTGTAGTTCAAGTCTAGCCCCATGGGAAAAACATAGGCTCATTGAGACATATTTTTAGTTAACCGTCCCACAGTTGGGGAAAAGCCTACCCCACAAACTTCCAAGTGCTTTTTTCGGATGTCACTTCGGACCAGCCATCAAGGTGCGAGTCCAGATCGTTCTGCCACCTCTTTTTGGAGGACTTCGGCAGCGTTGTGCATCGTCAGACACCAATTGAGTGCATATTTTTGCCCAAGACCAACAGCGTTAGTTTTAAGGGCTTTCATAAACTCAATAATAATGGCCGCACGAGTTGATTTTCGATTTTTGGGTTAAGAAGCTAGTTACTTAGGTCAGTCTAACGGTGGAAAAGTAACCATTATACACAGACACATCTCTGTTTCTTTGAAGCATGATTTCTTCCGGCCGGGTATGCCAGACTTGACTGACTGAAAAGACTTTAAAAGAAACTTTGGAAGTCTTTTACTGCCTGCTGGGGGTGTTAATTGTACTCAGTGGGCCCCGACTCGACTGCATCACCCTCTCCTCGGTGCGGTTCACTAAACAGCGTCTCTTAGAGTAACGAACGCTCCAAATCAACCGCACGTTGTGCATGTAGCGTATAAAGCTGGGGAACTCATTTAGCAGTGTTGCATGTAACGTATCAGATACGGTATCAAGTGAGTACCTAAGTACACGAGCCCGTTGCGAACCGCTCGCGCGTGGATAAGCGTGGAGCTGGTGGAGCGCTGTAAGCTCGCAGTGACCCGCCGAGTGGTGGTATCACTGCGTGCGAACACAAAGGCGGCTCGCAGTAGGCTCGTGGACGGCGACACGACTGTAGTGAGTAGGTAGGCGCGAGCTTCAAAAGAACGGAATGGACTGAAGAAATAATATCAAATATATTTGAGGTTTGAGACAAAATGTTGTCGGCTTGACGTCGTCACGAGCACTGCGAATCCGGCAGCCCGTAACTAGATACGCAGTGGACGAGCCGTACCCACTTGAAGGTTGATACAGTATCTGATACGTTACAGGCAACACTGCTAAGTGGTGGGGACTATCGAAATAATCTGGGCACCCGCGGAGTGAAGTAGGTACGTCTCAAATTTGATATGCACCACAACCTTTTTAGATTGTATTTTATTTTTAATGAACATCAAGCATAAAATGTTTATCAAAATATCCAGTTGGCAAAAATTGGCAGATATTAGCGCTCATGTACACGCCGCCACCGCGCCTCTAGGCTGTGTAGTGTATACGGTCGCTACCGCGCCGCCACCGCGCCGCCACCGCGCCGCCTCCGCGATGCCATTCGCTAGTGTTTTATTTATCTAAAAAAGGAGGTTTCTCATTTCGGCCGTATATATGTTTTTTTTGTTTGTTCGCGGATAACTTCTTCTTTTATGAACCGGTTTTGATAGGTAATTCTTTTTTTGTTGGAAAGTAAATACTTCAAAGTTGGTCCCATGATATGGAAATTAGGGTTTGATGATGGAAGACCAGGGAAATCGAGTGGAGCTAAATAATAAGAAATAAATCTTCTTTCCAACAAAAAAAAAATCATCAAAACCGGTTCATAAACGAAGAAGTTATCCGCGAACAAACAAAAAAAAAACATTACAGGCGAAATGAGAAACCTCCTTCTTTAGATAAATCAAACACTAGCGAATTGGCATCGCGGAGACGGCGCGGCGCGGTGGCGGCGCGGTAGCGACCGTATACACTTAGAGGCGCGGTGGCGGCGCGGCGGCGGCGTCGCGTCCTTTACATGAGCGCTTATGGTTCCGAATAATGTAGTTGTTACGGGCAATTTGATAAGTCCGGGCACTATTCTGCCGTGCAGTCCCTAAAACGCAGTAACAGGTTTTTTGTCATTTTTTTGTTGAATATAGAACCTTAACGGACACGTTATAAGGAACATGAAGATCTAATCAGGTATTTGATAGGATGCTTTAAACAGTTAAAAAATCAATTTTTTGAAAGCAGTAACGTAATTTTGCATGTCTAAATATATTACAATACCAACTAAAATACAGTTATAGCAGTTACGTCTACCACGATCCGTCACTTTACCAAGTTAAACGCAGTAAATATCGATATTACCACATAAAATCTGTATTCTATACCCAAAAAAAAAAATTGAGGAATATAAATTAAAACGCAGTAAGTAGATTTTGTACCAAAAGTGTTAATACTGCATGGCTGATCACTATTTTAATTTACATGAACTACAGATTAAAATGCAGCAAAGTACTAAAATGTAGTATTTTATTTAGTGTTATTGAAGTAACTTTATTACGTGAAAACCAACTAAAGTGCAGTATATTCATTATTTACTGCTGCATAGTCAGTATTTTTCAAAAGATGAAAATAACTTAAATGCTAATTAAAACGCAGTATGACACTCTGTTACTGCATTATAATTGCTAACTTGAACGATTTTAATAATTTCACTGCAGTACAGGTCATATTTTACTGCGTTCTAGTCAGAATTTGTCGCTAACTTTCTTGCTCGATCAGTCGAATACTTTTAATTTACCACAAAAACCCAAGCAAAAAATAGGGGTACTTTTCGAGCTAGAGTGAAATATGTGAAAAAAAACAGTAATTTTTGTGTACAATTAAGTGCTTTCCCATGTTTTTTTATTCTTTTTTCTTATTTTTTAGAAAACTCTGGTAAGTTTTTCGGAAGCTTCAACGTTTACCTTCGCAATAAAGTCATTTGCATGTATATTGATGTCTTGGTTTTATTTTATTGTACATAATATATTTCAGTTCGGCCGGTTAAAAAACCAAAATGGCCGCCATTCGCAATGTGTTTTAGTAGGAATTTTTCATAAGCAGATTTGTCGATGAAAATGAGTCTATTATATCCCCTTAAAGTATCGGTAGTGGGAAAACAAACACTGTAGGTATATAAATTAATGTGACATTTAATTGAAAATCTCATGTTTCTTGCGGAACCAAAAAGCTTTAAGTATACCTACTTACCATTTAATTTTTAACTTAAATATCTTTATTACCGCTTGTGTTCAAAGCATTTTAAAATTAAGTTACAATTACATACCTTATATAGTCCAGTCAATGGGGACAAAAAAGAGGCTCTGCGTTGCATTATGTGGTGTAGTTTTCATTTGTATTTCTTAAGTACATGCTACTCATTAAAAATGTAAGTTTTCGGTCTCAAGGAGTGTCTGCGTTAGCCAGCATCTTGGATTGAAGGGGTCCAAATTCATTCTTTTTCACATAATACCTACTTCAACAGCTGACTTTATGACAAAAATGTCTAAGAGAAGTTTAAAGACATTAAAATTCCACAACAAATTGTATTTTTACGTTACGTATATTTCGTTTATTTAGACACGTGAAACTTGTTTTACCGAATGCGTATTAGACGCTAAGATGTCTGAAGTAAAGGACAACTAACTGAAATCACACGTTGTTTTTTGAGCAAATCTAGTTCCTTCCACTCCATTCAGTGCAATCGTCAATTTATCCCCATAACATACACTCCTCGAGATCGAAAACTTAAATTTTTCATAAGTTAGCTATACTTAATAATAATAAGCATTTATTTCAGACTCGTCTTACGATTACATCCATATTCTGTTAGTACTAGTTACGAGCTTACATACTAGTGTTAGTAATAAACTTAAGCAAAACTTAAAAAAAAACTACACCACCTTTTGTAGGGCAAAACTCCCCGTTGACTGGACTAATAATATTAAAAAATTAACGTCAATTTTATACATACATTTTTTTCCGTAAATTCCCACCTCAAACATACTCGTAAGTTGGAGGAAATCGTTATGTACTACATGTGCAAATCGCTCAAGACACAAATTAAAATGCAGTAAAGAAAGTCTTATGCTGCAAATTAGTCTGCAAAGTAGCAAAAAAATCTAAGTTTTTGTGGTATCAAGTATTTTTACCGCATTTTAATCTGCGTATGGGTAACTTTTTGCGTGCAGTA
The DNA here is from genome assembly GCA_950005045.1 of Agrotis exclamationis. Taxonomy (NCBI): domain Eukaryota; kingdom Metazoa; phylum Arthropoda; class Insecta; order Lepidoptera; family Noctuidae; genus Agrotis; species Agrotis exclamationis. Next base: position 8,851,087 of record OX465421.1, read on the forward strand.
ACTGCCATGATTTTAAAAAACCCGATTTTAATTAAAATCTAATAAACTAAATTAGTATTTGTTTTTGTAAATACCATCTTTGTTGTCACTTAGTCCTCGTAGCAATAAAAATATGCATCATACTCATTAACAATATTAAAAAAAAAACAGTGTTAAAAAGTTTTTCGCGGTTTTCTCGAAACCGCTTTTTTCCTCATACTGCACTTTAGGGCCTGCACGGCAGTATTAATAATGGCCGGTCTGTATTCATAATGCCCGACTTAATTGGGCAATGTGATTAAAACAGCATGATTATCACTTCCTGGCCATTATGAATAATGCCCACCCTATCTTGGGCCAAGTAATAAAATAGGTGCGAAGGAGGAGGCGGGCCGCGTGAGGGAGAGGACAATGTCCTCCCTCCGCCCCTCCCGCAGTGGTGGACGCCCACGGCGACGGACGTCGCAAGACGATCTCCGGCCACCGTAGGCGCGGGCATGTGGGCGGCGAGTAAAGGGCAACTCGCAGCCCGACCATGGACCATGGCCGGGTCGACGGCGCGTTGTGTTCCACGCGCGCCTCAAAGAGCGTCAGCATAATGACGGGGTCCCCTCTCTAGAGGGCCAAAGCCTGCCGGGGTCGCGGGACTTATACCATTACCGTGACCCCGGGACATAAAGGGCTATTGAAGGACACCGTGGATTTTAGTCAGTACAAGTCTGACAGTCCCTCCCGCCCTGCCCGGGGTGGGAGGACTTTACCACGATATTTTACCACGATAAAAAAAAAGTAAGTAATAAAATAGGTGAACTGTAGTGTTTTTCCACATATCAATGAAAAATAGACAATTTTATACCTATTAGCTAGTCTACCACGCTTGGTTGCTTGTGACGTTTTGTCACCGTAATGCATCGGGTAGCAATAAGTACGCGTAGATAAGAAATCTGCAAGCAAGCGAAACAGGTTTTGAAGCTAATTACTCTATTATCACGTGATCGTCCCTTTTTGTTTTTTTTTTTCCTCTACTCGTTTTATCAACATATTGCCCACAGTTTACACTTATGCTTTATTATGTGCATAGTATATTATATACGTATAAATATTCATATAGGTATATTTATATAATTATATTCATTATTTTAATTATATGTATCAATATTTTATATAAGTAGAAGTTTAAACAAAACACTGACACCACGATTTATGTTTAAAGCTGATTTACATCCGCCACATCACCATCTTAGGTCCAGTTGAAAACCAGCGTCGAGCACTAGTTGCTCGACATTTAGCTGAACTGGGCCTATTTGGCGCAGCCGTGAGTCACACAACATTTCTTTGTTTTGTTTTTTTTTTTTAATTTACTCCTGTATTAGATATAAGTCCTTTCTTTTTTTGTGTTAATCTTTAGTTTAAATGTTGTGTGTTTCGTGGTCTTATTTTGCGCCAAATAAATGTTTTTTCTTTCTTCTCTTTCTTTCTTTTTTATTTATTATATGAAATTAAATTACAAAATTTTCATGAAAAGTTAACAAAAAAAGCGGGGCTCCGTCGAGCTACCTTGGTAGGCGGTAATCAGCAATTTGACTAAGGGTCTATGTTACAATTGCAGTTACTGCCTACCAAGGTACGTAGCTCTACGTCCGCGGGGCTCATATTTCTGTTTGCAAGGTTTAAAGTAACGAGTCAGGGTGCCCCAAGTCCCGAGCTCGCTTTGCTCGCACTTGCAGTGCTCGGGGCTCCGTAGAGCTACGTACCTTGGTAGGCAGTTACTGCAATTGTAACATAATCATTAGAAGGCTCTGTTTTCGGACACACGTATAACCTTCTAAAAATCTGTTCAGCTTGTGGAACCGTAACGATTGCATTTATAACAGAATAATGTTTTCATTCCAGACGAAGAATTCACATACACTATAGCTGGTGACAGTGCCGTATATAAATACAATGTTGCAAATCTTGCAACAGGCGATCCGCTTGCACCGGCGAATGTTATGGTGCGTATTACTCGTGATGATGATGACTTAAAGTCTGTCGGGGTTGCGGGATTTTTCAAATTACCGTGACCCTGGACTTTTCAAATTATCGTGACCCTGGAACTTTCAAATTACCGTGACCCTGGAACGTAAAGGGCTATTGAAAGACACCGTAGATTTTAGTATCCCGCCCTGCCCTGGATGGGAGGACTCATTTGATGATTTTATAACGTAAAAAAATATAAAAATATAGGTACATAGACTCTAGTTTTTTGCTCTCATACAAATATGAGATTGCCAGCCGCTTTGTCTGCCTGTAGCTCGAAAAGTATCCCATGGGAACGTAATCACATGAAAGTTCTATGGTACCTTAATCCGTCCAGCAGTTATTGTGTAAAAGAGTGACAAACTATCCATCCACCTCACAAATTTTCGTATTTTGATTTTGCTTTTATATCTAATCATTGTGACTTCGCATTTCAGGAAGAGTTGAACGCCACAAACCCCATACTTTCTCCAGACGGAAAGTTTCTTCTAGTAGCGATTGATGTGACTCCGGTAAGTAACTCAAGACCATAGACATAATGCGTGGGTCGGCAATATCGGCTCAAATAGCCTTATCTACTCTGTACAAAGAGAAAAAACAGTTCTAGGCCGATCTAGATATTTTTCCTTACATTATCAGTCTATGCCTAGGGTTTCTGCTAGTACCTAAGTGGCAAAAAATAGCCACAAAACGCGCCCATTTTTTTAGCGCTTAATAATTTTCAATTCAAAACTCGAGAATTCTCCTGTCTTGGTCAGTTTTTTCTTGTCTTGAACTAAGCTAATTTCTGGACCTTTCTCGAACTCTAGTAATTGGTCTCGTGAATTCCGGAAGCTTGAATCTATACATATAATAAATCTGTAGAAGGGTCAATTCTGTACATTGAAAATATTGAAAAAATAAATAGCGGGGGGTGTTGCTGGATCGATACCAAACCCAAATATGTGATTAAAAAAAATTTTGTCTGTCTGTCTGTCTGTATGTGCAGGCATCACGTGAAAACTAACGGTTCGATTTCGATGAAACTTGGTATAATTATACCTTATTATCCTGGGCATAAAATAGGATACTTTTTATCATGGAAAAATACGTAGAAAAAAAATCTTATTTTTTTTCAGTTTTATTCATAGACGTTGTTCTGTAGAACCGCGAACACACGTTGCATTACCCGCAGTGGATTCAGCGCCGTAACTTGTAGCGCCGAAAGTCGGATTTGGCTTGAACCGTTTGCGGCACACGCGGGCCAAGCCTCCCCGACTCCTATATAAGGAGCCGCGTTCCGCGCCGCGCGATGCATATAAATTCTGAATTTTGATGCGAGCGGACGTGTCCAGTGTGGCGAGCGGTCGTCCGTGGAATTAATATTGTATGCGTGTCATTTTAAACCGTGCTTTTCAGCGCGACCTTTTTGATTACTGTTCCGATCAGTTATTTGTAAATACAAGGTCGGAATTACTATGAAAAAAATACTTACTACAGAACGCGAGCTCAACAACAGTAGCTCAATAGAGGGATCTCCTTAATTATTATAGGCTTAGCCGTATTTGGGTCAGAGTTACTCAAAATGGAGAAATAAACCATCCACGCGAAGACTGACATCCGCGCGGACGGAGTCGCGGGCGGAAGCTAGTATAAAAAGAAGTCGAAAAACCAGAAACACTGTCATACTATGTATAATGTGGTTTTACGGTCGGTTCACACCGAGACGCGATGCGGCGTGATCTAAATCTAACCTAAGTCTTATCGTGTAGTAAATAAAGTTAGATTTTGAGTCGCGCCGCGCTGCTTCGCGCTGCGTTGCGTCACGTTTCGGTCTGAGCTGACCCTTAAACAATTGTAAGGGTCAGCTCAGACCGAGACGCTGCGCTGCGCTCACATTTCAATAGAGCTACTCAAAATCTAACTCTATTTTCTACACGAAAAGATACACCTGTCACAACCCAGCGCGGCGCAGCGCGGCGCCGCTGCATTTTAATTGTGACTCAAAATCTAACTTTATTAACTACACCAGCTACATATTTGCAGTATCGTTGTGTCACGTCGCGCCGCGTCGCGTCTCGGTGTGAACTGACCGTTATACTAGACTATCCCACAATAAAATGTCAGGATAAATTGCCATACTTATTCTCAACATAGATGTTGAGAGCAATTTATCTTGATATTTTTCTAGGGAAGGCTTAGTCTATGGTTTAAATCTATGCTTAAGACACACGCCCTCATCGTTATTAATAATTTACATAGATTAGCCACTATCGCTACGACTTATCTCTAGTTAGTAAGGACTCAATATAATATTATTATTGATAAATACAATCTCTAGATACTGATAATCGTTGATCCTTTTAAATACCTTAAATTGTTGTGTTGTAATATCGAAATTTACCTGACTTCTATTTTTTTGCGGTGGTATATTCACGCGTTTCGCCTCCTCGTTCGCTAGCGTAAACTGTTTACCTCAATGATATTATTATATGTAAAAAAGAAATAAGTATCATTGGTTTTACCTACCCAATACTTGACTCGTAAATAATTATACGTAATTCTTTCAGGTTTACAGACATTCTACACTCGCTAAGTACACCCTCTGGGACGTTGAAAGCAGGTAAGTTAGTCATTATTTGCATTATAGGTTTTAGGAAAAAGGAATTAATCTAATTACGCTAGCGAGAAAAAGTAAGTATGGAATCACTTACTTGGAATTGATCCAGGATAGCTCCTTAAATAATGGCGTGATTTGAATGAATTGAATGGTATCAATTTAAAGTTAACAGTTAAAACTTTACAACGGTACCATTTTATTCGTTCGGAATCGGAGTAAGTGATTCGATCCTTTTGCTCGCGAGTGTAAATTTTGTCTCCATCACCAGTCTGTGTCGAGCAAGTTAGTCTCAAAAAATAATAATAATGGCTTGAAACATTCAGTTGCGGCTTCTGTTACAGATGATTCATCATCAGCCTATAAATGTTCCCACTGCTGGGACACAGGCCTCCTCTCTGTGAGAGGGAGTGGGCCTTAACCTACCACCCGGGCCCAGTGCGGATTGGTAGATGTCACATGTCTTCGAATTTTTGGTTCTAGGACATGCCGGTTTCCTCACGATGTTTTCCTTTACCGTTTTGAGAGCAGTGGTGTTGAAATAAATTACACAAAGTAATACGCTTGACGGGGTTCGAACCCACGACCTACAACTCGTAAGTCGAGGCCGATACCACTAGGCCACCACTGCTCTCTCTTACAGATGATTATTATTCATGAAATTAATTATTTCGGTACCTTCCTACTGCCTCGATGTTCTAGTAGACGCAAGCGATTGCTCAGCACGAGGTCAGTTAGATAACCACAGTTCGCTTCTTGTCCGTAGTAGGCCACATGACATCGCGGGAGGAGAGTACCTACAGCTTTGCATCTTCAGCGGCCCTGAGAGTAACAACCACGCGGTGGCTTATGTCCTGAAAAATGACTTGTACTACCAGCCTTCAGCAACTGCTTCACCTATACGGATCACCCATGACGGCGATGTAGGCGAATTCTATAATGGACACGCTGACTGGGTATATGAAGGTACGACGAAAAGAAAACTATTTACGCCCGAAATTGTACAAAATAATGCTTCCCATGCATCTGTTCACACGTCAGCGCTTTTAAATTAATTTGATGTTAATTTCTGGGCGGCGACATCCAATTCAGTGCTTAATGAATAAATGTCTTTTAATTTCGATTTTTGCACGCAATATTTTCTCAAAAATACAAGAAAAAATATATAGGTACAATTAATGTAATACAGGTATCTGAAGAGATACCTAATTTTTTTAGAAAGCGCTTTAGTCACGCTGGAAACTTGCTCAATACTTCGCTGACCTGGTTGAGCAAAAGTGGTTTTGAACGAAGCTAAACGTATTTAAAGATGCGAGTTTTTGGTCCCAAAGAAAAGTCATTCAATGAGGAATCTTCCCGCGCTATATGGAACGCAAGGGTCTATCAGACTCGCACTGACTAAAATCCACAGTGTTCCTTCAATAGCTCTTGCCGTTCCAGGGTCTACCCCGCGACCTGGCCCTATACCTGAATGGCAGTCGATAAACTTAAACGCTTATATATTCAATGATTTTACTTTTAATAGACTTTCAACTTAATAGCAAAGTACATAAAGTTGAAAATCTATTAATGACTGCTGAGCAATAGCGAACGGAACGTAAACTCTCTTATATCTGTATCTTTCGAGGTCGCGGGACTAACGAGTTACCGAAGTGAAGGATACCGTGGATTTTAGTCAGTACTAGTCTGACAGTCTCTCCCGCTCTGCCCTGGGTGGGAGGACTCATTTGATTATTTTACCACGCTAAAAAAATGTCTACCTTTAGGGTGCTCCCACATTTATCGACGCGGAATCAGGGTAATAAGTGTAACATTAATTGTTACATGTCTTAATTCTGAATAATATAATAATAATAAAAACTAAACATAAGGAAATTATTTACAATAACATTACTTCTAAAACTATATACAATATTAAAATAAAGATAAATAAACTAATAATGAACGCATCAAATCAGATTTCTGGCCAGTTACATTTTATCACCACGCACGTATTAAAACAAGCGACATATTAGGCACCCAGAAACGAATTCCTTTGTTCTCGGCGCGGGAGCAAGGTCGATTAGTGACACAACGCTTCCACGTCGCCGCTAACAGAACGATTCTGGTTGTCGAGGCGAGCGCACGTCAGTTTTTTTTCACGGTCGACGGTCTCTAATACGAGTACATCGTAATCGCGACTAAGATTCTTTTTTAAGGCGTCCCTACCGTTCCATCGACATTTAATTTAATTTTCAAACTTATTCTGTGTGTGTGAATTAAACCCCGATTGGGTAAGTGTTGCACAAGTTAAATTAGCCAGTAGCTTAGCAAGCCGTAACGGTATCTTTCGCTTTGCTGAACTAGTGATCTTTCATTTGTGTTTTTGCTTATCTTTGTTACTATTAGACGCTCATTACTTGTTTTCTCTGCAGTTCTATCTCACATATTCAAAATTATATCATTCTTGCATATTATAAACTTAGTTTCCGTTGTAAACTTCAAATGTTTAAATTAACGGCTAAATAACCGAAATTATTGTCATCTCCGTATCTGATAGCGAACATCCACAGCAACACATCTACACATTAGTGCTTCCCTATTAAACGTTGCTGTGGGTGCTCACCGTCTACGGCCAGTGTGTAATGCTTTCGCGTATTGCGCATTACAGGGTTCCACGTACACCTTGAAATACCTGCTTCCCCGCGGTGGACAATAGCCGAGCCTCCTGCGAACCCTGCACCAGCCTTTTGGACCTGGCCATCGACGCGCGAGCACACTTCTCCTGCAGCGGCCAGTGACGTCAGGGGAGTGCTAGACCAGGGCGGAGGTTTTAATCGCTGTATAGGCCCTAACCCAATCTTTATATATCGACCCTCGTCTACCGAGCTATAATAATAAAATATGTCCAGTTTACTGCATACCTACATTTTTATTTAAAATCCTCCTAGGAATACCTGTGCCTAGGTTAGGTAGGGTAGCGGTAACTTTAGTACCGGGACACTGGCGCCCAACGTGGTAGAAATACAGCTGATTAATTCCTCCTCCATTGGTTGTGGGTTGTGTATGTTAGTGGTTGTCTGTGTAAACGTCTTATTTTTATTTGGTTTTTTTCCGTTACTAATGTGTATACGAACCTTCAACTACTTTTTATATGTTAATCTTGGTCGTTATTAACCTACCCTACATTAATAATTATTCATTTAAAGTCGTTTAGTTGCTTAGTTTGTTAAAATATTTTTAATACTGTTTTCTTCTTGGGCACCTAAAACGACGCTTTTGAAAATTGTTCGTTATAATTTTATTTTCCTTAAATAAAAGGAGATATTGTATTTTTTTTTACGGTGGTACACATTAGTAGCATTTTTTTCCTTCTTTATGATTTTGCTTGTTTTTTTCTTTTCGCATTTTATAATTTTTATTTTTTTCTTAAAAAAAAACCAGACGTTCTTAAATTTTACTTTGTAACAGAACGGAGAACGTGTTGTTTTTTTTCCTTTATTATTTTTTGTTTTTGCTTTTGGTGTAGTGAGTAGTTGCGTACTAAGTGCGTCACTTACCCTTCTGTTTATTTTAATTAATTTCATCATGCTTCCTATTAAGTTCCTGTCTCTTCAAAAATCTGAGTTGGAGTATGAAGTTCGTATTAGAGGCGCGTCTCCTGCACCTTCTGTTGAGGAGTTACGGAAACAAATTATAAAATTATCTCCTGATTTACCCTCGGAATATATATTAGAGTCTCCACTCGATGCAAGACAGGACCTTAAGGGTTGTTTAGAGGTCTTAACGAAAATTCAATTAAATCTTGACGCTAGTGATCCTAGTGTTGCTTCACTATTGCGGACACAGAATATGTTGAATCATTTACACAATCGTGTCGAGAGGATAACGCGTAGTGACGACATTAAAAAGGAATATGACGACATTGTTAGCGGTTACAAAATTTTATCGAAAAAGCTTTCTGCCTTGCTAGCAAAAAAACCTTCTGCTAGCACATCTTCTAATGTGGCTAGTGCTGGTTTTGTCAATGAAGCAGCACCTGCTGTGCCGGAACTACAGAACATGATTTCTGTGTCATGCGATCGTACATCATCTGATTTAAGTAAATTAAAATTTACTGGCAAAACTTGTGTTCGCTCGTTTATACAGCGTGTTGATGAATTTATACTGGCTAGAAATATTCCACAGCAAAAAGTTTTAAGCTTTGCATCTGAAATTTTTCAAGACGATGCCCTTCACTGGTATCGTGCGGTAAAGGACAAAGTCAGTTCCTGGCCTGAGTTGGCGCGTTTATTAAAAGAGGATTTTAGTCAAACTGACTATAATTATAGACTTATTTCTGAAATTCGTTCTCGTACTCAAGGAGAGCGAGAGAATATAACTATTTATCTGGCAGTTATGAATGGAATGTTCTCGCGTCTATCTACTCCTCTTCCAGAAGTAGATCAATTAGAAATTCTCTTGCATAATATTAGACCTTGCTACGCAAGTACATTAGCAGCAGCTCCTCAAATCTCAACAATAGACACTTTGCGTTCGTTTTGTCGTAACTATGAGACATTTCAGACTCGTCTGTCACAATTTCAAGAGCCTCCTAAGGTTACTTTCAATACGCTAGCTCCTGAATTTGCGTACACTAAGGATGTCCATAAACCTATAAATAAGGAAAATAATAATAACAATTACAATAAATACAATAATCCAAATAGTAATAACAATAATAATAATCAATACAGAAGTAATAATAATTTAAATAATAACAATAAACATGTACATGCAATTAATGTGGCTAAAAAGGAACCTTACTGTCCTAGGTGTCGTAATAACACCCATCACATTCGACAATGCAAGGCTCCACGGGACATTGTTTGTTTCAAGTGCGGTATGAAGGATGTGAAGACACCTGACTGTCCTAACTGCCGTAAAACTGGTACAAACTCAAAAAACTAATGAAGCAGAGTTGTAACAATTTTAGCAGGCAAGACTGGGAAACTTGGCTTGATTTTATAAAAACATTTTCCTCTTCATACAGAGTTGCTACAATTCTGCTATCAAAACCATTAAACGATTCTAGGCCTTATGTAAATATTAAAATCAATAACATCGATGCTGTTGGGTTACTTGATTCTGGAGCTGCAGTTTCGATTCTGGGAAACAATTCTCATTTACAGTTAACAGACTGCACTTTAAACCAGGATGACCGCACTAAAATGATAGCTGCTGGCGGTCAATCATTAAAAGCCTTAGGTTTCATTTATTTGCCAGTTACATTTGAGGGCCAGTTTCACATTATTAAGGCATATGTAGTTCCCGAAATTGAAACATCAATTATATTGGGCGTGGATTTTTGGCGCGCTTTTCGAATTTGCCCTAATTATATAGGCAGTATAACAATGTCAAATGCCCCTTTGGCAGAAATAAAAGTAAGTAGCGGTGAACCATTTATTAACTCCTACGATAATTTGTTGGCGTCGCAAAAAGCGATAGCTGATAATGTCATTGCGCAGTTTCGGTCTATTTCTACTGAAGAAAAGGGCCTGGGTAGAACAAATTTAATATGCCATCGCATTGACACTGGTGACGCTCAACCGATTAGACAGCGCTATTACAGGATGTCCCCCGAAAAGCAGCGCATTTTAATTGAGCAGGTGGACGAAATGCTGTCACTTGACGTGGTCGAACCTTGCGAAAGCGCTTGGTCTTCTCCCGTGCTCATTGTTAATAAAAAGAACGGGCAACCAAGGTTCTGTTTAGACAGCAGGAAGTTGAACGCAGTGACTAAGCGCGATGCGTACAATTTGCCATATGTCTCGGAGATATTGGACAACCTACGCGATGCTAAGTACCTGAGCAGTATCGATTTGTCCAAAGCTTTTTGGCAACTGCCTATAACGCCAGAAGACCGCGATAAAACCGCATTTTACGTTCCAGGCCGTGGCACTTTTCGTTTTAAGACTACCCCGTTTGGATTAACGAATGCCCCCGCAACGCAACAACGTCTCGTTGACTTGCTATTTAGTGACATGGAGTCTAAGACATTCGCTTATTTAGATGACGTCATTGTTATTAGTTCTAGCTTTGATGAACATGTTTCTCGATTGTTGCGAGTCTTGGACAAATTGAGACAGGCAAATTTAACCGTGAACTTCGAAAAGTGTAAGTTCTTTCGAAGCGAACTCAAGTATTTAGGATACGTGGTAAATTCCCGTGGTTTACGCACTGACCCAGACAAGGTGGAAGCCATTATTAATTTTCCAACCCCTACAAATAGGAAGGAGTTGAAACGCTTTCTCGGCACTGCTACGTGGTACCGACGTTTCGTCCCTAACTTTAGCACAGTGGCTGGTCCACTCAATAAGCTCACTGCTAACGGGAAAAGTGCTCCTTCTTTCAAGTGGTCACCAGAAGCTGACGCGGCCTTTAATGCGTTGAAAGAATGTTTGGTTTCCGCTCCAGTTCTTTCTTGTCCGGACTATTCCAAAGCTTTTGAAGTGCACACCGACGCGAGTAGTTACGGTATCGGTGCTATGTTAACGCAGACTATCGACGGTAAAGAACACCCAATTGCCTACATGAGTAGATCGTTCACCGGCCCAGAGAAAAACTACAGCATTACTGAAAGGGAGACCCTTGCTGTGTTAACGGCTCTCGAGCACTGGCGATGTTATCTCGAAAACGGCCAAACATTTACGGTGTATACCGACCACTCCGCGTTAAAATGGTTTTTGTCACTAGAAAATCCCACAGGACGACTAGCTCGATGGGGGGTAAGATTGTCCTCATTTAATTTTATTATCAAACATCGTCGAGGTGTCGACAATGTTATACCTGATGCCTTGTCTAGAGCTTTTCCCGTAAATGCTATATCTTTAGCTAATGCCAACACAGATGATGTCTGGTTTAAAAAAATATACAACGGCTGTCTGACTACTCCTTCAAATTTCCCTAACTTCACCATTAAAAATAATTCGTTATTTCGACTCACAAAAAATATTAACAACCAACTAACTTCAGAATTTGACTGGAAGGAAGTCGTACCCAGCGAGTTCCGTGAAAGCATCATAGCCGAAAATCACTCTGAGCCAACAGGTGGACATCTTGGCATTTTTAAAACCTATCGGCGCTTGTCACTAAATTACTACTGGCCTAATATGCACCAGGATGTCGTTAAATATGTAGGTTCTTGCTCGGTTTGCTTGTCTTATAAGGCACAAAATCACACTACATTGGGAGAAATGGGTCGTCCTAAGCAATGTTCGAGACCTTTTCAGATGATCTCAATTGATTTTGTGGGTCCTCTTCCCACTAGTCGAAAACAAAATTCTTATATATTAGTAGTAACGTGCTGTTTTTCGAAATTTTGTCATATTTTTCCAGTACGTCGCGCTACTGCGGATATAGTTATTAAAATTTTAGAGGATTCCATTTTCTTGGTTCACGGAGTCCCTCAAACAATCTTTTTGGACAATGGCACGCAGTTTATAAGTTCGTCTACTGACGCGCTATTTAAAAAATATAAAATTCCTAACGTTTTTTTCACGCCGAAGTACACACCACAAGTCAACACGGTAGAACGTTATAACAAAACTATTGTCACTAGTTTGTCTACGTTTGTTGGAAACGATCATAGATCCTGGGACACCTCCATTCCCAAGGTTCAGTTTGCGATAAACAATTCCGTCAATGAAGCCACCGGTTATACACCGTCATTTTTAGTTTACGGTAGGGAATTAGTTTTATGCGGATCGCACTATACTGATAATGACCTGGGCGATGAAGTGTTGTTCCTTCCTCGCGACTTATACGCTGAAAACTTAGGGTGTCTTCGATCGGTATTTAACGATGTGCAGGCTTCGTTATGGCACGCACATGAAAAGAATGCTGCACACTACAACCTACGTAGAAAGCCGGCTGAATTTAATGTAGGAGACATAGTCTATAAGCGCGCATTCGTATTAAGTAATAAAGACAAGTATTTTAGTAAAAAGCTTGCACCCAAATTTATCAAATGCCGTATAATTGAAAAACGGTCTCCACTTGTTTTTGTTCTGGAAGATATGTCAGGAAAAAATATAGGCGCCTGGCATATCAAAGATTTAAAAAACATTAAGTGTAGTTAAATTTTGCTAAGTGTTAATTTTTTATTTGTTGTAAGAGTTGAGACAATTCACCTTTAAATTAACTTCTTACGACTAGCATTAGTTTTCTGTGCGATAAATCACAGATAACTTGTTAACGTAAGGACGCGTCAACATCATTCTATATTGTTGAAGCCATTGTGTAAGGTAGTTTGTTTGATATTATGGAAGGATTTTGAAAGATGATAGTATAAATGTGTAGTGCTAGTGGTAACCTATAGACGAGTTTTAATTGAGAATAAAACTCTTTCTGAGACGAGGGGGGTAATGTAACATTAATTGTTACATGTCTTAATTCTGAATAATATAATAATAATAAAAACTAAACATAAGGAAATTATTTACAATAACATTACTTCTAAAACTATATACAATATTAAAATAAAGATAAATAAACTAATAATGAACGCATCAAATCAGATTTCTGGCCAGTTACATTTTATCACCACGCACGTATTAAAACAAGCGACATATTAGGCACCCAGAAACGAATTCCTTTGTTCTCGGCGCGGGAGCAAGGTCGATTAGTGACACAACGCTTCCACGTCGCCGCTAACAGAACGATTCTGGTTGTCGAGGCGAGCGCACGTCAGTTTTTTTTCACGGTCGACGGTCTCTAATACGAGTACATCGTAATCGCGACTAAGATTCTTTTTTAAGGCGTCCCTACCGTTCCATCGACATTTAATTTAATTTTCAAACTTATTCTGTGTGTGTGAATTAAACCCCGATTGGGTAAGTGTTGCACAAGTTAAATTAGCCAGTAGCTTAGCAAGCCGTAACGGTATCTTTCGCTTTGCTGAACTAGTGATCTTTCATTTGTGTTTTTGCTTATCTTTGTTACTATTAGACGCTCATTACTTGTTTTCTCTGCAGTTCTATCTCACATATTCAAAATTATATCATTCTTGCATATTATAAACTTAGTTTCCGTTGTAAACTTCAAATGTTTAAATTAACGGCTAAATAACCGAAATTATTGTCATCTCCGTATCTGATAGCGAACATCCACAGCAACACATCTACACATTAGTGCTTCCCTATTAAACGTTGCTGTGGGTGCTCACCGTCTACGGCCAGTGTGTAATGCTTTCGCGTATTGCGCATTACAGGGTTCCACGTACACCTTGAAATACCTGCTTCCCCGCGGTGGACAATAGCCGAGCCTCCTGCGAACCCTGCACCAGCCTTTTGGACCTGGCCATCGACGCGCGAGCACACTTCTCCTGCAGCGGCCAGTGACGTCAGGGGAGTGCTAGACCAGGGCGGAGGTTTTAATCGCTGTATAGGCCCTAACCCAATCTTTATATATCGACCCTCGTCTACCGAGCTATAATAATAAAATATGTCCAGTTTACTGCATACCTACATTTTTATTTAAAATCCTCCTAGGAATACCTGTGCCTAGGTTAGGTAGGGTAGCGGTAACTTTAGTACCGGGACATAAGGGTGTTACTAATGCCATTCGCATCGGCTCTTATTACGTTGACATAAAGGTTTTCTTGACCGGCTTAAGCCGATTCCGCGTCGATAAATGTGGGGGGGACCCTTAATTGATTCAGATCATTGAAGTGTAAAGTTGAAAATGGATTAGAGACTGCTGAGCGTTAACGTGTCGTTTTTCTAAGTGCTCAAGCGGTTATGTGCCAGACGCTGGTTTTCAAACTTCAAACTTCTGTTTCAGAGGATGTCATGAGCACCGGTCAGGCGACATGGTTGTCCACGGCAGGTTCATATCTGGCTTTCGCGACGTATGACGACACTAAAGTCGAGGAATATTCCTGGTACCGATATAGCGAAGATGATCCCTACCCTGAGCTTTTTGCCCTGAAGTACCCCAAGGTTTGTAGTTTAAAAAAAATAACGTTACCCCACACTAGGAATATCTTCTGTATCGTGGGACACCCAGACCCGGAACAACTACTTGTAGGCCGGTAGTAGGTGTTTCAGCTCTGGCTGTTTGTGTGTAATGTAACATTATAGGCGACTTTGAGTATTACATTACAGTACTACCTCCCTGACTGACGAGCATTCGCGTACATTTAGTACCTATAGATTTGATACAAGTTGCGCATTGTGATGTTCGATTGTCTTCCTTCACTGATGAAATGTTCGAATCTGTAACGTTACATTACAGGTGAATGCTCGCGGTGAGGGAGCGCTTTTAGATTAAATGTCTGTAAACGCATCCATGATACAGGGGAAGTGGTTACCTATCATAAGATCGAAAAATGTTTGACCGAATTTCATTTGACCTAAAACTTTTCAACTATTATCGTTTGGTTTTTTTTTTACTTCATCGAAGTCACGTTTGCCACTGTTTCAGTTAACCTATTATCTATTCGTTTTTTTTCGTTACTCCAACACTTCATTTGGCCGAAAAACTTTTTACCGATGTTACACTTACTCGAAATGACGGTTGTTCGAATTATTATGTTTCCAAACTTTCATTATACCACTGATTTAATTGCCATATTCACCAAACACCTAGAAATTTGTGCACACTAATTATTGCTGTTACATTTTTAGCAGGCGCCATTGAAATGTAGGTAGACAAATACAAAACAATTGTACAAAAGTCATATACGATAATTTAACTCTGACTATTACTGGTATTGTATTATCATTAATGACATTTATTGTTAATTACATAGTTGGACTATAACCGATGTAATGTGGAGGCGACCAATTGGTCGGCATTCAATTGTCAAAACAATTGTTATAAAAATGGCCACAGTTCACATAATAAAGGTGAAACCGCACTAGGCGGAACTGCGCGACACGACGCGTATCTTTGCCACGCAGTTCGGTTGCAGTGTAGTTCCGTTGCCGCTTAGTGCGTGATGTCTCGTATAATTTCACATAAAGAATATTTTGATGCGTCGTGTCGCGCAGTTCCGCTGCAGTGCAGTTCCGCCTAGTGCGGTTTCACCTTTAGGGGTGTTCTGGCTAGCACGTGTTTCCGAATCTTTTTGCGGATTTTGTGTGATTCTTGGTACTCTTTTATTATTGTGTTGTTTTTGTGTTTGTAAAAAGGTTTGTATTGTGATACACTTGCATACAGCATAAAAACAGATATGCAACATGTAAACAAGCACCACAAAAACAAGCAAGCAAGCATGCAGCATGCAAGCAAGCTGCTGTATAGCATGCAAGCAAGCATGCAGCATTCAAGAAATCATGCAGCATGCAAACAAGCATGCAGCATTTAAGCAAGCACGCAGCATGCAAGCAAGCATGCATCATGCAACATGCAGCAAGCACGCAGCATGCAACATTCAGCAAACATGCAGCATTCAAGCAAGCATGCAACAAGCATTGTTTCTGTCATGGCTCCGGCGCTGCGGGGTTTTGGGTGGCCCCACGCGAGCTTATCGTCGCAGATGATTTGAACGCTCACCACCGCATCAAATCAAATCATCTGCTCCTCAGCTCGCGGGCCACCCCACCCCTCCGCGCCTACGCGATTTTAAATTACACTCTAGGGGTAGGGCAAACAAGACTACGTAAAGTCGGCTTTGCAGCATATCGTTTCCGCCACAAAGTTTTGTAGCACAATATATTGAATTTTTATGACAGTAATTTAATTTTTTGGTAAAATGTTATTTCGGTATGGTGAAAATATGGCAAATAAATCATTTGGCAATTGAAAAAAGTTAAAAAGAGGCTTCGGTCAATAGTAAAAAGTTATTTTGTTAATCGGCGGAACATACTTCGGTAAAATAATACTTATGGTTAATGAAACTTCGACGAACTGAAAATATGTCAAATAATGCATATAGTAAAAGAGATGTCGGTCAATAGTTTTCGGTGTAATGAAATTCGAACAAATAAAATTCGGTAAATTGATCGGTTCCCAGGGGAAGTACCTAGATATTTTATTGCACTATGTTGTCTTTATTCTTTGAAAAGGATTTTCTGCCCGCTTGTAAGCTAAGGTAAGGTGGTCGGGTAACCTTCAAACAAAAAGACGGTTAAAAAAAAAAGAAAAAGAATTAAAAAAAAAGTTTTAAAAACTAAACACATTTAAAAAAATTACTTTAAATGTAACCAAATACAATAAGTAAAAAAGAACTTAACAACTAGACAAAAAAAATTAACTAAAAAAATAATCCTTCAATATTTCAGGTGGGCCGCGAGAACCCGACGGTTTTACTCCGCGTGGTGGACCTTCAAGACCTGACGGTAGCAAGTAACCCAGTGAACTTCATAACCATGGAGCCGCCGGAGAGTGTAACCAAAGACCATATCCTTGGAGGAGTCACATGGATCACGGACACTGAGATTGCAGCGCACTGGTTGAACAGACGACAGAATTATACTGTCCTCAGAATTTGCAATATTGAGACTACTGCGCCGTGTGAGGTAAGTGCTAGTGGTGTTCAAAGTTGCTATATGGCAATAACTTGCTAAATGCTAAAAATTAGCAAGTTATTTTACTTGCTATAAAATAGCATGCTAAATTTCTAAGCGTTGCCGCTGCCCGCCGCGCCATCTTTTTGCTGCGATTGCGATTTATGAGATGCGACGCGCGACGGACAGAGACAGAACGAGTGTGCGATTTATAGCAATTCAGCAAATAGCAACAAGTGAGAGGCACGATAGCATTTGCTATTTATGATATGTATAACAAGCACGATGCTATATTTTGCTATATGATATATTATCCACCACTAGAAGTGCTACAAGTGATCTATGAAGCTAAGCAAGATAAGGACTCCGGACGCCTTACCAACTTAGCTATCGCAGTTCGCAGCCCTGCTCGGCGGATCGACGCGGCGACGACGCGTTGTGTTCCACGCGTCTCAAAGAGTGTCAGCATAATGACGGGGCCCCCCTTTAGAGAGCCAAAGCCGTAAAGGGCTACTGAAGGACACCGTGGATTTTAGTCAGTACGAATCTGACAGTCCCTCCCGCTCTCCCCTGGATGGGAGGACTCATTTGATAATTTTATCACGATAAAAAAGACCCTGCTCGGCGCAGTGATGCAACTAGTCGTTTACGCGACCAGTGCAGTGCGAGTTTCTTAACTGCGCCCTGGTGGCGTAGAATGACTTCTTAAAGCGTGAGTACTTCCGCTCAGGAAACGAGATGGCGCTAGACGACTTGTATAGCTCTGTCTCTTTCCCACTACCAAGCTACCACTACTGCGCCTCCCAAGCGCTGCGCCCTGTGCCTGAAAACCGTTGGCATAAACCTATTTTCGGCATTGGCTCGACAAGATCGAATCATTCAATTTTGTCAAACCACTTGCGTCTTGATCTTTTGTTCTCGCGCAGAACATTTGTGCGTCAACATTTTCACTGAAATAAGTCTAGCATTATACACGTACAAATAACGAGTCTATTGCTCACGTGATTGCTCACGTGTGCGCGGATCCGCGGACAGAAGTATCCAGGTGAGTGCGAACATTTTTAGATTGTTCACGAATAGGTGCGTCCACACAGAGCGCGCAGCCCTCGAGGCATTTGCCGCGCGAAGCAGCTCGGTTAGTGTGGACGTTTCTCGACCGAGGCAAGCGCCCGCGCTACAAAACAAAAGCCGACACTGTTTGGCTCGGGCGCTGGGCCGCTCGCCCGCGGCAGCGCGCGCTCTAGCACCTGAGACATACATCAGTGTCGGCTTTTGTTTTGTACGCGTATTTTTTGTTGTGTGCCTCGGTCGAGAAACAATAGACGCGTCCACACAGAGCGGGCGGCCTCGCGAGGCAGTTTCCTCGCGCGGAAAATGCCTCGCGGGCTGCTCGCTCTATGTGGACGCACCTAATTACGAATGTTCGCACATTTTGATCGTGGTTGAGTGAGTCCACCAAAGCGAACACCGCAGGAATTGCATGTTATAATTTTTTTTCCTATTTAGGAAGAGCATCGTCAACAACCCAACGGCTGGGTGCCCATCGCGTTGCCGCGCTTCAGCAAGAAAGGAGACTTCTACGTGTCAACGCGTTGGTCTATGGAACAGGCTGACGGGAACATCTGGCAACACCTGTACGTCAGCATGCGCGTCGGAGGGCAGATCGAATCTAGTTCCATCACTCCTGGAGCTATCACTGTCAATAGTTTTGTTGGAATGGACGAAGAGAGATTTTTATTGTGAGTACTACACTTGCGAGCAAAAGTATGGAATCATTTACTTGGAGTTGATACTTAAATAATGGCGTGATTTGAATAAATTTGGTATCAATTTAAAGTTAACAGTCAAACTTTTAAAATGGTAGGTACTATTTTTGTAATTCTTAACTAAATTCCGGTCACAAAACAGAAGGAATTTCGAACATTGACCTGACAGAGCAATGGCCGCCATCTGTGCAAGCGAGACTCATTATATTTACGCGGGAGTGACAGAGACAGGTAATAGGTCAATGTACGAAATTCGTCCTGTTTTATGACCGGACTTTAGTTATTAAGTTCAAGATCGTGCGCAATCAGAGTAAGTGATTCCATGCTTTTGCTCGATATATTTAAAAACCTAACTAGTAAGTATACTAATACTTACTAGTTAGGTTTTTAAATATTTCGTGGGAGGATGTTGCTATTTTCTGGTGTTGCTGTTGGGAGCACCACAGGCCTCTGACTGACATGGCTTGAATTATAATTATTTATTAGATAAGTCCGGGTTTCCTCACGATATTTTCCGTCACCCGATGTCAGTGATGATCAAGATAAACTTGAAAGTAAATATGAATTGAAAAAGACACACAGGCGAGATGCTAAACCTCCAGGCTATTATTTATCCTACAACCGAAATATCGAGGTCTTGCAGTGGATTATTATATCACTCGTAGAGAGGCTTGTGTCCCAATATGGGGACATTTTAGGTTAATTATGGTTTATCTGTATGAACAATTAGGATAAAATGTATCCAAATCCGTGGCGTTTCTTCAATAGCCGATCACGCGATCACGTGGATACCATTCGGGTTTGGATGGACGCGATGTGATTTCAATTCGAACGATTCCTACTACAAATGAAAATCAACCTTACCACTACGACATAAACCACGTTGTTAACTACGGGTTGATGAAAAACAAAACACGATCGCCACGACGACGTCAAGTCAATCGAATTGCATCATTATTTCTTAGTAGCAAGGTCGATTTTTAGTTCGTAATTTGCATATCGCACGAATCACGTCATTGGTAAAGTCCCTAAATCGTTGGTATGTCATGTGCAGTTACTACACGCGCACGGTGGTGGACAAGCCGTGGCAGACAGAGGTGCACCGCGCAGGTGCCGGCGCGGGCTGCATCAGTTGTGACCTGGTGCTGCCGGACGGAGGGCCCTGCACGTGGGCCACGGCCACGGCCAGTGCGCGCGGCTCATACCTCACCATCACCTGCCAGTCACCCGACGAGCCCTCCGCTACCTTCCTCATTAACCCGAGGCTTCCTCGCGTAAGTATTTACAGTATATTGCGATCCTAGGAGAGCCTCTTATGACATCACACCTGTCAAATCGGAACAGTTGTCTAATATTGTCCGTACTTTTGGAGTGTCAGTTGACCATAGACACTGACCTTAGTTGGAATGCATTATACTCTACGCCACTGACACCACACCACATCGCTCGTAAAACTGATAACCGATGGGGAAGAAAAGTTCTCTCATGGCGACCACGGACCGGAAGACGCAGCGTAGGTAGGCCTCCCACTAGGTGGACCGACGACATCGTGAGGGTCGCGGGCAACCGATGGATGCAAGTGGCGAATTGTCGTTCGGCGTGGCGGTCTAAGGGGGAGGCCTATGTTCAGCAGTGGACGTCTTCTGGCTGATGATGATAACTGACGACCCCCTCACTTATCGCTAATAGCAATATCTTCGTTGTCTGGAAGATATCGCTATTAGCGATGAGACCACCATTTTTACCATTAAGCAAAATTGTACAATATTCCAAATGATACATTTCGTAAACGAATAGCCAATGACGTTGCTGGAAATGCTCGTAGTGCATTTTTTTTAACATTTTAAAGTCATCAAATGAGTCCTCCCACCCAGGTCGGGATGGCAGAGACTGTCAGACTCGTACTGACTAAAATCCAGTGTCCCTTCAATATCCCTTTACGTTCCGGTTCACGGTTACCCAATAAGACAGTCCCGCCTAATTTCTCACGGGACATGGTAACTTTAAAAGTAAATTGTTTTCCTTTAAGCTTGTTCCCTCGCCTTTTTGTCAATGTTCGTCACCTGACTGTGAATATGAACAATCAGCACATCATATTCTTTGGGAGTGTATTCTTTGGCAGAACGAACGCAATATTATGTTGGATACTGTTCAGACTACATCTGGAGTCATTTATTATACGGACCTTGTGGAAACTCGAAAAAACTTCCGTGCGTTCAAGCGTTTTTGCCATACCTATTATTGGAATCAAATATAGCAGCTCACAATATAGGACCCATTAATATTAGTAGTCATTTTTACCCGTGGTGCAAGGCAACTGGGCTTCTCCCAGTTGTAATGTCCCTTTGTGCCTATTGGCCTTGCTTTGTTCTGTCTCCTGCTTGCATGGAGGGAAGCGGAAACATATTTTTCCTACTCCTCCACTATTCTTTTCTGATTAATTTCGTGCAGGATCCAAGACAGGTAAATTCATTCTCCGGGACACGTCGAGCTTCATTGTCTCGGCGCTTTTCTGGTGGTTGCCACTGTTGATTCTGGCTCTCAGGAGTTGCAGTGGTTTGGGAATAGTGTGGTGGGTTTGTCCCAAAAAAAAAAGACAGTCCCGCGACCGCGGCAGGCTTTGACCCTCAAAAAACCTCATCAGAAGGCAAATTGCGAGTCGAACGGTCGTTTTAGACCCGATATTTGAATGATACATATTTGAATCTTTTCTTAACTTAGGGAGAAATGGTACTGGAGGTTTGGGAATCCAACATGGTCGTCCGTGACCGGCTGAGAGGCAAGGCTCGCTGGGGCAGCATCATCACGACTGTCCCTCTGGAGAACAACTTCCCCGCCCCCGTGAGGTTGCTCCTGCCCCCTGGCTTGAACGTCAGCGATTCTACTGTGAAGTATCCTGTAATCTTCTACGTGTATTCTGGACCTAATACACAAACGGTTCTGAATACTTTTACTGTTGGTAAGTTACTTTTTGTTATTATTTCTTTCTCCTCTGTACACCTCCGCCACGCCGTGCGACATTTCGTACAAACTTTCAAGTCCATTTTTTTCAAAAATAACTGAACTGATTTTATGGAAGCTTCATAAACACAAGCAGCATTCATAAGTCTAAAAAGTCAGTAGAAAATGTTTTCGAAATGGCTTATTAATTTATTTATGGTCTAGCTAGCCAATAGGCCATAAAGCTGAAAATCTATGATTGTTTGCCACTTGTCTACGGGGGCTCAATATGTGTTATGTAGCACCCAGTAAATTCTCAAATAAAAAAGACGATTTTTAAACTTCCATTTCAGCTTTAAACTTTCGTAATACCACAGTTTAGAACAGTTGGGTCACTTCCCAAAAACAATCAAACAAATGTAAAATCTATACTCGAGAGAATAAAGTACATTTTTAATAGCATCGGCATCGCCCACGTACTTTTATAATAGCCTAAACTTCCCATGCGCAAGCAAAAATGTACTGAATGGTTACGCGCGAGAGTTTATTTTTGTTTATCTGACGCTAACGACATTACAATATGGTTACATTGTTGCTATCCGTGAATCTCAATAGGGTTGCGACTTACGAATTTAGGAGGGACAATAAGGTAGGTAGGTGTATTTTATGCATTTGTTAAATTACACTATTAACATAAATGTTCTTCAGGGATTTTTTTTATCATCAGCCTATATCTTTTTGGTTTCGTTACTACATCCTACATACATTATCGATTGGTAGCACAGAATGTTAATACATAGTACCAACGGCACCTTACATTAGAACCTATTATTGTAATATTTTTAAACATTTCATCTTACAAAAACAAAAAAGAATATTGTTTAAAAATATTTGAAATGTTAGGCTTTGTTGTTTATAGGCTTTATTAAATGTATTGGTTTACAATTACTTAGTTATTATTCTACAACAAACACTACATAAAAAACAGTATTTATTTCGCTTTACGACACACATATTCTAAAACAACAAACAAATGAATTGCCCCCCCGTCGTGACGCCGCTGCGAGCTGACGTGTTTTTAAACGCTCCGCGGATTTAATTTCCAAATAGCAATCTTAATTAGTTCTAATGACCTAAAACTTATAGTGATACGTGACAGTCATATTGATAAACAGAACTGTGCAAACCTGGACCCTTATACTGGATAATAACAACAATAGTGAGCAATTTAGTTTTAAAAGTTTATCGTTATAAAAGTGAACAAAACTGTTTGAACCGTGTGATGTGCGAGTGCGACCTTCAAAGAGAAAGCAAGGTTACTCCACAAAAAAGTCTGTGTAACTCTAACACTAGTTGGTATATTTGAACTCGACAATTACAGTTCATTTGGTTACGAGGCTGCCGATCGAGACTGACAGTACTGAGGACGGCAGTTCGAATCCTAGTCGACGTATTTATTTTTTGAGTTTTTGGATGATAGTTTTCTTGGATTTCTCTTTTTGCTGGGTTTTGTATATTTATTGAAGATTAATATACATAAATCAATAGAAGAATTTTATTTGTAACCAAAGGGCAGAGCATTTAAAATATATTGCATTAAAATGCGTCATAATAAGCAAACTCCGCCTGTCACGCCGAAACAAGTCGGCGAAGCTGATGCTCATCAGAGCCCAATGGCTTCCTCGGAAACTGTGAATGAAGACACCCAAAACGCAGCTTGCCGATCGAGAATACGAAAACGAGGCCATGACGACGAAATGAACGTCTTTATGGCGGAAATTACTAAAATAATAAACGATTTTAAGGAAGATCAGAACCGCAAGTTGGATGAGTTGCAGGCATCAATCAATGACATTCGAAAGCAGAACGCCGGCATCATTACGTCAGTCGAACACTTAACAAATGAATATAATTGTCTCAAAAAACAGCTTGATGATATGAAACATGAACGAAAGTGTAATATGGATTACATACAGATGTTGGAGACTAAAATTGATTTCCTAGAAACTACGCATAAAAGTTCCTGTATTGAGATTAAAAATATCCCACCCAAACAAAAGGAGTCGAAGCAAGATCTTTTAGAATTAGTAAATAAAGTTGGGACTACACTCAAATTGCCTATTCTACCAGTTCAAATAAGAGACGTTTTTCGAATTAACACTAAGACGGAAGGCAATAAACCTATAATGGTTGAATTTACTTCAATCCTGACAAAAGAAAGTGTACTTGAGCATTGTAAGAAGTTTAATAATCAGCATAAAACCAACAAGTTAAACACTACGCACCTACAAATCGGTGGTCCACAGAAGAATGTCTACATCTCTGAAAGTCTCACACACAAAGCCAGTAGACTCTTTTTCCTGGCGCGTGGCGTCGCGAGCGCTAGTGATTATAAGTACTGCTGGACGGCGGGCGGTAAAATATTTATTCGCAAAAGAGAGGGGGATCGACACATACGCATCAAATCTGAAGCTGATTTAGATAAGTTAAAAACTGAACTGAAAATATGACTAGTTATTTCTCTCATACTTGTTTTTATTGTTTTCATTGGATTTTGCATGTTTATCATCAGATTCTGCATGTTTATTTTGTATTCTTTTAAAAAATATTCTTTTTTGAGACAAAAATTAACGTTGACCTGGTTTAGTTATTATATTTTTGAACATCGTAATACGAACACACGTCCACATTCACAACACTCACCTCGCCACAAAAACACAAACGCCATACTTCTTTACACACAAGTAAATCAATCCACACTAAGATCAAATATTCGCATTAAGTTCACAGAGGAAAGCTGGCTAATGATTATGTGCACAATGATATGTCCTACATCGAAACATGGCTGAGTTTACTATGACTTTTAATAATGAATTGGACTCTGTGGCTGTGGCGCAGTCGGCGAAGTGTGAAATAGAGGACTGCAAAAATATGTTACAACATTCCGAAACCACATTAAAGATCATTACGCAAAATATCCGCAGTATCCACCGTAACCTGGCGAGCTTTCAAACGTTGCTAACTAGATCTAATATCGAATGGGACATCATTGTGCTGACTGAGTGTTGGCTGACACGTAATCCTATCATTCCTGTTATTGACGGGTACCAGTCTTTTTCAACTGCCAACAACAAAACTCAAAATGAAGGTGTCGTAATTTATTGCAAAAACGATGATTTCTCCACGATTGATGATCTAGAATTCTCAGATGCAAATACTCTTGCTTTGAAGATCGATCCAGACACTATCTTGATTGCCATCTACCGGCCACCAAGCAAAAGAAATATAGACAGCTTCTTGACCTCACTAAATGACTGTCTCTCCAAGTTTTCTTCGTATAAGAATGTCATCCTAGTGGGTGATATCAATGTCGATATTTCACCTGGGACCCAAGACCAAAGATCTTCCGACTATCTGGATATGGCCTCATTTCACGGCATGCTCCCTGCCCATTCAATCCCTACCCATAGTCGTACATGTTTAGACCATGTTTTATTGAAAACAAGGCGCAATACAAACTGCTATGTCGCGCAAACTTCTATTACTGACCATGACTCTGTCATCCTTTTCATGGACACTAATTCCAAGCAAATAATTAATAAAACATACAATCGTGTTGATGCCAAGGGATTACATGAAAGCATGTACGGTACTGATTTTAGTCCTATTTACGTAATGACAGACGTTAACTTGGCGACAGACTTTTTCACAGAATCTCTCTCTAAAGCTATCCATAATAACACGATCACTGTTACTAGTACAGGCCGTAAAAGAGTTATTAAGCCTTGGATATCAAAGGGACTTTTGAGATGCATGCGAAACCGTGACAAACTTTATATAAAACTGAAAAAAAATCCAGGAAATGAAATAATTCAAACTACATATCGGAGGTACAGAAATTTCTGTAATAATATTGTAAAGAAGGCAAAGATAAACTATGAAAAGGAATTGTTTAGAAAAGCAGGAAATAATAAAAAGAAGTTGTGGGAAAGTATAAAAAATATTACGCACACTTCAAAGAAAAAGGATAAGTCTTCACAATTAATTTGTTCAAATAACCCATCAAATTCTGTCAATGATATTAATTTATTTTTTGCGGGTATTGGTAAATCATTGGCGGAAAAAGTTACCTCTACTAAAACGGACTCATTTTACACTGTTAACTCATCTCAATCTGTTAACCCATGCGAGAAGTCAATGGTCCTGTTACCTACAGATGAACACGAAGTCAAATCGTTGATATCTAACCTCAAAAATGATTGTGCAGTAGGAGTCGATAAAATCTCAGGAAATTTCCTTAAAAAATTTATAGACATTGTTGTTCCCCCCCTAACCTTCATATGCAATTTATCTTTTGCTACAGGAGTTTTTCCATCTGCTTTTAAAAAATCGCAAATAGTTCCCGTTTTCAAGAGTGGGGATAGACACTGTGTTAATAATTATAGACCTATCTCTATCCTTCCAACCTTATCTAAGATATTGGAGCGCCTAATGAATAAAAGACTGGTTGAGTTTTTGGAAACAAATAAGCTTTTGTCTTCGTCACAATATGGTTTTCGCGCTCACACATCAACATCAGATGCAGTTCATCAATTAACAGAATTCATAATATCGAAATTAGATAACAAGAAAAAGACGCTAGCCATTTACCTGGATTTAGCCAAAGCATTTGACACAGTGTCTGTCCCCATTTTGATTAACAAACTAGAGCATTTCGGTGTAAGAGGAGAAACACTGAATTTATATGCAAATTATTTAAATGGTAGAACGCAACTAGTTAAAGTGGACGATTGGGTGAGTGATGAACTGCCAATTGAATATGGCGTCCCTCAAGGCAGTATCCTTGGCCCAACCATGTTCTTAGTGTATATAAATAGCCTATGCAATACGGACATGACCAATGGGAAGGTGATTACATTCGCCGATGATACTGCACTACTTTTCTATGGTGACACTTGGGAAGAAGTCTATAATCACGCCCAAAATGGTTTCAATAAAGTGTCTAAATGGCTCTGTGACAACATCCTCACACTAAACGTGGACAAAACCAAGTACATGACGTACACAATTAGAAATCAAGACGTACCAAACCTTGGAATTATCTCACACAACTGCAATAATCCTAACAACAATTTATGCAAATGTCCACGTTTATGTAAAACAGATACAATCAAGTATCTGGGCGTGATCATTGACAACCGACTGAATTTCCATCATCACATTGACGCCCTAGTTCCTAGGATTCGTAAACTTATATATATATTTAAATCTCTTCGTCACATTGCTGACACCTCCATCATCAAATCAGTTTATTTCGCATTGTGCCAATCTTTATTAACCTACTGTATAACTTCCTGGGGTGGCACTGCTAAAACTTACTTACTGAGGTTGGAGAGAGCTCAAAGGGCTATTTTAAAAGTAAGTTCTTTCCTTCCTATACGATACCCTACAGTGGATTTGTATCAGCGATGTAAAGTACTGACAGTTCGACAACTTTTCATTTTATTGACCGTCGCTAAGAAACATTCCGAACTTCTTTACGACCCAAAATCTTTTGAGGGAAAAAGAAGAAATACCACAGTATGTGCAACATCTAGATATAAAT
Organism: Agrotis exclamationis; assembly: GCA_950005045.1. Taxonomy (NCBI): domain Eukaryota; kingdom Metazoa; phylum Arthropoda; class Insecta; order Lepidoptera; family Noctuidae; genus Agrotis; species Agrotis exclamationis. The sequence continues at coordinate 8,878,462 of OX465421.1, forward strand.
CCAGCCTAGCATACAATTTCTATGGTTTCCTGGGTCCATACTTATATAATAATATCAACAAAAAATTAAATATCTATCCCCTCACCAGAGAAAAGTGCAAAAGGAAAGTTTCCTCGTGGTTGCAGGACATTGATTACAATGCAACAGAACTTTTATTAAGACCCTTGACTTGATCATTCGGTGACACACACAGAAATACACGTACACTTACCCATACACAATCAATTTTCTCACTTTAATCAACACTCATACACACAATCCAATGTACGCTCCACCAAATCGACGTTAATGTATTCTTGACATTTCAATTGTATACCTCTTTTTAAATTATCTATTTTTAAATGTAATTAATTTATCTGTATCATTTTTTTTATTTTTTATTCCATATTAATTTATTTTATGTTATTTATTCTAATGAAATTTAATTTAAAATGTATAATTTAATTCATCAATTATGTAACTTAATTCAATATTTATTTCTACTAATTTAACTATGTTTACAAATCTTGAATCAGTGAATTATATTATAAGTTAATATGTCCGACGGAGGGTTAGCCTGGTGATCTGTAATACAGGTTTTACCTACAATAGACACCAGTCTCTGTGAAGTGATAACTTAAATCTAAACTGTGTACCTTTAATTGTGATGAGAGAAATAAATAAATTACTTACTTACTTACTTAATTTTAATGAATGATGATGACGCAACAAGAAATGTCAGTCAAAGAATACAAAATGAAAGTTAAAGATTACAAACAAACGTTACTTTTTTTTATTAAAGAGAGGCGAAGGAATCCAAACATACAGCCATCTCGCGAGTTTTTGAATAATTAACCCTTTAACCGGCAGCACTCTTATAATATGGGTACATTCAATTAATTGTAAATACTTTTATGGTTTATAGCAAAAACTAAAATCGAATGTCGCGTTCAAGGGTGAAGTATCGATTCACTGAATCCATTCAGAACAATATATATAGACTAAAAAAAAACGATATTTTGGCTCCAACAATCGATTCTTCGATTAATCGATCTCATATCTCCATCCCTACGTCACAGGTTCTGCGTTGCGAGTCTTTGTAAATGGTAAAAAAGTCGTGCAACCAATTACGATCGCTGATCTTGAATGCGTAGCTGCTATTTTCTGAGTTTGAACGTGGTCGATATTTTCACCTTTCGACGTGACGCGGTAGTTTATGAAACGTGAAGCTCTTGTCACTATTGTCGTTTAAGCCACCAAAAGCTATGCAGTATTTGCTTTTCCTTATATTTTATAACTAAAATATATATAAAGTTATTTCACACAGTACCTACCTAATTAATAATACTACTTTTTATTTTGGTTATTTTCTCTTTCACATACGTAAACGTAACAAAAATATTAAGATACGGAACGCGTGCGAGACGGGCGGCCCGGCATACGGCACCGTGAACGGTGTGCGCGTGTGTGCGTGCCGTTTCATACCTACACCGCATAGAGACCCCTCTGTAGTACTCTGTGGTAATACAGCGAAATACGATTCAATTTTGTTTAACGCGCCCCTTTGAAGCTATACTAAAGTGTACCTTACCTATCTAACCGTTTTCTTTCTGCAGGCTACCATGCTTACCTTACAACAAGTCGTAACGTCATCTACATGATGGCTGATGGCCGCGGTTCGGGTCTGAAGGGCCAAGAAATACTGTACTCGATCAACAACAAGCTGGGAACTGTGGAGGTGGAAGACCACTTCGTTATCCTCAGGTAAGACTTTTTTTTGGGTGGTAATATCATCAAATGTCCTCACACCCTGGGTAGAACGGAGAGGACTCTGACTTTACTGATTAAAAATCCACGGTGTTCCTTTAATAGCCCTTGACAATCCGACCCCGACATTGACCCTTGTTCCTTTAGCTTTAAGAAGCAATTTCAATTGCAATAAGCCCGACACACTGTTCCTAATCCATTACAACTCCTGAAAACCAGAATTAACGGTGGCGACCACCAGAAATGAGACAATGAAGCTCAACGTATCCCAGAAAATAAATTTAACTGATTTGGACATCGCAGCGTAAATAAGCAGAAGAAAAGCAGAAATGTAGTATCAACATAGTTACTACTTCACTCTCGCATTAAGTTGGAGACTGAAAATAGAACCGAAAATTTCCCCTCGTTGGCCAACTTAACAGAATCACTCTGTGTAATAGAAGAAGATTTTGTGCTGGGTGGGGGGGGGGGGGTGCTCTTATTTTTAGGTGGATCAGCCCCGGATCTACGTTTTTTTCGAACCAGGGTTGGCGCAAATCTTGATAGTGGCGCCTCTCCAGCCTTACAAATAAATTGTTGATAAAAACTTCAAAACAATTTAGTTTTGTTACGCGACCTGGTCAATAGGTTTTTGTTGCCTTTGGTTTGTGAACGAGGCAGGAGTTAAATGTCGGAAGGGGTGAATTAAGGCCGCTTGTGACATTACAGTCGATTGGGGCGATATTTTTTTGCAAGAAAGCAATCATGTTTACGATATTGGCGCCCCCGGAAGCTGGCGCCCTGGGCACATGCCCCGCCGGCCCCTCCCTTGATCCGGCCACTATAATAACGGATTTAAGATGACAAAAATCATTAAGAGAAATGTTTAATGACAGAATTGATTATAAAAATAAAATACGTAATACCAATGAGGATATTAATCTTATAATATGTATAGGTCCTATTAAAGAAACCGGTCCGATTATCGGGTGTCCTCCTTTGACCAAATCAATAAATTACTTAATATAGAAAAATATTTAATGTTATTATTGATGTTTGTTTTTTTATAATTTCTTCCGAGACGTTTATGGATTTATGTAACTGACTAGCGCATTTTAGAAGAAAAATATTTTCTCAAGCTTGGTTATGTCGCGTTCGCTTTGTTTAGTAATAGGTACCGTACCGGAAACTCTCTTATTGCCATCATATCGATTGTTCTATAATAATGTAGGTACTGGCGGAGACGCAATTATTGCACAATATTTTTCCCGCACCGATTGGTAACAACCAGTACCAATCTGCTTCCAGAAGGCACCCAAAGTGGAAAGGGTAGTTATACTTCCTACACTTTCATTGACCTGAATTCGTGGGGATATATTCACAGGACGAACTGGCAAAACAGGGTACCACGGCCAACTAAAGGAAAAGCGTCGTTTTTAGTCTGTATGAGGATGACACTTTCACTTTTGCTCCACCGATAGCGGGAGGACTGCTGGAAAAAAAGTCGATTGCTATATTATTGTTATTTTTAACAAGGAATTTATGATATACTATTATATTTATTAAGGATTGGGCTCGCCCCATAATAGGTACAGTTAGCAAAACATTCAGGTACATGCATGCTATATGCTGTATGTTTGCACTTTTTGGTTGTATGCTACATGTAACCAAAGAGTTTGGTAGGCGGACACATTGTAATTTATATCAAAGCTTGGGAAAACCGTTTGAAAACAGACTAGGGGAACAGTGTATAAGACGGGGACGTTAATAATCGCGAGGTATAATGGGGACGTACACCCTTTAGGCATACTTAACACAACACTAACGTATAGCAAGCGCCATCAGGACGTCATTTGCAAGCGGCCAGACGGAAATAGCGTCCTATTGGCGCTTGTGCTACGTTAGTTTTTTACCCGACTACGGCGAAGCAAAAAGGAGGGTTATGATTTTGACCGGTATGTATGTATGTATGTATGTTTGTATGTATGTATGTATGTATGTTCATCTGTTCCCTCATAACTTCTGAACTACTTATCACTACTTGACAAATGAGGTGTCGTTAGAAGCGTCTCAGTTGTCCGCTGGTTATAGGGTAGGTGACGTGTCACCAAATCCAATATGGCGCCCTCTAGGGGATGAAAAGTCGCAACCGAAAAAATCAAATTAAAGGGCTTGATGAGCACATTTGAAATATATATACATTATATAGCTTTTACTAGCTACTTTGCCTGTTTCTAACAGTGTCAACATGGGTATCAAATGAAAAGGCTTAATGAGTACATTTTAAATTCACTCGCTGCTTTGCTTATTATATCAAATAACCCCAAAATAGTGTAAATAAAAAATAAGTTAAAATAACTAAAACCCGACTACGAAAAAATCGCGCACTAAAAAGTATAAAACAAGAACAATCCGTGTTACAGAAATTTTTAATAAATAGCCGTGGTCGTATGCCACCTGCGGTTGTTTCACACAATCTTTATTGGCTAGGTGGCATACGACCACGGCTATTAATTAAAAATTTCTGTAACACGGATTGTTCTTGTTTTATACTTTTTAGTGCGCGATTTTCTCGTAGTCGGGTTTTAGTTATTTTAACTTATTTTTTTTGTTAAGATTGCCTTAGTTGTGTGATTTCCCATCATACCTCGCGTCCCCGTCTTATACACTGTTCCCCTACATATTTTGGATACCTCATTAGGTATATTCCTAATAGTTTAATTATCGTTATCTGAACAGCTGTTCATTCAGTTGATTGTCGTGTGTTCAGTTGGTTAAGCCATGACGCCATAATGTCGGGATGCATTCAAAATTATCGATATTGTTCGTGTACCAAATTAATTTAATCATTAGTTAATTGCTTGTTGTGTATTATTAGGGTCGTTAGGGAAAACCCAATTGATTATTTATTTGGTTATAATATGGTATGCAGGGCCACTTTAACCAAAAATTTAAATCTATTTTACCAATTTTGTTTCTTACTACAAAAAGTAAAACATCTGTTGTGTAACTGCAAAATGACCCTTATTATAATGTAAAATGCCGTTTTGAAGTTGACAGGTTTTAAGACAAGTGTTCGACAGATGTTTATCTTTCTTGTGGTAAGACGGTAAAGTTATAACTGGGTAACGTTTGATACCTTTATGTTATCCTTTTTCCGGTTATGATTGACACAATAATTATCGTCTTTATTTTTTACCCATCCTCTTTACGAGCATGCAGAATCTGAACGTGATCTGGAGGTCTAAAAAGGCGGCTATAGGAGTATCAGAATATGAATTGCAATACAATTCGTAAAATTAATCTTACTAATATTATAACTGCGAAAGTTTGTATGTTTACAAACACAAAACTATACTAAACCTTTTAGACCCCTAGCACATTCAAACCGAGTTTAGTCAAGAGTTGCGTGTATGTCAACATTGTTACGAAACATGACTTTCCATGGTGAAATCAGTCCTTTGTCGCATAAACCAGGAACTTATGCGAAACAATGGGTGCATTATCTTACATATCTAACGAAAAAAGAGATAGAAATTATCTATCCTTGCATAACTATTGATGCAACAGAGTTCAATAAACTTATGAGGCAAAACAAGTCATAAAAGTTTAGTTAGAAGCACGAGGTCAACTGCTGTCTCCCATCTATATTGGTGCTTGTGACAAAATTACATTTGATTTTTCGTTGAAGTTCTTGTCTTATAAATGCGTTTTATTGGAACCTATACATAAGATTAGGACGAGGCGGGGTGCGTGGGGAGAGGACAGCCTCCACCTCACGACCTAGCCACCGCGGGAGAAGCCCACGGCATGCGGAAGGCGACTTATAATGGTGTCTGATCATGGACCATGCGGGTCTACAGCGCGTTTACGTGCGCCTCAAAGAGATGTCAGTAATTTTACGGGGCCGCATTTGACGGCCAGACCCTGCCGGGGTCGCGGGACTGTCTCAATAGGTAACCGTGATCCTGGAACGTAAAGGGCTATTGAAAGATCACCGTAGATTTTAGTCAGTACAAGTCTGACAGTCCCTCCCGCCCCGCCGCAGCTAGGAGGTCTCATTTGATGATTTTACCACGATAAAAAAAGGACAGAGAGAATAGACTTCTGTGTGTTGATGGTGTCAGAATGCAGATCAAGATTATCACTACAGCCATTGATAACCCAACAAAGCCTTGCGCAGATACTTACCTACATACTTACCCAATATATGTATAAAATATGCATGATCTATTTTTTATTTTATAATAGGTTCGCTTTCGACCACTATCATCGCCGCGGTGAAGCACGTTTACCTAGAAGTAACTTATTCACTCCTAACTTGAAGACCCCAAGGTTATAGCTATTATTTTCTTTGTTCACAGACAAGTACTAGACCGCTATCCGTTCATGGATCGCACCAGGGTAGGTATCTGGGGCCACAGCTACGGCGGGTATGCGACGCTGCTCACATTGATCAAGGATGAAGAGAGGATGTTCCAGTGTGGTATATCCACGGCTCCCGTCACCTCCTGGCTTTATTATAGTGAGTTTAAACTTCTCCTTATTTTTGTTATCGTGTCGATGACAATCCATATTGATTCTTCCCAGAATTGGGCCACGCACGAGTCGTTTGGCGTTCTCAGAAATGTTCATAAAGTCCTGTAACGAACAGTCGACAGAGCATGATATTAAGTGTCTCATCGTAGTGGAGCAGCACCACACTTACACTCCAGAGCTGAGTTACCAATGTATTTCCACTTGAGCAGATTTTTAGTTTAAACTTTATTGTCTAGGAATTTAGAGTTGGAATTTATTTGACTCGTGTCCCGAAGAGAACATACGTCGTGAGTGTCACATGATTCCTATGATGTCTGAGAGGCATCGATTGTGACTTTAGAGGGGTGTGTTTTACCCGCAAAGGAGAGCTCTCCCCCTTGATTTGACTGGTTTTACGTGTTTTTTGAAGTTGTTCATAAATCTGTCATGATTTTCTGCATAAGATTACGGTTATACCCATTTTTAGGTATGTCAAGGTCATATAACGGTTTCCGTATTTAAAATAACAAATCAACAGTAAGAATGCAGCATAGTTGGTAACTGTGTGAGTGAAAATATATATTTTATGTTAGACTGATTTTACCGTAATAATAGAAGTCCACAATAGTTATTATTACAATTTTATTCCACTTTTTACCGACTTCAAAAAAAAGGAGGTTATCAATTCGACCCGTATGTATGTAATATTATCAGAACTGCCCAGTTTTCATATATGTTAGTCTATATCAGCGTCTGAACAAATGTGCCAAATTTCATAGGTGTGTGTATGTATGTATGTATGTATGTATGTATGTATATATGTATGTTTTTATGTTTGTGCACGCATATCTCCGGAACTATAAGTTCGATTTAAGTAATTCTTTTTTTGTTGTACTAGGTATTGTTCAACTTAGGGTATACTGCAAGTTTCATCAAAATCGGTTCAGTAGTTTTAGAGATATGGATTTTTTTATGTTGTGACGGATTACAAGATTAGTGCATAATTATGTAAGAAAATTTTGTATTTTACAAGAGTTTGGGTTGAATATGTAATAAATAAACTAAAAGGGTAAAATAAAAACTTTTTTTTAAAAAAGTACCGACTTCAAAAAAAATACAAAAAAGTTTAAAATAACTTTTCTTTCGGAAGTCGGTAGCTTTGTTTTGATGTGTCATTGACTATTGCCACCGACTTCCGAAAGAAAAGTTATTTTAAACTTTTTTGTATTTTTTTTGAAGTCGGTACTTTTTTTATTAAACAATAAATTCAACTTCTACGGCTCGAACAGTTTTATTCGCGACTACCATGGATTAATTCGACCTGCTCGGCTCGAGGCACAAACTAGACTTCCTTCCTTGATAAATAGACTATCCAAAACAAAAATATTTTTTTAAATTCGGACCAGTTGCTGAGATTAGCGCTGTCAACCAAACAAACTATTTAGCTTAATGCTTAACTGATATCCAAGGAGCCAATAACTATAACTCCTCATAAAATAACCATAAATTTTATACTGTTATGTAAGGCATTATTTTTGTATTAAAAATATTATAGAGAAAAAATAATTTATTCAAATAATTTCATATTTCACATAATGTTTTATCGACACTTTCTTTAGCACCTAGGTGTTTGAAAGTTTTTTATTGTTAATGTGGGAATGCAAAACATGATTATTTTATGTAAAGATCTATAGTCAATGAGATAATAATCTATAATATTATTATAAAAGAGGTATGTTTGTAAAACCTGCATGCAATTTGTACACTCTCGAATACAAATGTTTCCTTGTATGACAATGTGACGTCACATACTTGTATGCAAAACATCCCTTTAAACGCGCCTTTACGGCGAACTTTGTCCATCACGAAATACAAATTGTCCAATATCTGTCCCCAGATACAATGTACACGGAGCGCTACATGGGTCTCCCTACCGAGGAGGACAATCTGAAGGGCTACCAAGATGGTGACGTCACTCTCCTCGCCGAGAAACTCCGTGGTCATGACCTCCTCCTCATGCACGGCAACGCTGACGACAACGTGCACTTCCAGAATGCGGCTAAGCTGATGACAGCACTTCAAAAGCTTGATATTCCGTTTGAACAGATGGTGAGTATCAACGGTCTGCCTTATGGAGCTTACCCAACTACAAGTGATCCTAAATTAAGGCCTATATCTCTAATTTCATGTTTATGCAAAATATTTCATTTAATGTTAGTACGACGTCTAGAATGGTACACTGAAAGGGGAAAAATATTATCACCTCTCAACATTGGTTTTAGAAAATCTCTGTCCTGTTTAGATTCTTTGAGCCGCCTAGTTACTTATATACAAAATGGTTTTTCTAAAAATATACCTACGGTAGCGTGTTTCCTGGATATAAAAAATGCATACAATAATGTATCTGTTGATGCAGTAGTTAAAGTTTTGGATGAACTTCAAATTGGATCAAAATTTTGTACTTACATATGGTCATTTTTGAATGAGAGACATCTTAAAATTAAAACAGAATACAGTGATATAATAATAGTTCGATGGTGTAACAAAGGTTTGGCTCAAGGAGACCCTTTATCCCCGCTACTATTTAATTTAATTACATTTAAAGTATGTCAACAACATCTTAATACAATAGTAATGTCACAATATGCAGATGATTTTGTCATATATGTTAAAGATAAAGACATTATGAAATGTGAAATGTATATGCAAAATGCGTTAGATCACATTGTCACCTCTCTAGCCGAACTTGGTCTCGAACTATCACCCAATAAATCTACATATTGTGTATTTAGTAGGGGCAGACGCAGAATACTACCGTCTCTTAAAGTCAATGAACAGTCAATAGCATTTTCACCATGCACTAAATATTTGGGTATGTGGTTAGACCAAAGTTTGCGTTGGAGTAAACACGTAAATGAAACCATCGCGAAAAGTTCAAAATTTTTGAATATTTTAAAGCTATTATCGGGAAGCTCATGGGGTATACATACGAAACATATACGTAAACTATACATCTCCTTAATTAGAAGTCGACTGGATTATGGTTCGTTCCTCTATGACTGTAGTGCCAAAGCACATTTATTGAAACTGGACAAATTGCAAAACCAGGCCCTAAGAATAATAGGGGGTTACATTAAAAGCTCCCCTATTCATGTTATGGAATCAGATTTATGTATATCACCTTTATATTTAAGAAGAAAATATTTAGCATACAAATACTGTCTAAAAAGCAGGTCGTGGTCAAATAACGTCACAATTAGTCTTGTATCCGAGTTGAGCGACTATTGTCTTACTTCTTATTGGCAAAACAAAACAAAACCATTACTTGTGAAAGTATACAATGACGTTAGACATTTAGCAATTACAGCATCAGAATATCTTAAAATGTTTAGTTTAGAAATCTGGACATCCTATATTCAAAAAAACATTATAATAGAACTTAAAAGTTTAAACACCTCTAAACGTAACTATAACCCAAATGTGTTACTGAGTGATATTGTAGCAGAACTGAACACAATATATTGCGGATGGCATAAAATTTACACTGATGCATCTAAAAGTACTCAGGGACAAGGAGCGGGGTTATTTGACCAGACTTTAGAAAACAAGTTAGGATATAAAATTAATTGTGATATATCAATTATGTCGCTGGAGCTCATAGCAATTTACAAGGCAATTAATTATGTCCTAAATCAAAATTTGAGAAAAGTAGTAATTTTGTCAGACAGCAAAAGCGCACTCCAGCATATCGCTCGATGCGCCTCTGGCTACAGCAGAGGTACATCGATAGCGTATGATATCTTAAAACTTATTATTTTACTTAAAAACAATAATATAGAATGTAGATTGCAATGGGTTCCAGCGCATATTGGGCTTAAAGGTAACGAAGAGGCTGACCGTATATCCAAACAAGCAGTAATAGACGGATGTGTACTTAATTATGTACCTGATTACTGGGAATATATAGCAAAATTTAAATCTTTATGCTTTAATTACTGGAAAGAACATTTTCTTAAAAAATCTATGGATAAAGGCATTTGGTACAAAAGCATTCAGGGTCAACCATCTCGTGTTCCCTGGTTCGAAAATACTAAATTGGACAGAAATTATGTAAAATTGATATTAAGACTCCGTTCTGGGCACTATCCATCAGCAAAATTCGCATTTCTTATGAAAAAGGCTGACTCTCCTAATTGCACAGTTTGCAATCAAATTGAAGATGTACAACATCTACTGATGGAATGTGCTCGGAACAGAGTAGAACGAGAGTTATTCGTGAATGACTTTAAAATAAACAAGTTAGATGTAGGCATAATCCAATCCATCTTATCTGTACCATCTTCGGATATAATTAAAAAGTTGTGCCAGTTAATTACTGTCCTCCACGAATAACTCTTATTCATTAGCTTTTATGTGATATTGTAACTTTAAGCCAATTTATAAATGTAAAAAGGTACGATGGGGCTGACATATCTTTGATAAAAGCCCCTAAACAAAACCTAGATTAAAAAAAAAAAAAAAAAAAAAACTACAAGTGAAAATCAACCTTACCACTACGACACAAATGATATAAAATACATTGTTATCTTACGGGTAGATGAAAAAACAAAACACGATCGCCACGACGACGTCAAGTCAATCGAATTGCATCATTATTTCTTAGTAGCAAGGTCGATTTTCATTTTTGGTTAGTAGAAATTGCATTTCACACGAATAGCATTTTTTTTTGTTTTATGACAAATACATTTTTATGGCAAATAAACTAGTGGCCCGTTCCAGCTTCGCACGGGTATATTAAGAACCGCTCGTCCTATTTTGTGCAAACTTCATATAAAGCATCTATTAAATAGTTCGAACAAAGCCTAAACATTTGATTTGGATAGGTGAGCCCGTTCTTGAGTTATATCATTACAACGAAAAGTGGCATTGATTTTTATATATAAGAAGATATCGCGTCATGGGTAAAGTCCCTTAGGGTCAGTTCATTGCGAATGCCGGCCACTGTAGGCGCCCGCATGCGGACGGCGAGTAATGGGTGACTCGCCGTCCGATTATGGACCATGCCCTGGTCGACGGCGCGTCGTGTTCCACGCGCGCCTCAAAGAGCTGTCAGCAATCTGACGGGCCCCCCTTAGAGGGCCAAAGCTTGGCGGGGTCGCGGGACTATCTTATTAATTCGAACGTAAAGGGCTATTGAAGGACACCGTGAATTTTAGTCAGTTCAAGTCTGACAGTCCCTCCCGTCCTGTCTTGGGTGGGAGGACGCATGGGATGATTTTACCAATTAAAAAAAGGTCACTTCGCACTATGGTGAACAGGTGAATTTTTTCGTTTTTTTTTAAACAGAAATACAGTTTTAATTAATCTGTTTTGTTTGCAGTCGTACCCCAATATTAACCACAATTTGGGAGGAGACGTGGCCCTTCACAGATACAACGTAATGGATCGCTTCTGGACGCGTTGTCTCAAGCTGGAAGATTGAAACTAAACGTACTTAGCTACCTAATTAATATATGCACCTATTTAATACCATATAGTTAATTCTCTGAATGTACCTACGCTTAGAAGATTTTCAACTGTTTGTGAGTGGGATAGAATCAAAAAGAAATAGAAATGGACTTTTTGGGCGCGTTGACTGTATGCCCTTCCTTTCCCTGGACTTTTTGCCCAAATAAATTTCAATGCTCAGTGACCGGGCATATATTTTGGAGTAAACTCGTTTATGCCCAATATGCCTAGTTTATGCCCATTTTGTTCATAAATGTTTTTGCCCTCGACCCATCTCTAAGAAGAAATTAATAATAGGTAGGAACTTTAGTACCCAGAACAGTTTATATCGTACGAACGTATTTTTGCATGTAAATACAATCTATAATCAAACACGATTGATTTTGTAAGTAACATTCCACGATTTGTATTGTTGTTATAACTATTTATGCTTTTAATACATTTTACATAAGTTTAATTTAATTGATATTTTCAATAAAGTTTTATATGAAGTTGAGGTTTTTTATCATGGCTTCTGAATTATTATTGGTTGGTATCAACGACCATTTATATCTAGACGCCTCATGCACGATCTGACTAACGAAAATTTTCTGCCAAGTCGCTGAGGTATGGAGGGGGTTCGCATCGGCGTCGGGAGGACGATGAAGTACCTGGGACTCGTCCTCGACAGCCGGTGGAACTTCAGGGAGCATTTCCTGAGTTTGGCCCCAAAGCTGAACCGGGCAGCAGCCGCCCTCAGGCGACTGCTGCCTAATCTCAGCGGGCCAAACGCCTCCTGCCGTAGGCTGTACGCCGGTGTCGTGCGGTCCATGGCCCTCTACGGGGCCCCCGTGTGGGCCCTGAGCATCCGGACGCGACCACTAAAGTTGGTCGCATGCCAGAGGGTCATGGCTATCCGGATGATCCGGGGATACCGCACGATCGCCGGCGAATCGGCCAACCTGCTTGCCGGATTACTGCCCTGGGATCTGGAGGCGACTGCCCTCCAGCGCGTCTATGAGTGGCGCGTGGAGGCGCAGAGCCGGGGTGCTTCCCCGCTGCCTCGAGAAGTCGAGGCGCGGCGAGAGGAGGTCCGGCGCGATCTCAGGGCAGTATGGAGGGGACGACTGTCGCAACCGACGGCCGGGCACGCCGCAATCGCGGCGGTAAGACCCCTCTTTGAGGAGTGGCTGGATAGGAGTCACGGCGTCCTAACCTACCGCATGACGCAGGTCCTCACCGGACACGGAAGTTTCGGGAGGTACCTGTGTCTAAGGAGAAAGGAGGAAACGCCTGGGTGTCACCACTGCGAAGATCGCACGGAGGACACAGTAGAGCATACGGTGCAAGACTGCCCCGCTTGGGCAGAGCACCGACGTGTCCTCACGGCGGCGATAGGCGGAGACCTCTCGCGCCCGGCATTGGTCGCGGCCATGCTGCGGGGCGAGACGGAGTGGGAAGCGGTCGCCTCCTTCTGCGAAGCAGTCATGCTCGCGAAGGAGGAGGCGGGCCGCGTGAGAGAGAGGACAGTGTCCTCCCTCCGCCCCACCCGCAGTGGTGGACGCCCACGGCGACGGACGTCGCAAGACGATCTCCGGCCACCGTAGGCGCGGGCATGCGGGCGGCGAGTAAAGGGCAACTCGCTGCCCGACCATGGACCATGCCCGGGTCGACGGCGCGTTGTGTTCCACGCGCGCCTCAAAGAGCGTCAGCATAATGACGGGGCCCCCTCTGTAGAGGGCCAAAGCCTGCCGGGGTCGCGGGACTTATCTCATTACCGTGACCCCGGAACATAAAGGGCTATTGAAGGACACCGTGGATTTTAGTCAGTACAAGTCTGACAGTCCCTCCCGCCCTGCCCGGGGTGGGAGGACTCATTTGATGATTTTACCACGCAAAAAAAAAAAAAAAAAAGTCGCTGAGGTACGACGTAAGCGAGGGGGACGGGGTACTGCGTTCTGATTGGCTAACTCTAGGTCAGTGCGACGAGGGGACTCACAGGAGTGGTCGAAACTAATACGAACTTAAGACTTTTTTGCCTAATGTGTTGACAGACATCGGTCGCCTGTGATTAGGAGTCTAGATATAAATGGTCGTTGGTTGGTATATATCCAACATGGCGCGATGGAGCGACTTACTATCAATTTTTTTATTTTGCTCAAGAAACGTACATCTAAGGAGTGGAATTCCCAGCCGGGGTCTGTCTTTCCTGATAGCTACAACATTGGGGTCTTCGAGTCAATAGGTGCGGCCACACAGAACGAGCAGCCTCGCGAGGCATTTGCTGCGCGAAGCAGCTCGGTTAGTGTGGACGTGTCTCGGCCGAGGAAAGCATGCGCGCTGCCGCGGGCGGTCGTCCGAGCGCCCGCCCGAGCTATTCAGTGTCGGCTTTTGTTTTGCTCGCGCATATTGTTTCGTGTCTCGGTCAAGAAACAATTGCGCGGCTGCCTCACGAGGCTGCTCGCTCTGTGAGTAAATTAATAAAAAGAGAGGCAAATGCCTATTTCCAGAAAATTCATGTTTCAGATATTTTTAGATAAGCTTCCTGCTCAACTAGTTTCTTAGTACAACTTTCTAGAAGCATGCAACAGTTGCATTCACTTTCATTCCTGGGTTCACATGGAAATTAAGCAAAGGTCACCTACACTAGCGAGCAAAAAAATGGAATCACTAACTTGGAATTGATTCGGGATAGTTCCTTAAATAATGGTGTGATATGAATGAATTTGCGGTATCAATTTAAAGTTAACAGTTAAACCTTTATAAAATGGTCTCATTTTTATTATTCTAAAGATTGCTCGGAATCAGAGTACCTAAGTGATTCCATACTATTGTTCTGGAGTGTATAATGAACAGTGGTAGCAGACGGCTCCGAATTTTATCTTTCCACAAAACACTTTAACCTCGTATAATGTAAATACGACGGCACGGTTAGCGCAGTGGCTGAGCGATTGGACTGCTGAGCTGCGTGTCGCGGGTTCGATTCCCGCACGGAGCAAATGTTTATATGATCTACAACTAGTTGTTTCGGGTCTGGGCGTTTGTGTATGTGAGTTTATATGTTTTTAAACGCACCCACGAAACAGGAGAAATTCTTAGTGCGGGGCAATGTTTAAAAAAAAAAATGTCTTCAGAGTTAAGTACCTAGATACTCACTTAAACAACTCTCTCATAATAACAAATATTTGTTCGCAAGCGACTGCTGCGCGTCGGGTTCTGGGTTCGATTCCTGCGTCGGGCAAAAAATGTTTTTTGGTTTTTTTGTTAGAATTTTTCAGTAGCAGCCCGGAGTTTCGAAGTTGGCGGTATAATACCCCGTGTCTCGGAAAGCAAGCTTGATCTCTCTTCAGTCGTGTCGGAACTCTGATTGCCGTCCCTTCGGACTACGGGGTAAAGGAACAGAGAGTGCGCCTGTCACTGCGCACATACTTGTGCACTATTAATATGTCCCGCGCAGATGGCTAATCTTCGCTGAGATTGGCTAACGTGGACGAAATCGGTCAGCACGACAATTTTTTTTTATATTACTTGACTCATAAAGGTAAGCGTCCACAGGTCCGCATCGTACGTATCGGACGCATCAAATGGATTAATTAGACTGCGTCCACTGTATCGGCAGCGATCGGATTGCCGGCGCGAGTATCAGCAATCGGATTGCCGATGCCACCTTCATGTGGATTTTTTTAGTGATCGTACGTTCGGAAAGTTTTTGTGAGAAAGGAGGAAAGCGATGAAGAAGTCGTTATTGCTTGTTTATTAGCAGAAGAGGAATACAAGAAAAAAAAAAGAAATGGAAATGGTTCAGTAAGCGTGCGAGGCGCGTCCACTGATCGGCATTCCGTATGATGTCATCGGTACGCATCGCTTGTAGGCATTGTCGATGAGCCGTCCGTACGATGCGGATCAGTGGACGCTGTTGTATGAGTTTTAATACGAGGCAAACTAAAATCCGTTACGTACGATACGCGCGATGCGGACCTGTGGAGGCTTACCTTAAGACTGAAATTAAGGTCAATCATAAACGTTATACCTATCCCACATTATCCCGCATCATAATATTAAGTAAATAATTATGTCTGTATCGCGTATGCAAAGTATCTAGGTTTATAGGCAAAGAGCGGATAGTAAAATATTTAAACCTGATGCGGGAATCGAATTGCAACGCAGAGTGTAAAAGTAGGTACCTACACGTTTTATTTGAAGCAGGTAGGTCTGAGTGTCTGACAGAATCATCAAGGGGTGTAAGCTCGCCGTCCGATCAAGGACCGGGTCTAAGTCGACCTATTTCGCGGACCTCAAGGGGCTGTGCGTCTGCCTTAAAAGGGCACCGCGGACTGAAGGAACAGCTCAGTTTTTAGTCGGCTAAGTCTGACAGTCCTTTCCGAAGTGAACAATGACCCCTTAGGACGTCTGGTTAAGAAAACATAAAACTATATACAGGCCCTATCTTCAACTTATTTGCAAATGCAGTAAACCTAAGCGACATTAAAACTTCACGACTCATTCGCATCGTATATCAACCATGCATGGACATTGCATTAAAACCAGTCTGGCTATCAAATGCCGTCACAATCTAGATTTTTTTACCACAAAACCTGTTCCCTTTATCCGCATTGTTTCACTTTTTTCAAACACGACACTGGCGCCATTCATCATAAGTTGACCCAAAAATGTCACTCGAAATCTACTGGATTCATTTCAATCGATTTCGCATACAACGCAAAATTTAATTAAGGTGGTCGCGGGACTAACGAGCTACCGTGACCCCGGAACGTAAAGGGCTATTGAAGGACACCGTGGATTTACGTCAGTAGGGGAAAGGTGTACGAGATGATTCACATAAGGGAGAAAGCTTGTAGTTTAAATGATATTCTACTTAGCGCAGATGTAATAACGTATGTCCATAGTACATTTATTTATCTTTTTGTTGTAATAATCAAAATATTAAATTTTAAGATGTTTTACTATTATAAATCAATTTTTTAAAGTTAGTTAGTTAGGTAGGGGCAAGATGATCCCAGGATCATGTTGCCCCCCTCCCATGTCGGGATTATCATAGGTTCTGGTAGAATTAACATAAAACCAAAGTCAGGATTTTTTTCACCTAAATATTTGATGCCATTCTTAACAGCATCCAGCACTTTGATCGTGGAGTCTTTCGACCACAAACCGCGGTTAGATTTTCTTTTATATTTACGAGGCATAGTCTAAAACAAAATATGGTATTTTTTATATTTTTGTAATTGTTATTTTTTTTAATAATGCAGGCAGTTCATATAAATAAAGTTATATTTATTACATAAACTAAAACATAATAAAATACAAATGGTTAAAAAATATCCCCGTAGTATGGTTTCCCGTGGGGATCATCTTGTACACTGGTAACATAATCATCTTGCCCCAACATAAACTTTTCTATTCAATGTTCGATAACTTAAACTATGTGGTTTCAACTGTTACCATGCATGCTGTTAAAAAAAAACAAAATAGAGTAATATACAAAGCTAACTAAAATAACAGCCTCAACAATAAAATACCTACATATGTAAATGAAATCTGGCATGTGGCATGATAACACAATTCTATCATGAGACCATTGACTGACAAATTATCGACTAATGAATTGAGCAGATTACGAAAAATTGAGTTTAGCATAATTGCAATGGGATCGTGTTGGAAAGACGAATAAATGAAAATAGCAGACTAGGCTCCTAGTCCGCTATTGGCTGCCTGCTTGGTTGCAGAAATCTGCAGCAGCCCATCTGGCTTATTGGAAGGGGAGTTGCAGTGCTGGAATCCAATAAATAGAAGACACTTGACACCAGATTTTGGTAGTTATTTGAGCCCACTGCAAGGTCAGCTAACTAACAGCAGTGGTTTTTAATAATTGAAGAAGCATTGCACAACGCTTCTAATAAAGCCGATGACAGCATAATAACTAAGTCTACATGACGTAGGTATTCGTATATATACGAAACATACAGATAGTAATTATCGGGTTAAGTACGTTTTAACAGCGGTTGCGTCTGCGCCGGTGATGGTGCTCTATTGTGCTCTGTTGCGTAACGGAGCTGGCCCTTCCCGTCTCCTTTCACTTTATTTCTATTGATCGTCGCGTCTTTAAGTGTTTGAGGGTCATCTTTCTGTGCATTGGTACTTGTTGACCAAGCCGATCTTTTGATGGAATAAGTAGGTACAGATACTAGCATGTCAACCTTTACTCAATATGAACCTTTGGATCTTGTGATAAGTAAAACTCAAAGAGATATTTTTCATTCTCACGGATAAGCACAGATGTGGGTTATTCCCCTAGCATGAAAGTGTGACGTAATACATCAAGTGAATTCGTCAAAAATTGGAACTAATTACTGGTATTTTAGATTCAAAGGTGGTATTTAGTTTACTTTAATGTCAATCACTCACTCGTGCTAGCGCTGCTGATGGCGAAATATCGGCAAGCAGAAGTCAACCTCACGTCGGAAAAATCACGATACTCGATAATGACGAACACGATGTAAAGAGGAGGATAATATCTTACTCAGAACCAAAGATCAGTGTGTAACCAAGAATTGTGCAACTAAAATTAGCTACCAGCAAACTGTATGGTTCAGTATTAACAATAAACATGTTTCTAGTAAACTATTTGTAGTAAATATTACAGAACAACTTTACAAAACATTACACTTAATTCTAAGTTTATGTTATGCGTATTTCCATTCGCAATTACACTGCAAACCGTGTGTCGATAATAATTGTACGCACCGGGACTAAGGCTTGATACGTCCGTTATTCCTAATGCGCACAGTGTGGCTACGTTCAAACCAATTGAGCCTGGTACTTTGAATTACCTAAGACCCTACTGACCCGACCTAGCCCAATCGCGATACCCTAGCAACCTAATTACCCTAGTTCCCTAACCTACCATACAAACCATACCAATTTACCAGAAAGAAGTCTGTTACAAGGAGACCTACGGTAACAGACGGAATTTGGGTAGGAATAGGGTTTGTGTATGTAGTGCAATGTACACAGGAAATGATTTTCACTGCCAATCCCACAGACTCATAGGATTGATTACGGCTAAGGGTGTCTTGGCCACAGTGAGGGAGTAACGGAAGATGAATCAAACTCGGCTCCTACTTGATGACTGCTTTATTACAATTATTATATACAGATTTTGTGGTCAATACACATTGATGTCTATTTACATGTGTGTTGTATGTGTATTGAGCCGATGAGGCGAAGATCTAGTAGGTCACTTCTTAGCGCTGACGGTGTGTCGGTGTTGCCGGTGCACGGAGCGAATGTATGTAGCTGATGCTGCACTGCTGTTGTTAGTGACCATGTTCAAGGTTGAACAATAATTGTGGGTAGATAAACACTCGACACGAACAATGAACATAATTTAATTTGTTAACTTTAGTGTAATCTTCGATTGATATGTTTCTGAATAGGTACACGGAAAAAAAGGATGTCTTATATTAAGACAATATCGTATTGGTCAAGACAAATACTGATTCATATAATATATGGGGAAAACAATATATTTTTGAATGAAGTAAAATATTGTTTTAGTTATATTGTCTCCTTCGAAGACATTAGACTTGAATCAAGAATTATTAAGTTTAATTTAAGAATATCTTCAGTAAAATCTATACACCGTGACTTTTTAGTCGTCTTACAAAAGCAGCCCAGTTCATGTATCCAATGACTAGAACACGTTTTCAATAAAAAAATATGTATTTAAGAGATTTGAAAAATTTAATAATAAGACTTTAATTGATTGGTTATTATGACACAAGGCGTAGTTAAAAAGGCCCTTGTCTCATAAAAAATGGAAATGGAATTATCTGCCCGACTATTGCGCTGGGTAGGTATACTTTACAGACTGATACGTAAACATTTTAACAGGGTGTTTCATATTTCTAATGTACCTATTTATTAAAAATAAAAATTATTATTAACGATTTAAAAAAAATTAAACTCGCCTAGAGGTATTTTAGGTCGGATACATTAAGTGGACGACTTTTGTAAGACGACTAAAAAGTCACGGTGTATATTTTCTTCAATTAAGATTGTAATAGTCTTGAATCAAAAATATATTCTTACGTCAAGAATTAAAACCAAGTATTTATTATTCTTAATTTAAGTAAACAGGTTTTCTTCGACTGAGCACATATACTTACGTTAAGAAAATATTTATTTGGATTGAAACAATTTTTTTAAGAATATTGATATTCTTCGCAGAAGAGATCCTTTTTTTCCGTGTACTCATGGTGTTTTTTAGGTGACAATCAAGCATCCGATACGGCCTGACGCAAAGGGATCACACCAGATTGTTAACGTCTGCGACACTTGTTTGTAATATTGCCTGCACGTTGCCGACCCTGTAGAACCTTTATACGCTCTTTTTTAAAAAGCCTCATGTTTTAGCTCATTGGAAAACTTCGGAGGGGAGTTCTTTCTACAACCTTATCATCCTCGAGAAAAAACACCTCTGAAAACGGGATG
Source organism: Agrotis exclamationis (assembly GCA_950005045.1). Lineage (NCBI taxonomy): Eukaryota > Metazoa > Arthropoda > Insecta > Lepidoptera > Noctuidae > Agrotis > Agrotis exclamationis. Next base: position 8,898,703 of record OX465421.1, read on the forward strand.
CACTCGACCATTCGGTCTAATCTATTATCGCTACTAGCATTTACCATTATCTATATGTTTTAGGTCGTGGGTTCGAACCCCGTCAGGCGCATTACTTTGTGTAATTTATTTCAACACCACTGCTCTAAAAACGGTGAAGGAAAACATCGTGAGGAAACCGGCATGTTCTAGAACCAAAAATTCGAAGACATGTGACATCTACCAATCCGCACTGGGCCTGGGTGGTAGATTACGGCCCACTCCCTCTCACAGAGAGGAGGCCTGTGTTCCAGCAGTGGGAACATTTATAGGCTGATGATGATGATAAGGGCGGGCGTGTAAGTATTAAAAAAAGGCGAGCATTGTATACTTAGGTACGGAGTTTTCAAAGCGATAAATACCTATTAGGATATCTACTAATTATCAAATGTTCTAGGTAGTTAAATACTCGCAATCATAACCATTTACCGCTTACCGTTCTCGATTACACCAATTAACAAAGCTAATAATATAGAACATTTTGTATGTTTTATTTATAAGTGGAAACTCGGTCAGTACGAGTATAGCTTAATAACAATACATTTTGTAGGTACTACCACCTACCCACTACTACCTATTTTTAATAGGTATTATGCAGGGAAATGATTAGAAACTATTTTAAATCATCAATCAATTGGTAGCCAGACCGATCGCTAATGTTAAAGCAATGACATCATGGGTAATGTTACCTTCTCCGGAAGTGTTCGTAGCAGTTTCTACGGCATTTACCGTAGAAATAGAAGAAATAAATAATAAAATAAACACTGTCCATAGAATGATTTGAATCGGACGTCGCATTAAATGTAGATGTGATTTAAAAATGAATATTAGAATGTCACAATGAATAGAATTCGTTCACTTATTCTCTTCAATGCGACCTTGTTTTTAGGTTTTAACCTCCTTATGTCTATACTGCAAAGAATAAGTACCTGAGAAAGATTTAAGAATAAGGGAATGTAGGGTTAGACTCAAGTCAAATCGAATAATACAAGTATTTTGAGCCAATTAATTAGGACATTGTTCCAATGCACACTGAGCGTTTCCAAACGTCTTTTATAATGCGAACAGCGAAGGAGTGGAACTCTCTGCCTGCGCCTGTGTTTCCGAACGCATACAACCCTAATCTCTTCAAAGTTAGAGTAAACAGGCTTCTCCTGGGTAAGCTCGCTCCATCGTCGACCTTGTCTTAGTAGTTCCTGACCTAGACTAAAGTCAAGAGCAAACACATAATACACACAAAAAATGACGAAAATGTCCGAGTATAACGCCTGCCGGGGCCGTGGACACGGAACTGTCCAAACGGGTAACTGTGGCCCTGGAACATAAAGGGCAATTGAAGGAACACTTTCGATTTTAGCCAGTATGACGTTGACGCCTAAAAAAAAGGGTCCGAGTGACTCCGAATTATTATAACAATAAAAAATATTTTCAGTTAAGCATATTACCCCGCCTACAATATTTACATTACTTCGAACGCGTCCATAATTAAAATAAAATAAAACTAATTTATTTTATTTCTTACAGTTGCATGCTTGTACAATCTTAATTGCTAGGTATGTTACAACATAGCAATTCGATTTATAAAAATAGATTAATATTCATGTTATAATTCATATAGAATAATAATATTATAATTGTATTTTTCATAGGATTTGTGAAAAAACGAGTAAACGAACACCCCTTCCCATTTTGTGGCTTAGGAAACATTTTCCTGGCTATTCGAGCCAGGAAATTTATTTAAAGATTATTAAGAATAAGTCACTGCATTATTATTGGATTATATCAGGAAATAGTCTACAAAGAGGTCCAGTATGGATTAGTTTTGAGTGTGTCCATACGTTATATAAAAATACATGATTCATAATATTTAACTAAACTATCAAAATAAACTAACGGCTTTTAAAGATGCCGTTAATTTCTTAAAAGGTTAAATGTCACTTGATGACCGATCGTATCTTTTTTTTCTAGTCACATCGTATGTGGTTCTATAAAGGTCTCAATTTCTCCAATATATTTGCCAACTGTTAGTGATGTTGGCACAGATTTACATTTTTCTTGTTGCAGATTCGTGTTGCATAGTATTTTATTATGGGTGATATTTCAAGCGGCTTCTATTAAATAGCTTTATTGTCCACTAATATTAACGTATTTATTGTCCACAAATAAATTGATTGATCAGCAAAATGGACACAAAATAGGCCAAGCCAAGGCGTAGCCGACAGAACCCCGCCGCGCAGGGCTTCTATTTCTATTTGTAGGGTTCCTCACCAAACCGAACTCTTGGGGTACCCCCAAAATTCATCCTAGTTTGGATGAATTCTTTCTTATTTTTTGCATAACCCTTAGCTCTCCACGGAGTATAAAACATCCATAAAGAGTAATCTGAACTACCTAATAACTTATAAATACCATTAATTTATCACTATCGTTGACCATTTTTTTAACGACGTCAATCTTGCTATATTCTGTGTATTGCTATTTTTGTGTGAGTTTAAATGTTTGTTTAACACGCCCGCTATAAATGAGAAAATCCTTATGTTTCAAACTTTAAAGGGGGCTGATTCTAGGAGGCACAGGATAAGAACATTAGGGGAGGCCCCATATCTTCAAGGAGCTTTTATCCTTTGCCTGGTGGTAACTATCGATAAACATTGTATCACAAAACCTTGGTATTGCCTACCCAAAAACTTTTCCGCCTTGACATTGCAACCTAATTATGAAACAAAATAAATATGAAACAAATCTGCATATCCAGGAATTCAATGAACCTTTAATTCCACAAATAACTTTTAAAGATGAAGGAGAAACCGGATTTTAGAAATGGAGGTGTTATGGTTAATAATAAACCTGAAGGTCGTTCAAAATGTTCTGGCGAAAATTAATTTTACGATACAAGAAAATACTCAGAAGTATCGGCAGATATTTAAGGATATAAGAAACAAGGTGAACAACCGATGGGGAAGAAAAGTTCTCGAGTGGCCATAGGACGCAGCATAGACAGGCCTCCCACTAGGAGGACTGACGACATCGTGAGAGTCAAATTGTCATTCGGCGTGGGTGGTCCTATGTTCAGCAACGGCCGATGTCCGGCTGTTCCAGTTCTTCGTAACTGCATTGAAAAGTGAGGATGTTCTCGTGATAGATCGCTTTGTGTAACTGCTGCAAAATAAACCAAATTTATTAGTCCACAGCGTCGTTGGGAGAAGCGTCGAAATGATTTCGACTGCACTTTTTTGGCCCTGTCCTGCTGTGGATTTGTGTCTGTGTCGTATAGCATATTAAAACTGTACCGTACCTTCGTTAAGAAGGCAACTTCTTACAAAGTCTTCTAGTTTCCAGGCAATGGGTTTTAAAGCAAGCGTGCTCCTTTCTTTTACCCATCATCACTTACTATTAGGTGAAAAAAGTAGGGTGGGAGAACATTGGTGGTAGGCATTAACCCAACGTGAGCTAAACATGAATAATGACGGGATAATTTAACCAGTTAAATTAGTGATGGCATGGCCCAGTGGTATCGGCCTCGATTTTCGAGTTGTAGATCGTGGGTTCGAACCCCGTCAGGCGCATTACTTTGTGTAATTTATTTCAACACCACTGCTCTCAAAAACGGTGAAGGAAAACATCGTGAGGAAACCGGCATGTCCTAGAACCATAAATTCGAAGACATGTGACATCTACCAACCCGCACTGGGCCCGCGTGGTAGATTACGGCCCGCTCCCTCACACAGAGAGGAGGTCTGTGTCCCAGCAGTGGGAACATTTATAGGCTGATGATAATGAAATTAGATTTAGGTCATCATTTAGGCTTGCGTCACTTTTCTAGGTTGAACTGTCAGCGCTGCAATATTATTTTGACTATAATTATGACGTTATACGATGGGTTATCCCCACTTCATCCCATTCGCGGTTCGTCCTATTCGAATTTCGTCCCAATGAGTCATTATTAAGAGGGGAGACACCACCGCTTTGATCGACTGTACCAAATCAAATGTTGTGCAAAGTTGAACTATCTTTCATCATTTTTATATTGGCACATAACAAGCAACACTCTCGTTATTTAGGTCGGTTTTCTTGTTTTATTTGTTTCTGATATTGGAAAGGATCTTGTATAAGAGCTCACATAATGCATGTGACGAGATCTCGAGATCAGCGGTCGTTGCACGCTTGCGTCACCGCCGCTGATACTAAGATTGCGAAGCGCTAACTGTGGCTTACTTTTTTAAAATCTAATTTATGTTTCTAGAACTAAATTTTATCAGGATGCTAAAGGTCGCTTAAATGATGAGTGTCATAAAGTTATGTTTTTTTTTTAGTATTGTTGGATGAGATCTACAATGAAATGGGTTAGCGACCCAGAAGGAACTGGAATTAATACTATTGTGAATTTGGTTCGAAGCGCACCAAGTTCGTGGTGCGGTCCGGACTAAGTTCGATCGTCTGTTACGGCTTTAACTAACATTAAGAACTGCTTGATACAGGACTCCGACAAGATGGTGATCGCGGACTAGGCGACATCGCAGATCTTTGACTGGAACTGTCTCGGGTCGTGGGACTATCTAAACAGGTTACCGTGACCCTGGCACGTGAAGGGCTATTGAAGGAACCTCGTAGATTTCAGCCAGTACGAGTCTGACAGGTGCCCAGGGTTGAACGGAAGGAGACTCATTTGATGATTTTACCACACAAAAAAAAAGATCACGATAGCCTACGGTACCTAGCATCGGCCTGATGCTGGGTACCGCTTGGTGGATCCCGCCTACTCCAAAAGTAGATACCTCTTTATTAAAGTTATATACCATACCCACTTTTATGGCATTATAAAAAATTACTCTGAGATACCTAGCTAAAGCTAGCTATATGTAAAAATTCAAATAAGACAAAAAATCAACGGGTTTTCCCAAAATAAGGAATATGGTAATAGCTGGTAGAAGCATAAAGCGTAACTAATTTGAATCTGAATCTGAATCTGAATCTAATTTGTCGTTGATAACGTGTTAATTGCATGTTTACGACAAACTGTAACACCGCACAGTACATAAGAGAAAAAAAAAAATACAAAAAAAACAAATTGGATTTTAGGATAATAACAACACAACATAGTTACTGGAAGAGATAGGGAAGCTGATCAGTCAGCCACAGTTCCACAGTCCCCGCAATGGCGTCCGCAGTCGGTAATCGCGCGCCTCCGCGTCAACTCGTGCGCAGGTCTTGTGCGGTGCGGTGTGTGAGTGATGTACGTTGATTGGACCATTAGCATTCATTGAGGAGGTCGAGACCTCGCATCCTGCGGTACTTGTGAGGACGCGTGTAAAATGGTGAGTATTTCCGTTTGTTTATTGATACTATCACGGTCACTGATAAGTTTGTTCAAAGGATAGGTATTTATGTTTGTTTGTTTGTTTGAATATTAAATATTTGGACTTACCTAAAGGAAATTATGTCACCAATGTTAACTTTTAAATGTAGACAGTTTACGTATATTATATTGTTTGAATGGTAGTTTTTTTTTTTATCTTTGGGGATAACTAGGAATTTGTCCTGTTGTGGGTGCCTTTACAAACATTGAAACACTAACACCCAGACTTGATGCCTTATCATAAGATTTCTGTAGGTATTTTATTTCGTAAGTACTTGGAGTATTTACTGCGTTTAATTGTATGGAAAATTGAAAAACCGTCCCTAGTGTAATGAACTAATGTTTTCCGTCTAATTACCGTCAAAATTCCATTTTACTTTACGTCACCAAAACGGGAAAAGTCATGATAGGGCCACCGGAACAACTATTTGTTTAAAGTTAACGTCATAGTGAAAATATTTAATTTTCTTGTGAGCTGTTTATGCGTACCTTGGTGTTTAAGTCCAAATACGTTCACTGACTTGAGGCTCACAAAAAATACCTTATTTTTATTACCTACAACGATTTGATTCTTTGGTTTTCTCAAGATTGGGACAATTTTATTGCGGCATGCCTTCATAAAATCTAAACTTAAAAGAATCGGCAAAAATACCTAAAATCAATTTCCTTTTATTTTAGCAAAGAAGAAAAGACAATTATGTTATTTCCTTCAACAGATACTAAGTTATATATAATTATTACATACATATGTAAAATAATTTATGCAAGTAAAACGAAAAAGTAAATTGCTAAATTATTTTTGACGTTACCCGCTCTTTGTAAGTAGCAGGTAAGTAGTTTTTACGATAAGAAAAACAACTTGACATTAAAATGAATATTTTGACACGCCATGCATGAAATGCGTTGAAAACCTTCACGAAGAAAAGCGGCTGCTGTATTTATTTGTGACATTAGTTCCACCAACGATACCAAACTTGCGCACACGCGTAGGTATCTAAATAATGGCTGCTACACACGTTATGAAAAATCGTTGCGATTTGACGGTACAGTTCAAACTGCAACGATAAATATACTACATGTGTGTATGAGAAAAACTACAGTTTGTCCGATTTTTCTCGACACGTTTCTCGTTGCAGTAACTGTACCGTTTTCGTAACGTGTGTGTAGCAGCCATAAGATTTTCATAAGACTTTGGCGTTGATGTAAACAATGCCACTGTGACTATGGCTATCACTAACTGTGCCCCACGGTTTTACTCGTCGTTTTTTCATCGCCCTGTTAACTATGTAACTTATTGTAGGTATTATAATTGCGCATCATCATCATCATCAGCCGGAAAACGTTCACCGCTGAACATAGGCCTCCCCCTTAGACCGCCACGCCGAACGACAATTCGCCACTTGCATCCATCGGTTGCCCGCGACCCTCACGATGTCGTCGGTCCACCTAGTGGGAGGCCTGCGCATAGTTTTAACAAAATCTTTCTCCAAAATAAGATACCAAAAAAAAAGAAAAACTCTTTTATTTACAAAATAATACTGCTTTTGGGTTGTCAAAAGTAAAATTTTGCAAAGACTATAGTGTAGTTTTTGAATACCTATATGAGATGTACACTTGTACAGTGTCTTAATGTGTTGTTGTTATTGTTTATGAAATGAATGAATCTCAAACAAAATTTAAAAGAATGGCTATTCAATTACTTGCACAATAATTTATAATTTCTTTCTAACCTGATTTGCCTTCAGTACATGCGTGGTTCTGTTCTAATTCTCCATATAATTATTTATTCCGTGGACAGTGGTGTGGGTTACATGTTTACCTCTATTACTCTAGTTCGTTGTTTACTAAAATTGTAACATGTAGGTAACTGTTTTATGTCCCAATAAAATAAAATAAATAAATTTTGCAGTGTTTTATGGAGTTAGTATTTTTTTTGCGCAGCCAATTGTTTTTTAATTATAACAATTACAACACTTAATTATACCAATCTGTAAATAACTCATCTTCTGCTGTTAGTTCCACTAATCTTTACAAGTTATGTGTATATAGGCCAAGCCTAATTATAATATTACTAGCTAGATAGCCCCCCCCCCCCTCTTATTGCCTATGTCACTCAGGACCAAAGCAGCTTTCAACTGGTGAAAGAATTTTTGAAATCGGACCAGTAGTTTTTGAGCCTATTGATTACAAACAAACAAAGTTTTCCTCTTTATAATATTAGTATAAATGAGAATTATTCTTGACCGCGTCGTCGTCGTCCACTAGCCAAGCAATACCGTCATATAAACACAACAATGACTTATTCAATTTAAATTCCGTTATGACTATCGTAATAGGTTACGTAGCGAAACAATAAAGATTACGAACAAACTAGCTGAACAGCGGGAGACGGAACGGAGAAAGAAGGATGCGATTTTCAAATTAGGGCTGATTTTTCAATAGTCTGATAACTTTTATCTGAGGAATAAAAATAGCGATTTGACATATTTTCTATAGATGAGCTGTCAAACCGCCGTTTTAATTTCTCAGATAAAAATTATCAGTCTATTGAAAAATCAGCCCTTAATTTATTTTCACTAAAAATCTACGGGTAACCCCTCTGTGCACATGAAACTGTACACAAACAATTTTTAATTTAATTTATTTTCACTACAAAGGTCTACTTGTTGGTAAAAAGAAAACAAAAAAAAAATCTACGGGTATTCCCCTCTGTGCACATGAAACTGCACACAAACGATTGCGCATAAAGAGTGTTCCACTTTTTATTTAATTTCCATTGACGTTTTACTATAGTCGCTGCCCCTTTCTACAAGTAGTGTATCATTGACACTTCAAGTGAATTATTTCATAGTAGAAAAATTCACCCTGTATACCTATACAGGGTGAATTTTTCTACTATGAAATTATTCTATTTGTAAACGCACCCCACGACCCAGGAGAAATTCCTAGGGAGATACAACGTTTTAAAAAAAAAAACTGGTTTATGACTCCTTCCAAATTGTTATCCTATACCATGACTCCATAAAAAGGGTCATTGTTTTTTAAATGAGAGGATGTGTTTGCTTACTCACGTACGAACATTATTGGTGATATCAATAATAATGTCCAAGTCATACGTATATAAATCTCAATAAAACCCCAGAAGGAAGTTCTTTGTGTGGAAAGTCATCATCACGAATTATTGTGGGAAAATAATGCACGAAAATGCTATTAAGGGCCATGTTTTTGAAAACTGCTTCCTCCAGTACTCACATTTGAGCCAAGTTCTAGCACAGAATTCTAAAACAGAAACTACTAGTAGTACCATTAAGTATTCTGTGGGACTAGGTAAGATGGCCAGCTCCATCAAAGTGTTTTTGGGTTTCTTGATCAGGATTTTCCAGGAGTCTGGATTTCTCCAGTTGGCAGTGGACATATAATTTCACGGGACTTTAATATGACTGACGAAATATGTGTTCATTTTAAGATAACTCTGCCTAAAGAGTTTGAGGATCTCAATGATGATGATCTTATTGACGCTTCCAAAAGGTTTTTTTTTGACGCGACGCAAATTGCATTAAAAAAATTTAGTACCTACCTATCACGAATTTCGTGGCGCGAACTCTATCGAGACAATTTAATAATGGATCACAGATAGATATTTATGAACTCTACCACAAATTCAAGACCCCAATTAAAAAACCAAGGTCGCCAAAAGGATGATAAACTTTCCAAATTGAATTGGAAACATTTTCCAAAGGCTAGGACGTCTAAGTAATTTTGGACACAAAAACAGATTGAGTAATGATGACCTGTAAGAGTATTGGCCATGGACGATGTAGATTGAAGACTATACATAAAGTGGTTCAGATAAAATATGGTGACAAAACTTTTCCAAATATCCTTACAACTTCCGCTGTTTTCTTAAAACAGAAAATTAAACCGTTAAAAAAAATAAAGTAAAAACAAGAATATAAAAATATAGTAGGTGTACGGGTTGCGGGTTTGATACCCGCATCGAACAAATATTTGTAAAATCTGCATATTTTTGACAAAAAAAAACGTTGTTCCGAGTATTTGTCTAGGTAGGTATGTGAGATTCTATGTTTGTTAACGCACTCATTATTTGCTAAATATATTTTTTTTGTCATCAGTCGCTGAAAACGATCATCAGTCTGGTCCTGGCGCTTCTGAGCAGCCACACGGAGTCGTCGCCGTACTTAACTAGTCGCCAAAGAACCTTCTCACTTGAGGAGGTGGTTCCATTGACCATCACCTTCTTTCCAGAACAATTGTCCATACAATGGATCTCAGGTAAGCCTCAATAAATACTTATTTTCAGCGTTCCTTATCTAAGTACCTCGTGGCTAAGTAATTATAGCTGCACAGGCCAATCTTCCGGGTTAAGTCGCGCTTGCTGAGGTTGGTCTGTGGATGGGTCACCATCTGTCATAGCGAGTTTCCTCCATGCCTCGAAAAGCACGTAAAGCCGTTGGTCCCGGCTGTAATTTGTAGATCTTCGATGTCACTAGTAGTCAGAAGCTCTAAAGTCCGACAACCAGTTTTACCATGTGGTATCGTATTACCCAGTTACTGGGTTGTGGAGGTCTGATAGGCAGTAGCTCGTTGTAAAATATTGATATTCAGCTGCATCCAGTTTGACTGGAAGCCGACCCCAATATAGTTGGGAGAAGGCTAGGCACAAAAGGTTTAAACGGTACCCTATTATTAAAACTTCGGTGTCTGTTTGTCTGCCTGTCCACCAGGCTGTATCTCACGAACCATGATAGGCAGTTGAAAATTTTCACATAATTACAATGTATTTTTGTTGGCGCTATAACATCAAATACAAGGTTCCGAGCATTAAGTTTGAATGCTAGAATGACGGGGCGTTTTGCCAACTAGGGCGTATTACCTAGTTTTACCTACCCTATTTACTAGAATAATTGTATCGCAATTCATATTGTAGGTACTAAAGTTACTGAGGACTAAAGTTATATCTGCTAATGTGACTTTTTTAGATACCCTGAATATCTCTCTATCTTAAGTGATAAATAACATAACTATGTGATGATAATAGACTGACAGCCTTTGTTTCAATAATTTCAAAACTTTAACATGAGAACAGAGCTTCATTTTTATCTAAATGAGAATCGTTGACGTGACTATCCCACCCTACTTACCGATTCTTTCGTAATTAAATAAAGTATAATATCTGACTATCTCGATAGTGTGGTGTTTGCAAGAGCTGTTTTTTTTTTTAATTGTGGACATCCTACACCGGCAAATGATTAACATGCATGAATCAGTGCAAGAAGTCGGTACCGACCTGTGTCTATCATCATCATCATCATCAGCCTATAAATGTTCCCACTGCTGGGACACAGGCCTCCTCTCTGTGAGAGGGAGTGGGCCGTAATCTACCACGCGGGCCCAGTGCGGATTGGTAGATGTCACATGTCTTCGAATTTTTGGTTCTAGGACATGCCGGTTTCCTCACGATGTTTTCCTTCACCGTTTTGAGAGCAGTGGTGTTGAAATAAATTACACAAAGTAATGCGCCTGACGGGGTTCGAACCTATGACCTACAACTCGTAAGTCGAGGCCAATACCACTGGGCCACCACTGCTCCTGCGCCTGTGTCTATACAAACAAACAAACTATTCAGCTTTATAATGTTACCATAGATTACATTTAATTGAATATTTCAGATACAGAATACATTTACAAAGAGCCGGGGCTCGGTGTCTGGAAATTCGACGTGCCTCAAGAGTCGTACTCTGCAATCCTAAATGAAAATGACATGGTAAGAGAAATTCAAGTTCAATTTTATTTTGGGGCAAACCAAGTGATACAGGATTTACTCTTAGCGAGCTTGCTGAATAACGCGACGCGACGCGTGCGATATCGATTAGATTGCCAATTCAAATCGCACGTATATGCTAAAGAACTTATGCGATGCTATTCAACCGTAATCTATGAAAAACCATGTTAGCGCCGCCCATATAAAGTGGTTTCTGGTATAATTAAACAAAATATGTCGCCAGTTGCGCAATCAATCACCAGTTTTAAGAACACAAAATTGTGTGCATTATCATTAGCACGTACAGTCATACACGCAATTCGATATCGAGCAGGTGGCCTACCATGAACTGGTAACGCGATCCAGTTTACGCTGTGGGAAGGAGATGGCGCTAGACGACTTGTATAGCTCTGTCTCTTTCCCACAACCTAAATTGGATGGCGTTAAGAGCTCATGGTAAGGCCCTAGATCTGTAAGCGAAATCGTCAACCCATTAGCGATTGTCCGTACGACGTTTGTGTGATATCTGACCGAAATCGTCAATCGATGCAATTCTGTATAGCGTCTTGTCATGAGCAAGCGAGCTTAGACAAAGAGCCAGACTGATAAGTGTGGGATTTTTACCTCACTAAAATTACCCCGGTGGGGAGGCCCCATTTCCTCTTAAAAGACCTGGCCGTGGCCCCCTTTGTGCAAGGCTTGTTAGGGCACATCCCTAGGGAGGGCTAGGTACACCTAATACGCCAAGCTAACCTAGTACCTACCTTACAAATTTTGGTTTTATGAAATACCTAGGTTTCCTTACTATGTTTTTACCGACTTCAAAAAAAGGAGGTTATCAATTCGACCCGTATGTATGTAATATTATCAGAACTGCCCAGTTTTCATATATGTTAGTCTGTATCAGCGTCTGAACAAATGTGCCAAATTTCATAAGTGTATGTATGTATGTATGTATGTATGTATGTTTTTATGTTTGTGCACGCATATCTCCGGAACTATAAGTTCGATTTAAGTAATTCTTTTTTGTTGTACTAGGTATTGTTCAACTTAGGGTACACTGCAAGTTTCATCAAAATCGGTTCAGTAGTTTTAGAGATATGGATTTTTTTATATTGTGACGGATTACAAGATTAGTGCATAAATATGTAAGAAAATTTTGTATTTTACAAGAATTTGGGTTGAGTAATAAATAAACTAAAAAGGGTAAAATAAAAACTTTTTTTAAAAAACGTACCGACTTCAAAACAAATACAAAAAAGTTTAAAATAACTTTTCTTTCGGAAGTCGGTGGCTTGGTTTTGTTGTGTCATTGACTATTGCCACCGACTTCCGAAAGAAAAGTTATTTTAAACATTTTTGTATTTGTTTATGTATTTGTTTTGAAGTCGGTACTTTAAAAAAAAAAAGTTTTTTTCTAAACCATGTTTTCACCGTTCCTTTTTTTACAGGCAAAAATAAGCAACTTCACTATGTCATCATTCTCCCAAGACATGAAGTATTTGCTGCTGATGGCGAATAAAAAGAAGGTGAGTTTCTTTAATTAATAAAGATACAACAATTGTTTAACACGTTTAATTAGGCGAGTATTTTCCGTGTTTTCAATATTATTCAGAATTTATTGTGGTAAAAACTGCGGGCTTATAAGGAAAAACGTAGGAACTAGTGAGTCCACGTACCTACCTATTTGTTATAATTAGGTTTATCATGAGCTAATTTTCTATATACGTAATCACTTACATAATTGAAAATTCAGGAAAACCCCAGTTTATATGCCAAAGTACGCGTTATGTTTTAATGTACCCAAAATAAAGAAATAATTCCTACTTACTACCAAAAAAAATATAAAACTAAATTAAACCGAAACAGTTAGCATTACAACACAACAAAAGAAAAACATGAGGTAGTCGTAATACTCTTTTTGATTTGTGTGTCTTGACTAATCAATTTAACTTATTACGTCAAATCTTCAACAATGCTTTTACCGACAAAAGAGGTTCGTTGCCACCTTCCTAAACTGGATTGTTTCATCTCTTACTTTCGCGGCACTCCGTCGCATTCACCTGGGATTCCTTGCGAGGGAATTCCTGCACTATTATGTTGCCCTGGTACAGTCAGTAAAACAGTTAGGTTTACAGCCAGTAATTTTCGAACGGTTTACAATGTTGTGCTATCAGTTTTTGTTTCTGCATAGCAAATTCTTTGGCTACATGTAGCATGCAGCTAAAAAGTGCAAATTTATTTATTTATAGATAGGTTCGTGTTTGACCACTATCTCTTCTGATGGTAAGCGATAATGTGGTCGACGGTGAAGCACGCTTGCATAGAAGTAACCTGTTCACTCTTGACTTGAAGACCCCAAGGTTATAGCTATCAGGATACACAGCCCCTGAGACCCCGGCAGAGAAATCCACTCTTTAGCGGTGCGCTCAATAAAAGTATTGGCAAAACCAGCAAAACGCTTCGTACGTGCCGGGTATAGTTCGCATATAGTATACAAGAAAATAGTTCGAAAATTCCTGCCTGCGTACCTGTTTTGCTGACTATACATTCCTGCTGTTCGCAATAAGAGGGAGTGCTCGAGATGTGATCATTATCACTGTTCTAACACATGTTGATATCATTGCTACGTTAATTAAATAGTAGCTAAAACAGTTTTTTTTTTGTAGTACAGTGCGTGCCAGGTAACTAGACTCAAAGGAACCAAAATAAAACTAAACACGTATTTGTTTTTATTATATTGTAGAACTTATGTTTTAAATGCTTCTTTACTGTCAATAATTTCGGGCACGCCGCAATCGCGGCGGTAAGACCCCTCTTTGAGGAGTGGCTGGAAAGACGTCACGGCGTCCTGACTTACCGCATGACGCAGGTCCTCACCGGACACGGAAGTTTCGGGAGGTTCCTGTGTCTGATAAGGAGGGAAGAGGCGCCCGGGTGTCACCACTGCGAAGATCGCCCGGAGGACACGGTGGAGCATACGGTGCAGGACTGCCCCGCTTGGGCAGAGCACCGCCGTGTCCTCTCGGCGGCGATAGGCGGAGACCTCTCGCGCCCGGCATTGGTCGAGGCCATGCTGCGGGGCGAGACGGAGTGGGAAGCGGTCGCCTCCTTCTGCGAAGCAGTTATGCTCGTGAAGGAGGAGGCGAGCCGCGAGAGAGAGAGGACAGCGTCCTCCCTCCGCCCCAGCCGCAGTGGTAGACGCCCACGGCGTCGGACGTCGCGGGACGATCTCCGGCCACCGTAGGCGCGGGCATGCGGGCGGCGAGTAAAGGGCAACTCGCCACCCGACCATGGACCATGCCCGGGTCGACGGCGCGTTGTGTTCCACGCGCGCCTCAAGGAGTGTCAGCATGATGACGGGGCCCCCCTCTAGAGGGCCAAAGCCTGCCGGGGTCGCGGGACTTATCTCATTACCGTGACCCCGGGACATAACGGGCTATTGAAGGACACCGTGGATTTTAGTCAGTACAAGTCTGACAGTCCCTCCCGCCCTGCCCGGGGTGGGAGGACTCATTTGATGATTTTACCACGCTAAAAAAAAAAAAAAAAACTGTCAATAATTTAATTGACTTTTGTTCATTTCGCTTCAAATCGGGCTTAAAATTCGATCAACATGAAATTAACGAATGGTCATTTATTTAATGCGAGAGTATTACATAATTATCAATTAATTATAAAAAAAACCCTATATATGCACACTACATTTAAAAACTAAAAATAAAACTACAATATTTACAAAAAGAACTAAATTAAAACTAAAATTAAAAAAATATATGCCGTCAAAAATTCATCCACATCGCTGTCAATGGGGAAAGTGCCCAGAACGCTGGCAGCATGGCCACGTTGGATGACAATGCTGATCCTTTGACCAAGAAATAGGCCAGCCCTCTGGTCACGAGAGGCGTTGACTATACGCTTGGCGATGTCTTTGAAGACTCGGTGGTTATTTTATTTTTTTTTTAACCATCCCATAAAAAGTGTAACATTTTAAATAATAGTTTACTCAACAAGAGTGATCAAACAACTCACCTTTAATCAGTTATTCATATGCATGATAATTAGTTTTTAAATTTTATTCGCTTTTACTTATATTTCAGGCAAATCTCATAAAGCCTCCTGCAGACACACGCGATTAATCGCGCGGGGCGACATGATGCGGTCCATTCGCAGTATTTTTAGAGTGGAAATTAGCATGGCTCGTTGTCGCAGCGCGATTAATCGTGTGTGTCTGCAGGAGGCTTAATAGTAGCTACGTATTCAAATCAAGTGCGCAATTTACCAATTTTAACGCTTTATGATTTTTATTCAATTTAGTTTACAATTTTCTCTGCGAGTCATTAGAAACAGCGTTAAAACTACGATTAAAATTATGAAATCCTTTGTTATAATTGGAAACTCTGATAATAATCGTCATTGGCGTAATCTAAAGCCAATACTGTACGTATTTGAGTACGTATATAACCGTATTTTATGTTACGTAATATAGCGTGAAAAGTAACAACATGTTTAATAGATAGTTGGTACGGTTAGCAATGAAAGGTGATTTCATTAATTTAATATTCGCATTGATTGTAATAATTTATAATTATATGAATTTAACGCACTGGGCCCGCGTGGTGGATTATGGATTTATGGCCCACTCCCTCTCACAGAGAGGAGGCCTGTGTCCCAGCAGTGGGAACTATTACAGGCTGATGATGATGATATGAATTTATAATGGTTTACTATGTTTGTTTTTTTTTTCGTGATATTTGGGTACTGTTGCGCAATGATTATGATTGCATGAACTGATATAAGTATTAGAACCTCAAACAAATAAAATTGTCAGCGTTAGTGACTAATGGTCACTAATGAGAGAGAGGCAGATGATAATTTTTTTGACCTGGTAAAATCATTAATTTATTCCTACCGCCTTTGGTGTAGCTTAAGAGACTGTCAGTAAAGTCCACGGTGTTTCTTCAATACTTTACATTCCAGGGTCGTTATCAGTTTAGTAAGACGATGACACTGTATTTCATCAAATCATCTCATCAGTCTTGATGAAGAAATCGTTACGATTCCATAATTTAACCAATCGTTTAAGCAATATTATTACCTACGTGAACTAAATCCTTTTTGCAAAACGTTTATTAGCAAAACTGGTTCATATTACACATTCAGAATATATTTTTGCATTAATGTCATTTGTGCTGATTTAAAAATAGAAGTATTGATCGACGGTTTTGTTGACTGTACAAATTACTTTACTATTTTTTTTTGTCTGCAAGTGAATAATATCTTGATACGCATTGTTACGGAAATACTTTATGAAGTATTTATGGCTTCATTAAATGTTTTAGCTTCATCAACCAAGTATGCAAAGTTTAACAATTATTTTTTCGCTATATAGGGTAAATACGCTAAATGTCGGCCCCATTACTGTTTTTCGGTTTTTGGATTGGTCTGGCACCATCAATTTGCAATGAAAGGATAGATTAGTTAGATAGAAGTAGAAGGCTATGGAGTTACTTCTGCCCGGAAAAATAGGTAAAAAAAATTAAACAGCTTACAATCCGCATTGCGTGCTGGATACGATACGGATTAGAGCAAAAACTCTTAGTTGTCTTAAATCATCATGAATTCATGATCTTCAGCCAGAAGACGTCCACTGCTGAACAAAGGCCTCCCTCTTAGACTACCACGCCGAAAAACAATACGCCACTTGCGTTCATTGGTTTCCGTAAATACGGAAGATTAATTGTAACGTTTAGCTAAAAATAATAATTAATTCGTAATTAACGGAAGTATACATAAAGTTAGATAACTACGAAAATTACAGACAGAATAAAAATATAGGTACTTTACTTCTGTGTACCTAATTATACTGTACGTGTTTTTTTCTGTTTTAAGAATAGCCGTCTGACGTCATAAACATACGTCAAATTTTAATTAAAATTCACGTCGTTTTGTTATCATAATACTATACATACGTATAACCTGGTAAATGTGAAAGTTTGTGTGGATACAAGAGTGGATAAATTGATGTTTATAACTCCTCGCAAAAACGTATAAAAGTTAAACAGATAGTTTAAAACATTACTTAATCTTCTTTCTTTTTCGTTCAAGAATGTGGCCACCCTCGAGTGTCAGAATTATTAAAGCCACCTCTGTAAACACCATAGACCTCTGACATGACTTTAAACTTTATTTTTATCACGTAAGTCCAAGTATTCTCCCTTTGGTCGCGGGACTTATCTCATTACCGTGACCCCGGAACATAAAGGGCTATTGAAGGACACCGTGGATTTTAGTCAGTACAAGTCTGAAAGTCCCTCCCGCCCTGCCCGGGGTGGACTCATTTGATGATTTTACAAGGCAAAAAAAAAAAAAAAAGTATTCTCACTTTTCTGTCACCGATGTCAGTCATCATAATCAGCTTACAAATGACCCCACTGTTGGGATTTTGGGACACAGGCCTCCTAATCTACCACGAGGGTCCAGTGCGGGTTGGTAGATGTCACATGTCTTCGAAATTTTTGGTTGCCGGACAAGTTCCTCACGATGATGTCAGTAATGTCCAAGAAAATCCATGATAACTTGAATTAGGATACATTTTATCCCAGTAAATGAGTCCACGTATACGAAGTCGCGGGTAGAAACTAGTCTGTAATATTATACTTTTGCTTACCTACATGCCACATTCACCAACTACCCAGACTCCCTTCTCTTAACACTTGCGACACACGTTATCTAATAGTTCGGGTCAAGGCGTGCCTAATTCTACTGACTTGTGTCCGTTTCTTTAGCGGGACATTGAATTTTCTACTTTATACGCTAAGCTGACTGTTTAAAATTCAATAGCATGTTAAAGACTTGATCTAGGGTTAATGAAAATAAGCAGGGGTATTACAAAACATGTAGATATTTTTGCTTGTTGTTCACGAAACAGAAATATTTTATATCGATGGTTCATGACCTCGTGATGTAACGATGCATCCTTTACTTAAAATGTGTGTGTTTGTCTGATTGTACGTGACTATTTCAACTGCATCACTGCATAACTGTATTTAAACAGCAGTGGTGGCCCAGTGGTATCAGCCCCGACTTACGAGTTGTAGGTCGTGGGTTCGAACCCAGCCTGGCGAATTACTTTGTGTAATTTGTTTCATTACCACTGCTCTCAAAACGGTGAAGGAAAACATCGTGAGGAAACCGACCTGTCCGCGTGGTGGATTATGGCCCACTACCTCTCACAGAGAGGAGGCCTGTGTCCCAGCAGTGGGAACATTTTAGACTGATGATAATTGAAACTGCTGAATCGATTTTGATAAAGATATCCCTCCAAAAACATTTCATGTAAAATGTTGCCAGATGACCACATAATGTTTAGCCTGTGAAAAAGATATCAGATCTCATGTTAAACCAAACTTCTGAATCTACACGGCCTAACTCTACCGACCCTAACTTCAAGAAATAAAGACATAGCCATTTGATGAATAAAATTGTTGTGGTTGTTTAAATAAATAATTAGTCTACATTTTAATCACAAATATCTATTTTATTTACATAAAACTGCGTATTTGATCTAATAGAATCCACGTGCTACATAATTATAATCTTTGTATTTGCATGTGATCCAATTAATTTGCTTTTAATTGGAAAATTATTAATATGTAACTGTTTCTTCATTCATAAATAAACCAGATTATTTATTACATATTTATAAGGTAAGTATTTGTTTTTTTTTTTAATTATTTAGCGATAGGCTCGGGTCTGCCCACTAACTCGATTGACGGTAAGCAAAGATGTGGTATTTTTTATCTTGATAAAATCATCAAATGAGTCCTCCCACCCAGGGCGGGACGGGAGGGACTGTCAGACTTGAACTGACTAAAATCCACGTTGATCCTTCAATAGCACTTTACGTTTCAGGGTCACTATTTCCTGATGAGACAGTCCCCCGACCCAAAGATATGGTCTATGGTGAAGCACGCTTGCCTAGGAGTAATCTCTTCACTTTGACATAAAGACCTCAAGGTTATAGCTATCAGGGGATGACATCTGGAGTCATTTATTATACGGACCTTGTGGAAACTCGAACAAACTTCCGTGCGTTCAAGCGTTTTTGCCATACCTATTATTGGAATCAAATATGCTCACAATTTAGGACCCATTAATATTATTAGTCATTTTTACCCGTGGTGCAAGGCAACTGGGCTTCTCCCAGTTGAAATGTCCCTTTGTGCCTTTTGGCCTTGCTTTGTTCTGTCTCCTGCTTGCATGGAGGGAAGTGGAAACATATTTTTCCTACTCCTCCACTATTCTTTTCTGATTAATATCGTGCAGGATCCAGGTAAATTCATTCTCCGGGACACGTCGACCTTCATTGTCTCGGCGCTTTTCTGGTGGTTGCCACTGTTGATTCTGGCTCTCAGGAGTTGCAGTGGTTTGGGAATAGTGTGGTGGGCACAGAAATATTAAAAACAGGAGAAGTGGCAAGGGGGCGTGTCCGCGGCCACGTCGTGCTGAGCGTATAGCTCAGCTAGTGAAAAAATGGCCGTCACCGCGAGTTAGTGTGTTGTCAACCGCGTTCGTAAAAAAAACGATTATGCCGTCTTGTTCGGTGGTTTCGTGCAAAAATAGAAGCCAAGACAAAAATTTTAGAAGTCATGGCATCAGTTACCACAGGTAAGTACAAGTATTTTACAATATTTGTCTTAAAAATCACGAAAAACAACAATCCCTAAAATATATCTGACTTGTACTACTTTATTTTTGTTTTCTTGTATTACTCCGACTGTATTTAGTTTGCATTAAATACATTGCTCTTTTACAACCACCTCAGTCTGTCACTGAGTGACTGAACAAGCAATGTAAAGCTGACATAACGAAACATCATTAAACCGTAATGTCGCATGGTGCCTCCGCTGCTCCGGTCCGCCGTATTTGAGTGCGACTAGTGATGTGCTCGTGCAGGTTTGACAAAGTCTATCGACAATAAGGTCGACTTTTTTTTTTTTTTTTTTATCGTGGTAAAATCATCAAATGAGTCCTCCCACCCCGGGCAGGGCGGGAGGGACTGTCAGACTTGTACTGACTAAAATCCACGGTGTCCTTCGATAGCCCTTTATGTTCCGGGGTCACGGTAATGAGATAAGTCCCGCGACCCCGGCAGGCTTTGGCCCTCTAGAGGGGGGCCCCGTCATCTTGCTGACGCTCTTTGAGGCGCGCGTGGAACACAACGCGCCGTCGACCCGGGCATGGTCCATGGTCGGGCAGCGAGTTGCCCTTTACTCGCCGCCCGCATGCCCGCGCCTACGGTGGCCGGATATTGTCTTGCGACGTCCGTCGCCGTGGGCGTCCACCACTGCGGTTGGGGCGGAGGGAGGACACTGTCCTCTCTCTCACGCGGCCCGCCTCCTCCTTCGCGAGCATTACTGCTTCGCAGAAGGAGGCGACCGCTTCCCACTCCGTCTCGCCCCGCAGCATGGCCGCAACCAATGCCGGGCGCGAGAGGTCTCCGCCTATCGCCCCCGTGAGGACACGTCGGTGCTCTGCCCAAGCTGGGCAGTCTTGCACCGTATGCTCTACTGTGTCCTCCGGGCGATCTTCGCAGTGGTGACACCCAGGCGTTTCCTCCTTTCTCCTTAGACACAGGTACCTCCCGAAACTTCCGTGTCCGGTGAGGACCTGCGTCATGCGGTAGGTCAGGACGCCGTGACTCCTATCCAGCCACTCCTCAAAGAGGGGTCTTACCGCCGCGATTGCGGCGTGCCCGGCCGTCGGTTGCGACAATCGTCCCCTCCATACTGCCCTGAGATCGCGCCGGACCTCTTCCCGCCGCGCCTCGACTTGTCGGGGCAGCGGGAATTCTCCCCGGCGCTGCGCCTCCACGCGCCACTCATAGACGCGCTGGAGGGCAGTCGCCAATAAGGTCGACTGCGAATGTTTTATTACTATTTCAGATTTTTCTTCAATTTATTAACTCTTGTGACCGGTTGGAAGGCCGATGTGGTTCTATGCTTTTTTACCCATTTTTAGGGTTCCGTAGTCAACAAGGAACCCTTATAGTTTCGCCATGTCCGTCCGTCCGTCTGTCCGCAGCTTAGCTCAGAGACGCTCAGTACTAGGAAGCTGTAATTTGGTGTAAATATATGGATTTGTTGCGCCGAAAAAGTGGTAAAATAAAATCTCGTAAAATATTTTTTTAGGGTACCCCCTGAACACGTAAAGTGGGGATGTTTTTTTTTCTATGAAAAAATTCACAATAGTAGTATAAATAACGAAGTTTAAAAGAAAATTATCATGACTAAGTAGGCTTTACAAGTTTACGAGTAATAGTCGACCAACTTATAAAATATACTTGGATAAAATATTTTCCTAAACAAAATGTATCGGAGAACATGTTCTTCAACTGCAAATGTAAGTTTGTCAACTTTATTTCTACAGCTAATGATAGTTGGGTATGTTTTGGGGATAGGTAGGTTTTTATTGCCAACTATTTTTAACTAACTTCAAAAAAAAAATGGAGGAGGTTCTCAATTCGTCGTAATTTTTTTTTTTTATCTATTTTCCCCGATTTCTCAAAGACGCCTGGACCGATTTTGAAAATTCTTCTTTTGATTTAAAGAGTACACCTTCCAATTGGTCCCATGATCATCAAGTCAGGATCTGATGATGGAATCCTGGAGAAATCGTGGGAACTCTTTAAATCATTCTTGAAGCGATGTATTCGAATTACTATGTAACGCTGTTTTTAAATATTTGTTACAGCCGCTTCCCTCTACACGCGGTGGTACTCAAATAGACAACATCTTTTCCAACTTTACCTGTGAAGTTGGTTTTTATAACTCCTTCTACAGTTACCATCGTCCTATGTGGGCCCGTTTTTAGACGTTATGAGTTGGCTACTGAATCACTATCAGTTAGGTACCTAATAAATGTTAATGCGTAAATTAAAATCTAATTCAGCGAATCAGTTTAGTTAGTTCGCATAAATATTTTGATGGGCAACTACGGAACCCTACACTGTGCGTGGCCCGACACGCACTTGGCCGGTTTTTATTATTTTACAGCGTAGTAGTGCGTTACCAAAGATCGTGAAATAAGTTCATTAATGTTTAGTAAAGTAATCTATAGAATGTCCTTGGGTTTCGTCACTTGTTATGGTTATGATATTTAACTGAAATCTTCATAAATGCACCATTAGCTTCCTATGCATTATGATAATTAGCATCAATAGTCTTATTTATGTACTATGCCCCACAATTTCTAAGGAGGGTTTGGAGACGCTATATTGTGACGTGATGCAAGTTTTATTATCACTTGCACCCTTCTTTCATGGGGTAATGTCTAAAATGCTGTAATAAGCTACTACAAAACGTTCTTGAACTAAATGAAACTAAATTCAAAACATGCATTAAACGCACACTTTGTAACCAGGCATATTATAAACTGAGCGACTATATCGCTGATAGAAATGCTATGTACCATATAACGTACCATCTCAAAATGAATGGTGTAACAAAGTATCTGTAATAATTTTGGCGATCCAAAAAGAGTGTCCATAGAGTTTCTTGTCCGTTCTTCTCCATAGAGATTTACTCCTTGTAATGAGCATCTACAGTACTTTCACAGTTATTATGTCTTGTGACTAGGATTGTAGTTGTAGCACCATAATTTTGTAGTGTTTAATTATTATTTTTTTGTCTTTGACAATTATTCAAAAGTGCTTGTAACTGGCCTAATTGAAATAAATGCTTTGATTTTGAACTACATGTAACTGTGTCATTTGATTTGTATTTTTTTTAAATATATTGGTTATTGTTGGTTTCATATTGTTTTCATTTACTTTATTTCCAAAACCTTTGTAAAAAATTATCGATATGTTTATCGATAACACTTCGATTTAGTCAAGCACTGTCGTATGAAGTCGTATGCACCCCCGTGTCCCGACAACACACAATGATAATTGTTTTAGTGTGAGTAAATAATACGAAAAAAGTACGCTGTGGTTTAAAGAATAAGGTTTATATTTAAATGACTGAGCTATCGAAGGCGCGTGTGTGCACTTGTTCGTAGTATTGTTGTGACAGAACTGTGTGCGTAATATTAGCGTAATGGAGGGGCAACTGTGGCTTCATCGGTTTTCTATACATTTTGAACTCCACGCCATATCTCCTTCTTTATTATATCTATGGGTGGGTTTGTCCCAATAACAGCTATCAGGGAAAACTATTCTGTTGTTGGTGTTGTATGTTTACTTTACTTTTATTAAGAAACGTATTTAATAGCAAATTAACAGTAGTACCTATACATATTGGACCATGCCCGGGTCGACAGCGCGTTGTGTTCCACGCGCGCCTCAAAGAGCGCCAGCATAATGACGGGCCCCCTCTCTAGAGGGCCAAAGCCTGCCGGGGTCGCGGGACATGTATACCGCGACCCCGGTACACAAAGGGCTACTGAAGGACACCGTGGATTTTATTTTACCACGATAAAAAAAATACATGTGGCACTCGGAGACTGCCGCGGTGAAGCTATTGCATAAGATTTTCATTTTATTTTAAAAGAATAAAATCGCCTACCGCGTATATTTAACGAGAATATAATTTATTTAAAATGTTTGTGGTGCACTACTGTAATAAAGAACTTCTTTGTTGTAGGAGAATTTTATAAGTAGGTTTCATTGTGAAAACTCCTTTTGTAGCTGGCCGTTTAGAATCAGTAAGAAAAAGTTAATTGTTTTTATAACGGATATTTTTATGATTGCCAAAGTCTCCCGAACTGAAACGATTTTAGACGATGGGTGGTGTCAGGTATTTTCGTTAGGTTTTTGGAAATTTTTTGAATCGGTCGCCGCCGCCTTTATAAAAAGATTGAAGAAGCTATAAATGATTCCGAAGTTTTCAAAATAGCAAAACAGCGACACAAATCGACCCTGGATATTAAGGTTAACAAATACATCCGAGATGAGAATGGACAGCTACTAACAGATAATGCCAGTATAACTAGGAGATGGTGCCAATACTACCAAGACCTGTTGAATGAAGAATTCCCCAGTCAGCGCTTACAACCTCTGCAACCCGTTGCAGGACCAGTGCCTAGAATAGATATAGCCGAAGTTAAACTAGCTGTAGCGCAAATGAAGAACCACAAAGCAGTAGGTCCGGACGAAATACCCGCAGACATCTGGAAAAGATTGGGTTGTACAGGTCTACTGTGGCTTACAAGGCTTTTCAACACCATCCTAACTTCAAATTGTATGCCTGAAGCGTGGCGCCAAAGTTACCTAGTACCTTTTTATAAAAACAAAGGGGATGTCAGCGTCTGCGGAAACTATAGAGGGATTAAGTTGACATCGCACACCCTAAAAATCTGGGAAAGAATTCTCAATAACCGCCTTTTCAAGCATGCCGACATATCTGAAAACCAGTACGGCTTCACACCATCAAAGTCTACTACGGATGCTATCCAGGCCATTCGAATAATGATGGAGAAGTATCGAGCAAACCGCGAAGACCTACACCTTGTCTTTATTGATCTTGAGAAGGCGTTTGATCGAGTGCCACGAAAACTGGTATGGCAGGCCATGAGGGCGCAGGGTATACCTGAATGCTATGTTGCACTGGTACAGGACATGTACTGCCGAAGCCGCACTAGCGTAAGAAGCCTGGCCGGGCGAACCAAAAGCTTCGAAGTCAGAGTAGGCGTCCACCAAGGCTCAGCCTTGAGTCCACTGCTCTTTAACATGGTTATGGACTACCTAACAAAGGACATTCAGTCTCCCTTACCATGGTGTATGTTGTACGCGGACGACATAGTTCTCGTGGATAAGGATACCGAACAGCTACAAAACACTCTCGAGCAGTGGCGAAGTGCGCTGGAGAACAACGGCCTTCGAATCAGTAGAAGTAAAACCGAATACCTCGAATGTGCATTCAGTGGTGAAACTCATAGCTCGAACTCGATTCACATCGAAGGAAACCCACTACCGAAGGTAGCACAATTCAAATATCTTGGGGCAATGCTGACAGCTGACGGAAATTTAGAAGCTGATGTTACTCACAGAGTTAGCGTAGGATGGCAGCGGTGGAGGGCTTTGACGGGAGTTCTGTGTGATACAAGAATGCCGATTAAAACCAAAGGCAAGATTTATAAAACCGCAGTAAGACCAGCCATGATGTACGGTGCCGAATGTTGGGCCATAAAGAAAATCCACGAACAAAAAATGCATGTGAATGAGATGAAGATGCTCAGGTGGGCCGCAGGCGTAACTCGACTTGATAAAGTGCGAAACGAGCACATCAGAGGAAGTTTCAAGGTCGCGCCCATAGCAGAGAAACTCACCGAAACACGCCTGCGATGGTTCGGACATGTCATGAGACGCCCTGAGGACCATGTGATCAAACAGGCCCTAGCACTGCCAAATGCTAAGAGGGGTAGAGGGCGCCCACTCGCAACCTGGAGGTCCACGGTAGCCAAGGACTTAGAGCGTGCCCAAATTAATACTTTGACAACCCAGGACAGACTGTCGTGGCGCCGCAGAACAAGGAGAGCCGACCCCAAATAATGGGATAAGGCTAGGACAAAGAAGAAGGGTCGCCGCGCCCCGCCGCGCTCAGAGCCCGCGATAAAAGCTATGCAATAGCTTAAAAGTACCTACATATTGTATAGTTTCTGTGATAATATTAATTGCTACAAAGATTGAACATAACAATGAACAAGGATAGGAATTTAAACTGTACAAGGAAAAAGTATTATTGAAATATTGTTTTTCATTATGACATGTCGTAACTCGTAACATACCTGTATGTAATTATAACTAGGTACTTATATGGCCTTTGTATATTCGATCATTGACAAAATCAGTAGGGACTAGCTGACTGGGCAAACTTCGTACCGCCTCACCTTTTAAACCTTCCCTGGACTTCCACAAATAATTCAAAACCAAAATTAGCGAAATCGGTCCAGCCGTTCTCGAGTTTTAGCGTGATATTCATAATAAGTAAAAGTGATATAAGTACTTACATTTACTCAAGTGAATGCTTATTTTTGTTTGTTCAGATGTTTCAGTTCTGATGAAAAACACGAAATGAAAGAGCAAATTGAAACTGCACTTTGGAATACGTGTGAAGCGTTTGATTTTGACTTTATCGAGTTTTTTAGCGGACTGTTCCTGAACCAGCTAGGTCATAATGGGAGGTATTCCTCGTAGCGCTCCCGTTTTGCGCTCCCGTTTTGAAACGCTCCCATCTAAGCGCTCCCGTTTTGTTCCTCCAAGCGCTCCTTTTGGGAGCGCTTGGAGGCTTTGGAACGATTAAAAATATTAAAATTTATTTCCTCGAAGCGCTCCCATGACTAACTTTCGGGTAGAGATGGGACTATACTAACTGAAATTATCGATAATAACTAGGTAATAAGTAGAACACATTGTTATAATATACAACTAGCGGCCCGTCCCGGCTTCGCACGGGTTTGGTAATTTTTTTTTTTTTGTTTTATTAAAAAACCTTTAGTCCACCAAATAGATGAATATAATCTGCCGACATAATATACTACCTATTCATATTTTTTATTGTTTAGAAAGCTTATGATTTCTCTCCATTATGTTTCCCATTACTACCCCCCTCCCCGCACACCTCAATGTTTAGTCGGAAGTTTTTCGTAGAAATAAGGCAATGAGGTGTCTATCGTTTACGTCAATGGTAGAAATGACTTTCCTTGTCCTAGGCGGGGCGAGAGAGTGTCAGACTCTTACTGACTAAAGCGTTTAGATGGGAGCGTTTCAAAACGGGAGCGCTACGAGGAATACCTCATAATGGTCAAGGGACTTTCTTATCAGGTAACCGTGACCCTGGAACGTAAAGGGCTATTGAAGGATCACCGTGGATTTAGTCAGTACAAGTCTGAAAGACCCCGTCGTCCCACCACGGGTGCCGCCGGACTTATTTGATGATTTTACCACGATAAAATAATGCTAGGTCATAATAAAAGTTACTTGTTAATGCCAACTAGCCCCACACAGCCATATTTGCAGTCGGCACGAGCCGACTAGGCGGCATTTTAATCAGCCTTTCTGTTTCTTAAATACTCTATGTAACGCGCTAATTATCTTTACACGTGATTCAGCTTTACATCAAAATGCCTTGGTGTGACCGAAAACAATTATTGGCTTGGCCAAAGTCACAGACAGCTTCTTTACTTAGGGTTGCTATCCGTCCGGGTTTCCCCGGATTTATCCTAGTTTAGATGGCATTCGGGGAGCGCGCTCCCCGGATGCCCTCTAAACTAGGATCCGGGGGGGCTTCGTTTGTAGTCCGGGTTTTAAAATTAATTCTTGGGCCGCCCGCGACACACGCACACTTTACTGCCCCCCACCCCTCCCGACGCAGTTGCCACGGTGCGCACTTCGACTCATGTCCGGGTTCTGGATTCTAAAATCCGGAGTTTTCACGCGGCTTGCCCTGGTTGCCAAATTTTAGAGATGGCAGCCCTATCTTTACCTATAGGTAATGTAAACGTGTCTACCTTACTTTATAATACAACTTTCTGTTTCAGAAATACCGACACTCGAGCAGTGCCGAGTACTGGATCTACGACCTTGAGACCAAGTAAGTTGAGTTGTAAGTTGAAGTAACACACCTACTATAATAATAAAGCTTGTAAAAACATAATAGTAATGCCCCATTTCGCTAGTTATATTTACACTAGCGTTTAGAGGAGGTCGTGGCTAAATAATAACAGCCGCACAGGCCGATCTTCCGAGTTAAGCCGCGCTTGCCAAGGTTGGTCTATGGATGGGTAACCGTCTGACATAGCGAGTTGCCTCCGTGCCTCGGAAAGCACATAAAGATGTTGGTCTCGGCTGTCATTTGTAGATATTTGACAGTCTATTAGTCAGAAGCTCTAAAAGTCTGTGTGTGTTGTGGATAGGGTTGCCGCCCGTCCGGGTTTCTCCGGATTTGTCCTAGTTTAGAGGGCGTCCGGGGAGCGTCCGGGGGGGTTTTCATTTGAAGTCCGGGTTTAAAAATTAAAAGTTTTGGGCTGCCCACGACACACGCACACTTCACCGTCCCCCCGCACCCCTCCCGACACAGTTGCCACGAAGCGCACTTCGACTCATATCCGGGTTCTGGACTCTAAAATCCGGGGTTTCACGCGTTTTGTCCTGGTTTCCAAATTTTAGAGATGACAACCCTAGTTGTGGAGGTCCGTTAGGCAATATGTAAAATAATCTAAAATTCAGCTGTATCTGGTTCGACTGGAAGGCGACCCTAATATATTTGGGTATCGGCTAGGCAGGTGATGTTCACACTAGCTTTTCCTTGCGGTTCCACACCCACTGCTCGACTCCTTTTGTTCATAGCGTGATGTTATATAGCCTTTAACCTTCCTCAATGAATGGACTATCCAACGCAAAAAGCATTTTTCGATTCGAACCAGTACCTACCTCCTAAGATGACCGTGTTCAACCAAACAAATCATCAAATGATTCCTTCCGTTCAAGGTGGGACAGGAGTGATTGTTATACTAGTACACCCATATGAACTAAAGTAAAAAATATTAATAAAATATCACCCAACATGAACTAAAGTTACAACCAGGATAATCTTCAGACTAACTCTACATTTTTTAACTTTGGCGTAACTTAACTTCTTTGTTTATTAATAAGGAAGCTAATGACTAAAATCCCCGGTGTTCCTTAAATAGCCATTTGCGTTCTGTCCCGCGACTATAGCAGGCTATAGGAGCCCGTCAGATTGAAAACAGTATATACTTCATACTACTTATTATTGAAACCACTGTTTATTAATATTCTTTGTTTTAATTAATTGTATGCGTTCTACGGATATTAAAGGCATTCGTCCAACAATTGTTTCCCCGACGATCATTTTACAACATTATTAATATTTATAAAACTTTATTCACTATTGTTTTACAATTTTCCATAATGTTCAGAAATGTAATACAAGCGTAGGAATATACCACATCCGTTGACGAGAGTATTAAAAAAAAAAGTGAGTGTATAAAAACGTGGGAAAATATAATAGTAGATTACCCACCAAGTGAGTAAAGCATTGTCTTACATTATGGGCATATTGAAGCCCGGAGCGACACTAAGGATTCTGCGGGTGAACTTTGGTAGCGCAGCGAGGAGATTCAAGTGTAAAGCCTCCTGCAGACACACGCGATTAATCGCGCTGCGACAACGAGCCAAGCTAATTTCCAATCTAAAAATACTGCGAATGGACCACGATATGTCGCCCCGCGCGATTAATCGCGTGTGTCTGCAGGAGAAGTGTGCCCAATGGTAGGAAAATTTAGGCCACCTAAACAGTTAGAATTGAGCAAATGCTTTGTCAATAATGCATAATTTTATTCCTTAAACATGCCTTTAGTTATCCATGGGAAATTATACTTATTGTTGGCCTCACTACTTGTTGCACAACCAACATTTTTTTTGGTTGCTGCTGTGTAGATATTTATATTGCTTGCTAGTGACGCCAATATTGTTTAAAAAATTAATATTTTTATAACTACATAATTAATATGTGCCTATACATATCATCAACCTCGGAATAATCCTTATATATATCATTATTTATATACGTTTGTATTCGTAATTAAAACATAATTACTTAATATCCTGTTTATGACTTTTGAAGTATTCAATTATTATTAACAGGACAGGATAATTTAGTTAAAATATATTCGCAATTAGCTATGTAACTAACATACAAAACATAGTACGTACAAATATATACCTACCGTTTTTGTTTCCAAACTGATGCTTTAGTTCAGAACAGGGGAGGTCGAATTTCGACGACTAAAGCGCGGTCACACACAGCAACTAATCGCTGCGATTAAAATTGAACATGCTCAATTCAAACCGCGGCGACTATTCGTTGCTTATAGATTCCTGGCTGCGAGTTGAATTGGCCGCGGTTTGAATAGAGCATTTTTTTGGGGTAAACACACCATACTATTCCCAAACCACTGCAACTGCTGACAGCACCAGAAAAGCGCCGAGTCAATGAAGCTCGACCTGTCCCGGAGAATTAATTTACCTGTCTCGGAATTCAATTGAGTATGTTCAATTTTACTGGCGTTTTAATAATTAATCGAGTAGAGGTTTCCTTCCCAAGTTTGCTTCCCAACCTAATCCAGGATTTAAATTCCTCGTTTCAAAAATCCATCTTCTTTTCTTCAGATCCATCATAAGACTGGGCCGGAACTCCCTGGACGTGGTAGTGTGGGGGTATGGACGTTCCCTGGCGTACGTGAGGGAGAATAACGTATATTACGTCCATGATGTGGATACTGACGTCGCTGTGGCTCTGACCAAGGATGGCAAGCCAGGAGAAGTGTACCATGGTGTAACTGACTGGCTTTACGAAGGTGAGTTCTTTTTTTTTGCTCTCATATGATTTTACTCATAAAATGAAGCCTCCCGCCTAGAGCGAGCGGAAGGGGCTGTCAAACTCTTAAACTTCGGTCACACACAGCGTCGCTGCGAGTGCATTCGCTGCCAGTATTCGCTATAAATGACAGGCTATTCGCAGGGAATAGTCGCCCCGAATAGATGTTGAAATAAGTATCTTTGGGGGAATGAGGAACAGATTGTAAAATTTCTCGATACTTCAATGAAAAGGAAGGTACCTTCGACCAGACAGGTGTTGTCTGGTGGGTTTTCATCCCAACAATCATTTTAGTATGTTCTAAACTTGTATAAACAACTTTAATTGCGTTCGCTACATATCAATGGAATGCAATTAAAGATTTTAGTCAGAAATATATCCACCATATTTAACTTCTTATTTTTTTTCTTCAGAGGAGATGTTTAACGCAGCTGAAGCCCTGTGGTTCTCACCCAGAGGCAGCTACTTAGCAGTGGCATCATTCAACGACACCAATGTGGAGACAGCTACTTACCCCTACTACGGACAGCCCTTCGACGTGGAAAATCAGTATCCTGAAATAGTACACTTCAAGTATCCAAAGGTAAACAACTGTTTTAGTTTATAATGAACAAATATATACGAGTAATGTACATACGCGCTATTGGATACTGTGCAGCATGTCGAGGCTTTGATCTTCGTACGGAACAAATATTTTTATGATCTTCAAGTAGTTGTTCTGGTGTTTGTGTATATGAGTTTCTATGTTTCTAAACGCACCCACCTTAAAGGAGAAATTCCTAGACCGGGGCAATGATTTTTACCTTAAAAGAAAAATGTGTCATACAACAAAACTTTCGTTTTAAAACTTTTTAGCGAAGAATTGCGTACAGGGCCCGGTCATAAAGTTATCTTTCTTGACCAGGGACAACGTCACATACCTTTTGTATGACACAGAGCTTATCTTTCCAAAGCCGATGTGCGCTGCATCCTTTATGGCCAAAACCTGTAAAAATATTCTAAATACCATAATTATTCATTCCGACTCTTTCTATAACATAACAAAATCAATTTTATTGTCAGGTAGGCCGAACAAATCCAGTAGTAGGGCTACGTGTCTTCAAACTCGACGACCCTCACGGAGAACCATGGAACATTCCAGCACCCGTGGACATCGTGGGACTGGATCACTACCTCGGAAGAGTCGACTGGGCATCCGAACAAAACCTCGTAGTCCTATGGCTCAACAGACGACAAAACATTAGTGTACTAGTCAACTGCGACTTAGAAAAAGATAAATGCAGTATTGTAAAAGAGCATTCGGAACCGAACGGCTGGATCGACGTGAGGAAGCCATTCTTCGACAGATCGGGCAACAAGATGTTAGAGATACAGAACTTGTACCACGGTGATCAGAGGTTCCCGCATGCGGGTAGATTCAACTTCTTATCTTTGACGACTGAGGACTTAAGTCCAGGGAACTCGTCTGTAATGTCGATATTGGGATGGAATCAGGATACGGATACTGTTTACTACGTGGTGTCTCCGGGGAATCTGCCGTGGTTGCGGCAAATGTGGGCCACTTCTGGGGGTGTTGTGCGGTGTGTGTCGTGCAGGGAGCCTTCCTGTCACCATGTGTCGGCGTCCTTCTCACCTGGTGCCAGTTATGCTATTGTGACATGCAGCTCTTCCTTCAATCCACCGAAGATATTCTTGTACAATAGTGCGGTAAGTTTTTCTTACAATGAAAGTCCTATCTATCTTTTTTTTTATTTAGCAATATCTCGCCTGAAGGTAAGCGAAGATGTAATCGACATTTTGTGTCTTTTCTTCATAGCAACTTTCGACTTTGTCACACTAGGGTAAAATGCTGTTTAAAAAAATAGCCTACAGAAGAAGGATTAAAATGCTACGGAAAGCAAAATGCAAGCAAGTCCTGCATGAAGAAGTATCTCAAAAATTCGTATAAAAATGACATTATACTTACTACATGTTTGTTTGAACGCGCTAATCTTAGGAACTACTGGTTGGAATTCAAAACATATTATTGACCTGGATAGCCCATTTATCGAGGAAGACTATAGGCTATAAAACATTATGCTACGACCACTAGGTGCCAAGCAACGGGGGTGAAACCGTACAGATCAGATAGTATATAAAAATGCGACGAAAATTTGTTCAGGGGCAATATTTCCTTTTCACAGACCGACAGCTTCAAACTGATCAAAGAAAATTCAAGACTGAAAGAAAAACTAAGACAATACAAGTTGCCGATGATACTCTTCAACGTGGTATCGATTGGGGAGCATCCTCTGGGGCACGTGAAACTGCTGCTGCCGCCTAATATGAAGTCCGGAGAGAAATACCCCATGATAGTGAGGGTCTACGCGGGTCCAGGGACCAGCAGGGTCATGGATAATTTTGATTTAGGTAAGATTTCTTTTTCTTTTTAAAACTTTTTTTACTTAGTATTTATATTATATTCGTATATGAGAACTACTATATTTATGTTGTTATAAATAAATTTCAGGACTGACCATTGAACTTGGCACTCATTTAGATTTCACTTCTTTTGTCAAAGGCAAATTATATCATAATATTGAACTTGGCTCTCATTTCACATTTATGTTTTTGATGGGTTACATACTAGCGGCCCGTCCCGGCTTCGCATGGGTGGACATGATATATAGCCTGCCTATGTTATTCAGGGTGAACGTACTCGTAGCTTTCTAAAGGTGAAAAAGCTTTTGAAATCGGCACAGCAGTTTTTGAGTTTATTCATTACAAACACATAAATACAAATTATTCCTCCTCTTTATAATATTAGTGTTCATAACAAGGCAGTGGTTCAATGCCTGAAAGTTAAAATATAGTTTAAAATGAGGACACATGTAGTTCCAGTTGATGACAAACCCCAACTTTAGAAGTTATTTCAAAAGTTTCCGTACGGCTCACGATCTCATCTATCTTCGCATGTTGTTTGTGTGGATAGGAATATTGCATTCCGTTGGCATGGTTTTTAAGTGTAACTTCGGTTAAAGAACGTTATTCTCATAAAGACAATCATCATCAGCCTATAAATGTCCACTATTGGGACACAGGCCTCCTCTCTGTGAGAGGGAGTGGGCCATAATCCACCACGCTGGCGCAGTGCGGGTTGGTAGATGTCACATGTCTTCGAATTTTTCGGTTCCAGGACATACCGGTTTCCTCACGATGTTTTCCTTCACCGTTTTGAGAGCAGTGGTGATGAAATAAATTACACAAAGTAATGCGCCTGGCTGGGTTCGAACCCACGACCTACAACTCGTAAGTCGAGGCCGATAGCACTGGGCCACCACTGCTCCCATATAGAGACAATCGTCACAATTTATTTTTTGATGATCGTGTTGAATTCACGTTTTTTTTCCGTGTCGATGAAAGGTAGAGAAAAACTACAGAAGTCCGCAATCTGTTATATTTTTCTTTGGTGTGGTAATATCATCAAATGAGTCTCTCCCTCCTGGGCCCACGGTAGAGCATCATGCGTCATGGTGCGATCCCACCGGCTGCAATCCTTACATTTTCTTTTAGCTTCGTTAACCCCAAACATGTTAATTTCATATTATTATTTTAGTTAGTAATAAAATACAATTTGTTTCATTTTCTTCATCATATTTTGATTCATTGATTTCATAAATACAATTTGTTTCATTGCAGAATACTACAATACGTACTTAGCGACGAACAGGAGTTACATCGTCGCAGCCATAGATGTGCGCGGATCTGGTGCTATGGGCGTGGAAGCCATGCACGCCATCAATAACGCGCTTGGAACAGTCGAGGTTACTGATACTTTGGCTACCATCAGGTGAGAATGAAATACAGCTATGGCGATTTTCAAACGGAACTGTTCATCCGCGCGGTTAGGCGGAGGAACAATTTGTATTGCCGGTGCGCCGCCCAGTGAAGCGGTGAGCACCGCATGTCTGCGCGGTCGAGAAGATTTATGTTTAGGCCTCGGCACAGAATACTTAATAGTACTATAGGTACAGAAGGACTACTCCAAAAAAAAATCAAACAAATGTAAAATCTATGAACGAGAGAATAAAGTACATTTTAACTGGCAGCCGTACCGCCCACCTACTGTTATAATAGCCTAAACTTCCCGTGCGCAAGCAAAAATGTACTGAATGATTACGCGCGAGAGTTTATGTTGGTTTATCTGACGCCAACGACATTAAAAGGTTACTATGGGTCAAGCTCAATAGGGTTGCGACTTGCGAGTTTAGGCACAAATAGGTAGGTACCTCTGCGTATTTTATGCATTTGTTAAATTACATTATTACCATAAATACCTACCTATATTCCTCAAGGAATTTTGTTTTTATCATCAGCCTATATCTTTTTGGTTTCGTCATCGATTACTACATACATTATTGATTGTTAGCACAGAATGTTAATAGTAGGTACCTACGGCACCTTACGTGAGGAATAATATTTATAATAATATTATCTTTTCTACCTATTATTGTTATATTTTTGAAAATTTATCTTACAAAAAAAAAGAATAATATTTAAAAGATTTTTATCGTGTATGGCAAAATAGCCAGACCTTATTATTTTGCACTCAACCTAGTAACCGACCAATTACTATCGCATACTGTCACAGGCCCCGCGTTGCGTGTCTTTGTAGGTAGGTAAAAAAATGGCGCGCGAATTACGACCGCTGACCTTGAATGCGTACTGTGGCCATTTTCTGAGTTAGAACTTTTAAACAACAACGCAAACACCTTTCTACTTTCTACCGATCTTAATTCTTAGTACTCAGCTTAAGGTGAGTGAGAGTGTCGTCTTTTTATCTTGGTCGTCCAGTAGGCTCACACCCCCCCCACTTAATATCTCGCCTCATTTCCAAACTTGTAACCTACCTAATCATGATCAGTTAAGCCCATACTTCACAAGCAGGGAGATAATTTTGTTGATCATTACTAAATATGTACTATATTTTTTTTTCTTCATAATAATATTGTGTTATTAATTTACCAAAAGCACCTAAAGCAAGAAACTTGTGCGTAACTACACGTAACGTAACAAAAATATTAAGGAGACGGAGCGCGTGCGGAACGGGTGGCGCGTGGCAGCCGTAGTGAACGGGCCACGACATAATGGCCCCGCAACTACTTGCAGTTTTATGCCTACACCGCGGAGTGAGACAGGCCTGGCCCCGGTTAGGAAAGCAGCGGGCAGCGATGCGACGAAGACGCGATCAACGGAGCAACGCACCGGCACCGCTGCTCGCTTGCTTCAAGACTCCAATCTATTTCATACAAGCGAATGCGACGTGAAATTGGGTTCCCCGCTTGACTGTGCATAGGCGCGGTGTTGAGTCATCATCATCATCATCAGCCTATAATATTCCCACTGCTGGGACACAAGCCTCCTCTCTGTGACAGGGAGTGGGCCATAATCAACCACGCGGACCCAGTGCGTGTTGGTGAATGTCACATGTCTTCGAATTTTTGGTTCTAAGACATGCCGGTTTCCTCACGATGTTTTCCTTCACCGTTTTTGAGAGCAGTGGTGATGAAATAAATTACACAAAGTAATACGCCTGACTGGGTACGACCTACAACTCGTAAGTCCGATACCACTGGGCCACCACTCTTGTGGTATTCAGTGGCAATCAATAATTATTTGTTTGATTTTTTTACCATCTGTTTGTCTCGTGGTTTATGTGCTGACATTGAAAACGAGTGCGACTGCAGAACGATGGGTATTGAAGTTAAGTATTCTGGCAACTTACAACTCCAATCAAAATACGGCAGATGATCTAGTGAAATAGCGTGCAATTGGAGAGACATATGTCCAGCAGCGGACTGCTTTAAGCTGATGATGATCATGACAGCTAAACATGGCTGTACTGATAGGTACAGTGGTACACCTCTGCCTAACATTTCAAAAATTACAAGTGTGATGTTAAGCCCCTTGCCGCCGGTATTTTTATTTTAGAACAATACTTGTTAGGCATGCCTAACAACTGTACAACTATTAGATTACTTAATAAAAACTGCGCTGTGACGTTCGCGTTAAATCAATTTGCTCAACTGCCGTGAATATGAAACAACGCGTGACAGTGTCAATTAAACTAAATTTCGTGTTTGTGCAGCTGTACAACTCGAATTCTATTTTATTTTTAGGGTTTCGTACCTCAAAAGAAAAAACGGAACCCTTATAGGATCACTTTAAACCGTATGTCCGTCTGTCAAGACCCTTTTTCTCAGAAACGCGTAGATCATGCTCAAGTCTAAAATTCCTTGGAACAGAGAAAAAATCAAATGTCTAAGCTAACGCAATCAAAAGATACGGCCATTTATGCTCTGTTTTCTATAGTTTTCTGAGTTGCTTGCTTTTATAGTAAAGAAAATGTAAAGCCATAGACTTCGAGAACCGCGCGCGGTTTCGCCATTGGCCGTGTGTCGTCGCGTGCTTGAAACATTTCTAAACATTTGATCTTTACCAATCGCCCCCGCGCTTCTGCGCCGCTTATAACCGCAAGATCATGTGACCTGCCGCTAGAGTGGATGGAACCCTGTGACATAGCAATGGTAACATTATAGACTGAATAAAACATGCTGCTTTACTAAGCTGAATCATTTTATCTTTCTCAGGAGTCTAACAAGCGTATACTCATTCATCGATGCTGACCGTATCGGCGTGTGGGGCTGGAGCTACGGTGGGTTCGTGTCCACAATGATGCTCATACAAGATGACCAGAACACCCTCAGCTGTGGTGCTGCTGTGGCACCGGTCACTTCTTGGCTTTATTATGGTAAGATTTTTTATACTCAACTTCGGCCAAAGCTAAATCATCATCATCATCATCAGCCGGAAGACGTCCACTGCTGAACATAGGCCTCCCCCTTAGTCCGCCATCAACGGTAAATAGGACCATCGTTTATTAGATTACTTACAACTAACTAGCGGCAAGAACCGAAATAAGGAAGACCATGACGAACAGTGCTGATCGCAGCTGATTCTGATCATGGGTTACGGTACTGTTGATTGTCGCGTTGTTGCGGCGTTTACTCTGGAGTCATTTGAACGCTGCGCTAACGTGGCGCAGACAGACGTCACACGGAACACAAAAACGGAACGGCGGCGTGTGCGACTCCTGCGCCGCGTCGCCGCGGCGTCTCCGCTGCGCATACGTTTATCGAACGCCTGAGCTGGACAAACGCTAGTGTGAATGCTCTTAGAGAACTCTCTTAAAAACAGTATGCTTTGAATGGATGTTCACAGTATCTGTTTCTATGTTAAGATTTAATTAAATCTTACGGGATTGGTTAAACCAACGAGTTGGGGGCCTACCATGACGTCTTAAAGCGAGAGTAGTTCCATTGTGGAAAAGAGACAGAGCTATTCAGGTCGACTAGCGCCATCTCGTTCCCACAGTGCAACTCGTTTCGCTTTAAGACATCGTGGTAGGCCACTTGGTCTACAGAGTACTTATTGCGCCGATAAGAAGAGATAGGTACATTTCTTTTGAGATACATAGTTGCGTCTTTAAGCTGCACGTCAATAAATAAAACTCTCCAAAAAAGTATTACCAGTGTACGTTCTATCATCTTCTGCCATCTCTTTTCCAGACACAATGTACACGGAGCGCTATATGGACACGCCGCAAGCTAATCCTCTCGGCTACGAACGCTCTGACGTCATCAGACAAGCGGAGAAGCTGCGCGGGCGCCGATACCTGTTGGTTCACGGTACTGATGATGACAACGTGCACTATCAGCACAGCATGCTGTTAGCGAAGCAGTTGCAGCATAATGATATTGACTTCCAGCAAATGGTGAGGAAAATGTCTTTTTCATTTGTTTTTTTCAAGCATACGAGTATGGTGGTAATTGAACCCTTTTGTACCCATACTAATATTATAAGGCTGAAGAGTAGATCTCAGGAACTACTGGTCCGAATTGAAAAAATCTCTTGTGTTGGATAGTTTATTTATCGAGGAAGGGTTTAGGCTTTAAATAATATCACGCTACGACCAATAGGAGCCGAGAAGCGGGTGAAACCGCCAGGACTCAATGTCAATTAGAATCTCTGCCCTGCGAAGGAGTTGAATTCTCTGCCTGCGTCTGTGTTTCCGAACACATACAACCCTAATCTCTTCAAAGTTAGAGTGAACAGGCTTCTCCTGGGTAAGCTCGCTCCATCGTCGACCTTGTCTTAGTCACTACTGACCTCAACTAAGGTCAAGAGCAAACCCATTACACATAAAAAAAATGCAAAATCTATATTATATCAATCGAGTCTAATCAATTAAATGCCATATCAAACGCCATAAGATCTGCATTTTCGGCGTTCCTGGGCCAGAGCTTCGTTATAACTTGGGCATCATCCTTTGTTATCGATCACGCATTAAAGCTTCTAAAAATACTACCTCTAGTATGCAATTAAACATTTCTTAATTTGTCTGGAATATTAAAATAGGTAGTTACTAAGTGTAACATCGAAAATAAAAAATAATAGTGAAAGAACAGAAAATTACAAAAACTCTCTGAAAAAGCCTGAAAAAGAAAAGCGTGTAAGTATTTTCCATTGAACTTGTCTACAACTTGATTGTATGATTTCATTTTCAGAGCTATGCGGACGAGAAACACTCTCTACTCGGCGTGAGTCGACATTTCTACCACATGTTGGATCATTTCTGGACGAAGTGTTTCGAGAGGGAGTGAATGTGGCGCCCTCTATCGGGCCCTGACGTTTAGGCTGCGTTTCTATTATACAAGTTACTTGCATTGCATACATGTTGCAAAGAGGGTATTTATCTGAAAAATTCTTATTATAACGTCAATTAGACTATCAAAAAATATTTGACACACTATTTTTTCGTTTGTTACGTAAACCAAAATTGACGAAGATACGACACTTTAAAAATTGCCAATACGTCACAAGCAAGTGCAGTTGTTACTTGCATCTGACATCACGAGCCCGACTCTCGAATTTTAAAGCGTTATATCTTTGTAAATATGCATTGATTTTGCAAAAGAAAAAATACGTGTCCCTTATTTTTCAAAACTCTAACTGAAGCACTAATTAAATTTACAATTTATTTATACTGTCAAAATGACTATTGTATGCAACTTGAAAAAACCTGCATATTTTATACAAGTTTCAAGTAGGTAGTTTGAACTTGTACATTTTGTTTTTTTTTCGATTCAAGAAACTTGTACGCAAATGTGACGTCATTACTTGTATGCAAGACTTGTCTAAGGCGCTGGCCACACAGAAAAGACGTAAGACGCAGACGGGGCGTTTCATACAAAATGTATAGAAGCGTCGCCGTCGTCACGAAAAATATACGGAGGAGTCGGGTCGCGGGCGCAACGCTAGTACATACATCTGCGCCTGTCCGCGACTCGTCCTCGTCTTACATCTCTACTGTGTGGCCTGCGCTTAATGGAAACGCGCCTTCAGTGTCACTGTGTTGTGTTCATTGACTGCTTTGCCAACCGCCTCGTGTCCCACGTTGTCATATTGTGATCTCGTTACCGTCGAAGAAATGAAAACTTAGATTTAAGACAAACTCGAACTCGATGTAAGAATTAGTTTATTTACAGTGATATTTATAAAGATACGCTTAAAAACCACTGTTGTTTTATTACTGAAAGTATCGTCATCAT
Source organism: Agrotis exclamationis (assembly GCA_950005045.1). Classification (NCBI taxonomy): domain Eukaryota; kingdom Metazoa; phylum Arthropoda; class Insecta; order Lepidoptera; family Noctuidae; genus Agrotis; species Agrotis exclamationis. The sequence continues at coordinate 8,938,912 of OX465421.1, forward strand.
CATCATCAGCCGGAAGACGTCCACTGCTGAACATAGGCCTCCCTCTTATACCGCCACGCCGGACGACAATTCGCCACTCACATCTATCGGTTGCTCGCGACTCTCACGACGTCGTCGGTCCACCTAGTGGGAGGCCTGCCTACGCTGCGTCTTCCGGTCCGTGGTCGCCACTCGAGAACTTTTCTTTCCCATCGGTTATCAGTTCTACGAGCGATGGTCTGCCGATTGCCACTTCAACTTGCTTGTCGGTGACTCTGATTCTTCGCCGAATATCCTTGTTCCGGATTTTATCACGCCAAGAAACACCGAGCATAGCTTTTTGAGTTACTCTTAGAAAGTGTACCATCTGCAAACATTTATATTTATTAAAAAAAAAGCAAACACAAACTTCTCCTTACACTTTTCTTCTTCTTTCTTTATTCTACAAATAGCTTAGAAAATACACTTTATATACAAATGTGGATAACAATAATTCAGTGTACAGTTCACAAACTTGGTAGAAGTCTAGCAATTAGTACGCCGCAAAAACAAAGTAGAAAAATCATAACGGCGCGCGGCGCCAGAATGCTTCCTTTTACCCTGCCAAATAAAACATTAACCGTTTTGCTAGCTTTTCTGCAAAGAACGCGTTATTTTACACATTACTTTCTATGTATATTGTGTGTTCAAGTTTTGCACAAACGGTTTTATTGCTGTTGGTAACTGTACTGAAGTCCTGATTCGGGAAGACTGCACTCATCGACCCCTGGCTACTGTAGGGTTTAATTTTGGACGTCTTTATTAGAATATATCATGTAGAGAGAAACTGAGGGAAAAATAGGTAATACGCCCCAGTTCTACGGCGAGGGTGGCCGCTGTTGGCGTACAATATGGCCCTCGGCCTCGGCTATGTTAAGCCAACAGCAAAATTTGCGTGGGAATTCGCATGAGACCCTGGTCGCAGTAAGTTCTTGTGCTAGAATGACGGGGCGTTTTGTCAACTAGGGCGTATTACTTAGTTTTACCCTAATGATTTACTGAATTTCTGGGCGTACATTTTAACAAAAGCTCTTATTAACCCGTAAATCATACAATGTGACTGCAAAAAAATATTAAGTTTTTATCAACTTTCATGGTCCTTTGCTTCGCAATTGGAAAAAAAGGCGCCATTAGTGTATTTTGCGAGAACAGTCACAAAACGGCACAAGTGAGAATGGCAGTTTTTAGGGAATGCACATAAATAGGAGAGGATAATAAAAACTGCATATATGCGAGTGGACGTGCATCAACACATTTATGCGGCACCTAAAAACCTGTTTTCTGAACGCTGAAAAGAAACTGAATAAGTAAACTCTATGACAGAACAAATGTCATGAGTTTTTCTGTCACCTCAGTGCTCCATTCCAAAAAATCGGTACCGTAATAGTTTTAGGCATGTAACGTGAATTTAAACAGACTTAAATTTTGCTTGTACTTACACATGAAAATTTTCAGTAATTTAGTTTTAGTGAGGAGGCTATGGCTGAGGACTTCAATTCGAAGGTACTTCTAACTTAACATTAGGTTGGACACTTGCATCTTCCTGAATTGTCACTTAGGAACATCATCTGCCTGGCTGTTCTATAGGTATAGAATAACTTTTTCTCATGTTTATTTTAGGAAATTGTCCTCGAGTATCGATAGCCCCTTCGCTGCTAGTGACTCAATTTGTGGGCCAAATTTAGAGGACCGCGCTTTATGCGCGATAGACCCATGCGATGTCGAGAAGTGCTACCCAGAACCCCGCGTCGTCATCATCGGCGCGGGCATGGCGGGCCTGTCAGCGGCAGCCCGGCTCGCGCAACGCGGCATCAACAACATTGTGGTGCTTGAAGCTTACGAGAGGTAAGAATACATAGGTACACATAGTATAATTTGTTGTAGTATAGAGGCACTAAACATAAAATATCGGCTCTTTCCAGACCCGGTGGTCGGATACATTCATGCTGGCTTGGTGACATCGTTGCTGAATTAGGATCCCATTGGAAACCAGATAACACCTTCACACATCCTATTTACACAATGTCTGCCACTGAAGATCCTCCTCGTCCCGGTGTGCCCGGTTCTGAACATACTCGCGGTCTCTTCAACCGAATAGTTACTGGTAAAATGGCGTTTCCTCCCACATTAACTGCATACCAAAAATTTCGACAGATAGAACAGGAAGCTGCTCAGATATACTGCCTCGGTGGTAACAAACAGGCAGGATCCCTATTCAATTTTATGAGTTTGCGAATTCAACAAGAACTGCACGAGTATCCCGAGCAGCAACAACATGACGCTGCGAGAATAATGTTCGGGTTGTGCCACATGCTGAGCGCGCGCTGCGGAGACGACACGGCCATGCTGTGCGCTGACCACGAGGGCTGCTTCATGAACATGCCCGGGGGCGAAGTACGCGTGCCTTTGGGCTTAGTGGGAATACTCGCTCCCTTGCTACGTCAAATACCAGAAGGAGCTATACGTTACTGTAAGCCGGTCAACTGCGTCTACTGGGGAACATCTCAGAAAGAAGGTTATCGAGCTATCGTATGCACGTGTGATGGTGATGAATTTCCTTGTGACTACGTCATCATAACGGTGTCTCTCGGAGTGCTGTACAATAATGCCATCAAAATGTTCTGCCCTACACTCCCTTCGTCAAAAATAGACGCCATGCGAGGCCTTGGATTTGGATTTTGTAATAAAATTTACATGGAATATTGTCGCCCTTTTTGGTTTTGGCATAAAGGAAACTTGACCTTCAAATACTGTAAAAACGAGCTTTGTGACCGTCCTGATTGGACTCGAGGAATAACTTCAATAGAAGCAGTCCCAAATAGTAAACATGTGATGTGTGCCTGGGTGGTAGGTCAGGAAGCTTTGATGATGGAAGGGCTCTGTGACAGAGACGTAGCTGAAAGCTTGACGGAAATATTACGGATCTCGACGGGTAACTGTAGCATACCGTATCCAAATACAATTTTACGATCACATTGGACTTCTGATCCGTTTTTCTGCGGGGCATATTCTTACGACAGCTACGGGTCTGACGGGAATTTACAGCGGGCGTTGGCGTGTCCGCTGCCGGGACCTAGTGAGCCTATTCCTCCGATATTGTTGTTCGCCGGCGAGGCCACGGTGCCGGGCCACTACGCTACCGTGTCAGGTGCTCGGCTGAGTGGCGTGCGAGAGGCTGAGCGAGTGTTGTCTTTAACTCTGCGGTACAAAGGCCCCCCTTTACCAGCCATCGATAGAGCGCCAAAGAAGAAAATTAAAAAGGAGGACGAGGAATGATGAATTGTCAAAGTGAAGTGAGAAATACATGTAAAGTTTCACGTTACGCTTTGTGTTTTACTCCTTTCATATTATTTTCACCCGGAACTCATGTCAACGTAGCTGCTAACTTATCTCTGACAAGTTTGCGAGCTCGCTAGTGTCTGTTGTTAGTTTTGAAACTAGAATGATGCTGAACTTGCTTGATGTCTCATCTTATCTTGTGTGGTGAGACTAGGTATAACATGCTCTTTCCAAGTATTTTGTTAAAGTTAATCTAAAGATGCAGAAATTTTCAGTACTTTACAGGTATTCTAAGGACCTCTTGCTATGGTAATAAAAATATTACCCTCTATTTACAATGTATCTTTTAAATGTATTCTTCTTCTTCTTCGTGTCGCTGGCACGACGGCCATATTTTATTCGCCCATATTATATTCGGTATTTATATTTTATTCGCCCAAAACTTCGCCATCTCCACCGCATTGTCGGTAGCAGCGAAGAGATCTGATTGGCTGCGTGTTTTTGAGCTAAGAGGTCAGGATAGGAGGTGAAGCATTTAAAAGTATTAATCAGGCATTTTAAGGACTTCTTAAACCTCACTATGGCGAACAAAAATCCTGTCCATTTGCCTATAGATAGAGGCCATGAAAAGTAAATTCAAAGTTGTTTCTTCATAGAATATAACAACATACTAAATCTGCTAGGTATTGGTAAAGCGGTCTATATTCAATCAATTTGCATAGGTCTCAAATGTTATGCATAATGGCGGAGAATTCGGCTGATTGAGCTATTGTTCACACTGTTTGCACATCAAGATTATATACGGATACGGATGAGGGAGACGCTTTACGATTTCCAGAGGCTGTACAATGTAGTATAACTTCTGTTGGTAGACATCCATACAAATGAAAGTTGACGTCAGACCCTTACTGACTAAAAACGACCCTGTTCAGTCACATACCTTTAGCGTTCCAGGGCCGCGATGCCCTTGTAAGATAGTCCCGCGACCTGACGCGACCCCAGCAGGGGTTTACCCTTGTCAGTTTGCTGACAGCTCATGAGACGTGGAACACGACGCGCTGTCGACCCGGACAAGGTCCATGATCGGACGGCGAGTTACCTATTACTCGCCGTCTGCAAGCCTGCACCTACTAGTCGAAAATCGGTGCACCGTTTCCTCACGCGTTCTGACTCCGAGGTTGACGTCCTGGGTTTTGCATCTCGGATATAACATTTTCAATTTAAAATTTTAGTGAATTTAAGTGTAACGTCATTACAAAGATAGTTTTCCATCAGAAACTTTGACGGTACAATTGGCACAGTGGCTAAGCGATATACTGCTTTGCTGCTTGTTGCGAGTTCGATTCCTGTGCGGTCTACAACTTCTACAAGGTACACATATATCTACAGGTAGGTAGTTGTACAAGGTCTGGGTATTTTTGTATATGAGTTTAGATACTTGTAAACGTCATGTGTGGCAACTTTTTTTTAAAGAGCCTTTTAATAACTTTATTGGCACACCATAAAGTCTACATTGGTATTGATCTAAATACAATATTATGCTGTTGATGCACGCATACATAATTATAAATAGGTAACAGTTTGCAAGAAAAACAACATACAACATAATAGTTTCACTAACAAACCTGAAGATACAGGAGAAATTAGGTCAATGAAAAAAAAAGAAACAAACTCCTTTGAGGCGTGACGTGTTTCCCAGTTTCCCCATGTTATTGTTTCAAGAAAATGAATTGTTCCCCAGAAGAACCTACGGGGGAGACATGTTATCACAAGCGACCGCGGATTCCATCCCACCATACAATACATTCCGCACATTAGCATCCGGAAGAATAAATTCCGTCCTTTTGTATCATCAGAACGGATTTGGTACTCGTTTAAACTCTGATTTTTGTTACATTATCTGCTGGGTTTTTAAATATAGACACGGTCATCATGATTTTGAATACTATTATCGCTAAAATGAACGGGAAATGTCGTTAGGGCCAGGCCACACGGTGCGGCACCGCACCGCAGGCTTGGCTTGGCCTGCCCAGTTGACGACAGTCTACAACAGGGGTCACCAAATGGCGGACCGCGGTCTGCATCCGGACCGCTAACCCATTTTGTACGGACCGCGAGAACACAGCGAATTGCACTACAGAGTACGATCTTATGACCGATTTCCAAGAAAACACAGTTTTAAAACACAAACATGCGAAAGTTTCTGGATTTAATATCAAACACGCAATAAAACATGACAATTTTCTCATAGAAATGTGAAAAAATACCTTTGTAATAATAATTGTAAATATTCCGTTTTTACATTTGTGTAACATTTTTTTTTTGCTACAAAATTTTCTGCGGATCGCGATGGTCATTTCATGTCTTAAAACGGACCGCGAACGGAACTAATTGGTGACCCCTACAATAAACAACTAAGCGGCGCTACTGCAGAACCACACTGCTTGCATTGCACCCCTCCCCGCCTCGTCTGCCTCGCGCCGTTGTCCGTTGCGCTTGCGGTGCGGCGCCGGAGCGGTACCGGATCCGTATGGCTTACCACATTTTTATATGTAGGAAACCGTTGCGGCACCGCTCAGGCGCCGCGCCGGAGCCGCACCGCACCGTGTGGCCTGGCCCTAAATGTGACCCGACCGCCGTTACAATTTTCACGGCGCGGTTGACGCACTGGCTGAGCGATCGACTGCTGAGCGAGGCCCGCATTCGATCCCCGCACGAAACAAAAATATTTTTATGATCTGCAAGTAGTTTTTCCGGGTCTGGGTGTTTGTGGATGTGAGTTTCTATGTTTGTAAACGCACCCGTGATAAAAGAGAAATTCACAGTGTAGGGACACGTTTTTTTTTAAGTCAGTCGATAAGGCTTTTGCTACAGATATATATTTATTATGAAGATAATAATAATAATATTCCACAACTATTACACAACGCCATCTAGTCCCAAGCTAAGCAGAGCTTGTGTTATGGGTACTAGACAACTGATAAACATACTTATATATTTCTAAATACATAAATATTATAGACTAAAGATAATATAAATAAAGATTTCTGATTCTGATTCTGACTAGCTTCCGCCCGCGACTCCGTCCGCGCGGATGTCAGTCTTAATAAAGCCTACAATAATTAAGGAGATCCCTCTATTGAGCTACTGCTGTTGAGCTCGCGTTCTGTAGTAAGTATTTTTTTCATAATAATTCCGACCTTGTATTTACAAATAACTGATCGGAACAGTAATCAAAAAGGTCGCGCTGAAAAGCACGGTTTAAAATTACACTCATACAATATTAATTCCACGGACGACCGCTCGCCACACTGGACACGTCCGCTCGCATCAAAATTCAGAATTTATATTTATAGGAGTCGGGGAGGCGCGTGGCCCGCGTGTGCCGCAAACGGTTCAAGCCAAATCCGACTTTCGGCGCTACAGGTTACGGCGCTGAATCCACTGCGGGTAATGCAACGTGTGTTCGCGGTTCTACAGAACAACGTCTATGAATAAAACTGAAAAATAAGATTTTTTTTACGTATTTTTCCAGGATAAAAAGTATCCCATGGTCCTGCTCCCATATGATGCCCAGGATAATAAGGTATAATTATACCAAGTTTCATCGAAATCGAACCGTTAGTTTTCACGTGATGCCTGCATATACAGACTTACAGACAGACAGACAGACAAACATTTTTTTAATCACATATTTGGGTTTGGTATCGATCCAGCAACACCCCCCGCTATTTATTTTTTCAATATTTTCAATGTACAGAATTGACCCTTCTACAGATTTATTATATGTATAGATAGTCATCACACAAATATTTTACCTGGGTGGGAATCGAACCCACGACCTCCGGCATAGCAGTCAGGGTCACTAACCACTAGACCAACAGGCCAACTGCTGCTAGCTATCTTTTAAAATGATCCCTGGAAACTCTTCTCCTAAAACAACATCCACAGCGAGCTACCGCCACCAATTTAATCACAACTGTTCCAAGCTTACAAACAGGTGAGAAACAACCATAATACAAACTGGAATGTTCATATTGTGAAGGTGAGTTACACAGTAATCTCACTAACTAGAATTCTTCGAGAACATAACTCAATTATCTCCCGATAGAGGGAGCTTCCCCATACGTTCACAGCATCGTAGGTGCAATTTTATCTACACACATTTTTCATCAGATCAGGGGGTCTAAAATGACCACTGTAGCTGAATCATAATAGTATCAGACATATTTGTGTCAGTGAATCATAATAGAACAGGTAAAATTGTCACTAAATTGACAATTAAATCTCTTTCTTTCTGTCAAATAGATAAATTACTTATTCATCTATTTGACAGTTTCATTTGAGGTGTCGTAAGTAGCCTAGTTTCGGGTTTCCGAAAATCGTGAATGTGAGAAGTTTCTTTACGTTTGTACCAATACACAGCGTATCGCGGCTATGTTTGTAAACACACCCACGACACATGAGAAATTCCTGGTGTGGGGCAACGTTTTATTAAAAAAAAGAATTGAATACGATTCTACAAGGCGTCTAACAATTTCACAATTACAAAGAATCGCTAAAGATTTCACTGGGCATTTACGAAACAAATAAATTTTTGACGAATTGCTTCAAGTGGCCGTTTTAGACCCCCGATCAGCCGTTGAATACTAAAGTGCAACATTAATTTCAATAACGTTTCCTGGAGAAGAATTTTCCTTTCGTATTTTCCCTTCCGCTGTATATTTTGTCACAAAGGGAACTGGCAACGTTGAAGTGTGGCCATCAATATGATTTGATCAGTTTGCTAAGCTAGGTACCGTAGTGATTATGGCTTTATTGCCTTAAGGTCATAATTTAGTGTTAATAATAGTAATTAAGTAAATGATTGGTAGTGGATGTATACGTTAGGTATGTGCTAAGTCGGTGATGTCTATCAATATCAATTGGCCAAGATCATTAATTTTTTAAAAATCATTTTCGATAATCCCAAGATAATCCGCATAGTTTCGAATATAAAGTGATCCACGCTCAGTTGGAAAATTCACCCCCGTAGCAGCATAATTAGGTAAATAATTAAGTGTATATAGCAAGAATTTGAGAAATCAGTAGGTACCTACTTATGTCTCATCAATAAATTTTCTTTTAGTTTCCAGTTGGTTTCCAGAAGTAAAATTACTAAGTACAATAGTTCAATAGTAAAAGCACGAAATGCATAGAGGGGATACTGAGTTCAAACCTCATCCATTTGTTCATGTCTTGATACACCTGAAAATTCGAGCCAATCATAAAGTCCGATCTGTAGTTAAGATTTTATTTGTGTAAATTGAAAAAAAAAAAAAAAGAAAATAAATAGATATTGTATTATTCCAGTCAACTCTAAAAATTATGGAAATTGTCCCATTAAGAAATTACTAACACATTAAGTCCAATGAAAGATAAAATGAAGTGTTTCACGAGCGCCTGTGTGCAATTATTCTATAATCTACAGCAGTATATCCCCGTCTCGAGGGAAACATCGTCTGAATAACAAATATATCGGCGATTCCTACGAATTGATTCCGCACTGATTGATGTTCGCTACTCTACTGGCTCGGCTACAACGCGCGCTTCAACAGCCTTTTGATCCACGTCACTTTACTCAACACAATCAATAGGAGACGGAATTCGCTTTATCGAGTTCCCTTTCATTGGATTATTGGGTATTTGTTTGACTATTATTTGCTAATGTGGTAAGTATTTCATTCGAGCAGCTGAAAGCCTTTACCAAGAAAACATCGAGTTATGCATAAAAAACTTACGTTGTATTTTCAACACGCGGCTTCATAAACAAGCAAGAGGGTAGCGGAAAATTGCATCAAAGTTATCAAGGGAATATTAATTTATGTTGTAATTAAATGTAGCTTGTCTTCGAAACTCGTAAATGTATTAATTAATACAACAGCAGAGGAAAACAACGGAGCACTACCCGCGCTTCACGGAAAACACATCGTGAACATTTTCTGCGAAACGCTACCAGTTTCCCGTATAAGCAAAAATATGACCTTGATGGCGTTGAAGGCAAATATCTGATAATTCGGCTCTATTGAGCTTTACGGATGTAATGCGAAGAGTTTCGCGGAGGGCATTAACACCGTCGCAATGAGAGGGCGGCGCGCGCCCGAGCGCTGCTAGCGAGCCCGGCCAGCACGTCTCTAGACATGTGTAAGTAATGCGAGTGATGCATCACGCGTAATATCACCCGAGCGCGTACTGTAACATCACACATTACTCGACTAAAATAAGCATCACAACATCACATTAAACATTACGCGCGCGGTAGCAGCGCAGTAGCTCGCGACGTGACTCGGACTCGCTCGAACCGAGCCCTCCCGATTACTCCCGAACGCATCGCATCGGCAATGTTCGGTTTATATCGGAAGTCCGGAACTAGGCGCGTGCGATTTCGTATTTAGCCCGGTCAGCTGACTTAGTATGTTATTTAGAACTCTAATTTTATTAGATAAAGGGTTTATAATATAAACCTTTAAATAATATTTATGGTGGTGGTGTCAAGGAAATATTATTTCCTTGACACCACCACCCGTTGTACGGTCGTAGGTAATACTCAATTTGTGTAATTTGTATATTTAAATAATATTAATAAAATCACATTATTGCTTATTTAATTTCTTCCATGTTATGAATCATCATAATGACACGCGAACAACATCGTATCACTTGCTGCTATGTTACTATTTCAATAACATGTCCTATTACACTAGAACATTGCATTACATTAGAACGCGCGATGGTGTGCTATCGCATGGCGCTACATCATAACATCACGCGTGATGTTTGAAGTAATGGTGTAATGTAATATTACTCGTCACGAAATGTAATGACATATGACATCACTTCGTGGTGCACTGTTTTGCACATGTCTACACGTCTCTGCAGATGGCGGGCTGCGGGAGCACGCAAGAAAGCGTCGAGACAGATGCGTGACGCAGCGCGCAGGACCGCCTCCCCCCCTGCCCCGCGGCGGTGCGTGCCGCGCCCCGCGGTCCCTGCTCCGCGCGACACATCTCACAGAACACATCGATAATCGCGTGGTGCGTGAGCCCGCAGCGGGCTCGGACTCGGGAGGTAGCTCGGCGTGCGGTGGCGCGGCCGTGTGTGCCGGTGCAGGCGGTGCGTGGCGCGCGCGTGGCGCGGGCGGGGCGCGCGCGGCGGCCCGGGCGGCAGTCGCTCGGAGGCAGGCGGCGGCTCGCGTCGCCCTGCGCTCTCTCCTGCACGCTGCATGGCTGCGCTCGCGATCTCGCGACAAGGTACGCGCCGCGACACCACACCGCACGCTGCACATGTTACACATCACACTCGTGCATTTTTCATTCATCACTTCGCAGATTTTCGCTTTATTGTCGGTTGTATCCCAATCCGCGAAAGAACCTTCTCGGGCGCGCGCATATTACCTTAAATTATATTCAAAATTCGGTTAGACTTTGAAAATCATGTTTGATGATACCTAATTTAAAAAAAACATTCGGGTAAGTATTCCTAAATATTTTTTGCGTCTTCCTTAAGGCTGTAACGAAATAGAACAGGCATGCGTAAGCTCTCTAATGGCAGCCGAAATTTAATTCGAAGCTAAGAGAATAAGAAAACGTGGTGGAAATTTTTAATTTTCTTTGTAATTCGTACGAAAAAGGGAATTATTATGGAGGTCATTAATTTTATAATGGTTTTCGAGACGCAGAGACTGCGCTTCGTTTTATCTTAGAAGATGTCATGAGGGAGAAAACAGCAAAAGCACTGGCCTGATGCCAAATGTCGACCGCGGCACACATCTTTCAGTAACAAAATATTTTAGAAATATCAGAGATATAATGTCTGGTCATTTAAATGTCTGTAGTGGACTCAAAATGTACGTTGTAGAGTGGATGAGCTCTGTCATCGTTTGTTCAGTTAATAAATGAGCGCGCGGTACCAATGTGTAGCCTACCTTAGATAACTAATTAGAACAGTTAGCTCTCCCAGTGATCTGTGACTCTCAATATGAAAATGTTTTTCCAGAGAAACTGAAAGATCTCATCAGTTATTTCTCTCTTGATAAATATCTTATCTTGTTATTTCACACATTTTGGCGAAATGATTTTAATAAAGGAAGAATAAATCTCTAAAATGGCTACCTCAGCGCAATTTTAATATTTTCTCCGAACGTTCATTTTCGTTTCAGTTGATTTTCTTTCATGAATATTTTTCGGGGTGAGACGCGCGATCTTCACGCCCACAATTATGATAACGTGCTTGATGACAAACATGGAGATAACGGAATCGACATTTCGGCAATCGTCTTTATGATTTTGAATTATTTTCTTTCAAATTGTCACCATTTGTTGTGATTTGCTTTACCGGCTACGCATAACAAAATTATACCTATCCTTACAAAATACATAAGTAAGGGAGGTTAAATAAGGCCATTTAGCATAACATCAGACCTGTAATACACAGAGGGTTTAGCAGAGGTGTACCTATAATCTTAGAACTTCTACAAATCACCGGTTTATAGCAATAGACTCGCCCGCCAACTACATGTTTCTAAATCATATTCATAAATTACTTACATGAAATATTCAATTACCTAACTTATATATCTACTTATATATTCTCTCTACATATATATCATTATTCTTTTTTATCTGACTTCACTAGCTTTTGCCCAGGACGTTACCTGCATTAATGTCGGTAACTACGTCGGAAACGTCATAAATTAGGATAAAAAATATCCTTTTAGTTAATGCAATGGGGCCCTCCTTAGAGGGCCAAAGCCTGCCGGGATCGCGGAACGTAACGGGCTAATGAAGGACACCGTGGATTTTAGTCAGTACAAGTCTGACAGTCCCTCCCGCCCTGCCTTGGGTGGGAGGACTCATTTGATGAAATGTCCATTTAGTATATTTTTGAAAGAGTTGCAAACATGTATCTATACGGTTCATTCTCAGTAGATCCATTGGCTAGATCCATGATGGATCTAGTGAGAATTGTTTTTCTCATTGGATCCTGACTTCGAGATGTGGAACTACTGAAATTTTTTTGTTACTTCAATCTCAGTAGATCCATTGGCCAGATCCATGATGGATCCAGTGAGAATTGTTTTTCTCGTTAGATCCTGATTTCCTATGTGGATCTATGGAGTTTTTTTTTTAAAGACTCATTAACTTTCGCATTAATATTGGTAGTAAGATATACTTATATTTGGGAGTAGGTTTCGATGGTAAAGATCGAGTGTCAGCTCTGTCAGTGAATACTTGGCACGCGGTATGCCATGTTGCGGATATACAACCTCCTTCCACTTTATTAGAGTGCTTAATTTCTTATTGAAGAAATAAAAACCACCATCGTCTTCCTACCCTTTTTTATTTATCGTGGTAAAATCTTCAAATGAATAAAAAACAGCGTTAAAAAAAACTTGGGAAAGAAAAATTCAGCTTCGTTAGCCGGAAGACGTCCACTGCTGAACATAGGCCTCCCCCTTAGACCACCACGCCGAACAAAAATTCGCCACTTGCATCCATCGGTTGCCCGCGACCCTCACGATGTTGATGATTGTCAATAGTAGTGGTTGGGATGGCCTAATTGGTTAAGGCGTCTGAAGTACCTATCCAGAAGACGCAGGTTCGAACCCTGCTCGCAGCTGAATTTTTCGTTCCTTAAAATATATATCTTTTTAAATTAATCCATCCCTGGATCAGAAGCGACTGTAACTATAGTACTGACTAAATACCACGGTGTTTCTTCAATAGCTGTTTATGTTCGAGGGTCACGGTTGCCTGTTTAGACAGTCTCGCGACCCTGGATCTTCCTATCTTTATCCCATTTTACTTGGGGTTGGCGCAACACTTTTTCTTCTTCCATTCTCCCCTGTTAAACGTCAAAGCATCATTTACTCCTTTTACATTCATGATTATTCCTCACACAATCTATCCGTCTTTTCTTTGGCCTTCCTCTCTACAAATCACCGTCACTGTGTTTGTCCACACTGATCTTCGAAACCGCTTAACTCTCAATTATATTTTGCTGAAACTATAATGTAATTTTGTGAGGTGTATTTCTGCTTTTGGCTTGAAAGATAGTTTTTAATCATTTAAGATTTATTTTCGTTGTATTAGGTATCTATGCGAAAGTAAGTTTGTTTGTAACGATTTACGTCTAAACTGCTAAACTGATTCTGATTAATTTGGTACTGAGATAGATTTGACTCTGGAGATGGTTTTAGGCTATGGAAAGAAAGATGACGAGCGTAGCGTTTGCTATATTATTTCAAGATATTAAACCATTTACATAGTTTGGCTTAAATTTGTAACCTATGAAATATCGCATATCGGTTTTATAGGATAAAAGATTTTTTTTTTTTATTTTACCCTCCAAAGGGAGATAAAAGCATTCGTGGGAGTTTAAAAATTCTATTTTTTTTTGTCGATGGGTTTTCAGCATGGGGTGAACAGCGTTGTAAATAAATAATAATAATAATAATAATAATATTCCACAACTATCACACAACGCCATCTAGTCCCAAGCTAAGCAGAGCTTGTGTTATGGGTACTAGACAACTGATAAACATACTTATATATTTCTAAATAATAATAATAATAATAATAATAATAAATAATAATATAATAATATAATAATAATAATAATAATAATTAATTTATTTCACATTTTTAAACGTTTCACCCTTCTAAATAAGCTTTACCCAACGAAAAATGGAAAATAGAAAAATAAAAACTAAACAATAACCGGATTTTGAGAAAAATGGAGTACCTACAATAAAGCTAAATTATAATAAAAATCTTTACCAATGCTGACTAGACGTCGGGCCAAACAGCAGATGCAAGAGGCACACCTACCATCTCCGGGCTCGTCGCTGAGCTCCGCCTCGCAGCCGCCGGGACGAGCCACATCCGTGAACGCCGTGTCTCCGATAGTTGCAGCCGCGTCGAGCTCCAGCGACGAGTTTTACTCCCCGCCGTCGACGCCTCCACAAGCAAGACGACGAGGAAGAGGACGGCCACCAGCGGGCTTGGGACCTCGAGGCCATCAGGCCCCGAACAGGGTCCCCGCTGCCGGTGGAAATGTGTCGCGCATGCGATGGACTCAGTCCATTAATGAAAACGTGATGCGCGCATATTATAGGGCTACTGAGGGGGGAAGCAACTTGACTGCGTACCGTGGTCGAATGCTGTCTCTGTTTCAGGTGCTGGAACCAGATGTCAACGTAACGGCGCAACGATTATCGGATCAGGTACGGGTCATTCAACGTAACCATATGTTGAATGACACAGTACTTGATCGACTACGCTCTGAACCACGGAGTAACCCAGTTACTGATCCTGCTTTGCCATTGACTGCGGTGCAACTACAAAACATTTCCAGTGTGCCGCCGCGGTCTGAGGACATTGGTGAAGAGGATCATGACGAAGTTATATCCGTGAGTACCCAATGCAACGCACAATTGAGGAGCGCTTTGGAGAGTGCGTTCCGGGAGTACCGCTCCGTACCGCCGGAACTTAGACCACGTTTACCTCGTTTGCCTATGCACAATAAAAACAAGGCGCTTATGTGTGCTCTAGACTCGGAGCTGTCAAATTGTTTTGACAGCAGTAAGGATCTTACCGACACCCACTCAATCTTGTACTGTGCAGCTGTAGCGGCATGTCGTGTAGCTCACGTCAAATTCCCAGACAGCGACAGAGCTACACGACCAAAACCAGCAGCTCCAGCTTGGCAGTGCAGGATTGAGCGGCGTGTCGGTGAGGCTAGAGCACTCATCGGCAAATTGCACTGCTTCAGGGAGGGTAATACTCGGCCTAGAGTGATGCGTTTTGTGAGGCGGGCGTTTGCGGGGATTGATATCGATCCTCGTGAATATTTGGCCCGCGTCACAGAACGTATCGACTTCCTGAAGCAGAAGATTTGTGCATGGGCAAACCGTATTCGTCGGTACAAGCGACGAGTGGAGCGATACACTTTGAATCGCACATTCCAAAGCGATGAAAGGTGGGTCTATAGGGCTTGGGAGCGACCGGACCAAGGTGTGACTGACACGCCCCTACCGGATGATGACGCCATGAGTTCATTCTGGCGCAGCATCTGGTCGGTGCCTGTCAGTCACACTGAGGGCGATTGGACCCGGGAGATCGAACGAACGTGT
Organism: Agrotis exclamationis; assembly: GCA_950005045.1. Classification (NCBI taxonomy): domain Eukaryota; kingdom Metazoa; phylum Arthropoda; class Insecta; order Lepidoptera; family Noctuidae; genus Agrotis; species Agrotis exclamationis. The sequence continues at coordinate 8,954,381 of OX465421.1, forward strand.
GATCAGATTCAAGAAATGGGGGCAATTACCATCAGCCCCCACGATGTAGCTTGTGCAGTCCATCCGTTGCCTAATTGGAAATCCCCAGGACCGGATGGGCTGCACAACTTCTGGATCAAATGGTTTAAAAGATCACACGTCCGCTTGGCATCCCAGTTCCAATTAGCCTTAGAGTCAGGGTCACTGCCCCAGTTCTTGACTACAGGAATGACCCACCTGCTCCATAAATCGGGTAGTACTGCGGAACCCAAAAATTATAGACCGATTACTTGTTTACCAACGGTCTATAAAGTTCTTACATCCATTTTGAGAGCTAAACTCAATCAACATATTGTGACTAATTCTATCATGTCTGCCTCTCAGAATGGATGTAGGAACGGGTCTCGCGGTACTAAGGAGCTCCTCCTCATTGATATGGCCATTAGCCAACAGGTTCGTCGCTCCCGAAAAGATCTGTCCGCATGTTGGATAGATTATAAGAAGGCCTATGATTCGGTGCCCCATACATGGCTCATGAGGGTGCTGGAGTTGTATAAAGTTGATATATCTCTACGTACCTTCTTGATGTCGTGTATGGGGAGCTGGAGAACAGTCCTTCGCTATCCAGGATGTCGACAGGTCCGAGGTAGCAGCGAATAGGATTGAGCGTGGCATATTCCAGGGTGATAGTTTGAGTCCCTTGTGGTTTTGTCTGGCCTTGAACCCGCTCAGCACATTGCTGGAGGGTTCGGGGCTAGGATATCGGTTGAAGAGAGGTGGTCAGGTCATATCTCACCTTCTTTACATGGATGATCTGAAACTCTTTGCCCCCAACAACTTGCAACTGATGAAGCTACTGAAGGTAACGGAAACTTTCAGTAACGCCATCAGGATGGAATTTGGTGTGGACAAATGTGCAGTCATGCATGTGAAGCGAGGAGAGATTATGGAATCAGAGGGAACTCAACTCTCGGATTCCATACACCTCAGATCCCTCTCTTCAACAGAGACCTACAAATATTTGGGTATGTCGGAAGCATTAGGCATCAATAATGCTGACATGAAACAATCGTTGAAGGAGCGCTTCTTTGGCCGCCTGAATAAAGTGCTAAACAGTCTTTTGTCAGGTGGCAATAAGGTGCGCGCTTTCAACGGTTGGGTCATGCCGGTGTTGATGTATTCTTTCGGCATACTCAAATGGACTCAGACAGAACTTGACGCCCTGGATAGGAGAGTCCGTTCACTGCTGACTGCAAATCGGATGCATCACCCACGGTCGTCGGTGATGAGGCTGTATATCCCGCGGAAGTGTGGGGGTCGTGGCTTCTTAAATGCTAAGACCCTGCACAACCGTGAGGTATGCAGTCTCAGGGAATATTTCCTAGAAACCGACGTGGGGATGCACCGAGATGTGGTCATAGTGGACAAGGGTCTTACTCCGCTCTCCTTGGCTAACGAGAACTGGCGCAAACCTAAAGTATTAGACACTAATGATCGAAAGGAGGTATGGCAGAGCAAGGAGCTTCACGGACGCTTTTACCGGGCATTACATGGTCCCGATGTAGACTTTTTAGCGTCCGTATCCTGGTTGCGCTTTGGTGACCTGTTTGGGGAAACCGAAGGTTTTGTCTGTGCAATTATGGACGAAGTTATGATGACGAATAACTACCGGAAATACATTGTGAAGGATGGCACGGTTGACATATGTCGGGCATGCCACCGTCCGGGAGAATCGATCCGACACATTATTTCTGGGTGTTCTCGTCTGGCTAACGGAGAATATTTGCATAGACACAACCTCGTCGCCAGGATTATCCACCAGCAACTTGCTTTGAAGTACAATCTTGTGGAATCGGAAGTGCCGTACTATAAGTATGCGCCCGACCCAGTTCTCGAAAATGGCAATATCTCGCTGTATTGGGATCGACCTATCATCACTGACAGGACTATTGTTGCCAATAAGCCTGACATTGTGGTGATAGATCGATCGGAGCGTCGCGCAATGATTGTTGATATAACGGTCCCGCATGATGAGAACCTCGTGAAGGCAGAAAAGGAAAAACAATTCAAGTATCTTGATCTGGCCCGCGAGGTTGTTGACATGTGGGACGTGAATACAGCAGTCATTGTGCCGATAGTCGTGTCTGCCAATGGCTTAATTGCCAAGAGCCTCGAACAACATCTGAGGAGGCTCTCGCTTGGCAGCTGGATCAGGCGCCTGATTCAGAAGGCAGTACTTCTGGACACGGCGCGTATTGTTAGGAGGTTCCTCTCTCAGGAGCCCTGACCACCGGCGGCCCGGACCCTGTTCCCGGTGCTGGTGAACTGCTATTTTTTATATTTTTAAATGTTTTTTATTTGTTTTTTGTAAAAATATTTAAAAATGTAATTTATAAGTAAAAAAAATAAATAAAGAAATAATAATAATAATAATATAATAATAATAATAATAATAATAGAAATATATAAGTATGTTTATCAGTTGTCTAGTACCCATAACACAAGCTCTGCTTAGCTTGGGACTAGATGGCGTTGTGTGATTGTTGTGGGATATTATTATTATATATTTCTAAATACATACATATTATAGATAAATTACACCCAGACACAGAACAAATGATCGTGCTCATCACACAAACATTTGTCCTGGGTGGGAATCGAACCCACGACCTCCGGTATAGCAGTCAGGGTCACTAACCACTCGATCAACAGGCCAGTCACAAATAAAATTATTATGTTCAGAAATCAGGGTTGTATAAAAACCCTCGCATTGTATGTTGTCTTGATTAAAGGGGTGGTTAGTGTACTCGTTACGCGAACTCAATTAGTACAGTCGAAACGAACTCCCATTTTGTTTTGGTTGCTTTTAAAACCTGCAAGAGCACAGTAAAAGTTAAAGGTAGAACTTGGTTTAAATTATTGACACATACATACTTACTCGTAAATGGTTTCCTAGTTGAAATTTTATAGTTGCAAAAATGAGAGAGTTTTTGGTGCGTTTTATCGCCTAAACCGCTAAACTGATTTTGATGAATTTTGGTAAAGATATAGAATGGAGTCTGAAGACTTGAAATCTTGAAGGGGATGTTTTTATTTATATTCAACGTTATCTCACACTAACAATTTATCCTGTATCGTGCGTGCGTTTACAAACATAGAAACACAAACACTCAAACATCGGGTGTTTGAGTTCATACAAATATTTATTCCGTGCGAGAATTGAACCCAAAACACGTTGCGCAGCAGTCGATCGCTCAGCCATTGCGCCAATCATGCCGTCGATGCCGGAATTATAATTATGGAGTTTTTTTATCGTGGTAAAATCTTCATAGGACGGGAGGTTATCAGACTTGTACTAACTAAAATCCTCGATCCTTCAATAACTTTTTACATTCCAGGGTCACGGTTTCCTGATGAGACAGTCCCTCGACCCCGGCAGGTTTTTACAGTGGGTGAAGGCGCCGAAAATAGCTAGTCCGATTTCATTATGATTCTTCAAGATAGTGTACATGTATCCAGGTTTATTTAGTAATAGAAAAATGTAACAGCAAACTATTATCAACTATTCCTATATAGTATGTTTATTACGAAACTAATTTGTAACACTGATGGAATAATTCACTTACAAATGCACAAGAGAGTATTGCTGTCCGCTGCGTTCCCTCTTAACTTACAAGTTGCCCGTATAAGCAAACACATATCTAAGTTCCCGACTTGCAACCAGAAATGTCCACTTGCGAATTCCGGAAAACTAATAGTCGGGCAAATTGTCATTTCAGTTCGGGAGTTGCTGACGTTTCGGGCAATTTGTGAGCTATCCCCAAGAGATGCAATTTCCCCCTTCCGCCTAATTGTACAAAGCTAGTTAGGGAACTGCCTGTAGGACCACTTGTGTCGCGTCGACCCCAATCAATTATGTGCTCTATTTGCCCACTATGCCCAGTGTATGCCCGCGACAATGTCACGAGGAGATTCATCTCACCGCGCTCACCGCATACATATACGAGTAGCACCACACATAACACTTTGACATTGGCATTGTGATCATTTTATTCAACGGCGTTTGTTCGGGACTTTGCCCGCGTGGAGCACGAGAAATAATAATTAGATAACAGGAAAATCATGGTTTATATCCTGGATAGAGTAAATACATCTTGTAAATGGCGTCCAGTATCACCCATTGTTTCGGTTCTGTTTTATTTAGCTGAATGAAAAAAAAAAGTATAAGAAATTGAAAATAAAATCGAAAAATTAGTATACACACTATTTCCTATAGGTAACTAAATAACGCTGCCTGTAAACAAATATGAAATTTAATTGATAGGATTGAGAGAAAAACGCGCAACACACAAAAACAAACGGTGTATATGTTATAGGCAATGTGTACAATGCAGGCATTCTATACAATACCTAGGAAATGTATAGAATGCCGGGGTCGTTCAGGCAATGTATGAAATGCTGTTCAATGTTTAAACTATTTTACACTTTACCTAGGAAATGTATAAAATACCTAGGCATTGTATAGAATGCCAGTTGAAGTACAGGCAATGTATGTAATCGATTTTTCTTCTCTATGATTTAGTTAGATAGGTACTGATCTTTTGAGAGCTACCTAATCCTAATTTCAACTTCCATTAGCAGACAGCGATAAGACATGTGTTCTATTGGTTTGTATGTCTAAGTACATACGAGTTTTTGCGTAGAGAGTGTTTCTCACATAGCAGTTGCCTTCGGATAAACATTTACATTTTATCTCTTCTCATCTGAGAAGCGGTGGCTTCGTCGAGCCACCTTGATAAGGTAATCAGTTTTTCGACCTAGGATGCAAGAGCGAGCGAAGCGAGTTCGGGACTTTGGGGCACCCCGACACGGACAGGTTAGGTTAGAAGGGGATGGCGGGGTCTGAAAGACCCCGCCATCCCCTTCGTGGTTATTTTTTTTAAACTACCCAGAAGTAGGAGCCCCGCGAAGCGGGGCTCCGTCGAGCTACCTTGGTAGGTAGTAATCAGTGACTTAGTTGACCTAGGATGCAAGAGCGAGCTCGGGACTTGGAGCACCTCGACACGACACGGACAGGTTAGATTCGAAGAGAAACATTCACATTTCATTTGATTACGTATTGCCCACTCGACTGTATCATGCGCAAGTTCGGACTCGCGACTATACTCAAGGCGGTCACAAAGTTTGGCGCGGGCTGTACGGGCTAGTCCCGCACACCGCACACACGTGTCTCCTTCTCGTGATCGTTCATTATACACATTGCCTGATGCGCTTTGGGCATTTTATACAATACCTAGGCAATGTATGAAATGAATCGTATTATATACATTGCCTGAACGTTTTAGGCAATGTATATAAAGCCTAGGCATTCTATACAATGCCGGATTATACACATTGCCTATAACATATATACTTAAAATAAAATATTTACAGCAAGTAATTATACAAATTAACAAATAAAAGACTTATAAACTAAATAGTAATTACTCACTTTTACACTATCCTGTTGAAAATTCCAATCAACAGGGAATGTTTAAAACATTCCCTTTTAATTACAATCTCGTAGATAGCATTTCGTGTTACATTCCATAGCGAGGTTTATGCATTTCAGCTTCTAATTGGGCGTGCGAAGTGTAAAATATCGTTGTACCGTGGACAACGAATACGTAGTAGAGAATGTGACCTTACATTTTCTACCGATGATTGGCATATTTCTTTAGACGAATTATTTTCTGTAAACGACATTTGTGACGTTGTCTGTGTGCCGTGCCAGACTCAACAATGAATGGGTTACACTTGCTTCCCACATAGTGTGTCACCTTTGTATATAGGGTAATTTTTTATGTAGTGCGGATTTTTTTAGTTTTGTTTTTTTTTTTTGTTCATAAATATCTTTAAATACCTCCTCTCGCACTGAGATGGAGTGAAAGAAACTTGATTTTCTTAAAAAATCAACCTGTTTTTTCAGTTGAAATTCGTTGCGTGCGTTCCAGGGTCGCGGAGTCTTTTAAAGGTCCGGAAACCTCGGCCAGCATCAGTAAATCGTATGCGCATCCGGGAAAATAAGTAGACCGTACCACGTGCGCGTCACAAGTGCATGACAAATAAAAAATTCTAGAAAATACCTAACGTTTAATTGCCCGTCCTGATTGAACCTAGGAACACATTCAATAGTCGCACCTGTAACCGCTATACCTACTTATAGATATTATTCGCTGGTAACAAAAACATTGTTAATCGCGTGTGACCACACAAATAGTAATTAAACAGTGTAAATAAACACATTATTGTTATTGTGTTTTAAACACGCAACAATTCAAAATAACTGTGCAGAACTGTTGGTTTTTGATTAAGCGAAAACAAACCTATAATTGTTAAAACTCGTTTGTCTAGTTTATAGTGTAATTTCGGGTAAAATGTGATTGTTTTTATGTTAGGATTTTTTTTTACTATTCAACGGCAGGTAATGTTCACGTTTGACTACTATCTCGCCATGCCCCGTGGTAAGGATGTGGTAAAGGTGGTGTGAGTCTATCGGTGAAACGGCCATAACTGAATCGTCCTGTCGGCGAAACGTCCAATGATGAACCGGTCGTCGGTGAATGGTTGCAGAATCGGTCAACGGTGAAGCACGCTTGCCCAGAAAAATCCCTTGAATACGTTACTCGTAGGTTACTCTTGACCTGAAAACTTAAGATTGTAGCTATTATGAAACAAAACTGCGGTAGTGAATTCCACCCCTATTATCTAATGAGTCCTACCATCCTGGGCAGGACGGGAGGGACTGTCAGACTTGTACTGACTAAAATGCATGGTAATCCTTCAATAGCCCTTTACGTTCCGGGGCCACGGTTACCTCATAAGGCAGTCCCGCGACCCCGGCAGCGTAATGCCAAACTGTATACAGACCCAGACACCCATCGTTGAAATCACAAACAAATTGCAGCAAAGTACATACGAGCTCAGAGCATTCTGAGATAGTATGCAGTTTGCTCGCTTGTATGTAAAGCAAACTGTGACACGCGAATATCGCGAGTATCGATTGATTATTATTTTTTACGGCCCCGGAAAAATATTTTTCGAGACATTAATAAAGAAAAATGGCTCGACTGAGACCTGCTTCGCGGGACCGCCACCTTGATAAGTAGTAATTAGTTATTTGACCTAGGAATGCAAGAGCGAGCGAAGCGAGGTCGGGACTTTGGGGCACCCCGACACGGACAGGTTAGGTTAGAAGGGGATGGCGGGTTCTTCCAGACCCCCCCATCCCCTTCGTGACTGCTGCTGGAGGTCTGGACTCGTATGTATTTTGCTCAGACACTCTCTGAATAGGTATACAGTTTGCTCTTCAACTACAAAGGCAAACTGCGATCGAACTCAGAGCAAACCCGGTCTGGGTCAGTATACAGTTTGGCAATACGCACCCCAGCAGGCTTTTGCGGGGATCGAACCCGCACAAAAGCCTACCGACAATAGTCGATCGCTTAGAGACAAAGAATTAATGTGTCCATAATTAATGTTAATAGTATAATCTTCTTATAGTCCACACGTTCAGGTTTCATGAAGCCTTACATAGCAACATTTAATTTCTTAGTGTACAAGTATAAAAAATATGCTGATTTAATTCTGGCCTTGCCCTTTGCGTAATGAATGTTAATAGGCCGTAGATCTGGAACGTAAAAAGGCATTTCAAGGAACAGGGTGTTTAACCGATTTCAAAAAGGAGGAGGTTCTCAATTCTCTCTCTCTTCTCGTTCTCGGTTAATTAGTACAAGTCTGATAGTTCCTTCTGCTCAATCCCGATAGTGCGGATTGGTTTGAAAAAAGGGTATCATAAGTACAATTATTTATTTTTAGGGCTCAATAACTAGTTACTGTTTTTTTTAACGATTTGCAGCTTTTTTTCAAAAAGAATACGTTGATTGCGGGCAGGACTTGAACCTGCGACCTTCTGATTTAGTACATCGGACGCTTTACCAACTAAGCCACCGCAGTCATGCTCTGCTAGCTCGAATTTTACATTCCACAAAAGTTTTACGAATCGCCACGTAGACATAATAAAGCTGATTTCAGACTACGCTATACTATTGTGCTATAAAGTATAGTAAAGAAGGACCTAATGCTATATAGCATGACGTTCACATACGCGATATTATCGCAAGCTCAGTCGACCGCGATCTTTGAAGAGTGTGCACAGTTGCACAGCATACATCACGATCGACACAATGGATGACAATGTGGAATTTGACACTACTCGTATGTTGTCATTTATGATACGAAAGAAGAAATATGCCAGACTCTGGATATCAAATCATTTATAGTTTAGAAGAGAACGTGGTGATTTAAAACTATTTGAAGATTTAGATAATTTAGGGGGTGAGGGAGGAGGAAGAGAGCGGCGCGCGATATAGCATAGCATGAACTCTGGGCATTGCACCAATTTATAGCGTATAGCAACTTAGCAAGCCAATAATACAGTACAATGTGAGTGAACGTGTCCATAACAATGTATGGAGCGCGATATTGTTGTGCTATGAGCTATATACTATATGCTATTATATAATAGCGTAGTCTGAAATCAGCTTATGCGTTTAAAAAATAAAAAATTATAGCTGCTTTTAGCTTTTTTCAGACTTTCGCCTTTTTTTACGAAAATACATAATTATTATTGTCATGGCTACCCAAAATGATATTCATATCTTTATGTAGATGATACCATGAATGCCTTCTATTTCAAATCATCTATATCTATACATATAATAAAATGGTAGGAAAGTCAAAACTGTACATTGAATATTTGACAGGCCTGTTGGTCTAGTGGTTAGTGACCCTGACTGCTATGCCGGAGGTCGTGGGTTCGATTCCCACCCAGGACAAATGTTTGTGTGATGAGCACGATCATTTGTTCTGTGTCTGGGTGTAATTTATCTATAATGTGTATGTATTTAGAAATATATAAGTATGTTTATCAGTTGTCTAGTACCCATAACACAAGCTCTGCTTAGCTTGGGACTAGATGGCGTTGTGTGATAGTTGTGGAATATTATTATTATTATTATTATTATTATTTTTTTAAAAGAATACTTGGGGTGTGATCTACAATCGATACCGAAGCCAAAAATATAGTTTTTAGAATTTTTGTCTGTTTGTCTGTTTATCTGTTTGTCTGTTTGTCTGTATGTATGTCCGGGATAAACTCAAAAAGTACTGGACGGATTTGAATGATTCTTTTTTTGTTGTATAGGTATTAAGTCTGGCCAACATATAGGCTATAATTTATCTTAAAAACTTGAACACCTGGTGCAGAACTGCAAGAGACTAGCTAAACTATAAGAGATACAAAAATGGTGCCAAAACAAAAATTGTTCCACGTGATGAGCATTTTCTTCTGAGATAATAAATTTGAAGATCTGGAACACCTGATGTGGAACTCCAAGAGCCCAGCTACACTATAACATATACAGGAATGACGTCTTAGCAAGAGTTGTTGAGCCTAATAAGCTCTCTCTATTGCCGTATAAAAATTGAAGATCTGGAACATCTGATGAGGAACACCAAGAGCCCAGCTACACTATAACATATACCTACAGGAATGACGTCTTAGCAAGAGTTGTTCAACCTGATAAGCACTCTCTGTTTCCGTATAAAAATTGAAGATCTGGAACACCTGATGTAGAACACCAAGAGCCCAGCTACACCATAACATATATAGGAATTACTTCTTAGCAAAGTTGTTCAGCCTGATGAGCACTCTCTGTTGATGTATAAAAATTGAAGATCTGGAACACCTGATGTGGAACTCCTAGAGACCAGCTACACTATAAAATAATATAGGAATGACGTCTTAGCAAAGTTGTTCAGCCTGATGAGCACTCTCTGTTGACGTATAAAAATTGAAGTACTGGAACACCTGATGTGGGACACCAAGAGCCCAGCTACATATAAGTATAGAAATGACGTCTTAGCAAGAGTTGTTCTGCGTGATGAGCACTCTCTGTTGATGTATAAAATTGAAGATCTGGAACACCTGATGTGGAAATCAAAGCTATCACTAATTTCACTGTATAATTTTAAAATAACATAAGCTGGGAGTACCTCCACGCAGTAAAGGCGGTAACAGTTTAGAACTAATTTTAGATGATGAATAAAAATTTGACTCTACAGGCCAAAACTCCCATTTATTTTTTTATCCGGGCTCTTGAAATTGGACATCAGACTTATCAGATGTTCGATTTTGACGACCCCGTGCCGCTGGCATAAGCAACAGAATCCGCGTACGAAGTCGCGGGCAGCAGCTAGTATCTACATACAAAAAGAAAATTTATATTCACATCTAAAAATAGTTTTAATTAAAATACACCCATTGATCTTCGTAAAAGAATTCGAAATCATTCAGCACATGTGAAACGAAGCCTTTATTTTCCTATTCCTTTATTTTTTAATTTCTCTTTCTGTTAGTCATAGGTACTGAATTCCTGCTGAATTTAATTAAAATCTGTGTTTAATGAAAGGAACTATGAGGTAGTGATGTAAGAGCGGTTGCCCTGCTGAATGGGCAAGTGGAAACGACTGAAATTATAGCGGTTACTGGTTTTCAGGCTCCTATAATAGGATTCTATTATTCGTGGGCAAAGTTTAAAAAAATGGACTTTATGCGAGAAAATGTACTATTGATTGCAAAAGGAGTAGAATGTTTTCTTTTTTTACTAATAACAATTCGTTCATTTAAGACTACTTAATGTCCATAATTTTGTTATTAACAATGTAACTTAAAAATAGGTTAGTAGCAAATTCTTCAATTGACTTGATTTATTAATATAATTTTAAGATAAAGAATAAATAATATTAATAGCACGTCAATACACCCATTATTAATTTAATTAAACTGAATTCAACTTTATTATTGTTAATTACATGACATGTACTTTATTGAAACTGTACTATACTTGAAATTATTATTTTAAATTAGATTATAATAAAATTAATGATCTGGTCTAAATTTTGTTAATTATAAACAGAAGGATTAATCTTCGAACTTGTACTATCATTTGTATCAAAGTTACAAAACATAGATAGGTACTGTGTAGTCATCATAAACGAATCAATCCAACATTCTGACCCGAATACAGTCAATATCATCTATCAACATCCCATCAAATCGATGTTATGTTGATATACGAGTACTGTATCATTCCCCCATTCGCCCCTATTACGGACGACCCTGCAGCATCACTAGACTGGTCGGCACCGCTCGGCTCTACTCGGAGCTACTCGATCACAACGCTAATTTAAACACCGATCCGTTCCTACCACCTATACTACGTAGTTAACATTTTATCTCGTTAGTCACTGCTCTCCATTTTTTTTTCACATCATTTTCCGAACCCAATTTATCACAAACTCACTCCACATACGTTTGTCGCTGTAGTGACCTAAATTTTTACTAATGGCCGCCAATAACAAAAACAATACATAACACGTTATGAAAATAGTTCGCGAATGGAATGCGTATCATCCGCGGAGCCCAACGATGGCGAGCTAATATTCAAATAGATAAATCAACTGTCTAGTCCTGCCGGCTTTTTGCACGGCGAAGATTGATGGCGAAATTTTTGCAAAAATTCCTCTAGATGTTGATCGCCGGCTATTACGTAGAGAGGGCTTTTGTACGAATGATAATACGGTCCGAGGGAACGTCGAGCGATGTGATTGCAGAGCCGAGATATGTTACAGTTGAAAACTGGCTTAGTCATGTCCGCAGAACGGCAGGCTCGAGCTGTAAACAATAACATATACACCCCAATTCTATATCGATAGGTGTTTTGTATTGATCACTTCCAGAGGCGTAGCGTGCCTTGATGGGGCCCCGTATAAAAAATTGTTTGAGGGCCCTTATGTAGGGTAAAGACTTAACACTCAAGAAACAAAATGCATTTCTCTGTATCTACGCCGAAATATAAACAAAACATTAGACGAAGGACATCAAAAAAAAATCAAGATGCGACTGATCAGTCCAGAGGTCGGAATTAGGAAGAGTTCTTTTAATACTTGCATCAAATGTTGATATTAATGTGGCTCTTTCCGGGATTTCTAATAGACAATCTCGTGCTTAAAACCGTATTACATATAAATAACTAGCGGTCCGTCCCGTGCTTCGCTACGTGTTACAAAAAATGTGATAAATGAAGAACCGCTCGACCGATTTTGTGCAAACTTCACTTAAATAATCTACTAAATAGTCCGAACAAAGCCTAAATAAATATTTTGGATCACCTATCTAAACCATTTGGTTTGGATAGTTGAGTCCGTTATTGAGTTATAAAATTACAACGAAAAGTGGCATTGATTTTTATATATATAGATAATAATAAAAACACCAGAGATAGATTAGACAAATAAATTGTGTAAAAGTAAATAACTATTTTATTTAATAAATCATTAAAGTTTTACTAATTTTTGTTTACGCACGTTGGGGGCCCCTGTGGCCCGGGGGTCCCGTATATAATTGATACGGCGGTAGCTACGCCCCTGATCACTTCTTCATAATATCATGACTTGCTGCGTAATCGCGTCATTTTTATGGTAATCGAAACCCCCATACCGTTCTCAGAACGTAAGAAATGTCAAACAAAATTGATCTGGATTTCTATTGAAGTTACATGATTAGGTTGTTCGTATGGCAAACGTTGCGTGACTGAAATCTGCCCTTTATCATTTTTATTGTCTAAAAATAAATATATTAATGTTTCTGCGAAAAGATGTACGTTTTGAAAGTAATCGACGATTTAGGTCTTAGGATCGACACATTCATTTCACTGGCATAATAAATATTATGAATAGAATTGGCGAACGATTGATCGTATAGACCACACACACATTACTCACTTTCATGTTGTCTTCAAAAAATATCCTTATTGACTAAACCTTCACTTTGTTTCAGGTGCGAAAATCCCGTGAAGTGGTGTAGGTGAGACGATCAGTAGTGTTAGTCAGTGCTTAGTTTCCGTCAGTCATATTTAAAGTGCCTAAGTTACATCTGTTAGTACATTAAAGGACAAAAAGACGGTGTAGTGTAGTGAACTAAAACTTCTGTGTAGAATTTTCTTGTGAACTGTACTTGTATTGAAGGTGGAAAATAGTGTTTTTTTTTCTCCTCTTCAAAGCGCTTCTGTGTTCACCGATTATGTTATAAAGGTAAGTTATTTTTTGCTTAAACACTTTGCCTTTTCCATTTCCACAAGAATGGAGAACTTTGTATTAAATGTCTTTGTTTAAACTGACTCTACAGGTATCGTATTCGACCGGGATTCCAATTTTAAAATTCGGGAATTCGTTTCAACTTTTGCGTTGTTCTACCATTTTCAAATATTCGGGCAAATTTTCGCGGAGTTTTAGCAAACGTTGCTTACTGGCTTGCTGGAAGAACTCCTTCAGTTTTTGTAGTCGTTCAATGATTTTTGGGAAGCGTAGATTTTGATGAATGAGCGCCGAAGCTATTTATCATATAACACCGTAGCTGAACATTTTTTATGCGCTACAGGATTCTCATTTGTGTAACTATAGCCCATAAATTAAAACAAAAACTGGGTCACAACTGTGTTTACTACAAACATCGCTTATTGGCAACAATATTCATATTTACATACTTACGAAATATACCTACTCCGGCAGTTGCAAAACATTTTTTTTTCGGAGTTGAGTTGTAGAATTATTTTTAAACTGTCATTTCTTTAGCACCTTGCTTTAGAGGTTGTGAGTTCAAATCCGGGCAAGGACCAATGTGACTTTTATATCAATGAGTGTATAAAAACGTGGGAAAATACATGTACCTACATGGCTGCGACATATCCATTGAAACTTTCTATAGATCAGATATGTCATAGTCTGAAAATATATTGATTTTCCTTTCGCCTTTTTCCCATTGAATTTGGTACTTTCAAATCAACAACTTGCTAGCTTATGGCCACAGTTTCACCTACGTAGAAGTTCGGTCTTTGTCCCATGATATATTTTTGATATAGTTTTAAACATAATAATAATCGAAACATTGCTCAAACTGTGATTTGTACAATATTAGGTTAGATTTCAGAATTGTAACTAAGTAATTTTGCACAATTCCGCTATGTCGCTGAGGATTGCTCATGGTAGATAAGTTTATATGAATCATGTGCTCTAAAATTCCATAACAGCACTATCAATAAAAAAGATAAGCAGGATTTGCGAAAAAAAACAGAGATAGAGAAAATAACCCTTTACCATCATTCGGCCTAAAAACACAATTCAATAAAACTTTTTTCAAAAAAAATTTAACCGCCTTCAAAAACAACCACAAAAAAGGGTAAAATAACCTACAAAATAACTTTTCTTTCGGAAGTCGGTGGCTTTGTTTTTTTATTTCGTTGTCTTTTATGCCACCGACTTCCGAAAGAAAAGTTATTTTGTAGGTTATTTTACCCTTTTTTGTGGTTGTTTTTGAAGGCGGTTAAATTTTTTTTGAAAAAAGTTTTTTATTTTACTCTTTTTAGTTTAAATATTCAACCCAAAATTCTTGTCAAATACATCATTTTCTTACATGTGCACTAGAATTTGGTAATCCTTAGCACCGGTATTAACATCGCTCATGTACACAATAAGCTAATAAAATTCCCTATCAAAAACTGCTGAACCGATTTTGATGAAACTTGCAGTGTTCCCTAAAGTGAACTATTCCTCGTACAACAAAAAAATAATTTTGAAAATCGATCCACAATTAGCGGAGTAATCGCGTAACAAACACTCAAAAAAGTAAAGATCATCACATCATCCATCAATAAAAATGCTCACAAAATAAAAAGTACTGAACCAAATTGGATGAAATTTTTATGGGACCAATGGGAAAGTATACTGCATCGAACGAAAAAAGAGTTACACTAATCGGACCAGAAACCTCGGAGTAATCGGTGTACATACATAAAAAAAATAAAAAAAAAAAAAAAAAACATACCGACCGAATTGAGAACCTCCTCCTTTTTGAAGTCGGTTAAAAATGTCTTGATATAAAAAGCAGAATTAATTTCCTCATTATATAGAATCGTATCAAATAGTTAGCACTATTATAAAACATTGGCTATGGTCCAACATGGCGACGCGACACTAGCCGTGGCCTTACTAAAGGTTAAGTATTAATCTAAAGATAGTGTAAGCCGTTTTAATTATCACTGTATCGTTCAATGTCCTTATCTAAGTAGGAAATGCTGGTTTGGCTCGCTTAGCCACCTGGAGTAATTTAATTAATATTCTGTTTAAACTCGCTTATAGAATATCTCGTCTAAGATAAATCGGAAATCCATAGATTTTGCATCCATATTAAACGGGTTGTGAAGCTGTGAGTAACCCTGGAACGTAAAGGGTTATTGAAGGAACACCGTGAACTTTTGTCAGTAAGATGACTCCTCCCAGCCCAGGTTGGAGCGGAAGATATTGTCAGACTCGTACTGACTCAAATGCACGGACATTCTTCAATAGCCCTTTATGTTTCAGGGTCACGGTTACCTGTTTAGACAGTACAACGACCCCGGCGAATTAGTGCTCGCGATATTAACAATAAATGGTATGAAAATTTTGCTCTCAGTATTACATTAATGTCATTTTAAGGGCTGATTTTTCAATAGTCAGCGAACTTTTATCTGAGGAATATAAATAGCGAGTTGACATATTTTCTATGGATAAGCTGTCAAACCGCCATTTTTATTATTCCTCAGATAAAAGTTATCTGACTATTGAAAAATGAGACCTAAATGACATAAAAACAAGGGGTTAAATATAAACAAAGATAATCATTATTACCAATGTATTGAATTCTACTTAACCCCTGTATACTGGGGGTTGAACATGGACGAGGGTAGAAATGACGGGGGTTGAACGTGGAATAAATCTTATTTTCACACTACGAATAGTTTAAACACTGTTGAATAAGATTGCTGGAAGACAGACGATCCAATCTCGATCCCGTTCATTCATTGGTCATTATTTTGCCCGAAAACCATAGGCAATCGACTTCGGGCAAACGACCAAGTGCAATTTCGCTTATATCTTATAGTATATGAAACCCTCTTAAGTATTTAATGCAGGTAGCGAGCATGTTAAGGCGCTATTAACTGCTTTAATCGGATTAAATCGTTGTGTGCTGCGTCGTACACCGCTGTGTGCTGTCATACGCCACTGTGTGCTGTGTCGTACACCACTGTATGCATGCAGTGTCGAACACCGCTGTGTGAATGCTTTACTTAGTGCTTAATGTGCATTCTACCTGTTATAATACACTAGTGAATTAGAAACTTCACTTAGTAGTACGGAAGTTTTACTGATAGGTAAATGCAGTTTTGGTGCTATTCGAATTAAATGACCATAGTTTTTTTTTTTCGTTAAAATTGTTTGCGATACTCCGAAAGGCTGTAATATTCTCATTATGCAATCCATTCTAGCGATGTATGTTTTGGCAAACATAAGTACACCTATTCATTAATTGTATTGTTCTTACTTAATTTACCATTTTTCCATGTAATCAGGCCCAGCTAATTCTAAGGGCTCATTCACACTGGATCTGTCATTGATGATTTGTCAAAACTAATCGTGAAAAAGGAATTGGCCAAACATATTCGTTTGAGCTCTAAGTACGTAGTTTTTTTATGGGGTAAAATCATCCAATGAGTCCTCCCATCCAGGGCAGTACAAAAGGGCTAAAATCCACAATGTCTTTTTCCCTTGCGGTTGCCCTTTACGTTCCGGGGCCACAGTTACCTAATACGACGGTTCCGCGAACAACTTTAAGTACTTAATTAAGGTAGACCTTGTACTTGAACTAATCTAATTGTTTTTTTTTTGAACAATACCTTCACAATAACTCCCACTAAGGAAGATACATTGCTATTAAGTCACTATTTCATACAACCAACCTAGTTTCCGAACGTCGTAATCATTAAAGTCCTAATATCGGGTTTATGTCCCCAATACCGGCTGGGAGGTTGCCCGGGGACGGCCGAGTGGCTATCAGCTGTCGAAGTGCCACCTGCGACCTGCATCTGAACTAATCCTTATATTTTACTTCTAATACCACGCTGTTAAGGTAATGTGTTTCGATTTTAGTCAAATAATTTACTTTTGAGTTATTTTTGTTTGCGTGTTAATGTTTTAGGACAAATTTAGAGAGAAAAAAAAATGTTTTCACCAAGTTCCTCGAGTGAATAATAATATAATAATAATATTCCACAACTATCACACAACGCCATCTAGTCCCAAGCTAAGCAGAGCTTGTGTTATGGGTACTAGACAACTGATAAACATACTTATATATTTCTAAATACATACATATTATAGATAAATTACACCCAGACACAGAACAAATGATCGTGCTCATCACACAAACATTTGTCCTGGGTGGGAATCGAACCCACGACCTCCGGCATAGCAGTCAGGGTCACTAACCACTAGACCAACAGGCCTGTCAAATGTGAATGGAACGAAAATAAAACATTTTTTTTTTTCAAATATTTTTGTGTTATGTTCTTTTTTTTTCAACGTTTCTCCATACTAGCATTTTTTCTTGTGTCGTAGCCTCGTCACAATACTTGTTGTCATAAAAATATTTATTTCGTGCAGAAATAGAACCCGCAATATGCAGCGCAGCAGTCATTCGTTTAAGCACTGTGCCAACTGTGCCTTCACATAACACAGTAAATTCTACTTACTGATTTCGGAAGTAGATGATCATTTAGAAAATGATAATGACGAAAATTGTATTCTAATTTAGTTTTATTCAATTAAAAAAATCCTCTACATGGGAAAAATTATCAAAAAGTATTTTAATTAATATCTATATTATACTAATACCAATAACATTTAACTACAAAATAAAGTCTTCACTTGTTTGAGCATCAATTTATTGCCATATTTCAGAATCAAGCTCCCATCTCTTAATGGATTCGGATGGCCGAAGCGATATTACTGGGTATTACTACTGGCCACATGTTTTATGGCTCATCCGGTTCGGTTATTTAACACACGGTAAACTACGAACTAAATCATACGCTACCAACTATATGCTATGAGTTTATTTAACACCTTTGCACAGGTGCACTCTTGAGATATAATTGTAAAATTTTTTGGCTAAAAATCTTTTTATATTCGAATATGAAGTTACAATTAATATGAAAATGTAAATAAAAATTTATAGATAAATAACAAATGCTGGCAATTTTTTTTTTAATCCTAATAATTACCGTCAGAAGAAAGTTGGTATTTGTTAAAAAATATATCGAAAATTATAAACAGTTTAAAAAGAATTAGATATTATTTCTAAACATTTTTTTTCGATACTAAATAAATAAAGAATTTTCAATTTCATGAACAGTTTTCATGATTCCAGAAATTAAAAAAAATTCAATCGTTATTCAATTAACTCAGCTTATCGTAGTCCACTGCTAAGTCCGACAGAAGATACTCCGAAAATACACACCTTCGAAAAACACAACTTCGACAGAACCCTTCGTCGATAAGCACTTCTCCTGCGGGTCTCTATTTCAACCGAACATCTTCGACATAAATTAATACTACCCGGTACACTGCCCACTACCTCCACCCACATACGAGTACCACTCGTTCACAGTTCACTAGGTAATCCGTATCCCAATTAATAATGTTCTACCAGTCACACTCACCTGGAAAGCTTAATTAACCATAAAATGATTCAAAGGAAACCGTATTCCTGTTTACACAATCACATGCGTCCTTTAAATAGATTTGTTTGTACAACACTTCGGCCATTTTGGAAAATTTTAATTCTTTATGATCTTTTGCTAAAAATAACTTAAGTTTAACGACTTCAGAATTTTCTAGAATTAGATAGAATAATAGAATTATTTATTTAAGATATTGAGTATTGAGCTAGTATTAAATAAAACTCGTCTTAATTATTTAAACAGATTCAAAGAGCGATCTTTTTGGTTAAGGTTGATGCTCAAGGGTAGCCCGCCAAATTCAAAATTTCTTGGGTTTTTTGCAATTTGCAGGCCAGTGCTAGGTTGTATGTTGATTAAAATATTGATCGCGCTTGTAAGACGTATGTAGTTACAGAATTATTATCATCAAAATCACCAATACAACCCTCCAAGTTGATAAAGCTTCAGGAACAAAAAAATAACATAAAAAGTTATTCCTGAAGCTTTATGAACTTAGAGCGTTATATTGATGATTTTGTTGATTATAATTCTGTAACTACATACGTCTTACAAGCGCGATCAATATTTTAATCAACATACAACCTAGCACTGTCCTGCAAATTGCAAAAAACCCAAGAAATTTTGAATTTTGCGGGCTGGTTGGAGCATTCCCCTTAAGCAACGCTTGTTGAGGTCGGTTTCTAGATGGGGCATCTAATAGGATAGTTTACTGCATAAATTAATTGAAAATCTGCTTAGCCCGTCAGTTAGAGTATTGCAAAATAATGAACACGTCTTTTTTTGTTGTTTTTTTTTTTAAACTGTCAAAGATAAAACGCTTCGAAATTCGGGAGTTTGGGCTTGTGACGTCACAACGCCTGTAAATGTACCAACCGTGAAAACGAATAAATGCAGGTGTCTACCTGCAAATAGTCTTATTTTAACTAATAGTTCGCTAAAGTACACAAGTATTTAACACACGGTAAACTAAATTATATGAGTTTATCACCTTAGCACAGTTACACTCTTAAGATATTGTTGTAAACATTTTTGGCTAAGTGTTTTTTATAATTCGGATATGAAGTTATAATTAATTTGAAAAAGTAAATACAAATTTCACGTTTTTTAAATAAAAAATAAAAATTACAAATGCTGTCAATTGTTTTAATTACAATAATTGCTGTCAGAGTAAAGTTGGTAAATATTAAAAAAAAAAAAAATTAAAAATAAGTAGTTTAAAAAGAATTAGAAATTATTTCAAAAATATACCATCCGTGAAACCGAATAGTTAAAAAAATTAGGTAAGCCATTTTAACTAATAGTTCGCTAAAGTACTCATCAAACAAGTAACTCTAACTCAGCGTAATGAATGCTAGTTAGTAGCTAAACTGAGTTGCAGTCTACACTGAAACACTGAAAGCAAATAAAACGGCTGACCAATAGTCGCACGTAATTTGTCAGTGTTTCAGTAAATATTGTCTGTTTGCTACAAGTGATATATGTTTCGTATTGGCCATCGTTTATTCACTACACAGCCGGTTGTCATCACACCTGAATTCACCGAAAGGGCTGGCAGAGATGCAAGCTATGCCTATATGCGCGTTTATTTATTTACTAGCTTCCGCCCGCGACTCCGTTCGCGCGGATGTCGGTCTTCGCGTGGATGGTTTATTTCTCCATTTTGAGTAACTCTGACAATGACATCTTATAAATATCTATTGGACCCAAATACGGCTAAGCCTATAATAATTAAGGAGATCCCTCTATTAAGCTACTGCTGTTGAGCTCGCGTTCTGTAGTAAGTATTTTTTTCATAGTAATTCCGACCTTGTATTTACAAATAACTGATCGGAACAGTAATCAAAAAGGTCGCGCTGAAAAGCACGGTTTAAAATTACACGCATACAATATTAATTCCACGGACGACCGCTCGCCACACTGGACACGTCCGCTCGCATCAACATTCAGAATTTATATGCATCGCGCGGCGCGGAACGCGGCTCCTTATATAGGAGTCGGGGAGGCGTGGCCCGCGTGTGCCGCAAACGGTTCAAGCCAAATCCGACTTTCGGCGCTGAATCCACTGCGGGTAATGCAACGTGTGCTCGCGGTTCTACAGAACAACGTCTATGAATAAATCTGAAAAATAAGATTTTTTTTTCTACGTATTTTTCCAGGATAAAAAGTATCCCATTTTATGCCCAGGATAATATGGTATAATTATACCAAGTTTCATCGAAATCGAACCGTTAGTTTTCACGTGATGCCTGCATATACAGACAGACAGACAAAAAATTTTTTAATCACATATTTGGGTTTGGTATCGATCCAGAAACACCCCCCGCTATTTATTTTTTCAATATTTTCAATGTACAGAATTGACCCTTCTACAGATTTATTATATGTATAGATTTTCAATTTTAAATGGGCTGAGCCGACCCAAAATAGTCTTAAGGCCTAATTTACACTGACGGGGCCATCCTTAGAGGTCCAACGCCTGCCGAGGTCGCGAGACTGTCTCATCAGCTAACCGTGACCCTGGAACGTAGAGGACTATTGAAGGAACACCGTAGATTTTAGTCAGTACAAGTCTGACAGTTCCACCCGTGAATGAATCCCTTTGATGATTTTACCACGATAAAAAAGACCCATTTACATGGTCCAAGAAATTGAATGCAATTTGCACGCAAGATTGACTACAGTTAATGGACAATGAATTTAGTTGATCAAACAAATGCCGCAATGTAATCAGACTTGCATGCAACTTGCTTGCAATGTTCAGATGATGGACATAAAGGATCAGCAACAATCCAGTTATAGTTCTCATCAACCGACTTAAAAAGAAGGAGGTTGTCATTCGGTCGGTGTTTTTTTTAATAAGTAATGGAAATGTTAGCGCAGTGAAAAAAATTCCGTTTTATTAGTAACAAAAACTTCAGTTAGGACTTTTGAAATGAATGGAAGGATTCTAAGTAAATATCTTTCAAAAATGATCACCTCCTGAATTCCAATCTACCAACAATGATGACAAAATTTACAAGAATAAAAAAATTTTCGCTTTCCGCCACTGCCCGGAAAAATTAACTGTCCATTTTAAAAGCGTATGTGAACTCCCTGACAACTAGACGAACACTGAGCGAACTTTTACTTCGCCGTCCAATTTAATTACAAAAAGTTCACCCACGATTTTAATCTACGCCATCTACATTATTTCACATCCCTTGTAATTTATGAGCCGTGTAGATTATAAAGATTATAAATTCCAATACCTAGTTCGCGTGTACCACCTTTATTTGTTAAGTAATAACATTTTGTGGGGCAAACGTTAAATTATAAGAGAACTAGCTGTAGCCAGCGGCTCCGCCCGCTACAAGTCGAAAATTATCCCACAGTAAGGTCACACCGGGATAAAAAGTATCCTATGTGTTCATCCAGGTTATGAACTATCTTTGTACCAAATTTCATCCAAATCTGTTCAGTAATTTTTTAGTGAAAGATTGACGAACATTCTTACCGCTATACGAGTCGAAAATTATCTCACAAGAACGTCAAACCAGGATGAAAAGTATCCTATGTGTTAATCCAGGTTATGAACTGTCTGTGTAACAAAATTCATCTAAATCTGTTCAGTAATTTTTGCGTGAAAGAGTAAAAAACAAACATCCATCCATCCTCACTGACTTTCAAATTTATAATGCCAGCGACTACGGACGCTCGGAATAAAAACTATCCTTTATTTTAATTCAGGTTATAAACTATCTGTGTACCAAATTTTATCTAAATCAGTTCAGTAGTTTTTGTCTGAAAGAGAAACAAACATACATTAACAAACTTTCACGTTTATAATATTAGTAGGATTACTTCAAAATAATAGCATTTTGTAGGGCAAACGTTAAATTATATGAAAATGTAATCAATCACTGGGTTCAGTACTAGTGTTGAACAACACGTAATGTCCTGATTGTAAGATAGAAGTCTAGCACACCCCTAGATTTCAATCTAAGGCGGGAAATGAGCGGTAATTACTATTGTGGCACTTGAAATACTTCGAGTACGGTCTACTTGGGAAGCTCGGGCCACGGGGCTGTATACAATGGGTTCTGGAAGGCAAAGGGCAACCAAAGGAACAAGGTAGATTTTAGTCAGTAAGGGACTTCTTCTCCACCATTTTGCTGATTGTATCACCTCAAAAAAAGGGGTACTGTCAGGTTAAAAATAAATAATGTATTTGTGTATGTAACGTTAACTGCTGCGTTACGTTAAACGCTATAATAGGTCTGTTTTTTTTTATATTTTTATATCATCAATAATCATCATCATCATCCTATGCCTATAAATGTTCCCACTGCTGGGACACAGGCCTCCTCTCTGAGATAGGGAGTGGGCCATAATCCACTACGCGGGCCCAGTGCGGGTTGATGGATGTCACATGTCTTCGAATTTTTTGGTTCTAGGACATGCCGGTTTTCTCACGATGTTTTCCTTCACCGTTTTGAGAGCAGTGGTGATGAAATAAATTACACAAAGTAATGCGCCTGGCTGGATTCGAACCCACGACCTACAACTCGTAAGTCGGGGCCGATACCACTGGGCCACCACTGCTCCTATGTTATGTTATTTTTTTTATGTATGTAATTTATGCCATTTCGTAGCGATAAGAAAATATCGTCGTATCGTAACAATGGTAGTTCTGTTAAACGCAGTATGTAAGACCCTTTCAAACTACCTCACAATGGTCAGACCACTTTGCTTAGAACAAAGGCGGTAGTTTCAAAGACAAGCGGCCGATTGCATTGATGTGTCTGATAAGAAGTACCCAACCACGTAGGTTGGTAACAGACATAGTATAGTAAAAAAAAACAAGAAATACCTATGAAATGTTTCGCTTTCTTATTTTCTACCTTGATTAGGAAGAGAAAAGACGTATTTAAAAAAACTTTTACAAAAAAAATGTAACTGATTTCAAAAACAACCACAATAAAATGTTTAAAATAACCTATAAAATAACTTTTCTTTCGAAAGTCGGTGACTTTGTTTTTTATTTCATTGACTTTTTTGTCACCGATTTTCGAAAGAAAAGTTATTTTATAGGTTATTTTAAACATTTTATTGTGGTTGTTTTTGAAGTCGGTTACATTTTTGTTGAAAAAGTTTTTTATTTTAGCCTGTTTAGTTTAAATATTCAACTCAAATTTTTGTCAAATACATAATTTTCTTACATGTGCACTAGAATTTTGTAATCCGTGGCACCGGTAATAACATTGCCCATGTGTACAATGAGCTAAAAATAAAAACTACTGAACCAAACTAAATGAAAATTTTATGGGACCAAATGGCAGATATACCTACTGTATCGAACAAAAAAGAATCATCGAAATCGGACCAGAAACCTCGGAGTAATCGGTGTAGACAATGTAGATAACTTTTTAGGATTATTTTAATTTTTGTTGATTTTTCAAAAAGTGCTAGTCCGATTTCGATAATTTTCATGGGACCATTCGGGAAGACCCTTTCCAACAAAAAAAGATTTTTTCAAATCGGCTGGTAAGCGACGGAGTTATGCCCGAACAAACAAAAAAAATATGAACATCCGAATTGAGAACCCCCTCCTTTTGGAAGTGGGTTAAAAAATAGTAGACCAATCGTAGAAAATTGTAGAAGTAATAATTACTGCAGTTTTACCAATAAATCGATATGTAATACTCATATGTGAATGTAAAAACATACAAGAAAAGTCATATTATTAATAATAGAAACCTTGAATTATAAACCGTCGCACACTTCAGCGACAAATTGAGGATGTCATGCGATGCGCAGTTAGTTTTTGGCACCGCTAAATATTAAAGTGTTTCCTAAAGGCTAGTAGACTAGCGACTTTATGGCGTTAACGATCTGCGACTGAGTCGTATTTTGTATTTTTTTAATTTATAACACCGGCAACATAAATACATCATCTGTGAAAATTGTAACTGTCTAACTATCATGAGATGCAGCCTTATAACAGACGGGCAGACACAGACAGACAGATAACAGACGTACGGACTTTTACCCTTTGGGTGTAAAACCCTAAAAAATTTTTTTTTTTTAAAAAGAACCGACTTCAAATCAAACACAAAAAAGTTTAAAATAACTTTTCTTTCGGAAGTCGGCGGCTTTGTTTTTTATTTCATTGACTATTGCCACCGACTTCCGAAAGAAAAGTTATTTTAAACTTTTTTGTGTTTGATTTGAAGTCGGCTTTTTTTTTAAGTTTTTATTTTACCCTTTTTTTATTACCCTTTTTTTAGTTCAGATATTCAACAAAAATCTTCGTATAATTGGCGTCTTTAGAAATCTTTAATCTTAGTCAGCAACAATAACGGATCTATGCGGTCAACGTCACGAGATATCCATGATTGTTATATACTAAAACCTTCCCTAGCATGTAAAAAATACTTTTGTGAAAACCGCATCAAAATCGGTTCAGCCAAACGAGAGATAATCGCGACCAAACATACAATCGACTTTGAAAATCTACAAACCAAGAAGGCAAAAAAGTCCCTATCTCAAAAACTACTGAACCGATTTTGATGAAACTTGCAGTGTACCTTACCCCTAATTGTAGTGTGTAAGTTGGACAATACCTAGTACAACAAAAAAAGAATTACTTAAGTCGGACTTGTAGTTCCGGAGATATGCGAACACAAACATAAAAACTTTTTGAAAAAAGGGAACAGACTTCAAAACCAAACACAAAAAAGTGTAAAATAACTTTTCTTTCGGAAGTCGGTGGCTTTGTTTTTTATTTCATTGACTATGGCCACCGACTTCCGAAAGAAAAGTTATTTTACACTTTTTTGTGTTTGGTTTTGAAGTCGGTTCCCTTTTTTCAAAAAGTTTTTTATTTTGCCCTTTTTAGTTTAGATATTCAAGAAATATCTTCATAATAATCGGCGTCTTTGAAAATCTACAATCCTAGTAAGCAACAAAAACGGATCTATGCGGGCAACTTCACGAGATTTCTATTATTGTTATATACTAAAACCTTCCCCAGAATGTAAAAATACTTTCCTGAAAACTGCATCAAAATCGGTTCAGCCGAACGCGAGATAATCGCGGACAAACATGCAATGGTCACTGAAAATCTACTATCCAAGTAAGCAAAAACGGATCTACGCGGGCAACGTCACGGGATATCCATTAGTGTTATATACTAAAACCTTCTCCAGAATGTAGTGAACACTTTTCTGAAAACCGCATCAAAATCGGTTCAGCCAAACGCGAGATAATCGCGGACAAACATACATACATACATACCACTTTTTTTTTGAAGTCGGTTAAAAACATACGTATACATACACTTTTGAAATTTGGCACATTTGTTCAGACGCTGATATAGACTAACATATTGAAAACTGGGCAGTTCTGGAAATATTACACACATACGGGTCGAATTGATAACCTCCTTTTTTTGAAGTCGGTAAAAATATGTTTGACGCCCAGGGTCAGAGCCCATTCGTCCCCCAAAATTCGTACCCCAGCATAAAAGTTGTGGATTCGGCCCCTATAGAGGTGCCCATTGGTCTCCTGGTAGGGGACCAATTAATATTTTAATAAAAAATATTATTTTTAAGGTACCCATTCGTCTCCTCTAATATAATATTTCAGTATAAGTTAAAGATTCGGCACCTATTCAGGTGCCTATTGGTCCCCTGAGATAAAATTAGCTATATTTTACATAAGAAACGGTTAACATAGTACACTTGTGAACAGTTTATTAACGGAATGAATTTAATAAATCATAACAGATTATTGAAAAAAGAGCTATGATGAATGATAATCCGTCATGATAATAATATAACCTGTCGATAGGCTTACGATGTAAAATTGTTTCTCTACGAATGGCTTGTTAAAAAAAACGGGTTACAAAAATAATAGATAAGGTGTTTTGTTTGTATGTTATGGCTGCCTATTGGTGGTGGTGGTGGTGACATATTGGTTCTTGAAAGTGACTGCGAATACGAGACTGTTTAATGTGTCTTTGGTCTTTTTACCGACTTCAAAAAAAAGGAGGTTATCAATTCGACCCGTATGTATGTAATATTATCAGAACTGCCCAGTTTTCATATATGTTAGTCTATATCAGCGTCTGAACAAATGTGCCAAATTTCATAAGTGTATGTATGTATGTATGTTTTTATGTTTGTGCACGCATATCTCCGGAACTATAAGTTCGATTTAAGTAATTCTTTTTTTGTTGTACTAGGTATTGTTCAACTTAGGGTACACTGCAAGTTTCATCAAAATCGGTTCAGTAGTTTTAAAGATATGGATTTTTTTATGTTGTGACGGATTACAAGATTAGTGCATATGTAAGAAAATTTTGTATTTTACAAGAATTTGGGTTGAATATGTAATAAATAAACTAAAAAGGGTAAAATAAAAACTTTTTTTTTAAAAAGTACCGACTTCAAAACAAATGCAAAAAAAGTTTAAAATAAAATAACTTTTCTTTCGGAAGTCGGTGGCTTTGTTTTGTTGTGTCATTGACTATTGCCACCGACTTCCGAAAAAGTTATTTTAAACTTTTTTTTGCATTTGTTTTGAAGTCGGTACTTTTAAAAAAAAAGTTTTTATTAAATGAAGTTCGCCTAACGAAATGAACAATACTGTTAATATTACAATAATAATATTTTTGACATATAATTGAATCGAATTATCTCATTTGAATCCTGGAATATGATTAGTATTATTATTGACTAGCTTCCGCCCGCGACTCCGTCCGCGCGGATGTCGGTCTTCGCGTGGATGGTTTATTTCTCCATTTTGAGTAACTCTGACAATGACATCTTATAAATATCAATTGGACCCAAATATGGCTAAGCCTATAATAATTAAGGAGATCCCTCTATTGAGCTACTGCTGTTGAGCTCGCGTTCTGTAGTAAGTATTTTTTTCATAGTAATTCCGACCTTGTATTTACAAATAACTGATCGGAACAGTAATCAAAAAGGTCGCGCTGAAAAGCACGGTTTAAAATTACACGCATACAATATTAATTCCACGGACGACCGCTCGCCACTCTGGAGTCTGGACACGTCCGCTAGCATCAAAATTCACGCGAACGCGAACGCGAACGCGGCTCCTTATATAGGAGTCGGGGAGGCGTGGCCCGCGTGTGCCGCAAACGGTTCAAGCCAAATCCGACTTTCGGCGCTACAGGTTACGGCGCTGAATCCACTGCGGGTAATGCAACGTGTGTTCGCGGTTCTACAGAACAACGTCTATGAATAAAACTGAAAAATAAGATTTTTTTTTCTACGTATTTTTCCAGGATAAAAAGTATCCCATTTTATGCCCAGGATAATAAGGTATAATTATACCATGTTTTATCGAAATCGAACCGTTAGTTTTCACGTGATGCCTGCATATACAGACAGACAGGCAGACAGACACACAAAAAAATTTTTAATCACATATTTGGGTTTGGTATCGATCCAGCAACACCCCCGCTATTTATTTTTTCAATATTGAAAATATTGAAAACATCAATTGTACAGAATTGACCCTTCTACAGATTTATTATATGTATAGATGGTAATTCACTTAATGGTTCACACTTTTATATATTTTTTTCAGAATTAACGATATTTTTAATTATATAACTGTATTACCTATATATAATTATAATAAAAAAGAACCTATATATATATGTATATATACTACTACTATACTACATTTAAAAACTAAAATTAAAATATTTACAAAAATGACTATATTAAAAATTTATGGTGGAATACTACAGTCATATTTTGACTAAAAAGTCAAAACTAAATTATTTACTCCTAAATACACACATCAAAAGTGTCTAGGGATCAAGCATTTTTATGCGGATTTCTTGAGATTGAGATGTGGCTTTGTAATAAATTTATGATTTTATAAATTTATATGGATCCTTTTTGGTGCATTTCATAATTTGAATCAGGAACTGTGAATCAAATTCGAGTAAAAGATGAAAATCAGCTGTCAATATTTTCCCTATAAAAACATACAACGCATTGAAGACATTATTAGTGCTACTGTTTCCCCACTACTGATTAAAACCAACGTTATTATGGAGCGGCGACGTCATTTAAGCAGGGAAGAAATGCTCAGAGCCGTGGGAATGATAGAAGCTGGTTCCCGGCAACGTACTGTAGCTTTAGCTCTGAATACAAGTCAGAGTGTTATCAGTCGACTTTGGACACGTTACCGAAGCACTGGTACCGTGGCTGAGCGCCATGGAGGACGGTATCGCTGCACCACACGGAGACAAGACCGATATATTCAAATCTTAACTCGAAGAGCTCCAACAATAACCGCCATGATGTTAGCCGTGAGGCTTCATCACTCTTCAGGGAACTTAATTAGCGACCAAACAGTCAGAAACTGCTTGCATGAAGTGAACCTTCATTCCCGAAGACCGCTACGGGTACCACCTATAGCAATGCACAATCGTAGGATTCGATATCAATGGGCTCTTGAACACAGAAATTGGGCAGAAGAACAATGGCGTTTCGTGTGCTTTTCTGATGAGTCTCGTTTCGGTATGAGACCGGATACAAGACGTATACGACACTGGAGAACCCCTGGACGCCAACAGCGATTAAAATCCTGCCAGGAAGTCCATCCTTATAGTGGTGGAACCATCATGGTATGGGCGGGTATTTGGATCGGCGGAAGAACTGAGTTGATTTGGATCAGAGGCAACCTCAACGCTCAAATTTATGCTGAGACGATTGTATCAGACGTCATCGTTCCTCTACAAGTGCAAATCGGTCCCTTATTTCAGTTAATGCATGATAATGCACGACCGCACACCGCAAGAGTTGTAAGACAGACTCTCGCCGCAGCTAACATCAATGTCCTGCCCTGGCCTGCTCAGTCGCCAGACTTGAATCCGATTGAGCATGCATGGGATATGCTACAGAGAAGAGCTCTGCCGAATATGGAGGGTATCCAGTCGCAAGAAGACCTTTTTTTGTTGTTGCAACGAACATGGGCGGCCATTCCACAGCGTGATTTGGATGAACTCATTTTGAGTATGCCAAACCGATGTTCTTGTGTTGTTAGTGTTCGCGGTAGAAACACGGATTATTAATTGTTTAAGTTATCCAATAAAATTTTAAAGAAAACTGTTATTTCAGTCTTTTTTTCGAACTTTTGTGTTAGTGGTTCAAATGTCAAAAATCCCTTTATTAGGAAAATGGCAAATTTCTTTATTAATGCAAAGGTGACTTGGTTTATCGTTACTGTGACAAACGAAAACACTTTATTTGATGAATCCTTAAAGAAAATTTTAATTAATATCAATCAGGAGAAAAGTTATTGCAAAAATATATGTTGATCCCTAGACACTTTTGATGTGTGTATGTATAGCATTTTTTTATCCGCAATTATTATTTCATCATATTAATGGATGTTATTATGTTCTTGTATTCTAAGTGTTTCGTTTTAGCTCAATGTGGAGTCGTTGTCAACCTTTTTAACCGACTTCCAAAAAAAGTATGTTCTCAGTTCCACCTGTATGTATGTATGTACCTATGTTTGTTTGGCTGAACGGATTTTGTTGCGGTTTTCAGCAAAGTGTGCATTACATTCTGAAGAAGGTTTTAGTATATAACACTAATAGATATCCCG
Organism: Agrotis exclamationis; assembly: GCA_950005045.1. Lineage (NCBI taxonomy): Eukaryota > Metazoa > Arthropoda > Insecta > Lepidoptera > Noctuidae > Agrotis > Agrotis exclamationis. The sequence goes on from OX465421.1 coordinate 8,984,713, forward strand.
TGACATTGCCCGCGTGGATTCGTTTTTGCTTACTTGGATTGTAGATTTTCAGTGACCATTGCATGTTTTTCCGCGATTATCTCGCGTTTGGCTAAACCGATTTTGATGCGGTTTTCAGAAAAGTGTTCGTTACATTCTGTAGAAGGTTTTAATATATAACAATAATAGATTTCTCGTGAAATTGCCCGCGTAGATCCGTTTTTTACTAGGATTGTAGATTTTCAAAGTCGACGATTATAAGAAGATTTTTGTTGAATATCTAAACTAAAAAGGGAAAAATAAAAAACTTTTTGAAAAAAAAGGGAACCGACTTCAAAACCAAACACAAAGAAACTGTAAAATAACTTTTCTTTCGGAAGTCGGTGGCCATAGTCAATGAAATAAAAAATAAAGCCACCGACTTCCGAAAGAAAAGTTATTTTTACAGTTTTTTTTGTGTTTGGTTTTGAAGTCGGTTCCCTTTTTTTCAAAAAGTTTTTTTAATGTACAAAAATAATGAACGTTCTAACATTAATTCTGTTTTGCTAACATTAATTTTTTATTTTACCCTTTTCTGCGCGACTGTACCAGAACTACCAAGCTGCAGTATACACATGTACATGTACTTATATTAGAAGAATGAATAAAAATAAATATTCTTCAGGGGACGAATGGGTCCCTCAAAAGTTCCAGGGGACGAGTGGGCACAGGGTGCGAATCTTAGGGGACGAATGGGCTCTGACCCGAAGTGAATACGGATCAGCTAGTAATAGGTATTTTAAAATTACATCCAAATCGAAAAATGCTAGACATGGCAAACAACTTGGTCGCCACTAATTGATAGCTTGGCGCTTTAATGTCTGCTTGGCGCGTTCAAAAAGTGTTTCGATCCCTGGGACCGTATTCTAAACATGCGCGAGCTTAATACAGCATACGAGAGCAGAAAGTCGCTAAGACGTGACACGAAATTCAATCGAACGGGGTAATTACCCATCAAATCACAATTCAGCGTCGTTACTGTCGCAAAATCGCATATTACCGATGCATATAGCAAGTCTGCTTTGACCCAAATGACAGCAACAGACGCGTCTTATTAATTCAAGACAAGATAAATATAGAAATGTACCACATGATTAAAATATGAACTATAAAATATTATTAGATAGTATACGTTTCTGTAAATAAATCAATTAACACTGCGTTTTGATCGTGAAAGATAATAAAAACAATAATCGATCTTCACTCTGAGTCAAAAGTTAAAATGAACGTTATTCGTATCTACCTACTATTAGCGTACAAATACGACGGTGGATGAAGCAGATATATGTATATTTTATTTAGAATCGGTCCAGTAAAAGTAAAATAAGATGAAATTAATCTAACTAGGCTTTTTTTTATCGTGATAAGTCCTCCTACCCGGGCGCGTATTGCCAAACTGTATGCCGACCCAGATCGGGGTTGCTCTGAGTTCGATCGCAGTTTGCCTTTGTAGTTGAAGAGCAAACTGTATACCTATTCAGAGAGTGTCTGAATCAAAATACATTTTGCTTTAAAATACTAGAGCAAAACACGTACGAGTCCAGACGTCCAGCAGCAGTCACGAAGGGGATGGCGGGGGTCTCCCCTTCTAACCTAACCAGTCCCTGTCGGGGTGCCCCAAAGTCCCGAGCTCGCTTCGGTCGCTCTTGCATTCCTAGGTCAAATAACTGATTGCTACTTATCAAGGTGGCTCGACGGAGAAGTGCATACAATCTCAGAATGCTCTGAGCTCGTATGTACTTTGCTCCAATTTGTTTGTGATTTCAATGAGCACGACGTAGTTCAGTACAGACTATGGGTGTTTGGGTCAGCATACAGTTTGGCAATACGCTACCCGGGCGGTGCGGGAGGGACTGTCAGACTTGTATTGACTAAAATCCATGGTGATCCTTCAATAGCCCTTTACATTCCAGGTTCACGGTTACCTGATAAGATAGTTCCGCGACCCCGGTATCTGGCTAGGCTAAATTGTGCTCAAACCCAAGACCATACTCGTAACGTTTCATGATAACCACACAGTTTTACTCACATCAACAGTGACTTTTATTAGTTATTTATGTATTATGCAAAACTTTTAATTAAACTAAACAGCTATCGAAGCCAATTGTGGTTTGTAGCTAGCTGCAATAGCCTGCAATATACCTACGTAGACCACTGCCATTAATTAAATTTATCACACCTTTGTTCGCTACCGTTGTCACAACAACACAGTTTAACCTAAATTTTAAGCTCCGATTCGAGGTTCCTAAAGCAACAAATCGAACACCGAACTGATTGTGCTAATTTGTTAATCTCTAGTTATTGTATCAGTTAAGATAGTTGTGCTATCGGCTGTACCGATTAGGATTAACAGTTACATTCAAATGTAATTCTGTATCCTTATAAAGTTTATAAGATTCATTTTATGCAGGGGACATTCCATTTTGCTAATTATTTCGCAATGATATGATGTTGCTAAAGAGGCCTTTTTAGATCCGCAGCATTAATCTCATAAATGCTGTTCTATTAAAAAATAGAAAGCAATTTTATAAAAATGTAATTAGAAAGGGATTTTTTTTTATTTAAAAAAAAAGTTAGATCATCGGATGAGTCCTCCCGCCAGGGTCAAACGGAAGGGACTATCAGACTCGTACTGACTAATAATATCCATGGTGTTCTTTCAATAGCCCTTTACGTTCCAGGTTCACGGTTACCTGATAAGACAGTCCGCGGACCCGGAAATATTCGTCATCCAGGGAGAACTTCTTTGTAAATATAAGCAAAACACAACAAAAAAAGAAAATTACAGAGAAAGTTAAACGATGACAATACGTCAAATGGCACTCTGTATCGATGGGTAAAAACCCGAAATATTCCCCGATGTGTATTCCATTGAACAATGAGCTGTGTTCGCTAACGCGTTTTTATACTTTACGCAACTCCACAGAGGACACTGTTGTAAAGCATCAGCGAGTTAAGGCTCGTTTACACAGGGATTAATTCTCGTCCGTCGTGCGGTGTGAAATATTTTTGCCAGCTAGGCGATTGTAACCGAAGCCTGCTGGGGTCGCGGGACTGTCCCATCAGGTAACCGTGACCCTGGTACGTAAAGGGCTATTGAAGGATCACCGTGAATTTTAGTCAGTACAAGTCTGAAGTCCTTCCGATCCCGCCCTGGTTGGCGGACTTATTTGATGATATTACCACGATAAATAAAAAACTCAAGTTGGATTTAAATGTTTTGTTAAATGTTTCGTAACTTATCTCAAGTTGGAAATTAAAGACTAACCGTTTGAGTTTAGTTATGAGTTTTTAAAGCGATTTTCTGGAAGAAATCTTCTCTTTTCACAAATTAAAAATTAGACAAAGCTATTTTCGTCTTTTAACAGAGCCAACCACTGGTAACACTTTTGCGATGAAAACAGCTCTTAGGTACTGGGCGCTATCAATATCAAGTTGCTGTATTGGACATGCGGTTGACCATAAATGTAGGTAATGGTTACACAAGTCAAGCGCCATTTATGATATTGCAGCATTTGAAATTCTAATTAGTACTAAACTAATTAGCTTTTACTACTCAATTATGGAACCGGCAATTTTAACAAAAAACACTTTAGATAGTTAATAACTTCACTGAAAACCTGACAATCACTCTTCCAATTTATTCGAGGCGAGATACTATCTTCGTGTAAACGAGCCTTGAGTGTCAGAGTGTCGCAGTGTCGGCGCACACTTGCTACAGCCCTCCTCAGGGTTGTTACCCCAATAAAACGGAGCACGTTACGCCATCTGACAAAAGGGCGAGCATTCAGAACGTTTCCAACTTTATCTCGCGTTTAACTGTTTAATTTTAATGGGTGTGACCTTTTGTATGGCTTTTGAGTTGATAAAGGTTAATGACATTATTTGGTATAAAGTTAGTTAAGTTTAAGAAAGGGTTGTCTTGTCGGAGACGTACTGTACTGAGTCCTTATGATGAGTTTTCACGTTTTGTGACGTAAAGTAATCGGGGACTTACGACGCTGATATAGCGGCGCGTATTCTGTTGCATTTTCTCACTAAAATCCGCGACCAATCAAGCGACCATACCCGGCCAAGGCCGACGTCAGCCTAAAAGAAATACAAGGGTAAGAGAAAGCTGAAAAATAATAAAATGAATGATAGCGGAAGGGCTTACATCGAGAAGCACAAGATGCGTATCGAAGCCCTAAGTCTGTTGTAACTATTCAAGTTATACCTAAAACAAGTAAAATCAAACCCATAATGCAAGGCTAATAATGTAGCCACGGTTCAAACCTTCAATGTAATTGCAAAACATATGTAAGTTAGGTAGACAAGATATTTAACAAAAAATAATTCGTTGGTACGTCGATACACAGTAGACTACATAAGTTCACGTTATATGCTTGTGAATATAAAGTATCATAAGATATAAAATGGAAGCACTGTGTGTACCCGCGCCCGGAGACTTGCCAAATATCGTTTTATTTCATCTCATGATTGCGATCAAATATATTAGTTCGTGCTTTTTCCTTGTTAGGATAAGCCTGTGATATAAGATACAGTGGTATACCAGAGACTGGCCTTCACCGAAAGAATTATTAGGAGAATAGGCATTTGTGTATTATGGAGGTTATAGTGGAACCGAAGTGGAAACTAAGAAGACACTGGTTCCGGTAAATACAATTTGTGGGCTCAGTTTCCATTCCAAAGGCTTACGTTTTTGGCCTCTGCCTGTTCGGTTATAATGTGACTAACATCGAGGTAAATAGCATTAGAAACGGGACCGTTACCACATGAACGCTAGAAGAGTGATATCAGCTCTCAACTCATGTGTAGGTCGTGGGTCGAACCCAGCACTAAATGTTGTGTAATTTATTTCACCACCACTACCAGTAAATGAAGGAAACCGGCCGACATGTCTAGAACCAAAAAAGACGTAGTTATAGGTCATACAAATATTTGTTCCGTACGGGAATCGAGACCGTACCAGTCCTATCGCTCAGCCACTGCGCCATCCGTGTCGTCAAATTGTAGATTGCTATAGATATCCGTAACTAAAAACTAAATTAATAATAGGTAATATAATAATAATATTCCACAACTGTCACACAACGCCATCTAGTCCCAAGCTAAGCAGAGCTTTTGTTATGGGTACTATACAACTGATAAACATACTTATATATTTCTAAATACATAAATATTATAGATAAATTACACCCGGACACAGAACAAATGATCGTGCTTATCACACAAACATTTGTCCTCCGGCATAGCAGTCAGGGTCACTAACCACTAGACCAACAGGATACAATTAATTAACTGAACCGAATTTATAGTCAAGCGACGACAAAATGCTAAAAAATCTCAAAAAACTTATCTTAACGATTCATACACTTTTACTACCATTATATTCATCTCGAAGTAGATTATCTCTTATCAAGTGAAGTCTCAAATATCTGAAAGCGTTACTCAGCAAAAGGCGACATAATTGCGTGAAGTGACAAAATGACGGCGAGATCCCCTGAAAGATTACCAATGAATTTAAAGTAAGCCCTACTACAGTATCTACTATATTAATGCTTCGCTCTCAAAAGATAATAATCTTCTACATATAGAGTACTAGTTATTTTTAGAAAACTTTGTCCTACACTAGGAATTTATTGCATTTACAAACCCCTCACCCACTTCCCCTTTACGTTTTATGCATAAAAGTAGTCTCTCACAGATCCCAATGGTCACCTTAATCGGCTCAGCAGTTTTGGGGAAGACAACATAACGATCACTTTTACATTTGTAATATTAGTTTAGATTATTATCCTTTAATCGCTTAGGTGACTCTTCCTTGTGAGCCAAAACACTGTTATGCGCGTTATCTCACCGTTCGCTTGCTGGGATGTAACAAATAGTTTAACAAATAAATGAATGCTCACTTAAGTATATAGCTACACAATAGATACATCAGCGATACCATTTTACGCTCTTGGGTCAATTTTCAATATCTGTGACATCCGTTGAGGATAATGACGCCCGATCTTTTACTACTAGTGCAACCATCCACTGACAAAAAACCAAAATATAAATTGTTTTAATTTCATTTAAGTTAGATGTAATTAAAATAATTTATATTTTTATTTTTTGTCAGTGGATGGTTGCACTAGTAGTAAAAGATCGGGCGTCATTATCCTCAACGGATGTCACAGATATTGAAAATTGACCCTCTTCCAGTCGCATTACAAATCGCTGTCTAATGTAGCCCCGCTGCTGTGAGCGGTGCTTAGCGCTTGGAGAGCGGTAAGATCAAATGTATAGAAATGTTTGAAACTTATCACGAGGCGCCGCCAGTGGAGAATTCGCTTACTTAATTAAAAAGTAAGTAGTGTCTTATTCGTGCCACCCGCCGTTCCTCTCGCCGCTTAAACCCAAGTAGTGAACGGGCCGTGAGCGTTGGCCACTACACACAAGGCGAAGCAAGTCTCTGACCTTACAACTTTGATATCAACAATCGCGTGTCTGTATACGAACCTCTATGGATTTGTATTGCGATATTCGTCTGGATACTAAAGTCCTAAGGTAACGGAGACTTGCGTCGCGTTGTGTATGGATGGGCTAAGGGTTACTCGGCGGAACGCAACATAATCGCGCGAAGTGAGAGCGCGATGAGTTCGATCGGGAGGCAGGGAAGCTCCGTTTATAACACAATGGAATACGACACTACACTAATACTACGAGAGAAATAAAAGGAAAACGAATGTTATTATTTATGGTAAGTTTAGTGATGGAAGCAGGGCTAATCCTTTAAGTCGAAAAAATAAGCAATCGTAGCAACTCAATAGAACTTGCTAAAGATTTTGTAATCATTATGGCTCAGAGGTTAACACTTCGAGTCTTATGTAAAGGTCGTGAGTTCAAAGCTGGGTAAGTGTTCACCAATTTATCATTTTGAATGGTATACTTTCGAAGTTTATGGCAAAAACGGCTGAACAGATTTGCACATTGACACGTAGATACATAGTTTATAACCTAAATTAAGATATAGAATATCTTTTAACCCGATATTATGTTTCTGTGAGATAATTCTACCGTGTGGCGGAAGCCGTAGGTAAAAGCTAACAGAATAATAAAGGAACAAGTATCTCAAACATTAGTCACTAAACTGCGCTTAAATAAGTGCATGCACACTCGACCCGTATGTATTATGTGCTCGCCCCCTGAACAAACATCGCTTTCAGCGCTTCAGACACGGCCTTTAGATTAATTCCTCATGCTGCTTGCAGCCATTAAACTGTAAAGGCCGACTTAGATTCCATTGGTATTCATTATTCATCCATTTCAGGAGGTAAACCTAACATGGAAAAATGTTATTCTGCCTTTAAAATATCGAAAAACGATGATGATGAAATAGCAATCATGATCACTATTTCATCATCATCTACCTAGCCTTTGCTCAAATCCCAGGCCCTCACTCGAACCGGATGGGTAATATATACGTATAATATGATACCCCTTGGTAAGACTTGCTATCAGCCTTTTAGCTATTGTCAAACAGACAGGCGAAGCGAATGCAATCCGAATCCTGTCATATAGAAAAGCGCAAGCGGTCTGATAGTCTATGTGACAGGCTTCAAACAATTCCATACATACACAAACAAAAACGCTTCGCTTCGCATTCGCTTCGCCTGTCTGTTTGACAATAGCATTTGAGTTTCTGACTAACAGTAACAACTTTTTTTTTTATTTGGGACAAACCCACCACACTATTCCCAAACCACTGCAACGCCTGAAAACAAGAATCAACAGTGGCAACCACCAGAAAAGCGCCGAGACAATGAAGCTCGACGTGTCAAAGATCTACAAAAGACAAACGTGACCAAAGACTTTACGTGCTTTCCAAGGCACAGAAGAAACTCGCTATGATAGATGGTTACCCATCCACAGACCAACCTCAGCAAGCGCTAATTAAGCGCTATTAAGTGCTAGTAAGCGCTATTATTTAATAATGAGCTATTTCATACATAATGCAGATCTATTTACCCAAACAAAAACCTAAGAAACTTGTCCACATTTTTTTTTTGTTTCCCAAGTTGTTTCCACAGTAAGAATGTTTAGAATATTATTCTCAATAATTTATTGTGATTATTTTAATGTCAAACGAATACATCAAATTTTGGAATTTTAAAAGCCAATGACTTGGAAGTCCACGTGTGTAACTAAACATGTGACCCACCCTGTATAATGCACTCACTCCAGGTGACAATTCACTTGGTGGCACCTCTGTAATCGAGTTGAAAGCTTTGAGAACTGAGACGTGGGTACTAAGTACAGACAGCAATATAGCTCCCTGAACACGATGTAAGTTAAGTTGCTGACTTATGTATCTTTCTACATAGTCTTTTTTTTTACGTGGTAAAAGTATTAAATGAGTCTTCCTGCCCAGGGCGGGACGGGACCTAAACTAAAATCCACGGTGTTCCTTCGATAGCCCTTTACGTTCCAAAGTCACAGTTACCTCATGCTCAGAAGGTTGGACAAAGTGCTGTTGAGTTTTCGAATAGTTTGGATCTATTCAGACTCCTAAATAAAGCCTTCTGCAGACACACGCGATTAATCGCGCGGAGCGACATGTCGCGGTCCATTCGCAGTATTTTTAGAGTGGAAATTAGCTTGGCTCGTTGTCGCAGCGTGATTAATCGCGTGTGTCTGCAGGAGGCTTAAAGACGTAGTTTACTGCATAAATAAATAAAAAAAAATCCGTTGAGTCCGTCAGTTGTTATTGAAAAACAATCATCACGTATTTTTTTTGTTTTTTTATATCCATCAATATTGACAAGGATAAAACGCTTTGAAATTCAGGAGTGGGGGCTTGTGACGTCATAACACCTGTAAAATTATATCGACTGAGTGACCTTTTGTGATTTTTAGAAGCGTTGTATCTTCATCAATTTTGGTTTATATAACAAAAGAAAAAATACGGTCGATTATTTTTTTGATAATCTATATTTCGGACTAATATTTTAATAGCCTCGCCCCTCACCCCCTATTACACGAGACTTAAACATAACTATAGAAGTGTGAGTGTACCTTCTCGCGACCGCTAGACCAACGATTCTCTATTATTATTATTCTACAGACACTACAAACTATCATCATCATCATACAGATACCGGCATGGATCTTGAGCGCTGACCTTCACCTGCGCAGAAGTGAGTTAGGGTGCTCCCAAATTTGTCGCTCGCGTCGTCCAAGCCGAGCCGATGCGAATGGTATTAGTAACACCCTTATTACGTTGACATAAAGGTTTTTTCGATCGGCTTAAGCAGCTTCCGCGTCGATAAATGTGGGAGCACCCTTATTAGGTCCCTTTTGTAGTTGAAGTGAGGAAGGAGGCGGGGAAGGTGTAGTGATTGGCCCGCGTAGCGTGCCGTAGCGCATCGCGTCATAGCCGCCACTCGGGATTCGTTTTTTTGTGCGTTTTATTTGTTTTATTGTGCGTTTCATTTGTCGATAAGTGTACGATGCGCAAAGCGATCCCTACTCTTACGCCGAGCGCTCAAGAACCGTGCCGGTATTTGTATCAGCCGTAAGACGTCCACTGAACATAGACCTACAAACTATCAGACATTTCATATTACGAAAATGAATACTTAAATAAATTACACTGGGGAAGCAATAAATTTAATCACCAGCATGACATATCACTGTGATACTTACTTTAATGCAAATTAAATTAATATCACGAATATTATGCAAATGTTCAACATAAAGACATCTGCCGCAATGGCTCATACGATGTTATTTGTGACGTCACATTCTTATGTTACGTGATAACAGCGACGTCAGAATATATATTTGCAATTCGAATGTTATGAAATATTTGATTACGTGATTGTGACCGCAAGGCTGAGTTTAGATCGTAAACATTGATGAAAAAGAAGTTATGACAAAAATTTTCTTGTTCCAATTTAATATAACAAGCATTAAAGATAGCGGGTAAGTACAACGTGATTTGTTATTCGCATTTACAGATACTGTATATAACTTTTTGCACTTGTTAATTTTGCCAACCTCTTTTGGCTAACAATCAGGGGGCACGGTAGTGCCCCCGCCAAAGTCGAGCGCAAAGCAAATACTGCCGTACCATCCTTTACTGGAACCATTTCGCCGCATTTTCAGGCCCCTATTTGAGAACCTCTGGATATGACCAGAACGCAGAAATTTTCTTCATCCAGTAAGCTATAATCACATACTTTAAATCCAAAATTTCAAGTCTGTAGGTCATTCAGTTCCGAAGTTAAGCGAAACCAAAGTTTCGCATTTACGACACTCACTCATGATCTTCAAAATAGAAATTTGGTACAGAGTTAGGGTTTAATGGCCACATAAAGGGAAAACTATAAAAACTAGGATAATCGAAGAATAGAAGGTACAAACCCGACTATGGGTGGAACAAGCCTGTCGGATGATGATGATCCATCACAAGAATCAAGCCAGAACTCTTGAATCCCACTTTTTTCCTTGCAACACTTTACCTACGAGTATATACATACTTCTACCAACCCACATTTGTATCCATTCTAAACGGCCCGTCCACGACCTTGCCACTGTCAGCAATCACTCACGTTACAGGGACGGCGAGCGGTAAGATCAAATGTGAAATGTTTGGAACACGCTACGAGACGACGCACATTGCGAATTCGCGTGCTTACAAGGTAACTAATGTGTGTGTCCACACTGGAAGCCTAGCGCGGCGGCGGGCGGCGCCGGCGGCGGGCGCGATACGTGTCCACACTGCCGATCAAGCGTTTGTTTTTGATGCAGCGGCTTCAGGTGTTGTAAACCGGTGGTATCTAGTAGTTTCTATAAATCTTGTTTGAAGACATTCATTGTAATTTTTTTACAGGTTATTTAAGATTGTATACAACTAAAGTATCAATCATTCCACATTTTTCTACTCAAGTACGGTAAAAATAATTTAAATATGTACAAAAACATCCAAAGGTAGTACTTTAGTTCATGTTCTGGTAACTAGATGGCGCTACTAAAAGACCGAAAAGGTTTGATACACCTGCCACCCGCCCGTTGTATCGGTTGTTGCCTAGCAACGCCTAGGCTCGCAAAATCGCTTGTATAGCCATCGTGCTAGGGTCACTTCAGAGTGGCCACGAGCGGCGATTTCATACATTTAATATTTCCGCGCCCGCCCCGCCGCCACCGCCGCGCTAGGCTCGCAGTGTGTTTGAGCACATTGTCTTCTTAGCGCCGCCCGTCGCTCCGCTCACCGCTTATACCGTAGATCGTGAACGTGCTGTAAACGCACCTAAACTAGGCCGCTCGTTGCTGACGTTAAAACAATCTGTGATAATTTCCTGCGGGCTCGAAACACCTGGCTTTGACATGCCGACACTGTGTGTGGTGACGTAACACCGTTATGTATTTCCTTTCGACGAAAATTTCAGCGTTTGAAGCAGAGTGCGGTTTTAAATATGTTGGATAAGTACAGACGCCAAATCATCAACCTATCCCAATCTGTCAAGTTTCTCTAATCGATTTTCAACGTTAACTCAAAAATATAAGGTTCACCTTTGATTGGAAACTTTGACAGGTTGGATTAGGTAGATGTACTGGCGTACATCTGCAGCTGTAGTGTTTGCGCGTAGTATATAATGATAATGGAGGTTCACTATCCATGAAACCTTTTTATTTATTGGTAAGTAAATTAAAATTAACCGCATCAATTCAAAATGGCTGCACTTATTTGGCTAAATATTTTTTGTTGTGTTCGTATTTGCCATGACAAGGTTTATCTGAAAGAATTATGGATTTTCTTATCGTTTTTAGTTTCTAATTCCTTCATTTTTGAATCCTGTGTGAAGTCGCTAATTTATAATATTAGTGCATGCATAGTGCATTGTATTTGTCTGCACGCAATCGAATTACAATTACTTTGACCGCAAAAAAAAGAAACTACATAAAAATATAACAATAAAGCATTCGGAATGAATTCTATTTGCTTTTAAAAATAAAGCTGTGTACAAATAACCGATTTTTTGATAGGATCACAGAAACTGGTGTTCTAAATTCCCGGTATATTGCATAGGGGTGTTACGTTTACAAACACTAACGCTCTACCGAAGCCCGCATGCTTCAATGCGGTAGTTGTTTACGGTTTCTTTAAATATATTTTTAAACCCACAATCACCACCAATAACATTCAATTCAAATACCTCATTTTGCATAACAACTGAACATACTTATGGAAAAATAGGCGTATTTGCAAATAATAGATAAACATAGTGATGAACAATACATCTTTTTCGTATTCAGTTAAGGTTATCTTTCTTTATTTGCTTTCCTCAGATGCAATCTTTGTGGCGGCCACATTAACACTCATCATCATCATCATCATCAGCCTATAAATGTTCCCACTGCTGGGACACAGGTCTCCTCTCTGAGAGAGGGAGTGGGCCATAATCCACCACGCGGGCCCAGTGCGGGTTGGTTACATTAACACTCACTAACGATAAAATTTTCAGAGACAACAAAGACAAAGGGATCCAACTTACACAGTCAGTTGTTTAAATGCTTCTTGTCCTCGCATCTTTAAAACGTCAAACAAAATCACAGATTACCCTTATTTCATCAACATTTCACTTTAACGACATATTTGACGCTCAAGACCGAAGGAAATGGCTCACTCGCACTCCAAAACTGTACTTTAACCCCATTCCATCAAAGTCCTTAAGGCCGGTTGTTATATTTATGTAAATGTTCGCGTTACACCGACTTTGAGACATTTGACTTTCCTTAAACCCGGCCGTCCTACCCTAAAACGTTGAGCAAACACAAAATATTAAGTAAACACACGAATGTCGCACCTAATTAATATTACACCGTAAATCGTGTCGCATGTTATAAATCGCCTGCATTGTAAGTCGGTTGAGCGAACACATGCACCGAACATTTATCCAGCTTCCGGTAGTTAATGGCGGCATTAAATCGCTGTTGATTTTGGCCAATGATTTGCGTGTCGAGAGGGAGAGGGGGGAAGTGAGTGACGCACGCCCGGGCGGGGGTGCGGCCGTTACGTCACGCGTGTCGTCACAAATCCATTGCTACGCGCTACGAAGGCTACGAGCTACAAAGGCTACGGAGCTACGGCGTAGCAATCAAATATTCCCATACCGAGTGCTATTTTTACTTTATCATAAGTTGACACGAGATTTTTTCAGATGAGGTTGCGTTTTTTCAGATCATCAAACAGAACTCCTTTATATTTTGCACTGCTATGGAATAAATCTGAATCCAATCAAGTTAAGAGGTCGTTTCACAACGGTAGTTCTGCCGTGGAGAATGCAAGCAATATCAATTACTCAACAAAATATCTATAGGTGAATGTAAAAGTGGGCACCGCAATCGTAGTCTTTGCGGTTGTATCAGGCCGTATTACAATTTCAATAATACTTTAGCTAGTAGATGAAAAATCAGGTCAGAGAGTTTTTTTTTTCATTGGTTATTTATGTAGCAGACATTCGAAACACGATCGAGACGCCACCTATCACGCTGAACGATGAAATTGCTGAAAACTGTTCTGAATATCAAACATCTATCTTTAAATACAGGTGAGGGAGAAATATAAACTTTTTGCCATTCGCAATTAGACTCATTTTCGTAATTAAAAAGAAAAAGTGATTATGGGATGGGCCAGTTTGTGTTCTTATTTCAAATTCTTTGTTCTCAAACGAGAACTTTTTCTTTTGATTGCCAGTTGTTAATTGTTTCATTCAGAGAAGATTTAAAGTTGAATAATAATAATATTCCACAACTATCACACAACGCCATCTAGTCCCAAGCTAAGCAGAGCTTGTGTTATGGGTACTAGACAACTGATAAACATACTTATATATTTCTAAATACATACATATTATAGATAAATTACACCCAGACACAGAACAAATGATCGTGCTCATCACACAAACATTTGTCCTGGGTGGGAATCGAACCCACGACCTCCGGCATAGCAGTCAGGGTCACTAACCACTAGACCAACAGGCCAGTCTAACCTCAATGAAAAGGACCTCAATGACCTCAATGAAAAGGAGGTGTTCCACATTGGGCACCTGGCACCTGCGATAACTTTGATCGGAGCAGTATGTGGAATTAACCTCAAGTGCCATTTCAGCGGTTGCCCAATAGGTATCATCAAGCGCATTTGTCAATCAACTAAAACTGATGGTTCATTGTTGCTAGGGTTTCGCGATCCTGGAACACAAAGTGCAACTGAAAGACCAGTGTGTTATTTAGTAAATACAAGTCTATGTCTAACAATTCCTTTTTTTCCACCCAGGACTGGAGAATTCATTTGATAAAACTCAAAAACAATGACCCAATATATTTAGGGTTATATCCCTAAAAAAATAGGTCATTCTTTTGAACCCGACTAATAAAAAACAATATAAACAGCAATTTGTTACAATACACAAAATAAAATCTGTTCATAGTATCAGGGACCTATAAACGTCGTAAAAATTAACAAAGGGCATGAGATCACGCACAACAAAATGGTTTGAGTCGTACAATAGTTATTTATGATACCAGTGCGGTAAGTTGGTTTTTACAAACGAGTAGACGAATGTAAGCCCGAGATGAAGTCGAGGGCTTACCATAGTCACGAGTTTGTAAATACCAATTTCCGCACGTGTGTTATACAATGTTTTTCAACACATTTGCGAGAAAACAGTACAATATGTAATTAAACAAACTTTATTTAGAAGTTTCTATAATATGAAAATGGCGCGAATTTGCAAATGGCGCCACATGCACGTGGTGAAAAATAGAACTACATCTTTCGTCTCATTTACTCTTTAGTATTAAAATGAGACAACGTATTGAGCAAAAGCGCTTCCAAGGAGGTTCGATCAGTCAGGTTGTTTATTCTCATAATGTGAAACTCTTTGGTGGAGTTCTTTTTTTTTTAATGGAAATTAAAAAAAAAACCGTAAAGAAAACGCACGGTGCTATACAAAGGGACGTGCCGTAAAATAGGTACTTAGGTGAGAGTACCTATTTTACCGCACGTTCCGTTGTATGATGCCTAATTTTTAACTTTCGAACAATGTATACAGGCTTCGTAAACGCATTTTTCGAGCAAATGTGTTGAAAAATAATATACAGTGGGTTTCATCAATGGGGTAGGGGAGGTAAGCCCAAGACATGTTAACTTATACGTCGTTCTTACTAATGAGAATTTGTGTGTCCAGAACGCGGGCACACAAGAACGACGCGTAATTTAACATGCATACCCGTTTTAGGGTGTTACCACGTCAATCGATCGACAGTCGATCGCTGCCATCGATCGACATCGGTCAACGTTGATCGATTGGTGTGGTAGGTTTAATTGATCGACGGATACCGGTCGACTAACAAATCGATGGATTGCCAGTCGATGGCATTGGTCGACTATCGATCGATTGGTGTGGTAGAAACTATCGATCGACGTCGACTAATCCATTCTACCATCGATCGACCGTCGATCGATTGGTGTGGTAACACCCTTAGGCGGGCTACCCGTCTTGGGCTTACCTCCCCTTCCCCATTTTTAGATATTTGATTTGTGTGATAACCCAGTGCAGACACGGTTGGCTCAGTGGCAGAGCGATCGACTGCTATGCAACGTGTCGTGGGTTCGATCCCCGCATGAAACAAATATTTACAAGTAAGTATTTGTTCCAGGAGAATTTCGAATGCTCGGAAAAATTTTTGGAGCCTGAAAGAAATTATGAAACACCATGGCAATCAGCGTTAAGCAAAAAGTTATGGATACCTTTATACTGCCTTCATTAAGGCGCGGTGTTATCTCAATATTCCCAAACATAGGTTTCTTAGAACGTCGAGTATGACGTAATGTAATAAAAATAAGCAACGCGAAAAATACAGTGAACAGAGAAGGGTATAAAGAAGAATTTAAACCACAACAGAATAATAAATAAGAGTTTGATATTCCCAATAAAAATTGGGAAGTTGTAGCACAAAAATAAACTTTGACGCCGAAGATCTCTGTATTTCCAGCGATAACAACAGTTTTTTTTTAAGAATTTAGTAGGTTTTCCATTTTTATAAAACTTTAACCAAACCATTATTTAATTTTATGTCTATATTTTAAATAATCTAAAGAAAAGTAGTAAAATAAATGCCTATTCGCAGCTTACGTCACATTTCAACACAAATATCATTTTTTCAATTTTCAATCTTATTGACGCTCCATAGTGGTGACAATAGTTTACGCGGTCATAAGCGATTAAAATCGTAGTCAGTCCGCGCCTTAACCTATGCCAGCCAAACTTGGAAGCTAACATACCGAACTAAATCTAAAATAAGATTATGTCAAAGAGGTATGGAGAGAGGCATATTAAAAATTAATAAAAAATTCAAAGATTGCACATACAAATATAAGAAAAAAAACAAAGGTTACGGATGCCCTTTATCACATCAAAAAACTGAAATGGCACTGGGCTGGTCATATAGCCAGACTAACAGACAGTCGTTGGACTCGTTGCTCGGTGGGCTGACGACATTATTAAAGTGGCTGGCGAAAACTGGATGGAGACAGCGAAAGATAGGGACAAATGGAAATCTCTAGAGGAGGCCTTTACCTTCGAGAACGAGGGGTTCTTAAGTTGCGCCGTAGTAATATTAATACTTTTTTTAATCATAGTAAATAAGTTTTTTTACATAAAACTATTTTTTGTTTACATTTATTTTTAGAAATATAAGGCATTTTTATTTATTTTTATTATTTGTTCCGGGTCTGGTTGTTCATGTATGTCAGTTTCCAGTTTATCAATTTATCTAGAGTGACACCAACACTAAACCCATTTTAAATAAAAAAAAAATATATCGTGAAGTTAACCGTAGACATTCCTAACAATTTGAGTAAATACCCGTATACAGTAAACACTGGTTCGGTTTTGTTCTAAATTTAACTCCGCTTTAATATTTAGGATGTTTGTACTTCAGATTTTATTAATGTTTTGAGTATATTTACATTTTGTTTGTGTGTTTGTTTATGTAAACAAATGTACGGTTATTTGTGCGCTCGACGTTTCATCTTTTATGACACGAATAGATGTCTTCATTATAAATTCTTGGGATTTACTCGTAAATAAACGTAAACAGTGATGGAATTTGAACTAGGGATCTAAATAGGACACTTTAGCAAAATCATACTACCAATTGCGATATATTATTCTACTCAATTGCTTAAGCAATCATCATCAGCCTATAAATGTTCCCACTGCTGGGACACAGGCCTCCTCTCTGTGAGAGGGAGTGGGCCGTAATCTACCACGCGGGCCTAGTGCGGATTGGTAGATGTCACATGTCTTCGAATTTTTGGTTCTAGGACATGCCGGTTTCCTCACGATGTTTTCCTTCACCGTTTTGAGAGCAGTAGTGTTGAAGTAAATTACACAAAGTACTGCGCCTGACGGGGTTCGAACCCACGACCTATCCACGGCCGATACCACTGGGCCACCGCTGCTCCTCTCTATTGCTTAAGCAATAGATAAGAATAATCGATTTTAAGAATTTTATCGCTTTTTGCCCAGTTTGGGCTCGCTCATAGCGTCCTTCACTTGCACTGAAAGTTAGACTTCAGGTCATACTACAAATAATTTAAACATTTGTTAAACACTTATCTAAAAAAACTGTCAATGGTATTTGGCATTGACATAAGGGTCATTTTGAAGTAAAATTTTTGTGGTATGACGTTTTGTGTTTATTTCTTACGTCGACTAGACATTCGAAAAAACTGGGTGATGATTAAACCAACCAAAATTAAAGCAGTAGGTATCAAAAAAATCACCAAGAGTATTTTTTCTATTCCATTTTAATGAGACAAAAACATTTATTATTCTGTTTCTTAATTAGAACAAAAAAGCTTTTTTCATTACTTTTAATAAACCTCATAAATCTATAAAAACATTGTCAATATTTCCAATCAACTGATCACAATAAGAGTATACCAGCGCCATTTTTAGCGAGACCCTTCTTGCTTCGTTAACAGTAAATTGTTTACCCAATTAAAAGTTTGTACAACAACAAGATGAACAGACCGGGAGACGACGGTGTATTTTATTTTGTCATCTTTCTGATAGCTAAAATTATCTTTCAACAGCCTCTTTGGTGGGTTGATGTCATAGACGATATATTACTAGACACCTCATGCACGATATATCGAACGAAAACTATTCTGCCGACTTGCTGAGGTACGACGTAAGCGAGGGGGACGGGGTACTGCGTTCTGATTGGCTAACTTAAGGTCAGTGCGACATCTACGGCTCACAGGAGTGGTCGAAACTAATACGAACTTGGTGAGTGACGAATGGTGACGACGGATATAAGACTTTTTTGCCTAATGTGTTGACAGACATCGGTCGCCTGTGATTAGGAGTCTAGTAATATATCGTCTATGGTTGATGTCTTTCAATTTAACTACTCACATATAAATCAGCAATAAGCATTGGTGGCCTAGTGGTATGACCCCGACTAACGAGTTGTATTGTGTACATTACTTTGTGTAACTTATTTCATCACTACTACTCTCAAAATGGTGAAGGAAAATATCTTGAGAAAACCGGCACGTCCTAGGACGAAAAATTCGAAGACATTGAACATCTTACAACTTACACTGGGCCCGTGTGGTGGAATACGGCCCACCTCTGTGAGGGAAGCCCAGTCCCAGCAGAGGGAACATTATAGGCTGATGATGATGATGATAGAAATAAAATGAAGAAGAAATTTAGGAAATGTAATAGTATAAGATTGTAGCAGGATGCGGGTCTACAGTATACTGACTTAGGTACACCATGGGAAAAAGGTATATTGTTAAAACAGGATAGATTTTTTCGACTCTTGTCTTGTAGTGAATGTGAAATAAACAAAATATTTTAAAATTTTACTATCCTCACTCACAATAATCATGAAAATTGCAATTAAAATTCGTGGAATCCTCGTCGGTGTCGGGCTATAATTTCGGCGTGCAATTTAAACTCGTCAATGGCCGCTGGCCGACCTCAGAGGCGTGTTGCGAAACCACTGATCTATCGATACATGTATCTACCGTGTAGTACGGATAGCAACAGTAGGTAGTTACCATTTTTTGACTGGCCTGTTGGTCTAGTGGTTAGTGACCCTGACTGCTATGCCGGAGGTCGTGGGTTCGATTCCCACCCAGGACAAATGTTTGTGTGATGAGCACGATCATTTGTTCTGTGTCTGGGTGTAATTTATCTACAATATTTATGTATTTAGAAATATATAAGTATGTATATCAGTTGTCTAGTACCCATAACACAAGCTCTGCTTAGCTTGGGACTAGATGGCGTTGTGTGATAGTTGTGGAATATTATTATATTATATTATTATATTTGGGTGAAATATTTATATTTATCCCCCGCTGAAATATTTATTCCCCGTGCATACAAAGCGTTTTGAGAGAAGCTCGTGGCTAAATAATTACTGCCACACAAGCCGACCTTCCGAGTTAACCGCTTGCCGAGGTTGGTCTGTGGATGGGTGACCATCTGTCATATCGAGTTGCCTCCGTGCCTCTGAAAGCACGTAAAGCCGTTGGTCCCGGCTGTCATTAATTTGTAGATCTTTGACAGTCGTTACTGTTAGTCAGAAGTTCATAAGTCTGATAACCAGTCCCATGGGGTACCGTATTGCCCAGTTACTGGGTTGTGGAGGTCTGATAGGCAGTCGCTCCATGTAAAAAAATGATGTTCAGTTGCATCTGGTTCGACTGGAAGCGGACCCCAATACAGTTGGAAAAAGGCTAGGGAGAGATGATACAAAGCTTTTTGAAAATATGTTCTTGGTGCGCCAAAATTGTTATTTCCCGCCAGTCTGTACGACATAATATAAATACTATAACTTCAAAAATAATCTTGAAAACGTAAAGCCTCCTGCAGACACACGCGATTAATCGCGCTGCGACAACGAGCCAAGCTAATTTCCACTCTAAAAATACTGCGAATGGACCGCGACATGTCGCCCCGCGCGATCAATCGCGTGTGTCTGCAGGAGGCTTAAAACGTCAACCAATGCAGAAGGCGATTTTGCTTTGTGAATAGTAATATATTACATTACTTCATCGTACTGCCTAATGTATTGGTATAAATAAATATCTTGTCAAAAACAATTAAGTTTTAGAAGCAGACCAGCTAATAGCAATAACAAACTCCCGAGGGTTTTGCGTAAATACTTAATTCATAGGTACTTATTATATAAATTCTAAATATCTCTGTCTGTCTGTTACCTTATCACCTCTAAACGGCTGTATTGATTTCGAAGTGCTAGGGACACATACTCACGGGAGTCTCTTAACTACATCATCATCATCTCAGCCATAGGACGTCCACTGCTGAACATAGGCCTCCTCTTCACATGTACCGGTTGGAAGCGACCTGCATCCAGCGTCTTCCGGCGACCTTTATACTTAACTCTTCTCTTAACTTAACTTCTTTGCCCTGGAATGCATGGGCAGACGAAAGAACAGGGTGGATATTTAGTCAGTAAAAGTTTGGGAGTGCCTTCCAGTTCCATTATAGGACTTGAGGACTCAGTTGGTGATTTTAACACAAGGTACACAGATACACCATTGTTAGTTTAGATAGGGCATATTTTTCAAGGAAGTACGCTCCGTATAACAAAATCCAACAACTACCCAAGCGAAGCCGCGGCTTTAAGTTAGTAAATTACAATGTTATCAATTCACTAGTGTTGTACACAACACACACGATACATGTTACGTTATAAATTCGAAACTGATTTAGCTGAATATAACAGCGTAACCCATTACGTTTAACGTTGCTAATTAAAGTAAATAACCCAACGTAATAACATACGTTTATTAATTAAGCAGGGAATTCCACGTTGTAGTGGAAGCTAATTGAATGAACCCCCGTATTAGAGGGAGACACGCGAAATAGCGATTTTCAGTTTTCTAAAAACTGATTACTTTATTTTCTAGTGAATGTTATGAGGAACGTCCAGTGTTATCCGATGTTAAACCTTCTTGAAGTAACTAGACATTATAAAATGTTATTTTAAGAAGATATTATTTCTTTATTCATAATCATCATCATCATCTCAGCCATAAGACGTCCACTGCTGAACATAGGCCTCCCCTTTAGATCTCCACATATACCGGTTGGAAGCGACCTGCATCCAGCGTCTTCCGACGACCTTTACAAGGTCGTCTGTCCATCTCGTTGGTGGACGTCTTACGCTACGTTTGCTAGTCCGTGGTCTCCACTCTACCTCTTTTCGACCCCATCGGCCATCTGCTCTGCGAGCAATATGGCCTGGCCATTGCCACTTCAGCTTTTTTAATTTTTAAGTTTTCTTTATTAATTTATTTTAAACTCACGTTTTCTTCCCATAGGGGTAGACAGAAACTACAGAGCGCCACCTGCTACGATCCTTCCATACTCCTTTCACCTCATTCACATATGGTCATACAAGCACGCCGATTGCGAGTTCTACGATATTCGCTGGGTGCGCAGTACTAGGTGGGGGTAGTACTATTCGATTGCAGCGCTCATGGTGGCGAATAGTAGAAGTACCGACAGCTTTCTCTCAGAGTAATTAAGCTTTGTTAAAAACGCGCTAATCTCAGGAACTACTGGTTCGAATTGAAAAAATATTTAAGTGTTGGATAGTCCATTTATCGAGGAAGGCTATAGGCTATATAACATCACGCTATGACTAATAGGAGCAGAGCAGCAATAAAAAATGTTGCAAAATCGGGAAAATCCTATTGAGAGCTTCCATTGCGTGCGCTGCGTAAACGGTTTACATTACGCAAAAATTATGTATAACGGAATTGTTACTCATGAAAATTTTTAAAATAAAGTCCGCGACAGCATATGTCTATCTTTTATGGTTAACTCACCATAACCTTTTTTATGGAAACCAAATTGATTTTCAAATAATTTATTTCGTGCGACGATATTTTTATAAACATAATATTAATCCTTACCCAAATAAATACGCTAATCATTACAAGCATTTAATTTTGAACAAAATTGCCCTTGACATCATTTGATTTCAATGAATATCTGACGAGATATCGTAGTTTCTTCAAAGGCAGGTGATGGCGAGCAGTCGGAATGCTAGGGCTCTGTCTTCACAGTACATTCAGCTCTGTCATCTGTACGTCATTTTTTATAATCGCATTATTCCGCCAGAAAAAAATAAATCACAGCAGTTGTTCTGTTGTAAACTGCAAGAATACTAACAGAAATAGTAAGTTTTATTGATTCTCAAGCGGCTCTTGGAAAGATGAACAATGCAGGAGATGGTTAGCTGCCGTGAAGAGAAAAAAGTAAATAACATCATAATCCTCATTTTAATCCCATATTTGATATTTTTCTCATATCATATATCATTTTGCCTATGTTTATTTAATTTTGTTTAGAGCCGATGGATCGCCATAGAATCCAAAACCATGTGATTTGTTAACAAATCTGATTTCAATTAGAACGGTCAGAGCCGTCGAAGTTGTGAACGCAAGTCGTGCACGGTGCCAATACCTACGCACCCGCCCATTCTGAAGCACTTCACCAATAAGGTCAGTGTAGGTCTTCCTAGGGCGTCCCCTCCCGGCGTTTCTACTCACCTCTGCCTTATAAATTACTTTAAAAAATTTACAGCAGTATCAGAAACAGGATCCGAGCTATCGGTGATAAGGGCTCTTGAGAGAGGAACCTCCTATCAATACACGCTAACTCCAGAAGTACTTACTAGCTCCAGGAAGTTATTTATTTTTGGTAATAATTTACGAGTATCAAACATCAATAGATCCTATTTCTACTTGATAGTGACTAAAATACATAATTTAAGAGTTAACGAGCATAGTGCTATGACACTTATTTAGAATCCCTAACAGTCTTTACTGCATCAAAATAGACATTTCGGGAAAAAAAAACAATACCATTTTTCCACCGATTTAACGTCACTCTATTACGTTACGTTCGGTACCTAAAATCAAAGCCGAAACAATGGAGGCTTTCATATTGCTCTGGTGCCAAAACAATCAACATTCAGTTCCACAAAAAAGAATACGAGGCTGCGAGCCACTAAATCCTGTAAAAAAAAGGATGAATTTGAATACATCGTTGCAATTCATGGACGTTAGCTGTGCTCTGTCATACAAAAATCTAATATTTAGGAGGGGGGACACGATTGCTTTTTTTTGAAGGAACTGTCATCCTTGTACTGGATAAAAACCCTTTGATCCACGTTCGAGGGCCGCGGTACCCTGTTAAGACATTCTAGCAACCCCGGTATTATGTACAATTTTCAATTGTTCAGCCAGAGAACATAATAAAGGCCACTTCAGCAGAATATAACGATAATAATATATATGAATCGATACATAGATTGACAAATTGACATAGACAATTTTACAATTTTTGTCACATCGGACTAATTACATTTTTTGAGTTAAATAGCCTATTAATATTTTTATCCTGATATAATTTAGCTAAAGTGCCGTTTTAGGCCCTCACTTATGCTGTAGAAGTGTGTCCTATGTTTAAAACATCGGAAAGCAAAAGAACCCGAGTCCACTTAATACCCAGAACTTTACATTTTTTATTTATCCATTAAATACAGACAACCTTATTTAATATTACCGGGGCAACATTTTTTAAAAACTGTCATACGAAAAATGATACACGGGTTCTGTGGTTTGTTAATCCCCAGTTCATATACCTCCAGCCCGACACATGCGAACCATCGGTAATTAATTACGTTTCATTAATCACCGGCGAACGGTGATCTTTCATCGTAATCCCCGTTTTGTCATAAGCCTTTTTAATGTGTCTTGTGGAGGTGTTTTGAAATATAGGTGGGACTGGCCCGTCATGTTGGATTACGATTGAGAGTGAATTGTTTACCATGTTTTATTTGTATAAAGGTAATGTTTTTGCAATATGCATAAATTATGTAGACGTTGCTTTTTATACGTTAAGCCACACGCGCGTCAAAGAGCTTTCAGCAATCAGATTATAAAAAAAAAACGTGTGGCACTCGGTGACTGCCGCGGTAAAGCTATTGCATAGCATTTTTTTATAAACTTATGCAATTATAATTATTTATTTATTTATTATACCTATTTATTACTGTACTAATTAGGCTATGGTCAGCCACGTCAATCAAGTGAAACGTCAAGAAACGTTCTCCTCCTCCTCCTCCCTCTCCCTCTCCCTCAATAAAATTGTTTCGTGCTAGTAATGAGCACGTCTGTCCGTACCTTTATGAGCACGTCTGTCCGTACCTTTATGAGCACGTCTGTCCGTACCTTTATGAGCACGTCTGTCCGTACCTTTATGATTGCCGAAGTCTCCCGAACTGAAACGACGTTAGACGATGCGTGCTGTCAGATGTGGCCAGGAAATTTCCTTAGGATTTTTCGTTACGTTTTTCGCGCGCGCCAAGCTCAGAGCCTGCGATAAAAGCTATGCAATAGCTTAAAAAAAGATTGGGACCCACATACTTAGAAGGCCAAACTCCTGCACTGCGTCGCAAGACTGTCTTGTATACGAGTCTGACAATCCCTAGCTTCCAGGGTGGGAGAACTATACAAAATGTGCGTAATTTTCATAACCATTTAAATTTTACTATTTATACTTTTATGTGTAGTATTTCAAAAATTCTAGCCCAGGAGTTTTCCTAGCAACTATTTTGCATACTGAAAATACATTTTTCATACATAGATTGCACAAACGTTCAGGCTCACTACCGCAGTACGCACTACACAAAATGAACTCAAATGTACTGTAGTTTTGCCTACAATATGGACAGCTGTGCCAATAACAGATGTGCGATCCCTGCATTTCCTAGAATTAACATGGACGATATAAACATCAGTCAGTTGTACTAAATGACGTGAAATTGTTCGTGCAAACATTTTAACTAAGTATTCAGAACAGTCTATAATAGTTTGTGTTTTTTTTTATAACTGTAGGTTCACGTCTGACCACTATCTCGATGGTAAGCGAGACGTGGTCGACGGTGAAGCACACTTTTTTTTTATTGTGTTGTGGTAAAATCATCAAATGAGTCCTCCCACCCAGAGCAGGGCGAGAGGGACTGTCAGACTTGTACTGATTAAAATCCACGGTGTCCTTCGATTGGCCTTTATGTTCCGGGGTCACGGTAATGAGATAAGTCCCGCGACCCCGGCAGGCTTTGGCCCTATAGAGGGGGGGCCCGTCATTATGCTGACGCTCTTTGAGGCGCGCGTGGAACACAACGCGCCGTCGACCCGGGCATGGTCCATGGTCGGACAGCGAGTTGCCCTTTACTCGCCGCCCGCATGCCCGCGCCTACGGTGGCCGGAGATCGTCTTGCGACGTCCGTCGCCGTGGGCGTCCACCACCGTGGGTGGGGGTCCACCATCGCGGTTGGGGGCGGTGAAGCACACTTACCTAGAAGTCAGGAAATAAATAAAAACCCTGTGAATGTGTTACATTCCCTTTTGTTTCCCTATTTTATAGGTTAGAAGCAGAAAGATATAAAGCAACAGTATAAAGTGTTTAAGAGGAGTTATTTTTGTGGATAATTTTACTTAGGGTTGGCTCAACAGGTTTTTTGTTCCCATTCTCCCTTGTCAGACCTGTCACTCTATAATTTTCTCTTTTTCTTTTAATATCATTTCTCGCACAATCCATCCATCTTTTGTATGGTCTTCGTCTACGTCTTCATCTATCGATATTCATGAGTATTTCAGTAGCATGCGATTCATCCCCTCCATACATGTCCATAATACAAACAGATCAAAAGAAATACAAATCAAAAACAAAATAATTGCAACCAATTTCCTTATTGCAACAACAAAACATAATCTCAATTATATCCTAGAAATCCCATTAATCCCAAAGTGTTTTGAAGTTTCAATTAGCGGGATGCACACAGCCTCTACCACGTAAAAGCCATTACTCTCCTTTGAACTGGCGCAAGTAAAACGAAAAGGATGCACCACACTAGCGCAGTAAAGTATGACACGATTTAAACGAAGCACGGGAAATTGTAGGTACATTCTTTTTTGTGCACTTATCCGGACCTGACGTGTGGTATCACAAAATAAACGAAGAAATTGTGCCTCCAATACTGAACGGACATTTGTACGACAACGAAACTGTTTGTAACAAAGTTTCTTTGTTTTATTGACTTTGCTAACTTGTATCAGTAGTTTTGTCATGTGAATATTATAGGAATATGAGCTTTAACTAGAGAAGTTCGAGTACGGATCGGGAACTATGAGTGGGAAGGAATGAGGACCCTTGAAGAATCAAGAAAGGTGGGTTATTACTACTAAGATTTACATTATTTGCGAGAATATCTTAAGAGGTTACCGAGACCGCAAGGAAAGGGACAACTGCCGGAATGCAAGGGGCAACTGAAGGTACAGGCTGGACTAGTTCTGACTAAACTAAACATTACTACTGCTAAACAAATCATCGAAAAATTCCTCCTTAACGCTGTCAGCTGGTAATGTGCCCAAGAGACTGGCGGCGTTGCCTCTTTGAATGGCAATACTTAGCCTCTGGCCAAGGTAAAAGCCAGCTCTTGGGTCATGGGAAGCGTCAACAAGGCGTTTACATAACTCTTTGAACAGGCTGTAAGCATTAGGAGCCCTCGGCCCTA
Source organism: Agrotis exclamationis (assembly GCA_950005045.1). Lineage (NCBI taxonomy): Eukaryota > Metazoa > Arthropoda > Insecta > Lepidoptera > Noctuidae > Agrotis > Agrotis exclamationis. The sequence goes on from OX465421.1 coordinate 9,011,425, forward strand.
TAGTTTCAAATAAATTGATGCACCACGTACCGTTTTGAAACTCATAACTAAAGTTAAATATAACATCATAAAAGCAAGACGTGGTAACCTGCACCTCATACATGAACCGGGGCATAAACTGTACATATTACTTAAAAATTTCATGCGAAAGTTTTCAACCGCATGAGTTTTGGCGAAATATATAAGTTTAAAACGACTCCCCTAGAGTTAAGCGCACTCTTTCTTAACGTTGAAGAGCCTCCAGTTACCCCAATATTAAAAAGACATAAAAAACAGGCTAAGTGCGAGTCGGATTCGCGCACGACGGTTCCGTACCTACCATTATCTTTAGAAACGGCAAAAAAACTTGTTTGTTGGAAGGAAGCCTCCTAAACTTTTGTTTAATTCTATTTTTTTGGACGTAACAGTCAACATCTTTTGTGAAAATTGCAACTGTCTATCACGGTTCATGAGATACGGCCCGGTGATAGACATAGACAGACGTCTTCGTAATAGGTTTCCGTTTCACCCTTTGGGTACGGAACTCTAAAACCGATACGTGTAGTCTGACTCTGCCAACCGCAAACGAGACCAAAAAGCTTTTAAATTTAAAGCAATAACTTAAAATACATTATGTACATTTATGTAAGTTTCGTGGAATTCGACGAACTCGCTCGGGTATCGCTGCATTGCTGTGATATAGATTTTATTTATTTGTATTCTCATAAGTTTTAAACTTATAAACTAAGCCCTACAAAACCGTTGTAATGGTTTGACTGTGGGGTCGGTGAATCTTTGCAAACACTCTTTAAAAATTTCTTACTTATAACTAATTATAAGTAAGAAGCAAGGTGGCACTTTCACACATTTCATTCTTTTCACTCCTTATTTCTGCCGGCAGACTATTCAGTAGATAAGGTAATCGTTTTTTTAAGGTTCTGTCACCAAATAATTAGTGACGTACCCAGAGTCACTAATTATTTGGTGACAGAACCTTAAAAATTGAATCTACCAGCAGCCATAGATCGTGTGTAATGGTTATTAATTACGTGCGCTAAGTTATGCTCTTGGGCACCATGGTGGTTAACTGCTAAAAGATATTTATGTTTGTAACTGATTGGCAAAATTATTATTAATATATTAATTTTTTTTACTAATATATTATTTTTTTTCCTCGATGTACCGACGAGCGGCGGCGTCTGGATCGATTTGGAAAAATCTTCTTTTGTTTTTCTGTTTTCTCTTATCTGTGCATGGTTTACTCAATGATACAACATACCTACATAATATTACGCTTGTAACCGACCACAAAAATGAAGCCAACTTCTAAAATAACTTTTCTTTCGGAACTCGGAGGCAAAAAGTCACGGAAATAAGAAACAAAGTCACCGACTACTGAAAAAATGTTATTTTACACATTTTTGTGTTTGCTATAGAAGTCGGTTATATTTTTATCCAAAAAGTTTTTTATGTAGTCAGGTTTTAGTTTTTTTTCAAACCTTATATTCGGTGTACCAGTCGACCTTTCCCAAAGTTTTATCTCATAACACGTCTTCATGTTCACGTGCGAATCCTCTTGGGTCGCGTGCGGTAATTTTAATTAAGTATATTTAGAGAGACGAGCGCCAAGCGCCCGGGCTCCGTAATAAATGTTGGCCGTAAAGGTAACAAATGTTGGCGGGGAGGGTCCGGGGCTCGAGTGAGCCGTGTGAGCGCGCTGCGGAACTGCCGCCTCCCGACACGACAGGTGATATCCACCTGCGCGACTCCTTCCTTCCTACCTCTCTATAGCTTTAATATTTGAACGCTCTCCTCTTTTATCAAGCACTAAAATATTTTATCTGTAAATACCGAAAATTACACTTTTGCCGCCACATTTTGCACTGCTTTCGGAAAACGATACGTCATATCGAAAAATGATTTCCCGAATTCAATTTCACATTTTATAAATCGAATGCTATATAAAGAAGGATTGCTTTAAATACGGTCGTGGCCATAGCATTTCAAAAGTAAGCAATTTTCGAAAAAATACAAATTGCGATTCGGGTCAATCTCGACAAGTCAGCGAAGATTTAAATCCTTCAAATTCTAAGTTACGAAGGCGAGTTGGGAATTTAGAAATTTTCTTGCTCCGTATTCGGGTCGGGTTTTGCTCCGCTGAATTCGGGGAGCTTCCGAAAGTCTGCGAAAATTGAACGCAAATCCGATTTGTTCGGATCTAGAACCGAAATCTTCGGAAAATGTACCTATGCTCATTCTTAGTGCCCTCATGGCAATAGATTCTCTTTGTCAACTGAACTCGATATAGTGTGGTGGGAATCTTTTAAAATAGAAGAAATAACTTACCTACTCTAGTTTTACTTACAAGTATACAAATAACTCCATCGCAGCGGTATAATGAAACCGTTCCCACGTAGGAGGAGCTTGCTAATTTTAATTCTACAATACATTAATTCTCCTTCCTGTAATTAAAGTTGGCGGGTAATATTAAGTCGGGAACGAGTATTAACGCCTGTACGTATAATGTAGGGCTCGTGTCTGGTGGCCAGGGCCGTAGCTAGGGAGGGGCAATGTAATGCCTGCCTTAAAATAGCAATGCCCTTATACGTTAAAATGACAAATATCATACTTAGTGTGTATTACAATACACAATATGAAGAAAAAATACAACTAGAGCAGCGGCGATCATTCACTCCTGGTCCCAACTTAAAATTTAAACTTCCGAATGCCCTTTACCTTTACCCATCGGTGCCTTAAATTCAACCCTGGCTACGGCCCTGCTGGTGGCTGGTGGCTCATATCCTTTACTAAGTTCAGCCCCATAAATTTAGAACTTTGGCACGTAGAAACTATGAGATGCTACTAAATCTGTTACTCAAGTTGCGGTCTCAGGATATGCTTGAATGAGAAAATGGTAAGTGGCTGCCGTGTAGAATAAACGTGGGGTACCTATATTATAATTTATACTGAATATAATTTACAAGCGTCGGCGTGTATTCCGCTCCCTCATTTTGATTTATATGAGAGGAGGAACTTAGTTAGTCTTGGTTTATTAATGAGTCCTAGAATATAACTATCCAACTTAATATTATGTATATTATGCCTGACTATAATGGGTGACTCGCAGTCCGATGATGAACCATCCCGTGTCGTGTACGTGTTCCACGCGCGCCTCAAAGAGCTGTCAGCAATATGACGGGCCCCCCTTAGAAGGCCAAAGCCTGCCGGGGTCGCGGGACTGTCTCATCAGGTAACCGTGACTCTGGAACGTGAACCTGATGCTATAAGGGCTATTGAAGGATCACCGTGGATTTTAGTCAGGACGAGCCTGAAAGTCCCCCCCGCCCCGCCCTGGGTGGAAGGAATCATTTGATGATTTTACCATGATAAAATAAAATGTATATTATAAATAAAAGTTTGGGTGCTGGATACATGGGTGGATGTTTGTTACTGAATCAATCGCAACGGCGGAATGGATCTAAATGGAATTCTGTACATAGATAGGTTAACTGTAGTCTGGAAATTCTGGAATACTTTCAACACGGTGTTACGCTCCCGTGATATAATTTTTGACATAGACGCGGGCGCAGCCGCTGACAAGAGCTATACAATACTTATTAAATTATTAAGTACATATAGCATTTTGATAAATATTGGTTTAGGTGAGTTTAGTGGGCATTGAGTACACATAAATCTAGTTCAATCTTGATGTTGTAAAGATTCCCAACTATATTTTTTTTAATGATACCTTACGAAGTTTCTACTAACTTTTTATTAGATATAATATAAATATGTTTCCTGCTTAGGTATGTGTGTAAAGCATCGTAAAAATCAGTTTACTTCGTCATATTTTCGAAACTAAGGACTAGAATATGAAACGCGGTACTGCGTACACGCTCTTAACTAGGAATTTGCAAAAAAACATCTTCAAAAAAAAAAACTGCAATTTTGCTTATAGCAGCGAAGTATTATGAGAAAATATTTTCCATCTACAGCAAATATTTCTCTAAAGTAATTAGCACAAGTTTGCTGCGAAAAAGTTGTTCATATAACAGTATCAGTTAACACCGATCTAGAATACACATTAAACTATTAAAATACAGCCATTAGCAATTTTACTGTGTGTTTAAAACATAAATGGAAGTCTGTGGTAATCTGATGTTCATTTTGGAAAACAAACGTGTAATAAAAATCATGATAGTAACAATCGGCACGGTTGGCACAGTAGCTGAGCGATCGGACTGCTGTGCTGCGTGTCGCGGGTTCGATTCCCGCACGGAGCAAATATTTTTATGATCTACAAGTAGTTGTTCCGGGCCTGGGCGTTTGTGTATGTGAGTTTATATGTTTGTAAATGTACCCACGAAATAGGATAAATTCCTAGTGTGGGTAATTTATAAAAAAAAAACATATAATTATGTAGGTACTTGGATTATTAATATGAGTTTTTCTACACCGACATAAAAAAGGAAGATCTTCTCAATTAGTCTGCAAGTTTTTTTGTTACGTTTATTACTCGATTTCTCAGAAACGTCTCGATCGATTTGGATTTGGATCCCATGATCATCAGGTCTCTTGGAAAAATCGATGTCTGTATCAATCGATATATCGCATGTCTGTGCAAAATCTTCAAATCAAATATTTTTGAAATATTTTTCTCAAAATCGTATATAGTCCATCTTCTTTTTTTCGTGTCGCTGGCATGACGATGACTGCATTTATATTATATTCTTTATCAAAAAATTGAGTTAATTAGAAAATAATAGATATGACACAAATCAACCATTTCCGATTTTACGATAGGAAATAAATGTACTGTACTTAATTTATTTTATTTGCTGTTAGACTGTTAAATATCAGAGTGTAGTTTCAGTTTATTAGATAGTACTTAAAAATAGCAATAAATATAAAAATGGCTGACTTGCTGCAGGATTTTATGACCACTATCAAGTCGACAGAAACGTCGTCGTGTCAATTGACTTCCGATCCCGAAATGGATTTTCGTCCAAGACTACTTATACAAAGCTTTTCTCTAATTAATTTAAGCTCTAAAGAATACGGCCGTGAGTCGCGGGAGATTGCGGCCCTGGAACTCTGGGGGCAATTAATTGAAGGAACTGCACGCGTAGCATGACCAATTCTAGCTTTATTTCAATACACATTATTTCTATAGGTACAATTAGGTACGTCATTTTTTGACAGAGTTGTAAATGCATCTTTAAAAAAGGTCTAGCTTCGTTCTACACCAGTTTCTCTCAGGTCTGCATTTCTGTGTTTAGAGATAATTGAAGAAGTATTTAGCAATTTTCAGCGCGCCTCAAGCTTTGTCGTCTCAAAAATTGGCGGAGATCTCCGATCTATCTTCTTATGAAAACTCATGCTAAAATTTCGGACCATCCAAAACTCCCATGACAACACAAAAACAAAAGGCGTCCTTTTGCTTGAAAACAGCTACTTCATAACTGACAAAATACACCTAAGTTTTCCAACAATAAAAGTCATTAACCTTTCTAATCACACAGATTGCGTGGGTTAGCGAAGGGTCCTCATATTCGTGGAGGGTATAATCCAGGGCAGAGGGGCCAAAAGCTGTTTATCCGACCTACTTACACGGATTACTCCTGCAGTTTTATCTTCATTAATCTGTGTGGAAGCTATGGGAGAATGGAAAGAGAAAATGGCAGCGATTTAGGAATTGTTCGTTGTAGGTTCGAACTCTGGCTCCAGTCAGATAGACACACTTACCTTGTTTGTTTGTTTCTATGTAGGAGGGGGTAAAGTCCGATATTAATGACGAATTCTAAAAAAAATCTAGTATGAAGCTACATTATACATTAGCGGCTACATTATTTGTGAGTATTATAGCCTATCTAAGACAATTGGTCCTTTGTATGAATTTTTGTCTTTAATGGAAAGATCATATATATTTTATTTCTTAACAAACTGTTTTTAGTTTTTTTTTTTGCTCTCGTTAAGAAGTCTCCGAGCCGAAAACACGCCGACAGTGCCCGACGGGCCGTGTGACATCACTTAGACAATTTCTATACATTGATAATAATATGTGTTCTAACTTTGAAATTGTTTTTGTAGAAGCGAGTAGACACAGTACCTACTAAGGAAATTGTTTGTCAAAAAGACGTCACAACCGAGGCGAGCAATGGGGAAGGCCGGTCAAAGCTAATTGTACATGGCGCCACCATAGTTAAGTCCTAATCCGACCAATGAGGTAGTAAAAGTTTGAAGTACCTATAAGATTTGAGCCAATGACAATGCTTGGAACAAGCTATGCTAGCGCCATTAGTTCCCCAGTTGCCATCCCCATTGTGGCGCGTTTGTGTTCACGTCAATTTTGTTAAAATTTTATCACTTTTAAATTGCTCACAATTAATTATTAAAAAAGAATTAAGATTTTTTCTCTTCCATTAATGTTCTTATTTGTGGTGGACTCACTAATTACATTTAAAAACATTAATATAATTAGTAAGTCCACCAAACTCAAATACCTAATTGAAGTCTAGGAAAATGGAAAAAGTAAATGAGCGGCCAGGCGATGGGATGCGATGTGTTAGGTTGGGGGCCACAAGGGATCTCTAATTGCAACTCATTTGACTTGACTCTTGGCAAATACATTTTACTTAAATCGTTGAAAGAAAATTTCATAGGGGTGTCATCAAAGCATTTTGAAGTCATGTGATTTCCACTAAATTCCACTGAACCCACCACGTGGGGATTACTGTCCAGTCCTTCTCACAGAAAGGAGTCCCATTTCCCAAATTATGCTAATTTGCATGAAGCACCTTTTAATTTCCATCTGTTTGGTCAAACTCACGGATGACTCGGAAAAGAAACTTGGTTGGAACTTTGGCATTATAATAAGCGGGTAGGTGGAAATTTAAATAAGTTTGATGTCGGTGAATGGTAGGTAGTCGTGATGAAGTGGCACCGCATTCTGATGGCGCAGAATAATTGCCTCAAGTTCTTTTAAGACTGCCAAAATTTATTTATGTAATTTAAAAGTTTTTTTAATAATGACGAGAAAGCTTCAATGAATTAATAATGTGTGTAGGTATGTGAAGTAGAAGTCGGTTTTCTCAATAACTTATTGGTGTTGAATGTTCGTGTATGTGCATAATAATATAAGCTTTCCAAGACTCGACGTTTTCTAAGAAAATATCAATAGATAAAACACAGAACTTCAAAAATAAAACAGAAACAGAAAAAATATTTGCTTGATCAGACAAAGGAAGGAGACGATATTGATTTAGACGGTGAAGAAATAAGAAAAGATTCTCATTGCACTCACACTTCAATAGCCGAGCGAGCATCTTCTGTGTGCGGAGCTTCCACTGAATCAACAAAGTAATGGAAACATTCCATTTTTCAACTAAAAGCCCGCCACTTCTCGCCGAAAATGTTAGACCAAACCCAGACATGTTAAATACAAATTGGTATATATTCCCTATTGTTATTGTACGCGATATAAAAAAGATGACATGTCACGTCTTGCATTTGTTATGTGCTTTCATAAAACTCGTCGCTCGCTGCTCTCGGGTGCGCTGATCCTGGCCAAAATAATAAAAAGAGCATAAAAACCAGACTGAGTAATTCGAATTTTAGATCTCACGCTGCGCATAATTTGGGTGTAAAGTTGAATTCAAAAACAAAAAAAAAAACAAAGCGTTTCGTGGAAACTATCAAAACGACTGGATAATGAGTTTACTCGATGCAGGCAGCCGTATATCAAACAATCTTTTCCTGTATAACTGCTCACCTTTACACAAAGGAGAGGTGTAATATTAACTATTTGCGTGCACCGGCTAATAGAATGCTCGGAACAAAGATTGCATCTTAATAGCTTTAGTAGCTGGAAGATAAACAGCTTCTAACAGCACGAAACCTTGGAGGCAGCATAAAGTCATAAATATTGCATAGAGGGGACCACCCCTGTAATTTCCAGAAGCCTTGTTACTCTAATTAAGTATAACCTTGCTTTTTTATCGCGATCAAATTACACTATGTTGCATATTAAAGCGTGCACTTAAAGGTCGTGCAAATTAGCTGCCTACTGTTTACATATTATTACATTTTACTCGTGGCCTTTGGTTTCGTACTCTACCGCAGTTATTAACAATGAAAATCCCCTTTTAATATCAGTTAAAATGCAAAATTTAAATAACAGTTTTAATACGAATACCGAATAATTTCGGTTTTGAATTAACGGGTAAGTGCAAGCGTGCGTTACATTAAATATGCATACCATTGTTGTATTAATTTTAATTTAGTTCCATAATGTTAATGAGGATTTATTTGGAAAGCACTCCGATTGAAACCGCGAGATTATTCGGGTAATTTCGACTGAAATATTATGTAAACTATTGCATGAGTTGAATACGTAAATCAGCACACGTCTGCACGAATCGCGTTAACTCCAATATGTATTTATAGGGATTTATCTACATATAACATCTTCTAGTTTCATAAATTGCTATCACAAGACATGTGTATTACCGCACGAACAGTTATCATGTATTATGCAAATGATATTTTAGATTTACAACGTTAAAAAACCGTCGATTATGGAAATGAATCAGTTTTTTTTCTGTATTTACGATACCGACATTTAAATTCACTTCAATTAGGTATATTTCAATTAATCTTTTAACTATTAAAAAAAAGTCACTATTGACCTCGACTACGGTCAAGAGCAAACCCATTACAAATAAAAAAAAATGTGGCTAAATAATTACAGCCGCACAGGCCGATCTTCCGGGTAAAGCCGCGCTTGCCGAGATTGGTCTGTGGATAGGTGACCATCTGTCTTAGCGAGATTCCTCCGTGCCTCGGAAAGCACGTAAAGCCGTTGGTCCCGGCTCTCATTTGTAGATCTTTGACAGTCGTTATTGTTAGTCAGAAGCTCTCAAGTCTGACAACCAGTCTTACCATGGAGTATCGTATTACCCAGTTACTGGGTTGTGGAGGTCCGATAGGCAGTCGCTCCATGTAAAATACTGATATTCAGCTGCATTGGTGCGACTGGAAGCCGACCCCAATATGGTTGGGAAAAGGCTAGGCAGCTGATGAACTATTGAAAATTCGAAAGTTTGTGAGGATGTATGTTTGTAACTCTTTCAATTAAGAACTACTAAACGGATTTCGATGAAATTTGGTATTTACATAGATAACCTGGGTTAAAACAAAGGACACGTTTTATTTTGTATGAGGTTCCCTTAGTTAGCAACACTGCATAAGCTACTTAGCAATATCTTAATGAAGATCATCCCTTTATCCTCCCGATCATCCTTACCTCCTCTCCCTCCCTGCAACTAATGACCGTCCTATCTAGTTAACATGAGTAAATATTCATCAGCGTGACGCAAGATAAATGAGAGGCGTCACCTGCCGCAACCTGAAACCCGCCGCACACTTACCGCTTTTTAATCCTTTATTACCGGTATAAAGCGGTTTAAAACCGGTATTTAGCTTCACGCCTATGTCGCAATGTGGTGAAAAGGTTTTATTATTAAATTCTCGGACTAGAGATTGCGGAGCCTAAATTCGCACCTCGGGACACTTGAATAACGTGGTGATGAGTGATAGCATATTTAGCCTTTAATGTTTCCATAGTTGGGATATAAGCCTTTTCTCTGTGAGAGGGAATGGACGTGTGTTGGTAGAGCAATGTCTTATAAGACAAGTGTTGGACAAAGAACTGCGGGTAAAATTCGAAAGAGACACATACCAGGAAATAATGCAACAAAAAAGATTGACATTCATTACTGATTAGGTATAGACCACTTGTACAAATTACTGAAAGTAAGCTCTCTCTGTCATATTGAAGAAAACTATTCAATAAGGGATGTAACGTGAACTTCACGCATACAATGTGAAGTCGCAGTTAGCAGTCAGGAATATTTTTGGGATCGATGGCCTGTCTTGATATAATTTTAACTCGTATAGGTAACTTGTGTTGAAATGCTTATTTTCCACTGTATTATTATTGGCTGTAAGTGTCTAAACACACTATGCCGAAGTTACGCGACCGAATTTCGGCGGCTGATTTCAGGTTCCGACGTATTTAGCTGATCTGACACACCATAAGTGCCGAACTTACGCGGCAGAAATTCGGCGCGGGCGCGCGGGCCGCTCCCTGCTGCTCCCCGCCCCCGGATCTTCGTCGGTAATCGAACCGAATTTCGGTCGCGTATAATGTGTGGTCACAGAATAAGTTGCCGCTGAACTTACGCCCGACCGAAGTTACGCTGTACGCTATGACGCGACGTAATTTCGGCATAGTGTGTCGTCAGTAATTCAAATAGCATTGCAGGTATAATTTTGCCGAACTTCGGTCGCGTAACTTCGGCATAGTGTGTTTAGACACTAAAGCTATTTTTTCCTCTAAAAATCCGTCACGTTTACTTCATCATTGTTTACCCAGTAGATATTTACTCAATAAACAAAATATAGTTTTAACACCATATAAACAGAGTCAGTAATCGACACACAACGATTATCTCAAGTTACTGAACAAATGTTAGTAGGCAATATTTCTGGTTATTGTGTCAATAGGAAGCAAATATAAATCTATTAATAGAGTCGTTAGAGCAAATAATGAGTCATTAATGCTCGGTTTAATCCTTACCGAAGTTTATCTATTCGGTAAATAGAGTTACAAGTAGGTTGGAAAGATACATACGAGTAGAAGATTATCATCTTCTTCCTGCCCTTTTCCCATTTTACTTGGGGTCGGCCCAACACGTTTTTTTCTTCCATTCTCCCCTATCAGACGCCACAGTACCATTTACTCCTTTTTCATTCATATCATTCCTTAGACAATCCATCCATCTTTTCTTTGGCCTTCCTCTTCCTCTCCATCCATCAACATTCATACTCATCACTCTCTTAGTAACATGAGTCTCATCCCTCCTCATCACATGTCCATACCAAGACTGACGATTCACTTTTTTTTCTGTAACAGGCGAGTGACGAGTAGAAGATATACTCGTAATACTCTTTATTATGAACACCATAAACATATCAAATCAAATCTAATCAAATCAAATCAAATCAATCTTTATTTGTGAACATAAGTACAAAAAAGGTGTTATTTATACATTTTAGCTGATCTGTATGTTCGGCCAATAATCGGCATACAAATATTATAATATTATACCTAAGCAGGTTATTTTTACTATCATAATTATTAAACTCTAGGATAAAAGAAATGAAGCAATTGAAAAATGTCATGAGCCGCATAAAATAAAGTAATTGAATTATATTATTAATTATTAAGAATGTCAAAGAAAATTAAATTTAGTCACAATTTGTCATTTAAAAAGTCTTCAATCGAGTAATACGTCTTTTCAACTAGAAATAGAAACAACTTTTTTTTAAAATGGCTGACATTTTCCTCACTTCTGATACACTTTGGCAATTTATTGTATAATTTTGGAGCCATTACGAAAATACTGTTCTTGTATAAAGCAGTTTTAGATCCAACAGTTTGTAGCCGGTCCGCTCGACGCTGACTACCTACTCGGTCAAATTTATACATATTATTTTTGACGAACATAGAAGTCTGGTATATGTACAATGAAGGCACTGTTAAAATTTTCATACTTTTAAAATATTGTTTACAACTGTCAGTGGTTTGCAGGTTACAGATCGCTCTAATACACCTTTTCTGACACTTAAACACCATATCTTTACCAGAGGCGTTTCCCCAAAACATAATGCCATATCTTAATGTCGAGGCTACTAGACCATGATATGCAGTTAGTACGGTGTTTCGATTGGCCGTTTTACATACGCAGCGCATGAGAAAATTGGTTTACTTTACTACATACTTTGTCAATCTGGGTATTCCATTTTAATGTGCTTTCAATATTTAATCCCAGAAATTTCGTCACATTCGTCTCATCAATCCTTTTATCATTATATCTTATATCTAAATTTAAATTCTGATTTACTGTTTGTTGAAATTTCATTATAACTGTCTTGTCTAAATTTATTTCCAAATTATTATTCTCTAGCCAATTTATAACTGATTTTATATTAGAGTTAATGTCTGATTCTAATGTATCTAATTGGTCACTGTTGAAAAGTAGAGTGCTGTCATCTGCAAACATTGTCATGGGATAGGACGATGCTTTTGGGAAGTCATTTATATATATAATAAATAGGAGAGGTCCAAGTATGCTACCTTGTGGAACTCCATACATCACTGTTCTCGGGCTAGATTTAAATGTTGTTTCATGTTTTTTACATATTCTATTAATAACTGTTATTTGCTGTCTATCTTGTAGGTATGATTTAATTAAATTTGATATGTTACCTCTAATCCCGTATGAGTCAAGTTTATTAATTAATATTCTATGGTCTACGCGGTCAAAGGCTTTCGACATGTCCATATATAGAGCCAGAGCCGGTTTTCTTTTATCTACTCTGTTGCTAACGAGTTTTAAAAAATCATAGATTGCCATGTCAATGGACTTATTTTTCCGGAAGCCCTTTTGGCTATCGACAAATAATTTATTTTTCTCGAAATATGAATTGATTTGATTGTATATTACTCTTTCAAATATTTTTGACAAAATAGGTATCAGTGCTATAGGTCTATAGGAAGACATGTTTTCTTTATTATCTTTTTTGAAAAGCGGTTTTATGATACTAATTTTTAATTCCTTTGGAAAAACACCATGCAAGACGCACATATTGATCAGGTGACTAAGGACGGGTGCAATTATTGTAGATACTGTTTTAATAATTTTTGTGCTAATACCATCATATCCAGTGCTGGGAGTATTCTTTAAAGACATAATAATTTTATGAATATCTTGTGGTATTGTAGGTTTCATAAACATGGACGAATTTGGAGTATTTATTGGTAATTTATTATTATTATTATTTGAACTATTAATTGATTTGACTTGATCCGCAAAATAATTGTTAAAAGCCTCTGCTATATCAAGAGGGTTGGTAAGTATTTTATCATTTGATTTAATTCTCATTGGGGCTTGATTTGGTAAATTATGTTTGTTTTTATTTATGACTTTCCACGTTGCCTTACATCGATTCTTAGCCGAGTGAATGTAACGGTTATTGTGGGCTCTCTGCGTGAGATTGACAATTCTTTTAAGCCGGTTAGACAACGTTTTGAAGTTTGTTTTATTATGTTCAGTCGGTGATAACCTGTATTTCCATAACAAATCTCTTTTTTTTTTTGCTACATAGTCTAATACCGCGACTAATCCAGTTTGGTTTTACTTTCGTCGATATTTTTATTTTAATGTTAGGAAAACATAAGTCATATAGCAATTTGAACCAGTCATAGAACAATTTGAATGCTTTTTCAGCGTCGGTTTCCTCATAAACATCAGAAAATGACAATTGTTTTAAATAGTTTGCAAATTTTTCTATATTTTCTTTTGAGTAGTCCCGTTTTGTACAGTACCAGTAGTCTAAAAGGCACGTTTGTGTAACTGGACATCGTAAAAATTGTGCTGTGTGATCGGATACTGCTAGTTCCAAAACTTCTCCTTTAGCTCCTCGCACATTGTGGATTATATTATCAATGCAGGTCCCACTGCTTAATCTAGTTGGAACGTTTACGGCAAATTTAAGATTATAACCCATTATTAAGTGCTTGAATTGCTTCGAGCTTGTGGTATCTTTTAGCAAATCAATATTGAAGTCACCGCACAGAAGCACTTTTTTATTTGAGTGAATGGATAAAGAATTTAACAGACTGTCTAATTTATTAAAAAATATTTCATGTTTGCTTTTTACTTCGGTACTATGTGGACTCCTATATAAACATATTATAATAATATTGTGGTCGGTGAGTTCCACTGCACAGCATTCAAAAATATTGGATACACCATATTTCGCAACAGACTCCAAAGTTCTATATTTAATACCGTTTCTTATCATTATACATGTGCCTCCATATCTGGATTCTCTAGTGAAATGTGTGGCTAAAGTAAAATTAGGTATATGTAATAGGTTTACATCCGACAATATCATATTGTGCTCAGAAAAGCATAATACATCCACTATTTTCCCTGAATTATGTAGTTCCTCTAGCAGTACAGTAAATACATTAGATTTATTTAAAAGGCCATTTATATTCTGATGCATAATATTGAGATTTTTATACACGAAAAAAACTATCCTCATCACAGTGCTTTGTGTCATTTATAACAGAAATATCATTTTGTGTTATGATTTTACCCGTGCTAAGATTTGGAATACAATCTTATCTTGGTAGGTAGTATTCAGTGCGTTTAGATTTAAAATAAAGCTCTCTAGGTCTGTTACAATAATATTTAGAGCTTTGTTATTTATACTGCCGGACCGTTGGTTATATGAGTCGTATGAATACGGCAGATTGAGGTTTGAGTCTAGAATATAAGCATATTTATGCGTCTCGGCGTCCATGTAAATCAAATTATTAAAAATATCTATTCTACTATTAAACATTAAATTAGCATTTTTCTCCATATATTTAAATGTTGGAAGACTTATAATAAAATTAGTATGGTTTAATGGGAGTAGTGTTTCCCGGATATATGAAACAAGTTCCATATAGTTATTAGTTTGTCTGAAATCTTCTTCGCCAATAACTATAACACAGTAGTCAAATAAAGTGAAATTACGAACTTTTTCATGAATATTATATAAGACATGTTTTAAACCACATCGTGGAGTGCGATAATGACACCTAATATAGTTAGCGAGCTGAGTTCTTTCACTCATTTTATAAATCCTGTCAGATGTTTCACTGCTCACAATGCAGATTTTATGTCTCATAGGAAGTAGTTGGATCTTCGGCTGTTTGATATCTTGAGGAGTGATTTTTGTCTTGTCTTCTTGTGTAGATAGTTTAAATGTAGGGTATTCTGTAGTTTGTGTTTGTTTTGTTTTTATGCTGCTGTTAATAGTGTTCTTCAACGGAGTTTTTACTTTTTCCTTGATTGGGCTACTTGCAATGTTCTTGAATATATCATTTTTCTTCATTAATTCATTGTTTATCTGTTTAAGGTCTCTGTTTTGCAGCGATAGCAACTCAATCTCGTTATGTGCACTTTGTAATTGGGATTGAAGTTTTTTGATTTCATCTTTATAAGCGATTAGTTGAATGTCCTCTTCGTCCTCAGATAACTCCGGCATGCTATTTGTTGTACTGTCCAAATTTTTTGATTTGTTTCCAATGTCATCATTTGATTCCGAGCGTGTACGGGTGCGTCGGAATGTAACATGTTCGAAGAATGAATTCATAGTTTAAATTCGATTGATACTGATACGCCTGACTATATTTTAATAGCAAGATATATTGAAAATATATTGCGACAGATCGCTGATATGCGAACTATGCGTGTAGCGGAGCGGAGTCCCAAAGTGCTGGTGTTTAAACTTCATAGATTCGATTTCCGAACGACAGATTTTGTGTCATCGATTTCGTGGTGCGCTTGGATTGGTCAGATGTTTATTTCTGTACAATATCGATGAGTCAGCTGTGATCTGTTTACATTCTTGAAAAAGCAACCGCTTTTCAATAATATGGTTATTCTTTAACACTTCTATCACTATTTTAAGAACAAATTTACACTCACATTTGTATTTCCTTGGTGAATTAATCCTTTTCCATGCACAGTTCAGAAGTTTCGCCCTGTTTACAGACCAAATTCACCAACAGTCACCGGTATCGAATTCATCAGTTCGTTCACACAGACGAGATAACCCGCTGCTGCAAATATTCACTTGCAATTATTGCTCGTTAGCAGGTTGGACCAGCACAGTTTTGTAGATTTTAAAACAGGATTACTATTTTTAAGTTCTTTTTATTACAGGATATCACAATGAGATGTTTTGATAAGGAGATGAGGAGGGATAAAAGTCATGTAACTAAAAAAGTGATGATGTAGACCACTAATTGAAAGAAAAAGCTTTCATTGCTCGCCCCTAAAGCCGGATTTACATTACGAAACTAGTTGCATGTCATTAGTTTTATGACACTAATTTGACCAGTAATTTCACGTGTTTTACATTGCATGCATTACTTTCGCGACCCTGGAGTAGTTTCGTCCTATGCGTATATTTTTTGTAAAACTAATGTCATACTGTAACGGGAATAAAAGTAGAATTGGAAATATTGGAGACGGGTAACGTCCTCTATTGACAAAGGCGCGAACTAATGGGAAATAGTTGCAGTTGATTCTGAAAAAATAAAATAGATGGCGTTAGAGTGTAACATATTTATTTTCTAAATTCTAAATAAAATATAATAATTACATAGATAAAATTCAAATAATAATTAATTGTAATAGATTTCAGTTGAATTAAGTTTAATTAAATACAGCATGGTCTGGGATCAAAGGGACTGGTTGCTGGTCTAAAAAAAAAGTTAAGATGATGACGTATTGACGTGTAACTTTCGTTTTTTTTTTCTTGAGCAAGAACACGCGAGTAATTTAGAACAAAGAATAGTTTAATTAAATAAATTAATGACGCGGACAAGGCGTGGAATAGCGGCTAAAATGAAAGTGCATTAATATAAGGGAACCGCATAAGCGGTTTCAAACATTATTTAAAATATTAACAATTAATTAATTAAAAAAACGTCTTCTCAACTCGTGGCACATAATATGAAGTAATCTAGAACAAGCTCTGGTTCCAAGCCACGTGTTATATTCTGCAAGACACACAGGCTACAATGCCGTCTTCGTTGCACATCAACTGATCGACCTGGATAGATGGTAGTATGTCCTACCTAAAGTAAGTGTTATTTCCATAACCTAACATTATAAGGAAGCATGACAAATGCTATGTTCCTGTATCATTGAAGTGTGCACCAACATATTAAATAGCTGAGAAGACGGAAGTATCTCTTTTATTTCAATCAACACCTCATGCGAACAGAACCCATAGTCTCATGGCAAATCTACGCTGGCAGCTGGTGGTAAGAGACGAAAGGACCTTACAATTGGACACCCTACGTGTCGCATGAGGTCAGATTGGAATCTTCACTTCAAGATTAAGAGCTTGATCTGACTTAATTTGATTTAACTTATTGATTAGTAATTAGAGTCATTTAACTTAGTACATTTTTGTGAATTTGAGTTTTCAAAATTAGTTGATAGCACATGTTAACATTTTTATTAAAAGGTAAATCTTTCCACATAATTGATGTTATAAAGCTTAAATGTATAGACTCCTCTTAATTTATATAAAGTCATACAACTTAGAAACATCAACACCTTGTGTTAAAAATTAAGGTTATGCCACATGTCATGTTAACATTGTAAACTTGTAAATTACTTGAATGGATTGACTCTAATTTAATTTAATTCACCTTGATTAATGTAAAATTACTATTTACATTCATTTAACTTAAAAATTAGATTTAAAATACTTATCAAAGACTGTTTAAATATTTTAAATTCAATATGGATAAGACAATTTGGATTGACTATCTTCGTAAAGAAGAATTATTACATGAGCTTAAATATTTTAATATATCCACAGATGTAAAGGCGACCAGGGATGTGCTTCGCAAGCGGTATTGCAGTCTGTGTGGTTTGTTTAGGAGAGGTAGCATTAAACCAGAGGATTATGCAACCCCAGCGAGTGCAGATGAGGTACGCTTATGCAATGAACCTATTGAGGAGCTGTGCCTATTACATAGGGATATAACCGAGGGAGATAGCTCCACTGTTAAGCGAATATTAGCTCGTTCGCAATATTACTTGATGAGGATGTCAAGCGTGAAAGATAAATCACCGGAATTAATTAAACTCAAGAATTAAAATTGAATCGTTAGACATATCTGAAAATATTCAAGATAAATGGTATTTAAAAATGATAGAAAATTGTGAAAAGTTTCCCCATGGATTTCCAAATTATTCTCTTAAAGATGGTAAATTGTTTCGACATTCAAAAAATAAATATAATTTAACATCACAATTCACTTGGAAACAAGTGATTCCAAGTGATGATGTGGGACCTCTATTAAAACAATTTCATGATGATCCCACAGGCGCCCACTTTGGTATATTTAAAACCCATAAAAGATTAGCATTACATTATTTTTGGAAAAATATGTATAAAGATGTCGAAAATTATGTTAATAATTGTCAAACGTGTAAAGAGTACAAGCCGGTAAATTCGTCGAGACCTGATTTAATGGGCAACACTAAACAGGTTACAAAACCATTTGAAGCGATTTGTTGCGATTTGTTAGGACCCTTTCCTGTGTCCACTAAAAGGAACACAAATCTCTTAGTATGTTCAGATTATTTTAGTAAGTATGTTATGTTGTTTCCTATACGGAACGCAACAGGCAATGCTATAGTTAAAATTCTGGAAGAAAAAGTGTTTCTGGTGCATGGGATACCGAAATTTGTCTATGTAGACAATGGTCCGCAATTCATTTCAAAACAATTTAGAGATTTAATGTGCAAATATAATGTGCCTAATATTTACTATAATCCTAGGTATCACCCGCAGGTTAATCAGGCAGAAAGAGCCATTAGAAATGTTCTGTATGCGATTGCCTCATATGTGAAAACAAATCACAGGAAGTGGGACGATCACATTCCAGAAATTCAGTGTGCACTGAACACCTCAGTAAACGAGTCAACTAAATTCTCACCTTACTTTCTCGTACATGGAAGAGAGATGTTTGTAGATGGTAAATTACATAAAGACTCTGAAGTGCCACAGCCTGATTCAGATCTATCAACTGTAGACCCTAGAATTCATGGTGATGACTTAAAAGAACTTAAATCAATTTTCCAGGAGGTTAGTAAAAACTTGAAACTTGTGCACGATAAAAATAAAAAGCACTATGACTTAAGAAAGCGACCTTTAGAATTTAAAGTAGGTCAAATAGTCTATAAAAGAACATTTACTTTGTCGGATGCTAGTAAAAACTTTACTTCAAAGCTAGCACCGCGCTTTATAAGATGTGTTATTTCAAAGAAACACTCACCTGTAGTGTATAGTTTAAAAGACATGCAGGACAAAGACTTAGGTAAATTTCACATTAAAGACATCTTAAAATATGAAGACTCCTAGTTTTTATACATTGTTGTTGTTAATCCAATATTTGCACGAAATTAGCAATAGACGTGCAAATATTTAACTTGAAGAGGGATGGATGCATGTTGGTAGGGTAAAAGGTTTTTTTTCAAAATTAAATAGCTATAGCAATTTTATTAATAAGGAATGTTTGCAGATGTATGAAAGGAAACACAATGATTGTTAAACTTAGTAGTATTCGAATGGGACTTAAAAGTGTCACCACTTAACACTTAATAAAACACATATCTACATTAATTAAAGATAGTGTTTACTTAAAAACTTGACCAAGTATATTAACCTATACTTTGTAACTTAACACTTAATAAAACACCTATCTACATCAATTGGAGATAGGGTTTACTTAATAATTAAAAAAAAAAAAAAACTTAAATAAGTATTTGCCTATACTTTGGCTTGATACTTTCTAGATAACACTTATCTAGGTTTCAAGGATAGTGTTTATTTAACTTAAAACTTAACTTAATTAGTAAATTAATTAGACTAAGGCATGATTAGTCAATAAAAATTAGTTAATTAGTTGATGTCTGCAGAGAGTAGCTACGTGCTATATGTAGATAGGCAGACATGCGCTTATTATTATATTTAGTTTAGTACTTAGATAGTTTAAGGCAGGAGCAATCAATGTACGAATTTGCCAAATAGGTTTTGTTTCGGAATTGTGCTACTAGCCATTAACATTTAGTAGTTTGGTCTGTAAGTCTAAGGCATTTGGTTTCAGACTGTCTCAGTTTTCAATAGAATGATTTCGAGCTTTCAACACACATGAAAAAAAAAAATTTTTTTGTCAGCAAAAATTTTTTAACTGGGGAAAGGTGTACTGTAACGGGAATAAAAGTAGAATTGGAAATATTGGAGACGGGTAACGCCCTCTATTGACAAAGGCGCGAACTAATGGGAAATAGTTGCAGTTGATTCTGAAAAAATAAAATAGATGGCGTTAGAGTGTAACATATTTATTTTCTAAATTCTAAATAAAATATAATAATTACATAGATAAAATTCAAATAATAATTAATTGTAATAGATTTCAGTTGAATTAAGTTTAATTAAATACAGCATGGTCTGGGATCAAAGGGACTGGTTGCTGGTCTAAAAAAAAAGTTAAGATGATGACGTATTGACGTGTAACTTTCGTTTTTTTTTTCTTGAGCAAGAACACGCGAGTAATTTAGAACAAAGAATAGTTTAATTAAATAAATTAATGACGCGGACAAGGCGTGGAATAGCGGCTAAAATGAAAGTGCATTAATATAAGGGAACCGCATAAGCGGTTTCAAACATTATTTAAAATATTAACAATTAATTAATTAAAAAAACGTCTTCTCAACTCGTGGCACATAATATGAAGTAATCTAGAACAAGCTCTGGTTCCAAGCCACGTGTTATATTCTGCAAGACACACAGGCTACAATGCCGTCTTCGTTGCACATCAACTGATCGACCTGGATAGATGGTAGTATGTCCTACCTAAAGTAAGTGTTATTTCCATAACCTAACATTATAAGGAAGCATGACAAATGCTATGTTCCTGTATCATTGAAGTGTGCACCAACATATTAAATAGCTGAGAAGACGGAAGTATCTCTTCTATTTCAATCAACACCTCATGCGAACAGAACCCATAGTCTCATGGCAAATCTACGCTGGCAGCTGGTGGTAAGAGACGAAAGGACCTTACAATACAATTAGTTTCGTAGGTAATGTAAATCCGGCTTAACACGCAGTGTATAATAGAAACCGTGAAACGTGCCGGGTGAAACTAAATTGCCAACCAAATCTAACTTCTTATTTATCGAACAAATTGCATTTATTGCATTCCTTTACTCCTATACGGTCTATCGAGCATGATATGGGAAGTTTTCCGAATTTCCCACAACTACGGAGAATCCTTTGATCTTTTGGGAAATCAGCCCTTCGCAATATGGTGTTGCTGTTGTCAATTTAAGTTAGTATGTACACATTTAGGCAGATGTTGTTATCTATGTAACCGGTAACCATTCTTTCATGTGGAATGAGAAATGGTATGATGGACTGTTCATTGATTCTGCAACCATTCACCGACGACGGGTTTATCATTGGACGTTTCGCCGACAGGACGATTCATTTATGGCCGTTTCACCGATAGACTCTTTCACCTTTGGACTTTTCGCCGATAGGACGATTCATTTATGTCCAGTTCATCGATAGAACCTTTCACCTAGGGTGGCGCAGCTCTTCAGCGATTCATCATCATCCTCAGGGCGCAGCTCTTCAGCGATTGACTGCGATTATCGCACAGAACAAATATTTGTATGACCTACAAGTTGTTATTCCGGGTCTGGGTGTTAGTATATGTGAGTTTAAATGTTTGTAGACGCACCTACGAAATATAAAAAAATGCCACCATGTCCTGTTTGATATACTGTATGCCTATCGCACAACTCCTCCGGTTTCATTTCATTTCAGATTGATTTTAGGACAGAGATAATTAAAAAGGGGTAAGGGAAGTCTACCACGGTCATAGGAAAAGCCGCGCAAAGCCGCGGACAACATTTCCACGATACTTAAAATTGGGTGTATTTTTTGTAATATTGTGTAAAATGTCTAGCCTACTGAACCAATTTGATTGTTGGCAGAAACATAACTTGGCATCTGGAGAAGTACTTACACGTGTTATAAAATTCATGTCTCGGAAAATCGAAACTTCAAACATGAGCCAAAAGTATTGTCATATTATGTTCATATGCCAAATATGTTGCTCTTTCAGTATTTTACACTGTAGAACTGCATCTCTGACCTCGAAAACCTAAATTGTCTTTCGACAAATTATCAAATTCCTGTCAGCTCACATAAAAATAATATTTATTAACTCCCAGATAACACTTACAAGGGAATCAAATTAGTATTGATTTGTGAAAAAAAAAATGTATTTTTTTACAATTTACATACAGTCTCTTGGGTATATTTATCAACTGACAGCGTTAGGGAAGATTTTTACGATGGTTTTGTTTTACTAGACTTTAATAATTGATATATTCCTAAGGTATTTTTTTAAGTTATTAGATTAAATAAAAACATACATTAATCGTAAAAATGTATGGAGCAGATGAAAGCTTTTTTTGATGTCATGATTTATTCCATCTTACTAATATTATGAATGCGAAAGTTTGTATGGATAGATGGATGGTATTGATGGAAGTTCGTTACTCTTTCACACAAAAATTATTAAACGGATTTTAATGACAC
The DNA here is from genome assembly GCA_950005045.1 of Agrotis exclamationis. Taxonomy (NCBI): domain Eukaryota; kingdom Metazoa; phylum Arthropoda; class Insecta; order Lepidoptera; family Noctuidae; genus Agrotis; species Agrotis exclamationis. Next base: position 9,033,730 of record OX465421.1, read on the forward strand.
AGAAGGTTATGACCGGGATTAACACATATAATACTTTTTAATTTGTGGGAATTATCCAACTATTTTATTTTTATTTTTTTGGAGAGCATTTTCGACAGTGCGAAAATGGCACTCTGCAGTTACAAAATAAAATACTTACCATCTTAAAAAAAATAAAACAACTAAATACGAGTATATGTAACGTTTGTTCTACTTTCTGGGTATATTGCTAAAGGCGAACTTTACCACATTAATATATTATGGGCAATGGGCATTATTTAATCAGATCGTGGATTACGATTTAATTTCAGTAGTGGCCTGTTCCATTAATTGTAATAGGCGGCTTAAACCACTGTGGCTTGTGACGTCATAATGCAGCCAAAGTACTGGCTTATTCATCAAACACTATCAGTTGATATATATAGCTGTCTCTGTCATACATTATGAGTACCTACATAAGTAGAAGGATTATTTATGTATTGTCGACCGCAGTTAGCATGCCATACAATACAAATGCTGATTTGCGCGAACATTTTCAGGATGCCGTGTGAATTGACGTAGGTATGGCATGTACAGGTAATTTATATTTATATGGCATTTTCTCTTTTACATATAAAACAGTTCCGTGACTGACTCAATGCATCTTTGAATAAATAACACCTGGAATACCTATTACAAGACGTGTGTGCGACGCGATGTCACTTTGATAAAATTGACAAACTTCTTTCAAATCTGTAGATTTCAGCCTCCTGCAGACACACGCGATTAATTACGCGGGGCGACATGTCGCGGTCCATTCGCAGTATTTTTAGAGTGGAAATTAGGTTGGCTCGTTGTCGCAGCGCGATTAATCGCGTGTGTCTGCAGGAGGCTTTCAGATATTTAAATGTTTTTTTTTATACAATATATCTCTATTGCGCACCAGCACAAAAAATCTTTAATTTTCTAACCTTAATTATAATTAATAAGAGAAAACTGTTTATTATGTCAGTTAATTTAAGGTTTGTATTATGAAGAAGTTATTAATTTAATCTACTTCGCTCACCGCGTGCTTTCACTTAAGACACGGAGAAAATGATTAACTGCCTGCTGACAGTACCTATGCATATTCGAAAATCTAACTGCTTAGAACATGCATTATCGCATTTTAGTTAAGTGGGCACTCCACAAGTGTATACTATACTCCGGTAGCACATGCTTAATTGATATAATACCCTTGTTAAACGGGTGCCACAGTACGAGAATTGCCGTAAATTATGGCGATAATGGACCTTAACACTTGAACACTTGTCCAAAAAACAACTGCAAAACGGCATTTTGACGTTGAAATAAGGATCGTTTTGCAGGTACACTTTCTTTAGACAAGTGTTCAACAGATGTTTAACTTTGATTTGTTCGTATAAACGCCCATCATCGCGACAATCAACGGCATTTCCCGTTAGTGTGGTCCGAGTATTACCCACCACTTAGGAACAAGTACAAACTACAAACGTATTCTACCACGAAACTATTATTGGATTACGGACCTAAGATTGGTTGTAGACACTTTACATGATAAGATGGAGTGGACTGTAATCCCATACGCCTATTTCCCAGCAATGGGAACATTCACTTTATCATGTAAAGTGTCTTTCGCCAATTTAAGATTTCAGTGCGGATTGATCGATATCTTCGATTTTTTTTTTTATTCTAGGACGTGCCGGTTTCCTCACGATGTTTTCATTAACTGTTTTGAGAACAGTGGTGATGAAATAAAATACTCAAGGTAATGCGTCTGGCTGGGTTCAACCGTATACGACCTACAACGGCTATAACTCATACATTGGGCCCGTTACCACTTGGTCATCACTAGTCCCCACTGGTCCCACTATTTCTCATTGGGCCACCACGGCTTTATCTCATGTACATTTGATTAACGTCATTTAAAATGTTTTCATCGGCCCAGTGATTGCAAAACGTTACTGATTTATGCACGTTTGAAGTCAATAGACTCGCCCCTTGTCACAGGACGCATAACTGGTTAAATGGTAAACTACTGGACAACTTAAATACAGATATACCTACTTAACCTTTCAAAGATAAACGGGCGTTATGTAAATGTATAGTTTAAATTAAATTGGACAGTAAAAAGCTCCGAATCATTAAAACAATTGGATTTTCCACATGTTCAAATTATTTATTAACGTTATACGGGTCACATCTTCATCCTTCAAACTTAATTTTCCTCACCGTAAGTCCCACATTCTATCAAAAGTTTGTCATGAAACCTTAATGAGATGTTTACAAAACAGTTTAGGAAACTCTTCGTCAGTCAAGCTCCGTTGCATTTTATTGTGAGCGTCAAGTATCGTATGCCCAGTCCACGCTTTAAAGATTGATAAACAGCTAAAGTTACTTGTCGGGAAACTCTTGAAATGATACCTTTGAAAGGGAAACCGTTGAGAGAGTTTCACGAAGTTGCCTCTTACAGACAAATAAAGATGTTTTGTGAGAGCTGGCCCCTAACTTCATTTTGCCGCGTGATGTTCACATTTTACTATATTGAGTTTTGTGTCCTTTTACATTTTCAGTTTATTTTGAGATTTAATTTGATTTAATCATTTATTTTTGTAAATAATACCTGTAGTACAGTCACCTTCAGTGAAATGTAGTCGCATTTGATGTTGAAAAATGTTAGAAGAATATTCATCATTATGACAAAATATCAAAAGATGAACTATTCTCAAAATCCTTGTGAAAATATTTTAATGAACTATTTTATTGTGAAAGTTATTAACTAAAAATTATAATTAATTTAATCTATTCTTTTAATTAATGACATAAACAGTAGGTAACTCTGTTAGAACGTACAAAGGAACATTTAACCATAATATTTTTTGTTTTGAGTTTTCGATGTTTCAGCACCATGATCACGGATTGAAATTTAAAAAGGTTATTTAAGTTCTAAACATATTAATTCAACTTGATAAGCACAACGTTTCCATTACGCCTACAAATTGTGATAATGGTTAATTTAATCCAAAATTTACAATTCAAAATATGCAATATTGAACTAATTTTCGATTCCAATAATTTACACTACGATCGCTACCGTCTGATATAATTAGCGACACAAAGTGTTTTGTGGTAATTATTACGAGTTCCCAGGCGGCGAGAGTTAGCATCCATTAGCATGCATAATTATATAATATCGAAGGAACTGGGATGCAACAAGGATGCAGGTTTCATTAAGGAATCAATTATTTACCTAATTGAATATTCAAGATGAGATGTCAGAGCCAATACCAGAAATTCTTAAAGAAATGTATCAAAAATGATCAATCCCCTCTATTGGGAACATGTTAGTGGTGATTTCTGGAATAAATAGATTTTTTGAAATGGGACCTCATAGTAAAAACTGAAATTAAGAAAACATTGTGAAAGAAGATACATCATACTATTTTTCTCGAAAGTATCAAGCTGTATGCTGAAGTGTTAAGCAAGAAATATTTTGATGGGTTATGCGAGTTTATTCTCTCTTTTAATTGTAACTGATTGGTAATTGTAACAAAAATCCTAAGTAAATTCATAATTTACTTGTCTATTTTAATATCTGTATAACTAATCACCTTTTTTGCATTTGTTACAGGTACATTAAAATCCTGTGATCATCCCTTGGTCTAATTACAACCGATTTTATAACAAGGTATGTGCCCTTCCCCTTGCAATTTCAAAGTCAATATAATAAGGCACGCTTTGAAAAATCAAGTGGAAGATGTAACAATAAGAAAGAGTTGGAAGATGGGGTGAACTCTTCTAATCCGGGCCCGTTATTCCGGAGCCGATCCGTAATGACTCGGTTCATTTCCGTCTTTTTCTATTGATGAGACCCGTTTTCTGTAAGCTATTCTACTTTTGCTATTTATGTTTTTGCTGTGATGAATTTCTAGAATTTTATTGATTTTGCTATGATCATGTTTTTTTTTACCCAATCTAGGAATTTCTCAATGTACATAGTAGTTCACTAAGCTAATTAATGCGTTGACGTTGGTACTCATATTCGTGAATATATTGGCACAGGCCTGTCCAGAAATAATTATGCATGTACCTAGACTTTTGTTATGTGTAGCCACTAAATAGGCTCATGTATTTCGTCCATCTGCACGATGATTCACCAGCCTTTAAGGTTGATGCTCAAGGGTAGCCCGCGAAATTCAAAATTTCTTGGGTTTTTTGCAATTTGCAGGCCAGTGCTAGGTTGTATGTTGATTAAAATATTGATCGCGCTTGTAAGACGTATGTAGTTACAGAATTATTATCATCGAAATCACCAATACAACCCTCCAAGTTCATAAAGCTTCAGGAACAAAAAAATAACATAAAAAGTCATTCCTGAAGCTTTATGAACTTAGAGCGTTATATTGATGATTTTGTTGATTATAGTTCTGTAACTACATACGTCTTACAAGCGCGATCAATATTTTAATCAACATACAACCTAGCACTGGCCTGCAAATTGCAAAAAACCCAAGAAATTTTGAATTTCGCGGGCTGGTTGGAGCATTCCCCTTAACTGAATTATGTATAATTGATAACTGAATTATGTGTAATGAATGCTGTAGCATTTAGCGTCCTAAAGAAGACGCAAGTCAGAAACCGTGCAAATCTGACAAAGATTCTTCTTCTGGTGACTCTCCATATTTGATTGAAAAATATCTAATTAGTTAGATTCTAAAAAATATTCAATCTGTAGATATTTTTCTTTTGTTACGTTATTATGGAATATTGATGAGATAGCTATTAAAATTATTTCACAATTTTTGTTGAATTCTGACGTCACTAGCCCCCACTCTCGGGTTTTGATGCGTTATAATCTTGGTAAATATTTATTGATTTTACAAAAGGCAAAAAAAAAACGTGTCGTTGATTTGCAACTTATTGATACTGTCAATTTTAACCAATTACAAAGGGTATTTTCCTAATTATAAGGCTACAAGAGTCAGTAGAGTACTCGAAAACAGGTACTCCCTCACCGCGAGCATTCACCTGTAGGGCGCCCATTACACGGTAGGTTTTGCCATGGCAAATGGAATGATGGTTGAATGATGGAATTTTTATCGCCAACAAATTTTCGTCATTCAAACGTCAATCAACGCATTAGACGATAGGTTTTTCGTCAGTCAAAATCTCTGCCATGGTTTTGCCATGGCAAAACCTACCGTGTGATGGGCGCCTAATGTAACGTTACAGATTCGAGCAGAGGGAGAACAATCGAGCATCACAATGCGCACCTTGTATCAAATCTATACTTCTTACTAAATGTACGCGAATGCTCGTCAGTCAGGGAGTAGTACTGTAATGTAATGCTCAAAGTCGAATCTAAAATGACTTAATTACAAGCGAATGCTCCCGGTGAGGGAGCGCCTGTAAAAGAATTCCTAAAGAAAACGGAATTCCTAAAGAAAGAATCTTTATTTAGGAATTCCGACTACATTAATACCAAGAGATTCGCTTCCTGCATTACCAGAACATACTAACAGAATGTGGATAAACGAGAGTGCACTTTTTTGAGGATTACACACTACCCCAGTTTCCATTTTAAAAACACATGTAGCTGGTATTGTTTCGTAGTGTTGGGAAATATGCAAAATGTAGTGTATTCTCTCACTCTTTGTTTTCTGAAGGTAGTTTTTGGCGTCAGCTCGGGGAATCGTGTTTCGTTCGAGCTCGTAAATAAGAATTCTTCGGCAACATACGGGTGCATTTTTATTTTAGTTTTGTATCAACATATTTTCTGCTTTATGCATTTTTTTTTCTTGTGATTTTATTTTATGGTTAGCTATCGTAAAATAAAATCACAAGAAAAAAACTGAGTATTCGGTGACTTTTGAAGCAGTTTAACTTGGAAGCCGACTTCATATTTTATTGCTGGCTAGTGATCGGCCCTGGCTTCGCACGTATGCAATTTCAAAATAAACTAAAACGGTCAATGTCACTCAAGAATAATCTAGCTTTCTACTGATGAAAGAGTTTTCTAAATCGACCCAGGCCCTATAGACAAACAGCAGACGACAGCAGACGACAATCGTTATCGCTCAGCAGTCACTAATACATTTCAACTTTATACTAATAAAGTTGAAAATCTATTAAAGATGGCTGAGCGATAACGAACGAAACAAACGAAAACGATCTGTAAACTTCAATAGATTTTCAACTTTACTCACTGAGGTATAAAGTTGAAAATGTATTAGTGACTGCTGAGCGATAACGATTGTCGTCTACTCGTCTACTGTTTGTCTATAGGGCCAGTAGTTCCAGAGATTACTTTTTTGTTTTTTTTTTTTACGTTTGAAAATCCTCATGGACTTCCTCCTTCCTGGGGAAGACGAAGGAGCTTGTAAGAATCGACTGACTTAAACCACACGGTGTCCTCTACTGCCTTAAGCCGGGGTGCGCAATCAAGTGAACCCGCACCCCCACTTATATTTATCTCTTTATATAAAATGAATATAGATTATTAAAACTATATTTTGGAAAATGAAAATTGTTCAACCGTATACAGTAAATGTGAGTATATTATTTCAAAATAACTTGAACTCTAACTGTTAAATTGAAACGGTTTAAAAACAAAAACTTTTGTTTACCTTTGCTTGAAACAGTATAAACCACAAATTAATTTTATTAGTTTATCAATAATATGCTGTAACCTGAGGAGTGGTGGCCCAGTGGTATCGGCCTCGACTTATGAGTTGTAGGTCGTAGGTTCGAACCCCGTCAGGCGCATTAATTTGTGTAATTTATTTCAACACCACTGCTGTCAAAACGGTGAAGGAAAACATCGTGAGGAAACCGGCATGTCCTAGAACCAAAAATTCGAAGACATGTGACATCTACCAATCCTCACTGGGCCCGCGTGGTAGATTACGGCCAACTCCCTCTCACAGAGAGGAGGCCTGTGTCCCAGCAGTGGGAACATTTATAGGCTGATGATGATGATGCTGTAACCACGTAGTTTATATTAAACATGTTAACAAATTCATAGTATATTTAAATGATAAAACAGCGTTTCATTTTACTGCTCGCTTACGTTTTTACGTAGTCAAACTTCACGGCGGCGTCTCGGATAGGTACGTCTTCTGTTTACCTCTAAAAAGTATATTTAAGTATGTAATCATAAATAATATTTATGAACACTTTTTAAGGAGCAAAAAAGCGCGTATGGGGTGCGAAAATGTACCGTAACCTGGTATGTTAATGGAGCAGATTCGATTACCAGTGCACCTCCCGACTAAGATTACGCACGCAACGTACGAAATATTTTAAGATACAACCTTTTTATATAATGCTGCTAAAAAAACTGAAAATGTATGGTTAGATGGGCGAGTCGAGCATTTTAATCGTGGGGCAAGATCCAAGGGGCGAGTGGAGCCTACACCGATTTTTCAACGGCAAAGTTAAGTTTGTATAGTAAAAGTATGCAGTTTAAATTATAAACACACTTGTAACTAACGCGTGTGTTATGTCATTCAATGTGTATGCTTGTATGTGTCGGGCAATTATTTCCTAAATGAGAACGTCACCGTTAATTTGCGGTGGTCACGTTATATGTCGGTTTTAACGACTTCTCGTAATGAGATCTAAGTTAACGGTCGGTTTTTAATGGTTTTCATCTTACTGTTGGCGGGAAATTGTGAAATTACTATGGTTAAGGATTAGTGGGTAATATTTTAGTTGTTTTTGTATTTCTCCAGTAATAATTCAAAAAGGATATTTAGATTTGTTTTTTTTTTGTAATTAATAAACTCAATAATGACTGGACCGATTTCCAAAACCTTTCATCTACAAAAAGCTGTATTATTACCGAATAACATAATGTATGGCCATGTGTTATTTTCAAATTACACCTGTTTGAAGACAGGGCAGATTGCTCGTTCACTGTTCATTTATCGTACCAACGGAAATCAATGAACTATCTGAATAGTACATCACTTGATCCATAATTCTCCTAAACAGTCATTTATAATCTGACCTCGTTTCATAATATTTATACCTAAACATTGCACAGTATGTACACCACAAATAACAATCTGTTGATGTTCATTGTTCATATTTACTTGGCTGAACATTAATAACTTCATACTCGCGAAATATAGGTACGTATTACGTACAATATTTCATTTGGCTCACCTCGCGTGCTTCTCACACGAAAGTTCTCTCCCAAAACTTCGCCCTCCATTCAAAACTTTTTAAATCTATTAAACAAGTTACAGACTTACCCATCAACGTGGGATGCTTATGAACACAAAATGAAATGTATATCACAGTGTACAAACTCAAACTGTTGTGTAACACGCAACGCTCGACGCAACGCTCACCGTGACGTCACGAACAACAGATAACCGAAACCCTCAGGAAAGGATTTACCTTCAATATTTATGAACTCTATTTTTGGTGACACTTTCATTGAGAATTGCGCCGTTGAGGACAATACATAGTAACCTCGGCCTTTACAATGACAACAGCAAGATATCTACCTAAACTAAGAACGTACAAAAATAGTAACTTTATTAGAAATGCTGACACAGCGGTCGACCGTAGTCATTTGTGGCGACGCAACGAGAATTTTCCTAAGTGATACTCAAAAAGTAAAAGGTTCATCGCCCTGCAAGCTATAGCGTCTGTGTTGAGGAGCACAGGGCAATGAAATGCGAGCTAGGGTCACCACAGCGATGTTTAGTACAATATACGTCTAGTCTCGATGGATGACCCGCTGCTATTTGAATTTCTGAAGATGTTTCCTCCTAGGGGATCGCATCTGAGTGGATACCGTCTGTTGGACTCCCTGAGCCGTGATTTGACAACCCTATTTAATTTTGAGCGTTTGAGCTGCTCGGCTTTCAGATATACTTTGAATAGAAATTACGTAATCGACAAAATTTTGACGCAGCCTGCGGCGTCCCCTCCCCTCCCCATCTTTATCGAGGCTACATCGCCATTGCATTAGACTTTCCTGTCAGAATACCGACGCGCTGATTTAATTTTCTTTTGACCTGCAAATTAGAGCCGTTATCGACAGAATGTAAATGAATTTTGTACAGGTAGTTGAATGATGTTATTCAGTTAAGACGATCTGATGTCGAATTTATAAATAAAATGGGTAGAAAAATATGTAATTTTTAAAGTATTTGTACATCAGTAAAGCCTCCTGAAGACACACGCGATTAATCGCGCTGCGACAACGAGCCAAGCTAATTTCCACTCTAAAAATATACTGCGAATGGACCGCGACATGTCGCCCCGCGCGATTAATCGCGTGTGTCTGCAGGAGGCTTTACTTTACCAAAAGCTTCACGTAAATTACTGAACATTTCTGTCCAGTCACGTATGTTTACTAAATACGCAGTACGCACGGCTTCGCAACCACACTACTACAATAAATTGTGTAAATCCAGGCAAGATTGCAATTTTCAGGACGGTCGTGAGGACATCTCGTGCTCTTCTCTCACTCTCACACAAAATTACCTTATGCCAGACAGAGAAAGTCCATTAGGTTTTATGGGCTCCACTTCGCAGGACGAATGGTGCTCGAAACGTTGAAATTAATTAAATTCTCACCTAAACGCGACTCAAAAGCGAATTGTGCTCTTTCAAAGATAGATCTTTTTTTCGCTGGTTCTTTTTTTTTGCGAAGGCTAAATGTTTTTGCGCTGACTCTGTGATTTTTGATTATTTTCAGCCAATCATTTTGACTGGTGTTTCTTATTATGGTGATTGGCAGAGGATTAATTAAATCTTCAATATTATATTACACATAGTCGTTGTATGTACGTAATCCCTCACATCTTGTAAAGGTCAGAGACCTCTCTGTAAGTACGTTTCTGGCAACTCTCCTAGCTTCGACGGTTTACTTATAGTAAAATTATCAAGATGGCTTTTAAGCTTCTAGTGCACGTTGCGGTATAGGTTTACCGTCTATCATATTGGTAATTTATTTAATATTTATATCTATCATATTGGAAGTTTATTAGTTTTCTTCGTCGATTCGAGTATTAATGTGGAAATGAAAAAACATCCGCGATACAGAATAATAAGTGCCCATTGTTTAGACACTGGCCCTCTTTTCCTTCCTCTGTATATGTAGGAGTTGATTGTATTGTATCAAGCCGTTGGATGTCAAATATATCTTCGAAATTATGGTTCTACATTTGACATTCCTGTTTATACGAACAGTACCTCTAGCACGAATCACTTTCGAAAAAGTATTCGTATCGTCTTGGAAAGCATTTTGTATGGGAACTTGAACAGCGCCCCTGGTGAGCGTAAATTAAACTAATTTTCAGAACATAATACACTTATTTAAAAAAACTAATAGTTTAATTTACGCTCACCAGAGAATACGAATATTTTTTCGAAAGTGATTCGTGCTAGGGGTACTGAACAGGCGAAAAATTAACATTACTTGTTTTTTTAATGGTCGGATATTATTAAAAGCTTTTTTTTTAATTAAATACGCAAAATTACTTTATAGACAAGAAAAATTCTAAGCGCAGATCGTAATGAATTTCTCCGCACCTTTTTACTCAAACTCAGAAATCCTTTAGGAAACCAACGCGTCTGTGTGTTTTAACGAGGCAAAATTTCGCCTCGCCTTTTGTAGACACCTTTCTACTGCAATCAGCAGACTATTCATTTTAGGTCTATTCCGGTGAGACGTCATCAAATTGCAGCTAAGAAATTCTACCTTCATTTTAAGATGTCTGAAGAGGTGCCCAAACGTACACGACCCTAGCTTCCAAAGTGATTTTACTACAAATTACACTCCGGTTGCAATTAAAACTATGTACAGCTGTGAATAATTCGTGAGGAAGCAATTTGCAGTGTTCAGACCGACATCTGTCATGTGTGAGTACTACGCCCAATTACTCATACAATACAGCGGTGTTCGGTTTACAAGGAACATAACTCTCTCTTTAGTTATCTTGTCCCTCGGGACCGGGACTCCGGGACGGCGAAACAGATCCGCTATTGTATCCACGTCATTATGACACGGGACGTTTAGGTACTCACTATTCGGGCTTCCCGGCTTTGGCCGCGACCCGCAAACGAAACTTATTCGATTTCAAAACCGTATTAAAACGCGTGACGGAGGTACAGACTTACATTTCATTTGAGTTCAAAACTTTGTTATTGTTTTCAAAGTACTTAATACCTATCTCTATCATTTACGAGCGGCTGTTTGTGCAAATGCAAATTTCGTGTTTAATCACTTCTCCCCGAACGGTCCCAGGTTTCGGGTATTATATCGGAAAAGTTTAGTCGTAAAAATCTGGCATACTGAGGCTAAATCGTAAACCAGTAGAGTTTCAAAAGCGGGCACTTTTTAGCAGGAATGTCTCCGCGGCCGTGTCGAACTTCCGAACTTACGACTCTAATTTTAATAAGCGTGGGCGGCGGTTGCGCCACCCGACATTCATTTCTTTTACTGTGTTGTTTTAAATTATAGCTCACCAATACAATGTTTTGAGGAAAAAGTTGGGAAAGTTAGTTCAGCTAAGTTTATAACGGCGGTTGCTCATGCGGACTGCGCCGTCCATAAATCTTCAGTCTGCAGAATTCGATTTTCTCCGTGAAGCAGGTTCGGGGTTCCTGAAATATCTAGTTCAGTTCAGAGTCACGTACCAAGGTGCATAGCAAAACTAATAGGGAAACAATTTATCCACAAAATTAAGGAATAGTTTCTGGAGACTCCCTGACAACTATTTCTTGTTACTTAGGATAGCAGAAATTGGATTAGAGAACCCATGAACAGAGAGTTTAGGCTACTTCAGCAGTAACATATTAGGAATTGAGACAAAATTACAGAAATGAAGTAATCAATTCTGTTGCTCAAGCCATTAATCGCAATGAATATGATCCTGCTTAACTTTTAGACTCCCCAGTGGCATTAAGTCCGCATATGTACCTACCACTGTTTGTACATGAAGTTTAAATAAATAAATAGATATCGGCGAAATATAAATCGTTACCCAATTCCAAACAATATCAATAAAACACAAAACAGGAAATAACACGGTTATGAAAAAACAATAAAAATATGGCGGAGGACATTTAATTCCGTAATGGATTCTTCTATCCGAGTGTGCGTCTTTCAAACGCAGATTTCATTATTATCGATCATCAAACTCATAAATTAAGATTAATGTACAGAATTACAAACGAAGATTGAGTGCTAAGCACAGCCTTTCCATATGCAATCCATTATCACCCTCAGTTCTAAACCGTTATATGCGCATATAAATACAAGCACTTCGCCCACGACATTTTTTAGAGCTGGCAGTGATTTTTAGATTTTTGACAGTATTTACAGATATTTATCAGTGTGTCAAAAGTCTGGAAACTAGTCTTACCAAAAACTAGTAAGAACTTATATACTTGCCTTTTTAAAAAACAAAATATTAATATTTAAGGTGGTTCTCATACAACAGACGTGTTTTTTATCGTTTTATAAATACTGGTACAAAACCTTTCGTGCGCGAGTCCGGCTCGCACTTGACCGGTTATTTTACAGACTTTACTAGTATTTGCCAAAGATATAAAAAAAAAATCAATCTTTTGTCGTTTTCAGGAACCAAACGATGCACACATTGCACACTGAATAAATCGGAACCCAAAAACGAATATTCAATAGCGAAACTGGCTTATATCGCATGGAGTTGACTGTCGATCTCGTTAGGCTGCAGGCTCAAATCCCGTTACGTCGAGCGTGTCAATTGTGGAGAACCGAATCCCGTTTGGAGCACACCTCAATGTATTGAGGAGTGTTAACTGGAATTATGAAACTATTAATTGTAGGAATTATTGAGAGATAACTGTACCCTTAGCACGAGTTTTCACTATTTTACTTTACAGCGTCTTTTCGGTATTTACAGCGTTTCTTGTATGAAAAACTGGAACAGCGCCTCTGGTGTGCGAAGAAGGAACTAATTCTTTCCTTGAAAATTGTCAATTTGAAATTGTCAAAGTTCCAGTTTACTTTACGTCTCAAATACTGAAAACTCGTGCTAAGGGTACTGGTTGGAATGGATATGGGGATATGGGGGTGCTTTTGCCCAGCAGTGCGACGTAAAACGGCTATTAAAAAAAACTGTTAATAACTGGAACTGAGGATTTCGGCGAACGAGGCCGCGAGCAACATTTAGTCATAAAAGTTGTATACGGACCCTTCACGGAACTGTCGACCAAGTATTCTGGTGCATAAGTTCTAAATGGTCGAATTAAAATTTCAATCCTTCCTGTCGTACCACAAAAAGTCAAACATCTGTTAAACACTTGTCTAAAATAATGTAGCTGCAAAACGACCCTGATATCAAAGTCAAATGCCGTTTTGAAGTTGACAGTTTCAGACAAAACAAGTGTTCAACATTAAAGCCTCCTGCAGACACACGCGATTAATCGCGCGGGGTGACAAGTCGCGGTCCATTCGCAGTATTTTTAGAGTGGAAATTAGCTTTTTTTTTTTTTCGTGGTAAAATCATCAAATGAGTCCTCCCAGCCCCGGGCAGGGCGGGAGGGACTGTCAGACTTGTACTGACTAAAATCCACGGTGTCCTTCGGTAGCCCTTTTGCGTACCGGAGTCGCGGTATACGTATGTCCCGCGACCCCGGCAAGGTGGAAATTAGCTTGGCTCGTTGTCGCAGCGCGATTAATCGCGTGTGTCTGCAGTCTGGAGGCTTAATTGTTTAACTTTTTTGTAGTAAGACGGTTTGGGTTTGAATTTGAATGCATTGATCTCTGGTTGGAGACCTTTAGGTCTGTAATATGAACTCACTGAAAACAAAGTGTGAAAAGCAGCGGATTTTTTTTTAAATTGAAGTGTATTACTTCAAAACGTTACCTTTCATAGTTTGGTGTCTAAAGCCACGTTAGCATTTTTCCCAAGTCCACGAATTAACTAAACTTGTCGTGCAATACGTTATTTTTGTTAAAAATAAAAATTATCACATCAACTCTATTCTAACCTTTAAGGTTTTCAAGATTAGACGAACTTACGTTTTCGACAAGAAATTCTTACCAGTGCAATGCATTAGAGAAATGGAGAAACTTGCACAGGATCTTAATCAAACGTGTCAAACCGAGTAACCGCCAGTCTGATTGAGCGTTTCTGCTGACCGTACTACGAGTACTTTTAACAAACTTACTTGTAAAACCGAAAACTTCAATTCTTCTTGATTGAAGTGCTACAACTTTAAAGGCAGAAGAATATTTTTTCCTTTTTCCGCACCAAAAATTGCCGAGACCTACCAACAAAAATTAAATCTCAACATATTTCCACAGTAACAAACTCACATGACAATGTGTACTTATATTTTATTTATGGGAGAAAGGATCCGCAATATTCAACATAAGGAAACATAAAAATGGCGTGGAAAAGGGACGCAGGAAACAGTGGAAGGGACCAAGGGTGGAAGCACGGGCCAAGTCTGGCGCCGCTATAAGTCACGCATTGTATTTACATAACACAATGCATTTAGGAAATGAGATAGCTCGCACAATACGAACCCAACTTCATCGGGAAATTAGTCGCAAAAACGTGAGCGGAAAAATTTAAACCGACTTCAATAACCACCACCAAAAAGTGTTAAATTTCTTTGGAACTTTTCTTTCGGAAGTCAGTGGCTTTGTTTTTTTAATTTATAGACTTTTTAGAGTTCCGTAGCCAAATGGCTAAAAACTGAACCCTTATAGATTCGTCATGTCTGTCTGTCTGTCCGTCCGTATGTCACAGCCACTTTTTTTCGAAAGTATAAGAGCTATCCTGTTGAAACTTGGTAAATACTCGTAGATGTATTGTGAACCGCATTAGAATTTTCACACAAAAATAAAAAAAATTGGGGGTTCCCCATACTTAGAATTGAAACTCACCAAACCAATACGCGTAGGGTACCTAAGGATAGGTCTTTAAAAATGATATTGGGGTTAATAAATACTTATAACTTTTTTCTAAACTGAACAGTTTGCACGAGAGACACTTCCAAAGTGGTAAAATGTGTGTCCCTCCCCCTGTAACTTCTAAAATAAGAGAATGATAAAACTAAAAAAAAAATAATTATGATGTAGGTACTTACATTACCATGCAAACTTCCAGCGAAAATTGGTTTGAACAAGATCAAGTAATAAGTTTTTTTTAATATGTCATACCAATATCATAAACTGCAATTTACCTTTCAAAGTTACAACCAAATAAAATAACTTTTATATTATGTTACTAATTGCTGCTACGGAACTCTTTATGGGCGAATCAGACTCGCACTTGACCGGTTTTGAATATAATATAATCTTCTTACATATGCACTAGAGTTTTGTAATCCGTAGTACCTGTAATTACATCGTCCATGTAAGTACACAATAAGCAAAAAAATGGTCATAAAATAAAAACTACTGAACCAATTTGAATTAAATTTTTAAAGTACCAAATGTCAGGTATACTGCATCGAACACAAAAAGAATGACACAAATCGGAACAGATCAGAAACCTCGGAGTAATCGGTGTACATACATGAAAAAATAGAAAAAACATACCGACCGAATTGAGAACCTTCTCCTTTTTGAAGGTCTGTTAAAAGCAAGGCAGAACGCGTACTTTCTCGTGCCCTTTATAACACATTTTATTATTCAAAATAAGGAAGTGGTTATGCTATGCGTGTTGACAAAGTTTTTATTGAACTTCTGTCGTAAATTCGCTGAACAAACTTTCATTTAATGAAAGCTTACTTTTATTCGTTAGTAATGTGTCCTAGAATACGTAAAGATTTATATTTGGTTTCGATTCGCGAGTGTAAAAAAGCCAAGGTGGGTAATGAAAGGCGGCACGCGAAACGGAGGCAGCTATCAGTGATAAAACAGTTAGTTTAGTACCTTTAATTACTGTTTGATAAGGGTGGTGTTAGACATGCGATATTGCCGCTGCGTGCACGCAAGTGAGCCGCCGTGTTCACGCTATCGGGACAATATCCGGGGCACAATGTAGCCGGAAGCTGTTCATCTCCTGTGTAGTTAGTAACGTGATAAGTGAACCTAATCCTGAACGTGTAAACTAGTTCAGAGGGTTGGCGTGATGTCTAGGAAGTTGTGTAAACAGTTTACTTATGTGATTATCTATAACAAACATTATCGGTGAATGGTTTCTCTTTTGATGTGGGAATGTGTTACATTTTGTCTAACTGTCCTCTTTCTGCTTGCTTTCTCTATGTATTTTTTAGACTTACTGTTGCCAGTGGCTTCTCCCGCGTATAGTTCGAAAATTTATTCCATGGGAACGTAATTCTGGTTTAAACGGTATTCGATTTGTTACTTTAGACTAAATCGTAAATCTGATCCAAAATTCATCAAGATACTATAATTAATAATTGAGTAAAAAAATCACCCATCACTCCATCCATCCGTCCTAACTTTCGCGTATAAAATATTTAGTTAGATTTTGATACGGATTTGATCATACCTTCTAGAAACACCTACGTTTCTGCAAACATAAACTACACACTAGTAATTTATGGCTTGATTTAAAAACTTCTAAGCGTTTATAATAATAACGCTATAGGTTATTACGGCAGCGAAAATAGCTCCACCTTTATTATTCGCACATGAAAGTGAACCTCAAAATAGCAACCATATACTACCACAATTACTCCCGAAATAGACACAAATAAATTCGGCACGTTGGCTAGCCAGTTGATCGGACTGATAAGCTAAGCTGTGGCTAGCTATATCTATCCTTCAAGCTATATCTGTTCATCTGACCTTCAACTACGGCTTGACCTGCGGTTCTAAAGGGTTCAGGTAATAGAATGGCGTTATCGGGTGCAGACGTAGATTACTTAGCAAATGGAGTGTTAACGCTTCACTGCTGAGGTATCTATGACGCAAGTCGTATTCGTTTTCTTTCTGTTTTTATTTTTGTTTAGTAAATGAATTAATAATTTACTTAAATTTACGTATTATGTTGTATGTTTACAATTGACATAAATATCAATTAAAATACAAAAAATAAATGTAGTACTTTTAATGTGGTCTTAAAATGTGATGACAGTGTCTTGATCAACTAGCTCAACTTACTGACAACCTGTCAAAAGTCAATATCTAAGAAAGCGATTCATTCATGACACCTATTTAGTAGGAAATTACCTACATCTGTTAGCTGTTAAATAATCTGAGAAAACAACAAACATTCAAATTAAAACGATCCATCACAAATCAAACCATTCACCCGAACACTGTCACTCCATTTCCTACCTTCTCCATGGACGAGGGCTATCAAGATGGCCGAGAGGTGGCAGCTCGCTATTCATCATCTGACGTCGCAGCTGATCGATCGTAGACACGATTACAAGTCCCTCCCTGCCCTCTCTTTCTGCCCAGAGTGGGTACTCTCGACACTCTGTTCTAAACAATCTACTAACCGGTTTTGGAAATTGTTTAGATTTTACTTTAAAATTAGTTTGAAAATTGATTTTGTACTTCGCGATTGGAATCGGAGAATTGGAAAGGGTCAGAGCCCATTCGTCCACTGACATTCGCACCCTGTGCCCACTCGTCCCCTGGAACTTTTGAGGGGCCCATTCGTCCCCTGAAGAATATTTATTTTTATTCATTCTTCTAATATAAGTACATGTACATGTGTATACTGCAGCTTGGTAATCCTGGTACAGTCGCGCAGAAAATTGTAAAATAAAAAATCAATGTTAGCAAAACAGAATTAATGTTAGAACGTTCATTATTTTTGTACATTAAAAAACTTTTTGAAAAAAAGGGAACCGACTTCAAAATCAAACACAAAAAAACTGTAAAATAACTTTTCTTTCGGAAGTCGGTGGCTTTGTTTTTTATTTCATTGACTATGGCTACCGACTTCCGAAAGAAAAGTTATTTTACAGTTTCTTTGTGTTTGGTTTTGAAGTCGGTTCCCTTTTTTTTCATTTTTTTTTATTTTTCCCTTTTTAGTTTAGATATTCAACAAAAATCTTCTTATAATCGTCGACTTTGAAAATCTACAATCCTAGTAAGCAATAAAAACGGATCTATGCGGGTAATTTCACGAGGTATCCATTATTGTTATATATTAAAACCTTCTCCAGAATGTAACGAACACTTTTCTGAAAACCGCATCAAAATCGGTTTAGCCAAACGCGAGATAATCGCGGAAAAACATGCAATGGTCACTGAAAATCTACAATCCAAGTAAGCAAAAACGAATCCACGCGGGCAACGTCAAGGGATATCTATTAGTGTTATATACTAAAACCTTCTCCAGAATGTAATGAACACTTTGCTGAAAACCGCAACAAATCCGTTCAGCCAAACAAACATACATACTTACATACATACAGGTCGAACTGAGAACCTACTTTTTAGGGTTCCGTAGCCAAATGGCAAAAACGGAACCCTTATAGATTCGTCATGTCTGTCTGTCTGTCCGTGTATGTCACAGCCACTTTTTGTCGAAAGTATAAGAGCTATCCTGTTGAAACTTGGTAGAAAGATGTATTATGTGAACCGCATTAGGATTTTCACACAAAAATCAAAACAAAACAAATTTTGGGGGTGCCCCCCATACTTAGAATTGAAACTCAAAAAAAATTTTTTCACCAAACCCATACGTGTGGGGTATCTATGAATAGGTCTTTAAAAATGATATTGAGGTTACTAACATCATTTTTTTCTAAACTGAACAGTTTGCGCGAGAGACACTTCCAAAGTGGTAAAAAGTGTGTCCCCCCCCCCGTAACTTCTAAAATAAGAGAATGATAAAACTAAAAAAAATATATGATGTAGACCTCTACCAAAACTACCAACGAAAATTGGTTTGGATGAGATACAGTTAGCAGTTTTTGAGATATAGAACATTTTCAAAAACCGCAAATATAACTTTGCCATTCATACAAATACTATGAAAAACAAAGTTATTTTTATTGTTTGTGTATATTACTTACTAATCTCAATATAATTATATCTCTAATCTATGCTTGCTGCTACGGAACCCTTCATGGGCGAGTCCAACTCGCACTTGGCCGGTTTTTTATTTTGAAGTCGGTTAAAAAGGGTGACAACGACTCCACATTGTGCTAAAACGAAACACTTACCGTCTTATTCATAAAAAGTTGTCGAACATCTAAACAGTTGCTAAAGTCTGGTTTACAAAAAGTGTTATTCATAAACACATTTTAGCACTAAAGCGTTTTATAAACTTACTATAAAGTTATAAACGCCAGAACCCTACTATAACAGTGTTTTAAGGAAAAAATGGCAGACTCTACAACAGCTGATTAATAAGAAAATGACATTGACGTACAAATGTCGTGTGAGAAATAATGTTGGAAACAATCGTATCGTACCTACTTCTAGGAGCTGCAGCTGTAATTCTTTTTTTTCGTTTCTGTTCAACCAATTTAGTTTATTATCTTAAAGAATGCAAGCTTTACAAAGCTTGGATGCTATAGGAATAATTGCACGTATTCAAAACCGTCCGTTTCGACGAAAGGTATACAGAAAGAGAAGTGATCCATTTTCTTTGGACGACGAAGAGTTTCGGAAGCGTTATCGCTTTACTAAATCTACAGCAACCTTTATAATTAACCTTGTCCGTGAGGATCTTAAGGTAGATCGTAGAGGTTCTGGTACCTCACCAGAACTACAGGTTTTAACAGCCATAAGATGTTGGGGTCGTCGAGAGGTAAGCAAAATGCTTTTTGAAATATATCAGTTTTTATTATACAAACGTCACGTCATGTAACCATTTTCTGAGTCAATTCTTTTCATTAAAGGTTCAAGAAGATGCTGGAGACCATCATGGATTGTCTCAAGCAACCACAAGTCGGATTTGTGCACGAGTAGCACGTGCACTCGCTCGACACTCGGCATCCTTTATTAAAATGCCTACTACATTTGCAGAACAGTCCATGATGAGGGAATTTCATGAAATACGAAATTTTCCAACTGTTATTGGTTGCATTGATTGTACTCACATCAAAATACGCAAATGTGGAGGTGATGCAGCCCAATATTATATAAATAGAAAGGGATTTTACTCCCTGAATGTCCAGGTATTATATACAACATACTATTGTAAAACCAAACTCTATTGGACATAATTTCCTTCATGATGTTTAATCATTCCTATGTTTACAGGTAACTTGTGATGCAAATCTTCGCATCCGAGATATTGTTGCCAGTTGGAGAGGTAGCACGCACGACGCCCGGATTTTTAACGAGTCATCACTCAAAGAGCGTTTTGAGATGGGATCTTTTAGAGGAAGACTTTTAGGTGACTCCGGATACAAATTAGAGCCATATCTCTTCACTCCCATTTTAAGGCCTCAAAATAGAAGCGAGGAAAAATATAACGAAGCACACATAGCAACCAGAAATACTGTGGAACGCTGCTTTGGAGTGTGGAAACAACGCTTTCAATGCCTTTTACATGGCATGACCTGCAAACTAGTAAATGTTAAAACGACCATAGTGGCTCTAGCAGTACTTCATAATATTGCAGTTGACCATGGAGACATGCAGTCAGAGGGTAGCAATATCTACGAATATGATATTAGTGCTGAACTAACCCAAGAAGCGGCAAGGGGATATGCAAATGCTAAAGCTATATTGCAAACTTTTATAAGGAGATATTTTAGCGAGTAGTTGAATAATAAAAACTTGTTTAAATAAGAACATCATTTTTTTTTTTAATCATTTATTTAGAGGCTTGCAGCACATTTGTACGAGGTCAGCCTCGTAAGGTAACGCTAATACATACATTTAAAAAATAAACTAAAATACTATGTATAAACTAAAATACTATCTATAAACTAAAACATCATTTTAATTTATTTTTAAAATAATCAAGTTTGGCTTGAAGAACTTGTTCTTTTAGAAGTAAATTTTTTAATTTTTGTTTTTCATTTTCCATCTGTGCCTCATGCAATTCTTTTCTGCAGGCCGTTTCTGTGTCCGCTATTTGCAGTGTAGCGTCATCCTTACTAGTCCTACTAACCTGAAATACAAAAGTAATATAATTATTATAAGCTCTTCATTATCTTTATTACAGGATAAAATTTTAACCAGTGTGCAAAGTGCAATACCTGCATGGTCAAAATGTATGGAACATCTGATTTATTTTTGTATAACTGACAAAAATTTTTACACTGGGGGGGTCTAGAATGAAATGATGAATTCATGGTTACAGTTTGCACACTGGTTAAAAATGTACCCTGTATATTCTTCCGTACGTGTTTATGTCACTAAACTACTAAACAGCTAGACTGACTATGGACACACAATTGGGCCGCCTTGGACGTCTTACGGGTCAGCTTTATCGATAACAATTCAAGGATACACACCATTTTATTTTTTAATCTATAATTTTGGGCCTTAGGTTTCGTTGTTGTGGTTGTGGTATCTTCAGGTTGTGTGGATGTGCTTGGTTCCAATATCTGAAATAATAAAATTCAAAGATAAACTAGACTATCTCATTGATTAAGTGGTTGTAAGCTTGCTGGGCACTATTGATTGGCTTTTGTGAGAAAACAGATATAGCAACTCGAATTCTGAAAATAGCGAAAAACACAGATGGTGAAATATAGTCGCTGCTGCTGATCGGTATACATTAACTTGATTAATTTAATTATTGTAAATAACTGTAATATTTAATGATGTACATACATACCATTTCTATTATATCATGATCTTTTTCAATATTTATTTCCTGTGGCACCCGTTCTTGTTCTTTTTCCTTTATTTTTTGAAAATTCTAAAACATGACAATTTAGATATTATCGGCCTCTATACAATATGATTGTTGACAACCCAAGTATGTTTAATTTTTTACCTGGGTATTTGAATCAAACTCATTTGTGTCTATTGTGAACTCATGAGGAAGCCACACTGCAATGTCCTCCCCACTTGCTGGTTCAGAAACAGGTGGTGGACCACCACCAGTTTGGAACCTCTCTTTCCGCTCACGAAATTTGGATTTTTTTGCTGCTATTTTTATAATGCTCCACTGTGCCTTTATTTGTTGTAAGGTCCTTGGAATCTTGGCCATATTGTTAAAACTGAAATATTAAATATTAGGTTCAAAATATTTTATTTTTTAAATTAACTAATATTAGGAGTCATTATTAGTTCGGCGCTTCGGAACGTTGTAACATAAGACATAGAAAGTATATTGGATGGGTACCTAGTTCGTAAATCATGCCAGGTCGCCACCTTTTTCGCGTTAGTGTTTGCGTCAGTATTTTTATTTTCTATAATGGAGACCATCTCCCTGACCAATTCTTTCAAAATAATCTAAGGAGCAAAAGCAAGCATAAGTATGAGAAATTGAGAATGTTCACAAAACAAAACTTACTGTGAAAAGATTCTAGACGTAACAGTACAAACCTTGTCCTCCTCCAACCAATTTTCACTTCTTTGCCTTTTATTATGCCGAGTGTCCAGTCTTGATTCCATTTTATAAAATTACGTATAATATTAAAATCTGTTTACGCGCGCTTTACAGATAAAATTCAAATTGTAGTGACACATTAGATTATGAATGACGTTAACACGTCAAAATTGTCGAAATTACATAGACAACGTAATAGTTTTTATTACTTAATATTGTCTATAGTCACAGTTATTCGGTGTGAAGACAGACATTCTCGATTGACGATGCGATGTGTTGGTCAATTTGTTGGATGACTTCATTAAAATGGCAACATTTTGATTTATAACGATGTATTAGTTATAGAACGCTTATGAAACTTTTATGAATACAAAAAGTTATCAAAGGTTTTATAGGCTTATCATACACTTTAACTAATGAATGTTTTAAACCTTTGATAAGCTTTTTTTATGAATAAGACCGTTAGAATACAAGACCATAATAACATCCATTAATATGATAAAATAATAATTGCGGATAAAAAATTGCTATACATATTCAGGAGTAAATAATATAGTTTTGACTTTTTAGTCAAAATATGACTGTAGTATTCCACCATAAATTTTTAATGTAGTCATTTTTGTAAATGTTTTACTTTTAATTTTAGTTTTTAAATGTAGTATAGTAGTAGTATATATATAGGTTCTTTTTTATTATAATTATATATAGGTAATATACAATATCGTTAATTCTGAAAAAAAATCGTAAAAGTGTGAACCATAAAGTGAATTACCATCAATAATAATACTAATCATATTCCAGGATTCAAATGAGATAATTCGATTCAATTATATGTGAAAAATATTAACAGTATTGTTTATTTCGTTAGGCGAACTTCATTTCATAAAAGACCCAAGACACATTGAACAGTCTCGTATTCGCAGTCACTTTCAGGAACCAATATGTCACCACCACCACCACCACCACCAATAGGCAGCCATAACATACAAACAAAACACCTTATCTATTATTTTTGTAACCCCTTTTTTTAACAAGCCATTCGTAGAGAGACAATTTTACATCGTGAGCCTATCGACAGGTTATATTATTATCATGACGAATTATCATTCATCATGGCTCTTTTTTCAATGATCTGTTATGATTTATTAAATTAATTCCGTTAATAAACTGTTCACAAGTGTACTATGTTAACCGTTTCTTATGTAAAATATAGCTAATTTTATCTCAGGGGACCAATAGGCACCTGAACAGGTGCCGAATCTTTAACTTATATTGTATATATATTAGAGGGGACGAATGGGTACCTTAAAAATAATATTTATTATTAAAATATTAATTGGTCCCCTACCAGGAGACCAATGGGCACCTATATAGGGGCCGAATCCACAACTTTTATGCTGGGGTACGAATTTTAGGGGACGAATGGGCTCTGACCCATTGGAAATGTTTCTTGGCGAAATAATATTTACTTATTTTTTTTTTTTTTTCCGTTGAGTTATTTATATTGTTTTTTAAGTTTGAAGTTTTCTAACTGATAACAAAGTGACAGTATTCACGTGTCCTACAGCCGAAACAAATCTATCTTCTTTTAAAGTAAAAGAAAAACTTCCAAACAATGCCTTATCAGAGTATCCTATTCTCGTAAAACTTTCGACTTCGAAAGCCAGATAGATAGTAGACTATTTTTAAAACACCTATTTTGTAGCGTGCAACACTCGAAGTATAGAAGGGCACGCTCGCACATTCTGATGTTTAGCAATTCTAATTCAGTTCCGAGTCCTATCAGTGTTGCCATTGTGAATAAACTTTAAAGGGCAACCCCGACACGCGAGCTTTTCGACAAATAAGCCGTTAATAATGGTAATGTGCCACAAGGTGATACAAGGAAAAGAATTTGTTTTTTTTTTTAATGTAATTTTTAATGAGCTTGAGTACGAATAATACACGCTTTGCGGTATGGGTAAATATCAAATACATATAATGAACTTGAGAATATTAAGACCTCTACAGATTTTGACTAATATGAACAAAAATTAGAGGTAAACTAGGGCGCAACAACAACTAGGGCGTATAATACCTAGTTTTTAACCGACTTCCAAAAGGAGGAGGTTCTCAATTCGGATGTTTATATTATATATATTTTTTTTATGTTTGTTCGGGCGTAACTCCGTCGTTTACCATTTAAAAAATTCTTTTTTTGTTGGAAAGGGTACGAGTATACTTCCCGAATGGTCCCATTAAAGTTTTATCGAAATTGGACTAGCACCTTTTGAAAAATCAACAAAAACCTAAAAAGTTTTCAACATTGTCTACACCGATTACTCCGAGGTTTCTGGTCCGATTTCGATGATTCTTTTTTCGTTCGATAAATTTCATTTAGTTTGGTGCAGTAGTTTTTTTCATTTTTAGCTCATTGTGTAAGAGTACATACATGGGCGATGCTACGGATTACAATGTTTTAGTGTACATGTAAGAAAATTATTTATTTGACAATAATTTGGGTTGAATATTGAAACTAAAAAGGATAAAATAAAAAAAACTTTTTCAAAAAAAAAATGTATCCGACTTCCCAAAAAGTTAATGAAATAAAGAAAGTCACCGACTTTCGAAAGAAAAGTTTTTTTGTAGGTTATTTTGAACTTTTTTGTGGGAAGTCGGTTACATTTTTTTTAAAGTTTTTTTTTTATATCCAAACGCTTTTTTCGAATGGGGTTTAGGAGAAACGCGATCTGCTATGGTCCTTATATACTACTCCTATCACCTCGTCCACATTCATACATCTAGTCAGACAAACATGCCAGTTGCGAGAACTACGCATCCGATCTTTTTGAATAACATTAATACAATGGAAAGTTATTTTAAAGAATAGATAACTTGATTAAATAAAAAAATTCTTTAAATATATATTTTTTAAATCGGTTCCTTTTTCAATAAAGTTACGTCACGCGGTACCCATACCAAAACATTTCCAAAACTCCAAAATGTTACGAACACTTTTCTAAAAACCTCATCAAATCCGATTGAGCCGAGACGCTAAATATAGCGGGACGCGGACAAACATACATACAAAACACTCTTTTGTCTTATGTCGGTTAAAAATAGCAACTTATTCCTTCACATTTCCCTATTCTTAACTCCGTGGAACAAAGGTTAAGTTTCAGCATTGCACACATTATTTCCGTTTAAAAACAGTTTATCATGGCGGGAGGAAATGGTAAACTAGCCATGATGCTAATGAGCTGCTTGCTAATGAGCGCAAGAAAAACGGCTAGACTCAGACTTTAAATGAATAGAAAGGGGTAGGTTCGCTAAGTTAAATTATTTGAACCAGTCTGTAAATAATGTACTCGTACTACTGGAGTTGCAAAGTAAAGGATTTCATTTAACCGGCACGGTTACTTGCTAACACCCGCTAATTAGTATTCTATCTCAATATAAATCTTGATCCGTTTTAAGCTATTGCATAGCTTTTATCGCAGGCTCTGAGCTCGGCGCGCGCTAAAAACGTAACGAAAAAACCTGACCACCTAGCTCAACTTACTGACAACACGCATCTGATCATCGCAATCTGACAGTACGCATCGTCTAACGTCGTTTCAGTTCGGGAGACTTCGGTAATCATAAAGGTACGAACAGACGTGCTCATAAAGGTACGGACAGACGTGCTCATTACTAGCACGAAAGCATGCTTTTATTGAGCAAGAGGCAATTTTATTGAGGGAGAGGGAGAGGGAGAGGGAGAGGGACAGGGAGAGGGAGAGGGAGAGGGAGGAGGAGGAGAACGTTTCTTGACGTTTCACTTGATTGACGTGGCTGACCATAGCCTAATTAGTACAGTAATAAATAGGTATAATAAATTAATAATTATGATTGAATAAGTTGATAAAAAATGCTATGCAATAGCTTTACTGCGGCAGTCACCGAGTGCCACACGTTTTTTTATTGATGGTTGCTTCTAATTGGACATATTTCAGACACGGCAAAGCAAATTTGGTCGTGGATTGGTTACAGGCAAAGATCGAGATCAGGATAGCAACCGAGATTTTTATGTTATTAATCATCATGGCAGCGTTAGGTAATCGGCATCGGGCACTGAAATATTTCAGATACTACAACATGCATCAAAAAGATACAGGAAATAAGGATGTGAAAATATTTGGTTCCATCAAGAATGGATAAAGTAAGGAATGAGTTTATAAGGGGAAGTTTGAAAGTGGCGCCTGTTACAGAAAAAATGAAAGGGAATCGTCTATCTTGATATGGACATTGTGATGAGGAGGGATGACACCCATGTGACTAAGAGAGTGATGAGTATGAATGTTGATGGATGGAGAGGAAGAGGAAGGCCAAAGAAAAGATGGATGGATTGTCTAAGGAATGATATGAAAGAAAAAGGAGTAAATGATACTGTGACGTCTGATAGGGGAGAATGGAAGAAGAAAACGTGTTGCGCCGACCCCAAATAGAATGGAATAAGGGCAGGAAGAAGATGAAGAAGATGAAGACAAAAATATTATTACCTAACACTTAATTTTTAACAAAATATCAAAGTTTCTCAAAATACAGTGTACTTATACCTACCTAGTGCCAACTTTTTCGCGAATATATTATTGATCCCATGGAAGAAGTTGTTCAGTTTAATAGTCTACATTAGCTTTTACCCGCAGTTTTGCTCGAGCTGTATCTCAAACTGTGGCCATTTTTTTATTTTAACAATTGTTTTGACAATTGATAGCCGACCAATTGGTCGCCTCAACATTACACCGGATACTTTCAGGTTAATTTCAGAAAGTTAACTTCTTACGACATCGACATAATATCTACTTTATGATTTTTTGTTCTTCACAAAATAATTAGTTATTTAATGTGTCTCATAATAAAATTAACGTTGCTTTTTCATAAAATAAATCTCGAAGTGTTCCAGCGGTCGTAAAATTATTTTAGGTACCATAATGGCCGAACAATTAGGCTTTACATTATTGCTAGCAACATGCGATTAGATGAACTAGTGTAGTGCCTAAATGCTAAAGTAATTTAGGAGCTTAAACATGTGCTTTTATTAATTGAAAACAATTATTATGGTAATGAAACAACTTCGGAATTTTCATAAAATAACATGAATTTAGAAAAGAGTGGGTACGGTGGATTAAGACACGGAAACTTGGTTGTTTATTTCACAATAACGCAGTATTTTTTTTTTAAGATTATGAATATAATGATGGCAAATATTAAGAACCTCTTTGGATAGGTACACAACATTTTGCTAGAGGATAGTCACAGATAGGTCAATGCAAGCTTTAATTTATACCTATTAAACCGTAAACTTAGGTATATTTGTACTGATAAAACTATCACAGTCTACTGAAATAATGCGAGAAATCCTAAAACTTTAATCCAGTAATTGGTTTGTCAATGGATAAAAACTCGACCAGTATTACCACCAAAACGTTTGCCAAGCATGTTTATAGCAGACAATAAATTAAGACATTTTATAACTGCAGAAATTAAAAAATATTTACATATAAAAATGCATCGCAAAAACTGGGTTTCTAGAGGATTGTGAAAATAAAATAAACTGAGCAATAAGAAACAATAGCTACAAGAGAAAATTCACAGTCCGGTGAAAAACTAAAACAGAAAAAAATATAACACTCCGCTTGCACATTATGTCTTTGGCATTAAATCCGCCTTCGAACTTATGTGTGCTAAAAGTGTTAATAAATAAATAAACGAAGCGATGCTAAACAATGTGTCGATAAACAATTTTATAATAGATTTACTCTAATATTATATTGTGAAGGAACTATATTATGCTTTTTTGCGTGGTAAAATCATCAAATGAGTCCTCCCACCCCGGGCAGGGCAGGAGGGACTGTCAGACTTGTGCTGACTAAAATCCACGGTGTCCTTCGATAGCCCTTTATGTTCCGGGGTAACGGTAATGAGATAAGTCCCGCAACCCCGGCAGGCTTTGGCCCTCTAGAGAGGGGGCCCCGTCATTATGCTGACGCTCTTTGAGGCGCGCGTGGAACACAACGCGCCGTCGACCCGGGCATGGTCCATGGTCGGGCAGCGAGTTGCCCTTTACTCGCCTTTCGCATGCCCGCGCCTACGGTGGCCGGAGATCGTCTTGCGACGTCCGTCGCCGTGGGCGTCCACCACCGCGGGAACTATATTATGCTTTTTACCTTTTTACGCATTAACGGCAACGGATTTCAATGAAATTTTGCTCATCACTAAACTATCACCTGGATTTAGACATTACATTTATTCCTGAGGCCCTAGCATGAGTTTTCACTTAAAAATAGCTCCTCGTTCGTACTCTAGAGACGCTTTTTCAATGCTCCATACAATAAACGCAGTAAGTAGGATTTCAAGAACGCTGTAAATGTAAATCGAGTGATGAGGCCTTAGAAATCTTGTGATAAGGCCACTTTTATGCCAGAATGCATTACGCCAAGTTTGATGTGATAATTTTCGTCTACAACCCAGATGAAGCCGCAGCCAAAAATTAGTATGACGTAAATGCTTGCACACAAAGTGCTAAGAAAACAAAGTTACTATAAACAAAATGCATAATATATGTTATATTTATGCATAAAATATGTCGTCGTATATCCCAGTTTACATTATACCACAGAGGCCGTATTACCAACATTATATCCGACCCGGGTATTCGAGCTGCACGCTCCAGGAAGCTTACAACGTTAAACTACTAGTTCCGAAAGATTTTAAACTTTGATACCGCTATGTTTTGCCTAAATTACGAACCTGTTGTACCTAATCAATGACTGCATAACTTTGTAAAGTTATGTAGATTAAATGTAATGTAGTGTAATACGTACCGGAATTCACCGGATGTCTAATTTATTGAAATTTTTGTCGCGTGACGTAGGTACACCGGAATTCATTCAATGACGAAAATTTACGAACTATTCGAGTTTAATTCAATCTTATCACAAGATTTCCGTATTTTATTTACAGCGTCCTTGAAGTATTTACTGCGTTTATTGTTTGGAAATTGAAAAATCATGGGACGTTGATGCTACGTTGTGTCGACCTGACGTGTTTTTTATGCTCGTGAACATTTTAATAAAAAAAAACAGTTTAAAGTGCAGTAAATAGTCCTTAAGTTATAACAGTGTGTGCACAACAACAGCAGAAACAATCAGTGAAAAAACTAAATCAGTGAATAAACTATCACTGGAGATATTATCAAAAACATTTAAAAAATATGTAAGTGAACGTTACTAAAAATCTCTTTGTCTGTGCCGCGATGCTTGACCTTTGTATGGTTCAATGACACCAAGTTCAAGGGCACTAAATTTATTAGTAACAAATAGCCTAATTCGAAAGAAGTGTTAAAGTTGCGGTGGCCGAGTGGCGTAAGCCACTAGGAGAATACGCTGCGTCCTGAGTTCGCGCCCAGCAACGTGTAAATCTTTTTGGACGGTCACAAATTCATAAAACAATGTTACCAATAAGTTCATCAAGTAATAGCGGTCGAAAAAAAACACAGCTAGTAATTTGTCATAAATGTAAGAAGAAGGTAGACATTAAAAGTACAGCATTGTGCTCTGCCTGTGATAATAGATATGAACTTGATTGCGATGGATACCCTGAACACACATATCGGCTCAAGGACACAGAAGCAAAACAAAAATGGAGATGTAAGATGTGTATCAAGAGCAAACAATTTAGTAAAACCGCATTTTCGTCTAGCATTACCTTACGAAAAAAACAAACGGCTTTGAAGACCCCATCACCTAAAAAACAATTACCAGAAATACCATCAAATAGTACAATGTTATCTGACTCCCTCATTCTTACTGACGGCGAATCATCTGATGAGTCCTATTTGACTCCTAATAGATTAACAAGGAGTGTTGACAGAACTGTAAATGATTTGATATCTAACACAGAGATGAAAGAAACAATCGCTCAACTTACAGCCAAATTGGAGAGTACGGAAAATGAATTAGAAAATGTGTTGTTGGAAAAAACTGATTTACATAAACATATAAACAAACTATCCACGGAAATCAACACCTTAAAATCACTTTGCCACTCTACCTCTATCCTTCGAAATCCAGGTTCAAATACAAAGAAAAAGAAGCAAACGCCCTTACGGCAACACAACATAAGTTCGTTACCAAGTTCTCCATTATCATCATCATTGAAAGTTGAGGTCAGTGAATATGTACTTCGACTGGAACAGGAAATAATTAAACTTCAAAAGAAATTACAGATCGCAGAACAGGAGATTGCGTTACTGACAGAACGCATTAACTCCTGTGACATTATGGAACTCCATAACTCTGAAACTGAGGCACAAACGAGTCATTTTGCTTGCAAAAATGTCGCAGGCGTAAAACATAAAAATAGACTTTATATTATCAGCGGCTATGGTACAGGGAGGACTTTACCTTTGATCGAAGAAGTATTTTCCAATCAGTTTGAGTATTGCAATTATATTGTACCTAACGTCACATCAAAAGACTTTTTAATGACCCTTCAATACAAATTAAAAGACTTCTCTTTGAATGACTACTGCCTGATCTTCATTGGAGAAAATGATATACAAAACGGCGACTACGCGGACATACTTCACAACCTAAACTGCTCGATGAAAAATATAACTCACACAAATATTGTTATTTGCACCCCGATATATGTAAACGGTGCATTAATACATAATTATAAAGTGGAGTTTTTCAATAACCTACTCCTTACAGACATAAAAAATAACGAATATGCATATTTTTTCGATTGCAATGCTACCCTATCGAACGAAATGTTTTCCTACCATTCCGGGAAAATAAATAAAAACGGATGGAGAAACATATTTGACCAGATCATGTCTGGGATAAATAGTGACTACGGAATGTTCGGTTTTCAAGAAGTCTTGCCAACCACAAGGACTCACAACTCTCCATCTACAAGTACTGCTGAGATTACAACTGAGCAAGAGAATACTAAAACAATGAGCGATCAGTTTTTTCTATTATAAACATATTAATATTATGCACCAAAACATCGCTGGACTTCTGAATAAATCTGACATGCTGACACTGTATGTCCAAGAGCTGCGCTCTGAAAAAAACATTGATATCGATATATTGTGCATAACAGAACACTTCGTTACTTCAGGTCAGGAATCATTAATTAAAGTACCTAATTTCAAGCTTGCATCGTGTTATTCGAGAAGTCACCAGAAGCGTGGAGGAGCGTGTATCCTTGGCAGAAATAGGCTCGAATATAAGGAACTTACTAACACGTCTATCGCGGGTGTATTTGAATATTGTGCTATAGAATTATCTCATCAAGGATTAATTGTTGTATGTATTTATAGACCTCCAAATATGTCATGTATGAACTCTTTTATGGATAATTTGAATAACTTATTGAAGCAATTGTGTACTAAGTCAAGTAAAAAAATTGTATTGTGTGGGGACTTTAACATTAATACACTAAAGAGGAATAACATAACACTAGACTTTGAACACTTGCTACTTGCATATAATCTAAAATTAGAATTAAAGCAACCGACTAGACCTAAAAGCGGCACATGCATTGATAACTTTGCTCATAACTCCAGAGAAAAATGTGTGAGTGAAGTTATCGATTTTGCTTTATCGGACCACACAGCACAGATTTTTAAAAATACAGGTTAAAAAAACATGCATACTAAATTCTTGGCGCATTCATAAACGTAATTTATCCAAAGAAAATTTAGTACTTTTCAAAAAACACCTGCAATGTCTGTCTTTCTCAGAGATATATGAAACAGACAACACTAATGAGGCTTACGATAAGTTTTTGGAATTGTTTCGATTATTTTATGATTTATGTTTCCCTAAACAATTAGTTAATATTAAATGTGATAAAAAAATAAAATGGATTTCACGTGGAATAAGGATTTGTAGCAGGAAACAAAGGAACCTACTTTGGAAATATAGGAAAGCGCCTTCTAGTGAAAATAAAAGTACATTTAAAACCTATTCACGGACTCTAAAGAAAATAATGAAGAATGAAAACAGGAAACATCTGGGTAAGACAAGTGCCAATACTTGTATCAGTAGCTCTTTATTCATGCCCCCAGTAGTGCCGCAAGATATAATACGAGTGATAAAACATCTCAAAAATAAAAAAAGTACTGGATACGATGAGGTTTCTACTACGGCTGTCAAATTTGTTTCGGAAATCATAGCCAAACCATTGAGCCATATAATAAATGTTAGTATAACCTCAGGTATATTTCCGGATCAATTGAAATGTGTAGTCATAAAACCATTGCATAAGAAAAATACTAAGGAAGACAATCATGTCTAACTATAGACCCATAGCACTAATATCTGTATTTTCTAAGATATTTGAAAAAATAATTTATGAAGCTATCTACTCATTTTTAAGCAAACATAATATATTATGCGAAGAGCAAAAGGGCTTTCGAAAAAATAAAAACATTAACCTAGCGATATTTGATCTTTTAAAAGTCATCTTGGAAAATGTAGATAAGAAAAACCCTGTGTGCGCAATTTTCACAGATATGACTAAAGCTTTCGACCGAGTAAAACACGATACCTTGTTAAATAAACTCGAAAACTATGGCATAAGAGGCAACGTTCTAAACCTTATCAAGTCTTACCTTACTGATCGAAAACAGTATACAGAAATTTCAAGAGTTTGTACTAAAACTAAGCGTGAATACAAATATTTATCTTCTAGCAAAATACCTAAATTCGGGGTCCCGCAGGGTAGTGTACTGGGGCCATTATTATTCCTGCTCTATATTAACGACTTACCGCGACAAATTCAACACCCAATGGCATTATTTGCCGACGATAGCACAGTTGTAATTGAATGCTTAAATAAAACGGAATACAGAAAAGATATAAACAACGCGCTTAAAACTATCATAGACTGGCTTCATAAAAATAATCTAGAGATAAACCTAAACAAGACACAAGTCATGCATTTCTACCAGAGACTAGAGCCAGATAATATAATAATTGAATATGACGAACAATGTGTGGATACAACTGCAGTAACAAAATTCCTAGGAGTTCACATAGATAATAAACTGACATGGAAACATCATGCTGAAAACGTATGCAATAAATTAAGTAAAACGGCATATGTACTCTATAGCCTTTCAAAAAAAGTTAATATGAACACATTGGTGACAGCATACCATGGCTTAGTTGCTTCCTTGCTAAGGTTCGGTGTTATTTTTTGGGGAAACTGTAGTGAGAGAGAGAGAATATTTAGGGCCCAAAAACGCTGCCTTCGATCAATGACAGGTCTTAAATCTACAGAAAGTTGTCGACCTGTTTTTAAATCACTTAGAATACTCACACTGCCATCGTTATACGTGCTGGAAGTTGCCCTATTTGTAAGGACTAACAAGCGCTTGTTCACATCAGTAGTGGATAAAAGACAACGCCTAGGACCGATTAGGTCTCAATATAAAAACCTACTACACACAGGTGGTTACCAAACGTCCTTACTTAAAAATAATATTTTAACCATGGGTCCTCTTATATATAATAAGCTACCTTTACATTTAAAAGAATTACCCCTAAACGTATTTAAACAGAAGTTGACAAACCTACTACTGGACAAGTGTTATTACGCAATCGAGGATTTTCTCAATGACAAAGCTTTCTGTTCTACGTGATTTCCATCTTGTGTTTTATAGGTTTTTGTTTTAATTTTATAATATTTATTTCAGTAATAGACTTTATTGGCATAATTATGCAATTGAATTTGTAGTCATTTTAAAGATATAATTTGTTGACATTTGTATTGACCTATTTTAATTTAATTTGCTGAAATTTGTTATTACCTACTTTATTTGTTATTTTCTTATTTAATTTATAATCTTGCTGATATTAGTAATTTAATTTTCTGACATGGACTTAAGAAATTGACATTAGTTATTTAATTAATTTGACATAATTATTGCCTTATTTGGAAAGTTTTTTTTTTTTTTTTTGCGTGTATCTGTTCTTAATAAATAATTTTGCATGCCGTAAGGCAAAATGTATCGGGTCTGGCAAAATATTATTACCATCATATCTGTACTGTATACCTACATTATTGGCAAATAAATGATTTGATTTGATTTGAAAAAAACTTTTTGAAGTCGGTTACTTTATTTGTTTTTTTTTTATTTTACACTTTTTTTAAAATATACAACCCAAATTCTTGTCAAATAAATAACTTTCTCAGAAGTGTACTAGAATTTTGTAACCTTAAATTTTGCAGCACCGGTAATAACATCGCCCATGTACGCAAGCTAAAAAAATCCCTATCTCAAAAACTACTGAACCAATTTTGATGAAACTTACAGCATTCCCTAAGTTGAACAATATCTAGTACAAAAAAAAAGAATTAATTAAATCGGACTTGTAGTTCCGGAGATTTGCGAACACAAACATACATACATACTCGTACATACACTTCTGAAATTTGGCACATTTGGTCAGACACTGATATAGACTAACATAATTATATGAAAACTGGGCAGTTCTGAAAATATAAATACATACGGATCGAATTGATAACCTCCTTTTTTAACCGACTTCAAAAAGGAGGAGGTTCTCAATTCGGTCGGTATTTTTTTTTTTTTTTTTATGTATGTACACCGATTACTCCGAGGTTTCTGGTCCGATTAGTGTAATTCTTTTTTCGTTCGATGCAGTATACTTTCCCATTGGTCCCATAAAAATTTCATCCAATTTGGTTCAGTACTTTTTATTTTGTGAGCATTTTTATTGATGGATGATGTGATGATCTTTACTTTTTTGAGTGTTTGTTACGCGATTACTCCGCTAATTGTGGACCGATTTTCAAAATTCTTTTTTTCTTGTACGAGGAATAGTTCACTTTAGGGAACACTGCAAGTTTCATCAAAATCGGTTCAGCAGTTTTTGATAGGGAATTTTATTAGCTTATTGTGTACATGAGCGATGTTAATACCGGTGCTAAGGATTACCAAATTCTAGTGCACATGTAAGAAATGATGTATTTGACAAGAATTTTGGGTTGAATATTTAAACTAAAAATAGTAAAATAAAAAACTTTTTTCAAAAAAAATTTAACCGCCTTCAAAAACAACCACAAAAAAGGGTAAAA
This sequence comes from Agrotis exclamationis, assembly GCA_950005045.1. Taxonomy (NCBI): domain Eukaryota; kingdom Metazoa; phylum Arthropoda; class Insecta; order Lepidoptera; family Noctuidae; genus Agrotis; species Agrotis exclamationis. Next base: position 9,069,261 of record OX465421.1, read on the forward strand.
TAACCTACAAAATAACTTTTCTTTCGGAAGTCGGTGGCATAAAAGACAACGAAATAAAAAAACAAAGCCACCGACTTCCGAAAGAAAAGTTATTTTGTAGGTTATTTTACCCTTTTTTGTGGTTGTTTTTGAAGGCGGTTAAATTTTTTTTGAAAAAAGTTTTTTTTTGAAGTCGATTAAAAAGCGCCTATAGTGTTCGAAAGAAGAATTTATTTTCTTCAAATTAACGTTAAAGCTCCAGTTTTTGTCACGAAAACGGTAAAAGTAAGGATGGGGCCTCAGTTATCCCGAGTTTTCCTCGCACCCATTCATATACTCAGCTAAAAGAAGGGAAATATTTAGCTCACACAAACATCAGCTTTCTTTTGTGAGTGGCATTGTAATTAATGTTGCCACTACATAATTTCCCTAAAGGCCGAACACAAGAATGAACAAAAGGACCTAAATAAAAGAAAACAAATTACAGACTCGGTGAGTCTAAATAGTGAAAAATATAGGGTTGATACTTAAATAGTGAGCAAGGTCCCGCGACCAAGGGGTGGCCCTGGGTTCTTCACAAACGCCATTTCCGGACACCGAATCAGAGTGAACACGCGAGCCGGCTTTACAAAGGGTGTTAATTTAGTTGCTGTGAAAAACCTCTGTGAGTTATTTCGCGTTGAAACGTGCGAAATTAGCATTTCCATTACTACATTAAATACTATAAATCATTACCACATGCGGACTATGCCCGTTATTCTGAATACCCAATTTAATATTCCGTTGCATTTACATATTAGGAAGCGAAGGACGATTTAGTGACAGATTTAGTGGCCGTCGTGTTTACCTTTAAAATTTAATTGAATCCCCCAATTTACTTGTTTGTCTTAGTTCTATGTATAGAGGGTAGTTGTAGGTAGTTGTATATCGTGTGGGTAGCGTTTGTGGACACTAAATTAAATTCGAGTCCTGGCCGCTCGTTAGTGAAGATTGAAAATGTTCGTTTTATTCATTTTCTTACCTACATGCTAAAATAGCCTTTATTTACTGTCAAGTAACTGATGGACAACACAAAAATGATATACTTTCTAAGTTTAACTTGGACGCGAATGAAGGAAAACATCGTGAAGAGATCATGATTCACGCCACGAGTATGGGAAAAAAACAGATGTAAAATAAAACTTGACAACTGCACAAGAAATAGACACTGTGTGATACACCGCTGCGCCACATAGGCCCATCATCATTATCAGCTTATAAATGTTTCCACTGCTGGGACACAGGCCTCCTCTCTGTGAGAGCGAGTGGGCCAAAATCCACCGCACGGGCCCAGTGCGGGTTGGTAGATGTCACATGTCTTCGAATTTTCTAGGACATGCCGGCCCCATTTTCTAGAGGCTACAATTGTATACCAAGTGGATAGATACTCACCAAATCTAAAACGCTTTAGCAAGAATTCAAGGACACCCCGAAGTGCCCGAATTTCGGTTTGGTTAGGTTCCTTTAAAACTTGCAAACAGAAATAGAAGCCCCGTCGGATTCGTCAACCCTGCTTAGGTCGTTTTTTTTTTAACATTACAGAAAATAGGTTAATTTCTACAATACACAATTTGGTGAGCATTCATTCTGGCAGGTATTTCGATTTTTTGGTTTTAAAATGGGTACTTTTCTGGTAGGCGTTTAAACACAAGCCTTTTATAAACCCAACTGAATTTCGTAGTAGCCAGTCCTTGAAAGACGAGTTGGTATACCGGTCACTGGCCTCAATAACCTGAGATAGATAGAGGTTTGTAAGTTTAATTAGTGCTAGCTTCCCTGGTACACGTAGCTGTGTGGCCCGTGTGCCTCTGGCCGAAACTTTCCTACTCTATGGTAGTGTGTTTGGATACAGTTTTGGAGTACGTAAACTTGTGTTGTAGATACTAGCATTTTGTTGTAGTGGCTCAGTTCCGGTTTTGAATAGGGATTGAAAGTCTAGATCGTACAAATATTTGATCCGTGCGGGGTCGAGACCGCAATATGCTGCGCCGCAGTCGAACGCTCAGCCATTGCTCCAAGCGGGGTAAGTAATATATGATATAACTACAAAATCTCTAATATTTACAAGAGATAACAACTGAATCTATAATTTTATTTGATATATCGATCTCTTAATATAATAAACGATTGACATAATTTTATAATGACTAATTTCTATAATCATAACAATCAATAAATGTAAAATCGTTTTGTATACCACTCAAAAGACATAAAACTTATTAGGTCTAATTTTTTTCGAACCTAACCTGTCCGTGTCGGGGTGCCCCAAGTCCCGAGCTCGCTTCGCTCGCTCTTGCATCCTAGGTCAAATAACTGATTACTACCTGTCATGCTGGCTCGACGGAGCCCCGCTTCGCGGGGCTCCTATTTCTGCGTGCAAGGTTTAAAGTAACCTAACACGAAGGGGATGGCGGGGTCGTTCAGACCGCGCCATCCCCTTCGAACCTAACCTGTCCGTGCGGGGTGCCCCAAATCCCGAGCTCGCTTCGCTCGCTCTTGCATCCTAGGTCAAATAACTGATTACTACCTGTCATGCTGGCTCGACGGAGCCCCGTTTCGCGGGGCTCCTATTTCTGCGTTCAAGGTTTAAAGTAACCTAACACGAAGGGGATGGCGGGGTCTGAAAGACCCCGCCATCCCCTTCGAACCTAACCTGTCCGTGTCGGGGTGCCCCAAGACCCGAGCTCGCTTCGCTCGCTCTTGAATACAATTTTTTTCTAATAACAATAGCATTCGTGAAGGCAAACAATCAAAGTCCAAAGGATAAGCCAAAGTCATCAAAGAAAATGGTTTAAACGTTAAATTATATGTTTCAAACGTTATCATAATGATTTTCGCTTAAATAAACGTTATATCAAATAAAATTATATGAAATGAGTTTTAGAGTAACAGAAACATTATGTGTAAAGAAATTATATCAATCGTTGGTATTTCTCACGTTGATTATATCATGTGAACGTTATTGAAATGAAAATATATCAAATAACTTTATATGAAATGAGACGCACCCCTCCAAGCGTGCTGCCTGTTTACGTCTATCATCTTGATATTATAAATATTTGTCGCACTTGCTTTTGCCATATCGAGTGGAGGTATGGAGGGGCGCGCGAAGGCAGCTTTTTGTATTGTAATCAGGAAGCCACCTGAACCAAGCACAGATGAATCAGATATTTACCTTCGTTACACCGGGATCTAAGCCAACCAGCCGCATGTTCGCCTAGCTCGTCCGTTGTACGACAGACTTCCCCTCGCACGGGATCCCAGACTCTCATTATTATTCCTCGACCAAGTATGGTCAAGCGAAGCTTACACCACATTAGTCAGTATTATACGCCGGACATTGCTTATTTACTTAATTATAAACACACTAGCGTAGTTATAAATAAATACATATTTTTTTTGTAAACGGTCAATTCATTACCTTTCGATATAACTTTAATTTATATTGATGAATCAAAAGGAAACTGCGACATCGACCATTTTGTTCCGGAAAATGGGAAACGAACGCCCTATATGAATCAGGAGAACGAACTTCAAATATTTTTATTTTGTATTTAAATAGCTACTATCAAAGAAATAATAGTAGCTATTTAAAAATACAATTTGTCCCAGTTAAGCTAAAGCTCAACTGTACAAAAAATATTACATGCCGTTTTGTTAGTTGGTTACAGAAATAAACCCACAGACATCGAAAATTTTGTCTCTGAAGAACTACCCTTATACGTAATAGTTGTATACTATTACGTATAAGGGTAGTTCAGCATGTGCACATGGTTGGATGGGAATCCAACCATGTGCACATGCTGTGTAGGTATATTATCTCAGTTTAAATCGTGTTGTAATCTCTCCCTCTCTCTTCATACTAACAGTGACTGTAAAGTTTTTTGCTGTTTTACAAAATTTCAGTATTTTTAAACCAATTCAAAAATGTTAACATAACTGTACTAGAAAATAGCAGTTTTCCATTACACATTCCTTCCTTCCTATATTTTTACCTGCATCTGCAAAAAAACTTTTGTTCTTAAACCAAGTTGCGTTTAAACGATTCTTTAAAAGTTACCAAAGTATAATTTTACTTTTTTAGAAATAGTGCCAGCCAGGACGGATCGGTAGTATATTACATTACAAAAAAAAACACAGAATAAACAAAGTTTCATCGTCTAAAAAGGTCTCTTTGTAACAAACTATCGATAGAGATAGAATTTCAGTTTGCTCTATCGGATATAATCCGCTATTCGTCCCTGAAGACACTCGCTGAAAGGGCTCTATTCTTAGACTTATGTTTGAGCAATCTTAATCAAAGACTAATCTAACATTTAAAGGTCAAGATCAATCAGGTGAACTAACAAGAAACATGGAGTATTTTGAAGTGAACTAACGACTTCTATTTGGTGACAAACGGAGTGTAAAATTGTTAAAGGGTAAAGAAGGTAGAGGTTGGTTTATTTATACGTATAGGCTTATGGCATGTGTTTTAACACAGGTGGGGTTATATTAAAAGATGTGCTATACCCTGTGTGCGTGATAATAGTCCCCTTCTAACCTAACCTGTTCGAATCGGGGTGCCCCCAGTCGTTTTACGATATTTTTATCTCTCAGTGCCCCGTTTCGTATACTCCTACTTAAATACCAGCTGAACAACTTTGTGCATTTGAACGAGAAGAAGACGGACTTCATTGGAACCCCTAGGTTCGGTTTGATTAGGAATTCCTTTAAACCCTGGAGACAGAAATCTCATCAACACTATTCTTTACTTCACTACATTTAGTTCAGTGAAATGACATACATATCTCTGACTTTATTAGTATTTTGTCATATCACTAGATACTTTTAGTAAGAAGACGTAATAAACAAGAATATTCCACATCTTCCGGGATTTCATGATATCCCTAGGGATTTCGTGAAATCCCTGATTTTCTCATTTTCCTGCGACATATCCAAAGCCAATAGATGGCGTTCCGTGTTAAAAAATTACGTAGCGTAAATATACATCTTTTTATGTTTTTTTTTCATTTTTTGATTAATCGGGATATTTATCGTCCTAATCAGGTACAAATCGAGACGCATCCCCAGACTCTGAAAATCGGGACGTCCCGCGCAAATCGGGACACCTGGCAAGACTATGTGTAGCCCCCCTTAATTCACACCTCTGTCACATCACGCGCTACGATTGTCGCCATCGACTTCACACTTACCGTATAGTTTTTTATTTGTAAACTTCCTCTTATCAAATAATCGCATCACCCTTTAAAATATCTACCAACAAACCTACTTCGTTAATGCTAAACATCAATAAATCATAAGCAACAGAATAATCATAGAATCTAATCAAGCTACTGCCAACATGTCTTGAAGAGCCTCAGCAAAATTTGACGCGTGTACATGTATCATATCCGCCATGACAGTTGTAGTGTCAGCGCCACAGAGCCGCACAGGGGTGCGTTTAAGTCGATTATCCAGGTTAAAATTTATACTGACTAAACGTCAAACACCCCGTTCAAGCACACCGCGAGGTGAAAAATTAAACTGACTAAAATTTAATCTGCCCCGTTCACGGTCGTCCGGTGGTATAAGTTTTCGCCTGACTAGGATAAATTTTAGCGACCTTTTTACCTCGCTAAATTTTATCCTGCTGTCAGATTGACATTGATTGACATTGAGTTTTGTTGTTAATGCTCGATTCGCGCCGTAAAAACGAATATTTTTATTTTAGAGAGTACCCAATTCGTCGTCTCGGTGAATATTATTTGTGGATCATGGATATAATTAGTATGACACCGGCAAATTGATTTTTCATGTTCCGGTTCATTTTTACTGTGTAATAATATTGAGATCACAAGTTAAATCCTAATTTTACGGAGATTACAATATAATATTCGGACTGTTAAGTTGAATTGAATTGTTATTTGTTTGATAAACTGAGCTGTCAATTGAATTTGACAGCTAACATTGACAGAAACCTATGACTCCGTTCAGCGAACCCTCGCTAGTTTAATTTTTATCCGGCGAAAATTTCGCCGGCGTACTTAAACGCACCCCAGAGGCAGCGCGCATATCCATCAGGCGGGCTATCAATCATCTTGGCATTCTGTGCACTTTGCTCTACTCTTTGACATTGCAACGTCAAATGTTTTATAGATTTATAAAGGGTGAAGTTTTTCTGTTGGGAAGTTAGATAGTTAGTGAGAAGGTTTTATTACAAGGTAGCTTCTGCTTAGGATTTTTTTAAATATGTATTTTTTTGTATAATTTTTTAAGCTATTGCATAGCTTTTATCGCGGGCTCTGAGCGCGGCGCGGCGCGGCGACCGAATCAAAAAATTCCCAAAAACCTAAGAAAAAAACCTAAGGAAATTACCTGACACCACACATCGTCTTACGTCGTTTCAGTTCGGGAGACTTCGGCAATTATAAAGGTACGGACAGACGTGCTCATAAAGGTATGGACAGACGTGCTCATTACTAGCAGGAAAGCATGCTTTTATTGAGCAAGGGGCAATTTTATTGAGGGAGAGGGAGAGGGAGGAGAACTTTTCTTGACGTTTTACTTGATTGACGTGGCTGACCATAGCCTAATTAGTACAGTAATATATTTTTTTAAAATTTATTTTCTGAAATCAATACAAATTTTGGTATAAGATTACAAACTCGTCAAACTGTTACGTTTGATGGTGAGAGGCCAAAATAAATAATTATATTTGCATAAGTTGATAAAAAATGCTATGCAATAGCTTTACCGCGGCAGTCCTCGAGTGCCACACGTTTTTTATTACATTATTTTAAAGTGTGCAGTGAAGCAAATATTTGTAAGATCTACAAGAAGTTGTTTCGGGTCTAGTTGTTTGTGAGTTTAACTGTTTGCAAACGCATCCACGGCACAGGAGAAAATTCAAGAATGTTTCATTCCATCCTTGTTATGTAGAATCGGTTAGGAATACAACTAATATGTCTCTGGCCTGTTCAACTTGTGGTTCACGCATTTATGTCCATATCCCAAATGCTCAAATTAGTCCATATGTACCTAATCGTAGTAATTATCCCTTTCACCACTAAATTCGCAACAAAACGTCCCTAACACGGGCACGTATCGAAAATGAATGGAATGCCGCTCCAATAATCCAAAATTGATAACTGCCGTTCTAAAATGTTCACGAAACACAGCTATATCGTTCGCACGCCTCGCCAATGGAGCGATTCGAGCGAATTATTGGCGTGTGTAAAATCAATACAAAACCGAGAATTGATTGTGAACATTTCCAATTAACAACTTTGACGTTGGAATGATGAAGAAATGCGAAAACAAAAGTTTTGCCACTTTTATTGTGAGGGCGAGAATATACGAGTGTTGAGCACGAAGCGGCGGTGAATTAGGTATTCGTTTTGTAGAAACTAAAAACAACGTCAAAAGTTTGAACTACTTTTTATAATGAATAGGTTTGAACAAAACATTTTACTGGCTTACTAGCTATTCATTCCCCGAGTTTTTACACCCACTGCTCGGCTCCTATTGATCGAAGCGTGATGTTTTATAGCCTATAGCCTTCCTCGATGAGTGGTGGGGCTGTCTCATCAGGTAACCGAGACCCTGAAACGTAAAGAGCTATTCAAGGATCACCGTCGATTATAGTCCGGAAAAGTCTGACTGTCCCTTCCGCCTCGCTTTAGGAGGACTCATTTGATGATTTTACCACGATAAAAAAACCTTCCTCGATAAATTGACCAAAAAAAACCGGCCAAGTGCGAGTTAGACTCGCCCATGAAGGGTTCCGTAGTAGCAAGCATAGATTAGGGATATAAATATATTGAGATTAGTAAGTAATATACACAAACAATAAAAATAACTTTGTTTTTCATAGTGTTTGTATGAATGGCAAAGTTATATTTGCGGTTCTTGAAAATGTAGGTACTATATCTCAAAAACTGCTAACTGTTTCTCATCCAAACCAATTTTCGTTGGAAGTTTTTGTTGAGTTCTACATTCTATATGTTTTTTTAGTTTTATCATCCTCTTATTTTAGAAGTTATAGGGGGGGGGGGGGCATTTTATCACTTTGGAAGTGTCTCTCGTGCAAACTGTTCAGTTTAGAAAAAAATGATATTAGTAACCCCAATATATTTTTTAAAGACCTATCCATAGATACACCACACGTATGGGTTTGGTGAAAAAAAAATTGAGTTTTAATTCTAAGTATGGGGGGCACCCCCAAAATTTGTTTTGTTTTTGTGTGAAAATCCTAATGCGGTTCACATAATACATCTACCTACCAAGTTGCAACAGGATAGCTCTTATACTTTCGACAAAAAGTGGCTGTGACATACGGACGGACAGACAGACAGACAAGTCGAATCTATAAGGGTCCCGTTTTTGCCATTTGGCTACGGAACCCTAAAAATAGGATCCTACAAAAATATTTTTGAATTCGAAGCAGAATTTCCTGAAATTAGGGCCTTCAACCAAACGTACAGACAAACTCCTCAGCTTTATAACCTTAGTATAGATAGGTTTGGGCAAATCGTTTTATTAGCCTATGAACAATACTATGCTTTATTTATTGCAGCGTTTTCGCCACAGCAGACAATTACGATACAGGTGGTTCTTGTAACAATTTGCCACTATCTAATGCAAGATGGCAGTTGGCTTGCCACCTAAATACTACTTATTTGTCGCACTGTGGGACCGAGTTACCGTACTTACTAAGACTTTAGACATTGCATCGGCTCTGCTCTGTCAACGGACAAGTCCGTAAAGTTAGTGAAGCACCACAGTTAGATATTGCCACAATACCATGTTGACACGCTTCACGCTTGTTGGTATGCTTATTTTATCCAGGTAATACGCCCTAGTTGACAAAAAAGGCTCCGTCGCTTATCTGGGACTGATTTCCAAGGGGAAGAAAAAAAATAACAGGCCAAATGGAAATTTCATCTGTTATTTTATTAATGAGCGCGCGCGTTGGTATTGTGAGCCATCAGATGGTTTCAACTCCTGCCAGGCCTGCCTTTGGATGAGTGATCATGGTTAAGTAAAACATGTCTAGGTCTTCTTTGGATGGGTTGCCAAAGTTATGCAACACTTGCCGAAATCAGTCTGAAAAGTATATTATGTCAAAGTCGCAGTCGTAAAAATCGTATTGCTTATTAGTCTTATTACCAAGGTATTTATGTCAGATGTTACACATCATTAGCAACTGCTGTAAGACTCGTTCGTTTTTTTTATTGCAGAAACTATGACCTGCTTCCACGATGCGCTAAACGCGTGCATTCCGCTATGCCGCGCCCTTCTGTAAACCACAATGTTGTTTATATTTGCCCATACTAGAACTTCAATAAGTAATCGTGTACTTTCTGAGCTAGATACTATGAATAAGGTAATTAAAAGGGTCATCACGACAAGGGTTTTCCAAGGATCAGCTTCCAGTCTAATCAAATAAATATATGTGTGTATAAACATACTTACTAATACCTACTTATAATACTGCTGAATACCGCATTCGATTACTAGCTAATGGCAATTGGTCCTTTCAATGATTTTTTTTTGTATTTAATTGAAAGATCATATATTTGTTTCTTAACAAACTGTTTTAGTTTTTTTTCATTATTGCTCTAATTAAGAAGTTATATTAAATTCAAAATCATTATTTGAACTCCGAGCCGAAAACACGCCGACCAGTGCCCAACGAGGCGGTGTGACGTCACTTTATCAGTTTATACATATACATCGATAGTACGTTCAAACTTTGAAATTAGAAGCCAGTTGACACAGTGCTAAGGAAATTCTTTGTCATAGTGATGTCACATCCGAGGCGAGCAATTGAAGCGCGTTTGTGTTCACGTCAATTTTGTTCGAATTTTATCACTTTTAAATTGGTCATAATTAATTATTAAAAAAGAATTAAGATTTTTTTTCTTCCTTATATGTTCTTATTTGTGGTGAATTTATTAATTAGGTATGTAAAAAAAAACATTTTTTTCTAAATTGAAATACCTAATTGTAATAGTATCTACTTTCAATAGATTTTCTCACAGCCACAAGATATAAAACAACTTTAAAACAAAACAAAAAAAAAACTTTAAAACTAACAAAACAAGCTGTATCACATATACTTAAAAGTTAGACTGCGATTGGAAACAAAAAAATAACCTCCATTTTATTTTAAACTTTATTTTTTGTGGTCTAACAGTTTGTAATCCTACAACTTTTAATTCAGTTTTCAATCAATCCTGATACTTATATGTATTAGGTACGTTTCTATACTAAGTAATATTATATAGCTGAAGAGTTTATTTTTTTAAGCTATTGCATAGCTTTTATCGCGGGCTCTGAGCGCGGCGCGGCCGGCGGCAGGGTGACCGAATCAAAAAAATTCCAAAAACCTAACGAAAATACCCGACACCAGGCATCGTCTAACATCGTTTCAGTTCGGGAGACTTCGGCAATCATAAAAATACCCGTCATAAAAACCATTTACTTGTTTTACTGATTCTAAGCGGCCAGCTACCTACAAAAGGATTTTTCACAATGAAACCTACATTTATAAAATTACAACAAAAAAGTTCTTTATTACAGTAGTGCACCAAAAATATTTTAAATAAATTATATCCTCGTTAAATATACGCGGTAGGCGATTTTATTCTTTTAAAATAAAAAAAAATGTTATGCTATAGCTTCACCGCGGTAGTATCCGAGTGCCACATGTATTTTTTTATTTAGGGGTTTTTATCTAAGATATGACAACCCCATCATACCCTTTTACAAAATTTCGTCTTAAATGTGTCTTATAAACTAATTTACAACAAGGAAAGTGAATTATTCAGGAAGTACTTACCTACACTTGTCATCGCTTCACTTTTTTTGGCTGAACGCGCTAATCTCAGGAACTACAGGTTCGAATTGAAAAAAATCTTTACGTGTTGGATAGTCCGTTTATCGAGGAAGGTTATCTAAGAAACAACTCGCTACGACCAATAAGAGCCGAGAAGCGACGGTGAAATCACGGAGAACAACATTTCAGATAATAATCTCCTTTATATACTAACTAATACATAGTTTGTCTATGAACTCTCGATAGATGAACTTCCTCAGATGAATTAGGAGCTGTCAATCATGATCACGTTTGAATGATTTTATCGAATCTATCTTCTCTATAAAGGTCAAGTATGTTTGCGGAACTTCGAATGTAAATGTCATAATCAGCATGAATATTTTGTTTCTCTTTTACAAAAAAAAATACTAAGTGGACGGCCAAATATCGTGATTGCTACTCTCATTAGCAAAACTTGTCGCTATTTGTTACTTTAAAATATGTTTTTGAATTGCAGAATGTTACAAAAATGTACACTAATTACTGTATATTACAACCTACATAAATATAGCTCCACGAAGGCATTTCTTCGTCAACAATGTTTGCAACTGTAGTGCTGAGCCAGACAGTTCTTGCAACAATCTTTGCGCAAGATTGCAAAAAGTTCAACAACTATTTGCTTTCAAGAGAACCTTGCCAATACTTTATAGGCGTCTGAAGTTCTTTTATCTGTGCAACAATAGCACTTTTGTACTCTACGGTGCACATATATTACGTATATTGTATTCTCAGAGAAGCCGCGTCTAGTCAATATATACTATTCAATGTTTGCCCACCCGCTTCGACTTACACGCAATTTTCTTTTGGATCTTCTCAAATAAATTCAACCAGTATCGAGATTCGTGAGATGAGACGGCATCTTTTGAATGAATATTAGAACGAAAGCCAGCGTCTAGCTTCTACTTTTTTTAGGGTTCCGTATGAAGTATCCAAGGGGTAAAACAGGACCGTGTTATTAAGATTCCACTGTCCGTCTGTCTGTCTATCAGTGAGTCTGTCACCAGGTTGTATTCCATGAACCGTGATAGTTAGACAGTTGAAATTCTCACCGATGATGTATTTCTGTTACCGCTATACCAAAAAAAAGAAAAATAGAATATAATAAATATTTAAGGGGCCTCCCGTACAAAAAACGTGATTAATTTGCTCATTTTTGCTCGATATTTATAACGGCAATAGTTAGACTCTTGAAATATTTACAGAATATTGAGGTATTATAATCACTTTAAATTAAATAAAACAAATATTCCAAGATAAAAATTTGATACCTATTTTTGTCGTTTTTATTGATATTGCTACGGAACCTTTTGTGCGCGTGTTTGACTCGCTCTTGGCCGGATTTTTTTATATTGCCAACGTGAGGAAAAAAACCTTACAAACGCGACTCGAATTGAAAATGGACTAAGACTAGAGACAAATCTCCTTACGAGACGCTATCTTTCATAGAGCTCACGGATTTCAATTCAGAGGTAATTGGATGTGCTTTATTTAATGACCTCATCTAAAGTTTGAGTCTTGATAACTGGTAGTTAGCAAATTAACGTATTACGGATGGAATGAGTGAACATCCTAACTAGTACAAATTCACAAGGCTTCAGAATCAAGCTCAGTACTGGTCAAATTGAACTTATCACGTTTTTCTTTTTATGTAACAGCATCAAATGAGTCCTCCCAGCCAGAAAGAGACAAGAGGGACTGTCAGACTTGGACTGACTAAAATCCACGTTGATCCGTCAACAGCCCTTTGCGTTCCAGGGTCACGGTTACCTGATCAGACAGGCTCGCGACCCTGGCAGGCTTTGGCCCTCTAAGGGGAGCCCCCTCTGCTGGCAGCTCTTTGATGCGGGCGTGGAAAACGGCGAGTAACCCATTACTCACCGTCCGCATGCCATGCCCGCGCAACTTACCACGTTAAAACTTGCACAGAAAAAGGATATTTATATTTATTCCGACACAAAAGGTAGCTCCCACGAGATCTATATTCCATATTTCATCCTGTAATAGAATATTATTTCTCTTTGTTACTCAATCATGTCTCTGTGGATCGATAATTTTGTCGAAAGAAAATGTTATTACAAAGTTAGAGAGTTTTCCGAAGACATGTTTGTAGTGGCGGAGAAAGTTTAATTCGGTGTTAGATTGTACGTTAGTTCTTCGTGAAACTTGTTCGTGTGGATAGCTGATGAGACTGCATTGTTGCGTGTTTTATGGCACAACAGCTATGTTATTCTCAACAAACACAATAGGGGATTTTACAAAAAAAAAATGTCCGAAGATAGATTAAAAAAAAAAATCAAAGCAATTTCAAGTAGGCCAGTTTTACAGGCACTTTTGAATTGTCATAGACAAATAAAAGAATATAATTAAACATTAAAAAGTTATGGTGCTACAGTCCCAGTCACAAGACATAAAAACTGTGAAAGTACCGTAGATGCCCGTTCCAAGAAGTAGATCTCTATGGAGAAGAACGGGAAAGAAACTCCATGGACACTCTTTTAGATCGCCAGAATTATTACAGAACCTTTGTTACATCATTCATTTTGAGGTGGTACATTATGTGAGAACGATGTAGCAAGTTTTTTAATTAAAAGTGTCCATAGTAACAATTAAAACAAAGACAATTTAAAAACAAAATTATCAATTATTATTAAAATAAACCGTGGCAGCTAAGAGATGACCAGTCAGATTATAATTATCGAAAAATATTTGACCAGTATTTTTTTTTGTTAGGTAAATAAAAAATGACGAAGATACACGACGCTTAGAATCACAAAACGTCACACGGTCGGTATAATTTTACAGGTGGTATAACGTCACAACGTCACCCCCGAATTTCGAAGCGTTTTATCTTTAAAAATACAAAAAATATGTGCTTATTACTCGTATTTCTCAATACCTACTCTAACTAATGGACTCAAATGATTTTCAATTTATTTATTCTGTAAACTAAGTTACTTTAACTAACTACTTTACTTTACTTACTTTTACTTTTAGCAAAATGTCAATAAGATCGTGTTGGAATGACAAATTAATAAAAATAACAGACTTGGGCCCCAAATCACATGATCTGATGCTCTCAGGTTCTAAGCCAGTGGTGTCTAAAGTTGGCGCGGCTTGAAACTCACAGCTGGTCAATTAAACTTCGTCAATATTATGCGGCCGAGCTCTGGCTATACTTCGCTGTTACAATGCATTGCTATCAGATCGCAACTTTAATTGATTATAGTTTAACATCTACTTTTAATGGAATTTGATGAGGTTTTACAGATAGGACATCAGTTAATTAAAAGCTTACGAAGGTATTGTTTTATTTTCCAAGTTAAAACATTAATCACTTTTATGTAGGTACTTTAATTTTTTTTCAACGTTGCTCCATACTAGGAATTTCTCTTGTATCGTGGGTGCATTTACAAACATAAAAACACATATACACAAACACCCAGACCGGGAACAACTAATTTTAGGTCATACCTACAAAAAAATCAAAGTTACATTACCGGTTTTGAATCAAGAAAACTTTTCTACTTGCTAGTACAAATCTCAAATTTTGAAAGCGGGTCCAAACGACCAATTCAAAAAAGCAATAGGTCGTTTGGACCCGCGGGTCCCGCCTGAGCGGGATCAAACGACCAAAGAGCCAAATATTCATTCCGTGCGGAAAATTTTAACCAAATCTGTGCCGTAGTTTTTGAGTGATCGTAGGTCTTTGTAACTCTTGTTAACAAACATCCATCCATCCATCCAAACAAACTTTCACGTCTAGAGTATAAGTAAGAAGTAAGACAGTGAGAAGTAAGATAAGAAGTAAGGTTAAGTAGTGAATAAGTATTTTATTTATGAAATATGGAAGAATGAGGTCTTCTGGCACAGGTATCTTCATACTTAAAAGAAGATCTCTACAATGTTTTTGTTAAAACCTGTTGATTTATGAAATAAAAATTTACTATTATTAAGATTGGAAAACAACTCTTTGTAACATCATGGTATCACTGTAAAAGATATTTAAAATGGACGAGCGCAAACTATCAACGTTACCCACTTTAATGCGTCTATCGTTTCTCGAGAAAACTCAATTTAGCGCTTCTGCCTACTTTGTGAGAAATGTAACTTGATGATACTCATTTTCTATAATAATAGTGTTTAGATGAAAACAGATTGGAAAAGATCCTCTTATAGTCATCAAGTGCATCGTAAATACCTATGAGGAATTGTTTTTAATTTCGGATAATTTATTTCTGTTGCTGCTGTAAGAAGAAAACCTAAAAATTTAATAAAATAATTATTGAAGGGGACTCCCATACAATACCTATTTCGCGAGTCTGGCTCGCGTTTGCGCGTTTTTTTTTCTTTTTTAATCTACTACAGACTAGCCGAAAATTCACTCTGATGGTACCTCTAAAGGATGATGCTAGAGTTTGTGTGAAATCTGGTTCCACCCTCCAATAGCAACATGCAATACTGCTGGTATTTTTAAGCTAAACAAAAAATACTATGGCACCAAGTCTGAAATATTACTCCGTTCTGAGATATGTTTGATTTAATATGGCAGTTTAAGATATAACCAAATAATGTTTTTTTCATAACATATTACATTTTGGTGCAGAGGAGGAGGAGAAGCTAGGTTTTAAATAATAACAGCCGCACAGGTCGATTTTCCATGTCAAGCAGCGCTTGCCGAGGACGGTTAATGGATGGGTGACCACTGACCATCTATCCGAGTTTCCGCCGTGCCTCAGAAAATACTTAAAAGCCGTTGATTACGGCTCCCCGGTAGACTTTGACCCTCCAAAATTAAAAAAAATTACGGACCCCTCCCGTCATTTTCTTTTAATTTTTAACATTAACAAATTAATTATGAGTTCTCCTGTCCAACGTCACATGAAGAGGCTTCCGGCGACTGGGACCGCAATAAACTGACACCGCGGTCGCAGTTGCCGGATGCATTTAATTTTAATATTTGTATTCCGTCGACTGGGACCGATCCATAAATTGAACCAGTACGGTACAGTCAGACGAAAAATGTCTATGGAAATTGTCTTGTTCATTACAAACCAGGAAAGTAATAGGCTACCATAGGTTCAAAGTGGTCTGTATTAAAATCATTCTCGGCAGGAATAGGTTACCTGGAATTGTCTTGTATCGACTCAGAAATATTTAAATAAATACCACTTTGAACTTATGCTAGCCTAGTACTTTTGCTGGTTAGTCAATGAAAAAGGCAAATTCATGCTTAGAATTATTTAAGTAAATACCTATCCTGATCTCATGCTAGCCTAGTACTTTCTTTTTGGACAATTGGGATTTTGTTCTCCTAAAAACTCCACACTGGCGACAAACGGGAAAAATATTCCCTTTAGTCACCAGTGAGAAAATAAGAAGCTAAGAAAAAGTACTAGGCTAGCATGAGTTCAAGATGGGTCTTTACTTAAATAATTCTAAGTAGAAAGTTTCCTGAAACTGTCTTTTTCATTGACTTACCAGCAAAAGTACTAGGCTAGCATAAGTTCAAAGTGGTATATATTTTAATATTTCTGGGTTGATACAAGACAATTTCAGGTAAACTATTCTTACCGAAAATTATTTTAATACATACCACTTTGAACCTATGCTAGCCTATTACTTTTCCTGGTTTATATTGAACAAGACAATTTCCATAGACTTTTTCGTCTGACTGTACCGTTCTGGTATGAACAATAGATTTTTTTATTCATTTATGAATCGGTCCCAGTCGACGGAATACAAATATTAAAATTAAATGCATCCGGCAACTGGGACCGCGGTGTCAGTTTATTGCGGTCCCAGTCGCCGGAAGCCTCCACATGAAATGCCAATTCAGTTAAATGTAATTGTAATCTCGTCGATCGCCGCCCGTCACGCATTCGTCGAAAACAATACGTCTGACAGAATAAAATAAAGGTTCCCGTAAAAACAAATATAAATTTTTATCCGATAAAGGAGGGTTTTACTGGTTCAGATGATGAAAAGGATGTTACCTAACAAGAAACTGACTTGAAAACTTTAAAGCAACCACGAAGATGTGTTTCTCGTCTCGTCACTCGTGCTTCTACCGGCGCATGCTTCTCCCGCCGCTGCTTCTCCCGCCTTTGCTTCTCCCGGCGAATGATTCGCCCGCCTTTGCTTCTCCCGCCGTTGCTTCTCCCGCCGTTGCTTCTCCCGCCTTTGCTTCTCCCGCCATTGGTTCTCCCAGCGCATGCTTCTTCCGCCTTTGCTTGTTCCGGCGAGCTTCTCTCGCAGTTGCTTCTCCCGGTGTTTATTCTCCCGCCTTTGCTTCTCCCGCCTTTGCTTCTCTCACCTTTGCTTCTCCCTGCGCTTGCTTCTCCCTATGTTCTCTTCTCCCGCCATTGTTTCTCCCTGCGTTGCTTCTCCCGCCTCTGCTTCTCCCGTGTTTTCTGAGGCACGGAGGAAACTCGGATAGATGGTCACCCATCCATAAACCGACCTCGGCAAGCGCGGTTTGACATGGAAGATGGACCTGTGCGGCTGATATTATTTAGAACCGATCTTTTCCTCCCCCTCCTTTGCACCAAAATGTAATATGTTACGAAAAAACATTTGGGTATATCTTAAACTGCCACATTAAATCAAAGATATCTCAGAACGGACTAATATTTTCAGACTTGGTGCCATTATATTTTTGTTTAACTTAAAAATACCTAGCCAATGACGTATTACATGTTGCTATTGGAGGGTGGGACCAAAATTTGCGTCATCCTTTCTAAATATGTATATTCAAGGGAAGAATTAGAAACATGGCGAGTAAAACATCTTGATTACACACGAAAACCTCTTCCGTTTCAACGTCGGCCCTAAACCCAAATTAATATTTTATATTTCAAAGGATCTCGAGCTTAACGGGGAAATCTCGAATTGATTAACATCCAATCAAAGGAGAACGTTGAATTATACACTAAAAGTGGCGAGGTATGTCATTTAACCGTATCGGGCGTTCTCATTTCAAAAAAAAAAGGAGCCTGGCTAAACCCGGGTCGGATTTTCCAATTCATATCATTTGGAATTTTTCCGAGCCGCGTATCTATACCGTGCGGCACGAATTTTTATTTCATTTACTTCCTACTAACAAAACGAATGCATGGTCCTGTGAGCACTAATGAACCTGCCTTCAGAGCATTCAGCCGACTGAAATGCGCGCCTACAAAGATACATTTGCGACCTAATAAGCACCTGTGCTATTCCAATTTCCACCTACCGTCGTCGTGTTTAGAACTTTCAGGTTTGGCTCTTTGTGTTTTCCAGGTGTAATAGGATGTTTGCAGGGGTAAAAGGGGAGATTATCGGGTAGCACGGACGTTTCCATAACAGCGCCCCAGTGAGTGCGGTATGTAGCCGCCTCTAAAGTGAAAGCCGTTAATTATAATGAGACAAAAAATTAAGGAAAGAGATTCAGAGGAGTTTTTTAATTAGGTTCTGTTCACAGAGACTGGGAATACAAATTAACTTGGTGATATTGTGCTTTAACGTCCCATTACCGAGGGTAAAGTCTGCCGTGAGGTTAATGGTTGTAGCTGTACAGAATACATACGAGTATGTACGAGTACCTAGTTTTGTTGACTACCTACATTTTTATATCATTAGAGTTGAAAATCATAAAATGAGTTCTTCGTACTCGGAGGGGACGGACTGTGAGACTCATACTGATTAAAAAAAACCGGCCAAGTGCGAGTTGGACTCGGCCATGAAGGGTTCCGTAGTAGCAAGCATAGATTAGGGATATAATTTTATTGAGATTAGTAAGTAATATACACAAACAATAAAAATAACTTTGTTTTTCATAGTGTTTGTATGAACGGCAAAGTTATATTTGCGGTTTTTGAAAATTTACTATATCTCAAAAACTGCTAACTGTATCTCATCCAAACCAATTTTCGTTGGAAGTTTTTGTTGAGGTCTACACTATATATATTTTTTAGTTTTATCATTCTCTTATTTTAGAAGTTACAGGGGGGGGACACATTTTACCATTTTGGAAGTGTCTCTCGCACAAACTGTTCGGTTTAGAAAAAAAATTTATTAGTAACTTTAATAAAGTAGATATCATTAAGTAATTTTTAAAGACCTATCCATAGATACCCACATGTATGGGTTTGGTGATAAAAATATTTTTGACTTTCAATTCTAAGTATGGGGGGCACCCCCAAAATTTGTTTTGTTTTTATTTTTGTATGAAAATCCTAATGCGGTTCACATAATACATCATCCTACCAAGTTTCAACAGGATAGCTCTTATACTTTCGATAAAAAGTGGCTGTGACATACGGACGGACAGACAGACAGATATGACGAATCTATAAGGGTTCCGTTTTTGCCATTTGGCTACGGAACCCCAAAAACCAACCTGTTCCTTCAATTGCCCTTTATGTTCGAGGGTCGCGGTAACCATTTATGGCATTTCCGCATCCTGGGCGTTGTGTTCTTAAAAATTAAACGACAAACCCGGAACAACTAGGTACTTGTAGGCCATACTTAAAATTTGTGCTGTATGGGCATCAAACCCGTGACACGCAGCGCCACAGTCGTTCACTCAGCCAGTGAATTAAAAACTTGCAGATAGAGCTAGTGCAACCCCTTTTTTGTCTTTTCCGACTGAAATAAGTTCAGGATATTTTCCTTGAAATGTAATAAATTAATATTGTTTTCATTTAATTTCAGGTACGTATCGCATATATGACGACGTCAATCGAGACAGACTTCACGAGCTTTAAATAACAGGTACCAGCGAAAACTATGATTTTCTTAGATAACGGCTCATAATTTAAAATTATTTTCAGCTAATTACATAAAATGAAACTATTTACATAATAAACATATGTAGGTACGTGTAATTAAGATTTAATTTCGCTCTGCGACCAAATTGCACCTAAGCACTCTCATTAGTGCAAACCGCTATTAATTTAATTTTAATACTCGTATATGCATGCAATTATGTTATAATTTAGGGTGCGACCAAATACTCGTAATTACATAAAACGGGAAAAGTGAAATATTAGGTGAATATTAAAGTGAAAATACTAGGTTCATACCTTGCTTCAACATGCCATTTTAGCAGAAAGGATAAGGTAACGAGGCGCCATCGACTAGGGCCTGGTTCTTGATCGGACGGTAAGCTACTATAGGGAGAGAGAAATCATTTGATGATTTTAACACATTAAAAAAAGGTGGCAGTACTCATTTGATGATTATACCACCAAAAAAAGGCTATAATGTATAGAAAGTAAAATTTCTTTTTGGGAAATATCCACACTATTCCCAAACCACTGCCACTCCTGAAAGCCAGAATCAACAGTGAATCAACACCAGAAAAGCGCCGACAATGAAGCACGACGTGTCCCGGAGATTGAATTTACCTGTCTTGGATCCTGCAAAGAAATTAATCAGAAAATAATAGTGGAGGAGTAGGAAAAAATACGTTTCCACTAGCCTCCATGATAAGCAGGAGACAGAACAAAAGAAGGCCAATAGGCACATAGGTACATTACAACTGGGAGAAGCCCGGTTGCCAAGCACCACGGCAAAAAATTACTACTAATATTAATGGGTCCTAAATTATAAAAGAAAGTAACATGTGGTACGTAGATTGTGCTACTGAGATTATTCTAATCGAAAAACCCAACAACACGTTTACCTACCCAAGATCTACAAACATTATAAATCAGGCAACACCTCTATGCAAAAACTACAACACACCCGATTGATCGCCATTGTATGCTGCCGAGCAGTTAGCCTGGTTTACGAGCCTTCGCCTCAACGCTCGGCCAACAGATAAAGTTTACGAGGCCGTGTTGAATAACCTCATGAAACTGCCCTAAACTAACCACAGCCGACATTACAGCATCGATAAAACTATCTGCTAATGTCTTGTAGTGTGTTGTGTGGGGTTTTTTGTTTTGATGTTATTGTTTTCCGGGTTTTTTGCATGGTAATTATGGTAGGAGTAATAAAAGATAGAATTTGTAAGCTACTGTAAATAAAGGTTATCTGCCCAAGGTAAATTCAAAATGTAAAATGGTGGAAAGATCTTAGCGTAAAATGGTGGAATTCAGTCACGATTCCGACCAGTTCCTGAGATTAGCGCGTTCAACCAAAGAAACAAACAAACTCTTCTATTTTATAATATTAGTATAGATAGTTTGGATATTCCCAAAACAAAATAAAAATAAATCTGCATGGTTGGCGCGCGAGACCGCGACAGGAGTCCGCGACAGGAGACCGCGACACTTGTCATTACCTAATGTTACGCGCGCGAACCGGCACCTTGCCTAATGTTAAGTAGTGTCGCGGTCTCCTGTCGCTGTTTTGTGTCGCGGTCTCGCGCGCGAACCGGCACCTTAAGCCCCCACAGATTTGGTTCTCACTATGTATAAGGTGTGCGGCTGAACATTCACAGTTTCTACAAAGCTTTTTCCCTCTACCCTTAACAGCCAATCTTATGTTAACCTCAAAAACAAAGGATCCAATACGAAAGTAAAAATAAAGTAAAGTATTAACTTGTAAATACATACTAACTGGAACAAGGGGAAATTATGCGCTCGTTTCAGTTTTAAAATATGCATCAAACAATACATTTTTAGCATTCAGGTAAATTCTACAAAAGGTAAAATATTCGCGTCATAATATTTACCTTGTACGGAATTCAAGCCTTAAAACATATATTTAAATCTGTTATTAGCATAAGGCCCGAGGCACCCACCGCCCCTGTCGAATGCGCTCTCCACTGCAACAGGGTTGCCACTGCGAAAAACTAAAAAGCTGGACGGACGGCTTATGAATTTTGCCGAACATTTTTCTTTGATGCTGCATGCCTTCCGACAGTTTTTGGAAGCGAAAATATGGCAAATAACTGACGTGTTTATTAACTTTGGGTTCTCGGAAATCATGTTCGGGATATCAAAGCAAAAATTCGTATTTCGCTGCCTGAAAAATGGCCTTAAAATGCAAGAGAATGGCATGTAGCAATCATGTTTCAATTTTTTTTTTCAAAGACTCGCAATATTTTGACGTTTCTAAAAATTAAGATAACTTTTGGTACCTAGTAGTCGCGATATGACATTTGCGAAGTCCATCACTTCGTCCACATGAGCTTCGTCTTCCTGTGAACAACACTTTCGCTTTCTAATCGCGCGGGGTGACATGTCGCGGTCCATTCGAAGTATTTTTAGAGTGGAAATTAGCTTGGCTCGTTGTCGCAGCGCGATTAATCGCGTGTGTCTGCAGGGGGCTTAAAGTGTTGTTCACAGGAAGACGAAGCTCATGTGGACGAAGTGATGGACTTCGCAAATGTCATATCGCGACTACTACCAAAAGTTATCTTAATTGTTAATGGCTTTAGCATATTGCGGTTTCTTGAAAAACTTAATAGGTAACTTATAAGTTACATACTCAGCAGATACCTGCCTTGACAGTATATCTAGTCTAAATAGACGCAATTGAATACCAGTGTATTACATAGAGCGACTATATCGTTCAAGGGTAATTCGATTTTATTGAAACGGATTGTAATGAAGAAAATTTTGTGTATGTTGCTTAATTACTACTTATTGTATGTTTAATGAATGAAGCTTGAGAATTTTGTAATATTTTTTTCAACACATTTGCTCGAAAATTGCGTTTACGAAGCCTGTATACATTGTTCGAAAGTTAATAATTACGCACCATACAATGGAACGTGCGGTAAAATAGGTACTCTCACCTAAGTACCTATTTTACGGCACGCCCCGCCCCGTTTTAATTTCCATTAAAAAAAATAAGAACTCCACCAAAGAGTTTCACATTATGAGAATAAACAACCTGACTGATCGAACCTCCTTGGAAGTGCTTTTGCTCAATACGTTGTCTCATTTTAATACTAAAGAGTAAATGAGACGAAAGATGTAGTTCTATTTTTCACCACGTGCATGTGGCGCCATTTGCAAATTCGCGCCATTTTCATATTAGAAACTTCTAAATAAAGTTTGTTTAATTACATATTGTACTGTTTTCTCGCAAATGTGTTGAAAAACATTGTATGACACACGTGCGGAAATTGGTATTTACAAACTCGTGACTATGGTAAGCCCTCGACTTCATCTCGGGCTTACATTCGTCTACTCGTTTGTAAAAACCAACTTACCGCACTAGTATCATAAATAACTATTTTTTATCTAGTTGCCATATTTTTGCATCATTCATTTGCATGTTGTAATTATCATGGACGCTTATTTAACTCTTGCACATTCCTAAGTAAATAATAATCTTAAGAAAATCACACAGTATCAAGATAATCACGATTACATTTTTTTAAATAATTTACAGTAAATTATTTTTGACTTATGTAAATATAATTTTCAAGTAACATGGTGGTTATTGTCCTATCTATACTTAGTCGAGTATCCTAAATGTTTGACAACCAGTCTTTCCAAGGGTTATCGTATTTACCAGGAACTGGATTATGGAAGACAAAATGATCCATGTAGATTTAAAAAAAGAATCGGTTTTTGTTTGTATTGATTAAAATCGAAAACCAATGATATATGAACTATAGATACGTTGTCCGCACTCTAAAATGGCAACAAAAAATGAAGCCAATTGGCCACATTGCCCGTAGTTGCGTCTCCCTTCCGCCGTACGGTGTCATATTTTCTTTCTCTTTCTTCACGCGTAAAAGTAGTTCTAGTATTGTCGCCGTTTTTAAGCGCCGCGATGTTCGTTCATGGCGTGTCTATATATGTATAATATTATACGTCATTGTCGAAAACTGTGAGTTTCCATAAAAAAACATTAACTTATAGAAAGAAAAATCGTTTAACGTAAAATACGAAAAACACATGAATGCCAAAACATCCGTTGAATTTTTTTTTTCACCGAAATATAATTCAAACAATGAATGCAAATGAATCCTTGAAGTTTGTTTTACTTTCATGAATAAAGTTGGTCGCATTATAAATACATAATGTGAGATAAATTCTCTCCACCTTAGTTGGGATTTAATGAAGAAGCGTGTTTTCTTCGACCTTCGAGATAAGAACATTGTTGGTGAACTGTGTAGATAGTTCAAAGTCTTATTTATTTACTTATTTAAGATTAACCAACATTTAATTTTGTATGCACTGCATGAATGACTAAATACAACAGACGGAACTAATTCTCGAAAGATATAGAAAATATGGCGAAATAAAAGTAGATAATGTATGTACAGTTTTTTCTTATTTTTGAATACTACTAGTTTTATTTATAAGAATCTGTTCCCCGTGGTTTCAGTCGCGCTGCTCGGCTTCTAGTGGTCGTAGCGTTATGTTATGAAACCTATAGCCTTCCTAGATTAATGGACTATCCAATACAAATATATTTTCGAACCAGTAGTTCCCGAGATCAGTGCGTTCAACCAAACAAAGAAACTCTTCAGTTTTAAAATATTAGTATAGAAGTATACATAGACCTGTAGTATTGTATGGATCTGAATGCTGGGCTGTGAAAAAGATGGATGAGAAACGATTGCATGTAGCGGAGATGAGGATGTTGAGATGGATGTGTGGAGTGACAAGAATGGATAAAGTAAGGAATGAGTTTATAAGGGGAAGTTTGAAAGTGGCGCCTGTTACAGAAAAAATGAAAGGGAATCGTCTATCTTGGTATGGACATGTGATGAGGAGGGATGACACCCATGTGACTAAGAGAGTGATGACAGTGGCGGTTCCTTCATACAAGCCCAAAAGCCCGGCATGCCTTATTAAAAATGCTCGACAGAGAATCATAATCAAACCCGAACTATTTAAAAGTTCGCGCGCTTAATTGTTATCAAAATAACACAAACTATCCACGCCACACACTTTACATCGCAATTGTTCGCGCGCAGTTTCGTATTTGCAACATCTATATATAGCTATCTCGCTTACACGTACCGGCTTTTACCGGGCTTTCAAATACTATCTCTGTCCCTTTCGCGCCTAAAGCGTTGTGCCGTATAACGAGTTAGAACCTTGTGCGTCTACAAATCGATCAGTATGTAAGATTTAAGCCGTGCATGCGTATGAAGTTGCACGCGTATGCGTGACCTTTAGCTCACTTCAGCTTTGTTGTTAAAGTTTTTTGTGTGTTTTGTTAGATTTTCTCAGTGATACAATTGTTTTGGTGACTTACCTGCAACAATGGAGGTAATTGTACCTTGTGAGGATTTAAAATGCGTTCAAGTTTTGATTGGCGAAGATAAGGTAAAATCTTTAAACTTTGCTCAGAAAAAAAAAAACAGTTTATTTCTTCCCGACGCCGACGCCTAATCTGTGTATTTCTCAGACTAGTAAATCGCATAAAAGAATATTTCATATGTGTATAAATCATGCAATAGAATTCAAGAGGTTAGTTTATTTTTTTCAGCCCTTCAGGCTTTGTGTAATTTTTTTAGTACCTAATAGTACAAAACGAGCTGCTTTTTACGATACTCATTGCAGCAAAAAATTCGTTGGACATAATTACATGTCGCGAGTCGTAAACACGGTTTTTAAACAAAAAAGTAAACTTATTGAATTGTTTTCTGATCTGTGCGACAACCCACAGAACTGGGACGGGGATACGATTTTAGCTATTGAAAAACAGTAATTGTTGGTAGAATTAAAACGATCACCAACATTTTACTCTGATGTAATTAAATCATTTCTTAAGAAAGATAGACGATTCCAATTAGAATATAAATAATTTATTTAAATTCCTTATTACATTCTATCTAGCTATTTTTTAACTTTCGTTTTGTAACTTTCTGTTTTGTTTTTTTTTTGTCTGTAACCTGTTAGTCCTGTTACAAAACAAGCAACTACTTACCATAACTTTGAATTCACTTTTAATTTATTGTACCTAACCAGTAGTTTATGAGAAAATTGCGATGATACATACGTAGGTACCTACATACTCAGTCGAAAACTGAACTTTCTTTTTTTGAAATCGGTTTAAATTTTATTGGGCTTGCCTTATTTTGAAACCCTAGGCCCGCCACTGAGTGATGAGTATGAATGTTGATGGATGGAGAGGAAGAGGAAGGCCAAAGAAAAGATGAATGGATTGTCTAAGGAATGATATGAAAGAAAAAGGAGTAAATGATACTGTGACGACTGATAGGGGAGAATGGAAGAAGAAAACGTGTTGCGCCGACCCCAAGTAGAATGGGATAAGGGCAGGAAGAAGAAGAAGGAGTATAGAAGTATACATTTAGAGGTAATATGAGTACCTATATATTTCATAATCAAGAGAATTTGGCTTTAGGTGAAATTTTGATGTTGATGCAACATCAAAATTCAGGAAAACTGAAACTTAATTATTTAACTATATGCAAATGAGGCTTTATACCTTCCCTACTGCATCTTTTTAAAACTAATTCAACTCCCAAAGGACGGTGCGGCCATTTATCTGCAAAACACTTTACACAACTAAAACAATTAACAAAGCGTGTGAATGAAAAACTACACTAACAAAGTAAAATCAACGAGATAACACGAAGCTGAATGTTTCTACTTAAAGTTTTAAAAGTAAAATTCACTTCAAGTTCGTACTTCGAGGACAGCACGAGATACTAAAGAAAATGTATCTGACTAAAGTCGGTCCCACACCCGCGCCGCATGCATTTGTGTAATGAAAACCGCTCAGACGAGCAACAGGTATCAGTTAATGTCTCTGCTTTAAAAACGGTATAAGTAGCTTAAGTTTTTTTATTCTAAATCACATTTGTGGGGGCTAAACGCCGCCGTCGTCTACGCGCAACGCTCACGGCGTCATCCCGCTACACCTCTTTGCGCTTACATCGTCTCATTTCATATTCACATTAAACCACTCTTTATGCGATTCTGATCTTCATATCATATCAGTTTTTACATCAACGCGAAAACATATTCCTTTTATGATATCATTCTGTTGTAGGCACAATATACAGCAGCGAAGTATGGCAGTTTGAAATGGACCGTGTTAACTCTGTTGACAATAAAAATGATTTATTGTGCGCCGCGTCATGTGTCGTGTCCGGATAAAATCATTCATGCTCTTCTAACTCTTCCGTATTGCAGAGGCTGTGAGCTTTTGTTTAAAACGCTCTAAAGAGTTCTAAACGCTGCATTGTAGGCATGAAGCGATACATGCACAGATAACCTTCTAGATTCCGCTATTCCACATCCAAGGCAACCTATGAGCGTGAAAGGCAGTGCATTTACCAAAACTTAAGTTCTTCTTGTGCTGTCTACGTAGAACGTCTTCTATCTAATAAGTATTTATTACGGAACTGTTTGCGTCATTACGGCTTTAGGGTCTAGTCGACACTGAGGGGATCAAGCACGAACCTAAACTTAAGTAAAGGCACGGCGAGTGTCGCGCATAAAATGCCTTGTGTGCGGAGTCCAGAGGTGGTTATCAGTAGATACATGCGAGAAACAGTCCGTGAATTATGCCTTAGGCTCACATTTGCGTTACAAAACGATCCAACGATTTCCGAATAGTTCCGAAGCGTACAAGATAGATTGATCGCTCGACAGCAGCACTAGAAATAAATTGTATAACAGAGGAACATCTCGCAGAGATCACAAAAGGCTGCAAAATCAATTCGGCTGGCGACGCATGTACTTGGCAATATTTCAAATTCTCTTTGATGCAATACTTCCCTTCCCCTCTTTTCTCCGCATTACGTAACCGAGGGAATATGCTATCCGCATTTTGTTAAGTTGACATCTCAAGAAATTTGATACTAAATGGTTTTTGGAATGTACACACACTGAACGCTGATATGTTTTCCGTTTCGTGCGGTAAATATTTCGCTTTAAAATGTCTTTGGCGTGGACTTGAACTTCCAAACTATTTTGGACCCTGTTTCCAGTTTAGCGAATGCAGCTGAAATTGATAATTTTGCATGGACCGACTGTCTATCTAACGTACACGACTATCTACTAGGTAGTTCTTAATTAGATCCCTTTTTTGTCGTAGTCAAATCCAATCCAATGAGTCCTGGATGGTGTACGGCATGACGTATTGTGAATTTTAAAAACGTATCTTCATCAATTTTAGTTTACGTAATAAAAGAAACAAAAATGGGAATCATTTTTTAAGCAATTGCATAGCTTTTATCGCAGGCTCTGAGCGCGGCGCGGCGCGGCGACCGAATCAAGAAATTCCCAAAAACCAAAGGAAATTATCTGATACCATGCATCGTCTAACGTCGTTTCAGTTCGGGAGACATCAGCAAAGATAAAGGTACGGAGAGACGTGCTCATAAAGGTACGGACATACATGCTCATTACTAGCACGAAAGCATGCTTTTATTGAGCAAGGGGCAATTTTATTGAGGGAGAAGGAGAGGGAGAGGGAGAGAGAGAGGGAGAGAGAGAGGGAGGGGGAGAGGGAGAGGGAGGAGGAGGAGAACGTTTCTTGACGTTTCACCTGATTGACGTGGCTGACCATAGCCTAATTAGTACCTACAGTAATAAATATAATATATAAATAATTATAATTGCATAAGTTGATAAAAAATGCTATGCAATAGCTTTACCGCGGCAGTCCCCGAGTGCCACACGTATTTTTTTATAATCATTATGTGACGGACAAATTATTTTTTTTAGTACTCATACCTCTGTAGATATAAAATCCGCAACTCAGAATTATTTCCAACTATTGCACATAATAATTTTTCGTAAATCCATACCTTAAAGTTAAAATAATATAATGAAGATCCATTCATCAAGTTTAACGATAATAACCAATAACCATAAGTCAAATTAACCTGAAATATTGAAATAATATTATCCGTGAAATTAAATTCAACAGATTATGTTAATGGCGCGGATGTGAGCGAAATTATTGCATTCCGAATTAAATTTTGTGAATTTTAAATGAGTAATTCACTGGAGGAATAGCAGAGAGATTCAAATTGAAGGGTTTTTGGCTAAATGACTGTTTTAATTCTGCTGAAGAAACTTTGGAAGGAAGACAATTTCTTGCCTTAGAGTTGAGTCTCGTTCATTAGGAAGCGTCTTACAAGGCATATTTTAACTGTTGATGTCTTCCTTTGGTTTGCAGCTTTTGGTTTTTACTGTTGAATGAACACCTAAACTGAAGCACGATTTTCACCTACTGAACTGAAGGAACTTTGAAGTTAATTTGATGAAAAAAAAAAACGATTTTCCATAAAATAAACGCTGTAAATACTTTAAGTAAGTGAATAACAGAAAACTTGTGATAAGGCCTGTAAAGTTTCCAAATGTATTCTATAGTTGGTGCCAGTTAAGATGTCAATAGCGGACATTGACCCCTACCTAATAAGTCCTCGTATAATGACATAAGATCAAAATTAGCATTTTTATAAAATGCCGAATAAATTAGTAAGTATATTTAAGGATATAAGTATCTAAGTATTCATAAGATATCAAAATGGTAAAAATGTTTCACCTATACCTAAGATTTTATATTATTTTTATCTTTAAGACTCACAAGTAAACACTATCATATCACAGAAAATGCTAATTCTGATCTTATGTCATTATACGAGGACTTATTAGGTAAAGGTCAATGACCGCTATTGATAACTGGCACCAACTATATTTAACGTGTCTGACTTTTGGGTTCAAATACCTATCGCAGCAGCCTATTGAAGTAACTGCTGGATATAGGCTCTCCAGATTCTCTACACACGATTTACACACATCTCACAATCACAATCACATAACAATCTTCAGTTTCAATGTATTACATTTTCGTAGCAACCGCGTAGCCGAGTGCTACGTGCGAAGGCTACGCGAGCAACATCGCTACGAAACGGTCTGCAAATATTAATCCCGGTTTACAGATGCAGTTTACAACCTACATCACTCCTCTCTTATGTAAGAGGCATGTTAGAGTTGTTAGTATTCCAGCAATGGACGTCGAAGTGAGTCCGTTTTCGCCTTTTGCTTAGCCAAACTTTTGACGAAAATTGCACTCGCGAGAGTATGCAATTTTCGTCCAAAATTTGGTCTGACTCTGTCTATAATCATGAAGTCTTGGAATCAGGTATGCTTGGAACAGTTTGAAGGCTTCATCAAATTGCCCTGTTATCTAAGTGGCACGAACACGTGAATTGGTAGCCATTGAAAAACTTGGCTATACTTAGGCCGGAAACGCACAGGCCGGTGGCTTGCTTAGCGCCTAGAGCCTAGCGAGTCATGATGAACAATCGAAAATGTTCGTGAACGGCGCTTGACGACTAGCTCGGTGTCAAGCGCGCAATGCGGCCGTTCACGAACATTTTCGAACGTTCGTTATACTAAGGTGACTCGCTAGGCTCTAGGCGCTAAGCAAGCCACCGGCCTGTGCGTTTCCGACCTTACTGTCTATGTCTTTAAGGTTCACCATAGTTTGGTGTAATGAAACGGTTTTTAGGAAAAAATAACAAACATCTTTACACAATAATGATTTGATTCGGACTGTTTTTAATTGGAAACTTACTAACACGACTATCCACGAGAATTCCATGAATGTTTTTGGAAGCCTTGTTTGTTTGGCCGTAAGTAACTTCGAATTTTGTTTAGTAACATTGTAAATTTGTTCTACTAGTAGTTTTTACTAGTTATAAGTGAGATCAATTATTGCAATACATGATAATGAAGCAGGTTAAAAGTATAAGTTTAGTGTCTCATTCAAAAATAAGATTTTATGTAGACTGAAAAATATCATTGATGCAAGTACATTGATTTAGAGAGTGTATAAGTATTGTTCAGCCTTCAGACGACGTCATAGGTAGGTACTCGTATACTCACAATAAAATGTATTCACGTAGCAAGTCTCAAAACTGATTTTCTCCGATTGTTCTGATTAAAGTTTTATGTTTCTACAAATATGGATAATTTAAAGGCCAAGCTGTTACCAAATTATCTTCAAGACAAGGGCTTTTTATCGCGTTTGAATTTTACTTTGCGAATACATTTAATTACTCGTGATTATAAGTATGCCATGTAATTAAAGGTCATATAAGATCTAATTTAATATTGTATTGCATTCCATATGCAATTTACCGGCACTTTGTTAAGATAATTATATGCCATGCTGTAACAGAGTGGGTATTCCACCTCTTTTCCTTCAACCTCTTCCCTTTTTATTTTTCTATTTCGATTTTTAAAATTTAAACATTCATATTTCGAATTTCATTCTGTCATTGCATCATCTTCATTTTCTCTTTTGGTTAGCACAATTTTTACCACGGCAATCGCTGCATCTGCCATATTATGTTTTCTAATTTAATTTCATTTGTTTACAGTAAATAAAGTATTCTCAGTTATGTTTTTTAAGTCAAGCACATACCGCAACAACAGTACCGAATACGCCATCCACTACGGCACCGGCAGCCTGTCCGGCTTCCTCTCGGAGGACGACGTCACCGTGGGCGACATCACGGTGCGCACCATGAACCCTGGACCCATGGCAGGCCTCGCCTTCGTGGCCGCCAATTTCGACGGCATCCTCGACATAGCGTTTAACAGCATCTCGGTGGACGGCGTGATAAGCTGTGTCCTACCAGAAGGTGGTGCTAATGCGACAATGCTCTTTATCTAGGCTATTTCCGGCCACCACAGGCGCGCCATACGGACGAGGAAAGGGACGTAAAGGGTGACTCGCCGTCCGGTCACGGACCAGGCCCGGGTCGACGAGGACCGTGAGTTTAGTCAGTACGAGTGTGACAGTCCCTCTCATCCCACCCTGGGCGGGAGGCCTCATTTGTTGATTTAAGAAATAAAAAAAAACTATTTTATATTTATCTATGTACAAAAACATACTTGTACTTAGATTGACAGATAGATGAAGCAAAAACCTATAACATATATGTTCCGTAGTACCTAAGCTCATAAGCTGGTGCTTAGTAGGTCCCTAATGAGTCTATCGCTCCTAATTACCTGGTGTTTGATCGCTAAATAAAGCGCGCGCTAACGACCTCTCCTAGGAGATAAAGTGCGCACTAACGAGATATCTATTTTTAAAACAAAATTGTCTCTTCACATTTGTTATTTTTCTTTGTATTTAATAGGATTCAGGGGACTGTCTTTAAGAGAAATTAATCCGACATGTAACGGTGGCAATCTATTTTATTGTGTCAATTATTAATATTGTTAGTTGAAAGTTTACTGTTG
Source organism: Agrotis exclamationis (assembly GCA_950005045.1). Lineage (NCBI taxonomy): Eukaryota > Metazoa > Arthropoda > Insecta > Lepidoptera > Noctuidae > Agrotis > Agrotis exclamationis. The sequence continues at coordinate 9,101,274 of OX465421.1, forward strand.
TAAAAAGGATTATTTTCAGTGTTGTTAAAGAAAATCTTCGGCATGAATTTCAGTTTGATTTTTTAATTAACTCATTAAAAAATCATCAACAAGACTTATAGTTGTCGATTTATGTTACACCTTTGAAATCACACACTTCAATACATAGTGTAGACACAGTACCTATATTTTTAAGCTATTGCATAGCTTTTATCGCAGGCTCTGAGCTCGGCGCGCGCGAAAAACGTAACGAAAAATCCTAAGGAAATTTCCTGACCACATCTGACAGCACGCATCGTCTAACGTCGTTTCAGTTCGGGAGACTTCGGCAATCATAAAGGTACGGACAGACGTTCTCATTACTAGCACGAAAGCATGCTTTTATTGAGCAAGGGGCAATTTTATTGAGGGAGAGGGAGAGGGAGGAGGAGAAGGAGAGGAACACGAGGAGGAGGAGAACGTTTCTTGACGTTTCACTTGATTGACTTGGCTGACCTTGGCCTAATTAGTACAGCAATAAATAGGTAGGTATAATAAATAAATAAAAAATTATAATTGCATAAGTTGATAAAAAATGCTATGCAATAGCTTTACCGCGGCAGTCACCGAGTGCCACACGTTTTTTTTTTATTTGACGACGTGGTCCCTAATTATGTGGTTGACGGTGAAGCACGCTTGCCTGGAAAGTAACCTATTCACTCTTAAAATAAAGAACCTTGGATAGGTTGTAGCTATCAGGAAATACAGACCCGGCTGTAAATTCCACTCCTTACCTGTGAGCATAATGAAAGTATTTTTTAATTATTGTAATTATTTCAATCACAATAATTAGTGTGTTAGGTCACTTGGGGTGGTATTACATTCCCCATATGACTGAACAATAATGCTGGTAGTGCTTCTTGTATTTTTTTTCCTTAGCCTGTGCTGTCCCGCAGAGGGCACAGCGGCGGAGCGGGCTTGCGGACGGTGAGTAATGGGTATGCTCGCCGTCTGACCAAGGACCAAGCCCGGGTCGGTGGCGCGTCGTGTTTCACGCGTCACCGACGGGGCCCTTTATGGGGCCAAATGCCTGCCGGGGTCGCGGATTTTTCTTAATCCAGGATACCGTGGCCCCGGAACGTAAAGGGCATCCGACGGAACACGGGTGGATTTTAGTCAGTAAGAGTCTGACAGTCCCTCCCGCCCCACCCAGGGCGGGAGGACTCATTTGATGATTTTGCCACCCTAAAAAAAAAAAAAAAAAAAAAAAAAAAGCCTGTGCTGTCCCACTGCTGAGCAAAGGCCTCCTCCAATTCCTTCCAGGAACTCTTCGTCGTCTCGCCACCTTTTTCTGG